>CM060920.1:461043860-463443860 GCA_030737875.1 Allium sativum
GGTTTACCTTTCCGTAGAGTGGTCACGTTAGCCAAACGGACTTACCGTTTGAGAGATATGGCTGAATTAAGGTTTAGAAGGTGAAAAATAGCTTAACCGGGCTTAATTGGGTAATTAACAGCTAGGCCCAGTAGGGGATTTCGGGATTTGGGGTATTCAAGGGCTGTCAGGGTTAGGGATTTTGGTTTTTAGTCACTTTCCAGCCGCCACATACATCATAAAAACCCTAACAATGGCCTCCAACATCTAGAATCATCCCTAATCACCGTTTAATCAAGGATTAAGCTTAGCAACATCAAATCAAGGAGAAATAGCACCATTTCGGAGTTAGAGCTGCTGTTAGACGCTGGAAATCACCCCAAATCAGCGGAGTTTCAGTTTTGAAAGTTTTGTTTGTGGCAAAGGTGAGTGATTTGCATAGTTCCTCACTAATTACAGTTAATTAGGGTGATTAGTGATAATTAGCGAAATCTTACATGATTAAATTCTGGAAAAATGTTTTGAAATTCTTAAATATTATTTTAGACCTCTGTTAGAATTTTGGGTTGGTTTGGTTAAGTTTTGCTAATCCTACCATTAGATTTGCTTAAATATGCTTAAGGGAAAAATATGGGTTTTTGGGTATGTTTGATTCATTTTAACATATCAAATTGTGGTTTTGGAGTTTGTGGTCAATTCAACATGTTGCTATGACTGTATGGTATGCTTGGTGATTGTTTAGAACAGTTAGAATGCTCGAAAACGCCGTCGTGTGGCATAAAAACAGTCGTTGGAAAAGTTGCAGGAAATGACCCAGAACCGGATCAGATCTCCCCTACCTGACCCCGACCGATCGTGAATGGTGGCCACGACCCCGATCCACTCGCATTAGAGTACACGAACCGATTCACCCACCTGGAGAGCTCCACGACCCGGACCGCTAGTCACGATCCGCTCGCATCTGAAGATCTCTGACTCGAACTAAAGTGCCAACCACGAACCAGAAGCTCCGATCGGATCCACCACGAGCCAACTGAAGACTCACGAGCCTGGAGCATTGTCACGATCCAGTGCAGGGAAGGAGGATCACGACTAGGAGTTGGAATCACGAACCGAGCCGACATGGGTGGAGTGTCACGATCCGAACCGAAGAGAGTGGACTTGAGGTGTGAACCACGAACCGAACCGGGAGTACGATCTGAAGCGAAGAGAAGTGGAGAACCGAACGGATCCGGAGAAGACCAAAACCCGAGATGCAAAGGTAGTCCAAGTAGGAAGTTTGTACTCAGGATCTAGTTGGGAACCAACGAGTTTACTTCATGAGTTGGGCTTTGCTGCGGGACGTGTGCTAAGGGGTTATCGACGTCCATAACTTTGATTCACCACCAAGACGGATGTTAGGCTACGTATCAGTGCAGTGGGGTAGCTATTATTCCATGGGGCAGAGTGATCGTAGCATGACTATGAGCCAGTGTAGTGGAGTCGTTATGACTTCATGGGGGCAGAGTGGACATAGCAAGGACTAGTGGCTATGGATCAGTGCAGTGGAGTCGCCATGACTTCATGGGGCAGAGTGATCATAGCAAGGATTTAGGTGATCAAAGTGGCGGATATCGTATGTTTTACGCATTGAGTGAGAGATGTGAGGATGGTTGCTATACTTGATTGTTTGCCATCACTATGACATGCACACCCCCACCCCCGTATCCTTTACCCCATATGTTAGTGGCACCTTAGAGTATTGTACGGTATGTTATGCTAACTCTTTGGTTGCAGGTCCAGGTTTAGGTATGGTTTGGTATACCTGTTATCGTTCTATTTTGCTGCTTATCGCTCATACCAGACTTTTGTCTGACCCATAGTTTTATGTCTCTTCTTATTACTCTGGGTGTTCTTAAACGGGCAGACTAGAGACAGATTAGCTGGTTGTGCACGAATAGCTGTCTGGAGGCGAGCAGGAGGCTTATACATACTATTCTCTATATATTCTCCCTGTTTCGCTGCTGGTCACTACTTTGGGCATTAGTAGTGTACCTTTCCTTTCTTTTGCTTTAGAGACGGTTTTAAAGTTGTAATAATGATGAAGTGGAACATAAGCTGTATCTGGATTTTCCGCTGCTACGATGTTTAGTTTTCAGCTTATGCACTGTCTCGTCTGTTTTTTGTCAAAGTATGTTATTATTATATTTTATTCCATGCGCTGTTAGACATTCTACAGGTTCTTTGTTAGTTCACCGTTCAGTTTCCTTTCTTTTTCTTTCTTTGGCGACCGTCCCGTGCTAGTCGGGCATTAGCACAACGCACTTTCATTAGAAATGACGGCTAGTGCTGGGCGGGCCGTCACAACATTTTTCTTTCAAATTTTATTTCTTATTCACCAAACTTTGTGTTTGATTCATTCATTTTACTCCCTAGCTCAAGAGTGCAGGATAGTAGTTGATTTTCTTAGCCATTTATGGAGCTTTGCTAGGGTGCTCCAATTTTATCATGCATTTTCGTCTTTGTTCAATATCATTGGTTCATTTTTTTTAACGTGATATTTGATATATTATGCACTTTGATATTTTCCGATGATTCGAGATTTTGATTTTTAACATGTGTTTGCTAGTATTTTCTAATATGGTATTTTATTAAGTTTTTACAGAAATTGTTTCTTTTACCGTAAGTTTTGATTGGAAATATTTTTCCTTTATATTATATAATTATCCTTTTGACGTAAATGTTAAACATTATTCAAAATGTTTTATTGTAGATTAAAATTTTTAAAATACGAAACAAAGGACTGAAAATATTTTTTTACGTAATCAATGTAGTTTATAATATTCTAGGTCTTATTTACACATAATATTGAAAAAGTATTTTTTTTTTCATTTCTAATAATATCATATGCATGTTTTTGATAAATATACGTTGTATGCGAAAAACGTATTGATTCATTAGCATTACACTTCCATTTTAGGTATTTTCGTCATTCTTCGAGTCAATATTTGAAATTTAATTCATACATTATCTACCTTTTAGTAAAACATATCAAACGCTAAATGTCAATTTTAATTTGTTATAAAATTTTACTATAATATTAGTTTCAATATTAACTAAGAATACCAATTTTCATTTGATTTAATAAAACTGAGTTCAAAATAATAATAATAATCAATATGTAATTCAATCTTATCAATAAAAATCATAATTGAGCTTCTATTCAACAATAGAAATAAAAAAAATAGTCACAAATCTCATGACAAAAACTACAAACAAATTTATACGTCACTCAAAAAGCATATCCGAACGAACTTTGCTTTCTAGCGCAGGTGCGGAGGGATGCGCATTACAATTGCACAAGCCCTATTTCTTCGGCCTTTCGGCAAATCCGTTTCCAAATGGATAAATATCAGTTCATTTCATTTTCTCGCGTTTCCATTCTCTCCCAAGTCGAAAACAAATCTTAACGCAACAGAACATATCCGTAAATCATGTCAAGAGTTGGTCCCATCTCCCAGGACTGGAATCCAGTCGTGATCCGCAAGAAAGCCCCTAACGCCGCCGCCAAAAAAGATGAAAAGGTTGTCAACGCTGCTAGGCGCAGTGGCGCTGAGATCGAAACAGTACGAAAAGGTATCTCTTTATCGTTCGTTATTTTAGTTTGTTTAATTTCACGATTTGCATTCGGTTAGGGTTTTCGGTTGGATTATAGTTTGTTGTCAGGAATAAGGATTTTATTGTGATTTCAGTATAACAGGTGACTAAGACCTTAATATCCGTTATCATAATATTCATTCTAAAGTTGATGATACGATAGGATACAGGGGTTAGCTGGTGACCTTAATCATGTTGGATAAATATTCTTATAATTTCATTTAGTTTTTATATGCATATTAGTATGGGTCTACTTTGATTTGGTTTGGAGAAGAAGGGGAGAAGAAGAAAGAAAAAGGAAATATGAAATCCCACGTGTTCCTATTTTTAGAGTTTTTGTCTCTTGATAGAAAGGTATGGCACAGGCCAATGTTTCTGTTCTGTGGCGTACAGGATTCGTGTGTTTCTCTTGTGTTGAGTACTGGATTCATGCATGTTTATATATGCACGTGTGCGTCTAACCGGTTGGTTTTGGGTTCAAACATTTTTTTTTTTTTTTTTTTTTGATAAATTTTGTTTGGACCTTCTGCAATAGTGCAGATCCAGGATAATACAACGATTATATATCTGATCCGTTTTTTGTGATGGTGAATGCTTATGACTGTTTAGGAAGTCATTTACAGTTGAACTACTGATAGGAATGGCATTCTACCAAGGGATGCACCATTTTATTTACTGAAATTTACCCGATTTCAGTCGGCAATGAAACAGGGATATGCTCTTAACACCAACCAGCAATGCATTGTTGTTTGATTTTAACTTTTACAAAGGAGTTAATCAATTGGCAGAGCAAAGCGTGTTTCGTCTTCATTGTTTTAAAAATCCCGCCTCGATGCTCGCCTCAAGGCCTACCTCGAGGAAATAAGAGCTAAATTGCCTTGAGGCTTATTCCAAAAGGCTTTTTACCTTTAAAGCGTACGCCTCAACAACTTGGGGCATACAAAGCACATAAAGCGTACGCCTCGTACGCCTCAAATAGCTGAGGCGTATGACTTAAAAATATTTTCGTCTTTAGTTGCAGATATTGACACTGATAGAAGTCATTAAAATTTAATTATTTAATGAAAATAAGAAGAGGCAAAATTTAAGAAAATAAAAATTAGCATTTTTTACTTTTCAATTTCAACATCGACATGATCAAGTAGGATTGTTTATGAAATAATGATCATGCGCTATATAATGAACTTTCTCATTGTTATTTAAATAATGCTTTTAATAAACTTTGTTAAATCTTGGAATAAATCTTGCATATCGACTTGAATTGATAGAACGTATCAAAATCGGAGTTTGATGGAATCTTCAAAAGTTTTAAGAAATCAAAATTTAAATCATATATGTTCCGATTATTTATTTTTAATCTATAATAAAGATATATACTTGGTAAAAGTCGGATCTTAAATTTTTTATTTTTTATTTTTTGCATCAGTTAATTTAAAATGTTCTAATCACTTTATTTGTTTTGCGTTTTGTTTTTACTTGAAAAGCTTACGCCTCAACGTTTCGAGGCTTACGCCTCGCCTCGTACAGTGTTATTAATGGCGCACGGCGCAAAAAGGTGCAAACCCTCTCTGGAGCCTTGGCGCACGGCGCGGCAAATGACGCGCGCCTTTTTAATTTACTGCGCATGTTTAATTTTTTTAATGAATTTAATATTTAAAAAAAAAGATTAAAAAATTCAATATTTTTTGCTAAAACATATGCAACAATTTTTTTTTATGCATTTTACAAAAAAAAAAAAAAAACATAAAGCATAAAATTTCAAGCACAATAGTTTTCAAATTCAAAATAATAATACACATTACTGATAAACTAGAAATCTGAATCTAATAAATTTAATGCTCGATTGTATTTAACAAATACCAAATCATGATATATTTTTTGATGCAGACAAATCGTACATAGATATTGGACATATTCACACATGCAAAAAAAAAATCTATCCGGGTATGTTTCGGAGCTGATTGAATGTTAATTTTCTTGGAATGCTTTCTCTTCCTCCAAAGCTGCTTCTCTTGATTTACCGTTCACGGGTTCTCAGTCCCATTCATTTGCTTTTGCATCTATGCTAGACTGTCTAGGAAGTCCTTACGCTTGAGTACGGGAGCCTTCGGCACTGGGTATCCACCTTTATATATTACATAAACATTATATATTTCTAACAATATTAAAATGAATCTAAACTACATTCGATAATAAAACATATGTCAGTTCTAAATGCCGGCATGTTAAGGTAAGTCAATTACATAATTGTAAGGTTATTAACTCGTTGATGATAATCGGATAGGAAATAATAATGATGTCATTATGTTTTCATATAATTGAAAAAAAAGATATTAACAAAGTTATTCACATTTCATGTTATTATGATAATAATAGTAATAGTAGTAGTAATGGTGATTGTAGTGATGGTAAGAGTATTTATAGTAGAGTAGTTATTGTAGCTTGAAATGCGAAAAAAAAATATCATAAAATAAAGAAAAGGCGCGCCATTTTGCGCCGTGCGCCATTTCTGCGCCGCGCGCCATTTTGCGCCGTGCGCCATTTCCGCGCCGCACGCCATTTGCGCCATTTGTCGCGCCTTTTCATGTGCGCCGCGCCGCAAGCAAAAATGGCGCAAACGCTGCGCCTTGCCGCGCCATGCGCCATGGCGCGCCTTTCACAACTATGGCCTCGTAGACCTGAAAACGCCTCATGTACGCCTTTTGCGTTTTAAAACTTTGTTCATCTTCACCACAATTCACATTCTACTGCTGAGTGATGACTGTTGTGTTGAGCATACATACTTTCATTGCCATTAGAAAACCGAGTAATGTTCAGTGCTTTTGATGGTGCGGTCAGGGACGTAGCTAGGAATTGGGAACACCCCGGGCTATTGTAATATTGATACTTCACCAAAATGCAGAAAAGAATAGAAAGTAATTACGACCCAAATTACAAACAGAATTAATAAGGCTACTAATGAAAAGGCCCAGTTTACAATCATACAGACCCAAATTACAAACAGAATTAATAAGGTTACTAATGAAATACCTCAACCAAGGCCTTTATCTGTAATTGCCTACCTAGAAAACAACTAAAATGTTCATCGATACCTGCTGTGGCGTAAGTGAATCTCCGGCGCATATATGTGTATATTCTACATATTATACACCCATAAAATACAATTGAAGATTTCCTTCAACTATTTAAGAAATAGACGTCTCTTCAACAATATTCAACATACTGTTGTTCTACAGTTGTTACTTTGTCATCTTTCGTTTCCATGACGTTTTACCAAATCCTCTTCTACAGCAATCCGCACACATCCTTACATGTAATTTACATGTGTAAGTCACTGCTGTTATTACATGTGTACATCAATCCATGTCCCTGCATGTCATGCAGGCCGTAATTTGTACAGTAATGCATGTCACTGACTCACTGCTGTTATTACATGTGTAAGTTGCATTACGGCCTACTGTTATTACATGCCAGCTGTTATTACATGTGTAAGTGTCATTACGGCCTACTGTTATTATATGCCAGCTGCAAATTAGTGACCCGGGATGTAGCCCAGGGTACACTCAACGTAGCTCCGTCCCTGGGTGCGGTCAGTAGTGCTCTTAATCATATTGCATTGATTTTGATTAGAACACCAGAAGACATATCAATTTTGTATGACTAGGGATGCAAATCAGTTGTGCAAGTTTGACAGCAAATATATAATTTTCCCAGTAATGAGGGATCTTCATTTTATCCTTTTTATTTGAACATTGTTTCCGAACAAGTAGAAGACCTGAGCAATAATCTGATTATTAAACCTTATGTTCACTTCTTATACAATCATATCTCAGTTAATTTTCAGATTGCAATTGATAAGAAAATGTACATCAAAGAAACACGAAGGGGGTAGTGTGTCTTAAAAAAAAGCGGCAAAATATGCTTAGGGTTATAGAAAAATCTCATAAGTGCATAAACTGCACGGTATATCGTTTTGATCATATGTTACTTAACTAGACCGTTTAATTGTCTTTACTTTTTATTTTTATTTTAAGGTTTGCTTAGATGGCTATTGAGTTATTGGGTTCTTGAGTCAAGTTTTTATCAATTAAAGAAATTTTAATAGTTGGCATAGCTAGTTTATTGGAGTAAACATGTAATGCTTTATTATGATTACTTTAATTTATTAAAATTGTCCATTGAAATTTAAGATAAGAATCTATATTATTATTTTTTTATTAAAAAAAGAATCAACAATTGACCAGATTTGCCAAAAATTGAGAGGCCTAAATCCCTATTGCACCGACACGTCATACCTCAATTTCAACCTTTCAGGATTCTTGTTACATGCTAATTAATTATACGATGATATGATGATGTTTAGCAGAGACTGTAATATGACCTGCGTATAATGCCATACATAGCAATGTAGAAACGTTTGATCCGAATACTAAAAGTTTTTGCTATTTGGGACCCTTAACTGTACAACATGATCAGTAACAGGACAATGATTTCTGTTCTTTTATTGACGCTTATGTCTGGTGACAACGACTTTCATCTGATAAATTCAGAACGTTAAAACAGCTGTGTTCAAACCGTTCATACAATTGTTGGTTGATTATATATGTTTTGGTAAACGATTTCTAATCGTTACTTAAATAATGCAGCTGCTGCTGGTACGAACAAAGCTGCTTCTAGCAGTACGTCTTTGAACACAAGGAAGCTTGCAGAGGAAACAGAGAACCTGACCCGTAAGTAATTTACCTTGCATACTTTTAATGGTGCACTCTTTGCCTTTGTTCTATATATAAGAAGTTAATGACTCTGTTCAGAATTTGGGTACAGTAATTTTCTATTCACGTATAATGCTTGACTGAGTGTGATGCTTAATTAATTCAGTCTATCTATCTATTTTTTCATGTTATTGTATTCACTATTTTATGCATAGTTTTGAATTTGTGCTTTATTATAATGCTGGCAATGTTTTCTGCAGCCAAAGTCTTGTAATTTTTTGTGAAGTATGTGGGAAATTTTCATTTGAATACTAAACTAGATGCTATGATATAACCAACTCCTGTATATGCCCGTTACTATAGCAAAATTTATACATCCCCATTACCTTCCTTTGCATGAGTGAAAAAAATCTTTTGTTCAGTGTCATATAGCATCTTCAATTAGGGAGAATGGGATTAATACTTACAATTATTTATTAACTTGATCTTGGTTGGAATACTTACGCATTCAAGGTCTTCTCTTTATGTACAAGCTTCAACGATTACAAATTTATATATTATACGAACTTCCATCTGATGCATTTTATGTTGCATGTGTAGCTCACCTTTTTATTCACTAACTTCATTATCTGTAGATCAGTATATATTTCTGCTTAAATATTTTGTTACAGATAATGGTAGTCACCAGTTGTATTTTCAAAAAAAATATGGTACATGGAAACTTTGGTGGTTATATGATCTGCTTGCCCATTTTTATAAACTAGAATATCAGAACATGCGCACAGACCTGAACTTAATGGGGGCAACGTTGCTGTATATGTTTCAAGTTTACCTTATGTATTGTGCATTGGTTTTTACTAGGCCAATCTTACAAAGTAAGCTGCAGCCAGTAGTCGAGTAATATGTTATCCATCATTGTTTGAGCGTGATAATTCCTTGAGAATTGGGATGACATAAGGATCAACAAATCTAGAGTACTTGATTTCTTGCATATATGCTGGCTTGATAATAATTGATATAATGTATTTATATTGGAGACGGCTATTTAGATGCAAAATTTAACACAAATTGAGAAACAAAAAATCTCAACCGTTGGATTTTTTTTTTGTGTTACATAGAAGGTGGAAATAAGGGGGGGGGGGGGCAATCCAATGATAGAGATTAATTATGTCGTCAGTTGTGTTTTTTTGGTCTAAATGGACTTTCCCTTTATATATTTATATAAAAGAGCTTTACACCTATGGTGCACTAAATGGACTTTGTTCATACGTATTGCATATTGGGCGGAATAATATGCAAAGAGTGATTGTGTCTCTCTCTCTCTCTCTCTCTCTCTCTATATATATATATATATATATATATATATATATATATATATATATATATATATATATATTAGCGATGAACATCAAATTGTGTAAAAATTTCACTTCTTAATTATACATTATTACTCTAAAAGCAATACTACTTGGTCTTGTAGTCTTGTTTGTTACTGGTTTATAATTTTCTAGAAATGAAAAAAACTCTCGAAGAATAAGCTTTAAACTAATAGTTCAAGGCTCTGTTGATTAGAAAAGAATGTCAAGTGATGCACAAAAACAATTATAGCCTAGGAAATAAAAGTTCTAGAACGTGTCAACTCAAGAAGATTCTAGAATATACTAAAGAAAGACGTTTCTAGTGGAATATTGAACATGCTAGATCAAGAAGCAACTTCAAAAAGATCAAGTCAAAAGTTAATACAATATGTTGGATCAAGAAACTCTTAGAAAAAAAAGGATTTCCAGAATAATAAAGAAGGAAAATATAAAGGAAGACCAAGTCAAAGGTTCTAGAGAAATCCTCTTTTTAGATCTTGATCTAAAGAGTGCTATAAATGCCCCGATCTAGCATTAGTTTAGATCATCTTGGCATTAGATGTCATTAGGACATCAAAAATTAGGGTTTTCTTTCTTATTTTGTTCTTTTGTAATGAAACTTCTATTTTAGCAGTAAAATTTGGTTTTCTCCTTATTCTGCTCTTTGTTATATTTCATCTTATTAAATTCTTACTCTTTTCAGTCTGTGCTCTCTTTTGCTTTATTTTAATTTTATGTTCCTACTTGCATTGGATTTTTTCTTTTTTTTTCTTGAGTTCTATTGAGTTGCCAAGAGATAAATAGATCTCATCCCTAATTCTCACAGTTCTTAAATATTTTCTGCAAAGTCATTGTTATTCTCTTATAATTTCTTAATTAAAATATTAATTCTGAAGTCGTCTAACATCCCTAGAGTTTAAATAAGCATTAATTGCAGTAAAATATTGAATCTACAGGGAGCTTTTAATTGCTAGTGTTTGTTTAAACTCTAGGCGTGTTAGACGAATTCAGGATTAATAATTTGATTAAGAAATTAGAAGAGAATATTTAAGAGTTGTGAGAATTAGGGATGAGATCTATTAGCCTCTTGTCAAATCAATAGATCTCAAGAAAATAAAAATAGAAAATCCAATGCAAGCAAAAACAAAAATTAAAATAAAGCAAAAGAGGGTATAAACTGAAAAGAGTAAAGAAAAATTTAATAAGAAGAAATATAGTAGAATAAAAAGAAAACCAAAATTTATTGCTAAAATAGAAGTTTGATTACAAAATAAGAAAAGAAAAGAAAAACCTATTTTTTGATGCTTTAATGGTCAAGATGATCTAAACTGATGCTAGATACGGGTATTTATAGTACTTCTTAAATCTAGATCTAGAAAGAGGAATTATGGAGAAAGAGGCATTATGTAGAAGCTTCGACTCGCTCTTCCTTTATTTTCTCCTTGATTATTATTATGAAAATCCTTTCTTTATATTTCTAAGGGCTTCTTAATCCAACACATTTTAGAAACTTTTGACTTAATGTTTTTGTAGTTGCTTCTTGGTCTAGCATGTTCCATATTCAAAAAGAAACTTCTTTCTCTATTATATCCTGGAATCTTTTTGAGTTGGCCTATTCCAAAAGGACTTATATTTCCTAGACTATGATTGTTTTTGTGCATCACTTGACATTCTACTTCCATTTAACAAAGCCTTGAACTTGAACTATTATTTTAAAGCTCATTCTTCAAGAATTCCTTCATTTTCAGAAAATTATAAACCTGCAACGAACAAAACTAAAAGACCAAGTGGTATTGATTTAAGAGTAATAAAATATATAGTTAAGCAGTGTAAAATTTACACAATTTGATGTTCATCAAATAACCACACACTAGAACCTTTATTCGTCTTCGAATAAAACCTAATTTAATTTATTAGCCACACTTTCGTATGGAAACACGATAGCATTCAGCGTATGCAACAAGTCTTTAAACCTCTAGGTGTCCCTAATAGAATGAGTTGTGCCTCGTGAGGGTTTTCAGTGGATACTACCCACAAAATCAAAATGAAATATGTCATGATATAATGCAACGAATGCAGGATGATATGAAAACTTATGAATTGGTTTATTTCACTAGCTACAACATTGTAGTATACACAAGCTCACCAAAAGTTAGAAATCTAGGTTTCTCACCTAGCCACAAATTTTAAATAAAAATCAAGTTCTCATCACATATGAATATAGCTTGCTAGTGATCTCAATTGAAAACATAGTGAAACTATGAAATTTGTTTTAATTTGATTGTTAAAGTTTCAAAGTGGTATTTATATTTCCAATTGCATAACAATTTCAAATCGATAAAAGGAAAGAGAATGTTTTGATTTCATTCACTTACCATTTATTTATTATTTATTTATTTAGTTAATAATAAAGTCTTTTTATATACATATGCATACAATACATCTAACTCATGGACCAAGATATATCACCCATGCACTGCCTTTGGGGTTTACGTGAGAATGGAATAGAGCTTGGTAGATTGTGCAGACCGACTCTGACAATGTCATTATAGGCCGGTGATCCTTAGGTGCCCAACTCATAAAACAAGATTAAGATATACCACCCATGCACTGTCTTTCGGGCTTACGTGAGAGTGAGACAGAGCTTAGCGGGTGTGCACACCAACGCTAGCTGTACTAGCAATGTTGGATACCCTTGGTATTTTCATATAGTAGTTATTACTAACTTAAAAGAAAATAGAGAGAGTAATGCAAAATCATCATAACCTCGCTTAATTATATAGATTTGAAATTTATTAACGCATGTACTTTACTCATCCACTTTTAAACAATGACATCAAGTTTCAGCAAACTTTATAGTCATTACATATGTATCAACTTATATACTAGCTTCACTGTTATCACGTGTAATTGAAACTTTTCAATTTATTTTCCCATTTGAAACAAGTGATTAACAAAAATTTCTCCAGATGACTGGTATAGTACATGTACTATGTTGTGCCTATTCAAATAAACCAAATTCAGTTTTTTTTTAAGATGCTATATCCTAAATGCATATGCCTATGCAAATGAATGCAACTACCAAAAATAAAATAAAATGAATGCAACTACAAAAAAAAGTGAAAATAAAATAAATATGAATGCAATATGAGTCTCCCCCCTCCATTTAAAAACAGTGTCCTCACTGTTCATACCGTTTTCTAAACTTAAAGGAAAGTACCCATAAATGGATGCAATGCAAGATGATTTGTAAATAAAATGCAATTTGTCAATATGTAGACATTGATTGTATATATATATATATATGTATATGTATATGTATATATAATAATAATAATAATAATATATGTTTACGATGAATGCGATGCAAATATGGCCACCACCTTTTTCTTCCGCACTTGGTTTTTGTTTTATGGGTTCCCCTCCACACTATGCTTAGTTATGTTTTCTAATAAGAAAATTCGTTTTATCAACATTTCATCCTTAGACCTAGATTTATAGTTAATTAAGTTAACATCAAAGTATCTTATAAAACATTTTTTTTTCCATCCAAGCTTTGTGCACCATGTACTCACAAATTTACCAGTGTAATCCTTCAAAAATAAGTGATTGTGCACG
This sequence comes from Allium sativum, assembly GCA_030737875.1. NCBI lineage: Eukaryota > Viridiplantae > Streptophyta > Magnoliopsida > Asparagales > Amaryllidaceae > Allium > Allium sativum. The sequence goes on from CM060920.1 coordinate 461,057,164, forward strand.
ATCGAGCCAATTAAATCGGCATGTTGAATGTCTACTTACAATTTATTCAACTTAGGTTCATTAGTTATAAGAGAAAAATTCAATATTACATCCAATATCAAACGTCTTGTTAGTTAACATTTCAACATTCTCGTTAAATTCTATATTAAGTTTGGGTTCACCTTCACCATCAGTCTCATTAGTTGAAAATTTGATATCACAAACAAAATTTTCATGTTTTTTCTCATTTGCAATTTCTTCAAAATTTAAATTTAACTCATTATCATGTGAAAGTTCATCCTCGAGCAGTTCGAAAAATCCGTGTTTACAAAATTCCTCGACTTTAGCAAAATCACTAACAACTTTATTATCTTCGTCATTTTCAACTTCAAAGATTGTTGTTTCTATTTTATTCATGTCAGATAAAGAGAGATTGCAATTCATACTTACGTCGATTTCTGTAAAAAAGTTGAAATCCAAATCTATCCGTGAATTCTCAACAACTTCATTAGGGTTATCGGTTTCAATTTCATAAGTTATTTTAAAATTATCGTTGTGAATAGAATTTGGATTATTGTTAGATTCGTTGCAGGTTTGGCTTGGTTATTCTTCATTCTTTTTATTTATTGATAAGTTCATTATCATGTTCATTAGTCGATTGAACTTCTCTTCTAATTCTTTTTGAAATTGTTTAATTTCCCTTTCGAGACGAACATAGTCTTCTTCGTAAGAGTTGTTTTCAAAAGTATAATCCGAGTGATTTTCACTATCAACATTATTTCCAAAATTATTTTCATTTAGGTACTCATCCATGTAATTTTTTGGATAATTCAAATCATTTTCATCATCAAAACTATGATCTAGGAAATGAAAATCTGTTTGATAACGAAAATTATTTTGATATTGAAAGTCGGAATCGTAGCCAAAATCATTAAAATTAAAAGAGATTCTGGTTAATTTCAAAATTTTGACATGAATTATTTTGAAAACACTGTTCACGTTGGAGATCATTTTCAAAGGATTTTTATATCCATACTAGTTTTGAGAAAATTTATTTTTTGATTTATTGGATACGATAGCTTTCTCTCTTTCTTTCTTTTCTGCTGAAAATTATGCAAAGTTTCGATTAAGAGTAATATGTAGGCTTTTTCGTCATATTTCAAATCTTCTAGTTGAAACTTGTTAGATGGCTTTTTATAAAATATATTTTCAGAATTATAATCCAAATCAATGCACCTATCAAAATTATTTTTATATTGATTTTCATTTCCGTTTTTATAAAAATCATATTGATGTTGGAAATCATTTTGGAGATGAAAATTGTTATTTTGACAAAGGAAATCATTTTGATGATGAGAATTAGGATCCATAACCAAAATCGTTGAAGTTTAAAGAATAATTGTAATTTTGATTGTTTTCAAAATTCTGACTTGGATTGTTTTGAAACTATTGTTTGCTTCGAAAATTGTTTGTACTATAAGCAAAGTTATTTCTGCTATCAAAATTATTCTCAAAGTGATTTCCGTATAAACTGGTTTTGAAAATAATTGTTTTCGAATTTAAAATTATTTTGATGTGGATTAGGCGAGTAATTCTAAAAATTTGAACAAAAATCGTTGTTTCGATTATTTTTTAAATTTCGACTTTGGTTATTTTGGTCATAAATTAACTCCCTTAAAGTTTTCTCTTTTTTGGGATAACTGTATGATGAAAATTCGTTATATTGATTTTTGGCCATTCTCCCTTCTTTTTTCTACGATACAGCAATAAAATAAAAAATGAATTCGAACAAAAAATGAACACTTACAAAATTCAGTCCGTTCGAGCCTGTCGCGCACTTAACTTGCGGGGGTTAATTCACTATACTTTCTTTTCTTTCCTGTATAAATCGACAAATTCAAAGCTTCTTCACAAACCAAAAATGCGAACTCCCTTGTTGCTCTTCTTCTCTTATTTCCGTTCGATCTGACTTGTGAGATCTCTCTCTCTCTCTCTCTCTCTCTCTCTCTCTCTCTCTCTCTCTCTCTCTTTCATCTCTCAAATCAAAGATACTCAGAATAACCCAGGCTGTCGAGAAGGGTATTGCGATTCGATTTACCATATTTGATTTGCCGATTTAGGGTTTTTGGGGTATTGCAATTTCAGTCTGTCGAGATGGGTTTTTCCGTGACTTTCGTTCAGGTTGGAGGTAGTGGAGCAGTGCTTTTGCTAAGACGTGAGTTAGAGGAGAGGGTGGCAGTGTGGTTTCAGGTGATGTAGCTATTGCGGTTAGTGGTGGTGATGGTGTTCACTTCGGTTGCAAGGCTGTGACAGTGGCTCGGTATTGTATTGGATTTTATGACGGTGGATAAGACAATAGGTTAGTCGTTGGGGTTGATTGGTTTGAAGATGATAGGGCTGCAATGGCGATGAATGGTGATGTGGTGGGTTTAGTTGGGTCACAGGGGTGCTGGTTTGGATGTATAAGCAGGTGATTGGAAACTGGCTGTGGATTGTGGCTGATGATGTTGTTTACGAGGCAAGATATGAAAGTGTTGATGTTTGTGGGGGCTTGTACTAGGCAGAAGGGAAACTGTGGCTGTTTGATGTGGGTGATGTTAACTTGAATGTGGGTAGGAAGATGGATGCGTGAGTTTTGGAGCAGCTGTGGACTCCACAGCTGCTCCAAAACTAGGGGGGCTGATGACAGTGACTGGTTTTGACTTGAGGCAGGGGAAGTTTGAATCGGGTTAGAGTGAAACTATGTATTGAGAGAGAAGGTTAGAAGAAGAAAGCTATGTATTGAGAGTGAAACTTAGCAATGGAAAAAGAAATTGATTTTCTTTTGAATGGTAAAAAGGAAAATGTAAATGAAAAAAAGTGATTTTTTTACTTTTTAGATGTTATGAAATAGGAAATACTAAAGAGAAAAAGTTTTTTTTTTTAAGTAAATGAAAACAAGAACTAGAAATAAGAAAATTAAGCAACTAAATTAAAGAAAAGTGAAACCAAAAATTGATTTTTTTTGTTAAGTAAGCAAAAGAAAGCAAAACAAAAACTATTAATAGAAAACTAAGTCAAACAAGCAACTAGATTAAAAAGTTGATTTTTTTTAAATAAAGAAAATCAAAAGGAAAAATAGGAATTTCAGTATTGAAAAGCAAAACGATTTAAGTAAATAAAAAGTAGTATGAATCGAATATTAAATAACCACTAGAAATTAATTTAACTCTCCGACAACTACGTCAAAGACCTGATCGACGGTTTTAGTTGTAAACAAAAATAAAGATTTTATTTTACTGCAAGTGCACGACGTCTGTTGTAATGTTTGTGCGAATACGGATCGAATCCATAGGGAGTTTTTAATTGAATGCTTGTTTAAACTCTAGGCGTGTTAAACGAATTCAGGATTAATATTTTAAGGGCATTGTTATTGACGTTCCAAATATTGTTAAAGTGAGGACCATTTTTTTCTCCAAAAATTGTTAAGGGACTACCAATGAGGAAAGTAGTCCCTTAACAAATGAAGGTAATTTTATCTTATTACCCATTTAGCCCTTAACAAATAAATTTAATTTTATCTCAACAAATATTGCAAGGCCCCAGTTATTTTTTTCCGATTCGCATATATCGATTTTCTGTAAACCTTAGAGGAATAAGCGTTTTCGGAAGAATAGGAGCAGATTTTTTTTTTGATATAAATATACTGAATTTTATAATTACGGAGGCAATGCACCGATTACGTGCTACATTCGGTGCAGTGGTGACAAATTGCTTATTTTAATTCGGTTTCCCCTGTCGAATAAGTTTTTTTTAATCTAATATGAAGGAGCAATCTGGGAATATTGAGTATTGTAAAATAATATGTTTGTGTAGTCCCTTAACAATTTTCAAAAAGTGGAGTGTTTTTAAAAAATGATCCCCCTTAACGATAGTTGGAGTGTCAATAACAGTACCGTATTTTAATTAAGAAATTAGAAGAGAATAACAATGATTTTGGAGAGAATATTTAAGAACAATGAGAATTAAGGAGGTGATCTATTAACCTCTTGGCAAATCAATAGAAACAGAAAAACAGAAAATCCAATGCAAGCAGGAACTAAAATCAAGCAAAAGAGAGCACAAACTAAAAAGAGTAAAGAAGAATTTAATAAAAAATATATATAACAGAGAGCAGAATAAAGAGAAAACCGAAATTTATTGCTGAAAAAGAAGTTTGATTACAAAAGAACAAAATAAGCAAAGAAAAATCTATTTTTTATGCCCTGATGGCATCTAATGCCAAGATGGTCTAAATTGATGCTAGGTACGGGTATGTATAGTACTTCTTAGATCTAAATCTAAAAAGAGAAATTCTCTAGAAACTTTGACTCGGTCTTCCTTTATATTCTCCTTCTTTATTATTCTGAAAATCCCTTTTTTTATATTTCTAAGAGCTTCTTGATCCAGCGTAATTTAGAAAATTTTGACTTGTTTTTGTAATTTCTTTTTAATCTAGCGTGTTTCATATTCTTTTAGAATTTTTTTTCTCTAGTATATTCTAGAATCTTCTTGAGTTGGCCTATTCTAAAAGGATATTTATTTCCTTCGCTATGATTGTTTTTGTGCATCACTTGACATTCTACTTCTATTTAACCGAGCCTCGAACTTGAACTATTATTTTAAAGCTCATTCTTCAAGAGTTACTTCATTTCTAGAAAATTATAAACCTGCAACAAACAAAACTAAAAGATCAAGTAGTATTGCTTTAAAGAGTAATAAAATGTATAATTAAGCAGTGAAAATTATACAAAATTTGATGTTCATCAATTAAAGTTATAACCTAAAAGCATTTTTGTAAGTCTATGACTTACAGTGGCTGGATATATATGTTTGTGTATGGCATGTTTAAAAATTCGGTAACTTTTGGCTATTTGCAAGCAAGGACCTGAAAGTGGCTGGATATATATGTTTGTATAAGGCATGTTTAAAAATTCGGTAACTTTTGGCTATTTGCAAGCAAGGACCTGAAATCGCTTACTGCTTGTGCTGATGAAATCATGAGTTTTATCACTGTTGAACTTTACATAGAACTATTAAAAAAACACCGAGTAAAATTTTGATGTTATGTTAGCTAATACAATAAAAACACTTCAAAATTTTGTTGTTTATGTTAACTAGCACAATAAAATATGTTTACCTGCTTTTGGACCAAAGCAGCTTGAGCTTCAATTGAACGTTGGGTACTCACACAGACTCAAGTTGACTTGAAATTTGAAGTAATACTTAGAAGATACAAAAGAGTGTTCACAAGAAAAATGAAGTCATTTAGTCCATGGCTATGGATCGGTACCAATCTATCCCTTATGGATCGGATCCGATCCATCTAAGGTGGGTCCCACCATCTGCGATCCATAGGGTAGGTCTCACGCATCATTGAGATGCACCCCAAAATTTTGTGTCGATCAGATATATGTTGAGCGAGTTATGGATGGAATTTTCTTTTTGAATTTGAATGATTCGAAAATAAGCTAAGTATATGGATTAGTGTTGATCCATCCCTAATGGATCGTTACCGATCGGTAACCAATGGGTTCGACTTATCATGGGACACATCATCTTGATTCTTATCCTTCGTTAGTCTACCTTTCAAGTTTTGTTGCATTTTGATGTCTCTAGCTCAAGCTATTGATGGATCATCCAATACAGAGAGCAGTTCAACACGATTCGAGTATAGAGTACAAGCAAGCAAAGTTTAAATACTACAGAACTTGATGGAGGCATCATAAGAAGATATGAAAGTCAACAAAGCAAGGTGCAAAATCACGCGATCCATGACTATGGATTTATATCAATCCATCTCATATGGATGGTATCGATCCATCAATTCAACTCATGTGGCCCTGAGCATTTTAGCGAGTCATCCTATCTCCAATACAAATCTCTTGATGTAGCGGTCTGACCTAACTCATTTTCAAACTCCTATAAATACAAGATGCCCTTCAACTATAGAGGGGAGGGATTTTGCTGACTACGCTAAGACTTTGCTGGATTAGATTTGAGAAGGAAACACAATTGCTTTGCTCAATCATCAACTATTCTCAATTCTTGTCTCGTTAAACAATTCTACTCAATTGTAGTCTATATCTAAGGAAAATTAGTTTAGATTCTAAAAGATCTAACTAGAGGGATTAAAAAAAAGATTAATTGAAGTGGACGTGGGTCGGAGATAACCGAGCCACTATATAATTCTTGTGTCTCCTTTACTATCTCTGCTTTTTATTTGTTGTTTCCGTGAGTTCTGGGTTGCTGATTATCTCGATTGCTTTTAAGGCTAATGCTTTGACAATCATCTAGGGTTAATTCTATTTTTAGAGTTAACAAAAACCCTTCTAAATTAGCTAGCACAATATAAACCCTTCATATTTTGAACCAACACCGAACTTCCCTTCAAACTTGATGTTTATGTTAGCATTTTCTTTTTTTTGGGGGTTTAATCTGTGAGTGTAATTTGAAGTTTTTTGTTTTAAAATGTAACCAATTAGACCGATTTGGAAATGTACATTAAGTATTGAAGAAGAAAAAGTGCCAAGGGAAAAAAAATAGTGCTAAAAGAACCATCAGTTATAGTCATGCTCTTTTAAATTACATTGAGAAAATGAAATGAAAATAGAGGTTTTTTCCTTTAGAGCTTTTTTAAAAATAAAAAATAAATACCAACATGGTTTAGATAATTTGCCCTGAGATTTATTACTGGCGACTAACCTTCACTTTGTGCACTTGCTTCCAGAAGTTGTGTGTATGTGTGTGTGTATTTGTGAATTACTCTCAAAAGAATTTGCCGCACTGGTTCTTGAGGGTAATTAAGTTTTGATTGTCCGCTTCAACTTATGACACGTATAAACCTTAGACACTATTTTCTGTGAGAAATTTGTGTAATTTTATGTTCTTATTCTAATGTTAACGTTCGCTTTGTGCACTTGCTTCCAGAAGTTGTGTGTAGTTGTGAATACTCTCAAAAGAACTTGGCGCACTGGTTCTTGAGGGGAATTAAGTTTTGCTTGTCTGCTTCAACTTATGACACGTATAAACCTTAGACACTATTTTCTGTGAGAAATTTGTGTAAGGCAGGGATCAAGCTTGAATCTCGGTCTATTACCAGGCCTAGAGTGCCTTCACTTTAGAATTATAATACTGAAATGGAAATCCATATAAAGGGAAATGTCAATGTTTGCTTACTGCCCTCATTGGTTAGGTGGTATAATTACATAAATAACCTCAATGATTTTGGAACTTTTTGAGGGTGGCTTTCAGTTTCTAACCATTGTAGTTTGTCTTTAATATGTCATCTTTTAATGACCGTTGATATGTGCCCAAATTACGTCATAGTCCAAAATGTTATTGTTAAAATTGATGTTAGATTGATCTTGTATAAATTGTTTCCCTTAGATGAGAGAGTTCCAAGTGAACTGAAGAAGAACATCATACAAGCTCGAACAGATAAAAAGCTTACACAGTCCCAACTTGCTCAGGTTTTGTATTTACTACTACTTTTCTTACAATTTGATTCAAGCTCTTCTGAAAACAAGTTAGATGCTAACGTTCATTCACATCACAGCTTATCAATGAGAAGCCGCAGATCATACAGGAATACGAGTCAGGAAAAGCTATTCCAAATCAGCAGATAATATCCAAACTTGAAAGAGTGCTAGGAGTGAAGCTGAGAGGTAAGAAGTAACTGAGCTTTGTATGCCCAATGCTTAGCCAGTTTAAGAAATGATGCCTGTGGAAAATATATAAAAAAAGTTTAGTCATTTTAAGAAACTTCAGCCGTGGTGGTTTGCTTTGTCCCTTGCACTTTGTTTGTGTAAATATTCTCTTGAAAACAATGGAGATGCTTGTAGACAATGCTTTTATGTTTGCTGTGGGAACATTAGGATTTGGTTACTTGTTTGAATCCAGTTATGGTGACTCCTGTTTTTCTTTGTTTATCTGGATGATATGAACCCTTTTTCAAACTATGTGCAACATCATCTATTTTGAAATCTGAGAATGCCATCATTAGAATTTATTTTCTAGAGATAAAAGAATGTAGTATTTTTAATTTGACAACATAATTTACATAGCTACTAACAAATTTGTTGTTAATGTAACTTTTCTTACTGCATAATTGTTCTACATTGTTTATTCCAACATTTCCGACGCAGTATAACAAATAGTTGGAATAGAGGCGGGAATTACAGTATACGAAAATGTTAGCACTTTACTTTGACCAGTTATAGATCTTGTTTTTTAGTGCACGGCACAAACTAAAATATCTAAAGCGTTTTCTAGGCACAATAACAAACTTCACAAAAAAAAAAAAAAAAAAAAAAAAAAAAAAAAAAAAAAAAAAAGACAAGAGCTAAAATTTTAACCACAAGACATTTTTTAGTGTAAAGGGAAGAATTCAAGGGTCCACTATTATTTCATACTTTACACTAAAGTTTGTCCTTGTAGTTTAACTTTTTTGCTCTTCGTCCTTCTAAATAATTTTTTTGTTAATTTTGTCCTTTACTCTATTTTTCTGAATTGATATATTATATTATCTAAATACATAAGTAAAGCCTCATGTTTCGTCTACGGCTTCTTTATTCATAATTCGTACTGCTGTCTATCTTGAAAATCGGACCTTAATGGAATGAAAAGACAAAAGTCCAGTAAATAACACTAATCTTTTTAAATATAAACATTGATGGTGATATGTCGCAAAATGGAAGGATTTTACGGAGCATCTTCAACAGTCCATCAATTCCAACTCTGAATCTTAAATTTTAGGTAAAAATCGCATCAATAGATGTTTAAGTTGTAATATTCAGCGAAATATTACGGGATCAATTCAGAATTCTGAATTGGTCCCGTAAGCTGATTTTATCGATGCGCAAGCTTTTCACAGGCAAAAATAAGGCGTGCGCCGCGTCACAGATCAAAAAATAAGGAAAACATCGCATGGTGAAAAAAATCAAGACGGGACTGTTGGGGAAATTTCCTTCTCTTCCCCGTAATCTTTAAGAACGTAATATTGTAATACCTGAATTATGCTGCTGGAGTTGCTCTAAACATATATATCAGCAACATACATACCATCATGTATAAGCAAATGGGAACATCAACATATCAACCAACTTGCTTGATATATGTGTGCTTCTATACTGCATGCATATGTGTGCTTCTAATAAATAAAGATATTCACTTTTAATTATCAATGCTGGAAAACAATTTTATTCCAATATGTTTTTATTATGTGATTAATATAAGTTGATGTTGGTGGTCCAAATCGATAGTGAAATTCCGTTCAACGATTAGGGGATCGTGTTGCGTGTTACAGGTCGTAATGGTATCACGTTGATAAGTAATGTCATTTAGGGTATCTTTGGATTTTGCTATGAATAATTGAATTTTTTTTGTTATGAATAATTGAATTTGTTATTGTTTTTAATCATTTTATTTAAGTTAAAGAAATTTATATTATTAATAAATTATGAAATGCTAGAAATAAAGTCGTACGTCCATACATTTACGAATAGCGTGTGCCATTCACGTCATGAGAACAAACTCCCAGCATAAGTAGCCGTAGAGCGAGGTTAGGGGTGGCAATTAGATTTGATTAGACGTATCAAGGCCTATCCCAACGCGTCTTTGTTCTAAGTGGATTAGTTTTTGTTGGGTCTACATTATATATTTTGTAAACCTAAAACTACCGGATTCGAGCTCCAGATCGGATTGGACGCGTTCGGCTGGATAATAACACTAAAAATGCATATATTTTGATGTTTGTTGGCTGGGCCTTTCGGGTTAGGTCATGTCGGTTTGGGTAAAGCTTGATGAGGTCTTTATGGTATTTTCATTATCCACGCTCAGTTGAGGCCCATTGGGTTCGGGTTTGCATCTTTTTAGATCGGTTTGGTTTTGCGGCTCATGGTTTTAATTGTCATCCCTATGCGAAACAGATGTTATGAAGCCCGAGGAGTGTGAATGTTGATCTTGGTAACATAGTCCATGAGAAACATATATTTTGGTTGTTTATCTGGATTTCGACAGAATAAGCGTTCGGAACTACAAACTTGTAGGTGGAAGTTTTGATATAGTCTTTGATTATAAGGTTCAACTTAGTAATGACAATGGGGCGGGTTTCTCGCACCCTAGACCCGATCTGCCCCAGACCCGCTCCGTAGACCCTGTGCGGGTTTGGAATTTAGCCCCATACCCGAAACCCGTACGGGTCAGGGTAGACCCGACCCGCCCCAGGACCCAGTGATATTGTGTTCTAATGTACACATATTTATATACTTATATTTTTTTATCACTAATGATAAATTATACACATTATAATGTGTTGTAAGATAATAGTTCAAAATGTATGCATTTGTTATTGTATGATCGTCATTGACACAATTTAATACTATGAAAAATTAATAGTTGATTGAAAGAATATAATATTCAAGTTATAACCATGTATACCTAAGAAGATTAATAAATAATCATTATAGTTATAAAGTGTTTTAATAATGTTTCAATCATGCGGGTCGGGTTAGCCGTGCCCCAAACCCGACCCAAGACCCGGACTTTCAAAAGCGGATCGCGGATCTACCCACGCCGAAGACCCTATGGGGGTCTAAATGGGTCAAAACAGGGGCGGGTCAAACGGGTTTGGACCCTAGACCCGTTCTATTACCATCCCTAGTTCAGCTTTAATCTCGGAGGTGGGTTTATTTGAATTGAACTTTTTGTCGGTCGTGTCCCACCATTTATCATGTTCTCCGATGGGGTCCTTTGTATTCCAGATCCGCCTTTAATTTGCAGTAGCCGATTTTAGGGGTTTTAGTCATGCTTTAAGTTGTTGAACTTGTTTTGTTATCTAAGTGGCGTTATGCTCAATCCTCATTGAAGGCATCGGTGATTTCGTCATAGCAGTGGTCAACTTGACTTTTATGAGATTTGACTTTGGCAAAGAGAACGTGGATGACGATCATTGCGCGTTTTTGATTGTTCCGCAACACTCTAAACATTGCAACATCCGCGTTCTTGATTTCCGCCACATAATTTCCTTTTTCTTCCATTATGTTGACCATCTCTCCATCCATTAACTTATTTATATATATTTAAATATGGAAAAGTTTAAATGAACACAAAATGTGGATACAAAATTAAACACACAAAATCTGAACCATTAGAATTTCCCATGAATTACACCTCACACATAAAGACAAACAAATCTTATGGTCAAGATTTTGTGTATATAAATTTGTGTGTAATTTTGTATCTCAATAGCCGCTCCCTTTAAATATATATGTATGGTGGAAGTTCGGAGATTTTTGAGATGATGTAAATTAGAGGTGCTGTGAAACGCGCTTCACATGTGTGTATGTGTGTGTGTATTAGGGTTGACAATTAGAACCGAAATCCGAACCGAACCGAACCCGATGGGTCTTGGATCGGGTCTAGGTGATGAAAAATACAATTAAGACATGACCAAAACTCGATTCGAAAGACCCAAAAACATTGAAATATATTAATTTGTAGTGTTACTATCCAGTCGAATCCGAACCGACCCGAACCGAGGGTCGGGTCAGGTCCACATTTTGAAATCTATAGTTCAGACCCGACAAAATCCGACCAACATTGCCAACCCTAGTGTGTGTGTGTATTAGGGAGGTTCCAGGGCATCCGTATTACGTGGCACCCCGTTTACCCCTTAATATTTGCCTTTCATTTATAATTAAATAAGTTAGTGAGGGGAGAGAGAGTTAGTTGGAAGAGAGAGAAACAATAACGTGTGGTGGAAATCAAGGGGTTATAGGGGTGCTGCACTATTTGGGTTGCTCTTGATCTCTCTCTCACACACACACACACACCACACACACACACACACACACACACACACACACACACACACACACACACACACACACATATATATATATATATATATATAGAGAGAGAGAGAGAGCGAGAGAGAGAGAGAAACAGGGACACAAAGTTAGACACAAACGATCTCAATCAATAGATATTCCTCTGAATTCCACTCAATATTAAAAGACAAATGAATCCAGTGGTTCATTTTTTTTTGTGTATGTATATAAAGTAGGTATTAATGTGAAAAACACGAATTCAATGAAAGTTACCTTAAAAAGGTCATGTAGAGGTAGAAAATGCTTAACTTTTTGGAATGAAGGAGAAGAAGAGCGATTCGTTAAAGAGAAACGAAGAAAAGGAAGGAGAAACCGTTGGGATAAGACGGAGATGTCAACTGTCAACCACACATATCAAATACATGTGCTTCTTAAGCATTCCCAATAGTGGGAATACTCAAGAAAGTAGGGGCAATCCCTACTTAAAAATTTGAACTTGCATTGCAGCAATGTCGCTAGCAACGTGAGTTTGAAGTTCAAGTGGGATTGCCCTCACTTTTTTTATTTATTAAAGTGACGACCCTTAAACAACAATTTGATTGCTTTTTATGGATAAAATGATAGTTAGATTGTCGTTTAACGCGGGATTTAAATAAAAAAATGGCAATAAACGACAAATAGAAACTGTTTTAGGGTTAAACGGTTTTTGTCATTTATCCCGTATGAATTTATTTAAAAAAATAATAATAATTAGAAAAGCCCCACTCATTGTTGGAAAAGTGTAACGACCAGGCTCGAAATTCGATGCTCGAATTTCGACAATAATACATAAAACCCGAATTACTTGCCAAAACCCAAGTATCAAACAACACCAGATAGTTATTAGAAAGAAATTAGAAGGTGAGAAAAGAAAGAAAGAAATATTAGAATAGAAGATAAAGAAGAACACATCAGAATCTCACAGCGGAACGAATAAAATATGATATATCAAATCTCTCTATACAAAAGAAACTGTATATACATACCAATCATCAGAGTACAACATATATCTGTCACAGCGGAAATACACTTTATATATCTAATGGTGAAGCCTCCTGCTTCTAGCTCCTGAGCTCCAGCGAAACCTAACCTGTAAATATACTCGGTCTGACCCGAGCACATTTGAAGTAAAGCAAAATTCACCCGGATCAGTCTGGAATACTTTCAGTGATAAATTCATAGCACAAACAATTTTGTTTAACTTTGAAAAGTCCTTTTTGAATCAAAGGATAATAGTAAGACCAACCCACACATAAACACGGACGGATTTTACCTTACTATAACCCAAAACAGTTTTGAAATCAATATCTTTTATGATGTTATAATAATGTCTATCAAACCACAAATAAATATCAATCTAGCAGAACGCTTGCATCTCACGCTCTACATATATAGTATACAAACATAACCGCATGCTCTTATTGGAGAATGGATTCCAACCATGGCAAGGTATGGGACCACCTTCCGACAATGTACCTCCGAAGATGAATACATTGGGGTTCAACAAGAACGTCTTGCAACCCGGCTCACACACGACCGACCCCTCATTTCTCTTGAGAGTACCGAATATATCATTACCACGGTAGGGGGCCAGCCAACCGAACCGATAGCATACATATAAAAATAAAAAGGGGCAACCGAAGGCATTTGATTTCTCCAGATCAGGTAATGATATACCCTTTTAATGGGTGCGACCCACATAACCATGCTGCCTACCTGATTTTGTGCCATTTCCCGGTTGATAAGGCTAGAGGTTACGCTTATCCTTCAGAACAGTATATCTCCATTCACTTTGAATGTCACATTGTCAGATCCTCCAGAAATCACTAATTGATTTCCACAAAAATACTCTTGTTGTTATGCTAAAGAAGTTTCCCTTCTATGCCACCAACTTGGTACGTTTGAAGAAATCAACGTACGCGATCCCTTTGGAAATACTTTATCAGACATTCGTCCATACAAGTCATCCAGGAACAGTATGAACCGAAGGCACTCTCCTACACATCCTAGGAATCACCCTATAGATCAGTAGCGAGTAGTCCTTGCAAATCCGCAGATTTTAACCATGACAGAACCACAGTATATCTCTGGTCATGAGTCAGAGATTTAAGTAGTTCTTCTGTTTAATAAATATCTACGGCCTTCAATTTACTCCGTCTTTATCTCCTTCAAGTTAGCTGCATTCGTAAAGTTGATTCGAAGTGGTTTTGGGTCTAGTCCCCATCCCGGTCTCTTCGAAACAACACGTCAAAAAGTTCAAGAATTATATTCATTTGATAGTCGGTTATTTAACTATCAAATCATAACAATACTGTTAAGTACATTGACAGCTCAAGTCTTTAGATTACATGTTTCATTTACAACTATTCCATCGATTCTTATGATCGATTCCATAAATCCTATCTCGACAAAACTCTTCCAGTTCATTACTTTGAAAATATTAATTCATACATTCTTTGGAATAATGAATTTATTAAACCTCACTTTTTATTTCCTTTGTCAGGGAACATTACTATCCTTTATAAAACATCCTGTATTATCCTCTTTATCTTGGTACATCGTTTGCATTTTCAAAACCCTTTTGTAATTTCTTATATTTGAAAATATCACCATGGTTTATAAACCCTCCTTCCATTTCCTCTATCATTGGAAATACCATTATATTTCTATTTAAACAACGACATGGTTTAATTACCAAAATCCTTCCTTTTTTTCAATTAAAACATTTCACTTAATCCAACTCTCAGGTGAACGCTGTTTTTTTTAAACTCATCGTCTTGGTTAAAACCCTTTTTACAACTTTGTTTATATAATTCAAATTAACCTTCAAATCCTTTCCATAATTCTTTACTTTGTTTTAAATAAAAGAAATTCCAATTATCAAACACTCGCTTTAGTTATTATTCAATAAGAGTAGTTATCATTCCGATTGACTGAACTGGCATAGTTAATTCATTTAAAAGGTTATTTAAATAAATGATAAATTTTATTAATCATAATTAACTCGATAATCGCTTTCCTACTGTTACAACTAATACTATCTCTCGATAATAGTGAAGCCGTTCAAGTTGGGGTATTCTAATTACCTCTCAGATCTTGACCGACGACGCTCTTATCTTAAGATAATAGAATTTTTCCACTCAAACATTAGTTATTTCATTTCCATTTCCATTTATTATGGTTTCATAAACCATTTCCTTTTCCTCGAGAACCCTCTTTACAAGTTGATTCTTTTTACTTCATCGAGTAGACTCCCCAAATCTTATTTACCATTCGAATCCAATATGATTTTTATAAACCATATCATATATTTGTAACTTCCTTACAATCTCTCCACTTACGCTACTAACCAATATTCCTTTGCACAAACCCATTTAATCTTCCTATTATAGTCACCTCCCTTTCTACTAAATAAACTTTGTCGCAATGCCCGCATTTAGCTTACAAACTACTTTTACAAACTTCGTTTGTAAACTCGGATTATAATCCTTGTATAAAACTCCTATTAGGTTTTTATCAAACCCTATCGCCACTTAATCACTTCTCAATTTAATTCCGATTAAAAGTCATCGCTTTAATTATGTTCAAAGCTTGTTTTCAATATTAACTTAGCTCGAGAGTCTTTTATAAAATTATATTTATAAAATTCTAGAATTTACAACAAGATCCTTTTATAAAACTCGTACCAGACCTTAATCAAATCTTATCGCGACCTGGTCACTTTTTAATTTGAATTTCAATTAAAAGTATTCGCTTTAATTATTATTAATTAAAGTAATTATTAACTTTAATATTAACTACATTAAAAATAGTTAACTTTGATATTAACTACGAAATAGAATAATTATCGTTTTAAAAGCTTATTAAATAATAAATAACTTTATTAACACTAAACAATTTGATAATTACTTTTAAAATTATAGTTAATCGAAGATTAACTAACTGTTAACACTATTCGTTAAATTTAACGAATATTCAGAAAATTCTTCATTTGATTAATTTACATCAAATTAGTCCAATTGTCGATTACCAATTAGAACGGTTGATTTTCGCCAACCGTACATATCAGTTAACTATTAACTGATTTCCATCATCATTTCCTCCTTAAATTAATTAATTAACTTAATTAATTTAAAACATCAGTTAATTGTTTTTTAAAAAGGAAAACACTTATCCCATTGTTACAATCCTGTATGTTAGTTTCAAACTTTCCATTCAGAACATGACATAAGAATATGTCATATAAAACGATTAATGATCCTTTCTGGAAAAAAATATGATTTAAATATAAATATATTTATAAAATTCCTATTTTAATTGACTTATATAAAATAAATTTAAACTTCAAATTAGTTATAAAAATAAATTTATAACTAAATATTACGTTAATTCGCCCGACGACAGAACAACATCTTAAACAGTAAATTTTATGTCCTCACTGCCAACCACTTAATCAATATTCTCGATTGATTTAAAAACACAACAATGATTAACATCCATTCAACCATCACTATCTGAACAGGGTTTAATGTCAATTGGGGGTTCAATCAGTTCATGGATAAACAACATAAAGATAAACAATATACAAAATATTTTGAGAAATCCGGTCGGATCCCTCCAACCTGTTCTTCCCTGCACCACGGGTTATTATAACATTTCGTGACAGTAGATAATTTTAAATAAATAAATTAATGATTGATAATATAATTAACAACAACCATTAAATCAACCATAAGCAACCAAGGTGTACAATCAACCAATTGGTATTTTTATATGGATTTATCACATCATAGCAGTCCAGAAAAGTGTGAGAATTAACTCACCATTTATTTCAGTTGACGGTTGTAGCGTTGTTTGTTCCATTTAATTTTAAACAAGCGTTTAAAATTAACTGAAAATCCAACTGCGTCCAATCAATTCCCAATCAGCACCATCATCTAGATCTCGTCTTTGCTATCCCAACGGATCCTGTTTTGGGAAATTTCAATATCGTATGGATAAGTTACGCTAGTTATTAGTTTTATATATTAAACGATTATTGAAATAACTTAATTATTTATTTAATTAAATAACTAAAACAAATTACCTTATTTAATTACAATCCACGTAAGCCTTAATCACCGCTCCTTACTGTTCACCCACGTGTTTTCACAAATGCTCCTCCCAAAATTCCCGATCCTCTTCTGGCCTTTTGCTTTTGAAACCATACATATAGTTCAAACTAAATTTTATGATTAAATTTAAATAATTACCCACTTACCATTAAAAACGTCATTACCCAATCAAACATTACCATTAATATTCCCTCCACGTCAGCAGGCCACTTCTGTTCCACACGTTATAAACATGGACAGTATCTCGACCCTGATGTTCTACTTCAAATCAGCCGCTCCCCTCCAAACTCCTCATCGCGCAGCCACTCTGATGAAGATCACCTGACCGCAGACCTCCCAACGCCTCCGCGCCAGATAGGAGCCCCATCGCCTGAAAGCCCGGGTCCTAGTTCGTCGTTGACCAACCTGATTCTTGCTTGAACGGTTTTCCGTTCGTCCCCTGATATCTGCGGCTATCCATTACGATGTCAAACCGGACCACCACCATCAGAACCGTCCCGCATCCCTCTTCCCACGATTTTCATCCACCACCACTTGATGATCACTACGACCGCCGGAAATGGGCAAAAACCCATCGCTACTTCATATTTCACCCAAAAACTGTCCACTCCAATCAATTCATCACCACAGTCACCTCCGACCACCGTAAGACCTCAGACCAGTGCCAAATTGAAGCCTGAACTTTCCTCTTTAATTTCCCCCAGGCCCCGTCATCTATAAATCATCCAATCTCCCACAATCAGGCAAAGAATGGAACTGACCTGCTCCAGTTTTCGTGCCATTCCGGCAACCACAGGTATTGATAGGTCCCCAAATTTTTACAAGATGTCGGCCTCGACCAGATCTACGCCTTTGCTTCAGACCGCCCGTGCTAATTATCGACAGATTTGAAGAAATAAATTAAAAGAAGAAATTGGACTTTTCTGCAAATTTCCTGAGTAATGGTGAACGGTTTGGAGATTTCTGATTTTGGCTGAGGTGTTTAGGAGTATATATAAGAGTAGATAATAATATTTTAAGCCAATGTGACGAACGGTATTTTATTTCGTGTCTATTGCAATTCAGAACGCTGTTTATTTATTCTTGTGCTCGCATACAAACTCCGTTCGAGCCAAAAATGGACGGCATGGTATAATTTGATGTTACGGCCCTAATGAAATTTGTTTCGTCGAATTCCGAGTCCGTTTGCTCAAACGGCGCTCGTTCACGCCCAAATGGTCGTTTTATTTACATTTTATTTTGCCACGCTCACAGAATAACTCCGATTTGCATGAAAATTGAAATCTAGCAATAATTTGCTATTACGGTCTCAATAAATTTTGTTTCGTCGAAAACGGAGGTCGTTTGAATAAAGTCCCTTTTAAGGGTCCAATTTAAATTAAAATATACCAATTTTAAAATACCTCAATATAAAAATATTATAATTAGCCATACACGACCAGAATTTTATATAGATTCAAAATAAAATATTCCGGGTTGAAAACCAAGCCAGTTCGATATTAAAAATATTTAAAAACCCCTTATTTTATATAATAAATCGATATAATTTATAACGGAATTCCATAGCGACTATTTTAAAATTTGATTTGGATATAAAACAAAATCTACACTATGAAAACTCGATTTTTCTCTTCCATTAGAAAAATATCATCAAATCGATTCAGATGTTTCTTGTTTCGAGAAAATCCGACTTATATTGGATCCTGTACAACCAATTAAAGTTCAAAACGCAATATTTTGAACTACCGCACCGCTGCAGCTCGTTTTATAATATAATTATAAATTAAACGTTATAACGCCGTTAAATAAACGAAATCGTTATTATAATTCAATATAAACAAATATTTAACCATTTTAAATTGACCGTTCACGCTATATTGTAAATTCTACATTTCTCAAATATTTTGAAATTAAATTATATTATTAATATTAATAGCATATTCAAAATAATATGGTTAAATTCAATTATTTAAATTCAAATCAATATTTTAAATAATTAAATAATTCAAATAATTGGCCAGAAAAATCCGGGACGTTACATTCCTTCCCCCTTAAAAGAATTTCGTCCCCGAAGTTGCTAAGGTAGAAAGAATGTTGCAAACCAATTATCTTTAGAAAAATATTTAATTAAAACTCAGTTTTATTTTCAAAATTAATCCGATCAGTTTTAAAACCAATTTATTTAAATAAAAAATTTTCCGAAAATTTTCAAAAATATTCTAACACCTTAAATTTTGGAAATTTTTTGGCAGTATCTCCCCTGTATGGTGGGACATCTACAATATTGCAGGTTCAAGAAATATATAAACATCGACCAACACGGTTGGAAAAATTCAAAATCCAAACTCAAAATCCAAATAAAACCCAAAATTTTATATTTTGCATAGGCGTACCTTTTTGCGAGCGCTATTACGCGATAAGCTATAAATAATTCTTGTGCTTGCTTAATTAGCATGCCAAACTAGATTTAATTTACTCTAGAATTCTCTAGGACATGTTTTTAAAGTTGAACTATCTTTTCTGCACCTGTTCTCAACTCCAGTAAACTTCATTAGTTTCCAAAACAATGCCAGTAAGATTCAAACATTCATATCATCCATCCCAATCAACTTTCCATACAATTCAATCAATTTTAACAATCCATTTGCTTTTATATATGTTTCACTTGAATTTATTGTGTTTGAATTCATTTTTCATAAGCTTGAGTTATTCATATTAGATGGGTTCCAATCAAGTTTATTCAACTTCAAGTCTATATTTATGCAACCATCCATCCAAACAATCCAAATGTTTCATTCAAAATAATATTGGCAAATATTTCTACTCCTAACTCAAGTCAAATACCTATCGACTTAAGTTAAATTTTATTTTGACATTCCAATCCAAACCTTAACTTGTATAACTCATTTTAACTCACTTAAATTAATGTTTCATATTTCCGCATTTCAAATCTGAAATGTCTTCTGGTTGGTTTAATCCAACCTCATAATCAACCCATTCCAGTCAACACTGGAAAATCTAATTGCCCATATTACAATAATATAAGAAAATTATTTCCTTTACTGCTTTATAAAATATATTGGGCAAAAATAAATTTCAAAATAATCAAAAATAATTTATATCAAATTACAAATACGCGCTCTCATATATATAGTCAATTCAATCTAGGGCTTCACTAACCCCATCTCTGTTGAGTTACGCCACAGAATCAAGGTTATCACTAGACCAATAGCTCTGATACCATTGTAAAGATCCAGCAAGAAATTCGATGCTCGAATTTCGACAATGATACATAAACCCCGAATTACTTGCCAAAACCCAAGTATCGAACAACACCAGATATTTATTAAAAAGAAATTAGAAGGTGAGAAAAGAAAGAAAGAAATATTAGAATAGAAGATAAAGAAGAACACATCAGAATCTCACAACGGAACGAATAAATATGATATATCAAATCTCTTTATATAAAAGAAACTGTGTATACATATCAATCATCAGAGTACAACATATATCTGTCACAACGGAAATACACTATATATCTAATGGTGAAGCCTCCTACTTCTAGCTCCTAAACTCCAGCGAAACTTAACCTGTAAATATACTCGGTCTGACCCGAGCACATTTGAAGCAAAGCAAAATTCACCCAGATCAGTTTGGAATACTTTCAGTGATAAATTCATAGCACAAACAATTTTGTTTAACTTTGAAAAGTCCTTTTTGAATCAAAGGATAATAGTAAGACTAGCCCACACATAAACACAGACGGTTTTACCTTACTATAACCTAAAAAAGTTTTGAAATCAATATCTTTTATGATATTATAATAATGTCTATCAAACCACAAATAAATATCAATCTAGCAGAACGCTTGCATCTCACGCTCTACATATATAGTATACAATCAAAACCGCAGGCTCTTATTGGAGAAAGGATTCCAACTATGGCAAGGTATGGGACCACCTTCCGACAATGTACCTCCGGAGATAAATACATTGGGGTTCAACAAGAACGTCTTGCAACCCGGCTCACACATGACCGACCCTTCATTTCTCTTGAGAGTATCGAATATATCATTACCACGGTTGTGGGCCAGCCAACCGAACCGATAGCGTACCTATATAAATAAAAAGGGGCAACCGAAGGCATTTGATTTCTCTAGATCAGGTATTGATATACCCTTTTAATGGGTGCGACCCACATAGCCATGCTGCCTACCCGATTTTGTGTCGTTTCCCGGTTGATAAGGCTAGAGGTTACGCTTATCCTTCAGAATAGTATATCTCCATTCACTTTGAATGCCACATTGTCAGATCCTCCAGAAATCACTAATTGATTTCCACGAAAATACTCTTGTTGTTAAGCTAAAGAAGTTTCTCTTCTATGCCACCAACTTGGTACGTTTGAAGAAATCAACGTAAGCGATCCCTTTGGAAATACTTTGTCAGACATTCGTCCATACAAGTCATCCAGAAATAGGATGAATCGAAGACACTCTCCTATCACATCCTAGGAATCACCCTATAAATCAGTAGCGAGTAGTCCTTGCAAATCCGCATATTTTAACCATGATAGAACCACAGTATATCTCTGCTCATGAGTCAGAGATTTAAGTAGTTCTTTCGTTTTATAAATATCTGTGGTCTTCAATTTACTCCGTCTTTATCTCCTGCAAGTTAGCCGCGTTCACACAATTGATTCAAAGTGGTTTTGGGTCTAGTCCCCATCCCGGTCTCTTCGAAACAACACGTCAAAAAGTTCAAGAATAATATTCATTTGATAGTCGGTCATTTAACTATCAAATCATAACAATACTGTTAAGTACATTGGCAGCTCGGGTCTTTAGATTGCATATTTCACTTACAACTATTCCATCGATTCTTATGATCGATTTCATAAATTCTATCTCGACAAAACTCTTCCAGTTCATTACTTTGAAAATATTAATTCATACATTCTTTGGAATAATGAATTTATTAAACCCCATTTTTTATTTCCTTTGTCAGGGAACATTACTATCCTTTATAAAACATCCTGTATTACCCTTTATATCTTGGTACATCGTTTGCATTTTCAAAACCCTTTTGTAATTTCTTATATTTGAAAATATCACCATGGTTTATAAACCCTCCTTCCATTTCCTCTATCATTTGAAATACCATTATATTTCTATTTAAACAACGACATGGTTAATTACCAAAATCCTTCCTTTTTTCAATTAAAACATTTCACTTAATCCAACTCTCAGGTGAGCGCTGTTTTTTTTAACTCATCGTCTTGGTTAAAACCCTTTTTACAACTTTGTTTATATAATTCAAATTAAACTTCAAATCCTTTCCATAATCCTTTACTTTCTTTTAAATAAAAGAAATTCCAATTATCAAATTGTAACAACCCGGAAAATCAGAACCAATTTAAAATTTTTATTTTGGCTATTTTATTGAATTTTGAATAGTTAAAATAATTTATTAAAAATTTATTTAAATTGAAGTTAGGACGAATATATTTATTTTAATTTTAAAAGGAGTTAGAAATAGCGCGACAGCTTGAAAATTTGAATTTGAACTTTGATTGAATGTGCATGATGCAAAATAAATCGGATTTTAGTGAAACCAAAAATATTAGAATCTGTTTAAAAATAAATTTCCAAAGAATCTGAAAAATTGAAATTTCACAGTGGGAATTAAAAGTTATGGCCAGTTAAATATTCAGAATAGTCGCTATGGAATTTAATATAATATATAGCCCTTGTAAATAGCCATTTTGCAAACGACCTCCGTTTTCGATGAGACCACTTTGGTTGGATCCGGAATGTCAACTTATTGCAGGATTCCAATTTTCATAATTTTTGGAATTAATATGTGAGCGTGGTAAGTCAAAATGTGTTTTGTCAATTTCAGTCAATTTGGATCGACCAGAAAATGATCATTTTTCAAACAGTCTCCAAATTTGACAAAATTAATTTTGTTAGGATCGTATCGTCAAAACATAGATAGATTTATTTTTCGGGAATTTTTGGAGTCAGTATGTGGCCCCGATAAATTAAAATGTACGTTCAAATTTAATATTATATGTTTTATATTTTAATTTGAAGAATAACTTACTGAAACAGTCGAATAGGCCTACGAAACATATTCCATTGTGTCCGGAATGGGGGTATTTAGCTAGGGTTGACACTCGTTGGGTTTGATCTGGAGTTAGGACTGATACATGAAGTATATTGAAATTAAATGGAATAAAATAAAATAAAAATAAAAATAGAAATACGTATAAATACGCGTATTCCGTATAAACCCTAATCGTACTTTCTCAGCCGCCATCAAAAACGAATGACGCACGCCATTCCTCCCTTCCCTCACCATTTTCTTTTAAACCACTCAACAAAATTGAGCACTCCTTTAGTGAATTCTGTATAGATCTATCTCCTCTGCAAATCCACAGTTGTCTCGCCATTTTTCGTTAAGCATAGAAGGAGAATCACCTCCCCGAAGTCGTGTTCTTCACTGCGCCGCCGTGATCGCCAAGAGCCATCGAACTGCGTCGCTTCTCTAGCGTTGGCGCGCCACCTGGAGCCCTCCGGCGTGGTAGCATCGGATCACCTTCTAGCTGTTCGAGTTTGGAGCAAAATTAAAACCTAGTTTTGAATGGTTTTGAAAAACATGCGGCCTTAAGATTGAGGAAGAAGAAAGGTATAAATTAATTAATTAATTAAATGCAATTAAATCTTTAGATGACCATATCTCGTTCGTATTTAATCAGAATTCGACAAAACTGAATCCGTTGGAATCACAAAGACGAGATCTACATTTCAGAAGAGACTGCAGAATTTTTGGAGTCTTCTACAATTTTTGCAGAAATAAAAAGCAATGTGAAATTTCTGACCTGAAATTAAATAAATAAAATTATATTAGGTTGCAGACGGAGTTTCGAAACTCCCGACACCGTCGTCCACAGACCATGGACAACTTGATTGTATTGTGGTGTGAAATTGGTTGATTTTTGGTGATTGGTTTTGGCTGAAACGTAATTGGTTGATATTGGGAAAATATATTGTATAGAAAAAATGTATTTGGAAATAAAACCCTAGTATCGCCGCGAGGCCTAATTAGCGCGAGGAGCCGTACTAGGAACGGTACCGGTTTTGATTACCCTGCCGTTATGATGCCGAAATTTTCTGAAATATTTATGTTATTATATAAAATAGTTTGAATAATATGAAAATTAGATTTTCATTGTATATATATGAATATGAAAATGATCCTAGTTGAATAGAAAAATTGTTACAATAAAAATTCATTTTTATTTTATTTATATAAAATAATCGTTATATGCTAATATAAAAATTCACATTTTTATTGTAAGTTAAAAATGATCATTGGTTGCAATAATAAAATTGTTTTACATGGAAATTTACATTTTTATGTAAATGAATCTTTTAAAAATAAACATTGTGATATAAAAATGTGTTTACATTGAATTTTACATTTTTAATGTAAATGAAACATTAAAAATAAACATTGCGATATAAAAATGTGTTTACATTGAATTTTACATTTTTATGTAAATGAAACATTAAAAATAAACATTGTGATATAAAAATGTGTTTACACTGAATTTTACATTTTTAATGTAAATGAAATAATAAAAATAAACATTGTGATATAAAAAAGTGTTTACATTGAATTTTACATTTTTAATGTAAATGAAACATTAAAAATAAACATTGTGATATAAAAATGTGTTTACATTGAATTTTACAATTTTAATGTAAATGAAACATTAAAACTAAACATTGTGATATAAAAATGTGTTTACATTGAATTTTACATTTAATGTAAATGAAACATTAAAAATAAACATCGTGATATAAAAATGTGTTTACTTTGAAATTTACATTTTTAATGTAAATGAAACATTAAAAATAAACCTTGTGATATAAAAATGTGTTTTGTTTGAAATTTTACATTTTTAATGTAAATGAACATTAAAAATAAGCATTGATAAATAAAAATGTGTTTACTTTGAAACTTACATTTTTAATGTAAATGAAACATTAAAAATTACATTTCTTTTATGAAAGAATAAAAGATTACATTATTATGAAAGGATAAAAAGGTTACATTTTTATGTAATGTAGGAAGAATAGAAGAAAATGTGTTTACATAAAAATTACATTTTTATGTAAAGATGAATTCAATAACAGTATTCAAATGAATAAAAGTGTTAATATAAAATTACATTTCTTATGGTAAAGTTAAATAATAAAAATTGGCATTTTTATTGCTAATTAGAAATATAGAAAATGATAAATATTTGAAATAGAAAAGTTAAAAAATAAAAATTAACATTTTTATTGCAAGTTAGGAATATAGAAAAATGATCATTATTTAGAATAGAAAATTTGTTTAACAATAAAAGTACATTTTTATTTTATATATATATAAAATGATCATTATATGTTTACATAAAAATTTACATTTTCATTATTGGTTAAAATGATCATTAGTTGAAACGAATTATGTTGTTACATTGAAATTTACATTTCTAATGTAAATGAATCATTAGGAAAAGATGCACTGTTTAATAGATGTGCTAACATTGAAGATTACATTTTTAATGTAATGAAAGAGAGGTTAAAAGTTTACATTTTCTTTAATGTAAAATATAAAAGATTCAATGTTAGAGAAAAAATGTATTAACATTAAAATTACATTTTTAATGTTAGAATGAATCATATAAAAGATTCAATGTTGAAATGAAAATGTTCATGACATTAAAAATTACATTTTTAATGTAATATATGATTTCGTATAAAAGAATCAATGTTGAAATGGAAATGTGTTTAACATTAAAAATTACATTTTAATGAAATTATGATTCATTAAAATGATGTTAATTATATGGTAGAGAGAAAATGGTTTGAAATCGTCGAACAAATTAATATATATATATATATATATATATATTTATATAAATTAAAATAAAACGAATCGCGCAGTTGTAGTTCACAATTTGGAATCGTAACTTCAAACGATTATACCGAGAGATCCGAACGTCGAATTTTCCCAAAACTTGAACCGTTGGGTTCGCTTTGGAAAGATCTTTCCAACAATATAAAATTTGCTAAGATCCAACGGTTAGATTTTGAGAAATGTGTAAATCAATTTTTGATGAAAACAGCGCTAGGGCCATATAATGACCTGAAGCGTCGTTTAATTAAAAATGGCTATTTTTATATAAATAAAAATAGCGATAAATCGTTATAAAATATTATAAACTATATGGAATGAAAAGAAATGATTTAAATTATATATATTCGCGAATTATTTGAAAAGGCCGAGTTAAATCTCATTTCAAATAATTATACGATGATTGGAAGTCGAAGATTTGAAGATGGTGATTGAAGACCAGCGATCTTCACATCGAATGGATGACTACTGATGCCTTTGATTGGAGTTGCTGCCTTGAAAGGGTTACAGTGGTAGTTGTCCAAACGTATTTGTTGATTGTTCGGATATGCGAGAGCCTCTCTTCCGTATTGGACATATGGAACGAGGAATAAGGTGTCTTCGGTTTCGTTCAGACCCAGAACGGACTTGTAAATGGATGTATATCTGACATTGGATTTTATTCTGTGCTGATTGTTTTCTATTAAATATATTTTTGTTTGGTGGCGGAGAATTTATTCTCTTGCTTAACACCCTTCTCTGAGACGTACGAGCTCAGAGGTTATATATTGGTATATGGCATGTCAAGATGCAAATGATCAAGGCTTATTGTTGAAAAGCAGAGCCTTGTGGTTATTGATCAAAGCACAACTTTATTTAGCATAACTTTGTGTATAGCGTTACTTCGTGAGTCTCACACCCCGATATGAACCAGAAACGGGAGAAGGATCCAGGGAGAACATGCGTTTCTTTCTAGCTAGAAGTGGTGTCATGGTATGGAGCCCAGTCATTTTTACTTATGTGGATGATGGAAAGCAAGGTACCTCAGATTGGAGTCCCTAGTGGCTCTTTATTTACACCCCATAGTGCGGGGAGACGTATTGTTCAGGAATTATATATAATCCACTAACATTAGTTGTGGACCGGCCCTGTGGATCCTAGGTGCAGTTGCGGCTGTATCCTGAGACATGGGCTAGATTGTCTCGAATTCGATAAGGACGATCCCTTGCCTTGGTTCATAATGGAAATCCAACTTCCAATACGACCCATACGGTTTTGATCATAAACCAATATAGCGACATAGTATATGCTAGTTATGCCGTCTATGATTGATACATTATGATTTAAATGTTTTTGAAACATATATACATTAATAATAATATCAAATCCGTTATATCGTATAAAGCATTTTTGACCATTATAAGGTAAAACTCTATCCTCCGGTTTGCGTTGTATTGTGTGATGGGACTTGAGTCTTATAATGGTTTCATTTTTCTAAAAAGCATTGCGTTGTTTAACGATTTACTTTATTTATGCACTGGCAATCCAATGGAGTAAACTTGTTCCGCGTTAGCGGCGTGGTCCTGTGATTAGCCTTATTATTAAATAGGTTAAGTAGATTTCTCATACCAGTCCCATGACTGATTCGTAGTTTGTTTCACTTTGCAAACTCGAGTGCCCTCTTTTCCACATGGCCAGCCTTGTATTCAGGTTTTAGCGGACTCATTCTGGATAGCTATGGAGATGAAGATGGATCCTATCATTTCTATTATGCTGTTCAGACTTCATTTAGTATATTATGTTTGATTCCGCTGCAGACATTTTATGTTAAGCTGAAACTGTATTATATACTAAGTATGATCCTGTTATGCTGTGTAACTCTTATGATATATTATTTCCAGTGTAATTTGATGTACATTATCTGCTGTAATTCTATATTTCTGTTCTTCTGTTATTGTTTATATGTTATATTCCAATGGTTATCCTTGCTTTCGTACTACGGGAGTTTGTGGTCATCACAGTTGGTATCAGAGCTTTGGTTAAACTTAGCTCGGAATATAACATATTAACAAACTTGACAGAAATAGAATCAACAGTATTCTAAGGCGAATAATTCATTATAAATAGGATCAGTAATGTCCTAGAATGAGTATAGCAGAATAAAATACACCTCCATAGATTCATTTACATTTAAATATATGTCTCTATGCTTTACAATATCTTTTCTGTTGGCCTGACTCTTTGTCTGCTATTTGCAGACATAGTAGAAAATGAGTGGTAGAAACAGAAGAAGCGGTGCTATGGGTCGACAATCTAATGAGCTGATCGTGCTCCCACAACCAGAACCAGATCTAGAAGCTCTAGTAATGATCGAAATCTGGGTGGAGTACCATTCTCGGGCAAAGAACGTTATTGAAACACAAGCGTGGATGCGTTCTTCTGAGAGAATATTTGAAGGCTTAAAGCTGAGAGATGATCAAAAAAGATTACTAGCATCTTGGGCACTCAAAGACGAAGCTTTAATCTGGTGGGAAACTGTTACCGAGGAAAATCCAGAAGGTAATATTACCTGGGATAGATTTAAAGAAATTTTCAAAGAAAAATTTACTCCTCCAGAAGCAACTGTGTGGCTATATGGTGAGTTTTACAATCTGAAACAAGGAGATATGACCATCCAGGAATATCAGAATAAATTCAATGAACTTTCTCGCTTTGCCCCAGAACTAATTCAAGATCATATAAGGAAGAATCTGAGATTTATCAAAGGACTACAAAAGAAATACGATGGTAGAGTACTTGCTCATGTGAACCTTCCTTTTTCTGAGATGATACAATTTTCTTATCGCTATGAGTATATTGATAAGCAACATGGTTGGGGAGATGAAGAGGAAGGCAGCTCTAGCAGCAAAAGGAAGTTTGAAACCAATAGCCCTGAGGCAAGTACAAAGCCTGAGGTCAGTAAGAAGCTTAAAGCTGATAAGAAAAAGGTTTAATATAAAGAAGAATCATTAATGACTGCCATATGTAATAACTGCAATAAGCAAGGGCATTTGTTAAGGAATTGCAAATCTTTGAAGAAACAAAAGAATGATGGATCTAAATCCAAGAGGAAGTTTCAAGAGCATAGAAAATGCAATCTTTGCCATCAGGCTGGTCATGTAAAGCAAGATTGCCGGCTTTTAAAAGCGACCAAAGAAGCTCAAATCAATAGCATGGCAGATGCTCTAACATCCTTAACTAGTCAGCAAAGGCCAGATGCTTTGGAAGGCACTCTCACTGTCAACAATATTCCAGTTACAGTATTGTTTGATACGGGCGCGTCGCAAATCTTCATCTCGAGTAATACAGTCAAGAAGCTAAATTTAAAATTAAGGAATCTTAAGGAATCGATTAAAGTTCATAATCCAATTGATGGTTCTCTTGTTCTTGGTTTGTATTGTAAAGTGCCAGTCTCTTTTTCCCATTATCGGTTTCCTTATACCTCGGTCGTTATGGATTTTTCTGAATTTGATATTATTCTTGGGCTGGACTGGTTAACCAAATACGAGGCCGAAGTCAAATGTGCTGAAAGAGTTGCTAGAATTAAAACGAAGCTTGCCAATGTTGTTATACCCTACGTAGGCTCAGATTCAGACAAAAAAGAATTTTGGGCTGCTCCCGAGGTTTCTCCCACTGCTACTGAAAATATTCCTATCGTTAAGAATTACGCGGATGTGTTCGAAGAAGTTGATAACTTACCTCTGCGGAGAGAAATTGACTTCAGGATTGATCTAGTTCCGAATGCAAGGCTAGTTGTGCATCCTATTCGAAGAATGACATGGAAAGAGAAAGAAGAATTGGGTAATCAAACTAAACAGCTTTTGTGGAAAGGTCTGATCAGACCTAGCTTTTCGAATTGGGGTGCAGCGGTAGTGTTTGTTCCGAAGTCAGACGGTACTCTCAGACTGTGTGTGGATTACCGAGTCCTCAATAAGCAGACACTGAAAAATAAATATCCATTACTCCGTATAGATGATTTATTGGATCGTTTGAATGGAGCAGAAGTGTTTTCAAGAATCGACCTAGCTACTGGTTTTCATCAACTGCGAATTGCCGAAGATGTGTTCCTTTGACAGCTTTCAGAGGTCTAGACATATTTTATGAGTGGTTAGTAATGTCGTTCGGCTTATGCAACGCTCCTGCTTATTTTGTGGATTTGATGAATCGAGTATTCCGCGATGTCCTGAATAAATTTGTGTTGGTTTTCATTGACGACATCTTAATCTTCTCTAAGTCAACTGCCAAGCATGAAAAACATTTGGAACAAGTTTTGGAAATTCTGAGGAAGAATGTACTAAAGGCCAAATTTTCTAAATGCATATTCTGGCAAGAAGAAGTAAAGTTCCTCGGTCATGTAGTATCGAAGGAAGGAATTTCGGTGGATACAAGCAAAATCACAACCATTCAAGATTGGAAGCAGCCTAGCATGCCTACAGAAGTCAGAAGTTTCCTAGGATTGGCTGGCTATTATCGGAATTTTGTTAAAGATTTTTTGAAATTATCATGTCCATTAACGAAGCTTACAAAGAAGCATACAAAGTTTAATTGGATACCTGAATGTGAGGCAGCTTTCCAAGAGATGAAATTGAGGTTGACCACTACTCCAGTGTTGACCATTATTGATGGCAATCAAGATTCGAAAGTTTATACAGATGCTTCTATTGAAGGTATTGGTGCGGTATTAATGCAAAGAGGCAAAGTAGTTGCTTATGCTAGCCGTCAGTTGAAGCCGCATGAGAAGAGATACCTCACTCATGATCTTGAGTTGATGGCCATTGTGTTTGCTTTAAAGATATGGAGGCACTATCTTTTGGGTGAGAAGTTCGAATTATATACAGACAATAAATCCTTCAAGTATCTTTTTACCCAAAGGGACTTGAATTTGAGGCAGCAACGTTAGTTAGAAT
Source organism: Allium sativum (assembly GCA_030737875.1). Lineage (NCBI taxonomy): Eukaryota > Viridiplantae > Streptophyta > Magnoliopsida > Asparagales > Amaryllidaceae > Allium > Allium sativum. The sequence goes on from CM060920.1 coordinate 461,088,036, forward strand.
TTTTTGCGGCCTATGATCTGAACATCTTGTATACTCTAGGGAAAGCCAATGTTGTAGCCGATGCGCTTAGCAGGAAGAACGCGGTCATCACCAATCTTATCATCGCCAACCTTATCGTTACGCCTTCATTGATTGACAAAATCTCTTCTCTTTAGAAAGATGATGAATTTATTCAAAGAATTAGTAAAAGAGTTCGGGATGGCGAACCCTCGAGTTTCCAAATTGATAACAAAGGAGTTCTGAGGTTAAAGGGCCGAATTTGTATCCCGAATATCCCTGTGCTAAGAAGAGAAGTAATGGATGAATGTTACAAATCCAAGCTTTGTATTCATCCAGGGGTGAGTAAGATGTATCATGATCTCAAGCGCTCGTTCTGGTGGAAATCTATGAAAAGAGACATTTCCATTTATGTCAGCAGGTGTTCTACTTGCCAGCAAGTCAAGAATGATCAGCAAAAACCTGCCGGCTTGTTACAACCACTAGAAGTTCCAAGTTGGAAGTGGGATCAAATCTCCATGGATTTTATTGACGGCTTGCCCCGAACCGGGAAAGGTAATGACAGTATTTGGGTGATCGTAGACCGTTTCACGAAGACTGCCCATTTTATTCCTGTCAGATCAACTAGAAGAGCACAAAGTCTGGCGAAAATTTATTTCAAATAAATCTTTAGACTACATGGAGTTCCCAATAGCATTGTTAGTGATCGTGATCCGATATTTGCTAGTAAATTCTGGGAAGCATTCCAAGAAGAGCTGGGGACAAAGTTAAATCTGAGCACCGCTTATCATCCTCAAACAGATGGCCAGACTGAGAGGGTGAACCGTATATTGGAAGACTTGCTGCGGGCATGTATTCTTGATTTTGGCGGGTCATGGGAAGATCACTTGCATTTGGTTGTGTTCTGTTATAATGACAGTTACCAAGCAAGCTTGCAAATGTCGCCATTCGAAGCATTGTATGGTAGGCCGAACCCGACAATAGACTAGTATTGGGTCCCTACACGATTCGCGAAGCTTCGGATAAAGTCGATTTCATTAAGAATCTACTACTAGAGCTATGCAGATTCAAGAAGAAGGGATTTATAATTTTCCGTTGGTGATTATGTATACTTGAGGTTTTCCCCATTGAGAGGAGTAGTTCGTTTCGGGAAGACTGGGAAGTTGGCGCCAAGGTTCATTGGTCCATTTCCTATTCTAGAAAGGATTGGAACTCTCCCTTATAGGGTTCAGTTACCTGACTAATTGCCAGGTGTACATGATGTATTCCTTGTGTCCCAACTTCGAAAGCATGTACATGACCCAGACTTGATAGTGGAGGAAGCTGCACAACAAGATTTGGAGATTTTAGCGAATTTTGAATATTTAAAATAAATTATTTTAAATAATGACGATGAGAAATTTATTTTGAATAGAATTAGAACGTATATATTTATATAGATCGTCGTTAGAATATAATTATTATTTTTAATTATAAAAGGAATTGAAAATGGCGTAGTAGTTTGAAAATTCGATTTCAAATGAATGTACAGGATTCAAAATAAACCGGATTTTAGCGAAACCAAAAATATTAGAATCTATCTGAGAATATCTTTCTAACGAATCCGAAAAATTGAAATTTCATAGCGGGAATAAAAAGTTATGCCCAGTTGAAAATTCAGAATAGTCGCTCTGGAAAATATAGCCCTTAAAAATGGAAATTTTGCAAACGATCTATGTTTTCGATAAAACTACTTTTGTTGGATCCGTGATGTCAAGCTATTGCTAGATTCCAAAATTCATAATTTTTGAAATCAATATATGAGCGTGGCAAAGGAAAACGTGTTTGACCAATTTCAGTTGAATATAATCGACTGGAAAATGACCGTTTTTCAAACGGTCTCAGATTTTGACGAAATTAGTTTTTTTATGACCGTATCGTCAATACGAAGCTAGAAATATTTTTTCTGGAATTTTAGAGTCCGTATGTGGCCCCGGTAAATTAAAATGTATGTATAAATTGAATATACATCGATTTATATTATAATTTTGATGAAAACTGATCGCAACAGTCGAATTGACTTACGAAACATATCTCATTGGGTTCAAAATGAGGGTAATTAGCTAGAGGCGACAGTCGTTGGGTCTCGTTTAGAGATCGAATGAAAAGTCAACTTAAATGGAGAAAATAATATTAATTTATTATATATAATATATGTAAAATCCCTCCACCCCCTTTTTCCTTTTTCGTCGATTCAGACTTTTCAAAATAAAAAAAAACCCAAAAGGAAACCGCGATCCCCCTTCCCAGCCGACCGTCGCTGCTCCGGCACACCCCTCCCTCGTCGCCGATCCTCTCTCCCCCATCCCCTCTGTAAAGTCGCGAAACCCCCTTCCTCCATCCAGCACCACCGCGAGACCAGCCCTGAACCCTAGCCTCTGATCACCGCAGGCCACGAGCACCACCAGCGCAGGCCATCGCGAGTCCTCCACCCTCCTCCGATCAACCGCGACGCCACCAACGCAGGCGCAGCACCCCCATCCACCCTCTTCCGCTGTTTGACGTTCAGAAACAATCAACAGTGAGTTATTTTTTTTAATATTGATTTTATTTTCAGTCTTAAATATAAATAGCACTATAAAAATCTAATCTTTAATTATATTTAGACTATGAAAAGATTTGGTTTTTAATTATATAAAAATTTGATTTTTTATATATATGAACACCATAAAGATTTGATTTTTATTTATATATGAACACCATAAAGATTTGATTTGATTTTTATTTATATATGAACACCATAAAGATTTGATTTTTATTTACATATGAACACCATAAAGATTTGATTTTTATTTATATATGAACACCATAAAGATTTGATTTTTATTTATATATAAACCCCAAAAAGATTTGATTTTGAATAGAAGAAAGATATAATTTTTATAATGAAGTAGCGATAGTAAAAATATGATTTTTATATATAATAAGCATATAAAAATATGATTTTTTACAGAAAAGGTTTAGAATAAAAATATGATCTTTATAATATAAACATCAACATAAAAATATGATTTTTATTGATGAAATAACAGTATAAAAATATGATTTTTAATATACAAACATCATATTGAAAATGTGAATTTTACTTTAAACAGCGTGAAAAGGTTGAGGATGGAGTATCGTGAACCGTGTTTATCGTAATCCCGTTGGGAAATTTAACAAGTGATTACTTCGGTAAGGTTCGCTAATCTCGACTAGTTTGGATAAACCATAATTTGGTTTGAATTGATATTCAAAAGAAGATTAAAGAATATATCTTTGATAAAATTAATGGGAACCTTTCCCAAAGTATAAGAATATTTGAATAAAAGAATATTCTGAATTGGAATGAGGCGTATGTTGTGTTTGTGTAACACTTGTTTATTATATACGCGAGTTATTCAGAAAGACTGAGTTTATCCCATTCTGAATAATTGATTCGACGATGTGTCGAGGATGAAGACGGTGGTCGAAGACCGGAGGTCTTCACATCGTTTGGAGAATTACCGATGATCTTGGTTGGGTTGTACACCCAAGATGAGGGAATCAGTTGGTGATCGTCCAGACGTACTTGGAGATCGATGGATATTGTAACACCCCACGTCCATTAATGTCACTCACAAAGGGAATGCATTAACTTCCATGGAGGTTATAAGTGAATATAGAACAGAAAAATTACAACAAGACAGATAATAAGTAGTACTTGAAAACTAAAACTTCATTTTATTGCAGCGGAAACATGTTTATTACATCACAAAAACGTTAATCAGAGTCAAGTACATTATCCATCTTCATAAAACAAAATACATAATCCCATTACACAAATAGCCATTAAAAAGATAACATGTTGGACTTTACTTCAACGGTCCAAGCTTTCCAAAGAGAGATGAAGCAATTCAATCAAACTCCACTAGAGCTGGCCCCAACCTGAGGACCTGGAGGGGGAAAAAGGATAGAAATAGAGGGGGTCAGACATAAAGTCTGGCGAGTATGATAATTCTAACAATACTATTATCAAAATAACTAGACTAAGGCATAAGCTGGAAGACAAGTAAATGTCTATGAACTCTTAGGAAGATAAAGATAGCGTTTAAGATAACGTTAAAGATAACGGTAAAGGCACACCTAATTACTAACGAATGATTACTACACTGCACCGCACATTACTACACTGCACCACACTAGTCACCATATTGTTTGATCCGACTTGCTTCACACAGAAACTTTATAAATAGCCTTACGTACCCCTAGCTGACTACATAGGTGCCGTCTGCCCCTATCTCCACTAGGTGTACCCCACTACCCACTTTCGATCGGCTCCCTACTCGTAGATACCCGTGCTGGCCCCATAGTGGGTTGTATCACTCCCCTAAAGTGGCAACCCGATACAACTTGAGAATGCACGACTTATACCTACACGATGCAACAACGTCTTACCTACCAGCCCGGGTCCACACACGCATACGAAACCCGTTGGACTTGCGTTGCCACCGCTCCCCGTTTTGGCCTCTTATAGTCAAACTCAGTATGCGTGTCCCGTCCTTGACTTGGGTCGAGCCCACAAAGATACGTTTGGGATACTGGTTGAAATGGACCCCCACAAGCTACCCACCTAAGCTTGTCATTAATATATCTCACTTAACCCTCTTAGTCATGTTCATTTACATGTGTGTTTGGTTAAGTCTTACTAATCGTATTTCACATGCCGCTAAGGGCACCCCCTAGATTCCTCACGCCACCCAAGGCACCTACTGAACCCCCATGTCCCACCTTACATGTTTATCTGGTTAAGTATTTCTTAATTCATTCAGGCCATAACCTCATAAAGACCTCTCACATTAGACTGGCATTTATGGCAGCTGGATTTGCCGGGCGGGTCCGGGCAGTCTTACACCATAAAAGAGTCTAACCTCGTGTCTTTACAACCGTTATGCTTTAGTTTAGGCCTAGGACCTCTCACATTGGGCTGACATTTGTGACCACTGGATTTGCCAGGCGGGTCCGGGCAGGTTTACGTCACAAACGAGTCCAACCTCGTGTCATAAGCATTGATTAACACTTAAAATATTTTACCCCAGTTTTAATAATTCCCTATTCAAATTATTAATTAAATCAACTTTTAATGATGTCCATAATTGACTCAATTATGGCCATCCACTTATGGCATGCAAAATCATATCAATTGCACCCCAACTTTTTAATATTAAATCCTTAATATTACCCCTACCCCACGTTTATACGTTCGCTTATTCAACGCATAATATATGCTAGACTTGTATAGTCTAACACCTAGCACAAAGATAAATTATCACAACATATAGACAATTAAAATAAATCTAATCATAATAGGGGTGAGACTTGCATAAACTACACATGTTAAGGATCAAAAGGTGTCAACTTGTTAAATGTCTCAATTTATATGATATGATCATAGCCCAAATCTATACATAAACTTGCATATGGGGTTTTTAGGCAACATAATGATGGTGTGAACTAGCATAGGATATCACATATGCCATAGCATAATTCTAGATGTCATAATAGATGTCTTGGCATATGTTCATAACTTTTCTAATCAATCTAACTTGCATATGTGACTTGTCATATAGATCAACATAACCCAAACATGATGATTTAATTAATATGACCTAACTAGCATAGATGGTAACATCATGGCCTTTTTAACATGTATGGTTCATCACAACTTAGCACAGAAACTTTCAACATACATAACATCATCATAGCATGATTTACAACATATAAGATATCATCGTCACATAACATTGGATTTACAATATACATGATAGCAAAAGGGGTTTACAACAACATATATGATAATTCACATCATCTACTCATAATCCATTCATAACTCAACCTAATTAAAATGATAATAATCTTGTTAAGATCATCATACTCACAATTTAGAGAAGAAAAGAGAGAGTTTTGCTTTGCTTTAGGGTTGAGAGAATTAGAATTGAATTTGTTTTTCTTCTTTCTTAGTTGGCGGCGGCTCCATTGATTTCCATGGCGACGGTAACTATTCTATTTTAATTAGGTTTAGGGTTAGCATTAGGATGTATTTATAGGTGTAGGAAGTTATTTAGGACCATTAGATTAACCCTGAACCATGAGAACCAATCAAATGCAAAATCTGCATTTGAGCGAATCGGCCCACGGGTTGACAGCCAAACACCCTGGATTAACCCCTAGTCGACCCAGCGGGGCTTGGGTCGACCTCAAAAATGGGTCGGTTCGGTTATTCCCCCTCCCAATTCGCTATTTTGAACTTTTTCGCATATTTATTTATTTAATTTTTAATTTTTTATATATATATATATCAATATATATATTTCTCTGCGCAACCCATTTCACTTAATTCTTTTCTAAAAATTAAGTATACTTTAATTTGTGAATTTTAATGTTATAAAATTACAGGGTGTTACAGATATGAAAGGTACGAGGTGCCTCCGGTTTCGTTCAGACCCAGAACGGATTTGTAAATGGACTGTGTGTCTGACATTGGATATCATTCTGTGTGCTTGATGGATATCGGTTGCATGGAGTGGTTTGCCTGTGTGGCATGCTAAGATGAAAATGATCAAGGCTTCTGTTGAAAAGCAGAGTCTTGTGGTTGGTGATCAAAGCACCGCCTGTGTGGCACAACTTTGTGTAGCGTTAATTCGCGAGCCTCACACCCCGATTGTGAACGAGAAACAGGAGAGGACATCAGGGAGGGTTTGCGTTTCTTTCTAGCTAGGGTGGTGTCAGTGACCTACCAGCCCTGACATTTATATTATTTTCACCTGTGTGGTTGTTGGATTGCGAGGCGCCTCGGATATATCGGTGACTATGTGGATCCGATGGAGTCATAGGACTCATTTACGCCCCAAAGGGCGGGGAAACGCAGTGTTCAGGCATTTTAATCCACATCGGTGGACCGGCCCTGACGATCCAAGGCTTGTCTGCGCGCTTGCCTGAGGCTCGGGCTAGAGAGTCTCGAAGCGGTAAGGACGATCCCTTGCCTTGGTTCACAGATGGAAATCCAACTTCCAATACGTGACTTTGCGGTTTTGATTGTATAACCTATATATGGCGACATAGTGGTATAGGGCACTTATGCCGTCTATGATTGATACTTATGATTGAAATTGTTTTGACACTATACACTTATAGTAATAATAAAACATGAAATTTCACGTACCAAGCATTCTTGGCTATTATAAGGTAAAAACCCTATCCTCCGGCTTGTGTTGCATTGTGTGATAGGACCTGGGTCTCATAATAGCTTCATTGTTCCTTATTTAGCATTGCGCTATTGTTTTATGCACTGGTATTCTTGGGAGGAAACCCATTCCGTGTTATACGGCATGGTCCCTTGATTTACCTAACTTTAAAATAAAGATTAATAACTGTTTTAGTTCTCACACCAGTCACATGACTGACCTGGAGTTTATTGTTTTAACCTAAACTCTGGGTGCCCCTATTTCCGCACGGGCAACTAGTAGTTTTGGTTTTGCAGATTTATATTCATAGGATCCCGGTTTAAAGCTGAAGGGATATTTGAAAAGCTCTGTATCCGTGTATCTGTTTCAGTTATGTTTTTGTATTATTTTTCCGCTGCAGTAATGTATTTAAACCTCTGATGTTTAGCAAATGTATATAATTTATTCATACACTGGTATATTCTTGTATTCTGATGGAATTGTTGTAATAAGCAATGAAATGTTCTTCTGTTTGTGTCTTGATGTGGCTTGTTCTCAACTCAATCCGTGCTTTCCCTCACGGGGAAGTTCGGGTCGTTTCACTGTACATGGGAGACCGAGGATAGCATCAAACAGGCTTATCCCCAGTGCATAGTGGATATCTCTGACTAGCTCTAGTGCAAGGTACATTTACAATATTTTACATTTTCCGTTTTGTTTTCTACTTTACTGTTGTTTCCGTTTCGGGGACAAAAGTTTTTAAGTGGGGGAGATTGTAACAACCTAGAAAATCAGAACCAATTTAAATTTTTTATTTTGGCTATTTTATTGAATTTTGAATAGTTAAAATAATTTATTAAAAATTTATTTAAATCGAAGTTAGGACGAATATATTTATTTTAATTTTAAAAGGAGTTAGAAATAGTGCGGCAGTTTGAAAATTTGAATTTGAACTTTGACCGAATGTACAGGATGCAAAATAAATCGGATTTTAGTGAAACCAAAAATATTAGAATCTGTTTAAAAATATCTTTCCAATGAATCTGAAAAATTGAAATTTCATAGCGGGAATAAAAAGTTATGGCCAGTTAAATATTCAGAATAGTCGCTATGGAATTTAATATAATATATAGCCCTTATAAATAGCCATTTTGCAAACGACCTCCGTTTTCGACGAGACCACTTTAGTTGGATCCGGAATGTCAAATTATTGCAGGATTCCAATTTTCATAATTTTTGTAATTAATATGTGAGCGTGGTAAATCAAAATGTGTTTTGTCAATTTTAGTTAATTTGGATCGACCAGAAAATGGCCGTTTTTCGAATGGTCTCCAAATTCGACGAAATTAATTTTGTTAGGACCGTATCATCAAAACCTAGCTAGATTTATTTTTCAGAATTTTTGGAGTCAGTATGTGGCCCCGGTAAATTAAAATGTATGTTCAAATTTAATATTGAATGTTTTATATTTTAATTTGAAGAATAACCGACTGAAACAGTCGAATGGGCCTACGAAACATATTCCATTGTGTCCGAAATGGGGGTATTTAGCTGGGGGCGATAGTCACTGTGTTTGATTTGGAGTTAGGAGCGATATAGGAATTATATTGAAATTAAATGGATTAAATAAAAATAAAAATAGAAATACGTATAAATATGCATATTCCGTATAAACCCTAATCGTATTTTCTCAGCCGCCATAAAAAATGAACGGCACACGCCATTCCTCCCTTCCTTCACCATTTTCTCTTAAACCACTCAACAAAACTGAGCACTCCTTTAGGGAATTCTGTAGAGCTTTGTCTCCTATACAAATCCCCACTTGTCTCGCCATTTTTCGTTGAGTGTAGAAGGAGAATCACCACCCCGAAGTCGTGCTCTTCACTGCGCCGCCATGATCGCCTAAAGCCACCGAACTGCGCCGCTTCTCTGGCGTTGGCGCGCTACCTTGGAGCCCTCCGGCGTGGTAGCATCGGATCGCCTTCTAGCTGTTCGAGTTTGGAGAAAAATTAAAACCTAGTTTTGAACAGTTTTGAAAAACATGCGGCTTAAGATTGAGGAAGAAGAAAGGTATAAATTAATTAATTAATTAAATAACTAAATGTAATTAAATCTTTAGATGACCATATCTCATTCGTATTTAATCAGAATTCGACAAAACTGAATCCGTTGGAATCACAACGACGAGATCTACATTTTCGAAGAGACCGCAGAATTTTTGGAGCCCTCTACAATTTTAGCAGAAATAAAAAGCAATGTGAGATTTCTGACCCGAAATTAAATAAAATTATATTAGGTTGCAGACGGAGTTTAGAAACTCCCGGCACCGTCGTCCACAGACCATGGACGACTTGATTGTATTGTGGTGTGAAATTGGTTGATTTTTGGATATTGGTTTTGGTTGAAACGAAATTGATTGATATTGGGAAAATAGATTGTATAGAAAAAAATGCATTAGGAAATAAAACCCTTGTATCGCCGCGAGGCCTAATTAGCGCGAGGATCCGTACTAGGGACGGTGCCGGTTTTGATTACCCTGCCGTTATGCTGCCGAAGTTTTCTGAAATATTTATGTTATTATATAAAATTGTTTGAATAATATAAAAATTAGATTTTCATTGTATATATATGAATATGAAAATGATCATAGTTGAATAGAAAAATTCTTTAACAATAAAAATACATTTTCATTTTATTTATATAAAATAATCATTATATGTTAATATAATAATTCACATTTTTATTGTAAGTTAAAAATGGTCATTGGTTGCAATAATAAAAATGTTTTACATGGAAATTTACATTTTTATGTAAATGAATCTTTTAAAAATAAACATTGCGATATAAAAATGTGTTTACTTTGAAATTTGCATTTTTAATGTAAATGAAACATTAAAAATAAACATTGTGATATAAAAATGTGTTTACATTGAATTTTACATTTTTAATGTAAACGAAACATTAAAAATAAACATTGTGATATAAAAATGTGTTTACATTGAATTTTACATTTTTAATGTAAATGAAACATTAAAAATAAACATTTGTGATATAAAAATGTGTTTACAGTGAATTTTACATTTTTAATGTAAATGAAACATTAAAAATAAACATTGTGATATAAAAATGTGTTTACATAGAATTTTACATTTTTAATGTAAATGAAACATTAAAAATAAACATTGTGATATAAAAATGTGTTTACATTGAATTTTACATTTTTAATGTAAATGAAACATTAAAAATAAACATTGTGATATAAAAATGTGTTTACATTGAATTTTACATTTTTAATGTAAATGAAACATTAAAAATAGACATTGTGATATAAAAATGTGTTTACATTGAATTTTACATTTTTGATGTAAACGAAACATTAAAAATAAACATTATGATATAAAAATGTGTTTACTTTGAAATTTACATTTTTAATTAAATGAAACATTAAAAATAAACCTTGTGATATAATAATGTGTTTTCTTTGAAATTTTATATTTTTAATGTAAATGAAACATTAAAAATAAGCATTGATAAATAAAAATGTGTTTACTTTGAAACTTACATTTTTAATGTAAATGAAACATTAAAAATTACATTTCTTTTATGAAAGAATAAAAGATTACATTTTTATGAAAGGATAAAATGGTTACATTTTTATGTAATGCAGGAAGAATAAAAGAAAATGTGTTAACGTAAAAATTACATTTTTATGTAAAGATGAATTCAATAAAAGTATTCAAGTGAATAAAAGTGTTAATATAAAATTACATTTCTTGTGGTAAAGTTAAACAATAAAAATTGACATTTTTATTGCAAATTAGAAATATAGAAAATGATAAATATTTGAAATAGAAAAGTTAAACAATAAAAATTAACATTTTTATTGCAAGTTAGGTATATAGAAAAATGATCATTATTTGGAATAGAAAAACTGTTTAACAATAAAAGTACATTTTTATTATATATATATATATATAATGATCATTATATGTTAACAGTAAAATTTACATTTTCATTGTAGGTTAAAATGATCGTTAGTTGAAATGAATTATGTTGTTACATTGAAATTTACATTTCTAATGTAAATGAATCATTAGGAAAAGATGCGTTGTTTAATAGATGTGTTAACATTGAAGATTACATTTTTAATGTAATGAAAGAGAGGTTAAAAGTTTACATTTTCTTTAGTGTAAAATATAAAAGATTCAATGTTAGAGAAAAAATGTACTAATATTAAAATTACATTTTTAATGTTAGAATGAATCATATAAAAGATTCAATGTTGAAATGAAAATGTTTATGACATTAAAAATTACATTTTTAATGTAATATATGATTTCGTATAAAAGAATCAATGTTGAAATGGAAATGTGTTTAACATTAAAAATTACATTTTAATGAAATTATGATTCATTAAAATGATGTTAATTATATGCTAGAGAGAAAATGATTTGAAATCGTCGAACGAATTAATTATGTATATATGTATAAATTAAAATAAAATGAATCACGCAGCTGCAGTTTGCAATTTGGAATCGTAACTTCAAACGATTATACCGAGAGATCCGAGCGTCGGATTTTCCCAAAACTTGAACCGTCGGGTTCGCTTCGAAAAGATCTTTCCAACGATATAAAATTTGCTATGATCCATGGTTAGATTTTGAGAAATGTGTAAATCAAATTTTGATGAAAACAGCGCCAGTGCCATGTAATGACCTGAAGCGTCGTTTCATTAAAAATGGCTATTTTTATATAAATAAAAATAGCGATAAATCGTTATAAAATATTATAAACGATATGTAACGAAAATAAATGATTTAAATTATATATATTCGCGTATTATTTGAAAAGGCCGAGTTAAATCTCATTTCAATTAATTATATGACGATTGGAAGTCGAAGATTTGAAGTCGGTGACTGAAGACCGACGATCTTCACATCGAATGGATGACCACTGATGCCTTTGATTGGAGTTGCTGCCTTGAAAGGGTTACAGTGGTTGTTGTCCGGACGTACTTTTTGATTGTCCGGATATGCGAGAGCCTCTTTTCCGTATTGGACATATGGAACGAGAAATAAGGTGTCTCCAGTTTCGTTCAGACCCAGAATGGACTTATAAATGGATGTATGTCCGACATTGGATTTTATTCTGTGCTGTTTGATTTCTATTTAATATATATCGGTTTGGTGGCGGAGAATTTATTCTCTTTCTTAACACCCTTCTCTGAGACGTACGAGCTCAGAGGTTATATATTGGTAGACATCAGTCGCATGGCGTGAATTGTCAGTGTGGCATGCTAAGATGCAAATGATCAAGACTTATTGTTGAAAAGTAGAGCCTTGTGGTTGATGATCAAAGCACAACTTTATCTAGCATAGCTTTGTGTATAGCGTTACTTTGCGAGCCTCACACCCCGTTATGAACCAGAAACGGGAGAAGGATCCAGGGAGAACGTGCGTTTCTTTCTAGCTAGAAGTGGTGTCATGGTATGGAGCCCAAACATTTTTACTTATATGGATGATGGAAAGCGAGGTACCTCAGATTGGAGTCCTTAGTGACTCTTTATTTACACCCCATAGGGCGAGGAGACGCATTGGTCAGGAATTATATATAATCCACTAACATTAGTTGTGGACCGGCCCTGTGGCTCCTAGGTGCAGTTGCGGCTGTATCCTGAGACATGGGCTAGATTGTCTCGAATTCGATAAGGACGATCACTTGCCTTGGTTCATGATGGAAATCCAACTTCCAATACGACCCATACGGTTTTGATTGTAAAACTAGTATGGCGACATATTATATGGTAGCTATGCCGTCTATGATTGATACATTATGATTTAAATGTTTTTGAAACATATATACGCTAATAATAATACCAAATCCGTTTTATCGTATAAAGAAAATTTGACCATTATAAGGTAAAACTCTATCCTCCGGTTTGTGTTGCATTGTGTGATGGGACTTGAGTCTTATAATGGTTTCATTTTTCTAAAAAGCATTGCGTTGTTTAACGATTTACTTTATTTATGCACTGGCAATCCAATGGAGTAAACCCGTTCCGCGTTAGCGGCGTGGTCCTATGATTAGCCTTATTATTAAATAGGTTAAGTAGATTTCTCATACAGGTCCCATGACTGATTCATATTTGTTTCACTTTGCAAACTCGGGTGCCCTCTTTCCCACACGGGCAACCTTGTATTCAGGTTTTAGCAGACTCATTCTGGATAGCTATGGAGCTGAAGATGGATCCTATCATTTTTATTATGCTGTTCAGACTTCATTTAGTATATTATGTTTGATTCCGCTGCAGACATTTTATATTAAGTTGAAACTGTATTATGTACTAAGTATGATCCTATTATGCTGTGTAACTCTGATGATATTATAATTTGATGTATATTATTTGCTGTAATTCTATATTTCTGTTCTGCTGTTATTGTTTATATGTTATATTCCAATGATTATCCTTGCTTTCGTACTACGGGAGTTTGGGGTCATCACACAAACATTCGCTTTAGTTATTATTCAATAAGAGTAGTTGTCTTTCCGATTGACTAAACTGGCATAGTTAAATCATTTAAAAGGTTATTTAAATAAATGATAAATTTTATTAATCATAATTAACTCGATAATCGCTTTCCTACCGTTACAACTAATACTATCTCTTGATAATAGTGAAGCCGTTCAAGTTGGGGTATTCTAATTACCTCTCAGACCTTGACCGACGATGCACTTATCTTAAGATAATAGAAGTTTTCCACTCAAACATTAGTTATTTCATTTCCATTTCCATTTATTATGGTTTCATAAACTATTTCCTTTTCCTCGAGAACCCTCTTTACAAGTTGATTCTTTTTACTTCATCGAGTAGACTCCCCAAATCTTATTTACCATTCGAATCCAATATGATTTTTATAAACCAAATCATTTATTTGTAACTGCCTTACAATCTCTCCACTTATGCTACTAACCAATATTCCTTTGCACAAACCCATTTAATCTTCCTATTATAGTCACCTCCCTTTCTACTAAATAAACTTTGTCGCAATGCCCGCATTTAGCTTACAAACCACTTTTACAAACTTCGTTTGTAAACTCGGATTATAATCCTTGTATAAAACTCCTATTAGGTTTTTATCAAACCCTATCACCACTTAATCACTTCTCAATTTAATTTCGATTAAAAGTCATCGCTTTAATTATGTTCAAAGCTTTTTTTCTATATTAACTTAGCTCGAGAGTCTTTTATAAAATTATATTTATAAAATTCTAGAATTTACAACAAGATCCTTTTATAAAACTCGTACCAGACCTTAATCAAATCTTATCGCCACCTGGTCACTTTTTAATTTGAATTTCAATTAAAAGTATTCGCTTTAATTATTATTAATTAAAGTAATTATAAGTTTTATATATTAAATGATTATTGAAATAACTTAATTATTTATTTAATTAAATAACTAAAACAAATTACCTTATTTAATTACAATCCTCTTTAGCCTTAATCATCTCTCCTTACTGTTCAACCACGCGTTTTCACAAATGCTCCTCCCAAAATTCCCGATCTTCTTCTGGCCTTTTGCTTTTGATACCATACATATAATTCAAACTAAATTTTATGATTAAATTTAAATAATTACCCACTTACCATTAAAAACGTCATTACCCAATCAAACATTGCCGTTAATATTCCCTCTGCGTCAGTAGGCCACTTCTGTTCCACGCGTTATCAACATGGACAGTATCTCGACCCTGATGTTCTACTTCAAATCAGTTGCTCCCCTCCAAACTCCTCATCACGCAGCCACTCTGGTGAAGATCACCTGACCCCAGACCTCCCAACGCCTCCGCGCCAGAGAGGAGCCCCATCGCCTGAAAGCCCGGGTCCCAGTTCGTCGTTGACCAGCCTGATTCTTGCTCGAACGGTTTTCCGTTGATCCCCTGTTTTCCGCAGCTATCCATCACGATGTCAGACCGGACCACCACCATTAGAACCATCCCGCATCCCTCTTCCCAGTATCTTTATCCATCACTGCCTGATGATCACTACGGCCGCCAGAAATGGGCAAAAACCCATCGCTACTTCATATTTCACCCAAAAACTGACCATTCCGATCAACTCATCACCACAGTCACCTCCGACCATCGTAAGACCTCAGACCAGTGCCAAGTTGAAGCCTGAACTCTCATATTTACTTTCCCCTAGGTCCTGTCATCTATAAATCATCCAATCTCCCACAATCAGGCAAAGAACGGAATTGACCTGCTTCGGTTTTCGTGCCATTCCGGCCACCACATGTATCGATAGGTCTCCAAATGTTTACAGGATGTCGGCCTCGACCAGATCTACGCCTTTGCTTCAGACCGCCTATGCTAATTCTCAACAGATTTGAAGAAATAAATTAAAAGAAGAAATTGGTATTTTCTGCAAATTTCCTGAGAAATGGTGAATGGTTTGGAGATTTCTGATTTTGGATGAGGTGTTTAGGAGTATATATAAGAGTAGATAATAATATTTTGAGCCGATGTGACAAACGATATTTTATTTCATGTCTATCGCAATTCAGAACGCTGTTTATTTATTCCTGTGCTTACATACAAACTTCGTTTGACCCGAAAATGGACGGCAGGGTATAATTTGATGTTACGGTCCTAATGAAACTTGTTTCATCGAATTCCGAGTCTGTTTGCTCAAACGACACTCGTTCACCCACAAATGGTCGTTTTATTTACATTTTATTTTGCCAGTCTCACAGAATAACTCCGATTTGCGTGAAAATTGAAATCTAGCAATAGTTTGCTATTACGGTCTCAATAAAATTTGTTTCATCGAAAACGGAGGTCGTTTGAATAAAGTACCTTTTTAAGGGTCCAATTTAAATTAAAATAAACCAATTTTAAAATACCTCAATATAAAATATTAAAATATTATAATTAGCCATACACGACCAGAATTTTATATAGATTCAAAATAAAATATTCCGGGTTGAAAACCAAGCCAGTTCGATATTAAAAATATTTAAAAACCCCATATTTTTTTATAATAAATCAATATAATTTATAATGTAATTCCTTAACGACTATATTAAAATTTGATTTGGACATAAAACAAAATCTACACTATGAAAACTTGATTTTTCTCGTCCATTAGAAAATTATCATCAAATAGATTCAGACATTTCTTGTTTCGAGAAAATCCGAGTTAAATTGGATCCTGTACAACCAATTAAAGTTCAAAACGCAATATTACGAATTGCCGTGCCGCTGCAGCTCGTTTTATAATATAATTATAAATTAAACCTTATAACGCCGTTAAATAAATGAAATCGTTATTATATTTCAGTATAAACAAATATCTAACCATTTTAAATTGCCCGTTCACACTATGTTGTAAATTCAACATTTCCTAAATATTTTGAAATTAAACTATATTATTTATATTAATAGCATATTCAAAATAATATGGTTAAATTCAAATCAATATTTTAAATAATTAAATAATTCAAATAATTAGCCAGAAAAATCCGGGACGTTACAAAAAGCGAGGCTTTTCCACGCTTTTAAACATGCTTCCACTCACGATTTCAGCTATTAGATGTATGGCATTTAAGCTATCAAAAACATAGCATGTAAACTGTTAGTAGTTTACCTCTTTGAGATCACCATCAAAATCTTTGAGATCACTATCAAAAACATGGTTTTGAATTAATACGAATATGAATGTCTAGTTATCAAAAATACATCCCAAGCATGGCATTATTGCTATCAAAATTATGGTTAATTGATGTTATCAAAAACAGAGCCAATGGATACCATTAGAAGTATGACTTTTTGAAAGCTAGCAGTAATATGACATTTCATACTATTGTAATTCATAAATACGATATTAAAACACGAAATGCAGGCTATCAAAATCATGAAAGTTTGGCTAAAGCTAGCTATCGAAATACCATTTTGGGTTTCAGAATCATGACTGCTGATGCTATCGAAAATATGATTCATCATGGGAAATAGGACTTGCCATTTTGAAAGTACGAAATTTAGCTACTGAAAATAGTATGTGTTGGTTATCAAAAATTAGAAGTGGGTTATTGGAAATAGTTTTTGCCAGTTGTCCAATAATATGATTAGTAAAGCTCTAATTAAGTAGAAAATTGATTTATATCAAAGCAATCTCTTTTGACTTTATCTTTACAATTGCCAAATTATTTTTACTCGTTGGGTAATTAATTTCATGACTAATTCCCATATTTAAAGTATTTTAGTACTGGTCTGAGCATTTTAGTCTCTAGATTTTGTGATGATCCATATTTTACATATAATAGGATTATAAAATATTAATACTGTTTTAATATTAAGTCGTTTTTGTTAGTTTGGGAAATGACCGTTGGAGGCATTTTCTGTTCTTAGAGATTTTACTGAACGATTTTTCTGGAAATCTTGTATGATCTACAACTGTTGGCAAGCCGAATTAGGGTCAAAAATCACTAATCATTCAATCAAAATGATGATTTGTCTTTTTGTGGAATGGTTAATACAAAAACAAATTTACCATTTAAGTGGTATGGCTATTGGAAGTTTCACTCAGACTTGAACATCTTTGTGAGATTAGTGACTAAACTAAGCCCGAAGCCCATTCCGTGATTAGCACCCAAAGGGTATTGATGAGATTTCTTCTTGTCGTTATACGCTTTCCAAAATAGTTAAAGAGGCCATCATTAAATTTTTTCAGTTTTAAACCACTCGTAACCCTTACTTGATTAGTCAAACTTGCACTTAGTAGGAGAATAGTGAGATTAGCACTTGGAATGGAGGATTTGTTCTAGACATTTTGTATTTGTAGTCTGTCTTGGGAATTAAGCTCTTTTGATTACTTTGGAATCTAGATGAGAGATTATGATGAATTGCTAATTAATCATTATACACTTTAAATCGGTATTTAAAAATGAGTCGTAAATCGGAAAACATGTTTTAAGCTTTAACTAATTACATATGTTAATAGAAAAGTATTTGTAATGATCTTAAATTCCATCGTTCTACTTGAGAATATTTAATTGATTTTAAATATTTAATTTTGAAAACTTAAATATAACAATAATATTCGAGCTAGTAATCCTAAAACTAAAAGACAAAGCCAATTTAAAGGAAATAATAACAAGAAATTTAAAGGTAAAAATATAAGTAAAGATAAAGTAAAATAATTAAACAAATAGTAGTAGTAGTAATGGTACTGGCAGTAATAGGCACTGAAAACCAACACTACACCCTATGTCCCTATTCACTGGTCCGATAACCTAAAACATGTGACACTCTTGCTAAAACTTACCTAAACTCAAGATTCTAGTACTTGGATCGCTAACTTCCATATGTTCCTATTCGACACTAGCTCGTCGGGTATATTTCAATTTCTCAGGTTCCTCTTTACTACTTCACATGACATCCTCAGCCGACCTCGGCCTTTCTTTGAGCATTCAGTGTGGTTTATAATTCTAGTGTGCACAAGTGCATCGTGAGGTCTTCATTGGAAATGTTCAAATCATCTCAAACGGTGTTGGATTAGCTTCTTTCCAGTTGGTACAACTTCAAGTTTGTTCCAAATATCATCATTTTTAATTCAATTTTGTCTGATATGCCCACAGCTTCATCGCAGATATACATCTCTGCTACGCTTATCTTATGGATGTGTTGTCTTTTAGTATGCAACCATTCTGCACCGTATAACACTGCAGGCCTGATTGCTATTATGTAGAACTTTCCTTCATGATTTTATGGGATTTTCTTATTATAGGGGATGTCAAATGCTAGTTGTTATTTCATCCATTCCGGTCGAATTCTTAAACTAACATCTTCATTAATCTTACCATCGAACTGCCACATATATCCTACATATCGAAAGGATTCCTTCTTGGGCACTATCTGTCCGACCAAGGTGACCCCACCATCCACCGATCTGACACCGCTGAACTCGGTCTTCATATACTCTATTTTATTTTGTTAAACTTGAAACCCTTCGATTTAAAGTCTTTTTCCACAACTCCAATTGTATATTAACCCTTATTCTACTTTCATTAAGGTTTTAAGTCTCAGATATCGATCACGTTTCATCTCAGAGATTTTAACGACGAATGCATCTCGGACGTCGATATCAGATTTACATATCAAAGCTTAAAGTTCATCTCGGGACCATATCAAAGTATATTTTATGTTAAAAATTATTTTGATCACAATATATAGAAAATCAAGCTTACTTGATTTGTAAATGAAACAATAACACATCAACATAATTCATAATAAAAATTATAGAGCCAATTTATTTAATATTTATCGAATTACCCAATAAAATGCAAAAAATGCATGATGTCCAATTCATAGGCCAATGTAAATAAGTCCACCATAAAAATTTAAAGTTAGATGGTGTCCATTTCACAACCACTTATATTATTAGCAAGAAGCTATAATGTGCTTAACATAACACAAGGTAAGAAGCTACAAATACATACAACAAAAATAATTTTTGATCAATACAAAGGGTTTAATTAATTCCACTTATAGGGAAAAACATAAACTTTGTAAATGATAACAAATCAAATTTTACTGCAAGTAAAACATAAATTTATGATAAATAGAATTTCATTAAAATAAAAACCCAGTTAACATGCCTTCAGAGAGTAAAGAGCAAAGCTGTGTTGTCGGATGCAAGAATGAGTTGTTGAGAGTCAAAAGCAACGAGAGCTATCAAGAGATGAAAGTGAAGTTCGTTTTTTTTAAGAACACGGAGCTCCATTTTTTTTAAGATGAGGGAATCAGATTATTTGATGGGGGAGGTTGATCTTTCGAGGAGAGGGCCGGATAACAAAGAAAAAGCTTGTGTTAATTGATGATGGACTGAGAATTAGATGAGTTTTATCTTTAAAAAAAAGAAGTAAATCAGACGATATCTCGGAATATCGTTTCGTTTTAAATATCGACCGATATTTGTGAATATCAGACGATATATTCAAAACGAGATATCAACTAATAACTTATGTTTCATTTCATTTCAGCCTTCAACTGAGATCTCGATCGAGATGGCCGAGATATAAAATGTTGTCTTTCATCAATCAACATAACATCATCAACAAAGACCAAACATCAAGCAGTCTCACCTTGTATGCCCTTCCCGACTTTTCCATCGTTAAGGCAAAAACACAGGGACTCAAAGCTGACTCTTGATGAAATTCTATGTTAATGGGATAGCTTGGTTCCACCATCACATGCTCTAACACTAATCATAACCTCATCGTACATGTCCTTGATAATGGTAGTGTACTTTATTGGAACTCTTTTCTTTTCCAGCATCCACCACATAATCTTCCTTTGTACTTTATCATAAGCTTTTTCAAAATCAATAAATACCATGTGTAGATCTTTCTTTTGCTGAGTAAATCTCTTCATAAGCTGCCTTATTAGGAAAATTACATTTGTGGTTGACCTTCCATGCATGTGACTAAATTGGTTTTTTGATATATTTGTCAACCTGCTCAATTAGTCTTCGAAGACTCTCTCTCAAAGCTTCATTGTATGACTCAAAAGTTTAATTCCTCTATGGCTTGTGCAACTTTGAATATCTCCTTTATTTTTAAAGATTGAAATTAAAATGCTTTTCCTCCACTCATCTGACATCTTGTTTAATTTGAAAATATTATTGAACAGCTTAGTTAGCCAGGTTATCCTCGCCTTTTCAGGGCATCTTCACACCTCAATAGGGATGTTATTAGGACCTACCAAATTGTCTATTTTCGTGCATTTTAGCGCCTCCTTTATCTCAAACCGTGGAGTTCTTCGAACAATTTGTCTATTGGTGTCATCAAAAAAGTCTTCCAACTCAATCGTAAAACTTTCACTTTCTTTGTTGAAAAGCTTATCGAAGTATTTTCTCTATATATTTTCAATCTCGTTGTCCTTCAATAGAATTCTATCATTTTCGTCCTTGATGCATTTAAGTTGCTTAAAGTTTCTAGTCTTCCTCTCGCGGAGTCTAGCTAGCCCATAGTCGTTTCTTTCACCCTCTTTCGTACTTAACTTTTGATAAAGATCTTCATACGTACGACCCTTTGCCTCACTTACTGCTCTCTTTGCAGTCTCTTTTGTTACTTTGTACTTCTACATGTTGTCCTCACTTGTATGATGATGCATGTGTTTGTAGCATTTCTTCTACTCTTTGATAGCATTTTGTACACCATTGTTCCACCACCACGAATCTTTAAGTTCACACTTATTTCCTTTTGTTAAGTCGAACACCTTGGTAGTCGCTTTTCGAATGCGTGTTGCCATCTCATTCTATAAGTTTTGCGTCTTCTTCCATATATCATGCCCCTTCTCCCATCACTCTATCCTTAAACTCCCGTTAGGCAGCTCCTTGGAGCTTCCATCATTTGTCTTACTAATCTTAGTTCTTTTATCCTTGAACATCCGAAGGCGGAACATAAAAACCAAAAGCTGATGTTGTGTGATGATGCGTCCTCTAGGTATGACTTTTGCAATCTATACAAATTCGTTTGTCGTCTCTTCTTTTAAGGACAAAGTCAATCTGGCTTGAATGTTGGCCACTACCGTAAGTAATCATATGTGATTGTCTTCTTCTAAAGAACGTATTAGCAATCAGGAGGCCAAAAGAAATAACGAAATTCAATATTTCTTCTCCTTCTTGTTTCTTATTGCCATATTCAAAACCACCATGTAATCTCTCGAACCCCTACTAGTTGAGCCAACATGGCCATTGAAATCTACTCCTATAAAAAATGCTCACTGCTAGGCACATCTTTAGCCATGACATCTAAGTCTTCTTAAAAATTTCTCTTGGCTTCTTCACTTAGGCATACTTGTAGGACATAGGCACAAATGACGTTCAAAACCACGTCACCAACTACCAGCTCGACTCAAATGATCCTGTCCAACTTGTCCTAACGTCGAACGCTCCATTTTTAAGGTTATTGTCAATGAAGATGCTTGCCTTGTTCTTTTTGTGTTCTTTTCCCGTGTACCATAACTTAAAACCTGTGTTTTCCACTCCCTTCGCTTTCTGGTCCGTCCATTTGGTCTCCTGAGCGCATATGATATTTACACTCATCTAGTCATAGTATCGACTATTTCTCTTAACTTTCTTATTAAGGTTCCTACATTCCAACTACCTAACAAACCCTAATATTATCGACAAGATTCCTTGCCTCTCGCACCCACCGAGTAAGATGCGAAGACCCTTGCTCATTTATCACTACACGGGGAATCGATGTTGCATGCCAATAAGAGTGGAAATTCGGTCCTTGCATGCACGTCAATAAGAGATTACGCCTCAACGAAATATTATAAGGTAACATATGCGTAAGCGAGACTATGTTTTTACGTTGGCTCGCCAAGTCTATCTCACATATTTATACATGCATTTAACAAACGAAAGGTTAACACTAAAAATTTTATTAGTAATAAAGCACAGAAATTTTTTCTTCTCTATTTTAAGTGTTAAATTACTAAATCGTATACATGTAATGTGCAGTACACATACACATGAGAATATGTACGAATGAAGGCAATTGACCGGGTAGTTGAGTCATTTGGTGAAGTGGTATGGAATGTCATTTGACACTTTTTCGTTTCTATAAAAGAACACCTTCCACTTTACCTTCCATTTTCATTTTATTTTTAATTTTTCCTCTTTTTTGTCTTCTCTCTTCAAAATCTCTTAAGGAAATCTTTCCCAAATCAAACGAAAATACAACATGATCGGTACATCTTAGCAAGTCAAAACATGAACAAATAAAGTACAGAACGCCCTCCTAGGCATGATTGTGAGCTATTGACGGAGAAAGACCTTGGGCTGTGAGCATATAAAGGCATGAGCGAAGTTTTTGAGAGCCATGGAATGCATATGTGGTAGCTTTGCCTTATGATGATGTAGGAGGAAGAAGTGGCTTATGGTCAAGTTTAAAAGTGAGTTAATCTCACTTTAAAATGGTTTGATAATTTGACTAAATATTGTGAATTATAAACTGTTATTTATGTTGACTATACTTGTATATGTTTCTTGTTTAGGTTTGATTCCCGTTTGGGCGAATGACACATGTAATGTTTTTGCATAGGTCTTAAATTAATTTGAAAACATGACTATGGTCAAGTTGTATAGTTTTGTGCTAAAATACATAAAGATTAGTAGGGGACTAACAAAATTAAATGAAGTCAAAGTGTCTTCACAACAAATAAGTCTCTATGGAAGCACTTCGGAGGATAGAGATTTGTACCGGGGTCCAAAATGATATCTCGCTTCGTTGATTTACATTTCAGTTATATATATATGTATATATATATGTGTATATGAAGTGCTTATATGCTCCGGTTTGGTAATTTGGAATATAACTTGACAGTGGTTTAGAAAGTTAACTCCTTTGATAAACAAATAAATGATATCTTTGTTTAAGTATAATTTTTTTTGGCAAAGCCGACTAGCTTTTAAGGTGACCGTAAACACCTTTTTATTATAATCAATAATAAAAAATACAGTATAGTACAAGTGATTGTAGTTGACAATCCGCTACTTCGGTTTTTAAGGTGGTCCGATTCGTCCACCACTTACGGAATTTATAGTGTTCTGTCCACTCTACCTTACATGCTTACAACATTGAAGCTAGCCTAAATTAACAAGACGATCGAACGTGACCACGGTAGCCGTAAACACCCAATAAATTTATATAGCGCGTAATTAAATTTATTTAATTTAATAGAGAGATATTTGAGTGTAACTTGAGCAGACGATCGAATTAAGCCACAAAACCAGTTCCATTGAGTTCGTATCGACGTTTAGAGTTAGAATAGGTATATAGTTTGTTATATTTGGAGACCGGGAAATTTGGGGTCCAAAATGGCATTGTGGTGTGTATAAAAATAGCGTACCGGGAAACAGTCTCAGAATGCGATGAAACTGGTGTCATTGGATTTGTATTAATTAATTATTGTAGATTTTCAATTTTCGTGTCAATCAAACTTACCGTGTGATCGTGGCAACGATAAACGCCCTCAATTATATTATTTTCGTCAATTCAGACAAGGGTAACTTTAAACGAATAAACAACTGGCCAAATGATCTCCGATTTGGACGAAACAAGATTCATTGGATCCGTAAGGAAGAGGTCTAGTAAAGTGTCAAGGCTTTAAATTTATTAGATTTTTTTTGTAACTTTAGGAATTTAAAACGCTTGATTTTTCATCGATAATTACAAAGGACTTTTCACAAACGACCTCGGAATTCGACGGAACCTATCCCATTAGGTCTGGAATATTTTTTTATGCTAGGGTTACTTTTTTTCCAAAAGCGGAGATCGTATATGGTGATTTTTACGTGGTACTTCGTGCCTAAGTTTCGTTTATTAATTTAATAATATTTATTCCTCTTATATATACCAACCCATATTCTCAAACCCTAGTCAAATGGAATTGCTTGGTCAAATGTTGTCTAGCCGCCACTTACCCAAGTGAACAGCTAAAATGATTCCAAACTTATCCCTAATATTTCCGTTAATCCGATCAGCAAATCACGAAAATTTCTTCAGTAATATGATAGATCTTGGGGAGGGCTACAAGACCAACGGCGATGATGTGTTACCATCGATCGTGGAGTCCGGTGTTAGCCTCGAAAGTCGTGGAAGTGGTGGGCTTTTTGCCGGCGAAGGGGATAACCGGGTGGTGCGGAATTCATGGTAAAGGGAGAGGACGTTGGAGTTCTCTGTCTGGACGTGTTGGATGATCCTCCGATCATCCGAGAATGGTCGAGCAGTCAAGTGTTGGGGGCAAAGGTAGTTAGCTGGTGATTGGAGGAGCCTGGGTAGCCGAGTTTTGGGATGTTGGTTGAGTAGACGATGGCGCCTTCGCCGGAGATGGTGGGTGATCGTCCGGTCATCGTACGGGTGGGAGGGGGGTGGGGGGTTGAGAAAGTTGATAAAGGAGTGGCAGCGTGGGTTTAATTCATGCAGAAGTGTTTTCGGATGAAGCGAGAAGGCAATTGAAGATTTCGATGATCCTAATCCCGGTTAACAGTAATTAAATTTTTTTAATAGTTAATAATATTTATAACTAAGAAAATTTAGTCAGTCAATTAAAACCTATTGTGTTTGTTCCAGGACAGAATTGAGGCAATTGAACACGTGAGTAAGGGAACAAATTGTAGTGAAGGAAGCATAGTATGGAAACCGTGTTTTCAGATGAAAATGAAATGGAATCAAAGACTGTGCAACATAAAAGAACGTTAGCCTGAACAATGGATCAATGAAAGGAAACATGTGGAACTAAAGTTTGTCCAAGAGGTTGAGAATTGGAACAAAGCAATATTAGCTTTAGTCGATTAACAAAAGTACTGAAGGGGATGTGAAGATGAAGCATAAAAGGAGCTGGAACAAAGAATAACTCCTGCATATTATTCTTAACAGAGTAATTAAATTAAATAAATTATATAAAGGATTAGAATTTAGATTAACCAAATTAGAAGTTAATTATTATGGTATCATGACAGGTTTTGAATAGGAATTGCGTGTAGACTGGATAAAAGGGAATGGACGGAACTAAAAAGGGGTATCGCCAACTTTGACCATGTACTGATAGCAATTTGGAATTTAATTAGAAATTTCTTAATTAAGTTAGAATTTAATTAAGGAGTCAATTAATTAAAATTAAAATTTGTGTATGCAGGTGCTTGGAACATTGTTAAATGAAGCAATGAATGGAAAACGAGATGAAAGAAATACAGTCTACCTGTGACCTTAATCAAAAGAAATTAGATTAGGGTAATTAAATATTTGATTAAGGAAATAATTATTTATTTTAAATATGTATAACTTATATCGTTAATAACTCAGTCATTTATTGTCAGAATTTAAAACCATATACCGTTGGAATAATGAATACAACGCTATGGAACGGAAATGGACGAAATTGGAATCAGTTGGATATCCTGTTAAATTAAACGTTGTTTAATTTAACCGAATCAAACCGGTCAAACAACAACATCAGATAAAGGTGAGTTAAACTCAATCTGTTCTTCCCATTTATATTTTATATAAATTGGGTTTTTATTTTGTGTGTTCTGTTTGCCAATGGTTGACTGTTTGGTAGTTATATATTTATTTGTTGATTTAACCAATGAAATTAACCGTTGTTTAATTTCAATGAAATACCAAATCGTTATTTTAACGATTGGATCCAATATAGTTAACTTACCTTGTTGGTCACGTTTATAAAATAAACGTGTTTAATGGTATGAATTGTTTAAACTGATTGAATTGTTTTGTTTATTGGTTGATGTTAAATGATCGTTATTTATTATCAGTTAAATGGAATTGATTGATCTGATTTGAGCTAACCGTTTTGGATACAAAGAAGAACAGGTTGGAGGGATCCAACGGGATTCCTCAAATATATTATTTATTTTCATATTATCATATATGAACTGATCTGATTGGGTGATTGATTTGATTACCGTTAGTTGACTGAAAATTCAACAAATTGTTTGTTTAAAACAATGGGCAATATTGGTTGAGTATTGGCAGCATATGGCTTATAAAATCAATCATTTATAACTGATGATTTACCATCAGGCAAATTGATAGGAATGAAGTTATAAAATTTATTTTTAATTGGAGATAATTTTGGAATATATTATTTGAATAATAGTTTATTAAAAGGAGATAAATATTTATTATTTAATACTTAAGTTTATATTTAATTATTAATTGATTTTATAAAGGAAATTCTGATGTTAATCAGATTTATAAACAAATGAATAGAAATTACCTAACGGTTAAGTTAGGATAATTGTTTTGTTAAGAAACAATTAAATAGAATTATTTAAATTAATTATATTATTAATTAATTTAAAGGGAAAACGTGTAACACCCCGAATTATTAACGACATTAAAGAGAATAAATTAAATAACAATTAATTTAATATTCAGAATTAGAGGAAACAGACTGCACCATTGCGTCCATCTCGAAATTCTGGTCAAGATAGACATTTGATTTGCGTAAAACGGACAACGTATGAGGAAGTTATGAGGTTTTAAGTTTGTATGCGCGCATAAAAATTATATATATATATACACACACACATGCATGAGTCAGAAATGAGTTAGAATTTTATCCAGAATGATTCAAATTCGAAAAATTCATCAGAGCGGCAAAATTCTCGCTCTAGGGGGTCGACCCCCCTAAAGGGGTGTCAATCTAGGGGTCGACCCACACACAGGGGTGTCGACACCCCTAAGGCTAAGGTGGCAGTTGGTTTCAGAGGGTTCTGCAACTATAAATATGTGGCTATTTCTCATATTTTCTTCATTGGAAGTCATGGGAGCCATATGCTGTTGGATTGCAAACTGAACCATTTTCTACAACAAACTTTGCAAATCAAATTCAGAAATTCTAGATCCGTTCTTTTTCAATTTTTTGAACCTAACGCTGTGAGTTTCTAGTTATTTCTAGGTTTAGATAAATAAAAGTAAATTGAGAAAGACTGTGAATTGGATATGTTGTAAAGTATGATTCTTTGCTTGTGTTAAATCTTATACTGTGTCATGATAGATCTATTTCCCTAGATCTAATACAATTGTGGTTGTTCTATTATATTGCCTATGTGGATCTTGACTTGTAACCATATTATGGTGAATGTACATCAATTAAATTGGACAATTGTAACATTGGCTAGATCTAGTACCTTATGTAAATCACCTTTCACCTGTCATATTGTGATCAATCTAAATATGTTGTAAACTTGACATGTGAAGCCTTTTTTAGATCTAAACATGTTGCTATGTCACCCTAATTATGCTAGATCTAAATCGTTGGACACAAAAAAGGGTTAATTTAGATCTCATCACGCTTGCTTTGACATCATAGTAATTTCCACAAGTTATCAGCTTTATCTAACACCCCGCATTTTTAATGTAATTAAATAAATTTATATGCATGGATATATAAATAATGGTGATACGCAGTTTAGATTAATACATATGTTGAAGAGAAGAAATATTTGTATGATAACAATGCTTATAACAGAAAAAGATAATAAAGTAAAGATACTTAATTTAAATATCAGGAATTAAGTAAAACGGACGTCATCATTGCGTTTGCCTCAAAATTCAGGTTCAGATGGACACCAAGCTTGCGTAAAACGGATAACATATGAAGAAGTTATAAGGCGCAGAAGTTTATATACGCGTAGGATAAAATATATATGTATATATATTATGCGCATTGACATAATTAAGGAAAAGTAATGTACAATAAGGAATGCACGTTTAAAGAGGAGAATGAAAATAAATTCATATGCGCGTTCATTGTAGAAATTATTATGCACTTAAAAGGTTGAATGTATTAGAAAAGAAAGCATTAAGTACTGTTTTTGGAACCGACAGAGGTTGAAATAAATGTGGCATGTTTTTTTTAGTATGAACATTGCTCGATTTAAATGTTTGGAGACTAGATGCATGCACATGTGATTATTTATAGCAAATATGTAAATAAAAAAATGCATATTTATGACATTAACAAATTAGGTTGAGGTTGACTAAATGTTAAGTATTTGGTATTATATATATATTTGTGTGTGTGTGTGTATAAGAGGCAACACTAATTTGAGATTAGGGGAATCTGTTTTAATGGTAAGAAATGAAATTGGTAAATTAAAGACATTAATGTTATATTTAGGGATAATATTACGGTTACATTAAATATGGAAAAAGAGAGTACATGTAGTAAATGCATTTAGCCGTTTCAAATATGACATGAATAGAAAAACAATGAATAAATAGCCATCAATAATGGCTATGAGAAGGAAAAAAAATAACAAGACACTAAATTCTCTTTAGTAAAATAGTTAACACAAACTATATTTTCCAACGATTAAAAAATAAAGTATAGTTGGATACCATATTTGATAAGAACATAAGTGTAAGTAAACATATGATATTTATTTACATAAATAAATAATTGTTGTGTTAAAGAGGTAGAGAAAAATAAATTGTTGCCTTGTTTAAATAAAAGAAAAAGGTAAACAAATTTTATACGGTTAAGGTATAAACAAAGGAATGGTTTTGCTAAATAAATCTTCATTAATGTTCTTTAACAGATAAAAGAGGACATTTATAATTTAGTAGCCAAAGTTTCTGAAAACCTTAATCTAATGGTCTGAAACGCACACAAAATCCTATAAATACAGCCTTGGTTTGACATAATTTAGCCTCCATTTCGCTCTCTCTCTCTCAAATATTTTCTTCAAGAAAATAAAAGTATATATGTATACATTCAAAAGAAGAAAAAAGAGGTTTTTATACAAAGTAGAAAGGAATTCTTTTAGAGAACCATGGCTACAATGAAGGAAAAGAATTCAGATGCCTAGATCTACGCTGCGCAAAAAGGGAGAAAACCATGGATCAGATCTAGAATTGAAGAATATACAAGTGAGTGGATTTAAAATACATTTTTGTATAATAATGGATCTATCGTTCACCATTCCCCATTTACACACATAATAAACCTATTGAAAGATCTAATCTGATAAAGTTTAACTATGCCTAATAGTGTTATCATGTGCTTAATTATGATCAGTTATTTTATGCCTATGTTGGGTTTCCTCCTTTTATTCTTCCCTTTTTATTTTTATAGTTAGGCTATCTTTGAGACTATGTCTATTGTCGATTTATGCGATTGAACGATATGGAGAATAAAAGGGAAAAGGTTGATTTGGGTATTATATGTGATTAGGAGGTTTGGGGGCATAACTTATAATGGGGTTTTGGGAATAACTTTGATTGGAATTATGAATATAACTATGGGTATATGAATCAAACTGGAATTATAAATATAACTATGGGTATATGAATCAAATTGGAATTATGAATGTAAATTGAGATTATAAGTTGAATTGGGAAAAGTTGGGAAATATGTTATAAAATGAGATTGGCATAAATTGTTGATGACTATGGATTGGGCATAATTGAATATAACTTGTATACATTAGATTTGGCATAAGTTGGTTTGGGCATAATTGAGTATAACTTGTATACATGAGGTTTGGCATAAATTGTTAATAACAATGAACGCAAATTGATTTGGGCATAATTTGATATAATTTGTATACATGGGATTATAGGCATAATTTGGATTAAAATTATAAACATAATTTAGATTGGAAATTATAGGTAATTGGAATATATTATAATCTAAGATTTGGAATTGGGACTTGAATCAAGAAAGTGAAAATGAACGCCTACGACACAAGGTTAGATTCGGATAGCGGTATAAGCTTGCCCGGAACCGCCCGACATATCCAGCAACCGCAATTTGGTAATCTAATGTGAGAGGTCGAAGGCAGAAACTAGATGCATCATAATGCAAAGACACGAGGTTAGATTCAGATTGCGGTATAAGCCTACCCTGAACCGCTCCGCATATCCAGCAACCGCAATGGTAATCTAATGTGGGTGGTCTTGCAAGATTACGGTTATAATGAATTAATGAACACTTAACCAAGACGAGACATGTGGGAAGACATGGGAATAATAAAAGGGTTAAGTGGGTGACATCGATAGCATGGATTACATGGGTAGCATGTACAACATAAATAATAAACACTTAACCAAGATAAGACATGTGGTAAGACATGGGAATAATAAAGGGTTAAGTTGGTAACGTGGGTAGCATGGATAATTCATTAAATTGGAATACTTAACCTAATTAAATCTGTAGTGGTGTTATGAACCAATTCAACTGAGTAGGGGTTAAGTAAACTTGTAAAAGAAATGGGAAGGATAAAGTTAATCTTAATTAATGCCAAAATGGGGAATGATAATAACCTATTATGAATGAACTTGAATAAGAAAAGGAAAGATAATAGGTAGGCTTGTCCTAGGGACAAGTGGGAATTATAACTTTTGTAATAAGGTAAGTTATAATGAACGATAGGGGAAGATGAAATAACTTATGTAATAAAGTCATACTTAATCGAAGATTAAGTAATTAGCGAGAATAAGAATAAATCTACAAATGAGGATAACGTAAGTTATATGAATGAAAAGAGAAACTTATTAGTGAACCTTAGTTAAGAAAACTAAGTTAATAAGTAAATTATGACAAATTGTAATGACGATGTAAGACGAGATTATGATTAAATGAGAAAGAAGAAGGCAAACTTATGGAGATAAGTAAGCTGTATTTAATCATAAAAGTTGAATGACATGTTAATAGAAAACATGTAAATTGAGATGCACTTAATTAAAAATTAAGTAGAACATGTTATTGCAACCATGAAATGGGACAAAGAATAGTGTAAAGAGAATGAATTATGAATATTGAATTACAACGTAGAGAATAACATGTTGTGGGCTTATTAATGAACTTAAATGAATTAAGTTATGAATGAGGTTAATAAGCAAGAGAAACTTGGTAACTTGAATAAGAAGTCAATGGAAAATGGGAACAACCAAGTTGATGGGAAATCTGTCGAGGTGGAGCAAGCGCGTAATTGATGATTAGACATAGGATCTAATGACACACTAAACTGAGGCGCTAGGGACGGTCCGTATGTTAGAGGATGAATAACCAAACGGGGTAGATCATCGTGGTGTCTTAAGGCACGAGGGGAGCACACGTACATTTGATTAGTTTGTTAGCTCCAACGAACTAGAAGGGGAAGCACGCGGCTTCTTGAGACGTTAAAGGTGCTCTTGATAGTCCTCTGTGGTGGTTTAGCTTCGGGCTAGGATTACAGAGGTTGGGTCTGCGTGCAACTATCAGGTGGGTGGGCCTTGACTGCACAAGTAGGGGG
This sequence comes from Allium sativum, assembly GCA_030737875.1. Classification (NCBI taxonomy): domain Eukaryota; kingdom Viridiplantae; phylum Streptophyta; class Magnoliopsida; order Asparagales; family Amaryllidaceae; genus Allium; species Allium sativum. Next base: position 461,120,091 of record CM060920.1, read on the forward strand.
CAGTCTGAATGTTGTGACGTGGTGATATTAAGGGTAGCTCGGCGGATGCCTCACTTCAGAGGCGGAGGGTCGGGACCAACAAAGATAGTATAGGTTGTCAAGAACCTGTCATCGGCAGCCAGTGAGATGCGGAAAGACTAGAGCTAAACCCAAGAGGCCACCGACCTTTCACTATCGAGGCGGTGGTTGAGGGTAGACGCCACATGGATATTTAGATTGTTTGCATAGGGTTTGTCGCTTAGCTCTTGTAGTCTTTACTAGTTATGGGAGGGGTCGAGGTGGGGCCATAACCACCATACAAAAACAGACCCTAGGGATATTTGTGTGAGAGGCTCTTAAAGGCGGGCCTGCACAAATATAAGGAAAGCTCCCGACCGAGTTTCGTGTGTATCCCTGCCACGAAACTCGGGCACGCATACATGATAGGTGTGCAGGTTAGGAATCGAATACGTTTGGTGATACGTACGTGGGAAAGTCTAGGTACACACATGTCTGCTTTGGGTGGGGTATCGTAGATTGGAGGGCATTATTCGATGATGGCAGTCATTACGCCTACGTAATATAGTTATAGTGGTTCCATGCTGACGTAGCATCGTTATATACAGAGATCAGTATGTCACTCAGACGTAGGATGAGGGACTGCGTATATTCCTACAACGATACGGTGAGGACCGTGCGAGTGGGGCACCATAGGGTGTACCTTAATTTGGGGGTAGCTACATATACGTTATATTAGGTTAATCTACTAGGGAGTAGATGGGTACAACTAGTGTGTGTAAGCGTGGAGCGCTTTTGACACCAATAACCTAATAAATAAGAAATATAATTGAACGGCATATGTAGGATTATCCAAAGTGTGTTCTTTAAATTCATTCACACAGAACTTATGTTCTGACTCCCTCCTCATAACACAGTTGCAAGTTAGGCTTGAGACATAGATGTTATAGCTTGGATACTGGCTAGGCAGTATTATTATTAAAGTAAAGCTATGTTTTGATTTTAATATATTTTTTCCTTCCGCTGTGAGATGTTTTTCGAACTCTGACATGTTTAATGTCTCTGTCTTTTTCTATAGGATACCAGAGCAAACCAACACGGGTTTCGATGGATTGGTTTTTTGAAAAAAAATCGGTCTATCGAGATCCGGGTTGTTACATCTGGTATTAGAGCTTCGGTTTAGGGATGTTAGGGAGATAGTGAGTTACCGTATTTGTATTTTCAAAAATATAAATATAAATATATATATATCTAGATCCATAAGGAGTCCACTAAATAGAAGGAGTAAAATATGGAAAGAGTTGGGATACTGGTTTGTGCACTAAAGGAATGAACCTAGAAATTTTGGGACCCTTAGATGGTTTAGTTAAAAGTGTACAATATGATTTGGTATTGGAAAAAGAAAGTATCCCATATGATAGAAACTAAAATGATTTTTATTTCAGATTAGTGGGTTTAGAAGTGAAAACTTATAAATTAGAAAATGGATTAGGGGTATATATAGTTGAGAGAATTGAATTCGTGGGGGTGTCTAGGAAAGCCTAGGTAAGTTGGAAGCCCACTATGAGTCTAACCCATTTGTTAACTTTTAAGAACTTGAAATTGTAAAAGTTTTGGCAAAAGAGTTTTTGGTGTTTTCAAGTTTTAATCTTAAAAGTATTTTTGATGTTTGAAAAAAAGTGCATATTGGATTTTAAAGGGAAGTGGGGTATACTTTGTAAAATAATGACTTCTTGTTTTTAAAGAATTAAAAAGTAAAGAAAAGAAAATTTTCTTATGTGGTTGTACTTGTATAGGAAAATACGAAATCTTTATAGAATAGTTATGTAAAAATCCAAGTACAATTAAAAAAGGTACATAAAAGAAAAACGGAAGATGTGAATTTTTCCGTTTTATACCTTTTTGTAACATAAGAAATCGAATTTGGAAAATTAGATTTTTCTAAATTTCGAATTTAATAATGGTTGGTAGGGTTCTGGATGCAACAATTGGATGAACTATGCTCTTATTCTGTAAGAGTGTGGGAAAATTTAGATGAAAAATGTTTTGATTTCTCAAAAATATTGCATTCATATAGAACTGGAAGTATATTTAGGATGTGAGCATCATGTTTTGAAAGAGTTTTTAAAAGTTTGCATACATATAAGTGGTACCAAATTAAGCATACATGCATTACTATGATGTATTTCACTTTGCACATGTGCACAATGTTTGCAAAAATTGGATGCATACATAATGGTTGGATATTATGCGAGGGATTATCTATTTTACCCCTATCGAATTTCGGGGACGAAATTCTTTGAGGGTGGGAGAATGTAACACCCTACATTTTTAATGTAATTAACATATTTATATGCATGGATATATAAATAATGGTGATATGCAGTTTAGATTAATACATACGTTGAAGAGAAGAAAAATTTATACGATAACAATGTATGTAACAGAAAAAGATAATAAAATAAAGATACTTAATTTAAATATCAGGAATTAAGTAAAAAGGATGTCATAGTTGCGTTCGCCTCAAAATTCTGGTTCAGATGGACACCAAGTTTGCACAAAACGGATAATGTATGAAGAAGTTGTAAGCCGCAGAAGTTTATATACGCATAGGATAATATATATATATATATATATGTGTGTGTGTGTGTATATATATATATATATTATGTGCATTGACATAATTAAGGAAAAAGTAATGTACAATAAGGAATGCACGTTTAAAGAGGAGAATGGAAATAAATTCATATGCGCGTTCATTGTAGAAATTATTATGCACTTAAAAGGTTGAATGTATTTGAAAAGAAAGCATTAAGTACCCTTTTTGGAATCGACAGAGGTTGAAATAAATGTGGCATGTTTTTTTAGTATGAACATTGCTCAATTTAAATGTTTGGAGACTAAATGCACGCACATGTGATTATTTATAGCAAATATGTAAATCAAAAAAATAAAAATATATATGCATATTTATGACATTAACAAATTGGCTTGAAGTTGACTAAATGTTAAGTATTTAGTATTATATATGTATATATATATATATATATATGTGTGTGTGTGTGTGTGTGTCTATATATATATAAAAGGCAACACTAATTTGAGATTAGGGGAATCTGTTTTAACGATAAGAAATTAAATTGGTAAATTAAAGACATTAATGTTATATTTAGGGATAATATAACGGTTACATTAAATATGGAAAAAGAGAGTACATGTAGTAAATGCATTTAGGCGTTTCAAATATGACATGAATAGAAAAACAATGAATAAATTGTAATCAATAATGGCTATGAGAAGGAAAAAATAAAAAGCTACTAAATTCTCTTTAGTAAAATAGTTAACACAAACTATATTTTCCTACGATTAAAAAATAAAGCATAGTTGGATACCATATTTGATAAGAACATGAGTGTAAGTAAACGCATGGTATTTATTTACATAAATAAATAATAGTTATGTTAAAGAGGTAGAGATAAATAAATTGTTGCCTTGTTTAAATAAAAGAAAAAGGGAAACAAATTTTATATGGTTAAGGTATAAACAAAGGAATGGTTTTGCTAAATAAATCTTCATTAATGTTCTTTAACAAATAAAAGAGGGGATTTATAATTTAGTAGCGGAAGTTTTTGGAAAACTTAATCTAGTGGTCCGAAACGCACACAAAATCCTATAAATACAGCCTTGGTTTGACATAATTTAGCCTCCAGTTCGCTCTCTCTCTCTCTCAAATATTTTCTTCAAGAAAATAAAAGTATATATGTATACATTCAATAGAAAAAAAAAGTGGTGTTTATACAAACTAGAAAGGAATTCTTTTAGAGAACCATGGCTACAATGAAGAAAATGAATTCAGATGCCTAGATCTACGCTGCGCAAAAAGGAAGAAAGCCATGGATCAGATCTAGAATTGAAGAATATACAAGTGAGTGGATTTAAAATACATTTTTGCATAATAATGGATCTATTGTTCGCCATTCCACATTTACACAAATAATAAACCTATTGAAAGATCTAATCTGATAAAGTTCACCTATGCCTAATAGTATTATCGTATGCTTAATTATGATCAGTTATTTTATGCCTACGTTAGGTTTCCTACTTTTATTCTTCCCTTTTTATTTTTATAGTTAGGCTATCTTCGAGCCTATGTCTATTGTGGATTTATGCGATTAAACGATACTGAGAATAAAAGGGAAAATGTTGATTTGGGTATTATATGTGATTGGGAGGTTTGGGGGCATAACTTATAATGGGGTTTTGGGAATAACTTTGATTGGAATTATGAATATAACTATGGGTATATGAATCAAACTGGAATTATAAATATAACTATGGGTATATGAATCAAATTGGAATTATGAATGTAAATTGAGATTATAAGTTGAATTGGGAAAAGTTGGGAAATATGTTATAAAATGAGATTGGCATAAATTGTTGATGACTATGGATTGGGCATAATTGAATATAACTTGTATACATTAGATTTGGCATAATTTGGTTTGGGCATAATTGAGTATAACTTGTATACATGAGGTTTGGCATAAATTGTTAATAACAATGAACGCAAATTGATTTGGGCATAATTTGATATAACTTGTAGACATGGGATTATAGGCATAATTTTAATTAAAACTATAAACATAATTAGATTGGAAATTATGGGTAATTGGAATATATTATAATCTAAGATTTGAAATTGGGACTTGACTCAAGAAAGTGAAAATGAACGCTTAAGACACGAGGTTAGTTTCGGATTCCGGTATAAGCTTGTCCGGAACCGCTCGGCATGTCCAGCAACCTCAATTTGGTAATCTAATGTGAGAGGTCAAAGGCAGAAACTAGATGCGTAATAATGCAAAGACACGAGGTTTGATTCGGACTGCGGTATAAGCCTGCCCGGAACTGCCCGACATATCCAGCGACCGCAAATGGTAATCTAATGTGGGAGGTCTTGCAAGATTACAGTTATAATGAATTAATGAACACTTAACCAAGATGAGACATGTGGGAAGACATGGGATTAATAAAAGGGTTAAGTGGGTGACATGGATAGCATGGATTACATGGGTAGCATGTACAACATAAATAATAAGCACTTAACCAAGATAAGACATGTGGTAAGACACGGGAATAATAAAGGGTTAAGTGGGTAACGTGGGTAGCATGGATAGTTCATTAAATTGGAATACTTAACCTAATTAAATCTGTAGTGGTGTTACGAACCAATTCAATTGAGTAGTGGTTCAGTAAACTTGTTAAAGAAATGGGAAGGATAAAATTAATCTTAATCAATGCCAAAATGGGGAATGGTAATAACCTATTATGAATGAACTTGAATAAGAAAAGGAAAGATAATAGGTAGGCTTGTCCTAGGGACAAGTGGGAATTATAACTTATGTAATGTGACGGTCCGCCCTGCACCAGCCGGCATTTCTTCCGAAAGTGCGCTGTACACATGCCCGACTAGCATGGAACGGTCGCCAAAGAAAGGAAAGAAGAGAATGAACTAATAAAGAACCTGTAGAATGTCTCACAGCGCATGGAATAAAATATAATAGTAACATACTTTGACATAAAACAGGCGAGACATTGCATAAGCTGAAAACTAAACATCATAGCAGCGGAAAATCCAAATACAGCTTATGATCCAATACCATTATTACAACTTTGTAAAATACTGTCTCTAAAGAAAAAAGAAAGAGGTACACTACTAATGCCCAAAGTAGTGACCAGCGGTGACACAGGGAGAATATCTATATATCATACGTGGAAGCCTCCTGCTTGTTTCCGGTACAGCTACTCTTGTATACCACCTAACCTGTCTCTAGTATGCTCGTGAGAGCACCCAAAGTAATAAGAAGAGACATAAAACTCTGGGCCAGACAAAAAGTCTGGTATGAGCAATAAGCAGCAAAACATAACAATAACATGTATACTAAACCATACCTGAACCTGGACCTGCAACCAAAGAGTTAGCACTACATACCATACAATACTCTAAGGTGCCACTAACATATGGTGTAAAGAATACGGGGGTGGGGTGTGCATGTCATAATGATGGCAAACAAATCAAACATAGCAACCATCCTCACATCTCTCACTCAGTACGAAAAGCATACGATGTCCACCACTGTCAATCACTAGACCCATCGAAGTAGTGACGGAGTTCGACTTGTACAACTACTGCTACTACCAAGCTTACCCCACGGAGTCATGACCAAGTCTTTACAAATGACCCCACTTCATTGGTCTATAGCTCTTTAGTCGTACCTAGGCCACTATGGCCCTGAATCCGTTCACGTACCTCCCATACATAGTGATCCAAAGTCATAGACATCGACAACCCCTTAGCACACGTCCCGCAGAAAAGCCCAATCAAGAAGTTAACTCGTTGGTTCCCAACTGGATCTTGAGTACAAACTTCCCACTTGGACTACCTTTGCATCTCGGGTTTTGGTCTTCTCCTCCGGATAGGTCATCATTCAGTTCATAGCCCATGCCTCGCGTTCAAGCTTCCTGGTTCAGTTCGTGGTCACCATACTGGTTCGGATCGGTTCTCTTTTCCTCGTTCAGTCCGTGGTCACCACCCCTGTTCAGGTCGGGTCGTGCTCATCCCTCGGGTCGGATCGGGTTGCTGCATACGGATCGGGTCGTGAGACACAGATCAGCTCGTGGCTCCTCCTCCTGGTTCAGATCGGCGTCATCATATCAGATCGGCTCGTCGTGCATCGGATCGTAGTGCATCGAATCGGAGCTTCAGGTGCATTAGCTCGTGAGTTTCATGCAGGCGGTTCGGTTCGGGGGAGCGGCTCGTGGCACATGGGGGCGATCCGATCCGGGTCCTGTACAATTTCCTGCACTTCTTTCCAACGATTGTTTTACGCCATTCGACGGCATTTTCGACCAATCTAACACTTCTAGGCAATCACAAAGCAAACCATACAGTCATAGCAACATATAGAACTGACAATAAATACCAAAACAATAATATTATAGGTTTAAACGGATCAAACATAGCCAAAACCCCATATTTTCCCTTAAGCGTGTTTAGGCAAAATCTAATGATATGATTAGCAAAACTTAACCAAATTAACCCAAACTTCTAACAGAGGTCTAAAACATCATTTCAAATTTTATAAATATTTTTCCAGAATTTATTAATGTATAAATTCACTAATCAACACTAATTACCCTTAATTAACCATAATTAGTGAGAAACCTTGCAAATCACTCACCTTTGCCACAAATAAAACTCAGATCTGAAATGAATCTCTGTTTGGCACGAATACTGATGTCTAATAGCAGCTCTAACCTTGCTTTGGTGCTATTTCTCCTTAATTTGATGTTGATTAGGCTAATCTTCAATTAGAAAGTGGTTTGGGGATGTTTTAGATGTTGGAGGCCATTGTTAGGGTTGAACAAATGTCTATGGCGGCTGGAAAATATCTAAAAACCGAAATCCCTAACCCTAACAGCCCTTAAATACTCCAAATCCCGAAATCCCCCTTTGGGCCTAGCTGTTAATCACCCGGTTAAGCCCAATTAAGCTGTTTTTCACCATCTGAAACTTGTTTCAGCCATATCTCCCAAACGGTGAGTCTGTTTGGCTACTGTGACCACTCTACGGAATTGTAAACAATCATCCAGATCCAATGGAAGTAGTTTCAGGTTAAAATTCCTTTCCAGTCAAAATTTATGGTCAAAACAAGATCAGTTAGGGGCAAAACGGTCATTTAAAAATCGGCAAAAATCATGAACATGGGAAATAACCCCAATAGTCGTCTCCCAAAGTTACATGACCATACGACTTCATATGTGAAATAAATAAATATTTTACGATCCTTCGATGCGTAGAATGCGGGTCGTTACACTCTCCCCCCTTAAGAAATTTCGTCCCCGAAATTCTTTAACCCTAAACATACAAAGGATCCCGCATGCCTACCAATCATATATAACAATCAAACATGCAAAACAAACAAAACAAACCTATCCTAGCATGCGGAAAGACTAAATCGAAACTAAAATCTTACCAGGTGAAGAGTTCTGGATACGCCTTCCTAATGCTCTCCTCTGTCTCCCAAGTACAGTCATTTTCATTCTCGCCCCACTGAACTTTGACTAATTTCACCGCTTTCCTTCGAAGTTGCTTCGTATCGTTCCCAACAATACGCATAGGCATGCAGTTCCCAACCGCCTCGGGTTCAACTTCGATATCATCCAACTGATCAGGTGAAATAGTCACATCTGGGTTGTGTACGAATTTCCTTAACTGGAAAACATGAAATACGTTATGAACTCCTGCCATCTTCTCTGGTAATTCAACTTTATATGCCAAATTCCCAATTTGCTCGAGAACTGGGAATGGTCCAACAAATCTTGGTGTCAACTTGCCTCTCCTGCTAAATCGTATCACGCTCTTCAACGGAGAAATCTTGACAAACACCAAGTCGCCAATGGTGAACTTTAATTCTCTTCTCCTCTTATCGGCATAACTCTTCTGCCTATCTTGGGCAGCCTTCATTTGCTGTTGGATAACTTTAATCTTAGCTGAAATTTCTCTTATCACATCTGGTCCAAGCTCAAACTTCTCACCAGTTTCTAACCAACATGACGGTGAGTTGCACGGTCTTCCGTACAAAGCTTCAAATGGAGCCATACCAATACTGAATTGATAACTATTATTATATGCGAACTCTACTAGATGCAAATGGTCATCCTATGATCCACCAAAATCCAATATGCAAGCTCTCAAGAGATCTTCTAACACTCGATTCACCCTCTCTGTCTGTCCATCGGTTTGAGGATGATACGCGGTACTGAGATGTAATTCTAATCCTAACGCCTCTTGTAAGCTCTTCCAAAATCCACTAGTGAACAACGGATCTCACTCACAATGCCTTTAGGTATTCCATGAAATCTCACTACCCACTCTACATATAGTTCGGCTAACTTAGCTGCCGTTCTATTCGACTTGACGGGTATAAATCTTGCACTCTTAGTCAATCGGTCCACAATCACCCAAATGCTATCATGGCCCGACTTAGTCCTTGGTAACCCATCAATGAAATCCATCGAGACTTATTCTCATTTCCATTCTGGAATTTCTAATGGTTGTAACAAACCACTAGGCTTCTTTTGCTCAACTTTAACTAATTGGCAATTCATGCATCAGGATATAAATTTCCCAACGTCTCTTTTCATCCCTTCCCAATAGTAAGTCTGCTTCATGTCTTGATACATCTTGTTACCACCGGGATGTATAGTCAGTTTTGAGTGATGACATTCTCTAAGCACTTCATCTCTCAATCCATTGACATTGGGTACAACTAGCCTTCCATTCTTTCTAAGCCATCCATCTCGATCAAGCCCGTACTTGTTCATCTCTCCGTCGATTCCTGTAACATCCCATAATTTTCAGTATATTTTAAATTTCAATTTAAAATAAATAAATTGGAATATATTAAGGAAAATCAAATTTTTTGTTAATTTTAATGATGGTGATTGTTTGAATTTAGTATAAATAGATTTTCAAATGTAGTTTTATTTAGAAAGGCTATTTTGAAATATAATATTTAAATAATTAAATTAAATTGAGTGGGTTAATTTAAAAGTGGAATTTAGATTTTAATTTGGATGGTGGAATTTAAGTCGTTAAATTATAACTGAGATTCAAATAAAATTTAAGTTACTTGAGAAAAGGGGATTCAAAATTTGATTGGTTAAATGGTGGAATTTAAGTTGTTTTAAGTTAAATTTGAAACTCAAATTCAAATTCAAATAATCAAATTAAGATTTAAAATGTGTGAAATAAATTTATAGAATTTATTTAAGTTATAATTTGGTTAAGTTTGAACTTATAAATATTTAAATTTGAATTAAACCAGTCAATCGAATAATTGAATATTTTGTTTATTTAATTAACTGTGAAATTTAACTATTTTGGCGACTGTCTCGGAATTCGACGAAACTGGTGCCATTGGATCCGGAATGGCAAATTATTATAGGATTTCGGTTTGCGTTATAATCGGGCTTGTCGTTTGACCGTACTGGAGAAAACGCGAATGGGATTAATGTGATAGGATAATTATTTGTTTCCTATGTTGGGCCTATATATATATAACTTAGCCCCATTCTCCACTACATCAACCATTTCTTCACTACGTTTACTTTTCTTCATTTGTTTCTTTCTAATGGCTGAGAAATCAAGTTAAAACCCTAGGTTAAAAATCAAATTTCACCTTAAAATAAAACTTCTCCAAACCCTAACTTATGATATACCGATTCGAAGCCCTCGTCGATACAAACCTGCGGCTACAGTTCGTTTCGACATGCAGTGATCTGGTTGGCTAGAAATCGCAGTCAAACATCAAAAATTCGTAACCCTAATATTTTGATTTGGGGGTTTTCGAATGGGGATAAAATTGGAGATTCTGGGATTTGGGTTTTGTCGGGGACAGTCGGTGGAGTCGAACGGTGGTGCTCGATTGGTCTATCGTTGCTTGGATGGCCGGAATTTGTTCGTCGAAGGGAAGGAAGTCGTTCCGTTCATCTGGACGCCGATGGAGATACAGGGCACCGAACCAGGCGGGGCGGGTACCGGCAGAGGCGCCTCGGAGAGCAGGTCAGAACGGTGGTGGCGTCTCATCAGTCGGTGGTCGGAGCACCAAGGAAACGACGGTCAAAGTTGGTTGTTATGGGTTTGATTTCGTCAGTTACTGTAGCAGCACGGGAAAGGAGCGGGAGAGGAAAGGTGGGATGGTGACGTGGCAATAGCTAATTGGTGAGGAGATTATTTAATTTAATTTTTTTTATAATTTAAAATCCAAATGGATAAACGCTGATAATTCTCTCGTTTTAACTCGGATTGACGCGCGGTTTGTTGCGTTGGGATCGTGGCGGAGTTGCGGACGTTTTGGCACTAACCTGGCTGCGTTTAGAGACTGTGAAATTTTCGGCCTTCAGTTGGACGTACGATCAACTAAGAATGAAAAGGTGAGTGATTCTTCGCTCACGAAATACTGAATTATTCCAATATTTATCGAGTTAAATTATGAAATAAGTTTGGTTGCATGGTTGTGTTGGATTGTTGATGTGTTGTTTAAATTTGACATGCAAGTGTGTTAACATGCAATTTAGGTAAATGACTAGTTGTTTAAATCAATTTAAATTTCTAGTTGAGATTCTAACCCTCGTTAAATCCTGAAACAGTAAATGCTGATCAGTTGAATGAAATGGTTGTGATGGATGTTGGTTGAAATTTATTACTGAATTTATAAAGACATTTTTAATGCTTCTTATTTCAGTATATTGTAATGCATGTTGATTGCGACGATAAATCATATTTTCCCTTGATGTTACGGGCATCTAATAAACTTGGGATTTATCGATAAAATAAATTAAGAACACAGGGTGAAATGAAAAATCTCTGTGACCCTGATTTGGATTGAAATGATAGATCCATTCCCGAAATATCGAGAAATTAAATTTAAAAATCACTTGGCCATTGGATAGACAATTATATACAGACATCGGTTGGTTAAATGATTTTTAAATATTTGAAAATTTATTTGATAGAATTTTCAAGAATGTGACGATACTTGATAAATTCACTCCTTTAATGATTCTGAACTTGGGATGTTTATTAAAAAGGGTTAAGGAAATTTTTCCATAACAAAGTGGAAATTCTTAAATTGGGATTTGAACATGATTTTCAAAATTTCAAATTTAAGGGTGTGGATTTAAAGGTAATAAATTCTTATGGAATTTAATTTTGGGGAAAATGGAAATCGAGGGTGTTATGAGTTGTTTTACTCAGTTTCGAATATGGGTTGAATCCTTTAAATTGAATGGGTGTTGAACGATTTTTGAAAATGGGAAATGGAAACTGAATAGACTCCATTGAAACTGGAAAAGATTCGTGTATTGGAAATTCAGAAGGAAGAAATTTATGGTTTAAAATTATCTATATATATATATATATTTATACCTTGATTGATTTCAAAATAAACTATTCCTTTCTTTCAAAATTATTTATTCAAACTTCTAACCTATAAATTATTTTATTTAAATAAAGTTTCCTTTATATTTTAGTATTCAAACTATCAAGTAAACTTTAATTTATGTATGTACAAAATATTTAAATTATCTTATTTATTTTTAATTATTATATTCTATATATATTTATTTTATATAAAGATTTTTCTTATAAGCATTTAATTTCAAAAGTAATTTAGGAATTGTAAATTTCTTCCGAATGGAAATGTTGGATTTAAACCATGGGTTCAAATGGAGTTGAGATAAAGTTTTATTCTATTTGAATATAAACTGATTTAAAACGTTTTATGGAAATATGAATTATATTCTTCTCGAATATAAATGGATCTCCTAAGGGATCAAAATGGGTTGTAATGGAATAAATATATTCTATGGAATATGAATGAATTTCCAACATAAATTGATTTGGAATAATTCGAACTTTTGAGATGAAATATATTCTATTTGAATATAAGTCGATTTGAAATATTACACGGTTATAATATAAGGATTTGGAAATATATTCTAATTTAGAATAAAATCGTTTTGGTTGGATTTATGATATCTTGATATGAAATTTATTTGCTATTTAATATAGATTTGGTTCGAAACAGAATATGATATTTTGATATGAAAGCGAACCTTTGAGAAATGTAAAAGGACCGACCGATGTGAAAGATGTAAGCGTTGGTTGTTAAAGATACCGGAGTCGACATAAGGCATACTCTCCGTCAGTGTCGATACCACTTTGACAACTGTGATCGTTATGACGTATCCAGATTGAGTATAATGACTTGGAGGCGATTATTGAATCGAAGAAGACGATCGATGAAACACCCCACCTCCGTTAGGGTCACTCTCAAAAGGGAATGCCCTAATTTTGGTGGAGGTTTATAAGTACAAGTCACAGATATACAAGACAGATATAAGAACACATATTTGTAAACAGCGGAAGAACAACAAACTTTTATTTCATAAAGTCAAATACGTGTTACAACAACATCCTTTCCGAAAAAAAACATAACATAACACCTTCATAATCTGTCTTGAGTACATTATTTTTAAAGAAGCATAAATAAAACATAGATAAACTGCAAAAGCCCCATAGTGGATTGTCCAAAGCCATAGTTCAAAACAGGAAAGTCCAAGCAATACATTTCTCTTCTTCAAGCTGGATGTTGAGGTTGGTCAAGCTGCTGTGTTCCCTCCCTGAGGACCTGGGGGGGGGGGGGGTGGGAAACGGAAGAAAGAAGACGAAAGAAAAGTAGAGTCAGACATAAAGCCTGAGTAAGTCTAGTACTATTTTGTCTATGAATAAAGAACTGGGTATGATAAGTAATAACAAGAAGTGGGCAAACATCATAACTTGGTTAAGTTGTCTAGGGTCGAATATATTATCGTACCCCATGTTAATCTCTGAACCCATATAAACTAGTTTCCAATTTGCACCCATAATCAGGGTGATGTGATCCATTCTATGATGATCGGCTCCTACTCGCAAAGTTACATGTGTCTTACGGCCCCCGATGTCTGTAGTTACCTATGCTGGTCCCACCATGGGGTGTATCAAGTCCCATAGTGGCAACCCGACACAACTTTAGAGTGCACAGGTATGCTACTGGTGTCCAGTGCCTTATTTTTCTGCGCCGGAGTGTGTGCACGCCCGCACTCCGTTAGAACCTACACTGCTACACCACCGCCGTCGCTTTGACCTCTTACAATCAGCCCAGTAATCGTGCCCCACCCTGCCTAGTTTCAGGGTATCCTGATACACCTTTTAGGGTTACTGCTGAAAAGGGTCCCCCGTTACTAGGTTTTCTATCTCTAGCCAACATGCTAAGTTGGTTAAGTGTTTCCTAACCTAACCCCACCAGTCCGTTTAGTTTAGCATGTTCCATTTTGATTAAGTCTTTAGTCCACTTAATCCTAACAATCCTGACTCAGCCTTAATTGTCTTATTAAGGCCCTGACCTCTCACATTAGACAGGTCTTGTTGTGGCTGCCTGTTGCCGGTTGGTTCCGGGCAGTCTTACGCCACAACTCAGTCTAACCTCGGGTCCTTATTGGGCTCCATGTTTAACCTCTCACATTGGATAGGTATTGTTGTGACTACTGGACAGCCGGGCGGTTCCGGGCAGGTTTACATCACAACTCAATCCAACCTCGGGTTAAACACATCGTCTTTTCTACATTTACATATTTTGTCATTCTTCTTTATTTCTTATATGTAAATATTTGCGGCCCATTATTAAGTTAATGGTGTAAAGGTTACACCAATCATGGGCCCAACCCATACTTGAACTTGGGCCCTTCTATTTTACATTTTCATTCATTAGTAATTTTAACCCAACGTTATTTTCCCCCGTTTAACACGTCCGTTTATATATATTGGGCTTAGCCTTTTAAAGCCCAATTTAGCCATGCGAAAAGGGGAGGCTTAAAGCGTGATTACATACACAAAGAGGGGAAGGTGAGCGCATGAACTTGCATATGACGTTGGAAATACATAATAGAAACTGGTGTACTTGCATAGTGGTAACATAGGTGACATGAATCAAAGCACGTGAACTTGCATAGGTTTAACTACAACATGAACCTATATTCTTATTTAGGCATAATGTCAAACATAAGCATGTCATAATTATTCCTAGCATAAGCATAGCATAATGTCAAACATAAGCATGGCATAAGTAAAGTTAACTTTGTTCATGGCATAAACATAAACAAGTCATGTTCATAAGGTTTCTACATGTTTACAAAGGGGATACTTTGTTACCAACACAAAAGCATAGTTCAACTTAATCATGGTTTAAGTCTAATCACATAACGATGGTATAAACATACTTATGCATAAATATTCCTAAACATGGTGTTTGCTTTAAACTTGCAAAAAGGGATTTTTGAGTCTAACCTAGCCATGTCTCATCATAAAATTCTTTTAAACAAGATAGACTTAATCACGGATTTCAATTATGCCAAATATCATTCCTAGCCAAATTCATAAGTTTACAAAAGCATGACTTAATACATGGATTATGGTGTCAAAATTCCAACATAGTTTCATATGAACTATAATAACCAAACTTGTTTCAATTACTTGCAAAATGATTTATACATTATGATGGCATAATAACAAAGCCCAAACTTGCATGAATTTCAATCAACTACATACATGTAGCTTCAACATAGATTACATAATTTGCGCAATATTCCAAACGTATATTTGCATAGAACTACCGCATGTAGTTCTTTATAATATGAATAACATAATCCATAAATATCCAAACGTATATAATATTTCAAATTGATAAGAACGCACAAATATGAATAACTTTCTTGCCACAATTCAAGCATACAAACTAACACAATTGTTTATTCATACCAAAGTAATACTCTACTTACAATGGTTTGATGAATTCTCTAGCTTAGGGATTGAAGACGCAAATTCCTTTGTTGAATTGATTTGATTTAGGTCTCTTTAAGCTTTTAATTTTCCTCCTAATCCTCTCTCTCTAGTTGGCGGCTACTCTTTGTCGTTCCTCAGCAACATGGCGGCTATGTTCTTAATTTTGAATGAATAGATTAGGGTTTAGTCTAGGGTTGTTTATATAGAGGTTAGGAATTGATTAGGACCCTTGATGTTGCTTGGATAGATCGTAGCCATTCATTAGGAAGAGAGACCAATAAAAACCCGCCACCTAGCCCTAATGACAAAGCAGACCACAGAAATTCGACCACACACCGACCTGGCCAGCCAGGTTGACTGGGCTCGACCAGGTCGACACCCCTGTCGACAGGGCTGTCGACAGCCCTGTCGACATGGGTAGCCCAGGTCGACAGCCCAGTCGACCTGGGTGGCCTAGGCGGGTGTTTATTCGCCCTGGCCCATTGGGCCCCACTTCGGAATTTTTAATTGTTTTATTCTGTTTGAATTTTAAATTTAATTTAAAAACTTCCGAAGGCCATATCTTCTTCATACGGACTCCGTTTTTCGAAAACTCGGACTCTATTTCGCGTATTTTTCCGAGACGAACGCAATGGCGTATCCCGTTTCCCTTAGTCCTTTGATTTGAAATTAATTATACTTTAATTTGTTAATTTCACAGTTTATAGAATTTTCGGGGTGTTACATTCTCCCCCACTTAAGAGGATTTCGTCCCCGAAATCTTCAAGCTAGGAGGAATGTATATCCTAACATCCAATCATCCATCTACTCATCCATCAAACACGAGCATCCATTGTCCTTAAAAGACTTCTAATGCTTCATGATCATATGCGAAGTGTGTGTGTATATGAACTTATCTAATGCAAAATCAGGCGGTCTACTGATTCAGTTGACCTCCTTAATGCGAATTATGTAAGTGCCATGAATCCATTATGTATGCAAATTTTCCTATTCATGATTCTACATGAGTGCACACTCATTCAATACAAATGCAACATCCACATGACAACTCATAAAAATTCAACCACATATGAATGCAAACATATATGCATATGCAATATGAAGTGACTGAGCCGACCTAAAACCTAGATTGTGTGTGTATATGCAACCACGAGCAACCACTAGCAATCACTTGCAACCACTTGCAACCATCATCCATAACATGTTTCAATTACATGTTTCCATCCAAAGGGTTTCTACCTAAGAGATAAGGTCGAGGAAATATACCTAAAAAGATAGATAAAAACGCAACTTAAGGAAAAAGAAAGATCAAGGATGTACCCTCGAACAGAAAAGGGTAGGCAGTACGTATTCTAGCTTCAGTTTCCCAAGTCGCGTCTCCCTCGGCGTCGCTCCACTGAACTTTGACGAGCTTGACCTCGCGGTTGCGTAGCTTCTTCACTTCCGTTCCTAATATGCGGGTTGGAACTCTTCTTATGGTTGCTTCGCGTTCCACTTCGGCCTCTTCGAGGATATTTGGCTCTACCACTTCAGCAGACTCATGCAGACATTTTCGGAGATGTGAAACGTGAAAAACGTTGTGGACTCCGGCCAACTTCTCGGGTAGCTCTAATCTATAGGCCATTTTCCCAATTTTCTCGATGATAGGGAATGGCCCTACGAACCTAGGTGCCAGTTTTCCTGTGGTTCCAAAACGAACAATGTTCCTTAGCGGTGATACCTTGAGAAAAACTCTGTCTCCAACTTCAAATTCAAGGTCGCTCCTCCTCTTGTCGGCATAGGACTTTTGTCTGTCTTGGGCCGTCTTCATCCTTCTTCGTATTAAGTCTACTTTCTCTGAAGTCTCTCGGATCATGTCTGGTCCAAGTATGAGCTTATCCGTGGACTCCCACCAACAAGTGGGCGATCGGCACGGTCTTCCATATAAAGCTTCGAAGGGCGCCATTCCGATGGTTGCTTGATAGCTGTTGTTGTAGGCAAATTCCACCAAAGGAAGGTGGTCTTCCCATGTCCCTCCGAAGTCAAGGACGCATAGCCTTAAGAGGTCTTCCAAAACTCTGTTCACTCTCTCCGTTTGGCCGTCAGTTTGGGGATGATAGGCTGTGCTCAAGCATAACTGCGTTCCTACTGCTTCTTGCAGACTCCGCCAAAACTCACTGGTGAAGATGGGGTCTCGGTCACTAACGATGCTAGATGGTATTCCATGGAGTCGCACGATTTCCTTGAGGTAAAGCGATGCTAGGGATGAGGCAGTTCTTTTACTTTTGACAGGTAAAAAGTGGGCGCTTTTAGTAAGCCTATCCACTATTACCCAAATGCTAGTGTTGCCTCTCCTAGACCTAGGCAGCCCATCGATGAAGTCCATTGAGATGCTATCCCACTTCCACTGCGGGACCTCCAGAGGATGTAGCAGTCCGCCAGGCTTTTTCTGTTCCGCCTTAACCTGTTGGCACACCATACACTTAGAAACGAATTCTGCCACGTCCTTTTTCATGCCATTCCAGAAGAAAGTCCTTTTTATGTCTTTGTACATTTTATCTCCGCCTGGGTGTATCGTCATCTTGGAGTGATGTGCTTCCTTGAGAACCTTCTGTATTAAATCTTTTGTCTGTGGGACGCATAGTCTTCCGTCTCGCCTCAGCAAACCCCTATCGTCGATGGAATATCTGTTGAGGTGACTTGAAGTCTCACCCCTAATTAGCCTATCAATTATTTCCACAAGCTGAGGGTCCTCGCGTTGTGCTGCCCCTACCGAATCCACTAAAGTTGGGCGCACTTCAAGAGATGCTAGCAAGCCTGGTACGAAATCGGAGGAGGGCTTAAAGTCGAAGCTGGCTATAAACTCTAGGCTTTGTCTTTCAACAAACAACGGGCTTAGGGTCAATTTCTTTCGGCTCAACGCGTCTGCCACTACGTTGCCTTTGCCCGGAGTGTAGGAGATTTCGAAATCGTACGAGGCAAGAAACTCCATCCATCTTTGTTGCCTCAAGTTAAGATCCTTCTGCGAGAAAAGATATTTCAACGATTTATGGTCAGTGTAAAGTTCGAACTTCTCACCTAGGAGATAGTGTCGCCAAGACTTGAGTGCAAAGACGATGGCGGCTAACTCAAGATCGTGGGTTGGGTAGTTCTTTTCGTGCACCTTCAATTGCCTCCCGCCATAAGCTACCACCCTTCCTTCTTGCATTAAGACGGCGCCTAGCCCTGTCCCACATGCATCCGTATAAACAGTGAACATCTTGCTCCCATCTGGCAGCGTCAAAACTGGGGCTGTTGTGAGAGCCCTTTTCAGTCGTTGGAAAGCAAACTCGCAATCCAAGTCCCAATTGAACACTAGATTCTTCTTAGTCAATTTCGTGAGCGGAGCTGAGATTTTCGCAAAATCCCTTATAAACTTTCGATAGAAACCTGCTAGTCCTAGAAAGCTTCGGACCTCAGTCGCATTCCTTGGTGTCTTCCAATCCTGTACCGCCACTACCTTAGCAGGGTCCACCGCTAGCCCTTGTTTGGATACTATGTGCCCAAGGAACCTCACCTCTTCTCTCCAAAAGTGGCATTTGGAGAATTTGGCTTTTAGTTGATGGACTCGCAAAGTTTCCATGATTGGCCTTAAGTGCTGAGCATGTTCCTCTTCACTTTTTGAGAAGATAAGGATATCATCTACGAAGACCACTACGAATTTGTTGAGGAAATCTCTAAATACCCTACTCATTAGGTCCACGAAGTACGCAGGTGCATTTGTCAAGCCGAAAGGCATGACAAGCCATTCAAAGAAGCCGTCTGGGGTTCTGAACGCCGTTTTATCGATGCTATCTTCAGCCACCCTTAGCTGATGAAAACCGGTTGCTAAATCGAGTTGGGAGAAAACAGACGCTCCTACAAGCTGGTCAAATAAATCGTCAATTCTAGGGAGAGGGTGCCTATTCTTTTTCGTTAGCTTGTTGAGCTCCCTATAGTCAACACATAGACGGAGTGAACCATCCGCCTTTGTAGCGAACACCACTGGAGCGCCCCATTCTGAAATGCTCCTCCTAATGAACCCCTTTTCTAGAAGCTCTTTAATCTGTTTACTGAGCTCTTTCCTTTCTCGTGGAGCCATATGTCTAACGGGCAACGCAACGGGCTTAGCATTATCTACAAGATATATGCGGAAGTCTATTTCCCGCTTCGGAGGCAAGCCCTTCACCTCTTCAAAGACATCCGGATATTCCCGGACCACTCTAACTGAATGCAAATTTTCAACAGAGGCATCTAGCGATTCAAGATAACTAAGCATAACCGCATACGAGGGATTACAAGAAATTTCCAAAGTATTATCGAGCTGGGTTAGGAGCCTAACAACCCTTTTCTCACAATCAAGGATGGCCCCATTACTGGATAGCCAATCCATACCCAAAATCAAACCATACCCCGAAAAGCCCAAAACAAAGGCACTACATTGAAATTCAACACTTAGGATAGAAATTTTCAAATCCAGACAGATCATAGACAAATGAGCTGGGCCCCCAATTGGGTTTGAAACAATTAAGGGGTCCTCTACCATACTAGTTTTTAGGTGCAGAGATTCTACTAAAGCAGACGAGATAAAGGAGTGTGATGCGCCAGAATCAAATAAAGTGCGAACGGGGTGATCATAAAGATAAACTACACTTTCTACAGAAGTATTTATACCTCGCTGTTGCAATGGTGGCGCTTCTAGCACATGAACCTGTGCCCCTGGGGTGGATCCAGTCCTCTGCCCCTGTCCTCGTTTCTTTGGGCAGTCCTTAGCCCTATGGCCCGTCTCACCGCAAGAAAAGCACCCACCACTCTCCTTGGCCTTCTTTTTCCGGCAGTCCTTTACTAAGTGCCCCTCTTTGCCACAGAAATTACACTTCCTCTTCTCTTTGTTGCCCTTTCCGCCCTTCTTAAAGTCTGTCTTCTTAGGCTGCAAACCCTCTTTCTTCCCTTGAGAGCTTTCTGCCTTTGTCTCCTTCTTGCCCTTATCCTCTTCATTCAGCAATGCCATTTGCACCAATCTTTCATACGTGGCTCCCATGGGTATATGGGTCATGGCCAAACTGTGTAATGGCCCATTTAACCCCTTGACGAAACGGAGAGCCTTCTTGTGCGGGGTGTTGACTAGGTCAAGCCCAAACCTAGCCAGCTCATCAAACTGATTCACATACTCTCTGACTGTCTTGTCCCCTTGCTTAAGAAATAGGAATTTTTCCAACTGCAAACTTCTTTCTGCATCTGAGAGAAATTTAGTCTCAAACCTTGCCCTAAAGTCCTCCCATGTCTCCACCGGTCTTTCAGCATTAGTGACTTCCCACCAGTAGGAAGCCTCGCCCTTCAATAGCCATACTGCCAACTGTACTTTTTGTCTATCCTCTACCTCAAAGATGATGAATAGGTCCTTCGTTTCTTTCAGCCAATTTCTAGCTGCTACGAAGGACTCAGTTCCATGGAAATCCCTTCCTCCCATAGCTTTAAAATCTTTGCATATCTTAGCGAACGCGTTTCCCCGAGGAGGAGGTGGAGGAAAAGGTGCTGCTGCAGCTGGATGATTTCCTTCAGCTGGAGGAGGAGGAACGGTAGGACCTGGCTGAGTGGCCCTTGCTTCTAAGAAACGTCTAAACCAACCAGGTATGGGTACCCCTTCCGGCAAGTTAAGTTCTTGGGACATGCTGAAACAAAAAGGATAGATTCAAAACGAAGGATAAGAGGTAATACCTATGGCTTTGGGGAGTGGACTTTGCCTTTTAAAATAAAATAACATTTTCCTTTTAAAAATGCTTCTTTAAATTTCCTTTTTTGAAAATAATTTTCAAAACTTTTTATCTTATCTAGTAAACCTATGCTCTGATACCAAGTGAAACACCCCACCTCCGTTAGGGTCACTCTCAAAAGGGAATGCCCTAATTTTGGTGGAGGTTTATAAGTACAAGTCACAGATATACAAGACAGATATAAGAACACATATTTGTAAACAGCGGAAGAAAAACAAACTTTTATTTCATAAAGTCAAATACGTGTTACAACAACATCCTTTCCGGAAAAAAACATAACATAACACCTTCATAATCTGTCTTGAGTACATTATTTTTAAAGAAGCATAAATAAAACATAGATAAACTGCAAAAGCCCCATAGTGGATTGTCCAAAGCCATAGTTCAAAACAGGAAAGTCCAAGCAATACATTTCTCTTCTTCAAGCTGGATGTTGAGGTTGGTCAAGCTGCTGTGTTCCCTCCCTGAGGACCTGGGGGGGGGGGAAACGGAAGAAAGAAGACGAAAGAAAAGTAGAGTCAGACATAAAGCCTGAGTAAGTCTAGTACTATTTTGTCTATGAATAAAGAACTGGGTATGATAAGTAATAACAAGAAGTGGGCAAACATCATAACTTGGTTAAGTTGTCTAGGGTCGAATATATTATCGTACCCCATATTAATCTCTGAACCCATATAAACTAGTTTCCAATTTGCACCCATAATCAGGGTGATGTGATCCATTCTATGATGATCGGCTCCTACTCGCAAAGTTACATGTGTCTTACGGCCCCCGATGTCTGTAGTTACCTATGCTGGTCCCACCATGGGGTGTATCAAGTCCCATAGTGGCAACCCGACACAACTTTAGAGTGCACAGGTATGCTACTGGTGTCCAGTGCCTTATTTTTCTGCGCCGGAGTGTGTGCACGCCCGCACTCCGTTAGAACCTACACTGCTACACCACCGCCGTCGCTTTGACCTCTTACAATCAGCCCAGTAATCGTGCCCCACCCTGCCTAGTTTCAGGGTATCCTGATACACCTTTTAGGGTTACTGCTGAAAAGGGTCCCCCGTTACTAGGTTTTCTATCTCTAGCCAACATGCTAAGTTGGTTAAGTGTTTCCTAACCTAACCCCACCAGTCCGTTTAGTTTAGCATGTTCCATTTTGATTAAGTCTTTAGTCCACTTAATCCTAACAATCCTGACTCAGCCTTAATTGTCTTATTAAGGCCCTGACCTCTCACATTAGACAGGTCTTGTTGTGGCTGCCTGTTGCCGGTTGGTTCCGGGCAGTCTTACGCCAAAACTCAGTCTAACCTCGGGTCCTTATTGGGCTCCATGTTTAACCTCTCACATTGGATAGGTATTGTTGTGACTACTGGACAGCCGGGCGGTTCCGGGCAGGTTTACATCACAACTCAATCCAACCTCGGGTTAAACACATCGTCTTTTCTACATTTACATATTTTGTCATTCTTCTTTATTTCTTATATGTAAATATTTGCGGCCCATTATTAAGTTAATGGTGTAAAGGTTACACCAATCATGGGCCCAACCCATACTTGAACTTGGGCCCTTCTATTTTACATTTTCATTCATTAGTAATTTTAACCCAACGTTATTTTCCCCCGTTTAACACGTCCGTTTATATATATTGGGCTTAGCCTTTTAAAGCCCAATTTAGCCATGCGAAAAGGGGAGGCTTAAAGCGTGATTACATACACAAAGAGGGGAAGGTGAGCGCATGAACTTGCATATGACGTTGGAAATACATAATAGAAACTGGTGTACTTGCATAGTGGTAACATAGGTGACATGAATCAAAGCACGTGAACTTGCATAGGTTTAACTACAACATGAACCTATATTCTTATTTAGGCATAATGTCAAACATAAGCATGTCATAATTATTCCTAGCATAAGCATAGCATAATGTCAAACATAAGCATGGCATAAGTAAAGTTAACTTTGTTCATGGCATAAACATAAACAAGTCATGTTCATAAGGTTTCTACATGTTTACAAAGGGGATACTTTGTTACCAACACAAAAGCATAGTTCAACTTAATCATGGTTTAAGTCTAATCACATAACGATGGTATAAACATACTTATGCATAAATATTCCTAAACATGGTGTTTGCTTTAAACTTGCAAAAAGGGATTTTTGAGTCTAACCTAGCCATGTCTCATCATAAAATTCTTTTAAACAAGATAGACTTAATCACGGATTTCAATTATGCCAAATATCATTCCTAGCCAAATTCATAAGTTTACAAAAGCATGACTTAATACATGGATTATGGTGTCAAAATTCCAACATAGTTTCATATGAACTATAATAACCAAACTTGTTTCAATTACTTGCAAAATGATTTATACATTATGATGGCATAATAACAAAGCCCAAACTTGCATGAATTTCAATCAACTACATACATGTAGCTTCAACATAGATTACATAATTTGCGCAATATTCCAAACGTATATTTGCATAGAACTACCGCATGTAGTTCTTTATAATATGAATAACATAATCCATAAATATCCAAACGTATATAATATTTCAAATTGATAAGAACGCACAAATATGAATAACTTTCTTGCCACAATTCAAGCATACAAACTAACACAATTGTTTATTCATACCAAAGTAATACTCTACTTACAATGGTTTGATGAATTCTCTAGCTTAGGGATTGAAGACGCAAATTCCTTTGTTGAATTGATTTGATTTAGGTCTCTTTAAGCTTTTAATTTTCCTCCTAATCCTCTCTCTCTAGTTGGCGGCTACTCTTTGTCGTTCCTCAGCAACATGGCGGCTATGTTCTTAATTTTGAATGAATAGATTAGGGTTTAGTCTAGGGTTGTTTATATAGAGGTTAGGAATTGATTAGGACCCTTGATGTTGCTTGGATAGATCGTAGCCATTCATTAGGAAGAGAGACCAATAAAAACCCGCCACCTAGCCCTAATGACAAAGCAGACCACAGAAATTCGACCACACACCGACCTGGCCAGCCAGGTTGACTGGGCTCGACCAGGTCGACACCCCTGTCGACAGGGCTGTCGACAGCCCTGTCGACATGGGTAGCCCAGGTCGACAGCCCAGTCGACCTGGGTGGCCTAGGCGGGTGTTTATTCGCCCTGGCCCATTGGGCCCCACTTCGGAATTTTTAATTGTTTTATTCTGTTTGAATTTTAAATTTAATTTAAAAACTTCCGAAGGCCATATCTTCTTCATACGGACTCCGTTTTTCGAAAACTCGGACTCTATTTCGCGTATTTTTCCGAGACGAACGCAATGGCGTATCCCGTTTCCCTTAGTCCTTTGATTTGAAATTAATTATACTTTAATTTGTTAATTTCACAGTTTATAGAATTTTCGGGGTGTTACAATCGATGACGAAATAGCCCTGACCTTCGGGTCAGAATTGAAATGACTAAAACAGGAGCTATACCGTGACTAACTGAGGTAGCACCTTTGATCGAACACACTTCTTCGATACTATTTCTATGATGATGATGATTTGGGCCCATTTATGACTTTGGGAGTGTGTTCCGAGGTGGGCGGTAGTGGCTGCTATGCGTTACCACTAGTCCGGGAGTGCAATTGGTAGAATCCTACCCTGGGCATTGCCTCGAGTGCCTTGTCATATTAACCCTATCGAGCCCCATACGATTTTGATTTGTATCGTACCTATGGAGTGCCCTCTGATGCCATCGTTTACGGTGGGTTTACGGTACTGTATAGACTACGGTATTATAAACGGTGTAAGGGTAAAAATGTAATCCCGCTTACGCTATTTTCAGTATTTATACTTTACTGAGTAGACACTATCATAATAGAGTATTATCTATGTATGTATTAGTTTAACGGATCCTCAAGAGATAGAAAATCCCGTAATATCTCTTGAGTTACTGCACCCATGACACTCAAGTTATTTTGTCTTTTGATTTGACTAATATAAGAATGATTTAGTGCTGATCCGAGTGTTTGTTGTGTTTTCTTTTTTTTATGCAATACGCTCGGGTCAGCAGATGTTGCAGTTAACGAAGATTTCAATAGCTTGGAGGATAAAGACGAGGATGGGTATATATCTATCATATATATATATATATATATGTATTTCCGCTGCATTTTATTTCCGCTGCCATGTGATGAAACTTGTATATGTATAACTCTGATAGTCAATATATATACTTCAACTGTTTTAAACTGCTATTGTGTATTATATGTTGTCCTTCCGCTGTGAGATTCTGTTATTGTTTTTCTCTTCTCTTCTTCGTTTTCTTCTTTCCCCAATAACTACCTATATTTGAGATTTGTTTGGGTCGACATGTGTGGTTTATTGTCGATTTTGAACGGTCAAAAATATGGGTCGTTACATTTGGTATCAGAGCGATGGTTGTCGACAACCTTGGCTCTGTTTGGGAATAAACTCATTAGAGATGGGGTTAGAAACGCCCTAGAATGAGTTTGAGTGATATGAGAGAGCGTACTTGTATTTGGTTATAAATTGGTTTATATTATGTTGAGTTGTTCTGTTGAATATTTATGGATTCTGGTCGATATATGGGATGCCATAGAGTCGATAGGGATCTCTAAATAATCGAACAGAATGAGTGATATAATATGGTTTCTATTTTTATTTTAAAATATATCAAATATATATTATTGGTTCAAGTATATATGTATTCGTGTTAGTGGGTAATAATATTAAGTTATTACCTATTATGGTCGGTTGAATAATAAATATAATAATAGATAATTAATAGGTGTTGGAAATTTAATGGTTTTAGAAAATATTTGAAATGAGATGAAATACCTGTAGGTATAATTAGGTGAGAAAGGTGTGATTAAAATAGAAATGACCTTAAAACTTGATCCTGGGAGACTTTTGAAATAGTTTGACAAAGTGAAAATAATATCGTATTATAAGAAATAGTTTTGGAAATAGTTTTCAAAGGATTTTTAAAGGGATAAGAGTGTAATCCCTTCTCAGAACATCAGAAATGATTTTGATAATGAGTGCACGCATTATCGACATTTATCCTGAAGCATCTGAGTGGGGGAGACCACCCGTACTTTCATAACTGGTTTGAAAGGATCTTTGGATTTAAACCCCTATAGTATAAGTTTGGATAAGAGTCCAAGTATATGATATTTAAAAATGAGTTTAAATTTAAACCAGAATTGAAATTTTATGTTCTTTACAAATTAAAGATTGGATTTAAAATTTTTATATGGTATGGTTTTCAAAAAAGTTTATAAACATGTATGTTACTTTGAACTTAGTTTAACCCCGGAATTAAAATACTTAAGTTGTCTTAACTAATAATATTGGTTTAATCACTTAAGAAACTCGATCTGTTAGAATTTAGATGTTGAAACGAGGAATTGGACCTGAGTATTAAGAGAAAAGAAGTGGTCGTTGAATTCTTAAGCAAGGCGATAATACGGGAAGAAAATTTGCCGATGAAATATATATATATATATAAATGGTTTAAATTGAATGCGCAGCGTAGCGACCGTTCGCGAATTTCGACCATTGACTTTGAATGGACATAGCGGGAGATCCGACCGTCGGAATCTCCCAAAACCGAAACCGTTGGGTTCGTATCGAAAAAATCTTTCCAATGAATAT
Source organism: Allium sativum (assembly GCA_030737875.1). Taxonomy (NCBI): domain Eukaryota; kingdom Viridiplantae; phylum Streptophyta; class Magnoliopsida; order Asparagales; family Amaryllidaceae; genus Allium; species Allium sativum. The sequence goes on from CM060920.1 coordinate 461,146,930, forward strand.
GAGAGATTAAAAATCTAACGGTTAGATTTGGAAATATGTCCAAATCAAATTTGGAAAAGGTCGCTATGGCCGTAGCTCGGTGGCCGTTATTGGAAACCGACTGAAATATCGATAATAAAATTATTAAAAATATTGATAATTGGTGAAAAATCATAATAAGTGATTTAGAAAGAATTGGGATGAAAAATTCCATACTTGAATAGATAAAAATATATTTTATCGAAACAAACTTTAATATAATATGAGATGAGAATAAGAGAATGGTTAAGGATGAATCAAAGTGCCAAAATAAGAAATGGGATGCAAATATAAATTGGTTTATTCAGAATAAAATAATAGTTAAGCGAATCCTAATTTGGGAGTTAGAAATTTTGAAATGAGACATGAGAATAAAACTTAACTTGGTTTGGATAGATTTGATGAAACGAAATCAATTGGAAAAGGATTAAATAAGCCAATATAGAATCTATATATTGGTGGATTAGGCAAGTAAAACGAAATGTCGAAAACGAGAGAAATAGAATAGTTATATAAAATTATAACTGATCTTAACCCTTGGCTTTTGGGTTTGAAGTTATCTAAATGAAACGACGTTCATGTAGTGTAAATGGAGTAATAAGAGTAAGTAATGAAAATGTGATGGGTTGACCCATGTTAATGGGAATGAGGTGCGAGGAAGTAATACAAACCAGGAATTGAGACATGAAATAAGATATAGGAGATATAAAACCGAGGGCTAAATTATTCAAATTGAATATCGAACGAATTTGGTAAGTCGACCAAAGTTAATGAGTTAATGATTTGATATTATCGAGTTAGTTCGGAAATTAAAGTGAATTCAAGTCTTAAGTGTAATTAAATGCTTAAAATGAAAACAAAGAGAAAAAAAAAATAGATCAGAAAAATAATAATAATAGGCAATCGAATGTGAATCCATTTCTCGAGAAATGAAGCAATAACAAATTGAAGTGTTAAAGATTTACCAAAATTATTGGAATCGAATGGTTGAAACTTCAAATGGAATTAATCGATGTTATGCGGAAATTTAAAAATATTCGATAAGCGGAAGCTAAAACGACCATAACTTTTGAATGGATGATCGGAATCTGACGATACTGGACTTTTCGAAAACCTTAGAAACTGAGTTTAAACATTTGTTAATAAAGCCTTGCCTAATTTCGAAATCTATTAGGTTGAAACCCAAGAACTAATCGTAGTTGTATACGCAGAAAATAAAAATCTGAATTGAACACCAATGTTGTTTTGGTCATAACTTCCTAACGGAGCGTCGGATTTTAACGTGCGAGCACAGTTCGGAAAGCCCAAGATCTGAACTAAAACTTTCCCATAATATTCATTGTAAAATTTTGAGATTTAAAGGGTAAAAACTGGGTTAAACAACTCAGATCTGCAATTTTATGTGTATGAGCTGAAGCGTTCGCCTTCACTAAAATAGTCATAACTTTTGAACGAATTATCCGAATTCAACGAGCCCGGACAATTCGGAAAGCCTGAAACAAATTCTACAACCTTTTCCTTGTGTGCTTCAGTCAAATTCAAACATCTAATGGGTGATAAACCTTGATTTGTTCGCTGACCTATTATGAGTATTTTGGTTTTGAGATTGAAATGCTTAGTATATGTTGGGTAAGTTGTATACGCTTGCTATTTATGGTATATATGCTTAATCCTTACGTGTATGTGAGTATGTAGCAGGTGTAAGAAAGTCGCACTACGCTTCGGAGCTCGCTTGCGCTAAATGCTAAGTGCTAAAGATAAATAAATTGCATATAAACGCTAAAAGAGGTACGTTTTGTGGATTATGTTGTTTTGGGAGTTTTGCATTTGTGTTTTCCCCATTTTGGGATGCCTCATCATGTGATGAGATGTATAATTGAGTTTTTATATGTGTTGTGATTTTACGGACCTCTCCGTACAAAGGAGATGCTGCCGAAATTTTCCGTGATTTCGGGAGTTAGAAAAATTTATGATTTTTTTTTTTACTATATACTTATTTTGTAAAAGTGATTTTTTTAAGTATGGATTTGGGAGTATGACTTATTCAATACCTTATCTCGTTCTCTTTTCGAGGACGAAAAGATTTTAAGTGGGGGAGGATGTAACATCCCATAATTTTCAGTATATTTTAAATTTCAATTTAAAATAAATAAATTGAAATGTATTAAGGAAAATCAAATTTTTTGTTAATTTTAATGATGGTGATTGTTTGAATTTAGTATAAATAGATTTTCAAATGTAGTTTTATTTAGAAAGGCTATTTTGAAATATAATATTTAAATAATTAAATTAAATTGAGTGGGTTAATTTAAAAGTGGAATTTAGATTTTAATTTGGATGGTGGAATTTAAGTCGTTTAATTATAACTGAGATTCAAATAAAATTTAAGTTACTTGAGAAAAGGTGATTCAAAATTTGATTGGTTAAATGGTGGAATTTAAGTTGTTTTAAGTTAAATTTGAAACTCAAATTCAAATAATCAAATTAAGATTTAAAATGTGTGAAATAAATTTATAGAATTTATTTAAGTTATAATTTGGTTAAGTTTGAACTTATAAATATTTAAATTTGAATTAAACCAGTCAATCGAATAATTGAATATTTTGTTTATTTAATTAACTGTGAAATTTAACTATTTTGGCGACTGTCTCGGAATTCGACGAAACTGGTGCCATTGGATCCGGAATGGCGAATTATTATAGGATTTCGGTTTGCGTTATAATCGGGCTTGTCGTTTGACCGTACTGGAGAAAACGCGAATGGGATTAATGTGATAGGATAATTATTTGTTTCCTATGTTGGGCCTATATATATATATAACTTAGCCCCATTCTCCACTACATCAACCATTTCTTCACTACGTTTACTTTTCTTCATTTGTTTCTTTCTAATGGCTGAGAAATCAAGTTAAAACCCTAGATTAAAAATCAAATTTCACCTCAAAATAAAACTTCTCCAAACCCTAACTTATGATATACCGATTCGAAGCCCTCGTCGATACAAACCTGCGGCTACAGTTCGTTTTGACATGCAGTGATCTGGTTGGCCAGAAATCGCAGTCAAACATCAGAAATTCGTAACCCTAATATTTTGATTTGGGGGTTTTCGATTGGGGATAAAATTGGAGATTCTGGGATCTGGGTTTTGTCGGGGACAGTCGGTGGAGTCGAACGGTGGTGCTCGATTGGTCTATCGTTGCTTGGATGGCCGGAATTTGTTCGTCGAAGGGAAGGAAGTCGTTCCGTTCATCTGGACATCGATGGAGATACAGGGCACCGAACCAGGCGGGGCGGGTACCGGCAGAGGCGCCTCGGAGAGCAGGTCAGAACGGTGGTGGCGTCTCATCAGTCGGTGGTCGGAGCACCAAGGAATCGACGGTCAAAGTTGGTTGTTATGGGTTTGATTTCGTCAGTTACTGTAGCAGCACGGGAAAGGAGCGGGAGAGGAAAGGTGGGATGGTGACGTGGCAATAGCTAATTGGTGAGGAGATTATTTAATTTAATTTTTTTTATAATTTAAAATCCAAATGGTTAAACGTTGATAATTCTCTCTTTTTAACTCGGATTGACGCGCGGTTTGTTGCGTTGGGATCGTGGCGGAGTTGCGGACGTTTTGGCACAAACCTGGCTGCGTTTAGAGACTGTGAAATTTTCGGCCTTCAGTTGGACGTACGATCAACTAAGAATGAAAAGGTGAGTGATTCTTCGCTCACGAAATACTGAATTATTCCCATATTTATCGAGTTAAATTCTGAAATAAGTTTGGTTGCATGGTTGTGTTGGATTGTTGATGTGTTGTTTAAATTTGACATGCAAGTGTGTTAACATGCAATTTAGGTAAATGATTAGTTGTTTAAATCAATTTAAATTTCTAGTTGAGATTCTAACCCTCGTTAAATCCTGAAACAGTAAATGCTGATCAGTTGAATGAAATGGTTGTGATGGATGTTGGTTGAAATTTATTACTGAATTTATAAAGACATTTTTAATGCTTCTTATTTCAGTATATTGTAATGCATGTTGATTGCGACGATAAATCCTATTTTCCCTTGATGTTACGGGCATCTAATAAACTTGGGATTTATCGATAAAATAAATTATGAACACAGGGTGAAATGATAAATCTCTGTGACCCTGATTTGGATTGAAATGATAGATCCATTCCCGAAATATCGAGAAATTAAATTTAAAAATCACTTGGCCATTGGATAGACAATTATATACAGACATCAGTTGGTTAAATGATTTTTAAATATTTGAAAATTTATTTGATAGAATTTTCAAGAATGTGACGATACTCGATAAATTCACTCCTTTAATGATTCTGAACTTGGGATGTTTATTAAAAAGGGTTAAGGAAATTTTTCCATAACAAAGTGGAAATTCTTATATTGGGATTTGAACATGATTTTCAAAATTTCAAATTTAAGGGTGTGGATTTAAAGGTAATAAATTCTTATGGAATTTAATTTTGGGGAAAATGGAAATCGAGGGTGTTATGAGTTGTTTTACTCAGTTTCGAATATGGGTTGAATCCTTTAAATTGAATGGGTGTTGAACGATGTTTGAAAATGAGAAATGGAAACTGAATAGACTCCATTGAAACTGGAAAAGATTCGTGTATTGGAAATTCAGAAGGAAGAAATTTATGGTTTAAAATTATCTCTCTCTCTATATATATTTATACCTTGATTGATTTCAAAATAAACTATTCCTTTGTTTCAAAATTATTTATTCAAACTTCTAACCTATAAATTATTTAATTTAAATAAAGTTTCCTTTATATTTTAGTATTCAAACTATCTAGTAAACTTTAATTTATGTATGTACAAAATATTTAAATTATCTTATTTATTTTTAATTATTATATTCTATATATATTTATTTTATATAAAGATTTTTCTTATAAGCATTTAATTTCAAAAGTAATTTAGGAATTGTAAATTTCTTCCGAATGGAAATGTTGGATTTAAACCATGGGTTCAAATGGAGTTGAGATAAAGTTTTATTCTATTTGAATATAAACTGATTTAAAACGTTTTATGGAAATATGAATTATATTCTTCTCGAATAGAAATGGATCTCCTAAGGGATCAAAATGGGTTGTAATGGAATAAATATATTCTATGGAATATGAATGAATTTCCAACATAAATTGATGTGGAATAATTCGAACTTTTGAGATGAAATATATTCTATTTGAATATAAGTTGATTTGAAATATTATACGGTTATAATATAAGGATTTGGAAATATATTCTAATTTAGAATAAAATCGTTTTGGTTGGATTTATGATATCTTGATATGAAATTTATTTGCTATTTAATATAGATTTGGTTCGAAGCAGAATATGATATTTTGATATGAAAGCGAACCTTTGAGAAATGTAAAAGGACCGACCGATGTGAAAGATGTAAGCGTTGGTTGTTAAAGAGACCGGAGTCGACATAAGGCATACTCTCTGTCAGTGTCGATACCACTTTGACAACTGTGATCGTTATGACGTATCCAGATTGAGTATGATGACTTGGAGGCGATTATTGAATCGAAGAAGACGATCGATGACGAAATAGCCCTGACCTTCGGGTCAGAATTGAAATGACTAAAACAGGAGCTATACCGTGACTAACTGAGGTAGCACCTTTGATCGGACACACTTCTTCGATACTATTTCTATGACTATGATGATGATGCTTTGGGCCCATTTATGACTTTGGGAGTGTGTTCCGAGGTGGCCGATAGTGGCTGCTATGCGTTACCACCGGTCCGGGAGTGCAATTGGTAGAATCCTACCCTGGGCATTGCCTCGAGTGCCTTGTCATATTAACCCTATCGAGCCCCATACGATTTTGATTTGTATCGTACCTATGTAGTGCCCTCTGATGCCATCGTTTACGGTGGGTTTACGGTACTGTATAGACTACGGTATTATAAACGGTGTAAGGGTAAAAATGTAATCCCGCTTACGCTATTTTCAGTATTTATATTTTACTGAGTAGACACTATCATAATAGCGTATTATCTATGTATGTATTAGTTTAACGGATCCTTAAGAGATAGAAAATCCCGTAATATCTCTTGAGTTACTGCACCCATGACACTCAAGTTATTTTGTCTTTTGATTTGACTAATATAAGAATGATTTAGTGCTGATCCGAGTGTTTGTTGTGTTTTCTTTTTTTTATGCAATACGCTCGGGTCAGCAGATGTTGCAGTTAACGAAGATTTCAATAGCTTGGAGGATAAAGACGAGGATGGGTATATATCTATCATATATATATATATATATATATGTATTTCCGCTGCATTTTATTTCCGCTGCCATGTGATGAAACTTGTGTATGTATAACTCTGATAGTCAATATATATACTTCAACTGTTTTAAACTGCTATTGTGTATTATATGTTGTCCTTCCGCTGTGAGATTCTGTTATTGTTGTTCTCTTCTCTTCTTCTTTTTCTTCTTTCCCCAATAACTACCTATATTTGAGATTTGTTTGGGTCGACATGTGTGGTTTATTGTCGATTTTTAACGGTCAAAAATATGGGTCGTTACAATTCCCATCTCTAACTTTGAGATGATTTCCAATAGGTTAGGGTCGTTCCTCTGACTGGAACTAATCCTCTCAATCAAAGTGGGTCTAATCGTCAAACTCGCTAACATTTCTGGATCCAATTCGCACTTTGGTCTGAAATCATACCCAGCGATGTACTCCAGTTGCTTCCATTCTAGAAACATAGCCCCTAAACTGGCATGTCTTCTACTCAATGCATCAGCTACCGCATTTCCCTTTCCAGGTGTATATGCGATATCGAAATTATAGGAAGCTAAGAATTCTAACCTTCTTTGTTGACGAAGATTTTAATCCTTTTGAGAGAAAAGATACTTTAACGACTTATGATCAGTAAACAGCTCAAATATTTCTCCCAATAGATAATGTCTCCACATCTTCAATGCGAATACGATCACTGCTAATTCCAAGTCATGGGTAGGGTATCTTTTCTCTCGTGCGGTTTCAGTTGCCGACTTGCATAAGCTACAACCCTACCTCCTTGCATCAATACAACACCTAATCCGGTACCACATGCATCCGTATATACTGTCATCTCTTCATTCCCCTTAGGAATGACTAACATTGGTGCACATGTCAACTTGTCCTTTAGACTCTTGAATGCATTCTCATACTTTTCGTCCCAGACGAAAGCTTGATTCTTCTTGGTCAACTGAGTCAACGATGCTGCTATCTTGGAGAAGTCTTGGATAAACTTACGATAATATCCAGCTAATCCCAAGAAACTCCTTATGTCTGTTGCATTCTTGGGCGTAGACCAATCTTGTACTGTAGCCACCTTCGCAGGGTCCACGGCAATACCATTTTCTGAAACAACATGGCCCAAGAATCTCACTTCCCTCCTCCAGAAGTGACACTTAGAAAACTTTGCTTTCAATTGGTGTTTTCTCAACACCTCCATCACTATTCTCAAAAGTTCCTTGTGTTCTTCCTCTGTCCTCGAGTAGACCAAAATATCATCCACGAACACAAGGAAAAACTTATTCAACTGATCTCTGAATACCCTATTCATAAGATCCACAAAATATGTTGGTGCATTGGTCAACCCGAATGGCATGACCAACCACTCATAAAATCCAGACGGCGTCCGAAATGCCGTTTTAGCTATACTCTCAGCTTCCACTCTAAGCTGATGAAAACCTGTAGCGAGATCCAACTGAGAAAACACTCTCGCTCCACTCAACTGATCAAACAAATCATCTATCCGCGGTAGAGGATACTTGTTCTTCCTTGTCACCTTATTCAACTCGCGGTAGTCTACACACAATCGAAGGGAACCATCAGCCTTGGTAGCAAACACAACTGGTGCTCCCCATTCAGAAACACTCCTTCTGATAAATCCCTTCTTCAAAAGATCGCTGACTTGCACCCCGATCTCTCGCTGCTCCCTTAGTGCCATACGACGAAGTGGCATCACTATAGTTCTGGCATCTTTTACTAAATCAATACGGAACTCAATCTCTCGGTGTGGTGGAAGCCCGGTCACTTCCTCGAAGACGTTCGGATACTAGCCAGCCACGGGCAAACCTGACAACTCACCATGCAGGATGTCGAGGGAATTCAAAAAACCAGCCATTACCCCATCACTAGGTAGACCACCAAACACTACCCTCCGCCCATCATCCGCTCTAGTTGTCACCAAAAAGCCCTCACAGTCTACCACCACCCTGTATCTTTGGAGCCAATCGACTCCCAAAATAATGCCAAACCCAGTAAAGCCCAAAACAAAGTAATCACAAACAAACATACATCCATGACTCGATAAGACCACATTACGACAAATCATGCTAAGGTTAGTCGAACCACCAATCGGGTTCGTCACTACTATAGGTCTCCCGACTATCTCGGGTTCCAATCCCAACCTATCTACCAGGTCACTAGATATGAAAGAACTGGAAGCTCCGGTATCAAACAAAACTCTAACAGGAACATCATAAACAGAAAGCATACCTTGAATAACGACATTCTTTCCCTTCTCCACCGCAGTTGGGGCATTCGACGAAGAAGGAATAGCATTAAGGGCATATGCTTTCACCATCTGCTTTTCTTTAGGGGGTTGCAGACACTTGTCCTTGTGATGTCCCATTTGGCCACAGTTGAAGCACTTCCTGTCTGCCGGCTTCGCTCGACAATTACTAGCATAGTGGCCCTTCTTGCCACAGCTAAAGCACTCAACATCTTTCTTCTTCTTCTGGCCATCCTTATTCTGGTTCTGCTTCCTCTTATTCTGATAACCACTCTTGCCTCCACCGCTTTCTTGCGGTTTTGGCTCCTCTGCAGATGCGACCTCAGTCTTTGACTTAGGTTAAAGACTTTCCGATCTTAAAGCTTTCCCCACAATCGATTCAAACGTATCATCGATGTGGTTAATAAGACATTTCCCCAAGTATCCATCCAAGCCAGTTATGAACTTCTCGTTCTTCTTCTCGGCATTATCTATTAGGGATAACCCATATTTCGATATAGTGTCGAATTCGGCAATATACTCCGAGACAGCTCTGCCATTCTGCTTGAGTTGCAAGAATTTCTTAAAAAGCACTGACTTCTGAGCAGCTGGAATGAACTTATCGCTAAAGCGAGCCTTAAACTGATCCCAAGTAATTTGATCCTCGGGAGTAGCTTCCTTTATAGCATTCCACCAATTCATTGCCCGTCCTTGCAGCTGACGGGATGCTAGCCTTCTTTTCGTCGCATCCTCGATACCCAAGTCTTCGAAGATACGCTCGCAGCTATCCAACCAATCCTGAACATTCGTAGCCGACTCCGTTCCGTGGAACGGCTTCCCACCAAGACTAGTATAATCCTTATTCAGCTTGGCGAAATCGGCCCTAGGCGCCTGCACTATTGGACCACGTCCATTTCCAGCATTGGGAGTTGCCCTCTGCACAACCCTAAGCATCTCCCTCATGAGGTCAGTAAACATTGTCCTCATCTCAGCATCATTCCCATTATTGGCTCCTCTACCGGTACCCCTTGCGTATCGGCTCATCGTTTAATTTGCACAGAGAAAACGATTAACCATCTCCATAGTGGTGCCAGTGCAATGCGACTTCATCCTTAACTATACTAATAATATATATAGCTTTTGAAAACCAAAATATTCACAAATACGCGCTCTCATATACGTATTATCTCTCCCTGGTGTCTTTCCCTAGGTTAACTACGCAACCTAGAGCTCTGATACCAAGTGTGACGGTCCGCCCCGCACCAGCCGGCATTTCTTCCGAAAGTGCGATGTACACATGCCCGGCTAGCATGGAATGGTCGCCAAAGAAAGGAAAGAAGAGAATGAACTAATAAAGAACCTGTATAATGTCTCATAGCGCATGGAATAAAATATAATAGTAACATACTTTGACATAAAATAGGCGAGATAGTGCATAAGCTGAAAACTAAACATCATAGCAGCGGAAATTCCAAATACAGCTTATGATCCAATACCATTATTACAACTTTGTAAAATACTGTCTCTAAAGCAAAAAGAAAGACGTACACTACTAATGCCTAAAGTAGTGACCAGCGGCGACACAGGGATAATATCTATATATCATATGTGGAAGCCTCCTGCTCGTCTCCGGTACAGCTACTCGTGTATACCACCTAACATGTCTCTAGTCTGCTCGTGAGAGCACCCAGAGTAATAAGAAGAGACATAAAACTCTGGGTCAGACAAAAAGTCTGGTATGAGCGATAAGCAGCAAAACGGAACAATAACAGGTATACTAAACCATACCTGAACCTGGACCTGCAACCAAAGAGTTAGCATTACATACCGTACAATACTCTAAGGTGCCACTAACATATGGTGTAAAGAATACGGGGGTGGGGATGTGCATGTCATAATGATGGCAAACAAATCAAACATAGCAACCATCCTCACATCTCTCACTCAGTGCGTAAAGCATACGATGTCCACCACTATCAATCACTAGACCCATCGAAGTAGTGACGGAGTTCGACTTGTACAACTACTGCTACTACCAACTTACCCCATGGAGTCATGACCAAGTTTTTACAAATGACCCCACTTCATTAGTCTATAGCTCTTTAGTCGTACCTAGGCCACTGTGACCCTGAATCCGTTCACGTACCTCCCATACATAGTGATCCAAAGTCATAGACATCGACAACCCCTTAGCACACGTCCCGCAACAAATCCCAATCATGAAGTTAACTCGTTGGTTCCCAACTGGATCCTGAGTACAAATTTCCCACTTGGACTACCTTTGCATCTCGGGTTTTGGTCTTCTCCTCCGGATTGGTCTTCATTCAGTTCATAGCTCATGCCTCGCGTTCAAGCTTCCTGGTTCAGTTCGTAGTCACCATACTGGTTCAGATCGGTTCTCTTTTCCTCGTTCAGTCCGTGGTCACCACCCCTGCTCAGGTTGGGTCGTGCTCACCCCTTGGGTCGGATCGAGTTGCTGCATACGGATCGGGTCGTGACACACAGATCAGCTCGTGGCTCCTCCTCCTGGTTCAGATCGGCGTCATCATATCGGATCGGCTCGTGGTGCATCGGATCGTAGTGCATCGAATCGGAGCTTCAGGTGCATCAGCTCGTGAGTTTCATGCAAGCGGTTCGGTTCGGGGGAGCGACTCGTGGCACATGGGGGCGATCCGATCCGGGTCCTGTACAATTTCCTGCACTTCTTTCCAGTGACTGTTTTACGCCATTCGACGGCGTTTTCGACCAATCTAACACTTCTAGGCAATCACAAAGCATAACATACAGTCATAGCAACATATAGAACTGACCATAAACACCAAAACAATAATTTGATAGGTATTAACGGATCAAACATAGCCAAAATCCCATATTTTCCCTTAAGCTTGTTTAGGCAAAATCTAATGATATGATTAGCAAAACTTAACCAAATTAACCCAAACTTCTAACAGAGGTCTAAAACATCATTTCAAATTTTATAAATATTTTTCCAGAATTTATTAATGTATAAATTCACTAATCAACACTAATTACCCTTAATTAACCATAATTAGTGAGAAACCTTGCAAATCACTCACCTTTGCCACAAATAAAACACAGATCGGAAATGAATCTCCGTTTGGCACGAATACTGATGTTTAACAGCAGCTCTAACCTTGCTTTGGTGCTATTTCTCCTTAATTTGATGTTGATTAGGCTAATCTTCAATTAGAAAGTGGTTTAGGGATGTTTTAGATGTTGGAGGCCATTGTTAGGGTTGAACAAATGTCTATGGCGGCCGGAAAATGTCTAAAAACCGAAATCCCGAACCCTAACAGCCCTTAAATACTCCAAATCCCGAAATCCCCCTTTGGGCCTAGCTGTTAATCACCCGGTTAAGCCCAATTAAGCTGTTTTTCACCATCTGAAACTTATTTCAGCCATATCTCCCAAACAGTGAGTCCGTTTGGCTGTTGTGACCACTTTACGGAAATGTAAACCATCATCCGGATTCAATGGAAGTAGTTTTAGGTCAAAATTCCTTTCTGGTCAAAAGTTATGATAAAAAAAGACCAGTTTGGGGGCAAAACGGTCATTTAAAAATCGGCAAAAATCATGAACATGGGAAATGACCCCAATAGTCGTCTCCCAAAGTTACATGACCATAAAACTTCGGATGTGAAAGAAATAAATATTCTACGATCCTTCGATGCGTAGAATGCGGGTCGTTACATGTAATATGGTAAGTTATAATGAACAATGGGGGAAGATGAAATAACTTGTGTAATAAAGTTGTACTTAATCGAAGATTAAGTAATTAGTGAGAATAAGAATAAATCTACAAATGAGGATAACGTAAGTTATATGAATGAAAAGAGAAACTTATTAGTAAACCTTAGTTAAGAAAACTAAGTTAATAAGTAAATTATGACAAATTGTAATGACGGTGTAAGACAAGATTATGATTAAATGAGAAAGAAGAAGGCAAACTTATGGAGATAAGTAAGCTGTATTTAATCATAAAAGTTGAATGACATGTTAATAGAAAACATGTAAATTGAGATGCACTTAATTATAAATTAAGTAGAACATGTTATTGCAACCATGAGATGGGACAAAAAATAGTGTAAAGAAAATGAATTATGAATATTGAATTACAATATAGAGAATAACATGTTGTGGGCTTATTAATGAACTTAAATGAATTAAGTTATGAATGAGGTTAATAAGCAAGAGAAACTTGGTAACTTGAATAAGAAGTCAATGGAAAATGGGAACAACCAAGTTAACGGGAAATCTGTCGAGGTGGAGCAAGCGCGTAATTGATGATTAGACATAGGATCTAATGACACAGTAAACTAAGGCGCTTGGGACGGTCCGTATGTTAGAGGATGAATAACCAAACGGGGTAGATCATCGGGTGTCGTAAGGCACGAAGGGAGCGCATGTACATTTGATTAGTTTATTAGCTCCAACGGACTGGAAGGGGAAGCACGCGGCTTCCTGAGATGTTAAAGGTTCTCCTGATAGTCCTCTGTGGTGGTTTAGCTTCGGGCTAGGATTACAGAGGTTGGGTCTGCGCGTAACTATCAAGTGGGTGGGCCTTGACTGCACAAGTAGGGGGGCAGTCAGAAAGTTATGACGTGGTGACTTTAAGGGTAGCTCGGCGACTGCCTCACTTTGGATGTAATGACCCTCATTTTCAGCGATATAATAATTAATTTATTTAATTATTTAAAAGGTGATAAAAAGGATTTCATGGTCGTTGAATTAAATAATGGTGAATATTTAATTAAAATAATAAATTAAATAATATATTAAATTTTGAAATAATCAGAATTGGCTGAAATGGCGATAAGGTGTGAACTGGATCATCTGTGATATTTAATTCAGTTTAGAATTGAATTAGAATAACGAATATATTATTTGAATGACAGTTTGAACGTATAATTATATTATAATTAAAATCGAGCTTGAAATGGCGCGGCAGTTCGCGATTTGTCGATTTGAACTTCAACTGGATGTACAAGGTTCGTTTTAAATCGGATTTCTGTGAAACAAGAAACGTGTGGAGCTGGTGGAGTATATCTTTCTAGTGGAAGAGAAAAATCGGGATTTCATCGTGTAGATTTTGATTTACGTCCAAATAAAATTTTAGAAAAGTCGCTGTGGAATTCCTTTATAATTTATAAAGGAATTATTTATATTTTAAAAAGGAATTTCAATATAAATCGAATATCGATTTAATCAGGATTTGAAATATCAAGTTAGAAATTCATAGAGGAATATTCTAGAGCTGTATGATATTCTGTTGTGAATATATACGATAATATTTATTTTTAAATATTAAATTTAATTATATTTAAATATATTTATATATTTAAATGGGTCATTCAGAGCTTTAAAAATAGCCAGTTTTGCAAACGACCTCGGTTTTCGATGAAACTAATTTTGTTGGATCCGCAATATTAAATTATTGCTAGATTTCCATTTCCGTGATTTTTGAAGTCAGTATGTGGCCGTACGGGATTTTAATGTGAAAAACGGTCGATAATTCGACCTTTAAAAATACGCTGTGTGAGCAAACGGAGTCGGAATTCAACGAAACCAGTTTCATTGGGACCATAATGTCGAACTCTAGCTGCATGTCAATTTTCATGATTTTTGGGTATCGTGTGTGATCACACGAATTTTTAGAAGGCAGAATGAATATTAAAATGAAAATATCTTCATAAATATCTCATTAAATATCTTCTTTCTTTTCCCTGTAAATACCACTACCTTCACTTTAAACCTAAGCTTCCTCATTTCTGGTCAACGCAACAATTTTGCCGCCAATTGAAATCGAATCGTGAGGTTAGAAAATCCAAAAAAATTCAAAGAAAATTCTATAATTCCTATACTTGATTTTGGAAGTCTATTCGTCCATGATCTTCACGCTGGAAAGGTCTAAATTTGTTGCGATGGGGGTAGTCAGGCTTCGACGTTGTAACAGTCGAACTAGGGTTCCAAAAATCGGGAAGATGAAGCTTTAATTCATGAAGTCGATTGCGTTTTCAGATTTTGGGGATCGAATGGAGAGGACGTTGTGATTTTTGGTGGAAACGGTGAATAAAAGTGTCGATACTGTGTTCGACGATCGAGAGGACGGAACCTCCAGGGTGAGTGCAAATTGTTTCAAACAGTGACGGTGAGGTGGAGATTCGGAAGGGAAGTGTGATGGTGATTTCAAATCTTGGAACGGCAAAGTAGAAGAGGTGTTTGGGATTGGCAAAGTTCGGCCATGGCTTGGTTTATGAACGAGCGGTTCCTGAATGCTCACGGCAGGCGATTTTGGGAAGAAAGGGGGATGCGGATGGGTTTTAATTGATGGGTATGGGCCGTATAAACAAAGTAAAGCCCATGTTTTAATTTAAAGTTTAAGTTATTTTAATTTAAATTGTCTAATAACTTGTAAACTGAATAACTTCCTCATACGATATAGAAATTCAGCGAAAACAAGATCCGACAGGATCGTGGGGACGGTGGCTACACCATGGAGCTGACTGGGAGTGAATCCGAGTTCGTTACAATTTATGGCGAAATAAATTGTCCGTCTGAATTAAGTGATGGTTATCGTTATTAACGATGATTGTCCAATGTGAGTAAATATCACTAACTCTGAACAGTTTATATTTTGATAATGTATTCTTAGAACTGTTAACAATTGGCTGATTTACTGTGTGTTGATTGTTTGATTGAACTGCTAGTCAGTTAGTTGAATTTCTATATTGATTCTGTTTATCAGAATATATCATATGGAACTGAAAGTGATGTTGATTTTATTGTGTAACATCTGTGGATGCAGGGAAACAGATTGGAGGAATCCGACTGGATTCCTCAATAGCTATTTTATTTTTTCATATATTGTGATATATGACGTAGTTTATAATATGTTGTTGATTATATGTGTATGGACGATATTTGACATCATGACTTGATATGTTAAACACCATAACATACCGGAATGTGAAAAAGGGGAATTTTCAAATGGTATTTGAAAATAAAATATTTGTAAATAGAAATCTTTATAGGTGAAATTATATAGAAAGGGGAAATCTTTATAAATCAAATACTTATAAAGAAAAGGGAATATTTATAAAATCATAAGATCTTATAAATGAGATATTTATTGGTTAAATAAATAGGAGATGTTAAGCGAGATACTTATTTGTTAAGTAAATAAGTTATGAAAGAGATATTGACTTAGGAAAACAGAATAAGTTAATAAAAGGATTTTTTATTTGTTAAATAAATAGAAGAATTGAAAGGAATATTTATTTGCTAAATAAGTAGAGTTAAAAGAGTTATCGAATATGGTTTATTCGAATAGAGTTGAAAGGAGTTAATCAAAAGAAGTTAATTAAAATGAGTTAATCGAATATTAGTTATTTGATTAAAATTGATTTGAGTAAATCAATTAGGGTAATTGATTAGAGTAAACACATTTGAGTTAGAGTTAGAGTTAATCAGTTAGTGTTGACCAGTCAGAATAAATCAATTATATTTAATCGAGTTAAAAGGAGTTATCGAATATTAGTTATTCAAATAGAGTTAAAAGGAGTTAATCGAATCAGAGATATTCGAAGTAAGTTAATCGAATCAGAGATATTCGAAGTGAGTTAATCGAATAAGAGATATTCGAAGTAAGTTAATCGAATCAGAGATATTCGAAGTAAGTTAATCGAATCAGAGATATTCGAAGTGAGTTAATCGAATCAGAGATATTCGAAGTGAGTTAATCGAATCAGAGATATTCGAAGGGAGTTAATCGAATCTAGTTATTCGACAGGAGTAAATCAAATATAGTCTACTCGAAGAAGAGAGATTATCAAATATAAGTATTCGGATGTAAGTTATTCGAATAAGAGTTAATCCAGCAAGAGTTAAATAGAGTTTGAGTTATTCGAATAAGAGTTATTAGATTGGAGTTATTCGAATAAGAGTTATAGAATAAGAGTTAACCAAATAGGAGTTGATAAATTAGTTGTTCGTTATTTATCCGAGTTAAGAAATAAGAGTTAGATTAAAGTTATTATATTTCAGAAGCAGGAAATTATAACACCACTGTTATAATCTAATGATTTTGTAAAGGAGTTGGACTCGTAAATTATATCTGGAAGTTACATAAGGAAGTGTTAAAGAGTTAAAAGATGAACTTACCCTATTTCGAGATTTGAAATGTTGTTCAGTTAAGGTCTGAGAGGTAGTTATACCCCAACTTGATTGACTTCGTTTTTAATTTAGAAATGGTTAAGGTTCGAGAGTGAAAGCGGTTAAGTGATTATAGTAAATAAGTATAGTGGTTTGAGTTGTCGTCGCGATGTTGATTTAAACATCTGTTTAATTCCAAGTAAAGAAGATTTGGAAATGTTTTCCAAATAGAATCAGAAACGTAATCAAATATTTAAATTGGAAATATGAATTAGAAAAGGAAGTGTTCATGTATAAGGAGTTAAGAAATGGAGTTAAGCTAAATCAGAATTTGACTGGAGACTTGTTAAGTTGAATGGTTTCCTAAGTGTCTATCTGATGTTGGTTTCGACCTTCGGGATTGGTACTTAGGGAATTGTTCTTATACTAGTTACAATCAGAGACTGATAGTTATAGAAGAATAGTGATACGTAAATAAGTTATGGAAATGTTTTCCAGCGTTAACGTATATTTTCTAAACATAGAAAATAAGGAACATATGAATATATATATATATATATATATATATGATTGATGATTGATTTGATAGAATTTCCATCTGGAAATAATACCGTTGTTTGCACACCTGTTTTTCTTTGATAGTTAACTCACCGACTATCGAAGTTTTTGACCATTTTAACGTTGTTAATATGGAGAGACCGGTTGGATTATTATCCAAAGAACCACTCTGTATTGGCATAAGCGTTGAGAATCATATATGCCAAAGATAATTGAAGACGGAGTAAAGTGCATGGGCTATTGTACAAGTCTTAGATAACAGTGCCTAAGATGGATGTACTGAATAGTGCCTTCGGTTCATCCTGTTCCTGGATGACTTGTATGGATGAATGTCTGACAGAGTATTTCCAGAAAGGTCACGTACATTGATTTCTTCAACCGTACCAAGAGTGGAAGCGGAGAAGGAAACTTCTTTAGCTAACACGTAATGTACTGTTGTAGACGTCAATTAGTGATTTTCGATGGATCTGACAATGTGGCATTCGAAGTGAATCTGATGTGATGATAAGGCGTAACCTCAAGCCTCATCAACCGGTAAATGACAGAAATCGGCAGGTAGCATGGCTATGTAGGTCGCACCTATTAGGGTGTATAATCACTTGATCTAGAGTTTCATTTACTTCAAAAAAATCTATTGTTGATGCTGTCCCATTCGGGAAACGGTTGCTGATCCCAATCGTTGGTGATATACATTCGATACACTCAAGCGAAATGAGTGGTCGGTCATGTGTGGCCGGGTTGCAAGATGTTCTTGTTGAACCCAGTGTATTCCTCTCTAGAGGTACACTAGCGAAAGGTGGTTCCATACCTTGTCATAGTTGGAAATCCATTACCCAATACGTGCTTGCAGTTTTGATTGTATACTATATATGTAGAACGTGAGATGAAAGCGTTTCTGCTAGATGATTATTATATTGTGGTTAATAGACATTATTATAATATCAAAAGGTTTTTGATATAAAGATATTTTGGATTCTCATAAGGGAAAAACCCGTTCCGTTATACAGCGTGGTCTTATGAGATATCGTCACTACAAGATAAAGGCCTTTTTATAGCCTTTAAAAAACGCTATAAAAGGATACGATGGCGTTTTTATAAACGCTGTATATCCACATGTTGTAATATGTCATGAGTCTATAATAGCAACCTAATAATCGCTATAAAAAACATGCTATAAATGATGTTACTCATAGCGCTTCAGAATTCTATTAAATGGACGATTTACTACATACAATTTGCTATCTATAGCGTCTATTGTTTGCTATAAATTTTTTATGTAGAGTTGTGGTCGATGCTGCTAATATTTATGACCTCATTTAATTGCTATTTATAGCAACTATAAACGCTGTAAATAAATATGGCTTGATTATTATAGCATCTATAATCACTGTAGAAATTTCAAGTTTGATTATTATAGCAACTATAAACGCAATAGAAATTTCATAGTCTGACCATTATAGCAACCATAACGCTATAAAAACACTATATATATTTAATTTAGTATTTTATAGCATTATTTACTTGCAATGAAAAACTATTTAATCATTACAGAATATTTTTATTGCACTAGCATAATGCTATAGTATCTATAGCCATCATTAAAAGTATTTCATGCACAATATTAAACATATATATATTTATGATCAAAAAGTATGTCATACAAAGTTCGAAGCATACAAACATTTGTGATTAAAAGCAACAATTCTTACAATCATTGCCAACCAAGACAATACATACTAAAAAGAACAATTCATACTACCGTACCTAACTAAAATGATACATAGTAAAAGTAAGGATGTATGAACATCAACGCAAAATACATTTGAAGAAGCATGAGTGCCACAACATATTTTTTTCATGCCTTTCACCATAGCGTAAACCTAGAGCATCATACAGAGCCTGTAAAAAAAAAAACGTCTATTAGTCATAAAATCCGAACATGCAAGGTTTAATGTTTAGTATAAGAAAGTATATTGGCTGAAACTAGTACAAACTAAAAAAATGATTTGTCATGTTCTAATCGGATGCCCTAGAATTTAACAAAACTTGGCAGATGCATTTTCATGTGCCAATCACAAATGCCAATGCAAGGATCGACTACATGGATTCAAAAAGCCTGATTGGTGTATAAGGCAAGGAGTCCTCTCCCTTTCTTTTTTTCCTGTAGTGGAATTTTCAGCCACTATGATAGCTACTGAATCATTAAAAGGAAATAACATTCTTTTTCATTATACAGAGTTCGTGAGCACTCATCTTCTCTATTCATATGACTTGCTAATATTTGCAAAATTAAATATCATATATGCAGAAATAATTGATGTTGTTTCTGGCAATTAGAAAAATATGCAGGGTTAACAGTGAGGTCAAATAAATCTAAAGTTGTGTTTAGCACAATCTCAATAAGCAAGCATCAAGTCACTCGTGTATTAAAGATTCAATTTCAAGAATTGAATATCACTTATGTTGGCATCCAACAGACTTAAATTAAACTTGAAACTTATAATTGGTGTTTGATAAACAAAATTAAGTCAACGCTTGAACCATGGACGAACATACTATTATCAGTAGCATGATGAAGACTTGAATTAATTCATATTGTTATATGCTTTATCATTTCTAATTGGTTACCGGTTACAAACATGCCATTTAAAATGACTAAAAAGACGTAATAACTGCATGTTAAATTTTTACGGTAGGGTAAACAACATAAAGATGCATCATCTTAAGTGCAAACAAAGAAGGTGGTTTAGGTCTAAGAAGAATATTTGATTTTATTAAAGTTACTGATTTGAAGTCAATTTGGAGATTCCTTCAACAAAAAATCATTATGCATTGTCTGAATGCACAATAAAATCTGCAGTAAAATAAACTTTGGACTATAACAGTGCATATTAATGCTTTTCATTGGCAAAGCCATGCTTGACAATACGGAAATATTCAAAGGTAGACTAGAAAGAAGAATTGACAATGGAATAAACATTAAACCATGCATGGATCCATCGGCCATGGCTTACTGGCTCAATTTTAGTGCATAGATTGGGTTAGGATCGTATGCAGCCATACAACGTGTTTAGGCTTATTCAGAATTCTGATTGGTGCCTTAACAATAGTATAAACAAAATCTATTAAAATCAGTGAGAACTAAGAAGTGAATATTGGATGGTGTAGATACGTATAAAGGATAATTGAACTTCAAATGTGCATGGAAAAGAATTAAACTAGGAGAAACACACTTATATTGGTCGAGACGAATCTGGAACAATGGCTCATGCAAAATGTCAACGTGTTACTATTTTGCAATATTCAGTCGGCTTCAAATCAAAAGCAGTGAAGTCAAATAGAATAATGACCTAAATATCATGCTTGTACTGTGTGAAAAAGAAGCAGAGGACATTTTCAACCGCCTCTATTCATTGCAATTTTGGAACAAGATCAAAAGGGTACTGTAATTGCCCAGTGTTCTATTAATTAGCTTGAATCAAATCAAAGAGTATATAGTGGTGAATCCAAGAAATGGTAGTTATTCAGAATATTATTGCCAAAGAATACACTGTTGACTAAATTGATCAATTTTTGTGTACTTTTGTTTTGAATATTTTTGCCAAGGAATACACTGTTGACTAAAGCTTGGATTTAATCTTATACTCAACTTTATTTGGGCAAACCACTATGGTAATTATTCAGAATATTATCTTGGTTACAGTGAAAATCGGATGTTGTACAATATAACCATATTCTTGCAAAATTAGTTTAACATTAATTAGTGTACGTCACAAATTTGGAATGTTGATTATTCATTTTCATGCACATGTGCATTGTGGTTATTTTCTGTTATTTGTAGATGTCCTACATTCCAACACGTAAGCACATATAATAACCAAGTTCAAAAGTCATAAAAATTAAATTAGTGATACTTTCTAAGTTGTTTTTGTGATTTTATTGAACTTTATCATCCAAATTTTTTTATTCTTATTCTGTGGAAATATGAGTTTAAAGTTATTTTAAAATAGTTGTAGCTGTGTTTTTTTGCTTTTTAGTAAAGCATATTGCGACCTTCTTGGAAGCAAGTCTTTTTTTGCTATAAAATATTTCATTATGTTTTCCAAATAATGTTTTTCAGTGTTTTTGGTTTATTGATGTTATTTTCCTGAAAATTCTCTATGTTCATTTTTAGCAAAAATACCGAATCTACACCATAAATATTTTGCAGTCCACGATGTAAATATTTATTTACTAAATATCTATAGTTTACACTGAATATATTTATTCTAGGAAATCAATTGTTAGAAGTGCAAAGATTTGCAGTTTTAAGTATTGCAAATATCTTCAATATAGACTAGACAATTTCATGGGAAATAATGACGAAGTGTTTTGTAAATCATGATTTTAGGAAAGGCTTTTCTGGTATTTTAAAAATAGGGAACAAACTATAATTTCAGCTTTTTTATTATGTGCATGATTTACAATAACAATCTCATAACTAAATTATTTTATTGTCATTCTCCAACAACGATGTGTGATATTATTATGTACAATTATTACGGAATGTATGCTATAAAACAGTCACATTTTTCCATCTTTGATAACTAATTAATTGTAATAAAAGTATGATATTAATGGTAATTTATTCATTTAACTATCATTTAAAAGAATGAATAAAATATCAATTTACGGACAATTACTTAGTTTAATTAAGATCCAAATATGACATTAAATTCATGTGAGATTTGCTATGATATTGAGACACTGACCATTTTGAGCTTCCGAAGTTCCTTCCTAGCAACCCGTCCTCTCCACCTACACTGAGTAACAATGGCTGCCTTCTTCAGCTTCTTATGATATGAGTATGTTTTGTGTCGTCTCCATTGGGTCTGCATTAGAAGACAAGATTTGTGAGATTTTTTTACCAACATGACAAAAGAAATCCATTAGTTACAGTTTGGTGTGCATATTAACCTGAATCATAGTGGCCCCTTTCGTTCGTCGTTTGTGCCTAAACTCATTTCGAGCGGTCATGGCTCTCAAACCAGTTTAAATGGTAAGGACTGATAACTTCAAACGGGTGTAAGCCTTCTTGCCTCTTTTCTCTTGATAGATGAAATCTAATATTCTGACCACTTGTCTATACATGGGGGAAAAAAACAAAGTTGTCTAGTCACACTCTTGCATTACTGGTTATTCAAGAACTTCCTACGCTATTCATGAAACCACCTACGGACAAAATCAATCAAGACCCTACCGCCATAGCTATACCAATTGAAATCAAGATAATACAAACCTTTTTTTGAAAAACATATGATATTTGCTGAACCTGCATGACACCAAAAAATACACACTGCAAAAATCTTATATCACAAATCCAGAATAAACAATCGTTCATTTAAAAATCGCAAAGTGGTATCATGCATTACAATCTCATGCAGGTATGCAATTCCACGTGCTGCACACATACTGCTACCTCAGCATAAATGCATACTACAGTAATAGCATGAATAGTCGATGGCATATCTAATACATGAATGTAAACACATTAACTTATAAACTTGGTGAAATAGAGAACAAAGCATGTAATATTTTATCTTTTGACAGGAAATAAAAACATAAAAATGTTAATTGTCGTACCTTTCTCCAACACATAAATAACCATGAATATAGGAAAGATTCATTTAAAATTGCAATGACTGCTTCAAGCACAATTAATCCTGCCTACTTCACTACAGCCCCACACACCAATAATAATGATAGCCTTTTCCTTTAGCCACTTCATTTTCAATCCTAGATGGTCCAAAAAAAAAAAACATAACAAAATAATAATAATCAAGGGATGCTAAATAGAGAGGATTGGGCCAGCATGACATGCTAAAATGACATCAAATGATTGGGCCAACATGCCAATGTGGTGCTACCAAGATTCTAAAAGAAGACCAATTAATAACCAAAGCACTAATATGTCAAATTCAGAATATATAGACAATTACACATGCATGTGCCCCACTGCAAAACTCACCTGTATACAAAAGAGAACTAACGCTAGATCCACCACTGCAAAACTGCCCCCACAATCAACCCATACACAACTAACCATACTTTTCATCCCATCAATCCTCTCCACTCACCACTTTCAATTACATCAAACCAGTAATTCTGCCTACAAACACTTCCCTGCAACCAAACTAAAACACCTGCACAATCCCCTTAAAACCCATGACAAGACAGAGCTGCCCCTTCAAACCACTTCATTTCAACAGACTAACAATCTGTCTTCCTTCATTTCAACAGACTAACAATATATGAAAATATGTTTACATTTTTATGCATCAATTATGTAATGTGATAACTTACATGTATTTAATTGCTGGTTGCTGAAGGTTCACAGCTTCGTGGTGCAGCTAAGATCATAAGTATTGATCTCAATCCAGACAAGTTTTAACTAGGAAAATTTTCTTCTACTCTTTCGCAATGTAAGAAACATATGCACTAATATTTGAAAACTAACTTAAAATTGATGAATCCAATACTTACAAAATTCACAATTGTTCAGAACAAGCCTGCTTGCTGGGGACACAAGACTGTTCCCCCTTGCTTTGCATGCTGTATCATAAGATTCCCCTTGCCTAATAATTTGATTCCACGTGCCATTAATTTACATGTTTGCCTAATATATGCACTAATAAGATTCCCCTTCCCTAATAATTTGAATCAACAAAAAGAGGCCCATGCATATAACCTGAAGCATTAGTAGGCAGACAGGTAAACAAATGCATAGAAGTCCTCAAGAGATTGCTAGAATTATTAACAAATGCAAGTGTGTGACTAGTCGTGCATATGTAGTGCACTAAATATAAACTTGAATGTTGAAAAGTTTTATTTAGCATTATCTTTAAGTGAGACAAATGAGATAATAACTATGAATCAAATTTTATACATCTTGTTTTCCAAGAATAAATTGTACAATTAGTATGACAGGAAAAAATAATTCATTGAATAACACCAAAAATTAAGCTAGAGTTGTACCATTGTCATCAAATAGCAGATATCTTCCCTATATGGTACTTCTGCATGAGAGTTTTACTGGAAAACAAATACCCTTCCTGCAAATTCAGTGAATGCTTTAAAATACCAATGTTCAGTCTTGTACCAGACAAAAAGAAGAAGATAAAATCTGCAAAACCGAGGGGAAAAAAAATCAAATTTGAACATCAACATCTATTAGAACATCAAATACATATGTCAAACCAAATTCCTGCAAAAACATGGACACTAGCATCTTCTCTAGTCATGTTACCTGCTTTAATCAAATAACTAATAGTCCCTTTGATTTTATAAACCTCCAACATTCCCTAAGCCATCTTCCAGTCCTGATCCTAAGCTAGCTCCAGCTTCTAGGTATGAACTATATTAGATAAAGTCCCATCAACCAGCAAATGCATTGATCCAAAACATTTGCGAGTGTGATGCACTGACGGGGAAAAAAGTCCAAACACTCAAGAAAAACTGTATTACAACTGTATCATGCAGGAATTTAAAAAGTAGCATAGTAAACATATTCTTCTTTGCAAAAATATTTAGATGCTCTTCCATGACCTAAATTATATAAGAAGGGTCAGGTGATTTGGAATCCCTGGAAGAAAATTAAGCTTGAAGGTTGATTGACACTATATGACATCCATGCATATAAATACATGTCAATATCCCAATAGTGAAAAAACACTGACCAACTATACATTGATTATGTCATTTGCTTCTAACTTTCAGTAAATTTGTTGCAGTATGCATTTCAGACATATGATGGTAACCAATGACATGACGAAAAGAACAAAGAACTATTGAAAAGAGATAACCATTTGTGGAGTTCTTAGAAGGAGAACCTTTATGGGCTAAATGGATGAAGGAGAAATATGTCAAACCATAGTTGTCATAGCGAGCGCTATAGCGCAAAATAGCGCATAGCGCACATGTTGCGCTATTTTGGTTCTTATAGCGCAGGGGTCCCGTGTAGCGCAAAAATAGCGCGCTATAGCGCGCTATTTTATCATAGCGCAGCCATGAATAGCGCGCTATTTTGCTTTTTCTTTTTTGAACATGCATTTTCGTTTTTTTTCCTTTTTGGAGATTTTAAACATACAGTTTTTTCCTTTTGTGCCTTTTTCCTGTGTTTTTTTTAAGATCTTCTTTTCTGTAAGCAAAAAAAAAAAAAAAACATTATAGCGCGCGCTATAGCGCAGGCCTTGCGCTATTCGCTATTGACAACACTATGTCAAACAGAAATTTATGCCTAAGAAAAATCATTATTCAAACACCTAGAAAAATATCATTAACTGTATGGACATTGGTATTAAACTCGTTGAAAGACAATTTAAAGAGGGAAACCAAATTAGCTTAACTATGGTCAGATCCTTCATGGAGACTCTCTTATGAACTTGCTAGGTTGGAACAATTTTTATATATTTGGTTAAACAAAAGCTTCAATTGATAGTATTATGCAAAATCATAGATGAAATGTGCAGGGAAAGCAAAAAAGCAATCATTTTTAAATCAGCTATTAAAAGATCATTAACCTAAGGCTGACTAAAGACAAATGGATTTGGAAACCCAGTCATATGATAAATTTTCTTTTAGAGAAACTCAGATTATATCAGGAAACTGAGTCTGAAGTAAATTGGAATTCTGTCAAGCGAAATAGGTCTAATTGCCTATGTTGGCTAACTGTGCTTACTTTTGCACTTTTGAGTAGCCTACCAACCATAGACAAATAATAATAATAAAAGGAATTCGAAAATGAAACAATTTGTCTACTTTGTAAATCCGAAAATGAAAGTGCAAATCATTTCTTGTTTGGATTCGTTTATACAAGGCATACATGGATGTTAAAAAAATCAAAGCTCAAAATAAATCAGTTGTGGTTAATCCAAAACACAAATAGTTGCATTCAATATTTTCAGGAAAAGCTCAAGGAAAAATCAAAAGAGTTCAACTATGCATGCATTATGCTTACTACTATAATTTTTCACATCTAGAAAGAAAAGAACTCTAGACTTCAGAAACGTAAGTATACATACAAGCTGCAAATATGGAAACCCATAAAAACTCAAAGCTTAATCATGTGCAAGAAATAGGAAAAGCCACAAAGTTTACCAAGCACATAGAAGAAATGACCAACGTATGGGAATTAGATAATTTTGAAGACTGAATAGAAGTGAGATCATATTTTTACTATGTATAGAGAGAACTAAAAATAAGGGTTCATAGCAATAGTAGCATGCATTGTAATCACATTAATAACCATAATTTTTTTGATATGAGCTGCAATACCTACATTAGTGATTTAATCAAAAGAAGATGGCTATAAAGTGGAATTATGCTACTATATCTGGCTGCTTCATTAATGTAAATAATTACACCTTAACTGGATTGTCAACTGTATAGAATAATACGTCGGACTGTTGCCCAAGGATTGTATACGGGTTGTATACGGGTTAAATAAACTGCAATGAAAAAACATGCACTTGCTGGCTTAATGCATATAACTGGGCATTAAGCTCAGTTTAAAAACTTGCTGGCTTAATTCATAAACCGCATTAAGCTTATAAACCGCATTGTATACGGGTTTTGCTATGCAAGTACCACTTTAAAAACTTAGCATTAAGCTCAATTTATAGACTAGTCATTAAGCTTAGTTTATGAAAAAATTGAGTGCATTTCTTTATTACCATGAAAAGCACAAAGCCATCATTTCTTATTTAGTCACAATATTGAGTACTGATATTGGACTGTACCTTATCCCACATGTTCTCCCACCATTCAATTGAGTTAGCAAAAAAATGCTTGCCAAAGCTCGTTGACTGATCCAGCAGAACTCCCAGCATAGTTCCGAGATTTTCTCCTTAGCAAAGCCAAAAATATATAGTTAATAAAGCTTATCCTTCTTATCAAAATTAAATTCTGAACCGCAACCTGCTAGCAATAAAACCACCGCATTGAAAAAACATGCACATGCAAATATTTAATGGAATAAGCATTATTTTGGCCCAAAAAAGGACAACTATACCCTAACCTTGTAATAGATATCTGATGTAATATCATAATCCTAAACAATTATGTAAACTATATCATATTTATTGCTCGTCAACATACGAATGACTAGTTATTATGCTTATATATGTAAAATCATATGTAAACCTCGCCAACATATAGTTGCACCCAATGGAGAAGGAAAGATGGCATATTTGTATTATTGCACCAAAAGGAAAAATAAAAATAAAATACGAATAGCAATTTCACACAGCCTAACAATAATAATATTCATAAAAAAATTAAACGCACTAGTAGACTGAATGATACCAAAACCGGTTATAATCATCGACGATCAAAACAATTAAGATGCATATAGCCTTTTGTTCATACTTAAAATGAAATAAATTTTATTAAAAGATATGACAGAATCTTTTGTTTGTGATACTCAAAAGCAAGTTCATTTCTTGTGTGTACCTGATCCACATCGCACACCTATCAATTAAACTAAAACTTGTTTCCCCTATCATTCACATACACTAGTTATAAGTAGTATAAACATATCTAACCCACAGTTTCTATGAAGAAAGGGGATTATAAAAGGATTCATTATCATCTTTGGTCTGTTTTAAAACGGCTAGATATAGTATATCATGATACCCAACGATCCACCAATGACAAGTTCGTATATACTGCCTGCATGATGATGCACAAACACCTATGCACAATTACATGCACTAAACTCAACAGCTAGAATACATGCATATATAGTAACCCATATTCACATAGCACACGTACACATTAACTTCACTCATTTACCCAAATGCATAAAACAAATATTTATCGAACCGCACACACATAGCCAAGGAAGACAACACTGAAGCACACATAGAACACACAGGTGAGCAACTGCTTCATCATTGTAGCAGTTTTCCTGCTGCTGCTGCCATTTGCAGCAGCATTTTTTCTCTACTTTTTTTTCCAACTGTTTATCCATTTTGTCAGAATGCTAACTAGAAAACCTATTCCTAAAAATATATCCTATATGTATACATATGCCCATATACAAGTATGACTCAGTTATTTACATAGTCATTTCCAAAGTATCCATGAACATGTTTATGTATAATACTCATTTAAATTCCGGCACCTAATATACCTGTGAAAATATTTGGATATGTGTATATTATGTGAAACACAAGTTCTATCATTTGCTAAACTAAAATGAAAGATCTGATCTGAAGCCCAGTTTTCAAACATGAACATAAATGTCCGAAAACAAGAGAGTTTTGTGTGTTCAAGAAATTACTTTACTAAGTATCTTGCATACGTATATACTTATTTGCACACGCTTTTAGATTGTCGCTCTATATAGGTCTGTAAGCCACATTTCTAATATATAAAAACCATTTTTTTTATACAGCTTGCAATTGGGGATCCATCTAAGTACGATGTATTCATTACAGGATCAGCTAAGATCTTCAAGAAATAAAAAAAAAAACTCTTTCACGCAAAAGATGCAAGAACAGCAAGGCAAGAGCAGAACAACTGAGGCAATAGTAAGTAGCTTGAACAATGAAACTTTAGGGACGTACTACATAAGATGATATATAATAATAATGTGGAGGTGATCTTAAAAAATAAAGAAAATATTAATAGCCTACATATAGTATTTACATTCTTAAAAAACATAAGCATGTAGAGAATAAAGCATGCACATCATTTAAAATCAAGTCATGCTGCTTACTATAAGAGTATGTACATAATTAAAAGGTGGAAGCACCACATGATTAAATTACAAGCCAGGCTCTTCAAAGCAAGGCATGCATAGGTAAGGATGAAAACTACTATGCCGGCTGACTTTCTCACATTGAAAAATTAAATAATGCATGCCATATTCAATGCAACTAAGTGACAGGGCCATGTGTCCTTTAGTATGTAAATAAACCAAGACAATAAGGAGAAGGTGAGAACTAATTCAACAGACAGTGGTAAGGATGCATGAAATGAAAATAGGTTGCAGGTGCTTAATTAAACTTCAATGCAAGGTCAACTTCAATTTAAAATGATAGCAAAGATGCACGATCAAGCCAAAAATGATTGGTGTGGCTAGATTTTAAGGCAACAAGCAAAACATAGGGAATTTTGTACCAATAGCAGGCAAAGAAAACAAGGAAATAGGGAAGTTGTGAAACTAATTTACAACAACCAGACAGCAATGGACTTTTAACAGTTACCAACACAAACAATATCAAATTCAAAATTAAATGGCCGTGAAGCCAACACAAACATTACCAAATTCAAAATTAAACAATTCGCAATGAAACTCGAAACGACGGAATCATTAAACTCCAGATCCCTTCAGCAATAACAACCAACACAGCCATTTTCTCATATATAATTAAACTCAAATTTAAATAGTTAGCAATGTAAACTTTAATTCAAGCATTAAACTCGGAACAAAAAAATGGGAAAATATACAAAGTTCACGGCTTCGTGCGTTTCACGGCCTCAAGCGTTTCAGTTTGTGGAGGAACCGTGACGTTTCAGAGAAGTTTTGGCAAGAACCGATTTGATTCAGGCATGGAGTGGAAAGGAAACTCGCACGGAAGAATCGCAGAAAATTAGAGGAGATTCGGAGAGGATATTTTGAGCGGAGAGGAGAGAGGAGACCCGGAGATGAGATGAGATTCAGAGTGGGGTTTTTGCTCAGGAGGAAAAAAGTTACGTCTAGGCAGGAGGGAAACAAAAAATTTAGAGTTCGGTTAAAAGCACCCAAATTTCTTCTTCCTAATATCATGCATGGTATTAGGAAGTGTAAATCTGGGTGCTTTTAGCATCACATGTTGGTGCAGTGCTAAAAGCACCTAGTTTTACACATCCTAATACCACTCATGGTATTAGGAAGAAATAATTTGGGTGCTTTTAGCAACACACAAAATTTATCCCGCTCAATCTTTAGATTAGGTCAAAAAGAAAGCGAACAAAGCACGCTGTCTTTTACGTGGATGGACATAAGTTTATCTAATTACAGCAAGTCAAGTTTTCGTGCTATCTTGATTGCTATTAATCAGACATTTTCTTGTAGTGCGTTTACTTGTTCGAACTATTTTAAACTGTTTTACTCACACCAGTCTCATGACTGACCCGAAGTTTATTTTGTTTTGTTTTCCCTAAACTCTTGGGTGTCAATTTTGTACGGGCAGTCAAGTAGTCGGGATTTACAGATACTTGAAGAGCTGGAGCAGGAGGCTTCAGGATCATATAACTATAGTGTATTTCCACTGTGTTGTAAGTGTTGTATTTTGAAATGATATGTATATTCAAATACAGATTTATATTTCAAAGATATGTTATCTATTATATGTTATTCATTCCGCTGTGAGGTTCATGTTACTCTGATGTTGTGTTCTTCTTCTTCTTCTGTTCTAAGTTCTATCTTATCTTTCCTCACCCTCTAATTTCTTTCATTAACTTTCTGGTATTTTTCGATGTTTGGTTAGTCATCATTGAGTTTATGGCGATAATCAAAGTCGACAAAATCCGGGTCGTTACAGTTGGTATCAGAGCTTAAGTTAAGTGAATTACCTTGGCTCTGTGGCGTGACTCGGTAGAGATAGGGTTAGTAATACCCTAGATTGAGTTTGAGTGTATATATACGAGTGAACATATTTGTTATTGATATAAAAATTGTTTTATATTGTGGAGATTTATTGGTTGAGTAGTTTATGAGTTCTGGTCGATCGGTTTGATCCACTGTGTCGGTAGGAGTTTATAAACACTCGAATACGATGGGTCGACACGATATGTTTTGAAAAGAGGGTAAATGAAATAAATTTACCAAAATTGTATCTTGATATAGGGAAATTAATATATTGGATATTGGTTGTTATTATAATCGAGTAAGATTATAATGGAGATGGTTATATATATAACCAATCAGAATTCATATAAGTTAAATATATGGAATCGAAATGAATTAAATCTGAATTTAAATCAGAATTGGAATTAAAATCCCAGAATTTGGAAAAGTATTTGTAAATGAATCGGGATTAAGTATATGTAAATTTTAAGATCTTGGGAGATTTTAAATTGTATTCCAAGAAATGGTGAATGATATTTTGAACTGATTTCAAAATAAAAGTGTTTAAGAATGATTTTGAAAAGTGATATAGTATTGAACTCACTTCGATAGCTGGGAAATAACCCCGATGATGAGCTAGACATCATCGGTGTTCATTTTCGAGTTGCTGAGTGACGGATTACTACCAAAAGATTTTGTTTTTGAATTGTTTTGAGAAAACAAGTTGTTTAGGAATTCAAAGGTTTTGAATTGGCAGTATGATTTCAAATTGATTGAAATTTACCCAGGAATTTAAGTTCTGGAATTAAAATTTAACTAATAAAGTTAAATAGATTAAGATGGTATAAGTGAATGAATAAATTAGAATTAAACTTGAACCAAGTTAAATAAAATAGGATTTGATTGGAGAATCATCTGGAATGGAATTGCATTGATGAATTAAGAGTTTGAAATTTGAAATTTGAGTTCAAATGGAAGTTGGCTTGGATATAGCCAAAGGATTGGATTCAAGGATAAATCGTTCAGAAATTGAATGAGATGACATTAGTATGTGTAGAATTGGTAACAGATGGAAGTGATAGAGTTGATATGCCCGACAAAAAGGTATCAGTTTATATTATATATGGCTTTGAGATTTTGATGAGCCGAATGGGCAAGCCGCTTGGCTGTTTGATTTTCTTTTGGGTTGAAGATGGCCCAGAGAGGCGAGTTGGAGTTTGACATATTGACCAGTACAAAGGAGGTGCTGGCGAAATTTTTCGAAAAGTTAAGGCATCAGAAAATTTTCAGGATTTTTGAAAATTTTCGATAATAAGAATTAATAATTTAATTGAAATTAAATTGGTTCAGTTGAAACTGAAGTTAAGAAGTGAACGAATAAGTTCTAACCAGTCGATAGGGTTTGTTTTCTACCTTAGCAATTTCGAGGACAAAATTATTTTAAGTGGAGAAGAATGTAATGACCCTCATTTTCAGTGATATAATAATTAATTTATTTAATTATTTAAAAGGTGATAAAAAGGATTTCATGGTCGTTGAATTAAATAATGGTGAATATTTAATTAAAATAATAAATTAAATAATATATTAAATTTTGAAATAATCAGAATTGGCTGAAATGGCGATATGGTGTGAACTGGATCATCTGTGATATTTAATTCAGTTTAGAATTGAATTAGAATAACGAATATATTATTTGAACGACAGTTTGAATGTATAATTATATTATAATTAAAATCGAGCTTGAAATGGCGCGGCAGTTCGCGATTTGGCGATTTGAACTTCAACTGGATGTACAAGGTTCGTTTTAAATCGGATTTCTGTTAAATAAGAAACGTGTGGAGCTGGTGGAGTATATCTTTCTAGTGGAAGAGAAAAATCGGGATTTCGTCGTGTAGATTTTGATTTACGTCCAAATAAAATTTTAGAAAAGTCGCTGTGGAATTCCTTTATAATTTATAAAGGAATTATTTATATTTTAAAAAGGATTTTCAATATAAATCGAATATCGATTTAATCAGGATTTGAAATATCAAGTTAGAAATTCATAGAGGAATATTCTAGAGCTGTATGATATTCTGTTGTGAATATATACGATAATATTTATTTTTAAATATTAAATTTAATTAAATTTAAATATATTTATATATTTAAATGGGTCATTCAGAGCTTTAAAAATAGCCAGTTTTGCAAACAACCTCGGTTTTCGACGAAACTAATTTTGTTGGATCCGCAATATTAAATTATTGCTAGATTTCCATTTCCATGATTTTTGAAGTCAGTATGTGACCGTACGGGATTTTATTGTGAAAAACGGTCGATAATTCGACCTTTAAAAATACGCTGTGTGAGCAAACGGAGTCGGAATTCAACGAAACCAGTTTTGTTGGGACCGAAATGTCGAACTCTAGCTGCTTGTCAATTTTCATGATTTTTGGGTATCATGTGTGATCACACGAATTTTTATAAGGCAGAACGAATATTAAAATGAAAATATCTTCATAAATATCTCATTAAATATCTTCTTTCTTTTCCCTATAAATACCACTACCTTCACTTTAAACCTAAGCTTCCTCATTTATGGTCAACGCAACAATTTTAGCCTCCACTTGAAAACAAATCGTGAGGTTAGAAAATCCAAACAAATTCAAAGAAAATTCTATAATTCCTATACTTGATTCTGGAAGTCTATTCGGCCATGCTCTTCACGCTGGAATGGTCTAAATTTGTTGCGATGGGGGTAGTCAGGCTTCGACGTTGTAACAGTCGAACTAGGTTCCAAAAATTGGGAAGATGAAGCTTTAATTCATGAAGTCGATTGCGTTTTCATATTTAGGGGATCGAATGGAGAGGATGTTGTGATTTTTGGTGGAAACGGTGAATA
The DNA here is from genome assembly GCA_030737875.1 of Allium sativum. Taxonomy (NCBI): domain Eukaryota; kingdom Viridiplantae; phylum Streptophyta; class Magnoliopsida; order Asparagales; family Amaryllidaceae; genus Allium; species Allium sativum. The sequence continues at coordinate 461,180,673 of CM060920.1, forward strand.
AAAGTGTCGATACTGTGTTCGACGATGGAGAGGACGGAACCTCCAGGGTGAGTGCGAACTGTTTCAAATAGTGACGGTGAGGTGGAGATTCGGAAGGGAAGTGTGATTTCAAATCTTGGAACGGCGAAGTAGAAGAGGTATTTGGGATTGGCAAAGTTCGGCCATGGCTTGGTTTTTGAACGAGCGGTTCCTGAATGCTCACGGCAGGTGATTTTAGGAAGAAAGGGGGATGCGGACGGGTTTTAATTGATGGGTATGGGCCGTATAAACAAAGTAAATCCCATGTTTTAATTTAAAGTTTAAGTTATTTTAATTTAAATTATCTAATAACTTGTAAACTGAATAACTTCCTCATACGATATAGAAATTCAGCGAAAACAAGATCCGACAGGATCGTGGGGACGGTGGCTACACCATGGAGCTGACTGGGAGTGAATCCGAGTTCGTTACAATTTATGGCGAAATAAATTGTCCGTCTGAATTAAGTGATGGTTATCGTTATTAACGATGATTGTCCAATGTGAGTAAATCTCACTAACTCTGAACAGTTTATATTTTGATATTGTATTCTTAGAACTGTTAACAATTGGCTAATTTAATGTGTGTTGATTGTTTGATTGAACTGCTAGTCAGTTAGTTGAATTTCTATATTGATTCTGTTTATCAGAATATATCATATGGAACTGAAAGTGATGTTGATTTTATTGTGTAACATCTGTGGATGCAGGGAAACAGATTGGAGGAATCCGGCTGGATTCCTCAACAGTTATTTTATTTTTTCATATATTGTGATATATGACGTAGTTTATAATCTGTTGTTGATTATATGTGTATGGACGATATTTGACATCATGACTTGATATGTTAAACACCATAACATACCGGAATGTGAAAAAGGGGAATTTTCAAATGGTATTTGAAAATAAAATATTTATAAAATAAAAAGGGTTTTATAAATGAAATATTTATAAATAGAAATCTTTATAGGTGAAATTATATGGAAAGGGGAAATCTTTATAAATGAAATATTTATAAAGAAAAGGGAATATTTATAAAATCATAAGATCTTATAAATGAGATATTTATTGGTTAAATAAATAGGAGATGTTAAGCGAGATACTTATTTGTTAAGTAAATAAGTTGTGAAAGAGATATTGACTTAGGAAAATAGAATAATTTATTAAAAGGATTTTTTATTTGTTAAATAAATAGAAGAATTGAAAGGAATATTTATTTGCTAAATAAATAGAGTTAAAAGAGTTATCGAATATGGTTTATTCGAATAGAGTTGAAAGGAGTTAATCAAAAGAAGTTAATTAAAATGAGTTAATCGAATATTAGTTATTTTATTAAAGTTAATTGATTTGAGTAAATCAATTAGGGTAATTGATTAGAGTAAACACATTTGAGTTAGAGTTAGAGTTAATCAGTTAGGGTTGACCAGTCAGAATAAATCAATTAGAGTTAATCTTGTTAAAAGGAGTTATCGAATATTAGTTATTCAAATAGAGTTAAAAGGAGTTAATCGAATCAGAGATATTCGAAGTAAGTTAATCGAATCAGAGATATTCGAAGTGAGTTAATCGAATCAGAGATATTTGAAGTAAGTTAATCGAATCAGAGATATTCAAAGTAAATTAATCGAATCAGAGATATTCGAAGTGAGTTAATCGAATCAGAGATATTCGAAGTGAGTTAATCGAATCAGAGATATTCGAAGGGAGTTAATCGAATCTAGTTATTCGACAGGAGTAAATCAAATATAGTCTATTCGAAGAAGAGAGATTATCAAATATAAGTATTCGGATGTAAGTTATTCGAATAAGAGTTAATCCAGCAAGAGTTAAATAGAGTTTGAGTTATTCGAATAAGAGTTATTAGATTGGAGTTATTCGAATAAGAGTTATAGAATAAGAGTTAACCAAATAGGAGTTGATAAATTAGTTGTTCGTTATTTATTCGAGTTAAGAAATAAGAGTTAGATTAAAGTTATTATATTTCAGAAGCAGGAAATTATAACACCACTGTTATAATCAAATGATTCTGTAAAGGAGTTGGACTCGTAAATTATATCCGGAAGTTACGTAAGGAAGTGTTAAAGAGTTAAAAGATGAACTTACCCTATTTCGAGATTTGAAATGTTGTTCAGTTAAGGTCTGAGAGGTAGTTATACCCCAACTTGATTGACTTCGTTTTTAATTTAGAAATGGTTAAGGTTCGAGAGTGAAAGTGGTTAAGTGATTTTAGTAAATAAGTATAGTGGTTTGAGTTGTCGTCGCGATGTTGATTTAAACATCGGTTTAATTCCAAGTAAAGAAGATTTGGAAATGTTTTCCAAATAGAATCAGAAACGTAATCAAATATTTAAATTGGAAATATGAATTAGAAAAGGAAGTGTTCATGTATAAGGAGTTAAGAAATAGAGTTAAGCTAAATCAGAATTTGACTGGAGACTTGTTAAGTTGAATGGTTTCCTAAGTGTCTATCTGATGTTGGTTTCGACCTTCGGGATTGGTACTTAGGGAATTGTTATTATACTAGTTTACAATCAGAGACTGATAGTTGTAGAAGAATAGTGATACGTAAATAAGTTATGGAAATGTTTTCCAGCGTTAACGTATATTTTCTAAACATAAAAAATAAGGAAAATATGAATATATATATAAAATTGATGATTGATTGATAGAATTTCAATCTGGAAATAATACCGTTGTTTGCACACCTGTTTTTCTTCAATAGTTAACTCACCGACTATCGAAGTTTTGACCATTTTAACGTTGTTAATATGGAGAGACCGGTTGGATTATTATCCAAAGAACCACTCTGTATTGGCATAAGCGTTGCGAATCATATATGCCAAAGATAATTGAAGACGGATAAAGTGCAAGGGCTATTGTATAAGTCTTAGATAACAGTGCCTAAGATGGATGTACTGAATAGTGCCTTCGGTTCATCCTGTTCCTGGATGACTTGTATGGATGAATGTCTGACAGAGTATTTCCAGAAAGGTCACGTACATTGATTTCTTCAACCGTACCAAGAGTGGAAGCGGAGAAGGAAACTTCTTTAGCTAACACGTAATGTACTGTTGTAGACGTCAATTAGTGATTTTCGATGGATCTGATAATGTGGCATTCGAAGTGAATCTGATGTGATGATAAGGCGTAACCTCGAGCCTCATCAACCGGTAAATGACAGAAATAGGGCAGGTAGCATGGCTATGTAGGTCGCACCTATTAGGGTGTATAATCACCTTATCTAGAGTTTCATTTACTTCAAAAAAATCTATTGTTGATGCTGTTCCATTCGGGAAACGGTTTCTGATCCCAACCGTTGGTGATATACATTCGATACACTCAAGCGAAATGAGTGGTCGGTCATGTGTGGCCAGGTTGCAAGATGTTCTTGTTGAACCCAGTGTATTCCTCTCTAGAGGTACACTAGCGAAAGGTGGTTCCATACCTTGTCATAGTTGGAAATCCATTACCCAATACGTGCTTGCAGTTTTGATTGTATACTATATATGTAGAACGTGAGATGAAAGTGTTTCTTCTAGATGATTATTATATTGTGGTTAATAGACATTATTATAATATCAAAAGGTTTTTGATATAAAGATATTTTGGATTCTCAAAAGGGATAAACCTGTTCCGTTATACGGTGTGGTCTTATGATATATCGTTAACTTGTTCGAACTGTTTTAAACTGTTTTACTCACACCAGTCCCATGACTGACCCGGAGTTTATTTTGTTTTGTTTTCCCTAAACTCTTGGGTGCCCAATTTTGTACGGGCAGTCAAGTAGTCGGGATTTACATATACTTGAAGAGCTGGAGCAGGAGGCTTCAGGATCATATAGCTATAGTGTATTTCCGCTGTGTTGTAAGTGTTGTACTTTGAAATGATATGTATATTCAAATACAGATTTATATTTCAAAGATATGTTATCTATTATATGTTATTCGTTCCGCTGTGAGGTTCGTGTTACTCTGATGTTGTGTTCTTCTTCTTCTTCTGTTCTAAGTTCTATCTTATCTTTTCTCACCCTCTAATTTCTTTCATTAACTTTCTGGTATTTTTTGATGTTTGGTTAGTCATCATTGAGTTTATGGCGATAACCAAAGTCGACAAAATCCGGGTCGTTACATTGGAGGTGGAGGGTCATGACCAACAAAGATAATATAGGTCGTCGAGAACCTATCATCAACAGCCAGCGAGATGCAGAAGGACTAGAGCTAAACCCAAGAGGCCACTGACCTTTCACTATTGAGGCGGTGGTTGAGGGTAGACGCCATATGGATGTTTAGATTGTTTTCATAGGGGATTGTCGCTTAGCTCTTGTAGTCTTTACTAGTTAAGGGAGAGGCCGAGGTGGGGCCACAACTACCATAGAAAAACAGACCTTAGGGATATTTGTGTGAGAAGCTCTTAACGGAGGGCCTGCACAAATATAAGGAAAGCTCCCGAACGAGTTCCGTGTGTAGCCCTGCCACGGAACTCGGGCACGCACACATGATAGGTGTGTGGGTTAGGCATCGAATAGTTTGGCGATACGTACGTGGGAAAGTCTAGGCAGACACATGTCTGCTCTGGGTGGGCTATCGTAGACTAGAGGGCATTATTCGATGATGGCAGTCATTACGCCTACGTAATATAGTTATAGTGGTTCCATACAGACTTAGCATCGTTATATACAGAGATCAGTAAGTCGCTCGGACGTAGGATGAGGGACTGCGTATATTCCTATGATGATGCAGTGAGGACCGTGCGAGTAGGGTACCATGAGGTGTACCTTAATTTGGGGGTAGCTACATATACATTATATTAGTTTAATCTACTAGGGAGTAGATGGGTACAACGAGTGTGTGTAAGCGTGGAGCGCTTTTGACACCAATAACCTAATAAATAAGAAAATATAACTGAACGGTATATGTAGGATTATCCAAAGTGTGTACTTTAAATTCATTCACATAGAACTTATGTTCTGACCCCCTCCTCATAACGCAGTTGCAGGTTAGGCTTGAGACATAGATGTTATAGCTTGGATACTGGCTAGGCCGTATTATTATTAAAGTAAAGCTACGTTTTGATTATATTATATTTTGTTCCTTCCGCTGTGAGATGTTTTCCAAACTCTGACATGTTTTATGTCTATGTCTTTTTCTGCAGGATACCAGAGCAAACCAACATGGGTTTCGATGGATTGGGTTTTTGAAAAAAAAATCGGTCTGTCGAGATCCGGGTTGTTACACTTTATGTCCACCTTGTGATGATGTTAATTACATATCCATTCACCTTGTTATCATGCTAATTTATGCCAAGATATATTGAAACTATCACCTTTGTCATATTCCCTTTTCATTGTTATGGCAAGGCTGTTTTATAGCCTAGATGCCGCCAAAATACGTGTGAATACGTTAGTTAGGAAATGGGGAAAAGGGATTTATAATTGGCATAATTTATGTAATATTTATATAAATTGGACATTTAATTCAAATGGGGAAACATAGAAATAATTACCTATAATGACATAGTTAGATTTGGATAATAATAGAATATTTAGTAATTATAATTAGGAATTGTTATTGCACTTATGACATGAGGTTAGGTTGCATTAGTGGCGGAAGTCTGCCCGGACCCGACCGGCATATCCAACGGCCACTTATGCTGAACCTAATGTGAGAGTTCTAAGTGCGCAAATACGAATCGGGCTAAGACACGAGGTTAGGCCCAACTGTGGAATAAGACTGCCTGGACCCGACCGACATATCCAGCATCCATACGTTGTTGGCCTAATGTGGGAGGTCTAGCCCATTATAACCATAATTGGACATGGTAATGAATTGGACTACTTAACCTAATTTAATCCATAAGGATTTTATGATTATGAACTTAAGTTAGGGTTAAGTAAAATTGGATGGGTAGTGGGTGGGTTAAGTAAATTAGAGGGGGTAGGTAATATTTACATATAGGCCCACAAACTTAACCCAATAAGGTTATGTAATTAAAGACACCTAGTGGTATATATAACCGGTGGAAAATATAATAAAGTTATGTAATTAAAGACACCCTTTAGGGTAAGCATAACTGACTTAGGGCTATGTAATTAAAGACACCTAAGGTTATACATAGTCTGTGAAAAACCTAGTAGGGATACAAGACAAAGGGGGGAGCTTGTATCATATTATGTGGGACCCATTTCAGTCAGTATCCCGGAGTAGGTATCAAATAAAGAACTCCGTACTAGGCGGAGAAGGGGCATGCTTACTTGATTATAAGAGATCCAAACGAAATGGACAGTGTGGGCGGCGTAAACCGACCGGGCCATATCCGTGCATGAGCCGGGCAGAAGGGGATAAGACGACCGTGACACCAGTAGATATGATTGTGCACATCTTGGAAATAAAGGGTTGCCACTTTAGGGATTGATACCTCCTACCGTGGGGTTAGCATAGGATATCTACGGGGTAGGGAGCCGATCGATTTGGGCAGTGGTTAGGGTACATAGAATTTATTTTATTGTAATGGTTTTTGTGACTTATGAAATTGTGGACCACGATATTATGTTTTATGGTTGAAATAAAAAGTTAAATTTTCCGCTGCTGGCTTTTTTATATCTGTGTTGTAATTATTCTGTGTCTATTTACCTATAGCGCTTCACGAAACTTAATGCAATTCCTATACAGTTCAAGTATCACTTATACTCCGTCGCATATAACCAAAATAAAAGGATGCACTATGCTTTGGCATTAACTACATCCAATTGGACATTGATGAGTGTATTATTGGAAGACTTCACTATAACTTAATATAACAAAATCTACTTTAAAGGGAATTTTATAATTCGTAGTGGAAAACAATATCAGAGTTATTCACATATCAAAATATATGTGTTTTATATTCGTAATATAAATGGGATTTAAAAAAAATATGAACCATATATATTTACTTAAATTAGTGAGTGACATTAACGGACGTGGGGTGTCACACTTGGTATCAGAGCTGAAGGTTACCTGATTAGATAAAAGTTTTTGGAAATTATTTTCAAAAAAAGGTTTTAAAAGAAAGAATTTTCGAAAAAAAAAGTCTGTTTTGAAAAACATTCCCCAAAAAGCCATATGTAGTATCCTTCGGCCTTTTAACTAAATTTCTTCCTTTTCTCTTTTTCAACATATGTAGGGAACAAAACATCCTTAATATCCTAGAGGGCGTCACAATACCCAAATGATTCCGTAGGTATTTGGAGGCCACGACGCCTGCCGAAGGCTAAGGAAATTCCCTCCCCTAGCTGCACCAGTCATTCCTCCTCCTCCCCCTCCAAGAGCAGATAACTTTGCCAAGATATGCAAGGACTTCCATGCTATGGGAGGGAGACCATTCCATGGGAACGAGACATTCATAGAAGCTCGGAATTGGCTAAAGGAAACCGAGGACTTATTTGTATTCTTTGAAGTGGAGGACCGAAGAAAGATTCTGTTAGTTGCTTGGCTGTTAAATGACGATGCTTCATTTTGGTGGGAAGTCACCCAAGATGGACGTCCGGTGGAAACTTGAAAAGAATTTAGGCAGTGGTTCGAAATGAAATTTATTTCCCAAGCTAAGAGAAGTATACAAATGGAGAGGTTCTTAACACTCAAATAATGAAATTTGACGGTGAAGGAGTATGTGAACAAGTTCAACCAGCTGGCAAGGTTCGGGTTAGAGTTGGTGGATACACCGCACAAAAGGGCTTTGCGGTTTGCTAAAGGGCTGAATGAGCCTCTGGATGGTTTAGCCATGTCCCATATTCCAATGGGGGCCACTTTTGAAAAGCTTGTTGATATGGCCCTAATGCATGAGGAGAACAAGGGAGAGAAGAGGGAAGCAAAGACTGAGGAGGCATTGCATAATAGGAAGGTGTGGCCCAAGAAGGGGCAGCAACAACAACAACCATAGCAGCAACAGCAACAAAAACAGAAGAAAGGAGGGAAAGATGACAAAGGCAGGGATAAGAGAAAATGTCACAATTGTGGAAAGGAGGGTCACTTGATCAAAGATTGTAGGAGAAGGAAGACCAGTTATTTTAATTGGGGAGAGGTCAGACACTTCTCTAAAGAGTTCCCAAAGAAACAGGGATCACAGGGACAAGGTCAACGAGCAGGGACTTTTGGAGGGCAGTTGCATGCTCTCGTGATCAGTGCTCCTGAAAGAGGTAGAAAAATTTCCGTAGAAAGTTTAGTTTCTCTTTCAAACCATCCAGTTAGAACACTTTTTTATCCTGGTGCTTCACACTCATTTATATCTAGTTCTGTGGTTGAATCTCTGCACTTAATTACTAGTATGGTAGTAGATCCCATAGTTGTTTCAAACCCCATTGGTGGTTCGGCTCATTTATCGATGATTTGTCGGGGTTTGAAAATATTTGTGTTAGGTGTCGAGTTTGAATGCGATGCGTATGTGCTCGGGTTTATGGGCTATGGGTTGATTCTAGGAATGGATTGGCTTACCACGTATGGGGCCATTCTGGATTGTGAGAGGAGGGTTGTTAGACTCCTGACTTATCATGGGAAGACACTCGAAGTTTCTTGTGACCCCCAAGGGTCTGTTATGCTTTGCTTCCTAGAGTCTCTAGATGCATCCATAGATGATTTGCAATCTGTTTCAGTAGTTTGAGATTATTCCGATGTTTTTGATGAGGTACGGGGTTTACCTACAAGACACGAGATCGACTTCCACATATATCTAGTAGACAATGCAAAGCCAATTGCATTACTAGTGTGCCATATGGCTCCAAGGGAAAGGAGGGAGCTGAGTAAGCAAGTAGGGGATCTACTTGAGAAAGGGTTTATCAGACGAAGCATATCTGAATGGGGCGCTCCAGTAGTATTCGCAACTAAAGAGGATGGTTCACTTCGTTTGTGTGTTGACTATAGAGAATTGAATAAGCTCACCAAAAAGAATAGGCACCCACTTTCAAGGATTGATGATTTATTTGATCAGCTTGTTGGCGCCTCGGTATTTTCTCAATTGGACTTGGCTACGGGTTTCCATCAGTTGAGGGTGGCTGAGGACAACATTGATAAGACTTCTTTCAGAACTCCGGACGGTTTCTTTGAATGGCTAGTTATGTCTTTTGGGTTGATAAATGCACCTGCCAATTTTGTTGATTTGATGAGTAGGGTGTTTCGGGAGTTCCAAATCAAATTCGTCGTAGTCTTCATTGATGATATTTTGATCTTCTCCAAGAGTGGAGAAGAGCATGCCCAACATTTGAAAGAAGTTTTGGAAACTCTCCGTGACCATTAGCTAAAGGCAAAGTTCTCCAAATGCCATTTATGGAGTAAGGAGGTGAGATTCTTAGGGCATGTAGTCTCCAAAGAAGGGATTACTGTAGATCCCGCGAAGGTGGTTGCAATGCAAGATTGGCAAATTCTTTAAAATGCAACCGAGGTGAGAAGCTTTCTTGGGTTGGCAGGTTATTATAGGAAGTTCATTAAGTACTTCGCGAAGATATCAGCCCTCTCACCAGGCTGACAAAGAAGAATTTGGCATTCTTAAGGGACATAGACTGTGACGTTGCTTTCCAACGACTGAAAAGGGCACTGACAACGCCCCAGTCTTGGCCTTGCCTTATGGAAGTAAAGTGTTTACAGTTTACATTGATGCATGCGGTACAGGGCTTGGTGCGGTTCTAATGCAAGAAGGGAAAATAATATTTTATAGGGGTAGACTGTTGCGAATTCATGAGAAGAACTACCCCACCTATGATCTAGAGCTAGCTGCGATAGTAGTCGCGTTAAAGACGTGGCGTCATTATTTACTTGGAGAAAAGTTCAAGTTATACACCGATCATAAATCTCTCAAGTATCTATTTTCACAGAAGGATCTCAACTTAAGGCAACAATGGCGGATGGAGTTCTTAGCTTCATATGATTTTGAGATTGCTTATACCCCTAGCAAGGTTAATGTGGTGGCCGATGCACTATGTAGGCAGAGGGTGGTCCTGAGTCCTCTGTTTTTGGAAAGAAAGAACTTGGAGTTTATACCATTTTTGATTTTAGACCCTCCATCGAGATTTTGCCTGATTTGTTTGCATCCTTGGAGATACGACCAACTCTTATGGATCAGATAGGAGCTTCGCAACAAGATGACCCACAGATTCTAGACATCATGGATAAGCTTAGAAGAGGGGAGACTTCTAGTCACCTCAGTAGGTATGCCACAGATTAAAAGGGGTGGTTGCGGCGAGATGGAAGGCTTTGTGTTCCTCAAACTGGAAGCTTGATAAAGGCAGTCCTAGAAGAAGCCCACCATTGTAAGATGACCATTCATCCAAGCGGTGATAACTGATAAGATGTGCAGGGACATGAAGAGGGTTTTCTTTTGGGCTGGGATGAAGAAAGATGTTGTCGAATTCGTTTCTCAATGTTTAGTTTGCCAGCAAGTCAAAGCTGAGCAAAAGAAGCTCGGTGGATTACTTCATTCATTGGAGGTTCCGCAGTGGAAATGGGAGAGCGTCTCTATGGATTTCATAGATGGTTTACCTAGATCGAAGAAAGGTAACACCAACATTTGGGTGGTATTGGATAGAATCACGAAGAGCGCTCACTTTATTCCAGTTAAGAGTAAGAGGACGACATCATGGTTGGCAGCAATTTATGTTTGTGAGATAGTTCGTTTTCATGAAGTATCTTCCAGCATCGTGAGCGATCGTGACCCCATATTTACCAGCGAATTTTGGAGGAGCTTGCAAGAAGCATTAGGTATATAGTTGTGTTTGAGCACCGCTTATCATCCTCAGACCGATGGACAGACGGAGATGGTGAACAGGATTGGTGAAGTTCTTTTGAGGCTGTGTATCCTAGACTTCGGATGGACTTGGGAAGAGCATCTTCCTTTAGTGGAGTTTGCCTATAATAACAGTTATCAAGCTAGCATCGGCCTGCCACCCTTCGAAGCATTGTACGGGCGAGTCTGTAGATCACCAACTGTTGGTGGGAATCTACAGAAAGATTATTACTTGGACCAGATATGGTTAGGGAAACATTCGAAAAGATTGACCTTATTCGGCGGCAGATGAAGACAGCTCAAGATAGGATAAAGTCCTATGCAGACAAGAGAAGAACAGACATCGAGTTCGAAGTGGGAGACTTAGTTTTTATCAAAGTATCGCCTTTAAGGAATGTGGTTCGTTTCAGATCAGTAGGGAAGTTGGCACCTAGGTTTGTGGGACCATTTCCCATAACCGAGAGGATTGTCCAAATGGCCTACCAAGTAAAGCTCCCAGAAAATCTATCCGGTGTTCATGACGTATTCCACGTCTCTCATCTACGGAAGTGCCTGCATGACACAGCAGAAGTTGTTGAGCCGAGTGTGTTGGAAGAAGTCAAAGTGGAACGGGAGGCGACAGTCAGACGAGTCCCTACCTGTATTCTTGGGTCAGAAGTTTAGAGGCTGCGCAAAAAGGAGATCAAGTTGCTAAAAGTTTAATGGGGAGATAATCCAGAAGATGCGACTTGGGAGACCGAAGACAAGATTCGTGCTTCGTGCCCTTTTCTTTTCGAGGGTATGTTCTTAACTCCTTTTCCTAAGTTTTATTAGTGCTTGTTTCTCTCAATAGAGTATATCTTATCCATAGTATTTTCGACCTTCAGATAGGAATCTTATGGATGTAAACATGTGTTTGAAACATGTTATGTTTGATGGATGCAAGTGGATGCAAGTGTTTGCTAGTGGTTGCCAGTGGACGCATATACACACATTAGGCACTAAGATCTACTCAATCACTTTAATACTGCATATGGATGTGTGTGCATTCTCTTTTCTTTTATGGATGGAAATGGATGAACTAACATATGTATGTTGCACTTGGACGGATGGCTGTGCACACATATAGAACTTATATGATACAATATGTTTATTTGCATACATATTGGATTCATGGCACTAACATACATTGCATTAAGGAGGTCAACTGATTCAGTAGACCGCCTGGTCTTCGCATTAGTGCTGGGACATATACACACACCTTCGCATATATTCATATAAGCATTAGAAATCTTTAAGGAAAATGGATGCCAGTGGTTGGTGGATGAGTAGATGGATGGTAGGATATGCATTCTTCTCAAGTTAGAGATTTCGGGACGAAATCCTTTGAGTAGGGGAGAATGTAACACTCCGAATTTTTAACGACATTAAAGAGAATAAATTAAATAATAATTAGTTTAATATTCATAATTAGAGTAAATAGACTGCACCATTGCGTCCGTCTCGAAATTTTGGTCAAGAAAGACTTTTGGTTTGCATAAAACGGACACCGTATGAGAAAGTTATGAGGGTTTTAAGTTTGTAAACGCGCAGAAAAATTATATATATATATGCATGAGGTAGAGATGAGTCAGAATTTTATCCAGGACGATTCAAATTCGAAAAATTCATCAGAGCAGAAAAATTCCCGCTCTAGGGGGTCGAACCCCCTAGAGGGGTGTCGACCTAGGGGTCGACCCACCCACAGGGGTGTCGACACCCCTAGGGCTACGGTGGCAGTCGGTTTCAGAGGGTTCTACAGCTATAAATATGTGGCTATTTCTCATATTTTCTTCGTCGGAAGTCATGGGAGCCATATGCTGCTGGATTGCGAACTGAACCATTTTCTACAAAAAACTTTGCAAATCAAATTCAGAAATTTTAGATCCGTTCTTTCTCAATTCTCTAAACCTAACGCTGTGAGTTTCTGTTTATTTTTAGGTTTAGATAAATAAAAGTAAATTGTGAAAGACTGTGAATTGGATATGTTGTAAAGTATGATTCTGTGCTTGTGTTAAATCTTATACTGTGTCATGATATATCTATTTCCCTAGATCTAATACAATTGTGGTTGTTCTATTATATTGCCTATGTGGATCTTAACTTATAACCATATTATGGTGAATGTACATTTATTAAATTGGACAGTTGTAACATTGGCTAGATCTAGTACCTTATGTAAATCACCTTTCACCTGTCATGTTGTGATCAATCTAAATATGTTGTAAACTTGACATGTGAAACCATTTTAAGATCTAAACATGTTGCTATGTCACCCTAATTATGCTAGATCTAAATAGTTGGACATAAAAAGGGTTAATTTAGATCTCATCATGCTTGCTTTGACATCATAGTAATCGCCACAAGTTATCAGCTTTATGTCCACCTTGTGATGATGTTAATTACATATCCATTCACCTTGTTATCATGCTAATTTATGCCAAGATATGTTGAAACTATCACCTTAGTCATATTCCCTTTTCATTGTTATGGCGAGGCTGTTTTATAGCCTAAATGCCGCTAAAATACGTGTGAATACGTTAGTTAGGAAACGAGGAAAAGGAATTTATAATTGGCATAATTTATGTAATATTTATATAAATTGGACATTTAATTCAAATGGGGAAACATAGAAATAATTACCTATAATGACATAGGTAGATTTGGATTATAATGGAATATTTAGTAACTACAATTAGGAATTGTAATTACACTTATGACACGAGGTTAGGTTGCATTAATGGCGGAAGTCTGCTCGGACCCGACCGGCATATCTAGCAACCACTTATGTTGAACCTAATGTGAGAGGTCTAAGTGCGCAAATACGAATCGGGCTAAGACACGAGGTTAGGCCCAACTGTGGAATAAGACTGCCCGGACCCGACCAGCATATCTAGCATCCACACATTGTAGGCCTATTGTGGGAGGTCTAGCCCATTCTAACCATAATTGGACATGGTAATGAATTGGACTACTTAACCTAATTTAATCCATAAGGATTGTATGATTATGAACTTAAGTTAGAGTTAAGTAAAATTAGATGGGTAGTGTGTGGGTTAAGTAAATTAGAGGGGGTGGGTAATATTTACATATAGGCCCACGAACTTAACCTAATAAGGTTATGTAATTAAAGACACCTAGTGGTATATATAACTGGTGGAAAATATAATAAAGTTATGTAATTAAAGACACCCTTTAGGGTAAGCATAACTGACTTAGGGCTATGTAATTAAAGACACCTAAGGGTATACATAGTCAGTGAAAAATCTAGTGGGGATACAAGACAAAGAGGGGAGCTTGTATCATATTGTGTGAGACCCATTTCAGTCAGTAACTCGGAGTAGGTATCAAATAAAGAACTCCGTACTAGGCGGAGAAGGGGCACGCTTACTGATTGATTATAAGAGATCCAAACAAAACGGACGGTGTGGGCGTCACAAACCGATCGGGCCATATGCGTGCATGAGCCGGGCAGAAGGGGATAAGACGACCATGACACCAGTAAATATGATTGTGCACATCTTGGAAATAAAGGGTTGCCACTTTAGGGATTGATACCTCCTACTGTGGGGTCAGCATAGGATATCTACGGGGTAGGGAGCCGATCGATTAGGGTAGTGGTTAGGGTACACTCAGACGTATTCCCTAAGTCTACCAACTTATAATGGAAGGGATCATCTCATTTTAGTTATACTAGTAATAGTGCAGAGTAATCATTAGTGAGGCACATACATCTTATCTTGCTTACCTTATCACACCTGCCATTTATGTAGTGATCTCTCTCTTATCCACTTTATATGCCTATCATGTTACTTTTATTTATTTACTGGCTAAAAGTAACTAGACTCGCCATACTTTATGTCTGACCCTTCCGTTTCTCCTTCTTTCTTCCGTTTCCCCCCCAGGTTCTCAGGGAGGAAACGCTTAGGCTTAGTCATGACTCAGATATCATCTTGCTAGAAGCTACTTCTGAAGTATGTCTTAAGTTCTTGTCTCTACTATGGCTTAACTCTTTCAATTGGGGAAATTATGCTTTTTATTTACTTATGTACTCTAATGGTGCAAGACAGAAGTTATTTTATTGTAATGGTTTTTGTGACTTATGAAATCGTGGACCACAGTATTATGTTTTATGGTTGAAATAAAAAGTTAAATTTTCCGCTGCTGCCTTATTTATTTTTTTCTTGTAATTATTCTGTGTCTGTTTACCTATAGCGCTTCACGAAACTTAATGCATTCCCTTAGTGAGTGACATTAACGGTGGGGTGTAACAAAACGAATTGGAATCGGTTAACGACGTAACCATGTTTTGAGTAACTAGATCGACTGTTTTATCTGGAATTGATTAATAAATTAGTTTTATTTGAATTAATCTAATAAAATAGTTTAATGAATATTATTTTAATTTTAATAAGATTTAAAAAGGAATTTACTATTTATTTTAAAGAAATTAACTATAGGAGTAGTTAATGATTGAAATAAATTATTATTTTAATTAATAATAATTTAGGAAAATTACTTTTTAATTGAAATTCATTTAAAAAGTAATCGATGTGAAATGAGATCAAATTGAATGGTGAAAGGAGTTATGAACAGGTTTTATTTTAAACCTGAGTTTTATAACAAAGTTATAAAAGGAATTTAAGCGAATACGATAGCTTAAATTAGGTTAACTTAATATTTGAATTAAGTTAAAAAGTAAATTAGGATGAAAAGGATTTAGATTAAATCAGAATTTATTTGAAACAAGGTTTGAAAAAAGCGATGAGGGGTTATACCGTTAATTCTAAATTAACGTTATTTAGTAATGGAATTAAGTAAAAATGGGGAAGATTGAAATAAGATTTCTAAAGCGGCGAAGGATTGAATGGATTAGAAAAGGGAATTAGTAAAAGTGAATTGGGTAAAAGGAGTGGGTCATAGGGTTGTATAACCAAATTCGAATTATAAAATGAATTGGTTTAAAGAGGAAGAGGTTAAAAAAAGGTGTTTTATAAAGAAGTTAATTATTGAATTAAGAAAAAATGGGTATATCCGAGAAAGAGATTTCCAAGAAGTAAGAAGGTTGTGTAAAACCGTATTTTGAATAAGATAGTTAAATGGAATTTGTATTGATATTAGAATGAAATATTGGTTTTTGGATTACAACTGATATCTATCTTAAGATAGGAACGTTGTTGATCAAGGTCTGAGAGGTAATTAAAATACCCCAACTTGAATGACTTCAGGATTATCAGAGGATGATATAAGTTGTAATGGTAAAAGAGGGTTAGTAATAATTTATTATTTCATTAAAGATATAATAACGCCACATTTTTAGTGAAAATTTGGAAAATATACATGATGAGGATTCCAAAGAAAATGGCAAATAAAAGGGGATTGCGTGAATTATAACGATATTTTCGAGTTAGAAAGGAAATGTAAAAGTTGAGTTTACTCAATAAGAATAAGCACTGGGTGCTGTCAGGTGATAAATAAAAGATATTTCGTAACGTTGTTTTACGAATAATAAGTTGAATTGATTTCCCAATATTATATAATAACGTGATTAATGTTTTGAAAGTGAAAATAGAAAACTAGATATGATAAAGGATTTTCCTAAGTATTAAAATAAATTTGTTTAAAGAAAAATCTTATGTTAAATAAGAAGCGAGAAAACTATATTCATATTATCGAAATATTTAAGAGTTTTAAATTTACATTTGTTTTAAATTAAAAGGCCAAGTGATGCTGAATACTGAACCAGTGAACTCCTTGGATTTTCATGACTGAATCACTGTTTATTTTGATAGTTAAATAACCAGCTATCAAATCTGTC
Source organism: Allium sativum (assembly GCA_030737875.1). NCBI lineage: Eukaryota > Viridiplantae > Streptophyta > Magnoliopsida > Asparagales > Amaryllidaceae > Allium > Allium sativum. The sequence continues at coordinate 461,197,275 of CM060920.1, forward strand.
CAATACGATTATTGGTACGGAAAGACCGGGATCAAATTTATTCGAAAACCATTCTGACCAACAAATACGTGAAGATATCAGAAGATGATCGAGATGGAGCATTAAAGACCGTGGATCTTCATTAAACGGAAGAACCGCTAAAAATCTCTAGGATTGCAACAAGAGATAAACTGTGGTTTTATCGTGGTTGGAATCTACAGGTTGCAAGGACTTCTCGCTACTGATCCATGGGGTTATTGCTATATTGGATGCAGTAGGAGAGTCCCTTCGGTTCATCCTGTTCCTAGATTACTTGTATGGATGGATCTCTGACAGAGTATTTTCTAAGGGATCACGTATGTTGATTTCTTCAAACGTGCTATAGTTGTTGGCGGAGAATGGCCGTTCTTTTAGCTTAATTGCTAGAGTATTTTTGTGGATGTCGATTAGTGATATCCAGCGGATCTGACGATGTGGCATTCAAAGTGAATGATGACCCGATATTCAAAAGTTAATCTAAACCTCAAGCCTCATCAACCGGGTAATGACAAAAATCGGGCAGACAGCATGGCTATGTGGGTCGCTCCCATTAGGGTGTATAATCACCTATCTATAGAGATTCCTTTTGCTTCTTTAATCTATATCGATGCTGTCCCTTTTCGGGAAATGGTGGGTAGCTCCCAACCGTTGGTGATATACATTCGATACACTCAAGCGAAATGAGTCATCGGTCATGTGTGGGCCGGGTTGCAAGACGTTCTTGTTGAACCCAGTGTATTCGCCTCTAGAGATACACTATCGGCAGGTGGTTCCATACCTTGTCATAGTCGGAATCCAATCTCCAATAAGTGCCCGCGGTTTTGATTGTATACTATATATGTGGAGCATGAGATGCAAGCGTTCCGGTAGATTGTTATTTACTTGTATTTAGACACTATTATAATATCAGAAAAGATATTGATTTCAAAAATGTTTTGGGTTATCGTAAGGTAAAAACCGTCCGTACTTATGTGTGGATTTGGTCTTACGATAATCCTTTTCTTTCGAAAAGATTTTTGAACTTTAAAATCAAGTTGGATGATCCCCCTTTATACTATGCGAATTTTTCTCACTTTGGTTCACCAGACTGACCCGGTGTTTTGTAAATGCTCGAGTTAGACCGGGTTGTACAGGTCCTGGTTGTCAGATGCTGCGAAGTCCAGAGACGAGCTGTAGAAGTTCAGATGTATTATATATATGATGTGTATTCCGCTATGTGTTGTATATGAGGACAGGTTATTATAACTGTCCAGATGTGTGATGTACTCTGATGATTGTGAGTTTTTTTCAAACTCTCAGTAAAGATTTATTTCTATATTATATTTTATTCCGCTGCGATGTGAGACTCTGATTCTATGTTGTGTTGGTTCTTCTTCTTCTTCTGTTCTAATATTTCTTCTTTCTTATCTCACCCTCTAATTTCTTTCTAATAACGTTCCTGTGCTTTCGGTGTTTGGAAGGTCGGCATGAGGTACGGTAAATGTATTTATGTCGATTTTCGGGGCCGAAAATCCTTGGGTCGTTACAGTGGTATCAGAGCTATTATTTTAGTGATAACCTTGGCTCTGTGGTGTAACTCGATAGAGATAGGGTTAGTAATGCCCTAGATCGAGATTGTGTGTATATATATGAGAGCGTATTTGTAAATTTTATATATGAATGTTTTGTTTTATGTTTATTTGATCGGTTCAAGTGTTGAGAAGCATTGAACTGGCAATAGATGCAATATTGATTTGAAAAGAGGGTAAATGAAATAATTTTACCCAAATCATATTTATGTATAAAAAAAATAATTTTATCAAATTATTGAGATATTAGTGTGTTTGATTGATTTGAATGAAATTCAAATTGGATTAAAATTTTGAACTGAAAACTTATCCTGGTTAAGTGAAAATTAAATTGAATTAAATAATTGGAATTTGAATAAATAATAATCAAATAGAAATCAATCGGATATTATTTGATTGAGGTTCAAATATTTGAAACCAAAATAAAATATTAATATTGGATATAGATTCAATTGATTTGGTTGTGTATTGGTTGTTGATTGTGAATTGTTTGTTGTTTGATGATAGTTGTTTGAATGGGAATAATCAACAACCTAAAATAGAGAATAATTTCCGGTATAATTAAACTGGAAAGAAATTGCATATGAAATAGAGATTATGGATTAACCCTATATTTGATAATGGAGTGATGCTATCGGTTTGATTTTGGAATTGGTGTAGGTACACTTATTGATTAGTGAAATATTATCTTAGAAATTTATATATTTATTACTTATATGTGAATTGAGTTAAGTACAGGTGCCAAGGGCTAGGTAGATTGATATTGGTTGAGTAAATCACATATACGTTGAGCAGATATGCTCAATAGCACTCGAAAAGGTATGCCTGCACGAAAATATAAAATTTTGGGTTTTGATTTTTGTTTTCCGACCGTGTGGGTCAATGTATATATATTATTTGTTCTTGCGATATAGCCGATGTCACTCCGTGTAGGGGAGACTCTGCCGAATTTTTCCGAGAATTTAATGCGTTAGAAATTTTTTGACATTTTTGAAAATATTTATATATGGTATTGAATTGGTTTTGATTTAAAATAAATTGAGATTTGGAAATTAACTGGATTTATAGGCTTTTTCTTACCTTAGCAATTTTGAGGAGGAAATTATTTTAAGTGGGGAAGAATGTAACGACCCGTATTCTTTGCAGTCAAATATTTTATTTAAATTTATTATTTAAAATATTATATTTGGAATATTTATGGATTTTAAACTTTAATTCTTTATTAAAAACGGATTCTGAACGTTATATATTTATATAATTATAAATCGAGCTCGAAATGGTGCGGTAGTTCGTAATATGGAGTTTTGAACTTCAATTAGATATACAGGATCCGATATAAGTCAGATTTCTGTGAAATAGGAAATGTTGGAATCGTGTTGATGATAATTTTCTAATGAAAGATTTCATGTTATAAATTGTTAGTTATGGCCAAATCAAATTTTGAAATAGTCGCTATGGAAATCGTTATTAAAATATAGGCCTATAAAAATAGCCATTTTGCAAACTGCCACCGTTTTCGATGAAATTAGTTTCATTGGAACCGTAACATTAAATTATTGTATGGTATTAAATTGCACGGCAAACCGATGTCGAATGTGGCCACGGTAGTCGTAAACGCCCAATAAATTTCTATAGCGCGTAATTAAATTCATTTAATTTAATAGAGAGATATTTGAGTGTAACTTGAGTAGACGATCGAATTAAGCCACGAAACCAATTCCATTGAGTTTGTATCGACGTTTAGAGTCAGGATAGGTATATAATTTGTTATTTTTGGAGACCGGGTAATTTGGGGTCCAAAATGACATTGTGGTGCGTATAAAAATAGCGTATTGGGAAACAGTCTCAGAATGCGACGAAATTGGTGCCATTGGATTTGTATTAATTAATTATTGTAGAATTTTCAATTTTCGTGTCAATTGGACTTACCGTGTGATCGTGGCAACGATAAACGCCCTCAATTCTATTTTTTTGGTCAATTCAAATAGGGGTAACTTTAAACGAATGAACATATGGCCAAATGAACTCCGATTTGGACGAAACAAGATTCATCGGACCCGTAAGGAAGAGGTTTAGTAAAGTGTCAAGGCTTCAAATTTATTAGATTTTTTTTTAATTTTAGGAATTTAAAACGCTTGATTTTTCATCGATAATTATAAAGGATTTTTCACAAACGACCTCGGAATCCGATGAAACCTGTCCCATCAGGTCCGGAATGTTTTTTTATGCTAGGTTTACTTTTTTTTTTGCCAAAAACGGAGATCAAATATGATGGTTTTTACGTGGTACTTCATCCCTAAGTTTCGTTTATTAATTTAGTAATATGTATTCCTCTTATATATACCAACCCTTATTCTCAAACCCTCGTCAAATGGAATTGCCTGGTCAAACGTTGTCTAGCTGCCACTTACCCAAATAAATAGCCAAAATGATTCCAAACTTTTCCCTAAGATTTCCGTTAATCCGATCAGCAAATCACGAAAGTTTCTTTAGTAATCTGATAGATCTTGGCGAGGGCTACAAGACCAATGTTGGTGATGTGTTATCGTCGATCGTGGAGGCCTGTTTTAGCCTCAAAAGTCGTGGCAGTGGTGGGCTTTTTGCCGGCTTAGGGGATAACCGGGTGGTGCGGAATTCATGGTAAAGGGAGAGGACGTTGGAGTGCTTCATCTAGACGTGTTGGATGATCCTTCAATCATCGGGGAATGGTCGAGCGGTCAGGTGTTGAGGGTGAAGGCAGTTAGCTGGTGATTGGAGGAGCCTGGGTAGCCGAGTTTTGGGATGCTGGTTGAGTAGACGATGGCGCCTTCGCCAGAGATGGTGGGTGGTTGTTCGGTCATCGGACGGGGGGGGGGGGGGGGGAGGGGAGGGGGAGGGGGTGAGAAAGTTGATAAAGGAGTGGCAGCATGGGTTTTATTCATGCAGAAGTGTTTTCGGATGAAACGAGAAGGCAATTGAAGATTTCGGTTGGCCTAATCCCGGTTAACAGTAATTAAAATTTGTTAATAGTTAGTAATATTTATAACTAAGAAATGATTTAGTCAGTCAGTTAAAACCTATTGTGATTGTTCCAGGACGGAATTGAGGCAATTGAACACGTGAGTAAGGGAACAAGACTGTAGTGAAGGAATCATAGTATGGAAACCCTGTTTTCAGAGGAAAATAAAATGGAATCAAAGACTGTGCAACATGAAAGAATGTTGGCCTGAACAAGGGATTAACGAAAGGAAACAAGTGGAACTAAAGTTTGTCCAAGAGGTTGAGAATTGGAATAAAGCAATATTAGCTTTAATCTATTAACAAAAGTACTGAAGGGGACGTGAAGACGAAGCATAGAAGGAGCTGGAACGAAGAATAACTCCTACATATAATTCTTAACAGAGTAATTAACTTAAATAAATTATATAAAGGATTAATTAAAGGATTAGAATTTAAATTAACCAAATTAGAAGTTAATTATTAGGGTATCATAACAGGTTTTGAATAGGAATTGTGTGAAGACTGGATAAAAGGGAACGGACGGAAGTAAAAAGGGGTATCGCCACCTGTGACCATGTACTGAGAGTAATTTGGAATTTGATTAGAAATTTCTTAATTAAGTTAGAAGTTAATTAAGGAGTCAACTAATTCAAATTTAATTTTGTGTATACAGGTGCTTGGAACATTGTTAAATGAAGCAATGAATAGAAAACGAGATGGAAGAAATACAATCTGCCTGTAACCTTAATCAAAAGAAACTAGATTAGGATAATTAAATATTTGGTTAAGGAAATAATTATTTAATTTAAATACGTACAACTTATAGCGTTAATAACTCATTCATTTATTGTCAGAATTTAAAACAATATACCATTGGAATGATGAATACAACGCTGTGGAACAAAAATCGATGGAATTGGAATCAGCTGGATATTCTGGTAAATTAAACGTTGTTTAATTTAGTCGAATCAAACCGGTTAAACAACAACATTATATCAAGGTGAGTTAAACTCAATCTGTTCTTTCCATTTATATTTTATATAAATTAGGTTTTTATTTTGTGTGTTCTGTTTTCCAATTGTTGACTGTTTGGTAGTTATATATTTATTTGTTGATTTAACCAATGAAACTAAACCGTTATTTAATTTTAAAGAAATACCAAATCGTTATTTTAACGATTAGACCCAATAGAGGTAACTTACCTTGTTGGTCACGTTTATAAAATAAACGTGTTTAATGGTTTGAATTGTTTGAACTGATTGAATGGTTCTATTTATTGGTTGATGTTAAATGATCGTTATTTATTATCAGTTAAATGGAATTGATTGATCTGATTTGAGCTAACTGAAATGACCCGGTTTTTGGCGACTTTGGTTATCGACATAAACTCAGTGACGACTAACTAAACATCAAAAAACCCGGTAGTTAATGAAAGAAATTAGAGGGTCAAAATAGATAAGATAGAAACTTAGAATAGAAGAAGAAGAAGAACACAACATCAGAGTAACACGAACCTCACCGCGGAACGAATAACGTATAATAGATAAAACATAACTTTGAAATATAAATCTGTATATGTATACAATAACATTATCAGAGTACAACACTTACAACACAGCGGAAATAACTATAGCTATATGATCCTGAAGCCTCCTGCTCCAGCTCTTCAAGTATCTGCAAATTTCTGACTACTTGACTGCCCGTACAAAATTGGGCACCCAAGAGTTTAGGGAAAACAAAACAAAATAAACTCCGGGTCAGTCATGGGACTGGTATGAGTAAAACAGTTTAAAACAGTTTGAACAAGTAAACGATATCTCATAAGACCACGCCATATAACGGAACGGGTTTTTCCCTTATGAGAATCTGAAATATCTTTATATCATTTTTTTTTGATATTATAATAATGTCTATCAACCACAACTATAATAATCATCTAGCAGAAACGCTTTCATCTCATGTTCTACATATATAGTATACAATCAAAACCGCAAGCACGTATTGGGTAATGGATTTCCAACTATGACAAGGTACGGAACCACCTTTCGCTAGTGTACCTCTAGAAAGGAATACACTGGGTTCAACAAGAACATCTTGCAACCCGACCACACATGACCGACCACTCATTTCTCTTGAGTGTATCGAATGTATATCACCAACGGTTGGGATCAACAACTGTTTCCCGAATGGGACAGCATCAACAATAGATTTTTTTAGAAGTAAATGAAACTCTAGATCAGGTGATTATACACCCTAATAGGTGCGACCTACATAGCCATGTTGCCTGCCCGATTTCTGTCATTTACCGGTTGCTGAGGCTTGAGGTTACGCTTTATCATCACATCAGATTCACATCGAATGATACATTGTCAGATCCATCCAAAATCACTAATTGACGTCTACAACAGTACAGTACGTGTTAGCTAAAGAAGTTGCCTTCTCCGCTTCCACTCTTGGTACGGTTGAAGAAATCAATGTATGTGACCTTTCTGGAAATACTCTGTCAGACATTCATCCATACAAGTCATCCAGGAACAGGATAAACCGAAGGCACTATTCAGTACATCCATCTTAGGCACTGTTATCTAAGACTTATAGAATAGCCCTTGCACTTTACGCCGTCTTCAATTATCTTTGGCATATATGATTCGCAACGCTTATGCCAATACAGAGTGGTTCTTTTGATAATAATCCAACTGGTCTCTCCATACTAACAACGTTAAAATGGTCAAAAACTTCGATAGTCGGTGAGTTAACTATCAAAGAAAAACAGGTGTGCAAACAACGATATTATTTCCAAATGGAAATTCTATCAAATCAATCATCAATCATATATATATATCTATATATATATATATTCATATGTTCCTTATTTTCTATGTTTAGAAAATATACGTTAACGCTGGAAAACATTTCCATAACTTATTTACGTATCACTATTCTTCTACAATTATCAGTCTCTGATTGTAAACTAGTATAAGAACAATTCCCTAAGTACCAATCCCGAAGGTCGAAACCAACCTCAGAGAGACACTTAGGAAACCTTTCAACTTAACAAGTCTCCAGTCAAATTCTGATTTAGTTTAACTCCATTTCATAACTCCTTATACATGAACACTTCCTTTTCTAATTCATATTTCAAATTTCAATATTTGATTACGTTTCTGATTCTATTTGGAAAACATTTCCAAATCTTCTTTACTTGGATTTAAACAGATGTTTAAATCAACATCGCGGCGACAACTCAAACCACTGTACTAATTTACTAAAATCACTTAACCACTTTCACTCTCGAACCTTGACCATTTCTAAATTAAAAACGAAGTCAATCAAGTTGGGGTATAACTACCTCTCAGACCTTAACTGAACAACATTTCAAATCTCGAAATAGGGTAAGTTCATCTTTTAACCCTTTAACACTTCCTTACGTAACTTCCGGATATCAATTACGAGTCCAACTCCTTTACAAAATCATTTGATTATAACAGTGGTGTTATAATTTCCTACTTCTGAAATATAATAACTTTAATCTAACTCTTATTTCCTAAATCGAATAAATAACAAACAACTAATTTATCAACTCCTATTTGGTTAACTTTTATTCTATAACTCTTATTCGAATAACTCCAATCTAATAACTCTTGTTCGATTAACTCTAACTCTATTTAACTCTTACTGGATTAACTCTTATTCGAATAACTTACATCCAAATAACTTATATTCGATAATCTCTCTTCTTCGAATAAACTATATTTGGTTTAACTCCTGTCGAATAACTAGATTCGATTAACTCTAACTGGTTAACTCTAACTCTAACTGGTTAAGTCTAATTGATTTACTCTATTCGATTAACTCTAATCGAATAACTAATATTCGATTAACTCATTTCGATTTACACTTTCGGGTTAACTCCTTTGATTTGTTCCTTTGAATTATCTCCTTTGATTTATTTCTTTGAATTTATTCCTTTGAATTATTATTTTGGATAATTCCTTTGAATTAACTTCTTTGATTAATTCCTTAATTAATTCTTTTGATTAATTCCTTTGAATTTACTCCTTTGATAAACCCCTTTTCTATTTGTTTACTTAACAAATAACTATTCCCCTTTTTCCATTCTATTTATTTAACAAATAAATATTTCTTTTATCTTTTCTATTTAACAAATAAATATCTCCCTTATATTTTCTATTTATTTAACAAATAAATATCTGCTTTATCTTTTCTATTTAACAAATAAATATCTCCTTTATCTTTTCTATTTATTTAACAAATAAATATCTCCTTTATCTTTTCTATTTATTTAACAAATAAATATCTCCCTTTTATTTATCAAATAAACATCTCATTAAATATCTCCTATTCATTTAACAAATAAATAACTCATTTATAAAATCTTATGATTTTATAAATATTTCCTTTTCAAATTACTCCACTTAAACATATTTCCCTATTTATAAATATTCCACTTTATAAATATTCTCTTATTCGTAAATATTCCACTTTATAAATATTTCCCTATTTATAAAATCCTTTGATTTTATAACATATTTTATTTCAATACACTTTGAAAATCTCCTTTTCACATTCCGATATTTTATGGTACTTAACACATCAAATCACGATGACCAATATCGTCCAAACACATATAATCGACAACAGGTTGTATATCACATCATATATTTCAATATAAAAAAACAATAAAATAACTGTTGAGGAATCCAGTCGGATTCCTCCAACCTGTTTCCCTGCATCCACAGATGTTACACAATAAAATCAACATCACTTTCAGTTCCATATGATATATTCTGTTAAACAGAATCAATATAGAAATTCAACTAACTGACTAGCAGTTCAATCAAACAGTCAACACACAGTCAATCAGCCAATATTTAACAGTTCTAAAAATACAACATGAAATTATAAACTGTTCAGAGTTAGTGAGATTTACTCACATTTCGCGTTAACCGTTAAATAACGATTTGCGTCTGTTGATTCAGACGAACAATTTATTTCGCCATAAATTGTAACGAGCTCCGATTCTCTCCCGGTCAGTCTCATTGTGTTGCTCTCATCCATACGATCCCAACAGATCTTGTTTCGTTGAATTCCGTCAACATACGAGCAAGTTATAACACTTCGAAGTTTGCACTATTTAAAATAAATAAAAACTTGGATTTTCTATTTAATGGGCCTCACCACTTTCTTTCTCCGGCCCAACATCAGACCCACCCACTTTAAAAGTCACCGTCTTCCCCAAATACAAGATCGACCGCTGCTGAAGCATTCCAACCCATTCCCGTATCCATTTCTTCGATCCGCACTCCCTCTTCAGTCTTTTTAAATTCAAACAAAAATATGCATTGGTCATCTCCTCATGCTTGTCACTCAAAACACGTAACCGTGCTTCCTCTCTCCCTTGTACGTTCCTACAGCTGCTCCTCCATTTCATACACAGAAGCAGCATTTACTCACGTTCAAACCCTTCCAGTCCTTTACTCCTCCACGGTTTCAAACGCTCAGCTAAAACCAAAAAGGGTCCAACTCCTCTTCATCCGATATTCACAGCGAACTGCTGTTGAACACTGGCCATTACCGCACCCTTTTGGCTTCCTCAGCTTTTGGTTCCGTCTCCCGTAAACGATGCATTTTTCCCACTGCCTCAAAGCTACTCACGCCTTCCCAAAATTGGACCACGCTTTGTTTTTATTACACTTTTAAAGTTGCGAATCAAATGGAGGAAAGGGTTTTCTTTTTGCATTTTGTTTTTCAGCAAAAGGACGAGCGTATGGGATGATATTTATACAGGATTTTCGTTGATTGTTGGAGGATTTATGAAGGCATGATTTTGTTTGAGGAACCATAGTTTTGTGTGGTTGAAAGTAAGGGTGTGTGGCCTTCATTAGTCCACAAAATCTTTTGCACAGTATGGAGCATTTTTCCTATATGCATGTGTCAGTATTATGTGGAGTTATAATATAACGTTTTCGCATACCATCACGTGATAAAGAATTTCCTTCCTTTACAAACTGTTGTCGACAGAAGTAAACATACCGTTGTGATGGACAATGTGTCAGGATCCCAAAAATATAAAAATACCGGTAGGTTGACTCATATTTTGAAACCCCAAAATATTGTTATAGGGTGCCAAATACTCCAAATAAAAAGTTGCTTATTTAATTAATTAAAAATTATAATAAAATTCTAAAAATTACATTATCACTACATCTCAAAAGAACCTTGTCTAAATTCAAACCCGATATTAAAATATTTTTAAACAACCGTTATGACCACGAACGAATATACCGCTTTTTTTCTGAATATTTGATTTGGACATAAATCAAAATCTACATGACGAAATCCCGATTTTTCTCTTCCACTAGAAAGATATACTCCACCAGCTCCGTACGTTTCTTGTTTCACAGAAATCCGATTTAAAACGAACCTTGTACATCCAGTTGAAGTTCAAATCGCCAAATAACGAACTACCGCGCCATTTCAAGCTCGATTATATTTATAATATAATTAATACGTTCAACTGTCGTTTATATAATATATTCATTAATCTAATTCAAATTTTAAACTGAATTATATATCATAGATGATCCAGTTCACACCGTATCGCCATTTCAGCCAATTCTGATTATTTCAGAATTAAATATATTATTTAAATTATTATTTTAATTAAATATTCACAGTTATTTATTTTAAATGACCATTTAAATCACTTTGTAAATAATTAAATTAATTATTACACCATGAAAAATACGGGTCATTACATTCTTCCCCACTTAAAATAATTTCGTCCTCGAAATTGCTAAGGTAGAAAACAAACCCTATTCACTGGTTAGAACTTATTCGTTCACTTATTAATTTCAGTTTCAACTGAACCAATTTAATTTCAATTAAAATATTAATTAATTCTTATCAACGAAAATTTTCAAAAATCATGAAAATTTTCTAACACCTTACTTTTTGAAAAAAAAATCGCCAGCACCTCCTTTGTACTTGTCAATAGGTCAAACTCCAACTCGCCTTTCTGGGCCATCTCCAACCCAAAAGAAAATCAAACAACCAAGCGGCTTGCCAATTCGGCTCATAAATCTTATATCCAATAGAAATATAAACTTGTACCTTTTTGTCGGGTATATTATTATATCCTTTCCACCTGTTATCAATTCAGCAGATACAAGGGTCATCCCAATCAAATTCCAATCTGTTTTTATCCACAAATCCAACCATTCGCTTATACCTAAGTCGAATTCAGTTTCAAATCAAAGTTCCATTTTCGATTTCAAACTCTTAACTTGATTATCAAATAACACTTCAAATTCGAATCTCACAAATCCAATCCTATTCAATTTCAATTCAATTTCATTTACCACTTAATTGGCTTTATTTTAATTCCAATTCACTTCCACAAATTTCTATTTAATTTTTGTTTTTAATTCATCAATCTCTCCTTGGGAGTTTTTAAACAGCTTCATTTTCATCAAAAATCAAACAATCCTTTTCGAAATTCAAACAACTTGTTTTCCCCAAAACAATTTAAAAACAAAATCTTTGATAGTAATCTGTCACTTACAACTCGAAAACGAACACTAATGATGTCGCGATTCATCATCAGGGTTATTTCCCAGCCATCGAAGTGAGTTCAATACTATATCACTTTTCAAAACTCATTCTTTAAACACTTTCATTTTGAAATCAGTTCAAAATATAATTCACAAATGCTTGGGATACAATTTAAAATCTCCCAGGATCTTAAAATTTACATATATTAAAGCCAAGTCTATTTACAAACTCTGTTCCAAATTTCCAGGGTTTTAATTTCAATTCTGATTTGAATTTCAGATTCAATTCATTTCGTAACACTTATACGAATTCTGATTGGTTATTCACATAACCATTTTACTTATAATCTTACTCGATTATAATCACAACCAATATATCCAATATATTATAATCATTCCAATATAAATCCTTTATATCAAAATATAATTTGGGTAAAATTATTTCATTTACCCTCTTTCCAAAACATACCATGACGGTTCATCGTATTCAAGTGTTTACCAACTCCTACCGATACAGTGGATCAAACTGATCGACCAGAACTCATAAACAACTCAACCAATAAATCGCCACAATATAGATTCATTTTAATATTGAATAACAAATACGCGCTCATATATATATATATATATACACTCAAACTCAATCTAGGGTATTACTAACCCCATCTCTACCGAGTCACGCCACAGAGCCAGGGTAATACTTAACCTTATGCTCTGATACCAACTGTAACGACCCGGTTTTTGGCGACTTTGGTTATCGACATAAACTCAATGACGACTAACTAAACATCGAAAAACCCGGTAGTTAATGAAAGAAATTAGAGGGTGAGAATAGATAAGATAGAAACTTAGAATAGAAGAAGAAGAAGAAGAACACAACATCAAAGTAACACGAACCTCACCGCGGAACGAATAACATATAATAGATAAAACATAACTTTGAAATATAATTCTGTATATGTATACAATAACATTATCAGAGTACAACACTTACAACACAGCGGAAATAACTATAGCTATATGATCCTGAAGCCTCCTGCTCCAGCTCTTCAAGTATCTGCAAATTCCTGACTACTTGACTGCGCGTACAAAATTGGGCACCCAAGAGTTTAGGGAAAACAAAACAAAATAAACTCCGGGTCAGTCATGGGACTGGTATGAGTAAAACAGTTTAAAACAATTTGAACAAGTAAACGATATCTCATAAGACCACGCCGTATAACGGAACGGGTTTTTCCCTTATGAGAATTTGAAATATCTTTATAGCAAAAACCTTTGGATATTATAATAATGTCTATCAACCACAACTACAATAATCATCTAGCAGAAGCGCTTTCATCTCACGTTCTACACATATAGTATACAATCAAAACCGCAAGCACGTATTGGTTAATGGATTTCCAACTATGACAAGGTATGGAACCACCTTTCGCTAGTGTACCTCTAGAAAGGAATACACTGGGTTCAACAAGAACATCTTGCAACCCTGCCACACATGACCTATAACACCCCACGTCCGTTAGTGTCACTCACAAAGGGAATGCACTAAGTTCTGTGGAGCATTTTAGGGTAAAAGATGCAGATAAATTACAAGACAGACCGAAATTAAACAGCGGAAAATAAAACTTTGCTTTATTGATAAAATAGTTTGTACAATGATTTCTTTACAATATCAGAGTATCATCTGTCTTACAAAATAAAGAAGCACAAAAACACATTTATATTCCCCAATGTAGCAAGAGCCAGCCATAGCATCTGGAAAGAGAATCCAAGCAAAACTTCGACAAATCTTTAAGTTGGGAAAGAGTGACGGTCCAACCTAGCATGAGCTATACTATTCCCTCCTTTACTACCTGGGGGGGGGGGGGGAACGGAAGAAAAGAAGACGAATGGAAAACAGAGTCAGACATAAAGGCTGAGTAAGTTCAGTAATTTCTAGCATGTGAACATGGAAAACAGAACGACATGAATTAACATAATACAATATAACACCATGATGATAGGGTTGGAAAGATTTGACAAGATTAACACAAGATATGCTAAGCTAAGATAAACTGGATATGCTCTAATACTTTCGCCGCTTCGCTATTTCCTTGTTATACTGGTTTCTATATCTCTGCACCGCCTAACTAGTGTCCCAACTAGTAACGATAACGTGATCCCAATCCCTGTAGTTTCCATTGCCTTCAGGCATACATTTATTATTTGTTACCTGGATATAATCTTGGGTTTTCTATCAAGTGCTTTCTAGTTTCAACTAGAGTTTACGCTATCTGTTGAACGCTTCTCAGATTCAGGGTTTATGCCCCCTAGTCCAATCGATGCCCCCAAGTCAAGGACACACTACCTAGAGTGGTATATGTTCCTATACTTCCCCACGCATGTATCGCGAACCGTTATCGCTTGTCTAGATGCACATGTCCTGTAATGTGCAGTCCGAGTCCTGTGTCAGGGCAAATCAAGGAATACAGAACTCGGTCGGGAGCTTTCAGATATCTGCCGATGCAGATGCTAAGGTCTGTTTTTATTCCAGTGGCTATGGTCCCACTTGACCCCTCCCTCAACTAATGAAAGGAACACCTTGAAAAATGAGAACTATACGCCGGCCCCGGTGCCCCACTATCCTATGGCCATCCTCACCCATAACTAGATAGCAAGTATATGGACTTTTGGAGTTCTCCGCCTTTCCGCTTCACGTATCTCGATTGACTGAAGATGGATGGTAGACGACGAGTTGCTATAACAAGGCTACCGTTTTCTCGCCGAATCACGTCGGTCCATCCTAGTCTTTAGGTCGCCATATATTGCAACCAAGGCATACCCCTGGAACTTCTATGCAGACCTTAACCTCTGTGAGCCCAGGAGGTTCATCTGCAGCCTCACAGAGGGATACCAAGAGTACCCTCACGTCCCCTCGAAGCCTCGGGCTTCGTAACCCAATTCGTTGGAGCCTCCTTTTTGCTCAGACGGACATTCGCTCCTTCCCGTGTTACACTAAGAATTACTACTTAGTTTTACTAACTAAGATTTACCACTTAGTTTCTAGAATTGTTGTTTTCTTGACTAAGGTTTACTACTTAATTCCCTTTCCCGTCAATTTGGATTGGTTAAGTGTCATTAGTCAATTCAAGCCAACTTAACCCTCTTCATTCATCCTGTTAATCTGGTTAAGTGTTATCAGTAATTTATGATGACTTAACCCTACCACAAACCAAGTTATATTGGTTAAGTATTTCTTATTACTTAACCCTACCCATTCATCCTATATTGGTTAAGTGTTCCTTGCCCGTCTGTTTTAACTGTCATGTTATTATTAATGGTTAAGTATTATCCCTCCATGTTTCAGACTCAACCCTATTCCTTTATCACAATCTGATGATTAAGTGTTCAAGTTTACTTAACCCCATGGTCTAGCCCAACTAACGTATCAAATTGGCTAAGTATATTTACTTAACCCCAACCTCTAGTCTAGTTAACATGTTAATTTGGCTAAGTGTATTAACTTTACTTAACCCCACCTTCTAGTCTAGCTAACATGTTAATTTGGCTAAGTGTATTAGATTTTACTTAACCCCTACAAATCTTGTCTTGCTACCTTGGGTTTGGTTAAGTGTTTCTATGGACTTAGCCCTCCCATTCTAGCTTAACTGTGTTAAGTGTCAGTCTGAACCTAACCCGCCCATCAGTTTAGTTATCATGTTGAACCGGTTAAGTGTCTTAGTTAACTTAACCCTACCTTTCTTGTTTTAGCTTTAACTAAATAAATTAAAGCCGCGACCACTCACATTAGACAGATATTGTTGCGAATACTGGATGTACCGGTTGGTTCCGGGCAGGTTCACATCGCAACTCAGTCTAACCTCGGGTTAGGCATATTCGTGTTTTCGAAGGTCAAAGGGTTTTGATTAATTTTCAAATCAGGTTTTGAAAGTAACCATCCCGTTCGTCGGATCAGTTAGGGATAGCCAGGGAGAGCAGGAAACTTGTATTTTCCAAACCCAAGCCTAGACACTATCCTCTCTGTCACCCTAGAACTTTCTGGTGTGTCATTCAAAGAGATGTCGTTAATAAACCTTTAATTTGTCTAAATTTATATTTCCTCATTCAGGCCAAATTCCATGAGTAAATTATTTCTAATTTACTTATTCCCTAATTACCCTTTTAATGTAAATTGTCTACATTCATTCTTATGGCCCATTTCCCCTTCTAAATCATATTTATGCTTTTTGGTATGTAAACTATACCAATTAAGTGTCACTAACCATGATTTTGCTAAACCTGCCAATTACTCCCAATTATGGCCAATTTCACATTTATACCAATATACTTACCGTGCCAAATTAGCTAATCCAATTCCGATTCAACATTCTAATTCTAGACTTATTACTCTAGTTCACTATTCATGTAAATGCTAGATTTACACGTTAATACTAGATTCAAATTACACATCTTATAATTCATGTCAAATCTTTCCAATTTGCATTTCTATGAACATGCCATAATACATGTTCCCAATTTATGACAATTTCCAAGTTAAACTACGTTTTTAGTAAATTTCATATTTTGCCCAAATCGCATTCCAACCGTTCGTATAATCGTGATTCAGTCTAGATTATAAATAAAGCTAGGTTCGTAGAAAATAGGGAATGAACCAAAGATGCTATGCAAAAGATAGACATATTAACTGGCATAAAAAGGGTTGAATAACGACGTCGGTTCAAGAACATGGGTAGACCTAACTTAATAGGTAAAATCCCAAGGTCTAAAACCAAAGAAAACCAAGAATAGACAGAATAGAGACGTAGGTTCAAGAACATGGGTAGACCTAACTTAATAGGTAAATTCCCAAGGTCTAAAACCAAAGATAACCAAGAATAGACAGAATAGATGATCGGGTTTAGACCCAATTTCATAGTCACAAAACTTAAGCAACACTTTCCTAGTCATGAATCACAGGTGTTTAAGCACAGATGTCCTTGTTATGTCATAGGCAATAGTTTATTTTTCCTAATCAAAGTCATTGACTTAGTCAAGGAAATAATCCTCATAGTCACAGTCATAGGCAATGTTCATAGTCATAGGCAATGTCCATAGTCATAGACAATGTTCATAATCATAGGCAAATGTTCATAGTCATAGGCAATGTCCATAGTCATAGGCATATGGTTTTAAGGTCCATAGTTTCATAGTCACGGTCTTATTTGTCCTCGAATCATAACAGTTCTTAATTAGGTTCAAGAGTATAGGCACTGATTCGAATAGAGAGAGAGAGAGAGATTTGGCATATTCTTTTATTCCTTTAATTTCATGTCACGAACAAAGAAAAACGTTCAAATCTAGAAATAACTGACTTACAAAAATTAGATTAGATTCATAGAAAAACAGTCGCTGCAGTCGTTTGAATCTTCACTTGAATCCTAGCTTGACTTGAATCTCCTATTGAAGGTCTTAAGCAGCATTTCCTCATCATGGATCTTCGTATTATTTTCTTATTTTTATTTATTTATATATTTTCTCAGAGGCAGCATAAGGATAGAAAAGAATTGTGAATAGAGAAGAAGACCAGGGCTGTTTATATAGTGTAGAAGTCAACGGATCTGGTCAGAAGGGCTTCCGGATACAGAAAAACGAACTAGGTGCAGAAAACTGGATTTCGGGACCCAGGTCGACTACCCAGTCGACCTGGTCAGGGGGGGTCGACCCCCAGGTCGACTACCCAGTCGACCTGGGTGCCTTGGGCCAGAAAATTCCCGCCCAGCCCAATCTGGGTCCGATTTGAATTTTGAACTTGACCTGTTTTGAAATTTGGACTTCGCTGAATCTTTCGGAGGCCATATCTTCCTCATACGGACTCCGATTTACGCAAACTCGGACTCGTTTTCATGCAGAATTCCGAGACGAACGCAATGGCGTAGCCCGTTTTCCTTGATTTTGATTTTAACTTTTAGTTCTGCCTTGATTTGTGAATCCTAGCGTTACAGAATTACGGGGTGTTACATTCTCCCCCACTTAAAAGGATTTCGTCCCCGAAATCTCCAAGTTAGGAAGAATGTGCCCTACTATCCAATCACCCATCTACTCAACCATTCAATCACAGGCATTCATTGTCCTTAAAAGATTTCTAATGCCTTCATGTTCATATGCATAGTGTGTGTATATGTCTTTATCTAATGCAAAATCAGGCGGTCTACTGATTCAGTTGACCTCCTTAATACGAATCATGTCAGTGCCATGCGTCCAATTCATGTATGCAAGCATCCCTAGTTATGTAAATACTACATGCGTGCACAACCATTCATCCATATGCAACATCCATATGATAACATATCAGGCTCAACTTACAAACAAATACATATCTGTAAATGTAATATGAAAGCGTCTGAACTGATCTAGCGCCTAATACGTATGCATATGCATCCACGAGCAACCATTATCAATCACTTGCAACCACCAACCATAACATGTTTCAAACACATGTTTACATCCATTGGCTTCTACCTAAGGATCGAAGATACGACCTAGGTGATATACTTCGGAAAGAGAGAAACAATTATGCGTAAAGCTCCTACACAAAGAAATCAAGGATGCACCCTTAAGAAAAAGGGTATGACGCTAGTATCTAGCCTTCTTGAGCTTTACTCCACTGTATCTTAACTAATTTAACTTCACGATTGTGAAGTTCCAGATCTCCATTTCCAAAATAAACAGATGTCAATCACGGTTCCAGGTATACGTACTAAGATGATTAGAGGTTTCCCTCTTATCCGCCATGCCATAACTATAAGAGTCGAAAGGTCACTACGTGCTCTTTGGAGTGCCTGCCACAACTATTCATCTCTCACGCAAACCATCCTAGTCGAACTTGACATTCCTCAAGTACAAGCCCCAAAGGCCTAAACCAATATCAGACAAGCACCCAAGGAATATCTCCTCCGAATTTAGACGATCTACGTGAGATGATATAAGCAAACTTGATAGCTATTCTCAATCCCTACTAACCAAAAATTAACTGGCCGGACCACCAATTGGATTTGAGACTCTAGTGGGATCTTTCTACTATACAAGTACTATGGTGCAGAGACTCGACTATGGAAGTGGATATGAACAAATGCGAAGCGCTAAAACCAAAAGAAAGAGTACGAACAACAAAACTAGACTCTTCCAACAGAACTTTACTACCTTTCTCCTAGGTACGCTTGGTGGCGAAAGTATGTACTTGCCCTTCTGAAAATCTTGTTCCTCGTTCTTGCCCTTGTCCTTAAGTATATGCCCTATCATACCCTAGTAAAGATACTTCCTCTTGTCTTAGGTTTTATAATTTCTTCCTCCTTCGTGTGCTAAGTCTACATCCATGAATTCCTCATCCTAGGGTTATGCTCCTTAGCCAAACTCCTCATCCCCTTCTGTGTGTAGTCATGTTGACAAATCTCTCGAAAACTGCCTCCATCGTCCGGAAAACCCTATAAGCTTCGAAAGAAAACTGCCCGTAGATGAAACAACTACGGCTATGGATGGAAGTCGGGCACTACTTTGCCATTCGATGAGGTTACCTCCCAGAAAGCCAAGAGCCCCAGAGACTCAAGAAAGAAGGAGACAAGAATTCAAATAGAGGAAGAGAAGATAGTGCGTATGGCTTTGGGGAATATGCCTTTAAAACAAATCTTTTCTTTTGAAAATGCTTCTTTTAAAACCGTTTTGAAAATAATTTTTCAAATCTTTTGTCTGATCCGGTAACCTTCGGCTCTGATACCACGTGTAACACCCCACGTCCATTAGTGTCACTCACAAAGGGAACGCACTAAGTTCTGTGGAGCATTTTAGGGTAAAAGATGCAGATAAATTACAAGACAGACAGAAATTAAATAGCGGAAAATAAAACTTTGCTTTATTGATAAAATAGTTTGTACAATGATTTCTTTACAATATCAGAGTATCGTCTGTCTTACAAAATAAAGAAGCACAAAAATACATTTATATTCCCCAATGTAGCAAGAGCCAGCCATACCATCTGGAAAGAGAATCCAAGCAAAACTTCGACAAATCTTCAAGCTGGGAAAGAGTGACAGTCCAACCTAGCCTGAGCTATACTATTCCCTCCTTTACTACCTGGGGGGGGGGGGAACGGAAGAAAAGAAGACGAAAGGAAAACAGAGTCAGACATAAAGCCTGAGTAAGTTCAGTAATTTCTAGCATGTGAAGATGGAAAATAGAACGACATGAATTAACAGAATACAAGATAACACCATGATGATAGGGTTGGCAAGATTTGACAAGATTAACACAAGATATGCTAAGCTAAGATAAACTGGATATGCTCTAATACTTTCGCCGCTTCGCTATTTCCTTGTTATACTGGTTTCTATATCTCTGCACCGCCTAACTAGTGTCCCAACTAGTAACGATAACGTGATCCCAATCCCTGTAGTTTCCATTGCCTTCAGGCATACATTTATTATTTGTTACCTAGATATAATCTAGGATTTTCTATCAAGTGCTTTCTAGTTTCAACTAGAGTTTACGCTATCTGTTGAACGCTTCTCGGATTCAGGGTTTATGCCCCCTAGTCCAATTGATGCCCCCAAGTCTAGGACACACTACCTAGAGTGGTATATGTTCCTATACTTCCCCACGCATGTATCGCGAACCGTTATCGCTTGTCTAGATGCACATGTCCTGTAATGTGCAGTCCGAGTCCTGTGTCAGGGCAAATCAAGGAATACAGAACTCGGTCGGGAGATTTCAGATATCTGCTGATGCAGATGCTAAGGTCTATTTTTATTCCAGTGGCTATGGTCCCACTTGACCCCTCCCTCAACTAATGAAAGGCACACCTTGAAAAATGAGAACTATACGCCGGCCCCGGTGCCCCACTATCCTATGGCCATCCTCACCCATAACTAGATAGCAAGTATATGGTGTTTTGGAGTTCTCCGCCTTTCCGCTTCACGTATCTCGATTGACTGAAGATGGATGGTAGACGACGAGTTGCTATCACAAGGCTACCGTTTTCTCACCGAATAACGCCGGTCCATCCTAGTCTTTAGGTTGCCATATATTGCAACCAAGGCATACCCCTGGTTCTTCTATGCAGACCTTAACCTCTGTGAGCCCAGGAGGATCATCTGCAGCCTCACAGAGGGATACCAAGAGTACCCTCACGTCCCCTCGAAGCCTCGGGCTTCGTAACCCAATTCGTTGGAGCCTCCTTTTTGCTCAGACGGACATTCGCTCCTTCCCGTGTTATACTAAGAATTACTACTTAGTTTTACTAACTAAGATTTACCACTTAGTTTCCAGAATCGTTGTTTTCTTGACTAAGGTTTACTACTTAATTCCCTTTCCCGTCAATTTGGATTGGTTAAGTGTCATTAGTCAATTCAAGCCAACTTAACCCTCTTCATTCATCCTGTTAATCTGGTTAAGTGTTATCAGTAATTTATGATGACTTAACCCTACCACAAACCAAGTTATATTGGTTAAGTATTTCTTATTACTTAACCCTACCCATTCATCCTGTATTGGTTAAGTGTTCCTTGCCCGTCTGTTTTAACTGTCATGTTATTATTAATGGTTAAGTATTATCCCTTCATGTTTCAGACTCAACCCTATTGCTTTATCACAATCTGATGATTAAGTGTTCAAGTTTACTTAACCCCACGGTCTAGACCAACTAACGTATCAGATTGGCTAAGTATATTTACTTAACCCCAACCTCTAGTCTAGTTAACATGTTAATTTGGCTAAGTGTATTAACTTTACTTAACCCCACCTTCTAGTCTAGCTAACATGTTAATTTGGCTAAGTGTATTAGATTTTACTTAACCCCTACAAATCTTGTCTTGCTACCTTGGGTTTGGTTAAGTGTTTCTATGGACTTAGCCCTCCCATTCTAGCTTAACTGTGTTAAGTGTTAGTCTGAACCTAACCCGCCCATCAGTTTAGTTATCATGTTGAACCGGTTAAGTGTCGTAGTTAACTTAACCCTACCTTTCTTGTTCTAGCTTTAACTAAATAAATTAAAGCCGCGACCACTCACATTAGACAGATATTGTTGCGAATACTGGATGTACCGGTTGGTTCCGGGCAGGTTCACATCGCAACTCAGTCTAACCTCGGGTTAGGCATATTCGTGTTTTCTAAGTTCAAAGGGTTTTGATTAATTTTCAAATCAGGTTTTGAAAGTAACCATCCCGTCCGTCGGATCAGTTAGGGATAGCCAGGGAGAGCAAGAAACTTGTATTTTCCAAACCCAAGCCTAGACACTATCCTCTCTGTCACCCTAGAACTTTCTGGTGTGTCATTAAAAGAGTTGTCGTTAATAAACCTTTAATTTGTCTAAATTTATATTTCCTTATTCAGGCCAAATTCTATAAGTAAATTATTTCTAATTTACTTATTCCCTAATTACCCTTTTAATGTAAATTGTCTACATTCATTCTTATGGCCCATTTCCCCTTCTAAATCATATTTATGCTTTTTGGTATGTAAACTATACCAATTAAGTGTCACTAACCATGATTTTGCTAAACCTGCCAATTACTCCCAATTATGGCTAATTTCACATTTATGCCAATATACTTACCGTGCCAAATTAGCTAATCCAATTCCGATTCAACATTCTAATTCTAGACTTATTACTCTAGTTCACTATTCATGTAAATGCTAGATTTACACGTCAATACTAGATTCAAATTACACATCTTATAATTCATGTCAAATCTATCCAATTTGCATTTCTATGAACATGCCATAATACATGTTCCCAATTTATGCCAATTTCCAAGTTAAACTACGTTTTTAGTAAATTTCATATTTTTCCCAAACTGCATTCCCACAGTTCGTATAATCGTGATTCAGTCTAGATTATAAATAAAGCTAGGTTCGTAGAAAATAGGGAATGAACCAAAGATGCTACGCAAAAGATAGACATATTAACTGGCATAAAAAGGGTTGAATAACGACGTCGGTTCAAGAACATGGGTAGACCTAACTTAATAGGTAAATTCCCAAGGTCTAAAACCAAAGAAAACCAAGAATAGACATAATAGAGTCGTAGGTTCAAGAACATGGGTAGACCTAACTTAATAGGTAAATTCCCAAGGTCTAAAACCAAAGATAACCAAGAATAGACAGAATAGATGATCGGGTTTAGACCCAATTTGATAGTCACAAAACTTAAGCAACACATTCCTAGTCATGAATCACAGGTGTTTAAGCACAGATGTCCTTGTTATGTCATAGGCAATAGTTTATATTTCCTAATCAAAGTCATAGGCTTAGTCAAGGAAATAATCCTCATAGTCACAGTCACAGTCATAGGCAATGTTCATAGTCATAGGCAATGTCCATAGTCATAGACAATGTTCATAATCATAGGCAAATGTTCATAGTCATAGGAAATGTCCATAGTCATAGGCATATGGTTTTAAGGTCCATAGTTTCATAGTCATGGCCTTATTTGTCCTCGAATCATAACAGTTCTTAATTAGGTTCAAGAGTATAGGCACTGATTCGAATAGAGAGAGAGAGATTTGGCATATTCTTTTATTCCTTTAATTTCATGTCACGAACAGAGAAAAACGTTCAAATCTAGAAATAACTGACTTACATAAATTAGATTAGATTCGTAGAAAAACAGTCGCTGCAGTCATTTGAATCTTCACTTGAATCCTAGCTTGACTTGAATCTCCTCTTGAAGGTCTTAAGTAGCATTTCCTCGTCATGGATCTTCGTATTATTTTCTTTTATTTATTTATTTATATATTTTCTCAGAGGCAGCATAAGGATAGAAAAGAATTGTGAATAGAGAAGAAGACCAGGGCTGTTTATATAGTGAAGAAGTCAACGAATCTGGTCAGAAGGTCATCCGGATATAGAAAAACGAACTAGGTGCAGAAAACTGAATTTTGGGACCCAGGTCGACTACCCAGTCGACCTGGTCAGGAGGGGTCGACCCCCAGGTCGACTACATAGTCGACCTGGGTGACCCAGGTCGACTACCCAGTCGACCTGGGTGCCTTGGGCGGGAAAATTCCCGCCCAACCCAATCTGGGTCCGATTTGAATTTTGAACTTGACCTGTTTTGAAATTTGGACTTCGCTGAATCTTCCGGAGGCCATATCTTCCTCATACGGACTCCGATTTACGCAAACTCGGACTCGTTTTCATGCAGAATTCCGAGACGAACGCAATGGCGCAGCCCGTTTTCCTTGATTTTGATTTTAACTTTTAATTCTGCCTTGATTTGTGAATCCTAGCGTTACAGAATTACGGGGTGTTACATGACCGACCACTCATTTCGCTTGAGTGTATCGAATGTATATCACCAACGGTTGGGATCAGCAACCGTTTCCCAAATGGGACAGCATCAACAATAGATTTTTTTAGAAGTAAATGAAACTCTAGATCAGGTGATTATACACCCTAATAGGTGCGACCTACATAGCCATGCTGCCTGCCCAATTTCTGTCATTTACCGGTTGCTGAGGCTTGAGGTTACGCTTTATCATCACATCAGATTCACTTCGAATGACACATTGTCAGATCCATCGAAAATCACTAATTGACGTATACAACAGTACATTACGTGTTAGCTAAAGAAGTTGCCTTCTCCGCTTCCACTCTTGGTACGGTTGAAGAAATCAATGTACGTGACCTTTCTGGAAATACTCTGTCAGACATTCATCCATACAAGTCATCCAGGAACAGGATGAACCGAAGGCACTATTCAGTACATCCATCTTAGGCACTGTTATCTAAGACTTATAGAATAGCCCTTGCACTTTACTCCGTCTTCAATTATCTTTGGCATATATGATTCGCAATGCTTATGCCAATACAGAGTGGTTCTTTGGATAATAATCCAACCGGTCTCTCCATATTAACAACGTTAAAATAGTCAAAAACTTCGATAGTCGGCGAGTTACCTATCAAAGAAAAACAGGTGTGCAAACAACGATATTATTTCCTAATGGAAATTCTATCAAATCAATCATCAATCATATATATATCTATATATATATATTCATATGTTCCTTATTTTCTATGTTTAGAAAATTTACGTTAACGCTAGAAAACATTTCCATAACTTATTTACGTATCACTATTCTTCTAAAACTATCAGTCTCTGATTGTAAACTAGTATAAGAACAATTCCCTAAGTACCAATCCCGAAGGTCGAAACCAACATCAGATAGACACTTAGGAAACCATTCAACTTAACAAGTCTCCAGTCAAATTCTGATTTAGCTTAACTCCATTTCTTAACTCCTTATACATGAACACTTCCTTTTCTAATTCATATTTCAAATTTCAATATTTGATTACGTTTCTGATTCTATTTGGAAAACATTTCCAAATCTTCTTTACTTGGATTTAAACAGATGTTAAATCAACATCGCGACGACAACTCAAACCACTATACTTATTTACTAAAATCACTTAACCACTTTCACTCTCGAACCTTGACCATTTCTAAATTAAAAATGAAGTCAATCAAGTTGGGGTATAACTACCTCTCAGACCTTAACTGAACAACATTTCAAATCATGAAATAGGGTAAGTTCATCTTTTAACCCTTTAACACTTCCTTACGTAACTTCCAGATATCAATTACGAGTCCAACTCCTTTACAAAATCATTTGATTATAACAGTGGTATTATAATTTCCTACTTCTGAAATATAATAACTTTAATCTAACTCATATTTCCTAACTTGAATAAATAACGAACAACTAATTTATCAACTCCTATTTGGTTAACTCTTATTCTATAACTCTTATTCGAATAACTCCAATCTAATAACTCTTGTTCGATTAACTCTAACTCTATTTAACTCTTACTGGATTAACTCTTATTCGAATAACTTACATCCGAATAACTTATATTCGATAATCTCTCTTCTTCGAATAAACTATATTTGGTTTAACTCCTGTCGAATAACTAGATTCGATTAACTCTAACTGGTTAACTCTAACTCTAACTGGTTAACTCTAATTGATTTACTCTATTCGATTAACTCTAATCGAATAACTAATATTCGATTAACTCATTTCGATTTACTCTTTCGGGTTAACTCCTTTGATTTATTCCTTTGAATTATCTCCTTTGATTTATTTCTTTGAATTTATTCCTTTGAATTATTCTTTTGGATAATTCCTTTGAATTAACTTCTTTGATTAATTCCTTAATTAATTCTTTTGATTAATTCCTTTGAATTAACTCCTTTGATAAATCCCTTTTCTATTTGTTTACTTAACAAATAACTATTCCCCTTTTTCCATTCTATTTATTTAACAAATAAATATTTCTTTTATCTTTTCTATTTAACAAATAAATATCTCCTTTATCTTTTCTATTTATTTAACAAATAAATATCTCCTTTAGCTTTTCTATTTAACAAATAAATATCTCCTTTATCTTTTCTATTTATTTAACAAATAAATATCTCCTTTATCTTTTCAATTTATTTAACAAATAAATATCTCCCTTTTATTTAACAAATAAACATCTCATTAAATATCTCCTATTTATTTAACAAATAAATAACTCATTTATAAAATCTTATGATTTTATAAATATTTCCTTTTTAAATTACTCCACTTAAACATATTTCCCTATTTATAAATATTCCACTTTATAAATATTCTCTTATTCATAAATATTCCACTTTATAAATATTTCCCTATTTATAAAATCCTTTGATTTTATAACATCTTTTATTTCAATACACTTTGAAAATCTCCTTTTCACATTCCGATATTTTATGGTACTTAACACATCAAATCACGATGACCAATATCGTCCAAACACATATAATCGACAACAGGTTGTATATCACATCATATATTTCAATATAAAAAAACAATAAAATAACTGTTGAGGAATCCAGTCGAATTCCTCCAACCTGTTTCCCTGCATCCACAGATGTTACACAATAAAATCAACATCACTTTCAGTTCCATATGATATATTCTGTTAAATAGAATCAATATAGAAATTCAACTAACTGACTAGCAGTTCAATCAAACAGTCAACACGCAGTGAATCAGCCAATATTTAACAGTTCTAAAAATACAACATGAAATTATAAACTGTTCAGAGTTAGTGAGATTTACTCACATTTCGCGTTAACCGTTAAATAACGATTTGCGTCTGTTGATTCAGACGAACAATTTATTTCGCCATAAATTGTAACAAGCTCCGATTCTCTCCTGGTCAGTCTTATTGTGTTGCTCTCATCCATACGATACCAACAGATCTTGTTTCGCTGAATTCCGTCAACATACGAGAAAGTTATAACACTTCGAAGGTTGCACTATTTAAAATAAATAAAAACTTGGATTTTCTATTTAATGGGCCTCACCCCTTTCTTTCTCCGGCCCAACATCAGACCCACCTGCTTTAAAAGTCACCGTCTTTCCCAAATACAAGATCGACCGCTGCTGAAGCATTCCAACCCATTCCCGTATCCATTTCTTCGATTCACACTCCCTCTTCTGTCTTTTTAAATTCAAACAAAAATATGCATTGGTCATCTCCTCATGCTTGTCACTCAAAACACGTAACCGTGCTTCCTCTCTCCCTTGTACATTCCTACAGCTGCTCCTCCATTTCATACACAGAAGCGCCATTTACTCACGTTCAAACCCTTCCAGTCCTTTACACCTTCACGGTTTCCAACGCTCAGCTAAAACCAAAATGGGTCCAACTCCTCTTCATCCGATATTCACAGCGAACTGCTGTTGAACACTGGCTATTACCGCACCCTTTTGGCTTCCTCAGCTTTTGGTTCCGTCTCTCGTAAACGATGCATTTTTCCCACTGCCTCAAAGCTACTCACGCCTTCCCAAAATTGGACCACGCTTTGTTTTTATTACACTTTTAAAGTTGAGAATCAAATGGAGGAAAGGGTTTTCTTTTTTGCGTTTTGTTTTTTAGCAAAAGGCCGAGCATATGGGATGATATTTATACAGGATTTTCGTTGATTGTTGGAGGATTTATGAAGCCACGATTTTGTTTGAGGAACCATAGTTTTGTGTGGTTGAAAGTAAGGGTGTGTGGCCTTCATTAGTCCACAAAATGTTTTGCACAGTATGGAGCGTTTTTCCTATATGCACGTGTCAGTATTATGTGGAGTTATAATATAACGTTTTCGCATACCATCACGTGATAAAGAATTTCCTTCCTTTACAAACTGTTGTCGACAGAAGTAAACATACCGTTGTGATGGACAATGTGTCAGGATCCCAAAAATATAAAAATACCGGTAGGTTGACTCATATTTTGAAACCCCAAAATATTGTTACAGGGTGCCAAATACTCCAAATAAAAAGTTGTTTATTTAATTAATTAAAAATTACCATAAAATTCTAAAAATTACATTATCACTACGTCTCAAAAGAACCTTGTCTAAATTCAAATCCGATATTAAAATATTTTTAAACAACCGTTATGGCCACGAACGAATATACCGCTGTTTTTCTGAATATTTGATTTGGACATAAATCAAAATCTACACGATGAAATCTCGATTTTTCTCTTCCACTAGAAAGATATACTCCACCAGCTCCGTACGTTTCTTGTTTCACAGAAATCCGATTTAAAACGAACCTTGTACATCCAGTTGAAGTTCAAATCGCCAAATAACGAACTACCGCGCCATTTCAAGCTCGATTATATTTATAATATAATTAATACGTTCAATTGTCGTTTATAT
Organism: Allium sativum; assembly: GCA_030737875.1. NCBI lineage: Eukaryota > Viridiplantae > Streptophyta > Magnoliopsida > Asparagales > Amaryllidaceae > Allium > Allium sativum. Next base: position 461,226,131 of record CM060920.1, read on the forward strand.
AATATATTCGTTAATCTAATTCAAATTTTAAACTGAATTATATATCATAGATGATCCAGTTCACACCGTATCGCCATTTCAGCCAATTCTGATTATTTCAGAATTAAATATATTATTTAAATTATTATTTTAATTAAATATTCATAGTTATTTATTTTAAATGACCATTTAAATCACTTAATCACTTTGTAAATAATTAAATAAATTAATTATTACACCATGAAAAATACGGGTCATTACACTAACTTTTTGGGATATAGAGTAGAACATATTGGAGGGATCCAACGGGATTCCTCAAATATATTATTTATTTTCATATTGTCATATTTGAACTGATCTGATTGGGTGATTGATTTGATTACTGTTAGTTGACTGAAAATTCAGCAAATTGTTTGTTTAAAACAATAGGCAATATTGGTTGAGTATTAACATCATATGGCCTATAAAATCAATCATTTTATAACTGTTGATTTACCATCAGGCAAATCGATAGGAATGAAGTTATAAAATTTATTTTTAGTTAGAGATAATTTTGGAATATATTATTTGAATAATATTTTATTAAAAGGAGATAAATATTTATTATTTAATACTTAAGTTTATATTTAATTATTTAATGATTTTGTAAAGGAAATTCTGATGTTAATCAGATTTATAAACAAATGAATAGAAATTACCTAACAGTTAAGTTAGGATAATTGTTTTATTAAGAAACAATTAAATAGAATTATTTAAATTAATTATATTATTAATTAATTTAAAGGGAAAACGAATTGGAATCGGTTAATGATGTAACCATGTTTTGAGTAACTAGATCGACTATTTTATCTGGAATTGATTAATAAATTAGTTTGATTTGAATTAATCTAATAAAATAGTTTAATGAATATTGTTTTAATTTTAATAAGATTTAAAAAGGAATTTACTATTTATTTTAAAGAAATTAACTACAGAAGTAGTTAATGATTGAAGTAAATTATTATTTTAATTAATAATAATTTAGGAAAATTACTTTTTAATTGAAATTCATTTAAAAAGTAATCGATGTGAAATGAGATCAAATTGAATCGTGAAAGGAGTTATGAACAGGTTTTATTTTAAACCTGAGTTTTGTAACAAAGTTATGAAAGGAATTTAAGCAAATACGATAGCTTAAATTAGGTTGACTTAATATTTGAATTAAGTTAAAAAGCAAATTGAGACGAAAAGGATTTAGATTAAACCAGAATTTATTTGAAACAAGGTTTGTAAAAAGCGATGAGGGGTTATATAGTTAATTCTAAATTAACGTTATTTAGTAATGGAATTAAGTAAAAGGGGGAAGATTGAAATAAGATTTCCAAAGCGGGGAATGATTGAATGGATTAGAAAAGGGTATTGGTAAAAGTGAATTGGGTAAAAGGAGTGGGTCATAGGGTTGTATAACCAAATCCGAATTATAAAATGAATTGGTTTAAAGAGGAAGAGGTTAAAAAGAGGTGTTTTATAAAGAAGTTAATTATTGAATTAAGAAAGAATGGGTATATCCGAGAAAGAGATTTCCAAGGAGTAAGAAGGTTGTATGAAACCGTATTTTGAGTAAGATAGTTAAATGGAATTTGTATTGATATTAGAATGAAATATTGGTTTTTGGATTACAATTGGTATATATCTTAAGATAGGAACGTTGTTGATTAAGGTCTGATAGGTAATTAAAATACCCCAACTTGAACGGCTTCATGATTATCTGAGGATGATATTAGTTGTAATGGTAAAAGAGGGTTAGTAATAATTCATTATTTCATTAAAGAAATAATAACGCCACATTTTTAGTGAAAATTTGGAAAATATATATGATGAGGATTCCAAAAAATGGCAAATAAAAGGGGATTTGTGAATCATAACGATATTTTTGAGTTAGAAAGGAAATGTAAAAGTTGAGTTTATTTAATAAGAATAAGCATTGGGTGCTGTCAAGTAATAAATAAAAGATATTTCGTAACGTTGTTTTACGAATAATAAGTTGAATTGATTTCCCAATATTAGATAATAACGTGGTTAATGTTTTGAAAGTGAAAATAGAAAAATGGATATGATATAGGATTTTCCTAAGTATTAAAATAAATTTGTTTAAATAAAAATCTTATGTTAAATAAGAAGCGTGAAAAATATATTCGTACTATCGAAATATATAAGAGTTTTAAATTTACATTTGTTTTAAATTTAAGGTCAAGTGATGCTAAATACTGAACCAGTGAACTCCTTGGATTTTCATGATCGAATCACTGTTTATTTTGATAGTTAAATAACCGACTATCAAATCTGTCCAATACGATTGTTGGTGCGGAAAGAACGGGATCGAATTTATTCGAAAACCATCCTGACCAACAAATACGTGAAGATATCAGAAGATGACCGAGAAGGAGCATTAAAGACCGTGGATCTTCATTAAACGGAAGAACTGCTAAAAATCTCTGGGATTGCAACCAGAGATAAACTGTGGTTTTGTCGTGGTTGGAATCTACAGGTTGCAAGGACTTCTCGCTGCTGATCCATGGGGTGATTCCTATATTGGATGCAGTAGGAGAGTCCCTTCGGTTCATCCTGTTCCTGGATGACTTGTATGGACCGACGTCTGACAGAGTATTTCCAAAGGGATCACGTACGTTGATTTCTTCAAACGTGCTATAGTTGTTGGTGGAGAATGGCCGTTCTTTTAGCTTAACTGCTAGAGTATTTTTGTGGACGTCAATTAGTGATATCTAACAGATCTGACGATGTAGCATTCAAAGTTAATGATGACCCGATGTTCAAAAGTTAATCTAAACCTCAAGCCTCATCAACTGGGAAATGACAAAAATCGGGCTGGCAGCTTGGCTATGTGGGTCCCTCCCATTAGGGTGTATAATCACCTATCTATAGAGAATCCTTTTGCTTCTTTAATTTATATCGATGCTGTCCCTTTTCGGAAAACGGTGGGTAGCTCCCAATCGTTGGTGATATACATTCGATACACTCAAGCGAAATGAGTTGTCGGTCATGTGTGGGCCGGATTACAAGACGTTCTTGTTGAATCCAGTGTATTCGCCTCTAGAGATACACTATCGGCAGGTGGTTTCATACCTTGTCATAGTCGGAATCCAATCTCCAATAAGTGCCCGCGGTTTTGATTGTATACTATATATGTGGAGCATGAGATGCAAGCGTTCCTCTAGCTTGTTATTTACTTGTATTTAGACACTATTATAATATCAGAAAAGATATTGATTTCAAAAATGTTTTGGGTTATCGTAAGGTAAAAACCGTCCGTATTTATGTGTGGATTTGGTCTTACGATTATCCTTTTCTTTCGAAAAGATTTTGGAACTTTAAAATCAAGTTGGATGATCCCACTTAATACTATGCGAGTTTTTCTCACTCTAGTTCACTAGATTGACCCGGTGTTTTGTAAATGCTCGAGTTAGACCGGGTTGTACATGTCCAGGTTGTCGGATGCTGCGAAGTCCAGAGACGAGCTGGAGAAGTTCAGATGTATTATATATATGATGTGTATTCCGCTGTGTGTTGTATATGAGGACAGGTTATTATAACTGTCCAGATGTGTGATGTATTCTGATGATTGTAAGTATTTTTAAAGCTCTCAGTAAAGATTTATTTCTATATTATATTTTGTCCTGCTGCGATGTGAGACTATGATTCTGTGTTGTGTTGGTTCTTCTTCTTCTTCTTCTATTCTAATATTTCTTCTTTCTTATCTTACCCTCTAATTTCTTTCTAATAACATTCCTATGTTTTAGGTGTTTGGAAGGTCGGCATGAGGTACGGTAAATGTATTTATGTCGATTTTCGGGGCCGAAAATCCTTGGGTCATTGCGGAATGTTTATCTGCAAATGGGTATTCATAATTCTGATCGAAGTGAGGTAATCTATTAGATCTGGTCAATTTAGATTTCTCTTCTTTCTTCCCTTTTCTTTTAGTTTGAGAATTGTGAATCCATGGTTATTTAGGTTCTAGATTCAGTTAGGGGAGCCATGGAATGTTAGGTCTGGACTAGATTCATGAATTGGAAAGCTATTAATGTGAGTGGATTTAAGTTATACTTTTAGATAATGGTATATCTATCGTTTGACATTCCCTGTTAAAATATACAAATATGCTAGAATGTATAAACCTTACTGTTGTGTATAGATCTGTTCTAATAACATGTTAATTGGATATTGTAAGTTAAGTTGCAATGAAATTGGGAATAATTGTGGTAACTAAAATTAAATCAGCTGAGAACATTTCTGCTGTATAAGACCAGTTTCCATTAATCCCCAATTTGAATTGGGAATTTCTTTAAAAACTATAATTATGAAATTTACAGTGAACATTTGTTAATAATATTATTACGCCAAAAGATTGTAAATCATAATTACAGTAAAAGTTAGAAGAATGAATATACCTAAATTTACAGTAAATAAAAAATTATAACTGCACTTAGACACGGGGTTAAATTCAACTTGTGGTAGAAGTCTGCCCGGAATCGCCCGGCAAATCCAGTATCCACAAGTGGTTAATTTAATGTGAGGGGTCTGGTGCATGAACATACATGTAATGGTGCTAAGGCACGAGGTTAAGTCCAACTTGTGGTAGAAGTCTGCCCGGAACCGCCTAGCAAATCCAGCATCCACAAGTTGTCGGCCTAATGTGAGAGGTCTGGTGCATAAACATATATATATATATATATATATGAATATATGTATATAACAAGATAGAAATAAATGGTATTGATTATAATTAATGGAAATGAAGGAAAGTTACAACAGCAAAAGTATTGGAAGGAACTGAGAATGATAATAACCTATTATGAATAAACCTGAAAAGGAAAAGGAAAGATAATAGGCAGGCTTGTCCTAGGGACAAGTGGAATTTACAACTTAGGTTATAATAAACGATAGGGGGAACAAGATAACTTATGTAATGAGATGAGTTATACATAATTATAAATTAAGTATTCTTTAAATCTGGAAACCTGAAACTTGCTATTTGTAATAAGTAAAGAAAAGAAGGGAAAAGATATAAAATGCAATAAGTTGTACTTAATTCTACATTAAGTAATCTATAAACCTGAGAATCTGAATCCTACTGATAAGAAGAACATGTTATCTGTAAACCTGAGAATATGAAATCTGTTGATAAGAATAACATGTTAAAGGCTCATTAATGAACTTAAATAGGGTAAATTATATAACTGAAATTAATAAGCAAGAGGAACTTGATAACTTGAATAAGAAGTCAATATAGCTTGAAATAACCAAGTTAACTGGAAATCTGATGAGGTAGAGCAAACGTGTAATTAAATGTTTAGACATAGGGTCTACTAACACATTAACCGGAGGAACTTGGACAAGTTCGTACGTCTGAAGATGAATAACCCAACGGGGTAGATCATCGTGGTGTCATGAGACATGGGAGGAGTGCAGTCTATCTGATCATTCTGCCTGTTCTACTGATATTCTGCTGGCTCCGAAGGACTGGACGGTGAAGCATGCAGCTTCCTGGGACGTGGAGTGTAATCCTGGTAGTCCTCTGTGCGGTGACAGCGCTTAGGCTATGCTCGCAGGCTTTAGGTCTGCGCTTTACTACCCGGTTAGTATACCTTGACTGGCACGATAAGGGGCATTCAGAAGGCTGTAGGGTGGCATAGGTGATTCGACGATCTTGTTGCCTTGTGACTAGGCGGGTTATGACCATCTCATCTGTTTGCCTTTGGCGGGTCTAACCATCTGATTGATAGTAATCGTCGGTTACCCGTCATCGACATCAGCGTGATGTGTGACGCGAAAAGACGGGGAGCTAAACCTACAGACCATCGACCTTTCACTATCAAGGCTTTGGTTGCGGGACAGGCCAATTAGGATGTTTTTTTTTTGTTTTTTAGACCACATCACTAGCTCTTACCTGTTTGTCTTTCACTAGTTGAGGGAGGGGCCAGGTGGGACCATAACCACCGTGGAAATGCAGACCATAGCATCTGTGTATACAGATATCTGAAAGGTCCTGACCGAGTTTCGTGTTTCTTATACAGACCTGTTATGGAACTCGGTGCATAGTAGATAATACATGCGGATACATGCATACCTTTTCCGGATGGTGTATCATAAAGGTTAAGGCATCGAATACGATTGACGATACGTACGTGAGAAAGTCTAGATACATGCATGTCTTCTCTGTGTGATGGATCGTAGACTTTAGGGTATTACTCTGTTGTGGAATCTGATTCGATCGAAGGTGGCAGTCCGTACGCTAATGTAGCATGGTGATGGCGGTTCTATGCGCAACGTCGCATTGTTATATAAAGATCTGTACGTCGTTCCGGCGTAGGATGAGGGACTACGTATATTTCTATGGCGTTACGGCGGAAACCGTGCAAGTAGGGTACCATGGGGTGTACCTTAATATTGGGCATAACTATATATATATACTGTATTAGGTTAATCTTCTAGGGAGTAGATAGGTACGACTTGTTTGTAAGCCTTCAGTGTTATTAACACAAGAAACCTAATAAATAAAAAAATGCAACTGAACGATATATGTAGGGTATCCAAAATGTGTAGTTTATATCGAATCATCAGAACTTGTGTTCTGACCCCCTCCTCATAACATACTCGCAGGTTAGATTTGTGGTAGAGATATGATTGCTTGGGATGCTGGTTAGGTAGTATTATTATCTGGGTAAGGCTATATTTGATTATATTTTATTCCATTCTGCTGTAAGATGTTTTCGGAGCTCTCATATGTTTATTATCTCTGTTTTTCTGCAGGATATTAGACAAACCAACACAGATTTCGACATATTAGAATTTTGAAAAAAAAACCGGTCTGCCAGAATTCGGGTTGTTACATTTGGTATCAGAGCTTAGGTTTAGGATTCCTGTATAGATAGTGAGTGAACGTATTTGTATTTTTAAAATATAAATATATCATATATATATATACCTAGATATATAGAAAAACCCACTAAAAAAATAGAATATGGTGAGAATTGGGATATCTGTTTTGTATACTAAAGGAACGAATATGGAAATCTGAGACCCTTAAGTAATTTGGGTGGGAAGTGTACAGTATACTTTTTATGGAAGAAAGGTGAATCCCATGTGTTACTATTTCAGGTTAGTGGGTTTGGCAGTAAAACCTTATAAATTGGAAAAGGTTAAAATGAGAAAAATGGATTAGGAATATATATAGTTGAGAGAATTGACTCTGTGGGAGTGTCTAGGAAAGCCCAGGTAAGTTGGAAACCCACTTTGAGTCTAACCCCATTGTTAACTTTAAAAACCTGAAATTGTAAAAGCTTTTGGAAGATGGTTTATGGTGTTTTCAAGTTTTGATCTTAATGGTTACAGTTTTAAAAATATGTTAAGAAGTACATATTGGGTTTTGAAGTAAAAGGGGGTATATTATGGAAATAGTGATTTCTTATAAAAATTTTGTCTAAAATAAATTCTCTCAGTAAAAGGTGCATATTATAGGGCATGTATAGCTTGCTAGTTTTGAAGTTATATAGTATGAAAGGATTAAAAAGCAAAACATTGAAAATGTTGCATTTTGTTGAAAATTAGAATTTTTAGTAAAGAAAGTTTTGAATCTCTATTCTTTTGACAATCATTTTTATAATTATTTTAACATAAAAATTTATTGGGTGGACAAAATGAGTTGTAGAAATTAAGAATATAGTAGATGTTTGCACTAAGTAACTGAACTGACCTTATAGGCAAGAACAAGTTGTTAACCTGATTGAGAAATAGTTGTCCTTGTCTACTCCAATTTCTGTGATTTGAAAAAATAATTGATTTACATTTTTTTTATAAAATGAAATGTTTTATGGTTTGGAAAAAGTAAGTTTTGTTGAGGAAAATAAAATTTTGGTACTTCTAACTTTTGGAAGGAAAGTAAAATAAGGAAGCCAAACCACATTTTTAAAATCATGAAGTAGGTAAAGATTAGTACCTAGGAAAGGCAGGAAAAGTTTTGAGGCTATGAAGCAGTTAGCGAGAATTATCTTGGAATAGCGGTAAGTTCCCGTAGAATGCGTAAGCATTGAGAAGCCTAAGGTGTTGCTCGGAAATGACAGTTGGTACACAGCTAGGACTAGTGGTGACTACTAGATAGTGAAGGGCAAGTAAGTGTTTAGATGTCGCTAATTTTCCTGTTGTGGGTAAAACCCGTTATTACATTTCTGTTGGGATCATTCAGTTATCTTGTACTTGTTGGGTAGGTAGGGTAACAACTAAACCTGTGATTCATCCCGTGGTTTGAACTTTTCTGTCTAAGGGGGACATAGTCCTAAGATTCTTGACCCTTAGTAGTAGCTCTGTAGAGTGCTTATTTTCCTGTTTTAATTGAAGGACTAGAAGGCTTATTTAAAACTAAACTTAGATCAAAGTATTAAGTTAAATAAGCTAAGAAAAAGGTGATGACATAACTAAAAAGGAAACAACAAATTCAGTAAAGAAACAAACATGACAGTTAAAGAAAACCTGTAAAAGTTTTCTAATATGGGCTATGCTTGGTTAGGAAAATAGGGAATCTTTATATAATAGTTTCATAAAATCCAAGTACAGTTAGAAAAAGGTACCGTTTTCCAGCTTTTTGTAACATAAGAAATCGAATTTAGAAAATTAGATTTTTCTGAAATTCAAAACATAGAGTTACTTGGTAGGGTTTTAAATGAAAAAATTGGATGAACTATGCTCTTACATAGTAAGAGTGTGGGAAGATTTGGATGAAAACGCATTTTTATTTTCAAAATATTGCATTCATGTAGGATTTGCAGTATTTTTAGGATGTGTGCATCATGTTTTTAATGGATTTTTGAAAATTTAGCATATATATATATATATATATATGATGTACCGCTTAGGCATGCATGCATTACTATGTTGTATTACACTTTGCAAGAGTGCACAGATGTTTGAAAAAAAATAGATGCACACATGATAGTTGTGATTTATGTGAGGAATTACTTGATTTTACCCTTATCAAATTTCGGGGACGAAATTTCCTAAGAGTGGGAGAATGTAACACCCTACATTTTTAATAAAATAATATAAAATTTGAAGAGCTTCTAGAATTTGGTCATGGGATAAGCGTCATTGCGTCCGTGGCGATTTTCTGGTCAATTTAGATCTATGGATTGAAGAAAATAGATTTATGATGAAAGAGATACCTTTAAATGAAATATTCCAACAAACATGAAAACAAGGTATAAGAAAAGAACAATGACCACCATTGTTTTTAGCCTTTTTAACAAAAGCACTTGTTGCCCAGTTGGTAAAGACATGTGACTTCCAAGAAAGTGGCACAAGTCCGATTCCCGTGGGCGCCATATTTTTATTTTAGAGAAACGACTAAAATAATAAATGTCCTTAAGGGAAAATATGTATGAACGCACATATAAGGAAAATTATACATATGAGGAAGTACAAAAATATATGTATACATAGATATATGCTTATATATTTGCATATATATACACACACACACACACAACAGAGAAATTCAAAATAAACCTGGAATCAATGAAAATAGGAAAGAATTAAATAACGGCATAATGCCATTTGAATTTTGAAAACATAATAAAAGTTGTGTGTGTGTGTGTGTATATGTGTAAAGTGGGTATTGGAAGTTTTGAATACATATAAGGAGCTTATATATGAATATAATATAAGAATAATTCAAATAAATTCAAACTGAAGATAAGGCATAGAAAAAAAAAGAGACCGAACCAGGGCCTGGGTTACCCAAGCAAGGGTCGGGTTGACCCATAGGTCGACCCAAGGGGGCTGGGTCGACCCTAGGGTCAACACACCCTAGATTTAGGCAGATTCGTTCGATGAATCTAGACTGTTTTTCAAACCATATTTGTTGCTGACTCAGCGCTGTGTGTACAAGATCATATCCACTTTCTTGAACACCTATAAATAGGCTAGCAGAGCCAAGCCTAAATCTCATATTTTCTGAGAGGATGTCTAGACTCTGCCATTTCTTCCCCCTCAAATCTCTTCAGAAAATAGAATAATTAGTCAAAGGAAATTCTGACTCAAGATCTGAAGGAAAAGAATGTATATCTGCAAATGGGAGTTCAAAATTCTGATCGAAGTGAGGTAAATTCTTGGATCTGGTCAATTTAGATTTCTCTTCTTTCTTCCCTTTTCTTTTAGTGTGACAACCCCAAACTCCCGTAGTACGAAAGCAAGGATAATCATTGGAATATAACACATTTATAACAACAGAAGATTTCAGATAACAACATAACACATAAAATCATAGCAGCGGAAATTAGAAATGTCATCAACATCACAACATCAGAGTGGCACAGTTACAGGAAACAACTTAGCACATTAAAGTCTCAGCGAATAGAAATAAGTCTAAAACATCATCAAGTACAACACAGATAAATGATGTCTAAAATGTTTCAAAATAGGAATAAAAGATAGAGGTAATCTTCATCTTCTGTCCATGAGAATACTCCACTTCGGCACATATCCAAAATAACCTGATACTTGTCACTTGGCTGCCCGTGTAAAAATAAGGGCACCTGAGTTTGCAAGTGGAAACTACGAGTCAATCATGGGACTGGTATGAGAAATCTTTACTTAACTTATCTAATAATAAGACAATCAAAGGACCACGCCGCTAACGTAGAACAGGTTTACTCCATTGGATTGCCAGTGCATAAAATAAGTAAATCTTTTAAAACAACGCATTGCTTTCTAGAAAATGAAATCATTATAAGACTCAAGTCCCATCACACAATGCAACGCAAACCGGAGGATAGAGTTTTACCTTATAATGAGCAAACATGCTTGATACGTGTAAAATAATATTTTAATATTATTATTAATGTTTAATCAGTTTAGAAATACATTCAAAGTAAATGTATCAATCCTAGACGGCATAATTACCATATACTACGTCGCCATATATAGGTTTACAATCAAATCCGTAATGTGGTATTGGAAATTGGGTTTCCATCATGAGTCAAGGCTAGGGATGGTTTCCTTACCGATTCGAAACACTCTAGCAAATGTCTCAAGGCTCGGACGCTGGCGAACCCTTGGATCCTGCAGGGTCGGTCCACAAATACTTTAGTGGATTAGTTATGCCTGATCACATGTTCCTCGGTCCTATTGGACCAATCACTTGGCCAGTAGCGACCAATATATTGAGGCCTCGAAATCTATCATCCACACAAGTAAAAATGTCTAGGCTCCATACCATGATACCACTTCTAGCTAGAAAGAAACGTGTGCACTCCCTGCGTTCCCTTATCCTGTTTCTAACTCTTACCGGGGTATGAGGCTCGCGAAGTAATGCTATACACAAAGCTATGCCCAAATGAGCTGTGCTTTGATCATCAACCACAAGGCTCTGCTTTTCAAAAAAAGCCTTGATCATTTGCATCTTGGTATGTCACATTGACAATCCATGCCATGCAACTGATATCTATCAATATATAACCTCTGAGCTCGTACGTCTCAGAGCAGGGTGTTAAGCAAGAGAATAAATTCTCCGCCACCAAACAGATATATATTTAACAGAAATCAATTCACACAGAACGAAATTCAATGTCAGACACAAATTCAATGCAGGGCATCAGTAGTCGTCCAATCGATGTGAAGATCACTGGTCTTCAAACACCGTCTTCAATATCTTCGATTTAAATCGTCGTATAATTATTTGAAATGAGATTGAACTCGGTCTTTTCAAATAATTCTTGAATATATATAATTTAAATCATTTCACATCATTGATATTGTTTTATAATGATCTATCGCTATTTTTATTTATAAAAATAATCCAATATAATTTAACGACGCTTCAGGTCAATAGGCGGTCCTGGCACTGTTTTTACCAAAATTTGATTTACACATTTCTCGAAATCTAGCCGTTGGATTGTAATGAAATTAATATCATTGGCAAGATCTTCCCAAAGCGAACCTAACGGTTTCAGTTTTGGGAAAATCTGATGGTCGAATCTTTCGGTATAATTGTTTAAAGTTACGATTCAGAAACACGAACTACCGTGCGCGATTCATTTAATTTTAAATTTTTTTTTATATATATATATATAAATATAAATCTTTCGACAATTTCACTAACATGCTTAAAATGATGTTTCCAACCTAACTAAACATATCTTAACATATAAACATTTTTAATGTTTCAACAAATTTCCATAAATATGATTCCTTTTTATAATGAATCATCATATACATTAAAAATATCATTTCTGATGTTTCAACTAAATTTGACCATTCCTATATTCACATATATACCATAAAAAGAAGAATTTTATTGTTTACACAATTTCTACATTTCATATGTATAAATAAAAAGAATATTTTATTTATGCAAATAAAAAGAATATTTTATTTTCTACCCAATTACTGCATTTCATATGTATACAATAAAAAGAATGTTTCATTGTTTTACACAAATTCTACATTTCCTATGTATACAATAAAAAGAAGGTTTTATTGTTTTAAACAAATTCTACATTTCCTATGTATACAATAAAAAGAATGTTTTATCGTTTTCAATTCCTATGTTCATATGACAAATAAAAAGAAATTTTATTTGTGTAACATTTTCTATGTTTTCCAGTGACAAATAAAAAAGAGTATTTTACTTGTATACACAATTCTATCTTTCTAATGACAAATAAAAAGAGTATTTTATTTGCATACATGTTTTCTACTTTTCTAATGACAAATAAAAAGAGTTTTATTCGCATAACATTTTCTACATGTTTCTAATGACCAATAAAAAGGAGTTTTGTTCGCATAAAATTTTCTACATGTCTCTAATGACAAAAAAAAAAGAGTTTTGTTAGCATAACATTTTAAAAAATGTCTCAGGGATGGTCTCCTTACCGATTCGAGACACTCTAGCAAATGTCGTATTTGAAGTGCATAAAATCCGTAAGTAAATTCCTATGTGAGGATAGAGAGAATTTGGATTGCAAGTGCATAAAATCCATAATGTCGTATTGGAAATTGGGTTTTGTAACAACCCGTAAAATGCGAGCCAGTTTGAAATTTTTATTTTGGCAATTTTAGCGAATTTGGATATTTAAAATGAATTATTTTAAATAATATCGACGAGAAATTTAATTTGAATATAATTCGAACGTATATATTTATACGCGTCGTCGTTAGAATATAAATATTTATATATAATTATAAATAGAATTGAAAATGGCGCGGTAGTTCGATAATTCGATTTCAAACTTCAATTGAATGTACCGGGTGCAAAACAATCCGGATTTTAGTGAAACCAAAAATGATAGGATCTAATTGATAATATCTTTCCAACGAATCCGAAAAACCGAGATTTCATATCGGGAATCAAAAGATAAGTCCAGTTGAAAATTCTGAATAGTCGCTATGGAATTCAGGCCCTTAAAAATAGCAATTTTGCAAACGACCTCGGATTTCGACGAAACCAGTTTTGTTGGGTCCGGGATGTCAAGTTATTGCTAGATTCCAAATTTCATAATTTTTCAAATCAATATGTGAGCGTGGCAAAGGAAAACGCATTCGACCAGTTTCAGTTGATTTTAATCGACTGGAAAATGGCCATTTTTCTAACGGTCTCAGAATTCGATGAAACTAGTTTTGTTAGGACCGTATCGTCAATACGAAGCTAGAAAATATTTTTATGGAATTTATAGAGTTAGTATGTGACCCCGGTAATTTGAAATGCACGTTTAAAATTCAATATAGCGATTTAAATGTAAATTCAACGGAAACTGATCAAAACGATCGAATCAACCTACGATACATATCCCATTGTGTTCGGAATGGGGGTAAAACGCTATAGACGACAGGCGGTGGGCCTCGTTTAGAGGTGGTAAATAAAAATCGCTTTTTAGTGATAAATAAAATAATTAAATATATATAAAAAAAAATCCCTTCCTCTCTCTAACCCACTTGGTCAACGCCCCCCCCCCCCCGTTCATTCGTTCAGATCGAACGAAAACAAAGAAAAAAAAAAAGAAGGAATTTTTTTTTTTACCCAAATCGATCTCGTCTGACGCTCGCTCCCCCCCCCCCCCCCACTACCCACCGTCGCGCGCACCACCTGAGGACCCGCCATCGCCCCGAAGCCTGGCGCCGCGCCTCCCCTCCCATCTCCTCCCCTCTTTCCACTCGATTTCCCACAGCCCTCCGCCCCAAACCGAACCCTCCAGCCCTAGTGGGACCCACCGCCGCCTGAGGTGCCAACCCCCGACCTGCGACCCCCCCCCCCCCCGGCTGTAAGTATTTGTTTTTTTTATTATTAATATTTTATTTTTGTTTTATATTTATATATTAAAAACTGATTTTTTTTTGTTTATATTAAAAACTGTATTTTGTTAGTAATAAAAACTGTGTTTTGTTAGTAATAAAAACTGTATTTTGTTAGTAATAAAAAAAAAACTGTATTTTGTTAGTAATAAAAACTGTGTTTTGTTAGTAATAAAAACTGTGTTTTGTTAGTAATAAAAACTGTGTTTTGTTAGTAATAAAAACTGATTTTTGTTATATTTAAAAACTGATTTTATTTTATGTTATAAAGCAGTGATTTTTACTTAGAAAGCTTTATCTTAGAAAAGGCGAAAGCTTATTTTAGAAAAGGCGAAAGCTTTATTTTAGAAAAGGCGAAATCTTTATATGGAAAATAGCGTGATAAAAATATAATTTTTATCTATATAACATAGAAATAAAAATATGATTTCTATATATTGAGCTTCGAAATAAAAATATGATTTTTATATATTGAACTTCGAAATAAAAATATGATTTCTATATATTGAGCTTCGAAATAAAAATATGATTTTTATATATTGAACTTCGAAATAAAAATATGATTTTTATATATTGAACTTCGAAATAAAAATATGATTTTTATATATTGAACTTCGAAATAAAAATATGATTTTTATATATTGAACTTCGAAATAAAAATATGATTTTTATATATTGAACTTCGAAATAAAAATTCGATTTTTATATATTGAATAACGAAGTAAAAATGTGATTTTTACATATGTAGTGGTTACAGCAACGAAGATGCGATGACGATGAAGATTCCTATCAATGAAGTGCCGTGGAGCTAGGATAGCTATATGTGAGAATTTCTCACCTTTCAATTTCTTTTCTAATTATATATATATACTAGGATGCAGACGGTGCTTAGTAGCACCCGACACAATCGTCCACAGACCATGGACTTGTTTGTTTGGTTGCATAGATTAGTTGAATTATTTGTTTGAATTGAATTGTTTGGTGAGATGAAATTGATTTGATTGATGTGTGAATGGCGTGGGCCTTCACTAGACCGGGGATAAGGCTAGGCCTTGTCCCGTTTCTAGTATCGTGCCGTTATGCCGCCGAAATTTTCTAAAATATGTTAGAAAATAAAAATATCATTTTATAGAATAAATGAATTGAATAGAAATTCATAGATTGAAATAAAATGTTTTATCGTTAAAAATATAAATTTTAACGTGAAGTGAATAAAATAAAATATTCATTTATAAACCGGATGGTTTGTTCATGTACACCTATTTGAATGACATTGATTGGGACGATAAATTTTACACATCGCCCAACAGCACAAATAAAATATGTGTTGGATTGTTTGAAACCCCACACGGGTGTTGGGATGAAATTTGAAGTTCACTCATCCTGATTGATTAAATATGTCGATCGATTGATTGACAGGCTGTTATAAGCGTTGAATATCTATATTTGATGCTTATACAGTGTAGTGCACTTTGGTTGATGGTTGATTATTTTCAATGCTATTATATACATGTGTTGTATGAAAATCCATATAATTAACTTTATATGGTAATTGATTGGGCCTCATTCCAGTTTTAAAAATAGAAATATTTGAAATAGAAATATTCGAAATGGAATATTTGAAAATATCAATATATGAAGCCGTGTTGATTAGATTGACGCCATTTTGACGTGAACGATATTTATATCGATTTTATTCATTTTAAAATGAATATTAAGAAATGAATTGAATTGAAAACGATTTCGAAATGAATTGAATTGAAAACGATTTCGAAATGAATTGAATTGAAAACGATTTCGAAATGAATTGAATTGAAAACGATTTCGAAATGAATTGAATTGAAAACGATTTCGAAATGAATTGAATTGAAAACGATTTCGAAATGAATTGAATTGAATATGAATTCAAATTGAATTGAAATTTGAATTGAATAGAAATGAATTTTAAAACGAATTTATAAAGAAGAATTCAATTTTGAATTGAATTGAAGTGGAGGTTGAAATTGCTTTTGAAACGAATTTAAAACGATTTATAATTCGTTTTAAATAGTAATCGACGAAATATATATTATATATATAATATAATGGCCTGAATAGAACGCGCCGCGCTGCGGCAGTTCGCGAATTTCGACCATTTACTTCGAGTGGATATTGCGGGAGATCCGACCGTCGGATTCTCCTAAAACCGGAACCGTTGGGTTCGTATCGAAAAGAGCTTTCTAACGAATATTAGAAATTTGAAATCTAATGGTTGGATTTGGAATTATGTCCAAATCAAATTTGAAAAAGGTCGCTGTAAGTGCAGTTCGATGGCCGTTGATGGAAATCGACTGTACGGGCCTTGATAAAATTATTAAAAATAGTAATAATTTGTGTAAAATCATAAGAAATGATTTGTGAAAGTTTGGGATGAAAAACTCCATATTTGAAAAGATAAAAATAGATTTTTATCGAAATAAACTAGTTTTGAACTAGAATGATAATTCTATTTATTTTTAAGTAAATAAATTGAATTTGAAAAGGGTTTTAAGAATAACCAGAATTTCCAATGATTGCATTGGAGTGGATTCGAATCGAAATTGTCTTTGGAATATTTCGATCTTGGAATTCGTGATTATACAGGTGTTGTTATGGAAATTTGAAAGATATATATTTATATCGTTATTTCCAATACGACATTTGTTAGTCGTAGAATTTGATATTGAATATAAGCCGATATATTTTCTATTCAGAGCCTTGTATTGAATATCAAATGTGATTTGGGTTTGTCGTGAATGGTGTCTTCACTAACACTGTTCTTGAACCCAGTTGAGAAAAGATTAAATCTTTTTATTTAGATTTAATGAAGTGTACCAATTAAATAATATTTAATTGGAATTGAATTGATATTGATTTTTGGGTTTATCGTGGACAGTGTTTTAAATAACACTTGTTCTTTAACCCGATAATTAATGGAATGATATTTTGGGTTTACCGTGAACCGTGTTTTAAATGACACTGATTCTTTAACCCAGTTAACGATTAAAACTAAGTGGAGTTTTAATGAATCTTTAATTAGATTGAAATAATCGAGAATGGAGTATCACCAATTTTACTCCAGGCGATAGTTAAATCTTTAATTAGATTTGAACGTGAAATGGTAATTGAATTTACCGATAACACTGTGGTGTTAGATATGAAGTATTACCAGTTTTACTTCATGGGATAAATAGGTTGGGATTGGGAAATTAAAACAAATGATTACTTCGGTAAGTTTCGTTAATCCCGACTAGTTTGAATTGATATTCAAAAGTAGATTAAAGAATAAATTAAAGAATTTATCTTTGATAAAATTAATGGGAACCTTTCCCTATGAATGTGAAATTAGAAATTAACTGTCGGTTAGCCAAGCAGAATGGTTTTCTGGATATTGATCTGATGTTGGTTTCGGCCTTCGGGGTTAATATTTGGGGAATTATTCTCTTGATTAATTTACGGTTAATGACTGATGAATTGGAATGAGGCGTATGTTGTGTTTGTGTAACACTTATTTAAAATATACGCGAGTTATTCGGAAAGACCGGGTTTATCCCATTCTGAATAACTGATACGACGATAAGTCGAAGATGAAGACGATGGTCGAAGACCGGAAGTCTTCACGTCGTTTGGGTGATTACTGATGATCTTGATTGGGCTGTACACCCAAGAAGATGGAAACAGTTGGTGATCGTCCAGACGTACTTGGAGATGGATGGATATGCGAGGAAAGTGCCTCCGGTTTCGTTCAGACCCAGAACGGACTTGTAAATGGACTGTGTGTCTGACATTGGATTTTAGTCCGTGTGATTGATCTCTATTAAATATATATCTGTTTGGCGGCGGAGAATTTATTCTCTTGCTTAACGCCCTTCTCTGAGACGTACGAGCTCAGGGGTTATATATTGATGGATATCAATCGCATGGAGTGAATTGCCTGTGTGGCATGCTAAGATGCAAATGATCAAGGCTTCTGTTGAAAAGTAAAGTCTTGTGGTTGATGATCGAAGCACGGCCTTTGTGGCGTAGCTTTGTGTAACGTTGATTCGCGAGTATCACACCCGGTATGAATCAAAAACGGGAGACGGACATCAGGGAGGACCTACGTTTCTTTCTAGTTATGAGTGGCGTCAGTGCTTGAACTGGCTGACGAGTTTGACTCATGTGGATGTTACTTATTATTACTTGCTGAAAAGCAAGGCGCCTCGTGATATCGGTTTCGGCCGATGCTTCTGGTCGGCTGACGGGCCAGGCTTACGCCCCAAAGGGCGGGGAAACGTAGTGTTCAGGCATAATAATCCACATCGGTGGACCGGCCCTGACGATCTAAAGGGTCGATGCGCTCTGACCCTATGGCTCGGGCTAGAGAGTCACAAATCGGTAGAGGATCTTGCCCCTAGCCTCGGTTCATACCATAAATGATAACCCAACTTCCAATACGACATTTGCGGTTTTGATTGTAAACTTATATATGGCGACATAGTGTTATGGGCCATTCATGCCGCCTATGATTGATACTTATGATTTGAAGTTGTTTTATACACTATGCACTTATAATAGTATCAAATGATTTGTTTTAAACGTATCAAGCATTCTTTGGCTGTTATAAGGGAAAACCCTATCCCCCGGCTTGCGTTGCATTGTGTGATAGGACCTGGGTCTTATAACAGCTTCATCTTCTTTATTTAGCATTGCGCTGTTGTTTTATGCACTGGTATTCTTGGGAGGAAACCCGTTCCGTGTTATACGGCGTGGTCCCTTGATTTACCTAATGATTTAAAAATAAAGATTAATAACTGTTTTAGTTCTCACACCAGTCACATGACTGACCTGGAGTTTATTGTTTTAACCTAAACTCTGGGTGCCCTTATTTTGACACGGGCAGCTAGTAGTTTTGGTTTTGCAGATTTATATTCACAGGATCCTGGTTTACAGCTGGAACGATATCCGGAAAGCTTTGTATCCGTATATCTTTTCTAGTTGTGTATTGTATTATTTTCCGCTGCGATGTATTTAAATGTAATTTAAATCTCTGATATTTCTGTGTAATATTCATTTATACTCTGTATATTCTTGTAATCTGATGCATTGTTGTAATATACAATGAAATGTTCTTCTGTATGCGTTCTGATTTGTCGTGTTCTCAAACGATAGGGCGTTTCGAACGGTCTGGGTCGGTTTAGCGACTGGTTCGGACCGAGCGAAATTCCTTGCCGTCACAGTTGGTATCAGAGCTTTGGTTTACAAAGCTCAGAGAACAAGGCACATTAGAACCATACGAGAGAATTCATCAGATATTGGATTGGTAATATCCAATGAGGATGACTCGTTAGAGATGGGATCAGTAATATCCTAGAACGAGTGTGAAGAGTATATTTTCAAATAAAAACAAGTTTTGTTTTGAAAATTTAAATCAATTATTCGTATTTGATTATTTATTTATATTGATTTTGGACAATTCAGTATATAAAGAATTTGCATATACGCCTTGCAAACGTATATTCAAAGTTTTAATATATTGGATAGATATAGCATCGCACTCTAGTCGCCCGAAGATGATATTGATGATAGCGATCGCTTCATCAACATTTATGTTCGAGTTTCGAAGGTGTGATTTTCTATATATTTCCATTAGACTGGTGTGAGAACCAAAACTAATATAGCTAGAATTCATTGTTGTGATTTGGCATCAAAACATGTTTTTCTTTATATGTATCAAAGTTATGAATTTGAAACTCTAATTCACTAATTGATTGATGTTTGTGTTGTTTGTTTAATTGTTTGCTAATTTTGAACCATTATGCCTAATTTGATCAAATATCGAACTGTATTGAAAATTGGTCGCATTTGCTTGCATATACATATACTTACATTGAACAGGTCATAGCAAGGAGGATAGAGCAGAGAATAAAATTTGTTTGCCCGACAAATAGGTACATGTTTACTACATAATTTACTGTTTTGTTTGGGTGATGATGATTTTGTGAGCCTATTGGCTAGCCGCTTGGCTTTTTCTTTTTCTTTTTGAGATCTGAAGGACCGGGGAAGCTATTTGAAATTCCCCGATGCTCCCGGTGCAGGGGAGGTTATGGCGAAATTTTTCAAAAATTTAGGGAGTTAGCCAAATTTTTGAAAATTTGAAAATTCTCAGAAACTGAAAAGCTGGAGAATGGAAGCCAGATCGATCGTAGAGCTGAATAATCAATCCACTTTCGACTTTGTTCCTTTTCGGGGACGAAAAGTTTTAAGTGGGGGAGATTGTAACAACCCGTAAAATGCGAGCCAATTTGAAATTTTTATTTTGGCAATTTTAGCGAATTTGGATATTTAAAATGAATTATTTTAAATAATATCGACGAGAAATTTAATTTGAATATAATTCGAACGTATATATTTATACGCATCGTCGTTAGAATATAAATATTTATATATAATTATAAATAGAATTGAAAATGGCGCGGTAGTTCGATAATTCGATTTCAAACTTCAATTGAATGTACCGGGTGCAAAACAATCCGGATTTTAGTGAAACCAAAAATGATAGGATCTAATTGATAATATCTTTCCAACGAATCCGAAAAACCGAGATTTCATATCGGGAATCAAAAGATAAGTCCAGTTGAAAATTCTGAATAGTCGCTATGGAATTCAGGCCCTTAAAAATAGCAATTTTGCAAACGACCTCGGATTTCGACGAAACCAGTTTTGTTGGGTCCGGGATGTCAAGTTATTGCTAGATTCCAAATTTCATAATTTTTCGAATCAATATGTGAGCATGGCAAAGGAAAATGCATTCGACCAGTTTCAGTTGATTTTAATCGACTGGAAAATGGCCATTTTTCTAACGGTCTCAGAATTCGATGAAACTAGTTTTGTTAGGACCGTATCGTCAATACGAAGCTAGAAAATGTTTTTATGGAATTTATAGAGTTAGTATGTGACCCCGGTAATTTGAAATGCACGTTTAAAATTCAATATAGCGATTTAAATGTAAATACAACGGAAACTGATGAAAACGATCGAATCAACCTACGATACATATCCCATTGTGTTCGGAATGGGGGTAAAACGCTATAGACGACAGGCGGTGGGCCTCGTTTAGAGGTGGTAAATAAAAATCGCTTTTTAGTGATAAATAAAATAATTAAATATATATAAAAAAAATCCCTTCCTCTCTCTAACCCACTTGGTCAACGCCCCCCCCCCCCCCCCGTTCATTCGTTCAGATCGAACGAAAACAAAGAAAAAAAAAAGAAGGAAAAAAAAATTACCCAAATCGATCTCGTCTGACGCTCGCTCTCCCCCCCCCACTACCCACCGTCGCGCGCACCACCTGAGGACCCGCCATCGCCCCGAAGCCCGGCGCCGCGCCTCCCCTCCCATCTCCTCCCCTCTTTCCACTCGATTTCCCACAGCCCTCCGCCCCAAACCGAACCCTCCAGCCCTAGTGGGACCCACCGCCGCCTGAGGTGCCAACCCCCGACCTGCGACCCCCCCCCCCCCCCCCCCGGCTGTAAGTATTTGTTTTTTTTTTTATTATTAATATTTTATTTTTGTTTTATATTTATATATTAAAAACTGATTGTTTTTGTTTATATTAAAAACTGTATTTTGTTAGTAATAAAAACTGTGTTTTGTTAGTAATAAAAACTGTATTTTGTTAGTAATAAAAAAAAACTGTATTTTGTTAGTAATAAAAACTGTGTTTTGTTAGTAATAAAAACTGTGTTTTGTTAGTAATAAAAACTGTGTTTTGTTAGTAATAAAAACTGATTTTTGTTATATTTAAAAACTGATTTTATTTTATGTTATAAAGCAGTGATTTTTACTTAGAAAGCTTTATCTTAGAAAAGGCGAAAGCTTATTTTAGAAAAGGCGAAAGCTTTATTTTAGAAAAGGCGAAATCTTTATATGGAAAATAGCGTGATAAAAATATAATTTTTATCTATATAACATAAAAATAAAAATATGATTTCTATATATTGAGCTTCGAAATAAAAATATGATTTTTATATATTGAACTTCGAAATAAAAATATGATTTCTATATATTGAGCTTCGAAATAAAAATATAATTTTTATATATTGAACTTCGAAATAAAAATATGATTTTTATATATTGAACTTCGAAATAAAAATATGATTTTTATATATTGAACTTCGAAATAAAAATATGATTTTTATATATTGAACTTCGAAATAAAAATATGATTTTTATATATTGAACTTCGAAATAAAAATTCGATTTTTATATATTGAATAACGAAGTAAAAATGTGATTTTTACATATGTAGTGGTTACAGCAACGAAGATGCGATGACGATGAAGATTCCTATCAATGAAGTGCCGTGGAGCTAGGATAGCTATATGTGAGAATTTCTCACCTTTCAATTTCTTTTCTAATTATATATATATACTAGGATGCAGACGGTGCTTAGTAGCACCCGACACAATCGTCCACAGACCATGGACTTGTTTGTTTGGTTGCATAGATTAGTTGAATTATTTGTTTGAATTGAATTGTTTGGTGAGATGAAATTGATTTGATTGATGTGTGAATGGCGTGGGCCTTCACTAGACCGGGGATAAGGCTAGGCCTTGTCCCGTTTCTAGTATCGTGCCGTTATGCCGCCGAAATTTTCTAAAATATGTTAGAAAATAAAAATATCATTTTATAGAATAAATGAATTGAATAGAATTTCATAGATTGAAATAAAATGTTTTATCGTTAAAAATATAAATTTTAACGTGAAGTGAATAAAATAAAATATTCATTTATAAACCGGACGATTTGTTTATGTACACCTATTTGAATGACATTGATTGGGACGATAAATTTTACACATCGCCCAACAGCACAAATAAAATATGTGTTGGATTGTTTGAAACCCCACACGGGTGTTGGGATGAAATTTGAAGTTCACTCATCCTGATTGATTAAATATGTCGATCGATTGATTGACAGGCTGTTATAAGCGTTGAATATCTATATTTGATGCTTATACAGTGTAGTGCACTTTGGTTGATGGTTGATTATTTTCAATGCTATTATATACATGTGTTGTATGAAAATCCATATAATTAACTTTATATGGTAATTGATTGGGCCTCATTCCAGTTTTAAAAATAGAAATATTTGAAATAGAAATATTCGAAATGGAATATTTGAAAATATCAATATATGAAGCCGTGTTGATTAGATTGACGCCATTTTGACGTGAACGATATTTATATCGATTTTATTCATTTTAAAATGAATATTAAGAAATGAATTGAATTGAAAACGATTTCGAAATGAATTGAATTGAAAACGATTTCGAAATGAATTGAATTGAAAACGATTTCGAAATGAATTGAATTGAAAACGATTTCGAAATGAATTGAATTGAAAACGATTTCGAAATGAATTGAATTGAAAACGATTTCGAAATGAATTGAATTGAAAACGATTTCGAAATGAATTGAATTGAAAACGATTTCGAAATGAATTGAATTGAAAACGATTTCGAAATGAATTGAATTGAATATGAATTCAAATTGAATTGAAATTTGAATTGAATAGAAATGAATTTTAAAACGAATTTATAAAGAAGAATTCAATTTTGAATTGAATTGAAGTGGAGGTTGAAATTGCTTTTGAAACGAATTTAAAACGATTTATAATTCGTTTTAAATAGTAATCGACGAAATATATATTATATATATTATATATATAATATAATGGCCTGAATAGAACGCGCCGCGCCGCGGCAGTTCGCGAATTTCGACCATTTACTTCGAGTGGATATTGCGGGAGATCCGACCGTCGGATTCTCCTAAAACCGGAACCGTTGGGTTCGTATCGAAAAGAGCTTTCTAACGAATATTAGAAATTTGAAATCTAACGGTTGGATTTGGAATTATGTCCAAATCAAATTTGAAAAAGGTCGCTGTAAGTGCAGTTCGATGGCCGTTGATGGAAATCGACTGTACGGGCCTTGATAAAATTATTAAAAATAGTAATAATTTGTGTAAAATCATAAGAAATGATTTGTGAAAGTTTGGGATGAAAAACTCCATATTTGAAAAGATAAAAATAGATTTTTATCGAAATAAACTAGTTTTGAACTAGAATGATAATTCTATTTATTTTTAAGTAAATAAATTGAATTTGAAAAGGGTTTTAAAAATAACCAGAATTTCCAATGATTGCATTGGAGTGGATTCGAATCGAAATTGTCTTTGGAATATTTCGATCTTGGAATTCGTGATTATACAGGTGTTGTTATGGAAATTTGAAAGATATATATTTATATCGTTATTTCCAATACGACATTTGTTAGTCGTAGAATTTGATATTGAATATAAGCCGATATATTTTCTATTCAGAGCCTTGTATTGAATATCAAATGTGATTTGGGTTTGTCGTGAATGGTGTCTTCACTAACACTGTTCTTGAACCCAGTTGAGAAAAGATTAAATCTTTTTATTTAGATTTAATGAAGTGTACCAATTAAATAATATTTAATTGGAATTGAATTGATATTGATTTTTGGGTTTATCGTGGACAGTGTTTTAAATAACACTTGTTCTTTAACCCGATAATTAATGGAATGATATTTTGGGTTTACCGTGAATCGTGTTTTAAATGACACTGATTCTTTAACCCAGTTAACGATTAAAACTAAGTGGAGTTTTAATGAATCTTTAATTAGATTGCAATAATCGAGAATGGAGTATCACCAATTTTACTCCAGGCGATAGTTAAATCTTTAATTAGATTTGAACGTGAAATGGTAATTGAATTTACCGATAACACTGTGGTGTTAGATATGAAGTATTACCAGTTTTACTTCATGGGATAAATAGGTTGGGATTGGGAAATTAAAACAAATGATTACTTCGGTAAGTTTCGTTAATCCCGACTAGTTTGAATTGATATTCAAAAGTAGATTAAAGAATAAATTAAAGAATTTATCTTTGATAAAATTAATGGGAACCTTTCCCTATGAATGTGAAATTAGAAATTAACTGTCGGTTAGCCAAGCAGAATGGTTTTCTGGATATTGATCTGATGTTGGTTTCGGCCTTCGGGGTTAATATTTGGGGAATTATTCTCTTGATTAATTTACGGTTAATGACTGATGAATTGGAATGAGGCGTATGTTGTGTTTGTGTAACACTTATTTAAAATATACGCGAGTTATTCGGAAAGACCGGGTTTATCCCATTCTGAATAACTGATACGACGATAAGTCGAAGATGAAGACGATGGTCGAAGACCGGAAGTCTTCACGTCGTTTGGGTGATTACTGATGATCTTGATTGGGCTGTACACCCAAGAAGATGGAAACAGTTGGTGATCGTCCAGACGTACTTGGAGATGGATGGATATGCGAGGAAAGTGCCTCCGGTTTCGTTCAGACCCAGAACGGACTTGTAAATGGACTGTGTGTCTGACATTGGATTTTAGTCCGTGTGATTGATCTCTATTAAATATATATCTGTTTGGCGGCGGAGAATTTATTCTCTTGCTTAACGCCCTTCTCTGAGACGTACGAGCTCAGGGGTTATATATTGATGGATATCAATCGCATGGAGTGAATTGCCTGTGTGGCATGCTAAGATGCAAATGATCAAGGCTTCTGTTGAAAAGCAAAGTCTTGTGGTTGATGATCGAAGCACGGCCTTTGTGGCGTAGCTTTGTGTAACGTTGATTCGCGAGTATCACACCCGGTATGAATCAAAAACGGGAGACGGACATCAGGGAGGACCTACGTTTCTTTCTAGTTATGAGTGGCGTTAGTGCTTGAACTGGCTGACGAGTTTGACTCATGTGGATGTTACTTATTATTACTTGCTGAAAAGCGAGGCGCCTCGTGATATCGGTTTCGGCCGATGCTTCTGGTCGGCTGACGGGCCAGGCTTACGCCCCAAAGGGCAGGGAAACGTAGTGTTCAGGCATAATAATCCACATCGGTGGACCGGCCCTGACGATCTAAAGGGTCGATGCGCTCTGACCCTGTGGCTCGGGCTAGAGAGTCACAAATCGGTAGAGGATCTTGCCCCTAGCCTCGGTTCATACCATAAATGATAACCCAACTTCCAATACGACATTTGCGGTTTTGATTGTAAACTTATATATGGCGACATAGTGTTATGGGCCATTCATGCCGCCTATGATTGATACTTATGATTTGAAGTTGTTTTATACACTATGCACTTATAATAGTATCAAATGATTTGTTTTAAACGTATCAAGCATTCTTTGGCTGTTATAAGGGAAAACCCTATCCCCCGGCTTGCGTTGCATTGTGTGATAGGACCTGGGTCTTATAACAGCTTCATCTTCTTTATTTAGCATTGCGCTGTTGTTTTATGCACTGGTATTCTTGGGAGGAAACCCGTTCCGTGTTATACGGCGTGGTCCCTTGATTTACCTAATGATTTAAAAATAAAGATTAATAACTGTTTTAGTTCTCACACCAGTCACATGACTGACCTGGAGTTTATTGTTTTAACCTAAACTCTGGGTGCCCTTATTTTGACACGGGCAGCTAGTAGTTTTGGTTTTGCAGATTTATATTCACAGGATCCTGGTTTACAGCTGGAACGATATCCGGAAAGCTTTGTATCCGTATATCTTTTCTAGTTGTGTATTGTATTATTTTCCGCTGCGATGTATTTAAATGTAATTTAAATCTCTGATATTTCTGTGTAATATTCATTTATACTCTGTATATTCTTGTAATCTGATGCATTGTTGTAATATACAATGAAATGTTCTTCTGTATGCGTTCTGATTTGTCGTGTTCTCAAACGATAGGGCGTTTCGAACGGTCTGGGTCGGTTTAGCGACTGGTTCGGACCGAGCAAAATTCCTTGCCGTCACAGGTTTCCATCATGAGTCAAGGCTAGGGATGGTCTCCTTACCGATTCGAGACACTCTAGCAAATGTCTCAGGGCTCGGACGCTGGTGAACCCCTGGATCCTGCAGGGACGGTCCACAAATACTTTAGTGGATTAGTTGTGCCTGAACACACGTTCCTCGGTCCTATTGGACCAATCACTTGGCCAATAGCGACTAATATATCGAGGCCTCGAAATCTATCATCCACATAAGTAAAAAATGTCTGGGCTCCATACCATGACACCACTTCTAGCTAGAAAGAAACGTTGCACTCCCTGCGTTCCCTTATCCCATTTCTGACTCTTACCGGGGTGTGAGGCTCGCGAAGTAACGCTATACACAAAGCTATGCCCAAATGAGTTGTGCTTTGATCATCAACCACAAGGCTCTGCTTTTTAAAAAAATCCTTGATCATTTGCATCTTGGTATGCCACATTAACAATCCACGCTATGCAACTGATATCTATCAATATATTACCTCTGAGCTCATACGTCTCAAACCGGAGACACCAAACAAATATATATTTAATAGAAATCAATTCACATAGAATGAAATTTAATGTCAGACATACATCCACTTACAAGTCCGTTCTGGGTCTAAATGAAATCGGAGACACCTTATTCCTCGTCTCGTATGTCCAATACGGAAGAGAGGTACTCGCATATCCGGACAATCAACAAGTACGTCCGGACAACTACCACTTTAACCCTTTACTGGGAGCTAACCAACGCAGGGCATTAGTAGTCGTCCATTCGATGTGAAGATCATCGGTCTTCAAACACCGTCTTCAATATCTTCGATTTAAATCGTCGTATAATTATTTGAAATGAGATTGAACTCGATCTTTTCAAATAATTCTCGAATATATATAATTTAAATCATTTCACATCGTTAATATTGTTTTATTGCTATTTTTATTTATAAAAATAGTCCAATTTAATTTAATGACACTTCAGGTTAATAGGCGGCCCTGGCGTAGTTTATACCCAAATTTGATTTACACATTTTTCGAAATCTAACTGTTGGATTTTAACAAAATTAATATCGTTGGAAAGATCTTCCCAAAGTGTAATGACCCGGTATTTTCACGGAACACTGACACAGATATTTGATCGTGAGTACGTATTTTCGAATACGATTTAAAATTTAGACTTTGAAATTTCAAAATTGGTTAACATATGTATAATAGAATTTATATGTGCAGCATTTATCAAAATCCATTTTGATACATTCAGGTATAATAGCATGAATTTAACAGCGTTTGTTTAAATTTATTTTACACATATATATGTGATAGCATGTATGGGATAACACTTGTTTAAAATTTATTTTAAATGTATGATAAATAACACTTATTTTTAAATGCCATTTTTCTTTGAAATATACTTGTTTTTATTTTTTTTAAAAGCTTTTAAACATTGTTTAAGCAAACTCCTTGTTTCAAACATGACTGAAACACCTTGACTAAAATATGATTTAAACACCTCTTTATGTTCTCAAATAAATGAAAGGAAATATTTACATTTTTGTATGCATTAAAATTAAAAACATATATTGTCTTATCTCCTTTAAATTCATGATCTCCTAGATGTGATTGTATATAAAATCTTATGAAAATCATTTGCATTTATATACATTGAAACAAGAACTTGTATGGTCAAAATCCCTTTGTAAAAGCATACTTTCATCACATACACCATAGTTGTAATAAAATCTCATGAACATTTATTTAAAAATTCTATATGCATGTTTTGTCAAATTCCTTTTCAAGTCATGATCTTATCACCATAAATCTTGCTAGCAAATCAAAATCTCAAGTAAATTATTTGCATTAAAACTAGGATATGGATTGTCAAATTCTACTTCATGATCCCATTCATGATCACATACATTATAGAGCCATTTTCAGATTTTTCAATCCCTTTCTTTCCTTTCAAATTAATTTCTTAAAATACAATTCAAGTTTCTATTTTCAAGACCATGGACATTTTGTCAATGAACGTGTACCTCAAAGATTTACCAAATCATGCTTATTCATCATGAACCTTACCTACCCTAGTTAAGAACATAAGGAATGATTTTCTGAAAATCTTTCCATGTCAAATAGTCACATGGCCGAGAGCAAATTTCAGATTTTCATGTACCATAAATTCAGATTTTGACACCACTTGCAAGGCAAGTTTGCCTCTAAAATAAATACTTGTAAAATCAAATAAGACATGTGAAAAGGTGGTTTGAAAACTCAACAAAATCTGAACATTTTTGGGTACATACATGATCACAACACTTTGCTTAAACCAAGAAGAGAGATTGATAGAAAGATTGGTTGTACATAGCAGCATTTAATGTTTCTTTGAAGGCCAATGAGAAGTATTGTGTACAATGCTTAGGGGATGTAGGAGGTAGAGGCTAGGCTGAGCATGCCATGTGAAATGAGGGGAGAAGGTAGAGATTTTGTGAGAGAAAATCAGTTTTTAATTGGTCTTTCATATGTCAAGTAAAGGGCTATTTTGTTGTTTCACATCACACATTAAATGCACATATATTTTATTCATTTTCTACCCTATATAAGGACCAGCACATGCACTCATCTCACACACACACTCACAACAAACTCAAAGGTTTTAACAAAGAAAAAGTAAAATTTTTGGTAGCTTTAAGGTGAGTTAAACTATTCTCAATTCTCTGCTTAATTTTTCTGCAGTTTTGATATCTTAACTATGGTTGAACTTGGAGTGTTGGTGATGTCTTGTTCTAGTAACAATATCTTGTATGGTTGTCTATTTGATTTGAAGTAGGAACCATGTTTTGTTGTAAATAAAAACCTTTAAGCATCAGGTGTTTGAAAGGGACATTCCCTGTTTGGTTTTTCCTGTCCTGTTAAGTTGGTATAAAACTTAACAAATATAGACAGATCAATAGACTAAGGTCAAGAGATTTGTAAGGAGATGTCATACTTGTTTTAAAACTTGTACCTAGTCATAAGAGGATTTAAATTCAAACAAGTATTAACAAAAGAAAACCCTTTACTGCTGTTTCAAAACAAACACAGAATGCTCTCTGTAATTCATTTTCTAAATGGATTTTCAAAATGAATAAAAACAAGTTTTGATTACATGATCCTAATAAAGTAAACAAATGATGATTTTTAAAACAGAAATCAAGATTTTTAATTTTCTAAATCATGAGAAATTCGAAGATGATCAAAATTGGGGTTTTTGGAAAATTCCGATCATCTAAATCACTGGAGGTCGCATGGGTGATGGTGGAGCTTCATCTAGATTCAAGGGATCGGGGAAAAATGCAAAACAATTTTTCAAATGTATGGGTTTTGTGAAATCGGAGAAAATAGGGTAAAAGGCTGGTTTTTGGGTTCGGTTTCTTACGTCAGGATTGCTCGACGATGGTGGGGATTTAAGGGTGCGGTCCAGGGGGTTTCGGGGCGTCAGTGGGTCGTGGTGTCAGGGCTGGAAGCGGACGACGATCAGTAGGCGGGGCGAGGCGCTGGCGTGGATTTTCCTGGATGACATTTTTTTGTCAAAAATGGTGGTACGGCGAGAATCAACGATGGACAGGCCAGGGATGGTCAGAGTGGTGCATGATGGTCAGGAGGAGGTGGGCGACATGGCTGAGTGGTCAGCGGTGGTGGATGGTGGCGCCAGCAGGTGTGCACGTGCACAACCGTGTATAAAGGGGGAATAAGAAGAAGCAGGAAGTGGTTTGGATGGGATGTCGAGAGCCAGGGCAATTTTCATGTGGCCAACGTGAGCATGGCCTAGGATTTTTAAGTGAAACCATGGAGGTTTGAACAGTGGTACTGGCACTTTAGTCAGTACGCTTACAAATGAAGTTTTTGAACAAAGCTTTAAATAAAAATGAAGTTCGAAATCAAAATAGATAATAAAGGAAATTTATTTAAATAAACATTTAAATAAAAATAGAATTTTTAATTAATCAAGGAAAGAAAAGTGAATCAGGATCTGACGAAATGTTGTCGAGAAATACAGAAGTTAAAATTTAAATAAAATTTAAATAAAATTTTAGATTTTATTTATAATTAGAATAAAAATGTTTTTTCTAATGAAGTTGTCAAAAGTCGAAAGAAATCGATCAAGTGGAAATGATCGAGTTGGTTGAGAAATCAGCACATAAGCTGTTATTTTAGATAAATTATAAATTTATTTTATAATTTAAATTAGAATCTATTTTCTAATGGGATATTTGAAATATTTAATTTCAAAACGAGGTAGAGAAACCATATGTAACTCATACGCTAGAATTGGTCAGTTTTATCTGAAAACTAAAATATCTGATATAAGAACTGATCATGAACAGTTCTGAACTTTACA
Organism: Allium sativum; assembly: GCA_030737875.1. Taxonomy (NCBI): domain Eukaryota; kingdom Viridiplantae; phylum Streptophyta; class Magnoliopsida; order Asparagales; family Amaryllidaceae; genus Allium; species Allium sativum. The sequence continues at coordinate 461,257,700 of CM060920.1, forward strand.
AAACAAGAACTGTGGAAAATGTTTTAACCGTGTTTAGACTGATAATAAAGAGAAGAATTTGATCAGTATGGAAAGAAGAATAAGAAGATCAAGAATAAAGGATCAAAGGGGAAATTTTGACGGAAACTATACAAAGTGTGAAAGTTGGTTATAAATCATAATTTAAGTCATTTATGATATCCAGATTTAGAAATAATGATGAGTAATGTTTTTCTAAAAATAGATAAAATAAGAATTTATTTTTAGAAGTGGTGAACAAAACGGAGAAAAACCCGTGTGCGACGCACACGCTAAAATTGACCGTTTTGAAAAGATGATCAATATACCAGATATTGACTAAATGATCATGTACTGTTTGGTTTGGCTATAACTGTCTATACAGATTAGATTATAATCTTGTTAGATTTATAATTTAAAGTGAAAAATGATTCGTTAATCATTTCAAAGAAGCCAAAATAAATATTTCACTTTGATTTGATTATACGCCGTGCGTCAGAGATTTTCAAATGATGATCGTAAACAATATCTTTGGTCTGTTCAGTCCCAGGACAAACCTGAATGGACGAGTGTATGACAACGTATATCAGTCAGATTCTACACATCGAATTTACGTAAGTATATTACGTTGGTGGCGGAGAAATTCATTTCTCTTAGCTTTACTGCCCGTGATATATTTGGGAAATCGAATGAGTATTTCTGACGGGTAGGACGATGTGGCATTCAAAGGAAATGAACCAGTGATGACGAAAAGATGAGTCTAGCCTCAAGCCTCACACCCAGGAAATGACAAAAATCGGGCTGGCAACATGGCTATGCGGGTCGCTCCTATTAGGGTGTAGTATCACCTATCTAGAGAAATTCCTTTTGTTTCTTAAATCTATCGATTCTGCCCATTCGGGGATGGTTACCGTACACAACCATCGGTGATATACACTCGATACACTCAAGAGAAATGAGTGGTCGGTCATGTAAGGGCCGGGTTGCAAGATGTTCTTGTTGAACCCAGGTGTATTTGCCTCTAGAGATACATCATCGGAAGGTGGTCCCATACCTTGTCAGAGTTGGAAATCCAATTTCCCTAAAGTGCCAAGCGGTTTTTATTTGTATACTATATAGGAGAATGTGAGATGCAAGCATTCTTCTAGATTCTGAATTATTTGTGGGAAACTTATATGATAATATCTGATTTCAAGTATACCACATGTTTTGATCTCATAAGGTAAAAACCCGTTCCGTATTCATGGCGTGGTCTTATGAGATATTTTGATTTCATTAAACTGTTTTAAACTGTTTACTCATACCAGTCCCCTGACTGACCCGGAGTAACTTTTCTGTGTTTTCCTTTAAACTCTTGGGTATTCATAACACTTGTTATGAATAGACAAGTGAATCAGGATATGATGAAACTTGTGAAGCTGGAATGAAGATTTTGCTGTGTGCTGGTCCATCTATCTACTGTATAATTAAGTCTGTCAGTTGATAATCTATGCTATGTATAATTACTGATGTACTAAGAATGGGTTGTATAACTAGACCTATGTTGCTCTGATGTATTATGTACTGTTGTGTAATATTATAAAGTATTATCTTTTGTGAAAAATTCCGCTGTGAGATTCTGATGTTCTGTGATTCATCTTCTATCTATTCTTATTTCTTATTAATGGCACGACTTTCGATGTGTTCGAAAATTGGGTCGTTACAGTTGGTATCAGAGCTTAGGTTACTGATTACCTAGGCTTTAGGTGAGTATGAGAGAGCGTATTCTTATAAAAATTTAAAATAAATTTAAAACAACTTGGATGTTATACCTAATTTAGTTATGTTCCATTAAGACTCGATTGGCAACCTGGTATACTCAGGTGATCAAATGAGTAGCCGAGGACGAAGAGGTCGAGCTAGGGGATCTTCCACTGTTACCGGTCGTACTGCTGGATCCCAAGACCAAGTGGAAGCAGTAGAGGAAGTTGCACTAGTTCAATAGGATAAGAGCTTTGCCACCATTTGTAAGGAATATACAACTCTGGGAGGAAAAGTTTTCAAAGGGACGGAATCTTTCATTGAAGTCCAAGCATGGTTGAGATCCTGTGAGAGGATTTTCAAGGGAATGAAATTGAATGATGAGCAGAAACGTCTCTTAGCTTCGTGGCAACTTCATGAAGCTGCTGCTATTTGGTGGGATGCTCAGACCACGAATGTTCCTGAGGAAGATTTCACTTGGGAAAAATTCAAAGAAGCTTTCGAAGCACAGTTTCTACCTGCTGCAGGAAAGACGAGGATGTATCGGGATTTCATTGATCTCAAGCAAGGGGATATGAAAGTATCTGAATACGAGAACAAATTCAACTCGCTTTCTTGTTTCGGGCCAGAACTGATAAACACCCCACTCAAGAAAAATGAAATGTTCATAGTGGGATTGAAGGATATCCTGCAGGTTCAGATGATTGGACATCTCAAGATTCCATTCGTGGATCTAGTGGATATGGCAGTTCGCTATGAGGCACTGGAGGGTAAGAAGCTAGTCGCAAAAGCAGCACAGACGGGAGAAACTAGTGGGGAAAATCAAAACAAAAGGAAATTCAATCCGAACTGGAACAACAACAATAAAGGAGTACCTAAGATGGGAGAAAAGGCCAAAGAACGATTCAAAGGTACCATATGCCACAACTGTTTGCAGAAAGGACACATTGCCAAGTTATGCACCAAGCCAACAGCAGAAAAGCCACAACAGACTCAGCAGCCGGAGCAACCTCAACCAAAGGGAACAAGTGATGCTATTCCACAGAAGTTTTCATGCTATAACTGTCATCAGCCAGGGCACTTGGTTAGAGACTGTCCACTGAAAAAGACACAGCAACCAAAGGTCTACGCTTTAATGGATAAGTCGTCCACTTCAGAGGATGTGAAAATAGAAGGAGCTTCAGAAGGTACCTTACTCTTTTCTTATAAAAGGAGTTAATTAATTAGGGTCAGCCTCGAGATAAAATAAATATGGTTGGATTGAATTAGAATAATATACATTTATATTGATACCGGAAATCAAGTTAGAATTTTAAACAGGGTTAAAAATTTGGATTTCTTGGGATTAAGGCTGGGCTTGAGGGTTTTAAGGAAGGGGAATTGGTCGATTTATGAAATCAAATCCCGGAATAGAGACCGTTAAGTACGTGTATGAAGATTTTGGGAAATACTTAACGGAGTTAAGTAAAATGGACCGATGAGTTGAGAAGGGAATTTGGACCGATATTTTTGGTTTTGGATAGGATGTTGCTGATGTGTGTGTTCTATTTATGATGTGTGTTTATATATAAGTCGATAACTCTAATCTACTGCTTACAAATTTCGGGGACGAAATTTTTATAAGGGGGGTAGAATGTAATGACCCGGTATTTTCACGGAACACTGACACAGATATTTGATTGTGAGTACGTATTTTCGAATACGATTTAAAATTTAGACTTTGAAATTTCAGAATTGGTTAACATATGTATAATAGCATTTATATGTGCAACATTTATCAAAATCCATTTTGATACATTCAGGTATAATAGCATGAATTTAACAGCGTTTGTTTAAATTTATTTTACACATATATATATATATGATAGCATGTATGGGATAACACTTGTTTAAAATTTATTTTAAATGTATGATAAATAACACTTGTTTTTAAATGCCATTTTTCTTTGAAATATACTTGTTTATATATTTTTAAAAGCTTTTAAACATTGTTTAAGCAAACTCCTTGTTTCAAACATGACTGAAACACCTTGACTAAAATATGATTTAAACACCTCTTTATGTTCTCAAATAAATGAAAGGAAATATTTACATTTTTGTATGCATTAAAATTAAAAACATATATTGTCTTATCTCCTTTAAATTCATGATCTCCTAGATGTGATTGTATATAAAATCTTATGAAAATCATTTGCATTTATATACATTGAAACAAGAACTTGTATGGTCAAAATCCCATTGTAAAAGCATACTTTCATCACATACACCATAGTTGTAATAAAATCTCATGAACATTTATTTAAAAATTCTATATGCATGTTTTGTCAAATTCCTTTTCAAGTCATGATCTTATCACCATAAATCTTGCTAGCAAATCAAAATCTCAAGTAAATTATTTGCATTAAAACTAGGATATGAATTGTCAAATTCTACTTCATGATCCCATTCATGATCACATGCATGATAGAACCATTTTCAGATTTTTGAATCCCTTTCTTTCCTTTCAAATTAATTTCTGAAAATACAATTCAAGTTTCTATTTTCAAGACCATGGACATTTTGTCAATGAACGTGTACCTCAAAGATTTACCAAATCATGCTTATTCATCATGAACCTTACCTACCCTAGTTAAGCACATAAGGAATGATTTTCTGAAAATCTTTCCATGTCAAATAGTCACATGGCCGAGAGCAAATTTCAGATTTTCATGTACCATAAATTCAGATTTTGACACCACTTGCAAGGCAAGTTTGCCTCTAAAATAAATACTTGTAAAATCAAATAAGACATGTGAAAAGGTGGTTTGAAAACTCAACAAAATCTGAACATTTTTGGGTACATACATGATCACAACACTTTGCTTAAACCAAGAAGAGAGATTGATAGAAAGATTGGTTGTACATAGCAACATTTAATGTTTCTTTGAAGGCCAATGAGAAGTATTGTGTACAATGCTTAGGGGATGTAGGAGGTAGAGGCTAGGCTGAGCATTCCATGTGAAATGAGGGGAGAAGGTAGAGATTTTGTGAGAGAAAATCAGTTTTTAATTGGTTTTTCATATGTCAAGTAAAGGGCTGTTTTGTTGTTTCACATCACACATTAAATGCACATATATTTTATTCATTTTCTACCCTATATAAGGACCAGCACATGCACTCATCTCACACACACACACTCACAACAAACTCAAAGGTTTTAACAAAGAAAAAGTAAAATTTTTGGAAGCTTTAAGGTGAGTTAAACTGCTCTCAATTCTCTGCTTAATTTTTCTGCAGTTTTGATATCTTAACTATGGTTGAACTTGGAGTGTTGGTGATGTCTTGTTCTAGTAACAATATCATGTATGGTTGTCTGTTTGATTTGAAGTAGGAACCATGTTTTGTTGTAAATAAAAACCTTTAAGCATCAGGTGCTTGAAAGGGACATTCCCTGTTTGGTTTTTCCTGTCCTGTTAAGTTGGTATAAAACTTAACAAATATAGACAGATCAATAGACTAAGGTCAAGAGATTTGTAAGGAGATGTCATACTTTTTTTAAAACTTGTACCTAGTCATAAGAGGATTTAAATTTAAACAAGTATTAACAAAAGAAAACCCTTTACTGCTGTTTCAAAACAAACACAGAGTGCTCTCTGTAATTCATTTTCTAAATGGATTTTCAAAATGAATAAAAACAAGTTTTGATTACATGATCCTAATAAAGTAAACAAATGATGATTTTTAAAACAGAAATCAAGATTTTTAATTTTCTAAATCATGAGAAATTCGAAGATGATCAAAATTAGGGTTTTTGGAAAATTCCGATCATCTAAATCACTGGAGGTCGCATGGGTGATGGTGGAGCTTCATCTAGATTCAAGGGAGCGGGGAAAAATGCAAAACAAATTTTCAAATGTATGGGTTTTGTGAAATCGAAGAAAATAGGGTAAAAGTCTGGTTTTTGGGTTCGGTTTCTTACGTCAGGATTGCTCGACGATGGTGGGGATTTAAGGGTGCGGTACAGGGGGTTTCGGGGCGTCAGTGGGTCGTGGTGTAAGGGCTGGAAGCAGACAGCGATCAGTAGGCGGGGCGAGGCGCTGGCGTGGATTTTCCTGGATGACATTTTTTTTGTCAAAAATGGTGGTACGGCGAGAATCAACGATGGACAGGCCAGGGATGGTCAGAGTGGTGCATGATGGTCAGGAGGAGGTGGGCGACATGGCTGAGTGGTCAGCGGTGGTGGATGGTGGCGCCAGCAGGTGTGCACGTGCACAACCGTGTATAAAAGGGGAAGAAGAAGAAGCAGGAAGTGGTATGGAGGGGATGTCGAGAGGCAGGGCAATTTTCATGTGGCAAATGTGAGCACGGCCTAGGATTTTTAAGTGAAACCATGGAGTTTTGAAAAGTGGTACTAGCACTTTAGTCAGTACGCTTACAAATGAAGTTTTTGAACAAAGCTTTAAATAAAAATGAAGTTCGAAATCAAAATAGACAATAAAGGAAATTTATTTAAATAAACATTTAAATAAAAATAGAATTTTTAATTAATCAAGGAAAGAAAAGTGAATCAGGATCTGATGAAATGTTGTCGAGAAATACAGAAGTTAAAATTTAAATAAAATTTTAGATTTTATTTATAATTAGAATAAAAATGTTTTTTCTAATGAAGTTGTCAAAAGTCGAAAGAAATCGATCAAGTGGAAATGATCGAGTTGGTTGTGACGGACGATGAGAAATCAGCACAGAAGCTATTATTTTAGATAAATTATAAATTTATTTTATAATTTAAATTAGAATCTATTTTCTAATGGGATATTTGAAATATTTAATTTCAAAACGAGGTAGAGAAACCATATGTAACTCATACGCTAGAATTGGTCAGTTTTATCTGAAAACTAAAATATCTGATATAAGAACTGATCATGAACAGTTCTGAACTTTACAAAACAAGAACTGTGGAAAATGTTTTAACCGTGTTTAGACTGATAATAAAGAGAAGAATTTGATCAGTATGGAAAGAAGAATAAGAAGATCAAGAATAAAGGATCAAAGGGGAAATTTTGACGGAAACTATACAAAGTGTGAAAGTTGGTTATAAATCATAATTTAAGTCATTTATGATATCCAAATTTAGAAATAATGATGAGTAATGTTTTTCAAAAAATAGATAAAATAAGAATTTTTTTAGAAGTGATGAACAAAACGGAGAGAAAACCCGTGTGCGACACACACGTTAAAATTGACCGTTTTGAAAAGATGATCAATATACCAGATATTGACTAAACGATCATGTACTGTTTGGTTTGGCTATAACTGAGACGACCCGAACTTCCCCGTGTAGGAAAGCACAGATAGAATTGAGGACAAGACAAAATAGAACGCATACAGAAGAACATTTCATTGTTATTACAACAATTCCATCAGATACAAGAATATACAGAGTATAAATGAATAAATTACATATGAAAAATATCAGAGATTACAATAAATTACATAGCAGCGGAAAAATATACAAAACACAACAGAAAGTGATACACGGATACAGAGCTTTCTGAGCATCATTCCAGCTATAAATCAGGACCCTGTGAATATAAATCTGCAAAACCAAAACTACTAGCTGCCCGTGTGGAAAATAGGGACACCCAGAGTTTAGGTTAAAACAATAAACTCCAGGTCAGTCATGTGACTGGTGTGAGAACTAAAACAGTTATTTAAAACTTTACTTTAAAGGATAGTAATTCAAGGGACCACGCCATATAACACGGAACGGGTTTCCTCCCAAGAATACTAGTGCATATAACAAAACAGCGCAATGCTCTTTGAAAAAATGAAGCTATTATAAGACCCAGATCCCATCACACAATGCAACGCAAGCCGGAGGATAGGGTTTTTACCTTATAATAGCCAAAGCATGCTTGATACGTTTAAAACACATTATTTTGATATTACTATAAGTGTATAGTTTCAAAACAATTTCAATCATAAATATCAATCATAGGCGGCATGAATGACCCATACCACCATGTCGCCATACTAGGTTCTACAAATAAAACCGAAATATCACGTATTGGAAATTGGATTCCATCATGAGTCGAGGCAAGGGGCAAGCTCCTCTCCGATTCGAGACACTCTAGCAAATGTCCCAGGACCCCACTAGGATCCTTGGATCTTCAGGGCCGGTCCTCTCTTACTTTTGAGGATTAGTTATTCCTGAACACACGTTTCCCGGTCCTTACAGACCTATATCCGAGGCGCCTCATTTCCAACAACCACACAGGTGAAAAGTATATAAATGTCAGGGCAAGTAAGTCACTGACACCACCCTAGCTAGAAAGAAACGTCGTGCTCTCCCTGCAGTCACTATCCCGTTTTTGACTCATACCGAGGTGTGAGGCTCGCGAATTCACGTTATACACAATGCTACGCCACACAGGCCGTGCTTTGATCATCAACCACAAGACTTTGCTTTTCAACAAAAGCCTTGATCAATTGCCACTTATGTGTGCCACACTGGCAATTCACTCCATGCGACTGATGTCCATCGATATACAACCTCTGAGCTCGTACGTCTCAGAGAAGGGCGTTAAGCAAGAGAATAAATTCTCCGCCGCCAAACAGATGTATATTTAATAGAGATCAATCAACACAGAATAAAATCCAATGTCAGACACACAATCCATTTACAAGTTCGTTCTGGGTCTGAACGAAACCGGAGGCACTTTCCTCGCATATCCATCCATCTCCAAGTACGTCTGGACGATCACCAACTGTTTCCCTCATCTTGGGTGTACAACCCAATCAAGATCATCAGTAATCACCCAAACGATGTGAAGACTTCCGGTCTTCGACCACCGTCTTCATTTTCGACATCTCGTCGAATCGGTTATTCAGAATGGGTATAACCCGGCCTTTCTGAATAACCCACGTATATGATAAACAAATGTTACACAAACACAACAAACGCCTCATTCCGATTCAGAATATTCTTTTATTCACAAAATCACATTCTTAGGGAAATGTTCCCATTAATTTTATCCAAGATAAATTCTTCTAAATTTATCCTATAATTTTCCTTTGGATATCATTTCAAACCATTTTATGGTTTTCCAAACTAGTCGGGATTAGCGAACCACACCGAAGTAATTATTTATTTTATTTTCCAATCCCAACCTATATATCCCATGGAGCAAAACTGGTGATACTCCATTCCTAACACCACAGTGTTATCGGTAAAATTAATTACCATTTCACGTTCAAATCTAATTAAAGATTTAACTATCGCTTTGGAGCAAAACTGGTGATACTCCACTCTCGATCACTTTTCAGATTTGATAATTTAAATTATCAATTTACATTTTTAATCTAATTAAAGATTCATTAAAACTCCACTTAGTTTTAATCTTTTCAAAAATCAACATCCTGCCTTTAACTGGGTTAAAGAACCAATGTCATCTAAAACACGATTCACGATAAACCCAAATCACATTTGATATTAAATACAAGGCTCTGAATAGAAAATATACTGGCTTATATTCAATATCAAATTCTGAAACCAACAAATATCGTATTGGAAATAACGATATAAAATATATCTTTCAAATTCCCATAACGATATCTGTATAGTCACGAAATCCAACATCGAAATATTCCGAAGATAATTTTGATTCAACTCCACTTCCACTTCACGTATTGGGAATATTGATTATTTTTAAAATCACTTTCAAATTCAATTTATTTATTTCAAAAATAAATTGATTTTAATTCTAGTTCAAAACTAGTTCATTTCGACAAAAATATATTTTTATCCTTTCAAATGTGGAATTCTTCAGCCCAATTTTTCCCAAATCATTTCTTATAATTCTACACAAATTATAGATATTTTTAATAATTTTATCAAGGCCCGTACAGTCGATTTCCATCAACGGCCATCGAACTGCACTTACAGCGACCTTTTTCGAATTTGATTTGGACATAATTCCAAATCCAACCGTTAGATTTCAAATTTCTAATATTCATTGGAAAGCTCTTTTCGATACGAACCCAACGGTTCCGGTTTTAGGAGAATCCGACGGTCGGAACTCCCACAACGTCAATTCGAAGTCAATGGTCGAAATTCACTAACTGCCGCGCCGCGGCGCATTCTATTCAGGCCATTATATATATATAATATATATATATATATATATATTATATATTTCGTCGATTTCCTTTTTAAAACGTATTTTATAAATCGTTTTAAATTCGTTTTCAAAACCATTTCAACACTATATTCAATTTCAAATCGATTGGATTTCAATTCAACTCGAATTCATTTCAATTTTATTTAATTTGAATTCAAATTCGTTTCAATTCAATTCAAATACTAATTCGTTTCAATTCAATTTGAATTTACCTTCTATTTAATTCAATTCGAATTCATTTCAAATTGATTTCAATTCAATTTCGGTTTGTTTTAAATTTCATTCAAAACGATTTCAATTCGTTTTTAACTCAATTTCAATTTAATTCAATTTGAATTCATTTCTATTTTATTCGAATTCAAATTCACTTTCTATTCAATTCAAATTCTAATTCGTTTTCTATTCAATTCGAGTCGAATTCATTTTCTATTCAATTCGAGTCGAATTCATTTTCTATTCAATTCGAGTCGAATTCATTTTCTATTCAATTCGAATCGAATTCATTTCAAATTGATTCAATAAAATTTCAATTTCAATTTTTATCTAATTCAATTTGAATTTCATTTCAAAATATTAGATTTTGAAATCACTTTTCAATATTCATTGTAAAACGAATAAAATCAATATAAATATCGTTCACGTCAAAATAGCGCATCTCTAATCCACACGGCTTTATATTTTTCAAAAACTTCTTTATTCTATTCTACAAATGAATATTTATTCTATTCAACACATGAATCTATATTTCTTTCAACACACGACTATTTTTGTTATGTAAAATATTTTATAAAACTATGGTATCTATCGTTTGGTTTTAATTAGACTCCATCGTAAAGTAGTTCTAATTTTAAATATGATAAAGATGTGAATTTTATTTTTAAAATATTTTACTCAACACATAAATAATTTCAACTCAGGAACATCGTCAACACATGACTATTTTATATTCAACACATGAATCTTCTTTTATAATATTCATTATTTTCCCGATTGGAATGAGGCCCAATCAATCACCATATAATGTTAATTATATGTTTTCCATACAACACATGTATATAATAGCATTGAAAAATAATCAACCATCAACCAAAGTGCACTACACTGTATAAGCATCAAATATAGATATCTAACGCTTATAACAGCCTGTCAATCAATCGATCGACATATTTAATCAATCAGGATGAGTGAACTTCAAATTTCATCCCAACACCCGTGTGGGGTTTCAAACAATCAAACACAGATTTTTATTTGTGCAGTTGGGCGATGTGTAAAATTTATCGACCCAATCAATATCAGTCAAATCAGTGTATATAAACAAATCGGCCGATTTGTTTATAAATATTTATTTATTCACTTTCACGTTAAAAAATATTTTTTTAACGATAATATATTTTATTTTAACACATGAATTTCTATTCATTTCATTTACACAATAAAAATGATATTTTTATTTTTCTAACATATTTTAGAAAATTTCGGCGGCATAACGGCACGATACTAGAAACGGGACAAGGCCTAGCCTTATCCCCGGTCTAGTGAAGGCCCACGCCATTCACACATCAATCAAATTAATTTCATTTCACCAAACAATTCAATTCAAACCAAATAAACTAACCAACTACTCAACCAAACAATTTAACAAACAAGCCATCCATGGTCTGTGGATGACGGGTGTCGGGTGCTACTAAACACCGTCTGCATCCTAGTATATATATATAACTAGAAAAAGAGAATTTAGAGTGAGAAGTTCTCACCAATAGCTATCCTAACTCCACGGCACTTCCTATGTAGAACATCTTCACCGTGCTCGCCTTTCTTCACTTTCGTTGCCCGTAGCCACTACACATATAAAAATCGAATTTTTACTTCGCTGTTCAATATATAAAAATCGAATTTTTACTTCGCTATTCAATATATAAAAATCGAATCTTTACTTCGCTATTCAATATATAAAAATCGAATTTTTACTTAGCTATTCAATATATAAAAATCGAATTTTTACTTCGCTATTCAATATATAAAAATCGAATTTTTACTTCGCTATTCAATATATAAAAATCGGTTTTTTTTACTATGCTATTCAATATATAAAAATTGAATTTTTTACTATGCTATTCAATATATAAAAATCTCGCCTTTTCAAATTTAAAGATTTGATCTTTTCTATTTTAAAAATCTGATCTTTTCTATTTTAAAAATCTAATCTTTTCTATTTTAAAAATCACGTCTTTTCTATTTTAAAAATCACGTCTTTTCTATTTTTAAAAATCACGTCTTTTCTATTGTAAAAATCACGTCTTTTCTATTTTAAAAAACACGTCTTTTCTATTGTTAAAAACCCTATGTTTAAAACTGAAAATAAAATCTACATTATTAACTATAGTTAACAAATTAAAACTAAGTAATTAAATTAACAAATTACCTTAGCTCGTCGCTTGTCGAAGAGGGGGGGGGGGGTTGCGCAGGCAGGCGGTGGTCGTGGGTGGTGCGGGTCTAGTGGCGTCGAATTTAAGAGGAGAGGAAGAAGGGGATAGGGAGAACGAGGAGGAGGGGTGCGAGGCAACGGGAGGAGGAAGAAGATGGAGGGCGGCAGTGGTTGGGGGCCCCATCTGGCGGCGTCGGGGTCGTGGCGTGGAGGGGCTTGCGCGTCGAGCTTCGAGGAGGGGGGGGTGCAGCTCCGCCACCTGCGGCGGCGCAGTGGTCATCGGGGAGGGGCGGCGGCTCCTCCCCCTGCTTCGTCGTCTTCTTCCTTTTTTTTCTTTTTTCTTTTTTTTTTCTTTCTGATCGAATTGAAAACGAGAAAGGGGGGGGGGGGAAGATGTATAGGAGAGGGTGAGGAGAGAGATTTAATTAATTAATTTTATTATTATTTAATTTCAAAACGTTGACTTTTACATATGACCTCAAAACGAGGCCCACCGCCTGTCGTCTATAGCGTTTTACCCCCATTCCGAACACAATGGGATATGTATCGTAAGCTGATTCTATCGTTTCGAACAGTTTCCGTTAAAATCAACATATAACTCTATATATTGAATTTGAACGCGCATTTCAATTTACCGGGGTCACATACTAACTAGAAAAATTCCCAAAAAATATTTTCTAGCTTCGTATTGACGATACGGTCCTAACAAAACTAGTTTCGTCGAATTCTGAGACCGTTGGAAAAATGGCCATTTTCCAGTCGATTAAAATCAACTGAAATGGTCAAACGCGTTTTCTTTGCCACGCTCACATATTGATTCGAAAAATTATGAAATTTGGAATCTAGCAATAACTTGACATCACGGATCCAACAAAAGTGGTTTCGTCGAAATCCGAGGTCGTTTGCAAAATTCCCATTTTTAAGGGCCTGAATTCCCTAGCGACTATTCAGAATTTTCAACTGGACATATCTTTTGATTCCCGCTATGAAATTTTGATTTTTCGGATTCGTTGGAAAGATATTCCCAATTAGATCCTAATGTTTTTGGTTTCACTAAAATCCGGTTTGTTTTGCACCCGGTATGTTCAATTGAAGTTTGAAATCGAATTATCGAACTACCGCGCCATTTTCAATTCTATTTATAATTATATATAATTATTTATATTCTAACGACGACGTATATAATATATACATCGAATTCTATTCAAAATAAATTTTCCGTTGACATTATTTAAAATAATTCATTTTAAATGTTCAAAATTCACTAAAATGGCCAAAACAAAAATTTTAAACTGGCCCAGATTTTCGGGTTATTACAATAACTGTCTATACAGATTAGATTATAATCTTGTTAGATTTATAATTTAAAGTGAAAAATGATTCGTTAATCATTTCAAAGAAGCCGAAATAAATATTTCACTTTGATTTGATTATATGTCGCGCGTTAGAGATTTTCAAACGATGATCGTAAACAATATCTTTGGTCTGTTCAGTCCCAGGACAAACCTGAATGGACGAGTGTCTGACAACGTATATCAGTCAGATTCTACACATCGAATTTACGTAAGTATATTACGTTGGTGGTGGAGAAATTCGTTTCTCTTACCTTTATTGCCCGTGATATATTTGGGAAATCGAATGAGTATTTCTGACGGGTAGGACGATGTGGCATTCAAAGGAAATGAACCAGTGATGATGAAAACACGAGTCTAGCCTCAAGCCTCACACCCAGGAAATGACAAAAATCGGGCTGGCAGCATGGCTATGTGGGTCGCTCCCATTAGGGTGTAGTATCACCTATCTAGAGAAATTCCTTTTGTTTCTTAAATCTATCGATTCTGCCCATTCGGGGATGGTTGCCGTACACAACCATCGGTGATATACACTCGATACACTCAAGAGAAATGAGTGGTCGGTCATGTAAGGGCCGGGTTGCAAGACATTCTTGTTGAACCCAAGTGTATTTGCCTCTAGAGATACATCATCGGAAGGTGGTCCCATACCTTGTCAGAGTTGGAAATCCAATTTCCCTAAAGTGCCAAGCGGTTTTTATTTGTATACTATATAGGAGAATGTGAGAAGCAAGCATTCTTCTAGATTCTAAATTATTTGTGGGAAACTTATATGATAATATCTGATTTCAAGTATACCACATGTTTTGATCTCATAAGGTAAAAACCCGTTCCGTATTCACGGCGTGGTCTTATGAGATATTTTGATTTCTTTAAACTGTTTTGAACTTTTTACTCATACCAGTCCCCTGACTGACCCAGAGTCACTTTTCTATGTTTTCCTTTAAACTCTTGGGTATTCATAACACTTGTTATGAATAAACAAGTGAATCAGGATATGATGAAACTTGTGAAGCTGGAATGAAGATTTTTCTGTGTGCTGGTCCATCTATCTACTGTATAATTAAGTCTGTCAGTTGATAATCTATGCTATGTATAATTACTGATGTACTAAGAATGGGTTGTATCACTAGACCTATGTTGCTCTGATGTATTATGTACTGTTGTGTAATATTATAAAGTATTATCTTTTGTGAAAAATTCCGCTGTGAGATTCTGATGTTCTGTGATTCATCTTCTATCTATTCTTATTTCTTATTAGTGGCACGACTTTCGATGTGTTCGAAAGTTGGGTCATTACACAAAGCAAACCTAAGGTTTCAGTTTTTGGAAAATCCGACGGTTGGATCTTTCGGTATAATTTATTAAAGTTTCGATTCCGAAACGCGAACTACCGTGTGCTATTCGTTTAATTTTAATTTTAATATATATATATATATAATCTTTCGACGGTTTCACTAACATGTTTAAAATGATGTTTTCAACCTAACTAAACATATCTTAACATATAAACATTTTTAATGTTTCAACAAATTTCCCTAAATATGATTCCTTTTTATAATGAATCATCATATACATTAAAAATATCATTTCTGATGTTTCAACTAAATTTGATCATTCCTATATTCACATATATACCATAAAAAGAAGAATTTTATTGTCTACACAATTTCTACATTTCATATGTATAAATAAAAAGAATATTTTATTTATGCAAATAAAAGTAATATTTTATTTTCTACCCAATTACTACATTTCATATGTATACAATAAAAAGAATGTTTTGTTGTTTTACACAAATTCTACATTTTCTATGTATACAATAAAAAGAAGGTTTTATTGTTTTACACAATTTCTACATTTCCTATGTACACAATAAAAAGAATGTTTTATTGTTTTCAATTCCTATGTTCATATGACAAGTAAAAAGAAATTTTATTTGTGTAACATTTTCTATGTTTTCCAATGACAAATAAAAAAGAGTATTTTATTTGTACACAATTCTATCTTTCTAATGACAAATAAAAAGAGTATTTTATTTGCATACATGTTTTCTACTTTTCTAATGATAAATAAAAAGAGTATTTTATTTGCATACATGTTTTCTACTTTTCTAATGACAAATAAAAAGAGTTTTATTCGCATAACATTTTCTACATGTTTCTAATGAAAAATAAAAAGGAGTTTTGTTCGCATAACATTTTCTACATGTCTCTAATGACAAATAAAAATGAGTTTTGTTTGCATAACATTTTCTACATGTCTCTAATGACAAATAAAAAGGAGTTTTGTTTGCATAACATTTTCTACATGTCTCTAATGACAAATAAAAAGGAGTTTCGTTCGCATAACATTTTCTACATGTCTCTAATGACTCGCATAACATTTTCTACATATCTCTAATGACAAATAAAAAGGAGTTTTGTTCAAATAACATTTTCTACATGTCTCTAATGACAAATAAAAAGGAGTTTTTATTTGCATAACATTTTCTACATGTCTCTAATGACAAAATAAAAAGGAGTTTTTATGTGTATATAAATTCTACATTAACATGACAAATAAAAATGATATTTTTATTTGTATACAAATCTATTTTTAACATAACAAATAAAAATGATATATTTATGTGTATACAATTCCTATATTAACATGACAAATAAAAATGATATTTTTATTTGTATACAAATCTATTTTTAACATAACAAATAAAAATGATATTTTTATGTGTATACAATTCCTACATTAACATGACAAATAAAAGTGATATTTTTATTCGTATACAAATCTATTTTTAACATAACAAATAAAAATGATATTTTTATATGTATACAATTCCTACATTAACATGACAAATAAAAATGATATTTTTATTTGTATATAAATCTATTTTTAACATAACAAATAAAAATGATATTTTTATGTGTATACAATTCCTACATTAACATGACAAATAAAAATGATATTTTTATTTGTATACAAATCTATTTTTAACATAACAAATAAAAGTGATATTTTTAATTTGTCTACATTTCTAATTTCAACATAACAAATAAAAAGAAATATTTTTATTTGTTTACAAATTTCTATTTTTCCATTATATTCAATTAAATCAACGGATCACCACAACAACATCAATCAATTCAAATCAAATCGCGTACAACAACAATCTGAATTTAACAGCGTATATGCAAAAATTTCTAAACACGATAATAATTAATTGATTTTAATTATTTAAAAAGAAATCACACAATGCTTCGAATATTCCCAAAAATTTCCAGTCGATCTAAATCCTCTGGTTTCTTCTAAAACGAAGAAGACTCCGCCACGATCAAAACAATTCCTGTTTCACGCGATTCCGGTAATGCACGAATAAGTTATGAATTTATTTGTGTTGTTAACATTTTTAAATTAAATAATTTTAATTAGAAATTTCCTTCTTCCTCCTCAAAAAAAAAACACGGCTGCCCCTTCCTATAACAGTTCAAAACTAGGTTTACACTTCCCGATCGAACCATTCAGCTTCGTCACAATCCGACCACACCACGTCGAAGAGGGGAGAGGCGCGCTCAAGGGGGACCCCACGCAGTGGAGTTCGATCATGGAAGGGGGTGCAGCGGCAACCCTAACGACGGCGGTTTGGGGTCCAATAACGCGATGAAGACTCGATGACAGGTGGTGTTATCCGTATGGATTTGAAGAGGAGGAGGAGCACTACAATATTGTCAAAAGGAGGGGGGATTTTACTGTGAGGATAGAGAGAATTTAAGGGATGAAATTCGGAGCTTTTTGGCCATGGAAATAAGGTGGCGGCGACTGTGTAGATTTAGGGTTTTGAATACTTAGGGTTATTTATAATAAAATATTATTAAATGCTCTAATTTACAGAAAAACCCGTTAATTCCTAATAGCTCCAAATCCAGCCCAACGAATGTTGCCCGTAGCCAAATACCCCCATTCCATACACAATGGACTAGGTTCTGTCAGCCCATTTGATCGTCTCAGTAACGACCCGTATTCTACACATCATAGGATTGTAGAATATTTATTTCTTTCCCGTGTGAAGTCGTATGGTCATGTAACTTTGGGAAACATCCATTAGAGTCATTTCCCGTGTTCATGATTTTTGTCGATTTTTAAATGACCATTTTGCCCCTAGTTGGTACTGTTTTGGCCATAACTTTTGATTGGAAAGGAATTTTGACCTGAAACCACCTCCATTTGATTCGTTTGATGGTTTACCTTTCCGAAGAGTGGTCATAATAGTCAAACGGACTTACCGTTTGGGAGATATGGCTGAAACAAGGTTTGGAGGGTGAAAACTGCTTAACCGGGCCAAATCGGGTGATTAGCGAGTAGGCCCATAACCCATTTCGGGATTAGGGTTATGGGAGGGCTGAAATGAGATGGAGAATCATTCCATTTCAGTTTTCTAGCCTCCACTTATCACCAAGGAACCCTAAAAATGGCCTCCAACCTCTAAATCACTTCCAAATCACCTTTTTGCCAAGGATTTAGCTTAGCAACCCCTAATCAAGGAAGATCTTCACCAAAGCAACTAAGGAGCTGCTGTTTGGCATTAAGATTCACATCAAATCAGAAAATTATTTCAGATCTTAGTTTATTTTGTGGTTAAGGTGAGTGATTTGCATAGTTTTACACTAATTATGGCTATTTAGGGGTAATTAGTGTTAATTAGCGAATTTAAACATGATAAAATTCTGGAAAAATGTTTATAAAATTCGGAATGATGTTTTAGACCTCTGATATGAATTTGGGTTAATTTGGTTAAGTTTTGTTAATCCTATCATTAGTTTCACCTAAATATGCTTAGGGGGAAATATGGGGTTTTGGGTATGTTTGATCCATTTTAACCTATTATGTTGATGTTTTGATGTTTGGGGTTGATTATGTATGTTGCTATGACTGTATGAAATTCTTTTTGACTGATTGGAATAGTTGGAATGGTCGAAAACGCCGTCGAGAGGCGTAAACAACTCGCTGGAACAGCTGCAGGAAGTATGCAGGGATCGGATCGGATTGCATGCCATGTCCACGATCCGCACTCGCGCTTCGCACCCCGATCCGAACCAGATGATCACGACCCGACATGAGGAGTTGTTATGCGATCCGCCTCGTCCTTCCACGAACCGACCAGCCTCACGAACTGATGGAAAGTCACGACCCGATCCATGTAGCACGATCCGACCCGTTGGAACGCGATCCGCAGGGAGTTCACGATCCGACCAGAAGGGGAGACCCGATCCGATGGAGACTGGATTCACGAGACCAGGGAGGAGGGCGATCCGATCACCTGGAGGATCACGACCCGATCCGATGCAGGAGGCGCGACCCGATCCGAATGCTTAAGGCCGATCCGATCCGATGAAGAATGTGAAGGATGATCCGATCCGATTCGATGGTGATGACCAATAACCCGAGATGCAAAGGTAGTCCAAATGGGAGTTAGAGCTCAGGATCCCGGAACCAGTTGGGAACCAATGAGTTCACTTCATGGTTGGACTTTGCTGCGGGACGTGTGCTAAGGAGTTGTCGACGTTCATAACTTCGATTCACCACTAAGAATGAATGATGGGCTACTTATCAGTGCAGTAGGGTTATTATGACCTGAGGGGCAAAGTGATGGTAGCAAGACTACGTTATCAGTGCAGTATGGTCATTATGACCTGAGGGGCAAGGTGATGCGTAGTAAGACTATGAGCCAACGTAGATGGGGTGAATAACTCCATGGGGCAAGTGGACATAGTAAGGATTAGTAAGACTATGAGCCAGTGCAGTGGGGTTCTTGTGACTCCATGGGGCAAAGTGGAGATAGTAAGGATTGGTAAGGCTATGAGCCAGCGCAGATGGGGTGAATAACTCCATGGGGCAAAGTGGACATAGCAAATGATTAGTGGCTACGTTATCAGTGCAGTGAAGCCATTTATGACTTCATGGGGCAGAGTGATCGTAGCAAGGAATGTTGGGTGATCGAAGTGGTGAATATCGTATGCTTTACGCACTGAGTGAGAGATGTGAGGATGGATGCTATGTTTGATTCTTTGCCATCCCTATGACATGCACACCTCCCCCACCTCCGTATCTTTATATTGATTGATATGATACCTTAGAGTGTTGTACAGTATGTAGTGCTAACTCTTTGGTTGTAGGTCCAGGTTCAGGTATGTTTTAGTCTACCTGTTATTGTTCACTTTAGATGCTTATCGCTCATACCAGGCTTTATGTCGGACCCAGAGTTTTATGTCTCCTCTTATTACTCTGGGTGCTCACACGAGCAGACTAGAGACAGGTTAGCTGGTGGTGCGCGAGTAGTTGATTCGGAGGCGGGCAGGAGGCTTCCATGTATGATATATATACACATTCTCCCTGTGTCGTTGGTGGTCGCTACTTGGGCATTAGTAGTGTACCTCATTTATCTTGCTTTTGCTTGAGACAGTTTGAAAGTTGTAATAAGCTGTATTTTGGATTTCCGCTGCTATGATGTTTAGTTCTGATTTTCAGCTTATGCCATGTCTCTCCTGTTTTATGTCAAGTATGTTATTATTATATTTTGTTCTATGCGCTGTGAGACATTCTACAGGTTCTTTGTATGTTCATTTCCTTCTTCCTTTTCCTTCTGACGACCCGTTCCGTGCTAACTGGACATGTGTACAGCGCACTTTTGGAGTAAATGTCGGTTGGTGCGGGGCGGGCCGTCACACTTGGTATCAGAGCTCTAGGTTGCGTAGTTAACCTAGGGAAAGGCACTAGGGAGAGTTAGTACGTATATGAGAGCGCGTATTTGTGATTACTTTGGTTTTCAAAAGCTATGTATATATATACTATTGGTAGTATAAATGAAGTCGTGCTGCACTAGCACCACTATGGGGTCGTTAATCGTTTCCTTTTTTCAGATTGACGATGAGCCGATATGTTAGAGGTACCGGTAGAGGGGCCAATAATGGGAATGCTGCTGACATGAGGACGATGTTTACTGACCTCATGAGGGAGATGCTTTGAGATGTACAGAGGGCAGCTCTCAATTGTGGAAATGGTGGTGGTCCAGTAGTGCAGGCGCCTAGGGTCGATTTCGCCAAGTTGTGCAAGGATTACACTAATCTTGGTGGAAAGCCGTTCCACGGAACGGAGTCGGCCACAGACGTTCAAGATTGGATGGATAGCTGTGATCGTATCTTTGATTACTTGGGTCTTGAGGATGCGATGAAGAGAAGGCTAGCGTCTCGTCAGCTGCAAGGGCGAGCGATGAATTGGTGGAATGCCATTAGAACAGCTACTCCAGAGGACCAGGTTACTTGGGTTCAGTTCAAGGCTCTCTTTAGCGAGAAGTTCATTCCAGCTGCCCAGAAGTCAGTGTTGTTCAAGAGGTTCTTGGAACTCAAGCAGAATGGGAGGGCAGTTTCTGATTATATTGCTGAGTTCGACACTTTGTCGAAGTATGGACTGTCTCTTATCGATACTCCTGAGAAGAAGAATGAGAAGTCCATTACTGGTTTGGATGGATACTTGGGGGAAAGGCTTATCAACCACATCGATGAGACTTTTGAATCGATCGTGGGGAAAGCTTTGAGATCAGAGAGTCTTTACCCTAAGTCAAAGACTGAGGCTGCATCTGCAGAAGGGCCAAAGCCGCAAGAAGGCGGTGGAGGCAAGAATAGTTCTCAGAATAAGAGGAAGCAGGACTAATCTAAAGGTGGCCAGAAAAAGAGCAAGAAGGATGTTGAGTGCTTCAGCTGTGGAAAGAAGGGCCATTATGCTAAAGAATGTCGGGCCAAGCCAGCGGAAAGGAAGTGCTACAATTGTGGTCAAGTGGGACATCAGAAGGATAAGTGTCCGCAACCTCTTAAGGAGAGGCAGATTGTGAAAGCATATGCTCTTGATGCTGTTCCTTCTTCGTCGAATGCCCCAACTGCGGCGGAGAAAGGAAAGAATGTTGTTATTCAAGGTATGCTTTCTATTTATGATGTACCAGTTCGAGTTTTGTTTGATACTGGGGCTTCCCGTTCCTTCATATCTAGTGACCTGGTAGATAGGTTGGGACTGGAACCCGAGATAGTCGATAGACCATTGATTGTGACGAACCCGATTGGTGGTTCGACTAGCCTTAGTATGATTTGCAAGAATTTGGTCTTATCGAGTCATGGATGTATGTTTGTATGTGATTGCTTTGTTTTGGGCTTTACTGGGTATGGCATTATATTGGGAGTCGATTGGCTCCAAAGATACGGGGTGGTGGTAGACTGTGAGGGCTTTTTGGCGACAGTGAGGGCGGATGATGGGCGGAGGGTAGTGTTTGGTAGTCTACCTAGTGATGGGGTTATGGCTAGTTTTGTAAATTCCCTCGACATCCCGCAGGATGAGTTGTCAGATGTGCCCGTGGTTGGCCAGTATCCGGACGTCTTTGAGGAGGTGACCGGGCTTCCACCACACCGAGAGATTGAGTTCCGTATTGATTTAGTGAAAGATGCCAGACCTATAGTGATGCCACTTCGTCGTATGGCACCAAGGGAGCAGCGAGAGCTCAGGGTGCAAGTCAGCAATCTTTTGAAGAAGGGATTGATTAGAAGAAGTGTCTCCGAGTGGGGAGCACCAGTTGTGTTTGCCACTAAGGCAGATGGTTCCCTTCGTTTGTGTGTGGACTATCGCGAGTTGAATAAGGTGACGAGGAAGAATAAGTATCCTCTACCGCGGATAGATGATTTGTTTGATCAGCTGGAAAGAGCAAGAGTGTTCTCCCAGTTGGACCTCGCGACAGGATTTCATCAGCTTCGAGTAGCGGATGAGAGTGTTCCGAAAACGGCATTTAGGACGCCGTCTGGATTTTATGAGTGGTTGGTCATGCCATTTGGGTTGACCAATGCACCAGCCTATTTTGTGGATCTTATGAATCGAGTATTCAGAGATCAGTTTAATAAGTTTGTTCTTGTGTTCGTGGATGATATCCTTGTTTATTCAAGGACAGAAGAGGAACACAAGGGACACTTGAGGATAGTGATGGAGGTGTTGAGGAAACACCACTTGAAAGCGAAATTCTCTAAGTGTCATTTTTGGAGAAGGGAAGTGAGATTCTTGGGTCATGTTGTTTCCGAGAGTGGTATTGCCGTGGACCCTGCAAAGGTGGCTACGGTACAGGATTGGCCTACACCCAAGAATGCAACGGATGTAAGAAGTTTCTTGGGATTAGCTGGATATTATCGTAAGTTTATCCAGGACTTCTCCAAGATAGCAGCACCGTTGACTCAGTTGACTAAGAAGAATCAGTCCTTCGTCTGGGACGGAGTGTGTGAGGATGCCTTCAAAAGTCTAAAGGAGAGGTTGGCGCGTGCGCCAGTGTTAGTCATTCCTAAAGGGAATGAAGAGATGACGGTATACACAGATGCTTGTGGTACCGGACTGGGTGCAGTATTGATGCAAGGAGGTAGGGTTGTAGCTTATGCTAGTCGACAGCTAAAGCCGCATGAGAAGAAGTATCCTACCCATGATTTGGAATTGGCAGCGATTGTATTTGCGCTGAAGATGTGGAGACACTATCTCTTGGGAGAAAGATTTGAGTTGTTTACCGATCATAAATCGTTAAAGTATCTCTTCTCTCAGAAAGATCTGAATCTCCGTCAACAGAGATGGTTAGAGTTCTTGGCTTCGTATGATTTTGATATCGCATACACACCTGGGAAAGGTAATGCAGTAGCCGATGCCTTGAGTAGGAGACATGCCAGCTTAGGGGCAATGTTTCTTGAATGGAAGCAACTGGAGTATATCGCGGGGTTTGATTTCAGACCAAAGTGCGAGTTGGATCCAGTTATGCTAGCTAATTTGACGATCAGACCCACTTTGATAGAGCGGATTGGTTCTAGCCAGAGGGACGATCCTAATCTATTAGAAATCATCTCCAAGTTAGAGATGGGTATCGATGAGGAGATGAATGTGTATGGGCTTGATCGAGATGGATGGCTTCGGAAGAATGGAAGACTAGTTGTGCCCAACGTGAATGGTTTCAGAGATGAAGTGCTTAGAGAATGTCATCACTCAAAACTGACTATACATCCCGGTGGTAATAAGATGTATCGAGACATGAGACAGACTTACTACTGGGAAGGGATGAAAAGAGACGTTGGGAAGTTTATATCCAAATGCATGAATTGCCAGCTAGTTAAAGCCGAACAAAATAAGCCTAGTGGGTTGTTGCAACCATTAGAAATTCCCGAATGGAAATGGGAGCAAGTTTCGATGGATTTCATCGATGGTTTACCAAGGACTAGATCGGGACATGATAGCATTTGGGTAATTGTGGATCGATTGACTAAGAGCGCAAGATTTATACCAGTCAAATCGACCAGAACGGCAGCCAAGTTGGCAGAATTGTATATGAAGTGGGTAGTGAGATTTCATGGAGTACCCAAAAGCATTGTGAGTGACCGAGACCCGTTGTTCACTAGTGGGTTTTGGAAGAGCTTACAAGAGGCTCTAGGGTCAGGATTACATCTCAGTACCGCATATCATCCTCAGACCGACGGTCAGACGGAGAGGGTGAATCGTACATTGGAAGATCTCTTGAGAGCTTGTATATTGGATTTTGGTGGATCATGTGATGACCATTTGCATCTAGTAGAGTTTGCATATAATAATAGCTACCAATCCAGTATCGGTATGGCTCCATATGAAGCTTTGTACGGAAGACCGTGCAACTCACCATCATGTTGGATAGAGACTGGCGAGAAGTTTGTGCTTGGACCAGATGTGGTGAGAGAAACTTCCGATAAGATCAAGATCATTCAGCAACGAATGAAAGCTGCCCAAGATAGGCAGAAGAGTTATGCTGATAAGAGGAGAAGAGACTTGAAATTCTTCGTTGGTGACTTGGTGTTTGTCAAGATCTCTCCGTTGAAGAGCGTGATTCGATTTGGTAGGAGAGGCAAGTTGGCACCAAGATTGGTTGGCCCATTCCCTGTTCTTGAACTAGTCGGGAATTTGGCGTATAGAGTTGGCTTACCAGAGAAAATGGCGGGAGTTCACGATGTATTTCATGTTTCCCAACTAAGGAAGTTCGTTCACGACTCAGATGTGACTATTTCACCTGATCAGTTAGAGGACTTCGAAGTAGAACCCGAGGCGGTTGGGAACCGCAAGCCGATTCGTATTGTGGGGCACGATACAAAGCAACTTCGAAGGAAGTCGGTGAAGCTAGTCAAGGTTCAGTGGGGCGAGGACGAGAATGATTGTACTTGGGAGACAGAGGAGAGCATTAGGAAGGCATACCCGGAACTCTTTGTCTGGTAAGATTTACTTTGCAATTTAGTTATTCCGCATGCTAGGATAGACTTGTTTTGCTTGTTTTGCATGTTTGATGGTTGTTTTATGATTGATAGGCATGCAGGACCTTTGTGTGTGTTTGGATTAGAGAATTTCGGGGGCGAAATTTCTTAAGGGGGAGAGAGTGTAACGGCCCGTATTCTACACATCATAGGATTGTAGAATATTTATTTCTTTCCCGTGTGAAGTCGTATGGTCATGTAACTTTGGGAAACATCCATTAGAGTCATTTCCCATGTTCATGATTTTTGTCGATTTTTAAATGACCATTTTGCCCCTAGTTGGTACTGTTTTGGCCATAACTTTTGATTGGAAAGGAATTTTGACCTGAAACCACTTCCATTTGATTCGTTTGATGGTTTACCCTTCCGTAGAGTGGTCATAATAGTCAAACGGACTTACCGTTTGGGAGATATGGCTGAAACAAGGTTTGGAGGGTGAAAACTGCTTAACCGGGCCAAATCGGGTGATTAGCGAGTAGGCCCATAACCCATTTCGGGATTAGGGTTATGGGAGGGCTGAAATGAGATGGAGAATCATTCCATTTCAGTTTTCTAGCCTCCACTTATCACCAAGGAACCCTAAAAATGGCCTCCAACCTCTAAATCACTTCCAAATCACCTTTTTGCCAAGGATTTAGCTTAACAACCCCTAATCAAGGAAGATCTTCACCAAAGCAACTAAGGAGCTGCTGTTTGGCATTAAGATTCACATCAAATCAGAAAATTATTTCAGATCTTAGTTTATTTTGTGGCTAAGGTGAGTGATTTGCATAGTTTTACACTAATTATGGCTATTTAGGGGTAATTAGTGTAATTGGCGAATTTAAACATGATAAAATTCTGGAAAAATGTTTATAAAATTCGGAATGATGTTTTAGACATCTGATATGAATTTGGGTTAATTTGGTTAAGTTTTGTTAATCCTATCATTAGTTTCACCTAAATATGCTTAGGGGGAAATATGGGGTTTTGGGTATGTTTGATCCATTTTAACCTATTATGTTGATGTTTTGATGTTTGGGGTTGATTATGTATGTTGCTATGACTGTATGAAATGCTCTGTGACTGATTGGAATAGTTGGAATGGTCGAAAACGCCGTCGAGAGGCGTAAACAACTCGCTGGAACAGCTGCAGGAAGTATGCAGGGATCGGATCGGATCGCATGCCATGTCCACGATCCGCACTCGCGCTTCGCACCCCGATCCGAACCAGATGATCACGATCCGACATGAGGAGTTGTTATGCGATCCGCCTCGTCCTTCCACGAACCGACCAGCCTCACGAACTGATGGGAAGTCACGACCCGATCCATGTAGCACGATCCGACCCGTTGGAACGCGATCCGCAGGGAGTTCACGATCCGACCAGAAGGGGAGACCCGATCCGATGGAGACTGGATTCACGAGACCAGGGAGGAGGGCGATCCGATCACTTGGAGGATCACGACCCGATCCGATGCAGGAGGCGCGACCCGATCCGAATGCCTAAGGCCGATCCGATCCGATGAAGAATGTGAAGGCTGATCCGATCCGATTCGATGGTGATGACCAATAACCCGAGATGCAAAGGTAGTCCAAATGGGAGTTAGAGCTCAGGATCCCGGAACCAGTTGGGAACCAATGAGTTCACTTCATGGTTGGACTTTGCTGCGGGACGTGTGCTAAGGAGTTGTCGACGTTCATAACTTCGATTCACCACTAAGAATGAATGATGGGCTACTTATCAGTGCAGTAGGTTTATTATGACCTGAGGGGCAAAGTGATGGTAGCAAGACTACGTTATCAGTGCAGTAGGGTCATTATGACCTGAGGGGCAAGGTGATGCGTAGTAAGACTATGAGCCAGCGCAGATGGGGTGAATAACTCCATGGGGCAAGTGGACATAGTACGGATTAGTAAGACTATGAGCCAGTGCAGTGGGGTTCTTGTGACTCCATGGGGCAAAGTGGAGATAGTAAGGATTGGTAAGGCTATGAGCCAGCGCAGATGGGGTGAATAACTCCATGGGGCAAAGTGGACATAGCAAATGATTAGTGGCTGCGTTATCAGTGCAGTGAAGCCATTTATGACTTCATGGGGCAGAGTGATCGTAGCAAGGAATGTTGGGTGATCGAAGTGGTGAATATCGTATGCTTTACGCACTGAGTGAGAGATGTGAGGATGGATGCTATGTTTGATTGTTTGCCATCCCTATGACATGCACACCTCCCCCACCTCCGTATCTTTATATTGATTGATATGATACCTTAGAGTGTTGTACAGTATGTAGTGCTAACTCTTTGGTTGTAGGTCCAGGTTCAGGTATGTTTTAGTCTACCTGTTATTGTTCACTTTAGATGCTTATCGCTCATACCATGCTTTATGTCTGACCCAGAGTTTTATGTCTCCTCTTATTACTCTGGGTGCTCACACGAGCAGACTAGAGACAGGTTAGCTGGTGTTGCGCGAGTAGTTGATTCGGAGGCGTGCAGGAGGCTTCCACGTATGAAATATATATACACATTCTCCCTGTGTCGTTGGTGGTCGCTACTTGGGCATTAGTAGTGTACCTCATTTATCTTTCTTTTGCTTGAGACAGTTTGAAAGTTGTAATAAGCTGTATTTTGGATTTCCGCTGCTATGATGTTTAGTTCTGATTTTCAGCTTATGCCCTGTCTCTCCTGTTTTATGTCAAGTATGTTATTATTATATTTTGTTCTATGCGCTGTGAGACATTCTACAGGTTCTTTGTATGTTCATTTCCTTCTTCCTTTTCCTTCTGACGACCCGTTCCGTGCTAACTGGACATGTGTACAGCGCACTTTTGGAGTAAATGTCGGTTGGTGCGGGGCGGGCCGTCACAGTCTCAACCCACTTTTCTTTAAATTAAAATATAAATCATTTAATTATTTAATTTGATCGTACATTTTAATTTACCGGGGCCACATACGGACTCCAAAAATTCCTGAAAAATAAATCTAGCTATGTTTTGATGATACGGTCTTAAAAAAATTTATTTCGTCGAATTTGGAGGCCGTTTAAAAAATGTCCTTTTTAACGGTCGATCAAATTCGATAGAAATTATCGTACACATTTTAATTTACCCCGCTCACATATTAATTCCAAAAATTATGGAAATTTAAACCTAGCAATAATTTGACATTCCGGATCCAACAAAAATGGTTTCGTTGAAAACGGAGGTCGTTTGTAAAATGACTATTTTTAATGGCTTTAATATTATTTAAAAATGGAATTTTTATATTCTGTCACATTTCCCAACAAAATTTCTTTAATTTTTTTTTAAATTGGTTCTGAATTCCCGGGTTGTTACAATTAGTTTTAGAGTTGTGAATCCATGGTTATATAGGTTTTAGATTCAGTTAGGGGAGCCATGGAATGCTAGGTCTGGACCAGATTCATGAATTGGAAGACTATTAATGTTAGTGGATTTAAGTTATGCTTTTTGATAATGGTATATCTATCGTTTGGCATTCCCTGTTAAAATATATAAATCTACTAAAATTTATAAACCTATTAGAATATGCGGAAGTGATTACTGTTGTATATAGACTTGTTCTAATAACTTGTTAATTGAATATTGTAAGTTAAGTTGCAATGAAATTGGGAATAATTGTGGTAATTGAAATTAAATCGGTTGAGAACATTTCTCTTGTATAAGACCTGTTTCCATTAATTACCTGTCTGAATTGGGAATTTTTGTGAACACTATAATTATGAAATTTTCAATGAACATTTGTCAAGAATATTATTATACCAAAAGATTGTAAATAATAATTACTGAAAAATTTAGAAGAATGGATATGCCTAAATTTACAGTAAATAGAAAATTGTAATCGCACTTAGACTTGAGATTAAATTCAACTTGTGGTAGAAGTCTTCCTGGAACCGCCCGACGAATCCAACATCCACAAGTGGTTAATTTAATGCGAGGGATCTGGTGCGTGAACATTCATATAACGGTGCTAAGACACGAGGCTAAGTCCAACTTGTGGTAGAAGTCTGCCGGGAACCGCCCGGCAAATCCAGTATCCACAAGTGGTCGACTTAATGTGAGAGATCTAGTGTATAAGCATATATATGAATATATGTATTTAACAATATAGAAATAAATGGCATTAATTGTAATTAATGGAAATGAAGGGAAGTTACAATAATAAAAGAAATGGAAGGAACGGGGAATGATAATAACCTATTATGAATAAATCTGAGAAGGTAAAAAGGAAAGATAATACGTAGGCTTGCCCTAGGGATAAGTGGAAATTATATCTTAGATTATAATAAACGATAGAGGGAACGAAATAAATTATGTAACGAGATGAGTTATACTTAATTAAATTAAGTAATCTGTAAATCTGGAAACTTGAAACATGTTGTTTGTAATAAGTAAAGAAAAGAAGGGAAAACTTATGAAATGCAATAAGGTGTACTAATTCTACATTAAGTAATCTATAAACCTAAGAATATGAATCTTTTTGATAAGAAGAACATGTTATCTGTAAACCTGAGAATCTGAAATCTGCTGATAAGAATAACATGTTATAGGCGTATTAATGAACTTAAATGGGGTATGTTATATAAATGAAATTAATAAGAAAGAGGAACTTGGTAACTCGAATAAGAAGTCAATTTGGCTTGAAGTAACCAAGTTAACTGGAAATCCGATGAGGTAGAGCAAGCGCGTAATTAAATGTTTAGTCATAGGGTCTAATAACACATTAACCGGAGGCACTTGGACCAATCCGTACGTCTGAAGGTGAATAACCCAATGGGGTAGATCATCGTGGTGTCATGAAACCGAGGGGAGCGCATGTCCATTTGATTATTCTACTTGTTCTGCTAGCTTCGAAGGACTAGAAGGGGAAGCACACGGCTTCCTGGGACGTGGCGGGTACTCCTTGTAATAACCCGAAAATCCGAGCCAATTTAAATTTTTTATTTTGGCAATTTTAGCGAGTTTTTATTATTTAAAATGAATTATTTTAAATAATAACGACGAGAAATTTATTTTGAATAGAATTAGAACGTATATATTTATATAGATCGTCGTTAGAATATAAATAATTATATATATATATATATAAAAGGAATTGAAAATGGCGCGGTAGTTCGATAATTTGATTTCAAAGTTCAAATGAATGTACAGGATTCAAAATAAACCGGATTTTAGTGAAACCTAAAATAATAGAATCTAATTGATAACATCTTTCCAAAGAATCCGAAAAATTGAAATTTCATAGCGGGGATAAAAAGATATGTCTAGTTGAAATTTCAGAATAGTCGCTATGGAATTTCGACCCTTAAAAATAGCCATTTTGCAAACGACCTCGGATTTCGACGAAACCACTTTTGTTGGATCCACGATGTCAAATTATTGCTAGGTTCCAATTTTCATAATTTTTTAATTCAATATGTGAGCGTGGCAAAGGAAAACGCGTTTGACCAGTTTTAGTTGATTTTAATTGACTGGAAAATGGCCATTTTTCAAACGGTCTCAGAATTCGACGAAATTAGTTTTGTTAGGACCGTATCATCAATACGAAGCTAGAAAATATTTTTCTGGAAATTTTCAAGTTAGTATGTGACCCCAGTAAATTGAAATGCGCGTTCAATTCAATATATAAAGTTATATGCTGATTTTGACGAAAACTATTCGAAACGATCGAATCAGCCTACGATACATATCCCATTGTGTTCGGGATGGGGGTAATTAGCTATGGACGACAGTCGGTGGGTTCAATTTCGAGTTGAAAATAAAAAGTTGCTTTTAGAATTTAAAATGAATTAAATATATATATTAATATAAAGGGTCAACCCTTTTACTTCTCTCCTCACTCAGTCAAAACGAAGAAGAAGAAAAAAAGGGGACCCGACTCCTCAAGTCGATGGCGGCCCTCGCCATTGCCACCACTGGCGCACGCCCCCCCCTCTCCGCCTGGCTGCGCCCCTTCCTCCCTCCACCCCGCGCTCCTCTCCTCCACCCTCTCTCCGCAACAGCCCTAAGCCCTAGCCCGTGACCCGACGCAACTCCAGTCCACGCCCCTCCCTCGATGGCCAACGCTGCCGTCGATTGGCCCACCTTCGGCCATCACAGCTCCGCGCATACCCCCCTCCATCGTTTTTCGTGCGATTTGAAGACCCCCAAATTGCTCAGCCAACCGCGACCTCCACCGCGCGAGCACCAGTCGAACTCCGGCCCTGACGCGCCTCCTCCACCAACCAAACCAGACGGCCGTCATAAACCCCCCTCCATACGATGTAAGTTGTTATTGTTATTTTTATTTACTTTATTTGTTTTGTTTTTAAGTAACCATCCTTCAAATAAAAATCTAATTTTTTTTATATATGGAAGAAGGGATAAAGATTGGATTTTTATCAAGTAGAAGACAGGATTTTTATTAAGGTAGAGTAATAAAAATTTGATTTTTACATTATAGAGATAATAAAAATATAATTTTTATATAGTGGAGATTATAAAAATATGATTTTTATAAAGTAGAAATATTAAAGATGTGATTTTTATATTAGTAGAAGAATAAAAATACGATCTTTATATTATATAGATAGTAAAAATATTATCTTTATATATGTAGCGAAATAAAAATCTGATTTTTATTATATATATGTTAAAATAGATATGTGATTTTTATAACGATGAAATAAAAAAATTCGATCTTTATATAAGAAGTAGAAATATAAAGATATAATTTTTATATAGAAATAGCGTTGTAAAAATATATAAAGTGGAAATAAAAATACGATTTTTATTATGAACAGTGTGAAAAGAAGTGAGATGGAACAGATAGAAATTAAAAGGGAATTCAGACAGTTCAGAAATGAAACGGCGGAGTGGAACCCTCGGTGAGAACTTCTCACTTTAAATTTCTTTTTCTAGTTATAAATATATACTAGGATGCAGACGGTGCTTAGCAGCACCCGACACCCGTCGTCCATAGACCATGGACGGCTTGTTTGTTTGACTGATGTGTTGTGAAAATTGTTTGTGATGTTGATGTGAAATAGATAATAAAATATATTCTTGTGTTGCAATAAATTAATTATCGTTAGAAATATAATTTTTAACGTGAATATGAATATAGTGAATGTGAACAAATAAATATTCATTTTCAAACTGGACGGTTTGTTTACGTACACCTATTTGAAGGATATTGATTAGGGCGATAAATTTTACACATCGCCCAACTGCACAAATAAAATCTGTGTTTGATTGTTTGAAACCCCACACGGGTATTGGGATGATATATGACATACACTAATCCCAATAATTAGTTGTATGTCGATTGATTGATTGACAGACTGTTATGAGCGTTAAATATTTATATTTGATGCTTATACAGTGTAGAACGCACTCTGGATGATGGTTGATTATTCATCGTCGTTATTTTATACATGTGTTGTAGAAAAGCCGTATAATTAACATTATATGGTAATTGATTGGGCCTCATTCCAGTTTTGAAATAGAATATTTGAAATAGAATATTTGAATGGAAGTATTTGAAAATAGAAATATTTGAAAAAGAAATATTTGAAATAAAATATTTGAAAATAGAAATATAGGAAGCCGTGTTGATTAGATTGACGCCATTTTGACGTGAACGATATTTATATCGATTTTATTCAAATTGAAATGAATTGAATTTCGAATTAAATTGAATTGATTAGAAATTCGAAATAAACTGAAATGATTTGAAATTCGAATTGAATTGAAATTCGAATTAAATTGAAATAGAATTGAAATCGTTTTGAAATGAATTCGAATTGAAATTGAAATTGAATAGAATCGAATTCGAATTGAAATTGAATAGAATCGAATTCAAATTGAAAGTTTGAATAGAATTGAATTCGAATTGAAATTGAATTAATTTAAAATTCAAATTGAATTGAAAACGAATTGAATTAAAAATCGATTTGAATTGAAATCAATTTGAAATGAATTTAAAACGAATTTGTAAGGGAAAATTCAATTTTGATTTGAATTTGAAAAGGAAGTTGAAATCGTTTTGAAAATGAATTTAAAACGATTTATAAAATACGTTTTAAAAGGAAATCGACGAAGTATATATTATATATATAATATAATGGCTTAAATAGAACGCGCCGCGCCGCGGCAGTTCGTGAATTTCGACCATTGACTTCGAATGGATATTGCGGGAGATCCGACCGTCGGATTCTCCTAAAACCAGAACCGTTGGGTTCGTATCGAAAAGAGATTTCTAACGAATATTAGAAATTTGAAATCTAACGGTTGGATTTGGAATTATGTCCAAATAAAATTTGGAAAAGGTCGCTGTGAGTGCAGTTCGATGGCCGTTGATGGAAATCGACCGTACGGGCCTTGATAAAATTATTAAAAATAGTAATAATTTGTGTAAAATCATAAGAAATGATTTGTGAAGAATTGGGAAGAAAAACTCCATATTTGAAAAGATAAAATAGATTTTTATCGAAATGAACTAGTTTTGAACAAGAATAGTAATTTATTTATTTTTAAAATAAATAAATTGGATCTGAAATGGTTTTGAAAATAACCAGAATTTCCAATAATTGCATTGGAATGGATTTGAATCGAAATTGTCTTCGGAATATTTCGATGTTGGATTTCGTGATTATACAGATTTTGTTATGGAAATTTGAAAGATATATATATATATATCATTATTTCCAATACGATATTTGTTGGTCGTAGAATTTGATATTGAATATAAGCCGATATATTTTCTATTCAGAGTCTTGTATTTAATATCAAATGTGATTTGGGTTTGTCGTGAATGGTGTCTTCATTAACACTGTTCTTAAGCCCAGTTGAGAAAAAGATTAAATCTTTTTATTTAGATTTAAATGAAGTGTACCAATTAAATAATATTTAATTGGAATTGAATTGGTATTGATTTTTGGTTTTATCGTGAACAGTGTTTTAAATAACACTTGTTCTTTAACACGATAATTAATGGAATGTGATTTTGGGTTTATCGTGAACCGTGTTTTAAATGACACTGATTCTTTAACCCAGTTAAAGATTAAAACTAAGTGGAGTTTTAATGAATCTTTAATTAGATTGAAAAGATCGAGAATGGAGTATCACCAGTTTTACTCCAGGCGATAGTTAAATCTTTAATTAGATTTGAACGTGATATGGTATTTGAATTTACCGATAACACCGTGGTGTTAGGTATGAAGTATGACCACTTTTACTTCATGGGATGAATAGGTTGGGATTAGGAAATAAAATAAATGGTTACTTCGGTGTGGTTCGCTAATCCCGACTAGTTTGAATTGATATTCAAGGAAGATTAAAGATTAAATTTAAAGAATTTATCTTTGATAAAATTAATGGGAACCTTTCCCAAAGTGTAAGAGTATTTAAGTAAAAGAATATTCTGAATTGGAATGAGGCGTATGTTGTGTTTGTGTAACACTTGTTTATTATATACGCGAGTTATTCAGAAAGACCGGGTTTATCCCATTCTGAATAACTGATTCGACGTGGTGTCGAGGATGAAGACGGTGGTCGAAGACCGGAAGTCTTCACGTCATTTGGATAATTACTGATGATCTTGATTAGGCTGTACACCCAAGAGGAGGGAATCAGTTAGTGATCGTCCTGACGTACTTGGAGATCGATGGATATGCGGGGTACTAGGTGCCTCCGGTTTCGTTCAGACCCAGAACGAACTTGTAAATGGACTGTGTGTCTGACATTGGATTTCATTCTGTGTGACTGATATCGGTTGCATAGAGTGGTCTGCCTGTGTGGCATGCTAAGATGCAAATGATCATGGCTTCTATTGAAAAGAAGAGTCTTGTGGTGGATGATCAAAGCACAGCCTGTGTGGCATAGCTTTGTGTAACGTTGATTCGCGAGCCTCACACCCCGGTTGTGAACCAGAAACGGGAGAGGACATCAGGGAGGACATGCGTTTCTTTCTAGCTAGAAGTGGCGTCATTGGTTTTACATGCCCTAACGAGTTTGACTTATGTGGTTGTTGCTGTTGCGAGGCGCCTCGGATATATCGGTCGATCCGGGACCGATGGAGTCATTTGTTGGCTCATTTACGCCCCAAAGGGCGGGAAAATGTAGTGTTCAGGCATAATAATCCACATCGGTGGACCGGCCCTGACGATCCAAAGGGTTGATGCGTTCTGATCCGGAGGCTCGGGCTAGAGAGTCTCGAATCGGTGAGGACTATCTTTTGCCTCAGTTCGTAGATGGAAATCCAACTTCCAAATACGATATGTACGGTTTTGATTGTAAACCTATATATGGCGACATAGTGGCATGGGACGCTCATGTCGTCTATGATTGATATTTATGATTTGAAATTGTTTTGACACTATACACTTATAGTAATATTAAAAACATGAAATTTAGCATATCAAACATTCTTTGGCTATTATAAGGTAAAAACCCTATCCTCCGGCTTGCGTTGCATTGTGTGATGGGACCCGGGTCTTATAATAGCTTCATTTTTTTTTATTTAGCATTGCGCTGTTGTTTTATGCACTGGTATTCTTGGGAGGAAACCCGTTTCGTGTTATACGGCGTGGTCCCTTGATTTACCGAACTTTAAAATAAAGATTAATAACTGTTTTAGTTCTCACACCAGTCCCATGACTGACCTGGAGTTTATTGTTTTAACCTAAACTCTGGGTGCCCTTATTTTGACACAGGCAGCTAGTAGTTTTGGTTTTGCAGATTTATATTCACAGGATCCTGATTTACAGCTGGAACAATACTCGGAAAGCTTTGTACCCGCGTATTACTTCTAGTTGTGTAATGTATTATTTTCCGCTGCTATGTAATGTATTGTAATCTCTGATATTTATCGAATGTAATATTCATTTATACTCGGTATATTCTTGTATTCTGATGAATTGTTGTAATATACAATGAAATGTTCTTCTGTCTGCGATCTAATTTGTCGTGTTCTCAAAACAATCAGGCGTTTCGAACGGTCTTGATCGGTTTAGCGACTGATTCGGATCGAGCGAAATTCCTTTTCGTCACACTCCTGGTAGTCCTCTGTGCAGTGACAGTGCTTACGTTGTGCTCACAGGGGTTGGGTCTACGTGTTACTACCTGGTGAGTTTACCTTGACTGGCACGACAGGGGCAGTCAGAAGGCTGTAGGGTGGCATAGATGATTCGACGATCTTGTTGCATTGTGATTAGGCGGGTTATGTCCATCTCATCTGTTTGCCTTTTGCGAGTCTAACCATCTGATTGATAGTAATCGTCAGGTACTAGTCATTGACAGTCAGCATGATGCGTGATGCAGAAAGACGGGGAGCTAAACCTACAGACCATCGACCTTTCATTATTAAGGCTTCGGTTGCGGGACATGCCAATTAGGATGTTTTTTGTTGTTTTTTTGGGCCACGTCACTAGCTCTCATATGTTTGTCTTTCACTAGTTGAGGGAGGGGTCTGGTGGGACCATAGCCACCATGGAAATGCAGATCATAACATCTTAGCATCTTGTATACAGATATGTAAAAAGCTCCCGGTTGAGTTCCATGTTTCTTGTATAGACCTATTATGGAACTAGATGCACAGTAGATAATACGTGCGGATACATGCATACCATTTCCAAATGGTGTATCGTAAAGTTAAGGCATCGAGTACGATTGATGATACGTACGTGAGAAAGTCTAGATACATGCATGTCGGCTCTGGTGGTGGATAGTAGACTCTAGGGCATTACTCTGTGATGGAATCTGATTCGATCAAAGGTGGAAGTCCGTACGCTATCGTAGCATGGAGATGACGGTTCTTTGCGGAATGTAGTGTTGTTATACAGAGATTCGTACGTCATTACAGCGTAGCATGAGGGACTAAGTATATTTCTATGGCATTACGGTGGAAACCGTGCGAGTAGGGTGCCATGGGGTGTACCTTAATATTGGGGGTAGCTACATATATATTACATTAGGTTAATCTACTGGAGAGTAGATGGGTACGACGTGTATGTAAGACTTGAGTGTTATTAATACAAGTAACCTAATAAATAAGAAAATTCAACTGAACGGTATATGTAGGGTTATCCAAAATGTGTAGTTTAAATCCAGTCACCAGAACTTGTGTTCTGACCCCCTCCTCTAACATACTCGTAGATTAGATTTGTGGAAGAGATATGATAGCTTTGGATACTGGTTAGGTAGTATTATTATCTGGGTAAGGATATATTTGATTATATTTTATTTTATTTCATTACGCTGTAAGATGTTTTCTGTTCTCTGATATATTATTATCTCTGTCTTTTTTGCAAGATACCAGATAAATCAACATGGGTTTCGACAAATTAAAATCTTGAAAAAAATTCGGTTTGTCGGAATTCAGATTGTTACATTTGGTATCAAAGTTTAGGTTTAAGTTTCCTGTATAGATAATGAATGAACGTATTTGTACTTTTAAAAATATAGATATATTATATATATACCTAGATCCATAGAGAAACCCACTAAACAGAAGAAAAAAACAGAATATGGTGAGAATTGGGATATATGTTTTGTACACTAAAGAAACAAATATGGAAATCTGAGACCCTTAAGTAATTTGGGTGGGAAGTGTAAAATATACTTTGTGTGAAAGAAAGATGAATCCCATGTGTTACTATTTCAGGTTAGTGGGTTTTGCAGTAAAACCTTATAAATTGGAAAAGGTTAAAAAGAGAAAAATGGATTAGGAATATATACAGTTGAGAGAATTGACTCTGTGGAATTATCTAAGAAAGCCTAGGTATGTTGGAACCCACTTTGATTCTAACCCTATTGTTAACTTTTAAGAACTTGAAATTATAAAAGCTTTTGGAAGATGGTTTATGATGTTTTCAAGTTTCGATCTTAAAGGTTACAGTTTTAAAATTATGTAAAGAAGTACATATTGGGTTTTGAAGTAAAAGGGGGTATATTTTGGAAATAGTGATTTCTTGTGAAAGTTTTGTCTAAAATAAATTTTCTAAGTAAAAGGTGCATTATAGGGCATGTTTAGCTCGCTTGTTTTCAAGTTATATAGCATGAAAGAATTAAAAAACAAAACATAGAAAAGGTTGCATTTTGTTGAAAACTAGAAATTTTAATAAAGAAGATTTTGGAATCTCTATTCTAATGATAATCATTTTTGATAATTGTTTTAACATAAAAGTTTGTTGGGTGGACAAAATAAGTTGTAGAAATTAAGAATAGAGTAGATGTTTTCACCTTGTAGTGAGTAACTAAACTGACCTTGTAGGCAAGAACAAGTTGTAAACCTGATTAAGTAATAGTTGTCCTTATCTACTCCAGTTTTGTGATTTGAAAAAAAAATGATTTACATTTTTTTATAAAATGACATGTTTTATAGTTTGGAAAAAGTAAGTTTTGGTGAGGAAAATAAATTTTTGATACTTTTGACATTTGGAAGGAAAGTAAAATGAGGAAGCCAAACCATGTTTTTAAAATCATGGAGTAGGTAAGGATTAGTACCTAGGGAAGGCGGGAAAAGTTTTGAGGCTATGAAGCAGATAGCGAGAATTATCTTGGAATAGTGGTAAGTTCCCGTAGAATGCATAAGCATTGAGAAGCCTAAGATGTTGCTTGGGAATGACTGTTGGTACACTGGACTAGTGGTGACTACTAGATAGTGAAGGGCAAGTAAGTGTTTAGATCCTGTCGCTAGTTTTGCTCTTAGGGGTAAAACCCGTTATTACATTTCTGTTGGGATCCACTACACCAAAACAGGTGATTCCCAACGAGTATAACCGTCGCAAACAATTTCAGCAACGCTTATTAGTGTTGCTATGAGGGCATGGCAATCTATTTCCAACGCATATAAGCGTTGGTAGATTTTCTCTCCCAACGCTTATAAGCGTTGGTAAATTTTCTTTGCTAGCGCTTACAAACGTTGGAAGATTTTTGTTTGCAACGCTTATACATGTTGCAATATTTTCTGTTTGCAACGCATATAAATGTTGCAATATTTTAATTCACAACAATTATAGATTTTAGCAGTAACATTAATAATCAATTAATAACCAACAAGATGATAATATAAACAATATTTAATATCAATCCAAAACTAATATTATTCTCAATTTAAACTCAATGCATACCAATAAACAACATTCATAGTCACGTAACAACATGGAATATCGGTTAACAACAGACAAGTACAATACATAATTAGGTTGCTAAAGCATAATTAGGTTGTTAAATTCAATACACAAATGAAATTATGCAAATACCAAATACGAAACTCCAACCATACAACGAAGCCTCCATCAGAAGTAGAACTTTCTGCTCGAGCCACCTTTACTTGTTTTATAGAAGAAGTAGAACTAGCTGTTCGACAATAATTTTTCTTCGTGTTGGAACCAAAAACTTATGCAATTGGATCATTATCAAGATCATCTACTACACCGTTAGAACTACCATCCAATTTTCTCTTTTCTTCCACTGCCTCTAGAAGCGCCTACATTCATTGAATATCATATTAAATTGAAATTTTCAGTTCCTTATTAAAAACATAAAAACATGAATACGCACCACGCACAAAATATATATTAAATTATAGGCTTCGACCGACTCAGCTTTACTGAGCCAAACGACTTAGTAAAACTGAGCCATTATGCTCATTTTTACTGAGCCTAAGTCTAAGTTTAACAGCGCCATTCGGCTTGGTATTACTGAGCCGAACGGCGCAGTATCACTGAGTCGAACAGTAGGACTGCAGTTCTTAGTGAACCCGAGCACATGCATTCCATTGATAATTTTAACAGACCCATGACATAAAATCAACTATCAACATACCAATACCTTTTCAACCAAGTTCAAGCAAAGGAAAATTGAAAGGAACATGAGAATAAATCAAAAATCAAAGCATTTAAAAGGGAATGCTAACAACAGATTGCTTGCCTTTGCTAAGGGCCTGCACTATTTATGACACTAGACAACCAATGCAAATTTGATATGGCCCTATGTAACCGCGTACAATCCAATTATGTATGAATGTACAAAAAAAAAATACGAACTACATGACCATATAAATAAATAATGCATCATATAACAAAATATGCAACTCTTTGAAAATGAAACATTAATGAAAAACATAACAATGCAGAACACAACATAATGCTAAACTGCAACATAATCATAGAATGTTTTCTAACAAAAAACAATGAAAATAACCTTGGAAGCTTGTCTGTGTCTCAGCTCTGAGTTAAAAAGCCAATAGTTCTCTAAATGAGTTATTTTAAAATAGGTACTGACATGCAGTAGAAATTAGGTTTAGAGGCATCTAAAAAATCAAAACATGTTTTTAAAAGAGGTAATTAGCGAAGGTGACAAACTTTAAAAAAAAAATACCAAATATAAAAATGAAATTTCTCATTAAATCTAATTTTTTTTCCAAAATTATCCGACTTGATCTACTATGTTTCGGTTATTGGCAATGTACCGTCTTATCTCTGATTATCTCTACATGCATTACAATACATTCTCAAGTTAACAAATGAATAAATGGATTTGATCACCTTTTAATTTGCAGAAAATCATAGTATTTACACATTTAATGAGATGTAGCTGCAAGTTATTCGCTACCTGTGCTAACTCATCACGTTCTTTCCGCAACTTGTCCTCTTTCTTTCTCCTGCTAGAATCTTGCCCTAAGATTCTCCTTATTGCCTCAGCCTGCACAAATTTGCATAATGCATAAACTATATATCAATTAACGAAGAGGATGAGGGGGGAAAAATCTATTGTTTTTTTCTTTTTTTGAAAAGGGCAAACCTCAGATTCCCTGTTCGCTTTCTCTACTTGCATCCACGCCTTTGGGCGTCCTCCGCTTTCCTTACCTTCTGGCCTGCCTCGCTAAGCTTCTCCTTCTGCTATAGAGAGTAATTAGTACAATTCACAAGTTCAAAATCAATACAACGTTGGAGTTTCCTCAGTAATATGAATGCACCAACATAAAGTTTATGGCAAGTTCACTGAAATCTCTTGTGGTATTGGTACAAATATATATTGAAATCAATTTATTGCCTGAGGATTCAATACTTACTTCTTGGAGGATCTGGCTGTAGCCCATATGGGAATTCAATCAAACTGTCTCCAACTCAGTCTGACACACTGAGTTGGCGCAACTCAGTTTGCCAGACTGAGTTGCGCAAAATTGCGCAAATCAGTTTGCACAACTGAGTTGCGCACTCAGTTTGCCAAACTAAACTCAGTTTGCGCAACTGACTTGTGCAAACTGAGTTTGCCTGAAGCAGAAGATGAACTTTTTTTTTGGAAATAAAATTCTATATAATATGAAAAATAGTGGTGTAATAACCCGGAAAATCTGGGCCAGTTTAAAATTTTTATTTTGGCAATTTTAGCGAATTTTAATTATTTAAAATGAATTATTTTAAATAATATCGACGAGAAAATTTATTTTGAATATAATTCGACGTATATATTATATACGTCGTCGTTAGAATATAAATATTTATATATAATTATAAAAGGAATTGAAAATGGCGCGGTAGTTCGATAATTCGATTTCAAACTTCAATTGAATGTACCGGGTGCAAAACAATCCGGATTTTAGTGAAACAAAAAACATTAGGATCTCATTGATAAGATCTTTGCAACGAATCCGAAAAATCAAAATTTCGTAGCGAGAATCAAAAGATATGTCCAGTTGAAAATTCTGAATAGTCGCTATGGAATTCAGGCCCTTAAAAATGGACATTTTGCAAACGACCTCGGATTTCGATGAAACCACTTTTGTTGGATCCGCAGTGTAAAGTTATTGCTAGATTTCAAATTTCATAATTTTTCGAATCAATATGTGAGCGTGGCAAAGGAAAACGTGTTTTGACCATTTCAGTTGATTTTAATCGACTGGAAATTAGCCATTTTTCCAACGGTCTCAGAATTCGACGAAACTAGTTTTGTTAGGACCGTATCGTCAATACGAAGCTAGAAAATATTTTTCTAGAATTTTTAGAGTTAGTATGTGACCCCGGTAATTCGAAATGTACGTTTAAAATTCAAAATAGTGATCTAAATGTAAATTTAACGGAAACTGATTGTAACAGCCGAATCAGCTGACGATACATATCCCATTGTGTTCGGAATGGGGGTTAAACGCTATGGACGACAGGTGGTGGGCCTCGTTTTGATGACGTATGTAAAAGTCAACTTTTAAAAATAATAAAATAATAAAAAAAAAGAAAAAAGAAAAACCCTCTCCCCCCTTTAACCGTTCTGCCCCCCCCCCCCCGGTCCAATTTCATTTCAAAAGAAAAAAAAAAAAAAAGCCGATCGCAGCCCTAGGCGGAGCACCGCCGCCGCGCCCTGGCGCCGCCCCTCTCCGATCCTCCGCCCCTCTTCCTGCTTCTCCTCCGCCCGCTTCTCTCTCCCGCGATCCTCTTCTCTCTCCCCTCCAGCGCCGAAGTCGAAGCCCCCCCTCACCCCAAAACGCGCCGCCGCTGAGACCCAGAGCCGCCACCCACCTCCACCTCGCGTCAGCCCCCCTCCGAACCTTCCAAGCCACCGTGACAGCTTCTTCCCCCCCTGATGACCGACGTAGCCCCCTGTAAGTCGTTTTTTTAATTTATTTGTTTTACTTTTATTTTATATAAATAGAAAATTAAAACTGATTTTTTTTAGGAATTTTAAAACTGATTTAAGGAAAATATAAAAACTGTTTTTTTTTAGAAATAAAGAAAACTGATTTTATTTTAAAGGGTTTAAACTTTAAAATAGAAAAGGTATGATCTTTATATTTTTAAAGTGATAAAAATATGATTTTTATATTTTTAAAGTATTAAAAATATAATCTTTACTATATAGAAATATTAAAAATATGATTTTTATATTTTTAAAGTATTAAAAATATAATCTTTATAGGATAGAGAATATAAAAATATCATCTTTGTATATGTAGTAAAATAAAGATCTGATTTTTATTTTATATACGTTGAAATCAAGTGATGATTTTTAAAAAAAAGGCGAAATCTTTAAATTTAAAAAGGTGAAATCTTTAAATTAAAAAAGGTGAGATCTTTAAATTTAAAAAGGTGAAATCTTTAAATTTAAAAAGGTGAGATCTTTAAATTTAAAAAGGTGAAATCTTTGAATTCAAAAAGGCGAAATCTTTATATGGAAAATAGCGGGATAAAAATATAATTTTTATCTATATAACATAGTAGTAAAAATTCGATTTTTAAATATATGAAGTGATTATAAAAATATGATTTTAAATTGAAAACGAACAAATAAAAATGTGATTTTTATTTTAAAGACATCGAAATATAAAAATGTGTGATTTTTATATATATAGTGACTACGGGCAACGAAGATGACGAAGATGGGATAATGAAGAAGATTCTTATAAATGAAGAGTCGTGGTATTGGATAGCTTTCGGTGAGAACTTCTCACTCAAAATTCTTTTTCTAGTTATATATATATACTAGGATGTAGACGGTGTTTAGTAGCACCCGACACCCGTCATCCACAGACCATGGATGGCTTGTTTGTTAAATGGTTGGTTAAGTAGTTGGTTAGTTTGTTGGAAATGAATTGAATTGTTTGGTGAATTGAAATTGATTTGATTGATGTGTGAATGGCGTGGGCCTTCACTAGACCGGGGATAAGGCTAGGCCTTGTCCCGTTTCTAGTATCGTGCCGTTATGCCGCCGAAATTTTCTAAAATATGTTAGAAAAATAAAAATAATCATTTATTGAATAAATGAACTGAATAGGAATCTATGTGTTAAAATAAAATGTTTTATCGTTAAAAATATATTTTTTAACGTAAAAATGGATAAATGAATATTTATAAACAAATCGGCCGATTTGTTTATATACACTGATTTGACTGATATTGATTGGGTCGATAAATTTTACACATCGCCCAACTGCACAAATAAAATCTGTGTTTGATTGTTTGAAACCCCACACGGGTGTTGGGATGATATTTGGTGTACACTAATCCCAATTATTTAATTATTGTCGATCGATTGGTCGACAGACTGTGTAAGCGTCGATTATTTATATTTGATGCTTATGCAGTTGTGTAGTGCACTTTGGTTGATGATTGATTATTTTTCAATGCTATTATATACATGTGTTGTATGGAATCCATATAATTAACATTATATGGTGATTGATTGGGCCTCATTCCAATCGGGAAAATAATGAATATTATAAAAGAAAATTCATGTGTTGAATATAAAAATAGTCATGTGTTGACGATGTTCAGGTGTTGAGTGAAATATTTTATATAATAAAATTTACATCTTTATCATATTTAAAATTAGAACTACTTCTCAGTAGAAGTCTAATTAAAAATCAAACGATAGATACCATAGTTTTATAAAATATTTTACATAACAAAAATAGTGATGTGTCGACAGTACTCATGTGTTGAGATTAGTCGTGTGTTGAAAGAAATATAGATTCATGTGTTGAATAGAACAAATATTCATTTGTTGAATAGAATAACGAATTATTGAAATATAAAGCCGTGTTGATTAGAGATGCGTTATTTTGACGCGAACGATGTTTATATCGATTTTATTCGTTTTATAATGAATATTGAAAAGTGATTTCAAAATTTAATATTTTGAAAGGAAATTCGAATTGAATTAGATTAAAAATTCAAATGGAAATTTTATTGAATCAATTTGAAATGAATTCGAATCGAATAGAAAATGAATTCGATTCGAATTGAATAGAAAATGAATTCGATTCGAATTGA
Source organism: Allium sativum (assembly GCA_030737875.1). Taxonomy (NCBI): domain Eukaryota; kingdom Viridiplantae; phylum Streptophyta; class Magnoliopsida; order Asparagales; family Amaryllidaceae; genus Allium; species Allium sativum. The sequence continues at coordinate 461,302,443 of CM060920.1, forward strand.
ATAGAAAGTGAATTTGAATTCGAATAAAATCGAAATGAATTGAATTGAAAACGATTTCGAAATGAATTGAATTGAAAACGATTTCGAAATGAATTGAATTGAAAACGATTTAGAAATGAATTGAATTGAAAACGATTTCGAAATGAATTGAATTGAAAACGATTTAGAAATGAATTGAATTGAAAACGATTTCGAAATGAATTGAATTGAAAACGAATTCAAATTGAATTGAAAGTGAATTGAAATGAATTCAAATTGAATTAAAATTTGAATTGAATAGAAATGAATTTTAAAACGAATTTATAAAGAAGAATTCAATTTTGATTTGAATTGAAAAGAAAGTTGAAATTGCTTTTGAAACAATTTTAAAACGATTTATAAAATTCGTTTTAAATAGAAATCGACGAAATATATATTATATATTATATATATATATATATATAATATAATGGCCTGAATAGAACGCGCCGCGCCGCGGCAGTTCGTGAATTTCGACCATTTATTTCAAACGGACATAGCGGGAGATCCGACCGTCGGATTCTCCTAAAACCGGAATCGTTGGGTTCGTATCGAAAAGAGCTTTCCAATGAATATTAGAAATTTGAAATCTAACGGTTGGATTTGGAATTATGTCCAAATCAAATTTGAAAAAGGTCGCTATAAGTGCAGTTCGATGGCCATTGTTGGAAATCGACTGTACGGGCCTTGATAAAATTATTAAAAATATTGATAATTTGTGTAAAATCATAATATGTGAATTGGAAAGAACTGGGGTGAAAAACTCCACATTTGAAAAGATAAAAATATATTTTTATCGAAATGAACTAGTTTTGAACTAGAATTAAAATCAATTTATTTTTGAAATAAATAAATTGAATTTGAAAGTGATTTTAAAAATAATCAATATTCCCAATACGTGAATTGGACTGGAGTTGAATCGAAATTATCTTCGGGATATTTCGATGTTGGATTTCGTGACTATACAGATATTTTTATGGGAATTTGAAAGATATATTTTATATCGTTATTTCCAATACGATATATGTTGGTTTCAGAATTTGATATTGAATATAAGCCGATATATTTTCTATTCAAAGCCTTGTATTTAATATCAAATGTGATTTGGGTTTATCGTGTATCGTGTTTTAGATGACATTGGTGCTTTAACCCAGTTAAAGGCAAGATATTGATTTTTGAGAAGATTAAAACTAAGTGGAGTTTTAATGAATCTTTAATTAGATTAAAATGTGAATTGATAATTTAAATTATCAAATCTGAAAGGTGATCGAGAATGGAGTACCACCAGTTTTTCTCCAAAGCGATAGTTAAATCTTTAATTAGATTTGAACGTGAAATGGTAATTAGTTTTACCGATAACACCATGGTGTTAGAAATGGAGTATCACCAGTTTTTCTCCATGGGATATATAGGTTGGGATTGGGAAATAAAATAAATAATTACTTCGGTGTGGTTCGTTAATCCCGACTAGTTTGAATGATATCCAAAGGAAGATTATAGGATAAATTTAGAAGAATTTATCTTGGATAAAATTAATGGGAACAATTCCCTAAGAATGTGATTTTGTGAATAAAAGAATATTCTGAATTGGAATGAGGCGTTTGTTGTGTTTGTGTAACATTCGTTTATTATATACGTGGGTTATTCAGAAAGGCCGGGTTTATACCCATTCTGAATAACCGATTCGACGAGATGTCGAAGATGAAGACGGTGGTTGAAGACCGGAAGTCTTCACATCGTTTGGGTGATTACTGATGATCTTGATTGGGCTGTACACCCAAGATGAGGGAAACAGTCGGTGATCGTCCAGACGTACTTGGAGATCGATGGATATGCGAGGAAAGTGCCTCCGGTTTCGTTCAGACCCAGAACGAACTTGTAAATGGATTGTGTGTCTGACATTGGATTTTATTCTGTGTTGATTGATCTCTATTAAATATACATCTGTTTGGCAGCGGAGAATTTATTCTCTTGCTTAACGCCCTTCTCTGAGACATACGAGCTCAGAGGTTGTATATCGATGGACATCAGTCGCATGGAGTGAATTGCCAATGTGGCATGCGTAAGTGGCAATTGATCAAGGCTTCTGTTGAAAAGCAAAGTCTTGTGGTTGATGATCAAAGCACGGCCTGTGTGGCGTAGCTTTGTGTATAACGTGAATTCGCGAGCCTCATACCTCGGTATGAGTCAAAAACGGGAGACGGACCGCTGGGAGAGCACGACGTTTCTTTCTAGCTAGGGTGGTGTCAGTGACCTACCAGCCCTGACATTTATATACTTTTCACCTGTGTGGTTGTTGGATACGAGGCGCCTCAGATATAGGTCTGTAAGGACCGGGAAACGTGTGTTCAGGAATTGCCAATCCTCAAAAGCAAGAGAGGACCGGCCCAGCCGATTCCAAGGATCATAGTGGGGTCCTGAGGCATTTGCTAGAGTGTCTCGAACGCGGAGAGGAGCTTGCCCCTTGCCTCGACTCATGACGGAAATCCAATTTCCAATACGTGTATTGCGGTTTTAATTGTAGAACTAGTATGGCGACATGATATATGGTACCCATGCCGTCTATGATTGATATTTATGATTGAATTGTTTTGACACTATACACTTATTATAGTATCAAATAATGTGTTTCAAACGTATCAAGCATGCTTTGGCTGTTATAAGGGAAAACCCTATCCTCCGGCTTGCGTTGCATTGTGTGATGGGACCTGGGTCTTATAACAGCTTCATTTTTCTTTATTTAGCATTGCGCTGTTTGTTCTATGCACTGGTATTCTTGGGAGGAAACCCGTTCCGTGTTATACGGCGTGGTCCCTTGATTTACCTAACTTTAAAACCAATATTAATAACTGTTTTAGTTCTCACACCAGTCACATGACTGACCTGGAGTTTATTGTTTTAACCTAAACTCTGGGTGCCCCTATTTTCCACACGGGCAGCTAGTAGTTTTGGTTTTGCAGATTTATATTCACAGGGTCCTGATCAACAGCTGGAACGATGCTCGGAAAGCTCTGTATCCGTGTATCACTTTCAGTTGTATTTTATATTATTTTCCGCTGCTATGTAACTTCTTGTAATCTCTGATATTTATCGAATGTAATTTATTCATTTATACTCTGTATATTCTTGTATCTGATGGAATTGTTGTAATAACAATGAAATGTTCTTCCGTATGCGTTCTATTTTGTCTTGTACTCAATTCTATCCGTGCTTTCCTTCACGGGGAAGTTCGGGTCGTCTCATTTTGGTATCAGAGCTTTGGTTTACAGAGCTCGAGAACAAGACACATTAGAACCATACGAAAGAATTCATCAGATATTGGATTAGTAATATCCAATTAGAATTACTCGTTAGAGATAGGATCAGTAGTATCCTAGAACGAGTGTGAAGAGTATATTTTCCAAATGAAAACAATTTTGTTTTAAAAATTTAAATCGTCTTACACGTATTTGATTATTTATTTATTTTGAATATGGACAATCAAGTATATATAGATTTCGCGTATACGCGTCATGAACGTATATTCGAAGTTTTAATATACTGGGTAGATATAGAATCACATTCTAGACACCCGGAGATGGTTCTGATGATTGATATATCATCATCAGAATTTATGTTCGTGTTTCGAAGGTGTGATTTTTATATATTTCCATTAGGCTGGTGTGAGAACCAAAACTTATATAGTTAGAACACTTTGTTGTGAATTGGCACCAAAAACATGATTTTCTGTATATATATCAAAATTATGAATTTGAAACTCTAATTCACTAATTGATTGATGTTTTGTGTTGTTTGTTTAATTGTTTGCTAATTTTAACCATTTAGCCTAATTGTACCAAATATTGAATTGTATTGAAAATTGGTCGCATTTGCTTGCATATACATATACTTATTTTGAACAGGTCATAGCAAAGAGGCTAGAGCAGAGAATAAAATTTGTTTGCCCGACAAATAGGTACATGTTTACTACATAATTTACTGTTTTGTTTGGGTGATGATGATTTTATGAGCCTATTGGCTAGCCGCTTGGCTTTTTCTTTTTCTTTTTGAGATCTGAAGGACCGGGGAAGCTATTTGAAATTCCCCGATGCTCCCGGTGCAGGGGAGGTTATGGCGAAATTTTTCGAAAATTTAGGGTGTTAGCCAAATTTTTGAAAATTTGAAAATTCTCAGAAACTGAAAAGTTGGAGAATGGAAGCCAGATCGAACGTAGAGTTGATTAATCAAACCACTTTCGACTTTGTTCCTTTTCGGGGACGAAAAGTTTTAAGTGGGGGAGATTGTAATAACCCGGAAAATCTGGGCCAGTTTAAAATTTTTATTTTGGCAATTTTAGCGAATTTTAATTATTTAAATTGAATTATTTTAAATAATATCGACGAGAAAATTTATTTTGAATATAATTCGACGTATATATTATATACGTCGTCGTTAGAATATAAATATTTATATATAATTATAAAAGGAATTGAAAATGGCGCGGTAGTTCGATAATTTGATTTCAAACTTCAATTGAATGTACCGGGTGCAAAACAATCCGGATTTTAGTGAAACCAAAAACATTAGGATCTCATTGATAAGATCTTTGCAACGAATCCGAAAAATCAAAATTTCGTAGCGAGAATCAAAAGATATGTCCAGTTGAAAATTCTGAATAGTCGCTATGGAATTCAGGCCCGTAAAAATGGACATTTTGCAAACGACCTCGGATTTCGACGAAACCACTTTTGTTGGATCCGCAGTGTAAAGTTATTGCTAGATTTCAAATTTCATAATTTTTCGAATCAATATGTGAGCGTGGCAAAGGAAAACGTGTTTTGACCATTTCAGTTGATTTTAATCGACTGGAAATTGGCCATTTTTCCAACGGTCTCAGAATTCGACGAAACTAGTTTTGTTAGGACCGTATCGTCAATACGAAGCTAGAAAATATTTTTCTAGAATTTTTAGAGTTAGTATGTGACCCCGGTAATTCGAAATGTACGTTTAAAATTCAAAATAGTGATCTAAATGTAAATTTAACGGAAACTGATTGTAACAGCCGAATCAGCTGACGATACATATCCCATTGTGTTCGGAATGGGGGTTAAACGCTATGGATGACAGGTGGTGGGCCTCGTTTTGATGACGTATGTAAAAGTCAACTTTTAAAAATAATAAAATAATAAAAAAAACCCTCTCCCCCTTTTACCGTTCTGCCCCCCCCCCCCCCCCGTCCAATTTCATTTCAAAAGGAAAAAAAAAGCCGATCGCAGCCCTAGGCGGAGCACCGCCGCCGCGCCCTGGCGCCGCCCCCCTCCGATCCTCCGCCCCTCTTCCTGCTTCTCCTCCGCCTGCTTCTCTCTCCCGCGATCCTCTTCTCTCTCCCCTCCAGCGCCGAAGTCGAAGCCCCCCCTCGCCCCAAAACGCGCCGCCGCTGAGACCCAGAGCCGCCACCCACCTCCACCTCGCGTCAGCCCCCCTCCGAACCTTCCAAGCCACCGTGACAGCTTCTTCCCCCCCCCCCTGATGACCGACGTAGCCCCCTGTAAGTCGTTTTTTTAATTTATTTGTTTTACTTTTATTTTATATAAATAGAAAATTAAAACTGATTTTTTTTAGGAATTTTAAAACTGATTTAAGGAAAATATAAAAACTGTTTTTTTTAGAAATAAAGAAAACTGATTTTATTTTAAAGGGTTTAAACTTTAAAATAGAAAAGGTATGATCTTTATATTTTTAAAGTGATAAAAATATGATTTTTATATTTTTAAAGTATTAAAAATATAATCTTTACTATATAGAAATATTAAAAATATGATTTTTTATATTTTTAAAGTATTAGAAATATAATCTTTATAGGATAGAGAATATAAAAATATCATCTTTGTATATGTAGCAAAATAAAAATCTGATTTTTATTTTATATACGTTGAAATCAAGTGATGATTTTTAAAAAAAAGGCGAAATCTTTAAATTTAAAAAGGTGAAATCTTTAAATTAAAAAAGGTGAGATCTTTAAATTTAAAAAGGTGAAATCTTTAAATTTAAAAAGGTGAGATCTTTAAATTTAAAAAGGTGAAATCTTTAAATTCAAAAAGGCGAAATCTTTATATGGAAAATAGCGGGATAAAAATATAATTTTTATCTATATAACATAGTAGTAAAAATTCGATTTTTAAATATATGAAGTGATTATAAAAATATGATTTTAAATTGAAAACGAACAAATAAAAATGTGATTTTTATTTTAAAGACATCGAAATATAAAAATGTGTGATTTTTATATATATAGTGACTACGGGCAACGAAGATGGGATAATGAAGAAGATTCTTATAAATATAGAGTCGTGGTATTGGATAGCTTTCGGTGAGAACTTCTCACTCAAAATTCTTTTTCTAGTTATATATATATACTAGGATGTAGACGGTGTTTAGTAGCACCCGACACCCGTCATCCACAGACCATGGATGGCTTGTTTGTTAAATGGTTGGTTAAGTAGTTGGTTAGTTTGTTGGAAATGAATTGAATTGTTTGGTGAATTGAAATTGATTTGATTGATGTGTGAATGGCGTGGGCCTTCACTAGACCGGGGATAAGGCTAGGCCTTGTCCCGTTTCTAGTATCGTGCCGTTATGCCGCCGAAATTTTCTAAAATATGTTAGAAAAATAAAAATAATCATTTATTGAATAAATGAACTGAATAGGAATCTATGTGTTAAAATAAAATGTTTTATCGTTAAAAATATAATTTTTAACGTAAAAATGGATAAATGAATATTTATAAACAAATCGGCCGATTTGTTTATATACACTGATTTGACTGATATTGATTGGGTCGATAAATTTTACACATCGCCCAACTGCACAAATAAAATCTGTGTTTGATTGTTTGAAACCCCACACGGGTGTTGGGATGATATTTTGTGTACACTAATCCCAATTATTTAATTATTGTCGATCGATTGGTCGACAGACTGTGTAAGCGTCGATTATTTATATTTGATGCTTATGCAGTTGTGTAGTGCACTTTGGTTGATGATTGATTATTTTTCAATGCTATTATATACATGTGTTGTATGGAATCCATATAATTAACATTATATGGTGATTGATTGGGCCTCATTCCAATCGGGAAAATAATGAATATTATAAAAGAAAATTCATGTGTTGAATATAAAAATAGTCATGTGTTGACGATGTTCAGGTGTTGAGTGAAATATTTTATATAATAAAATTTACATCTTTATCATATTTAAAATTAGAACTACTTCTCAGTAGAAGTCTAATTAAAAATCAAACGATAGATACCATAGTTTTATAAAATATTTTACATAACAAAAATAGTGATGTGTCGACAGTACTCATGTGTTGAGATTAGTCGTGTGTTGAAAGAAATATAGATTCATGTGTTGAATAGAACAAATATTCATTTGTTGAATAGAATAACGAATTATTGAAATATAAAGCCGTGTTGATTAGAGATGCGTTATTTTGACGCGAACGATGTTTATATCGATTTTATTCGTTTTATAATGAATATTGAAAAGTGATTTCAAAATTTAATATTTTGAAAGGAAATTCGAATTGAATTAGATTAAAAATTCAAATGGAAATTTTATTGAATCAATTTGAAATGAATTCGAATCGAATAGAAAATGAATTCGATTCGAATTGAATAGAAAATGAATTCGATTCGAATTGAATAGAAAGTGAATTTGAATACGAATAAAATCGAAATGAATTGAATTGAAAACGATTTCGAAATGAATTGAATTGAAAACGATTTCGAAATGAATTGAATTGAAAACGATTTAGAAATGAATTGAATTGAAAACGATTTCGAAATGAATTGAATTGAAAACGATTTAGAAATGAATTGAATTGAAAACGATTTCGAAATGAATTGAATTGAAAACGAATTCAAATTGAATTGAAAGTGAATTGAAATGAATTCAAATTGAATTAAAATTTGAATTGAATAGAAATGAATTTTAAAACGAATTTATAAAGAAGAATTCAATTTTGATTTGAATTGAAAAGAAAGTTGAAATTGCTTTTGAAACAATTTTAAAACGATTTATAAAATTCGTTTTAAATAGAAATCGACGAAATATATATTATATATTATATATATATATATATAATATATAATGGCCTGAATAGAACGCGCCGCGCCGCGGCAGTTCGTGAATTTCGACCATTTATTTCAAACGGACATTGCGGGAGATCCGACCGTCGGATTCTCCTAAAACCGGAACCGTTGGGTTCGTATCGAAAAGAGCTTTCCAATGAATATTAGAAATTTGAAATCTAATGGTTGGATTTGGAATTATGTCCAAATCAAATTTGAAAAAGGTCGCTATAAGTGCAGTTCGATGGCCATTGTTGGAAATCGACTGTACGGGCCTTGATAAAATTATTAAAAATATTGATAATTTGTGTAAAATCATAATATGTGAATTGGAAAGAACTGGGGTGAAAAACTCCACATTTGAAAAGATAAAAATAGATTTTTATCGAAATGAACTAGTTTTGAACTAGAATTAAAATCAATTTATTTTTGAAATAAATAAATTGAATTTGAAAGTGATTTTAAAAATAATCAATATTCTCAATACGTGAATTGGACTGGAGTTGAATCGAAATTATCTTCGGGATATTTCGATGTTGGATTTCGTGACTATACAAATATTTTTATGGGAATTTGAAAGATATATTTTATATCGTTATTTCCAATACGATATATGTTGGTTTCAGAATTTGATATTGAATATAAGCCGATATATTTTCTATTCAAAGCCTTGTATTTAATATCAAATGTGATTTGGGTTTATCGTGTATCGTGTTTTAGATGACATTGGTGCTTTAACCCAGTTAAAGGCAAGATATTGATTTTTGAGAAGATTAAAACTAAGTGGAGTTTTACTGAATCTTTAATTAGATTAAAATGTGAATTGATAATTTAAATTATCAAATCTGAAAGGTGATCGAGAATGGAGTACCACCAGTTTTTCTCCAAAGCGATAGTTAAATCTTTAATTAGATTTGAACGTGAAATGGTAATTAGTTTTACCGATAGCACCGTGGTGTTAGAAATGGAGTATCACCAGTTTTTCTCCATGGGATATATAGGTTGGGATTGGGAAATAAAATAAATAATTACTTCGGTGTGGTTCGTTAATCCCGACTAGTTTGAATGATATCCAAAGGAAGATTATAGAATAAATTTAGAAGAATTTATCTTGGATAAAATTAATGGGAACAATTCCCTAAGAATGTGATTTTGTGAATAAAAGAATATTCTGAATTGGAATGAGGCGTTTGTTGTGTTTGTGTAACATTCGTTTATTATATACGTGGGTTATTCAGAAAGGCCGGTTTATACCCATTCTGAATAACCGATTCGACGAGATGTCGAAGATGAAGACGGTGGTTGAAGACCGGAAGTCTTCACATCGTTTGGGTGATTACTGATGATCTTGATTGGGCTGTACACCCAAGATGAGGGAAACAGTCGGTGATCGTCCAGACGTACTTGGAGATCGATGGATATGCGAGGAAAGTGCCTCCGGTTTCGTTCAGACCCAGAACGAACTTGTAAATGGATTGTGTGTCTGACATTGGATTTTATTCTGTGTTGATTGATCTCTATTAAATATACATCTGTTTGGCGGCGGAGAATTTATTCTCTTGCTTAACGCCCTTCTCTGAGACATACGAGCTCAGAGGTTGTATATCGATGGACATCAGTCGCATGGAGTGAATTGCCAATGTGGCATGCGTAAGTGGCAATTGATCAAGGCTTCTGTTGAAAAGCAAAGTCTTGTGGTTGATGATCAAAGCACGGCCTGTGTGGCGTAGCTTTGTGTATAACGTGAATTCGCGAGCCTCACACCTCGGTATGAGTCAAAAACGGGAGACGGACCGCTGGGAGAGCACGACGTTTCTTTCTAGCTAGGGTGGTGTCAGTGACCTACCGGCCCTGACATTTATATACTTTTCACCTGTGTGGTTGTTGGATACGAGGCGCCTCGGATATAGGTCTGTAAGGACCGGGAAACGTGTGTTCAGGAATTGCCAATCCTCAAAAGCAAGAGAGGACCGGCCCAGCCGATTCCAAGGATCATAGTGGGGTCCTGAGGCATTTGCTAGAGTGTCTCGAACGCGGAGAGGAGCTTGCCCCTTGCCTCGACTCATGACGGAAATCCAATTTCCAATACGTGTATTGCGGTTTTAATTGTAGAACTAGTATGGCGACATGATATATGGTACCCATGCCGTCTATGATTGATATTTATGATTGAATTGTTTTGACACTATACACTTATTATAGTATCAAATAATGTGTTTCAAACGTATCAAGAATGCTTTGGCTGTTATAAGGGAAAACCCTATCCTCCGGCTTGCGTTGCATTGTGTGATGGGACCTGGGTCTTATAACAGCTTCATTTTTCTTTATTTAGCATTGCGCTGTTTGTTCTATGCACTGGTATTCTTGGGAGGAAACCCGTTCCGTGTTATACGGCGTGGTCCCTTGATTTACCTAACTTTAAAACCAATATTAATAACTGTTTTAGTTCTCACACCAGTCACATGACTGACCTGGAGTTTATTGTTTTAACCTAAACTCTGGGTGCCCCTATTTTCCACACGAGCAGCTAGTAGTTTTGGTTTTGCAGATTTATATTCACAGGGTCCTGATCAACAGCTGGAACGATGCTCGGAAAGCTCTGTATCCGTGTATCACTTTCAGTTGTATTTTATATTATTTTCCGCTGCTATGTAACTTCTTGTAATCTCTGATATTTATCGAATGTAATTTATTCATTTATACTCTGTATATTCTTGTATCTGATGGAATTGTTGTAATAACAATGAAATGTTCTTCCGTATGCGTTCTATTTTGTCTTGTACTCAATTCTATCCGTGCTTTCCTTCACGGGGAAGTTCGGGTCGTCTCAAGTGGTATAAATGAAATCTTTATAAATGTAAAACAAGAAAAATAGACCAAAAAGGAAGCTTTCAAAAAAAATGAATGAAATAATAAATATTAAGGGGACTCACAAGTTTCTTTTCTTGCAACTGAGGAAGGAATCCATGTTGATTTAATGACCAAAACACCAAAAAGTCTGCTTTATCAACATATTGGGTAAACAAACATAGATATGAAAATTCATTATTTAAATAGAAAGGGGAAGCGTTTTACAAATTTAAATGTGGATAACCCTTTTGTGTAGCGGGAGCCACTCATATCTGCATCATCTAAGCCATATCTGCATCATCTAAGCCAAGGAACACACGGTACCAGCGTTGTCTGCAGAGAATCTGTCCAAGAAGCTGTGGAGGAAGTCGAGAAAAGCCTGCCTGGTGTTTCCATGGCTGACTTCACAGCTGTCATGAAGAGGCTGGCTTCATTGGAAGGTACAGTGAGCGCTATTTTCTCAAAGAGTGCTGATATTCCAGTAGAGGAGGAGCGCATGTTGAATGCCACGGTGAAGCGAATTGATGCATTGAAAGAAGAGATCAAGGCTACAAAGAAGGCTCTTGAGGATTCCCTTGAATGAAAAAAGGAGGTTCTTGCTTATGTTGAACAGAAGAAAATAAGAAGGGCAAATTTGCAAGCAGAAAATAAGCAATTTATTTCTTACCAGATTCAACCGTTTAGAATGGATATGTCTTCCACCAATGAAGTAAAAATTAGTCAAATTTTCATTCATAACCGTTCCATGTTATGATCTAGTGTTACGTATGCCGCTTGTTTTTGTAATTGCAGAGACTGCTGGTAGAGATTGTAAATGTCTATGAAACCTGCAACGTGTCGATTAGGAGCTGTGAATTTGCAGAAGTTTGTATGATTTTATACATAATGATAATTGTAATAAAAGACATGTAACACATAAAAACTGTCCATTAATATTCATTAATATAATTGCCTATGTTAGGTGTACATCTGTAGCTTAGCTCAGTTCGCTCGCAGCTCAATTACGGAGCTAAGCCGGAACTATATATGCGGTCACATAAGATATTACGGCCATTTAAATAAAGAAATGAGATATCTTAGAGTATCGAACTTTTCATCTATAGCCAAAAAGAATGGCCACTAAGGATGAAATATAGCTATTTCCTTATTATTGGAATAAAATTAGCTATAAGAAAACGAGAAATAGAAAGAAAATAATTAAAACCTGAAACAATATGAATAGAATGTCATAATTCTGTTAATGTTCTTTTGAATCATAAAGTGAATCAAAAAGTGACATTAAAAAGTTTATAACCAAATAACTCATCAGATTATTAGTATACTGGCTTCATATTCACTCTCTGTTAATGTTCATAATCCAAACTAGAAAGGTACACAATTTATTAAACCTAAAAACTTTTGCCAAAGTCATAGTACATATTTTGATTGTATATCAAGAACAATAAATGTATCATAATTCTTATATGGCGCCTTGCTGTTTCACAATTTTTATTTCCTTGAATTTAATTCAGTTCTTAGTTTTGAGGTCGTGAGTTTAGAAGATTGCATACTTTGTGTAAAGAACTAGCATCAGGCAATGCCGTGATTACACAGAAGATGCATGAATTTTTTTGCTTACTTCCAGTAACATTTTTTTTCTTGTGAAAACTTGGTTTACTTGCTATCCGCATTACAAATTTACCAAGCAAAACAATTCTGCAAAAGCATACCTTTAGGCATCCATAATTTTTTTTCCTGATTCTTAGCAATAAACAATTCTCCTTCCAATTACTCCTATGAAAATCAACCAACAACCAAAGAAGAATAAATATAATACACAGATAACAAGCTTCAACACTAGACTGCTAAAAGGTTGGTTCAATATTGACATGCATAAATAGTAATATAATACAATAGTTGTGTTTATACACACAGCCGAAGTAATTAAGGATTGGTTCGTTAATACGAGTAACAAACTGATACCCAAGTAAGAAGAAAAATAGAAATCATATGAGAAGATATATAAAATGTTGCAGCAAATGTAGATCAGAAAGGTTAATATCACTTTAAAGAAGAAGGTGCTGCACGCTTAAATGACAAGACAACTTTAATGAAGGCAAATAGGAATTAAAAACACAATAGCCATTCTTTCCGGAGAAGAATGCATACCTTCGCTGAAGAGGAATTCTATTTGACCCTGCAAGGAAGGAAAACAAAACAGAATATCAATACTGACCGATTAAACCTGATGAATTAATAAAAAAGGGCAATAAAAGACAGAAAAAGAAGGAAAAGATTATTGATAGCACATATATACAGACCCACACACCTAGAGCAGTCTGTTGAAGGGCTGATGGCATAGGGAACGTTAAATGTGAATATTAAATGAAATTAATGGAGAGGAATTTCCTAGCAAATGTGAATTAATGAAGAGGAGTGGGTATTAAATGAAATTAATGGAGCAAATGTGAATAGTGTTATATACATAAGTCTACAACCACGAAGAGCTGGCATGAACTTCAGGAAGCACCATCCTCATGATAAATGAACCTGTATCATATCTAAAAGCAAGCCACCCATCCTAACAGAGAAAGATAAGCAAAGAACATAACGACTTCTCCAAGTCAAGGAAAATCATTCTTTAAAACTTGAACTATCTACTTCTGTATTACCACTTTTCATTCTGTATTTTTTTTTTCTAAAAAAAAATCTTACTTGTTAATACATAGTTTAATCAAAGAATCTTTATATTTTTCTAAACTAAAATGTTTTATGGCTTTTGGAATGAGAGATGAGAGACAGTTTATTCAAAAACAGTAATAGAAGAAATGGGCAGAAAAGGAAGTGATGTATAAAAACATGATGTTATTTATGTAGCCATGATCACAAAAAAAAAAAAAATCCGTTGCCTGCTTTTATTGTTGCACGTTACATTTTTCTTGTATGATGTCTATATAAAACCTATAATCTCCTTTCTTACAATAAACTAATGCTATAATTAAGCTCATTTCATTTTATTCCTAAAGAATATATCACAACTTCTTTGGCACTAGTACTTAGAATGATCCTATACAAAAAACTGATATTGAGGATTTGTGAATTATATATGATAGTAATGTTCCATTATTTAACCAAACAAAACAATCCAGTTTATTTAAAATCACAAAGACAAGTAGCATTGTCCATAACAATAAATCGGAAAATTTTCAATTCTAGCAACATAGTTAAATTGTTTTTCAGTAAACTTAAATAAAATACTAGAATATGTAAATTCCTAGATTACAAAAATAATAGCTTTTCATTTCATTTTATTTTATTCCTTATAAACGAAGAGACAGAAGAAATGAATATGTTGCATTTATCACTGTTTGGAACATAAAGAGCTGACAAAAAATGATGCTTGGTACTATAATTGATGCACTATGATATAAAGTATTAAATATTTTGAGTAGCAAGTATGCCACAAATGAATTCAATTCAGGCTGGAATAAATAGAAAGGTATCCATTTTACAAAACATTTAAGAAGTGGAATAACTGACTTCTAAAGAGTTGACAGCTTTTTATTTTATTTTATTTTGATATTTTGATTTCGACCTTCTATACAAACAATGCCATTACAAAAATGTATGGTTCAAATATGAATATAGTTTAAGGCAAATTACAGGTTAAAAAGTAAGCATTTTCAGCTAATTGTATCTTGTGTTATAAATAGCACGTTTCACATGCTGCTGTTGACGGTGGTACAACAACATAAATTGGATGTGTGAAATATTTTCTATAAATTCAACATCATATTATTTTCGTGTCATGCTCAAAATATAATATGATAATATAACTTATTAACATACTCTCCCATAACTGCTAAAGTTATTGTAAAAAAATTCGTTATGTTCGACTTAAACAGGAATAATGACTATATTTATACTAACTTAAAGTAAAATATCAAAGTGAATGAGAAATATATTGATCCTGGTGCAGTAAACAAAAAGGTTATTTCTATGACCATATTTCCAGATAAATAATCAGCTTTATCCAATATCTCATTAAACAGATATATAGAAAATATCTCGATGTCTTTCCAGTATCTCATTAAACGATTATGTCTCAATAGAAGACAGGCTAAAAGTTCTTAAAACAATATAAGCTAAACTGTAGATTAACAATTAAAATTGAACTTCAATAATTCGAAATGCAACATGCATTAACATACTATGAAATTTCAAAATTACCTGCTTGATTATCCAAAATACAATAATAAAAAGTTTGAGAACTACAAGCCATGTATGGCCAGGTAAGAAGATCATAATTACAGATTGAAGTTTATGGTAATCTTTGTTTACATCATGAAATTTGGCAATGTCAATGGATAAATTTCCATAAAAGTATGATTACACAGTAATAGTAAATTAGTAAACAAATGAAGCAGAAATAGCTACACTTTAAGCAACACAAGTTTGATTTCGGCAAAAATAAAACAATATGGATGAACATAAGAAGAGTACTTACGGAGGAGTGAGGCACTTCATGTAAGTTGACTTTATGATATGATCCAAAAATTCCTTTTCATCTTGAACTACAGTATTCGCAGCAACCTGATATAGGAACATAATTACATGGGAATGCCATTATAGCACTTTAGTGTGATCAAATATAAATTTAGAAAAACCAAACACTAAATATCAGATGGTTCTTCAACTTCGCAGCCAGTACACGAGTTTCCCAATATATGTAACACCCCGCAAATTCTATAACTGTGAAATTAACAAATTAAAGTATAATTAATCTGAAATCAAAGAACTAAGGGAAACGGGATACGCCATTTCGTTCGTCTCGGAAAAATACGCGAAATAGAGTCCGAGTTTTCGAAAAATGGAGTCCGTATGAAGAAGATATGGCCTTCAGAAGTTTGAGAATCAAGTTTAAAATTCAAACAGAATAAAACAATTAAATATTTCGAAAATGGGGCCCAATGGGCCAGGGCGGATAAACACCCGCCTAGGCCACCCAGGTCGACTGGGCTGTCGACCTGGGCTACCCATGTCGACAGGGCTGTCGACAGCCCTGTCGACAGGGGTGTCGACCTGGTCGAGCCAGCCCAACCTGGCTGGCCAGGTCTGTGTTTGGCCGATTTTCTGTGGTCTGCTTTGTCATTAGGGCTAGGTGGCAAGTTTTGATTGGTCTCTCCTTAGGATGAATGGCTACGATCAATCCAAGCAACATCAATGGTCCTAATCAGTTCCTAACCTCTATATAAACAACCCTAGACTAAACCCTAATCTATTCATTCAAAAATAAGAACATAGCCGCCATGTTGCTGAGGAACGACTAGGAGTAGCCACCAAATTGGAGAGAGAGGATTAGGAGGAAGATTCTAAAGCTTAAAGCAACCTAAACAAATCAATTCAACAAAGGAATTTGCGTCTTCAATCCCTAAATTAGAGAATTCATCACACCATTGTAAGTAGAGTATTACTTTGGTATGAATAAACAATTGTGTTGGTTTGTATGCTTGAATTGTGGCAATAAAGTAGTTCATATTTGTGCGTTCTTATCAATTTGAAATATTATATATGTTTGGATATTCTTGAATTATGTTATTCATGTTATAAAGAACTACATGCGGTAGTTCTATGCAAGTATACGTTTGGAATATTTCGCAATTTATGTAATCCATGTTGAAGCTACATGTATGTAGTTGATTTAAATTCATGCAAGTTTGGGGTTTTGCTACTATGCCATCATGATGTATATTTTTGTGCATAAATCAATTTGTAAGTAATTAAAACAAGTTTGGTTATTATAATCCATATGAAATTATGTTGAGAATTTGGCATCATGTATTAAGCCATGCTTTTGTACTAGAAAACCTATTTGAAAACTTATGAATATGGCTAGGCTATGAATGATATTTGACATAATTGAAATCCATGATTAAGTCTATCTTGTTTACAAGAATTTTATGATGACATATGTGGTACATAGCTAGGTTAGGTTCAAAAATCCCTTTTTTGCAAGTTTACATGACTAAAGTAAGAATCATGATTTCATGTTAGAAACATTTATGCCATGGTTATGTGAACAAATTTAACTATACTTATGCCATGCTTATGTTTGACATTATGCCATGCTTATGCTAGAAATATTTATGCCATGCTTATGGTTGACATTATGCCTAAATAAAAATATAGGTTCATGTGACAATAATGATATCTCAATTACAAGTTCACATGCTTTGATTCATGTCACCTATGTTACCACTATGCAAGTACACCAGTTTCTATGTTGTATTTCCAACGTCATATTGCAAGTTCATGCGCTCACCTTCCCCTTTTTGTGTATGTAATCACGCCATAAGCCTCCCCTTTTCGCATGGCTAAATTGGGCTTTAAAAGGCTAAGTCCAATATATATAATGAACGGACGTGTAAAACGGGGGGAAATAACGTTGGGTTAAAATTAATTAATGAATGAAAACATAAAGTAGAAGGGCCCAAATTCAAGTATGGGTTGGGCCCATGATTGGTGTAACCTTTACGCCATTAACTTAATAATGGGCCGCAAATATTTACATATAAGAAATAAAGAGGAATGACAAAATATGTAAATGTAGAACATACGATGTGTTTAACCCGAGGTTGGATTGAGTTGTGATGTAAACCTGCCCGGAACCGCCCGGCTGTCCAGTAGTCACAACAATACCTATCCAATGTGGGTGGTTAAACATGGAGCCCAGCAAGGACCCGAGGTTAGGCTGAGTTGTGGCGTAAGACTGCCCGGAACCAACCGGCAACAGGCAGCCACAACAATACCTGTCTAATGTGAGAGGTCAGGGCCTTAATAAGACAATTAAGGCTGAGTCAGGATTGATAGGATTAAGTGAACTAGAGACTTAATCAAAATGGAACATGCTAAACAAAACGGACTGGTGGGGGTTAGGTTAGGAAACGCTTAACCAACTTAGCATGTTGGCTAGAGATAGAAAACCTAGTAACGGGGGACCCTTTTCAGCAGTAACCCTAGAAGGTGTATCAGGATACCCTGAAACTAGGCAGGGTGGGGCACGATTACTGGGCTGATTGTAAGAGGTCAAAGCGACGGCGGTGGTGTAGCAGTGTAGGTTCTAACGGGGTGCGGGCGTGCACACACTCCGACGCAGAAAAATAAGGCACTGGACACCAGTAGCATACCTGTGCACTCTGAGGTTGTGTCGGGTTGCCACTATGGGACTTGATACACCCTATGGTGGGACCAGCATAGGTAACTACAACATCGGGGGCCGTAAGACACATGTAACTATGCGAGTAGGAGCCGATCATCATAGAATGGATCACATCACCCTGATTTTGGGGTGCCAGTGGGAACTAGTCTATATGGGTTCAGAGATTAACATGGGGTACGATAGTATATTCGACCCTAGACAACTTAACCAAGTTTATAGTGCATGCCCACTTCTTGTTTATACTTATCATACCCAGTTCTTTATTCTTAGACAAAATAGTACTAGACTTACTCAGGCTTTATGTCTGACTCTACTTTTCTTTCGCCTTCTTTCTTCCGTTTCCCCCCCCAGGTACTCAGGGAGGGAACACAGCAGCTTGACCAACCTCAACATCCAGCTTGAAGAAGAGAAATGTATTACTTGGACTTTCCTGTTTTGAACTATGGCTTTGGACAATCCATTATGGGGCCTTGGCAGTTTATCTATGTTTTATTTATGCTTCTTTAAAAATAATGTACTCAAGACAGATTATGAAAGTGTTATGTTATGTTTTTGGAAAGGATGTTGTTGTAACACGTATTTGACTTTATGAAATAAAGTTTGTTGTTCTTCCGCTGTTTACAAATATGTGTTCTTATATCTGTCTTGTATATCTGTGACTTGTACTTATAAACCTCCACCAAAATTAGGGCATAGGGAGTGACCCTAACGGAGGTGGGGTGTTTCACTTGGTATCAGAGCATAGGTTTACCAGATAAGATAAAAAGTTTTGAAAAATTATTTTCAAAAAGGAAATTTAAAGAAGCATTTTTTTAAAAGATAAAAATATTATTTTATTTTTAAAGGCAAAGTCCACTCCCCAAAGCCATAGGTACTATCTCTTATCCTTCATTTTGAATCTACCCTTTTTGTTTCAGCATGTCCCAAGAACTTAACTTGCCGGAAGGGGTGCCAATACCTGGTTGGTTTAGACGGTTCTTAGAAGCAAGGGCCACTCAGCCAGGTCCTACCGTTCCTCCTCCCCCAGCTGAAGGAAATCATCCAGCTGCAGCGGCACCTTTTCCTCCACCTCCTCCTCGGGGAAACGCGTTTGCTAAGATATGTAAAGATTTTAAAGCTATGGGAGGAAGGGATTTCCATGGAACTGAGTCCTTCGTGGCAGCTAGGAATTGGCTGAAAGAAACGGAGGACCTATTCATCATCTTTGAGGTAGAGGATAGACAAAAAGTACAACTGGCAGTATGGCTATTGAAGGGCGAGGCTTCCTACTGGTGGGAAGTCACTAATGCTGAAAGACCAGTGGAGACATGGGAGGACTTTAGGGAAAGGTTTGAGACTAAGTTTCTCTCAGATGCGGAAAGGAGTTTGCAGTTGGAAAAATTCTTATTTCTTAAGCAAGGAGACAAGACTGTCAGAGAGTATGTGAATCAGTTCGATGAGCTGGCTAGGTTTGGGCTTGACCTAGTCAATACCCCGCACAAGAAGGCTCTCCGTTTCGTCAAAGGGTTAAATGAGCCATTACACAGTTTGGCCATGACCCATATACCCATGGGAGCCACGTATGAAAGGTTGGTGCAAATGGCATTGCTGAATGAAGAGGATAAGGGCAAGAAGGAGACAAAGGCAGAAAGCTCTCAAGGGAAGAAAGAGGGTTTGCAGCCTAAGAAGACAGACTTTAAGAAAGGCGGGAAAGGCAACAAAGAGAAGAGGAAGTGCAATTTCTGTGGCAAAGTGGGACACTTAGTAAAGGACTGTCGGAAAAAGAAGGCCAAGGAGAATGGTGGGTGCTTTTCGTGCGGTCAGACAGGCCACAGGGCTAAGGACTGCCCAAAGAAACGAGGACAGGGGCAGGGCACTGGATCCACCCCAGGGGCACAGGTTCATGTGCTAGAAGCGCCACCTTTGCAACAGCGAGGTACCAATACTTCTGTAGAAAGTGTAGTTTATCTTTATGATCACCCCGTTCGTACTTTATTTGATTCTGGCGCATCACACTCCTTTATCTCGTCTGCTTCAGTAGAATCTCTGCACCTAAAAACTAGTATGGTAGAGGACCCCTTAATTGTTTCAAACCCAATTGGGGGCCCAGCTCATTTGTCTATGATCTGTTTGGATTTGAAAATTTCTATTCTAAGTGTAGAATTTCAATGTAGTGCCTTTGTTTTGGGCTTTTCGGGTTATGGTTTGATTTTGGGTATGGATTGGCTATCCAGTAATGGGGCCGTCCTTGATTGTGAGAAAAGGGTTGTTAGGCTCCTAACCCAGCTCGGTAATACTTTGGAAATTTCCTGTAATCCCTCGTATGCGGTTATGCTTAGTTATCTTGAATCGCTAGATGCCTCTGTTGAAAATTTGCAATCAGTTAGAGTGGTCCGGGAATATCCGGATGTCTTCGAAGAGGTGAAGGGCTTGCCTCCGAAGCGGGAAATAGACTTCCGCATATATCTTGTAGATAATGCAAAGCCCGTTGCGTTGCCCGTTAGACATATGGCTCCACGAGAAAGGAAAGAGCTCAGTAAACAGATTAAAGAGCTTCTAGAAAAGGGGTTCATTAGGAGGAGCATTTCAGAATGGGGCGCTCCAGTGGTGTTCGCTACAATGGCGGATGGTTCACTCCGTCTATGTGTTGACTATAGGGAGCTCAATAAGCTAACGAAAAAGAATAGGCACCCTCTCCCTAGAATTGACGATTTATTTGACCAGCTTGTAGGAGCGTCTGTTTTCTCCCAACTCGATTTAGCAACCGGTTTTCATCAGCTAAGGGTGGCTGAAGATAGCATCGATAAAACGGCGTTCAGAACCCCAGACGGTTTCTTTGAATGGCTTGTCATGCCTTTCGGCTTGACAAACGCACTTGCTTACTTCGTGGACCTGATGAGTAGGGTATTTAGAGATTTCCTCAACAAATTCGTAGTCGTCTTCGTAGATGATATCCTTATCTTCTCAAAGAGTGAAGAGGAACATGCTCAGCACTTAAGGGCAATCATGGAAACTTTGCGAGTCCATCAACTAAAAGCCAAATTCTCCAAATGCCACTTTTGGAGAGAAGAAGTGAGGTTCCTTGGGCACATAGTATCCAAACAAGGGTTAGCGGTGGACCCTGCTAAAGTAGTGGCGGTACAGGATTGGAAGACACCAAGGAATGCAACTGAGGTCCGAAGCTTTCTAGGACTAGCAGGTTTCTATCGGAAATTCATAAGGGATTTTGCGAAAATCTCAGCTCCGCTCACGAAGTTGACTAAGAAGAATCTAGTGTTCAATTGGGACTTGGATTGCGAGTTTGCTTTCCAACGACTGAAAAGGGCTCTCACAACAGCCCCAGTTTTGACGCTGCCAGATGGGAGCAAGATGTTCACTGTTTATACGGATGCATGTGGGACAGGGCTAGGCGCCGTCTTAATGCAAGAAGGAAGGGTAGTAGCTTATGGCGGAAGGCAGTTGAAAGTGCACGAAAAGAACTACCCAACCCACGATCTTGAGTTAGCCGCCATCGTCTTTGCACTCAAGTCTTGGCGACACTATCTCTTAGGTGAGAAGTTCGAACTTTACACTGACCATAAATCGTTGAAATATCTTTTCTCGTAGAAGGATCTTAACTTAAGGCAACAAAGATGGATGGAGTTCCTTGCCTCGTACGATTTCGAGATCTCCTACACTCCGGGCAAAGGCAACGTGGTAGCAGACGCGTTGAGCCGAAAGAAATTGACCCTAAGCCCGTTGTTTGTTGAAAGACAAAGCCTAGAGTTTATAGCCAGCTTCGACTTTAGGCCCTCCTCCGATTTCGTACCAGGCTTGCTAGCATCTCTCGAAGTGCGCCCAACTTTAGTGGATTCAGTAGGGGCAGCACAACGCGAAGACCCTCAGCTTGTGGAAATAATTGATAGGTTAATTAGGGGTGAGACTTCAAGTCACCTCAACCGATACTCCATCGACGATAAGGGTTTGCTAAGGCGAGACGGAAGACTATGCGTCCCACAGACAAAAGATTTAATAAAGAGGGTTCTCGAGGAAGCACATCACTCCAAGATGACGATACACCCAGGCGGGGATAAAATGTACAAAGACATAAAAAGGACTTTCTTCTGGAACGGCATGAAAAAGGACGTGGCAGAGTTCGTTTCTAAGTGTATGGTGTGCCAACAGGTTAAGGCAGAACAGAAAAAGCCTGGCGGACTGCTACATCCTCTGGAGGTCCCGCAGTGGAAGTGGGATAGCATCTCAATGGACTTCATCGATGGGCTGCCTAGGTCTAGGAGAGGCAACACTAGCATTTGGGTAATAGTGGATAGGCTTACTAAAAGCGCCCACTTTTTACCTGTCAAAAGTAAAAGAACTGCCTCATCCCTAGCATCACTTTACCTTAAGGAAATCGTTCGACTCCATGGAATACCATCTAGCATTGTTAGTGACCGAGACCCCATCTTCACCAGCGAGTTTTGGCGGAGTCTGCAAGAAGCAGTAGGAACGCAGTTATGCTTGAGCACAGCCTATCATCCCCAAACCGACGGCCAAACAGAGAGAGTGAACAGAGTCTTGGAAGACCTCTTAAGGCTATGCGTCCTTGACTTCGGAGGGACATGGGAAGACCACCTTCCTTTGGTGGAATTTGCCTACAACAACAGCTATCAAGCAACCATCGGAATGGCGCCCTTCGAAGCTTTATATGGAAGACCCTGCCGATCGCCCACTTGTTGGTGGGAGTCCACGGATAAGCTCATACTTGGACCAGACATGATCCGAGAAACTTCAGAGAAGGTAGACTTAATACGAAGAAGGATGAAGACGGCCCAAGACAGACAAAAGTCCTACGCCGACAAAAGGAGAACCGACCTTGAATTTGAGGTTGGAGACAGAGTTTTTCTCAAGGTATCACCGCTAAGGAACGTTGTTCGTTTTGGAACCACAGGAAAGCTAGCGCCAAGGTTCGTAGGGCCATTCCCTATCATCGAGAAGATTGGGAAAATGGCCTATAGATTAGAGCTACCAGAGAAGTTGGCTGGAGTCCACAACGTTTTTCACGTTTCACATCTCCGAAAATGTCTACATGAGTCTGCTGAAGTAGTAGAGCCAAATATCCTCGAAGAGGCCGAAGTGGAACGCGAAGCAACCATAAGGAAAGTTCCAACCCGCATCTTAGGAACGGAAGTGAAGAAGCTACGCAACCGCGAAGTCAAGCTCGTCAAAGTCCAGTGGAGCGACGCCGAGGGAGACGCGACTTGGGAAACTGAAGCTAGAATCCGCACTGCCTACCCTTTTCTGTTCGAGGGTACATCCTTGATCTTTCTTTTTCCTTAAGTTGCGCTTTTATCTATCTTTTTAGGTAAATTTCCTCGACATTATCTTTTAGGTAGAATCTTTTTGGATGGAAACATGTAGTTGAAACATGTTAAGTATGATGGTTGCAAGTGGTTGCAAGTGATTGCTAGTGATTGCTCGTGGTTGCATATACACACACAATCTAGGTTTTAGATCGGCTCAGTCACTTCATATTGCATATGCATATATGTTTGCATTCGTATATGGTTGAACTTTAATGTGTTGTCATATGGATGTTGCATTTGTAATGAATGATTGTGCACTCATGTAAAATCAAAAATAGGGAAATTTGCATACATAATGGATTCATGGCACTTACATAATTCGCATTAAGGAGGTCAACTGAATCAGTAGACCGCCTGATTTTGCATTAGATAAGTACATGTACACACACACTTCGCATATGATCATGAAGCATTAGAAGTCTTTTAAGGACAATGGATGCTCGTGTTTGATGGATGAGTAGATGGATGATTGGATGTTAGGATATACATTCCTCCTAACTTGAAGATTTCGGGACGAAATCCTTTTAAGTGGGGGAGAATATAACACCCCGCAAATTCTATAACTGTGAAATTAACAAATTAAAGTATAATTAATCTGAAATAAAAGAACTAAGGGAAACGGGATACGCCATTTCGTTCGTCTCGGAAAAATACGCGAAATAGAGTCCGAGTTTTCGAAAAACGGAGTCCGTATGAAGAAGATATGGCCTTCGGAAGTTTGAGAATCAAGTTTAAAATTCAAACAGAATAAAACAATTAAATATTTCGAAAATGGGGCCCAATGGGCCAGGGCGGATAAACACCCGCCTAGGCCACCCAGGTCGACTGGGCTGTCGACCTGGGCTACCCATGTCGACAGGGCTGTCGACAGCCCTGTCGACAGCCCTGTCGACAGGGGTGTCGACCTGGTCGAGCCAGCCCAACCTGGCTGGCCAGGTCTGTGTTTGGCCGATTTTCTGTGGTCTGCTTTGTCATTAGGGCTAGGTGGCAAGTTTTGATTGGTCTCTCCTTAGGATGAATGGCTACGATCAATCCAAGCAACATCAATGGTCCTAATCAGTTCCTAACCTCTATATAAACAACCCTAGACTAAACCCTAATCTATTCATTCAAAAATAAGAACATAGCCGCCATGTTGCTGAGGAACGACTAGGAGTAGCCACTAAATTGGAGAGAGAGGATTAGGAGGAAGATTCTAAAGCTTAAAGCAACCTAAACAAATCAATTCAACAAAGGAATTTGCGTCTTCAATCCCTAAATTAGAGAATTCATCACACCATTGTAAGTAGAGTATTACTTTGGTATGAATAAACAATTGTGTTGGTTTGTATGCTTGAATTGTGGCAATAAAGTAATTCATATTTGTGCGTTCTTATCAATTTGAAATATTATATATGTTTGGATATTCTTGAATTATGTTATTCATGTTATAAAGAACTACATGCGGTAGTTCTATGCAAGTATACGTTTGGAATATTTCGCAATTTATGTAATCCATGTTGAAGCTACATGTATGTAGTTGATTTAAATTCATGCAAGTTTGGGGTTTTGCTACTATGCCATCATGATGTATATTTTTGTGCATAAATCAATTTGTAAGTAATTAAAACAAGTTTGGTTATTATAATCCATATGAAATTATGTTGAGAATTTGGCATCATGTATTAAGCCATGCTTTTGTACTAGAAAACCTATTTGAAAACTTATGAATATGGCTAGGCTATGAATGATATTTGACATAATTGAAATCCATGATTAAGTCTATCTTGTTTACAAGAATTTTATGATGACATATGTGGTACATAGCTAGGTTAGGTTCAAAAATCCCTTTTTTGCAAGTTTACATGACTAAAGTAAGAATCATGATTTCATGTTAGAAACATTTATGCCATGGTTATGTGAACAAATTTAACTATACTTATGCCATGCTTATGTTTGACATTATGCCATGCTTATGCTAGAAATATTTATGCCATGCTTATGGTTGACATTATGCCTAAATAAAAATATAGGTTCATGTGACAATAATGATATCTCAATTACAAGCTCACATGCTTTGATTCATGTCACCTATGTTACCACTATGCAAGTACACCAGTTTCTATGTTGTATTTCCAACGTCATATTGCAAGTTCATGCGCTCACCTTCCCCTTTTTGTGTATGTAATCACGCCATAAGCCTCCCCTTTTCGCATGGCTAAATTGGGCTTTAAAAGGCTAAGTCCAATATATATAATGAACGGACGTGTAAAACAGGGGGAAATAACGTTGGGTTAAAATTAATTAATGAATGAAAACATAAAGTAGAAGGGCCCAAATTCAAGTATGGGTTGGGCCCATGATTGGTGTAACCTTTACGCCATTAACTTAATAATGGGCCGCAAATATTTACATATAAGAAATAAAGAGGAATGACAAAATATGTAAATGTAGAACATACGATGTGTTTAACCCGAGGTTGGATTGAGTTGTGATGTAAACCTGCCCGGAACCGCCCGGCTGTCCAGTAGTCACAACAATACCTATCCAATGTGGGTGGTTAAACATGGAGCCCAGCAAGGACCCGAGGTTAGGCTGAGTTGTGGCGTAAGACTGCCCGGAACCAACCGGCAACAGGCAGCCACAACAATACCTGTCTAATGTGAGAGGTCAGGGCCTTAATAAGACAATTAAGGCTGAGTCAGGATTGATAGGATTAAGTGAACTAGAGACTTAATCAAATTGGAACATGCTAAACAAAACGGACTGGTGGGGGTTAGGTTAGGAAACACTTAACCAACTTAGCATGTTGGCTAGAGATAGAAAACCTAGTAACGGGGGACCCTTTTCAGCAGTAACCCTAGAAGGTGTATCAGGATACCCTGAAACTAGGCAGGGTGGGGCACGATTACTGGGCTGATTGTAAGAGGTCAAAGCGACGGCGGTGGTGTAGCAGTGTAGGTTCTAACGGGGTGCGGGCGTGCACACACTCCGACGCAGAAAAATAAGGCACTGGACACTAGTAGCATACCTGTGCACTCTGAGGTTGTGTCGGGTTGCCACTATGGGACTTGATACACCCTATGGTGGGACCAGCATAGGTAACTACAACATCGGGGGCCGTAAGACACATGTAACTATGCGAGTAGGAGCCGATCATCATAGAATGGATCACATCACCCTGATTTTGGGGTGCCAGTGGGAACTAGTTTATATGGGTTCAGAGATTAACATGGGGTACGATAGTATATTCGACCCTAGACAACTTAACCAAGTTTATAGTGCATGCCCACTTCTTGTTTATACTTATCATACCCAGTTCTTTATTCTTAGACAAAATAGTACTAGACTTACTCAGGCTTTATGTCTGACTCTACTTTTCTTTCGCCTTCTTTCTTCCATTTCCCCCCCCAGGTCCTCAGGGAGGGAACACAGCAGCTTGACCAACCTCAACATCCAGCTTGAAGAAGAGAAATGTATTGCTTGGACTTTCCTGTTTTGAACTATGGCTTTGGACAATCCACTATGGGGCTTTGGCAGTTTATCTATGTTTTATTTATGCTTCTTTAAAAATAATGTACTCAAGACAGATTATGAAAGTGTTATGTTATGTTTTTGGAAAGGATGTTGTTGTAACACGTATTTGACTTTATGAAATAAAGTTTGTTGTTCTTCCGCTGTTTACAAATATGTGTTCTTATATCTGTCTTGTATATCTGTGACTTGTACTTATAAACCTCCACCAAAATTAGGGCATAGGGAGTGACCCTAACGGAGGTGGGGTGTTTCAATATAGATAGTCTATATTCAAATCACTACACCACTATATGTGGCTGATTCAATTTGAAGGAGCAGTACAACTTGAAGGTTGTTAAACATCAAGTTTATTGAACCAAAAATTTGAACTTTGAAACATACCTAATATTGTCAAAATCAACGCCGTCGATGATATGCTATTGGTTGGAAGCCGGTTCAGTTGAAGGAGAAGCAGAAGCCGATTCACTCGAAAAACCATTAAATCGCCTGAAGCAGAAGCCGATTCACTTGAAGCCGATTCGGTTGAAGGAGAAGCAGAAGTCGATTCACTCGAAACACCATCAAATCGCCTGAAGCAGAAGCTGGTTCACTTGAAGCCGATTCTGTCGCCTGACGGAGTGGAGGACCTGGTTCGATTGAAGGAGGATACGATTTGTAGATTTTTCTTTTCTAGGGCTGCCTAATTTGATTTTATGCGGCCGATGAATGGAGAAAGGGTTTAGAAGCGTTGAGCAGCTGTGAAATGGGGAAACACATGATCTTTTACGTTTTAGCCCCTACAATTTCATCTCAACGAAGTTTTGCCAACGCATACATGGGTTGGCCAAAAAATAATTACGGATATTTATTTTTAGTAACACTTTTTTAACTTAACAACGCTTATTTTGGTGATTAACCCACAACACGAGTAAGTGTTGGCATCTCAGAAAAAAAAGTGTTACCAAATGGCTGTTTTGGTGTAGTGATCATTCTGTTATTTTGTTCCTGCTAGGTAGTTAGCGTAACACCTAAACCTGTCATTGATCCCGTGGTTTGAACTTTTCTGTCTAAGGAGGACATAGTCCTGAGATTTTTGACTCTTAGTAGTAGCTGTGTAGAGTGCTTGTTTTCCTGTTTTAGTTGAAGGACTAGAAGGCTTATTTGAAACTAAACTTAGATCAAAGGATTAAGTTAAATATGCTAAAAAAGAGTGATGGCATAACTAAAAAGGAAACAACAAATTAAGTAAAGTACTAAACATGACAATTAAAGAAAATCTGTAAAAGTTTTCTTATATGGGTTGTGCTTGGATAGGAAAATAGGGAATCCTTATATAATAGTTTCAATAAATCCAATTACAGTTAGAAAACGGTACATAAAAGAAAAACGGAGGATGTGAAGTTGTAACAACCCGGAAAATGCGAGCCAGTTTGAAATTTTTATTTTGGCAGTTTTAGTGAATTTTGAATATTTAAAATGAATTATTTTAAATAATATCAACGAGAAATTTATTTTGGATATAATTCGAACGTATATATTATACGCGTCGTCGTCAGAATATAAATATTTATATATAATTATAAATAGAATTGAAAATGGCGCGGTAGTTCGATAATTCGATTTCAAACTTCAATTGAATGTACCGGGTGCAAAACAATCCGGATTTTAGTGAAACCGAAAACATTAGGATCTAATTGATAATATCTTTCCAACGGATCCGACCAATCGAAATTTCATAGCGGGAATCAAAAGATATGTCCAGTTGAAAATTCTGAATAGTCGTTATGGAATTCAGGCCCTTAAAAATGGACATTTTGCAAATGACCTCGGATTTCGACGAAACCACTTTTGTTGGGTCCGTGATGTCGAATTATTGTTAGATTCCAAATTTCATAATTTTTAGAATCAATATGTGAGCGTGGCAAAGGAAAACGCGTTTGACCGGTTTCAGTTGATTTTAATCGATTGGAAAATGGCCATTTTTCCAACGGTCTCAGAATTCGACGAAATTAGTTTTGTTAGGACCGTATCGTCAAAACGAAGCTAGAAAACATTTTTCTGGAATTTTTCGGGTTCGTATGTGACCCCAGTAAATTGAAATGTACGTTTAAAATTCAATATAAAGATTTAAATGTAAATTTAACGGAAACTGACTGTAACAGTCGAATTGGCCAGCGAAACATATTCCATTGTGTCCGGGATGGGGGTAATTAGCTAGGGGCGACAGTCGTTGGTTTCGATTTGGAGTTAGGATTAGGAAATTTCATTGAAAACTAATAAGTGAAATAAATAATATAAAATTTATATATAAATAGCCCCCTCTCTCACAAAAGCCCTAGCCCTCATAAATTCCGCCGTCACCCTTCAGACAACGGCCAGAATTGCTCGAACTTCACGCCCAAATCTCATCAAATCCATTCATTGATTTTCGATATTCCCAAAACCAAATCAAGGAGCGCCTCGAGAACTTCCATTTCAACGGTAATGATCGTGTATAACTCCTTGGATAGAGAGAAAATGAGCCTCAAAGGGCCTCCGATTGGGCGGGTTTCTCGAGAGGCAGAGGGAACCACACTTGGCGCCGCTCAGGGAGATGGTGGAGCAAGGCGCGAGCTTCCAAGGGGCGGCGACTGATCATGCTCCGATCGTGTCTACTGGTGGTGGTGACAAGATTTCCAGATCAGTGATGGGTTTCATATGTCGGCTGAACAAGAAGAAGATAGGAGGAGCGGCAACGGCGAAAACCCTAGGTGTTGCTCCAGTTCAACCCTGCTGATGAAAGCAACAGTGAGCTTCTCCTCTTCATTTTATTTCAAATTCAGTTTTAAATTAAATTATAATGTTCAAAATCAGTTTTATTAGATGAAACATTATTTAAAAATGAGTTAAGCAAAATATGTAGCATTTGTTTTTAAAAATATATAGCCTTGGCTTTTTAAATATAAAATATAAGGAGCATGATTTTGTAAATATAAGTTGCATAGGTTTTAAAAATATATATACTTATTGATTTTATAAATAAAATAGATATGTTTTTGAAAATAAATTTGATTTAAAAATATAATCTTTATATAGAAAGTAGCGAGTTAAAGATATAATCTTTATCACATGTTAGAAATATTTTTATGAAAATAAAAATAGAAAAACGTACTTTGTTTTGAAAATAGAAAAACGTACTTTGTTTTGAAAATAGAAAAATATACTTTGTTTTGAAAATAAAATTAACATTGTTTTCAAAATAGAAATAACGTAATAAAAATTCGATTTTTATATATTGAATAGCAAAGTAAAAATGTGATTTTTATATATTAAACTTCGAAGTAAAAATGTGATTTTTATATAAGGCGTGAAATAAAAATATGATTTTTATATATGGAATAGCGAAGTAAAAATTCGATTTTTACATAGGTAGTGAAAGCGGACAACGAAGGTAACAAAAAGGCGAGAATGAAGAAGATTTATATCAAAGAAGATTCAAGATGTTTGGATAGCTATCGGTGAGAATTTCTCACTCTTCAATTTCTTTTCTAGTTATATATATATACTAGGATGCAGACGGTGCTTAGTAGCACCCGACACAATCATCCACAGACCATGGACTTGTTTGTTTGGTTGCAAAAATTAGTTAGATGATTTGGTTTGAATTGAATGGTTTGGTGAAATGAAATTGATTTGATTGATGTGTGAATGGCGTGGGCCTTCACTAGACCGGGGATAAGGCTAGGCCTTGTCCCGTTTCTAGTATCGTGCCGTTATGCCGCCGAAATTTTCTAAAATATGTTAGAAAAATAAAAATATCATTTTATTGAATAAATGAACCGAATAGAATATTCATAGGTTGAATAAAATGTTTTATCGTTAAAAATATAATTTTTAACGTGAAAGTGAATAAATAAATATTTATAAACAAATCGGCCGATTTGTTTATATACACTGATTTGACTGATATTGATTGGGACGATAAATTTTACACATCGCCCAACTGCACAACTAAAATCTGTGTTTGATTGTTTGAAAACCCCACACGGGTGTTGGGATGAAATATGAATTTCACTCATCCTGATTGATTAAATATGTCGATCGATTGATTGACAGGCTGTTATAAGCGTTAGATATCTATATTTGATGCTTATACAGTGTAGTGCACTTTGGTTGATGGTTGATTATCTATCGTTGCTACTATATACATTTGTTGTATGGAATCCATATAATTAACTTTATATGGTAATTGATTGGGCCTCATTTCAATTTAGAAAATAAAGAATAATATAAAATAAAGGTTCATGTGTTGACAGTACTCATCCATTGAGATTGGTCATGTGTTGAACGAAATATTTTAATAATAAATTTTATATCTTTATTCACTATAAAATAAAGGTTCATGTGTTGACAGTACTCATCCATTGAGATTAGTCATGT
This sequence comes from Allium sativum, assembly GCA_030737875.1. Lineage (NCBI taxonomy): Eukaryota > Viridiplantae > Streptophyta > Magnoliopsida > Asparagales > Amaryllidaceae > Allium > Allium sativum. The sequence continues at coordinate 461,333,858 of CM060920.1, forward strand.
GTTGAACGAAATAATTTAACCAAAAATAGTCACACGTGGACACTACTCATTCGTTGAGATTAGTCGTGTGTTGACAAAAATAAATATTCATTTGTTGAATAAAATAAAGGAATATATGAAGCCGTGTTGATTAGATTGACGCCATTTTGTTATCGATTCAAAACGATTTCGAAATGAATTGAATTGAAAACGATTTCGAAATGAATTGAGTTGAAAACGATTTCGAAATGAATTGAATTGAAAACGATTTCGAAATGAATTGAATTGAAAACGATTTCGAAATGAATTGAAAACGAATTCAAATTGAATTGAAAACAAATTGAAATGAATTCAAATTGAATTGAAATTTGAATTGAATAGAAATGAATTTTAAAACGAATTTATAAAGAAGAATTCAATTTTGATTTGAATTGAAATGGAAGTTGAAATTGCTTTTGAGACGAATTTAAAACTATTTATATAATTCGTTTTAAATAGAAATCGACGAAATATATATTATATATATTATATATATAATATAATGGCCTGAAAAGAACGCGCCGCGCCGCGGCAGTTCGTGAATTTCGACTATTTATTTCAAACGGACATTACGGGAGATCCGACCGTCGGATTCTCCTAAAACCGGAACCGTTGGGTTCGTATCGAAAAGAGCTTTCTAACGGATATTAGAAATTTGAAAACTAACGGTTGGATTTGGAGTTACGTCCAAATCAAATTTGAAAAAGGTCGCTGTAAGTGCAGTTCGATGGCCATTGATGGAAATCGACTGTACGGGCCTTGATAAAATTATTCAAAATAGCAATAATTTGTGTAAAATCATAAGAAATGATTTGTGAAGATTTGGGATGAAAAACTCCATATTTGAAAAGATAAAAATAGATTTTTATCGAAAAGAACTAGTTTTGAACTAGAAATATAATTCTATTTATTTTTAAATAAATAAATTGAATTTGAAAAGGGTTTTAAAAATAACCAGAATTTCCAATGATTGCATTGGAGTGGATTTGAATCGAAATTGTCTTCGGAATATTTCGATGTTGGAATTCGTGATTAAACAGATGTTGTTATGGAAGTTTGAAAGATATATATTTATATCGTTATTTCCAATACGACATTTGTTAATCGTAGAATTTGATATTGAATATAAGCCGATATATTTTCTATTCAGAGCCTTATATTGAATATCAAATGTGATTTGGGTTTGTCGTGAATGGTGTCTTCACTAACACTATTCTTGAACCCAGTGGAGAAAAGATTAAATCTTTTTATTTAGATTTAATGAAGTGTACCAATTAAATAATATTTAGTTGGAATTAAATCGATATTGATTTTTGGGTTTATCGTGAACAGTGTTTTAAATAACACTTGTTCTTTAACCCGATAATTAATGGAATGTGATTTTGGGTTTATCTTGAACCGTGTTTTAAATGACACTGATTCTTTAACCCAGTTAACGATTAAAACTAAGTGGAGTTTTAATGAATCTTTAATTAGATTGAAACGATCGAAAATGGAGTATTACCAGTTTTGCTCCAGGCGATAGTTAAATCTTTAATTAGATTTGAACATGAAAGGGTAATTTAATTTACCGATAACCCTGTGGTGTTAGATATGAAGTATTACCAGTTTTACTTCATGGGATGAATAGGTTGGGGTGGGGAAATTAAAATAAATGATTACTTCGGTAAGGTTCACTAATCCCGACTAGTTTGAATTGAGATTCAAAAATAGAATAAAGAATACATTCAAGAAATTTATCTTGGATAAAATTAATGGGAACCTTTCCCTATGAATGTGAAATTTAGAAACTGACTGTCGGTTAGCCAAACAGAATGGTTTTCTGGATATTGATCTGATGTTGGTTTCGGCCTTCGGGGTTAATATTTGGGGAATTATTCTCTTGATTAATTTACGGTTAGTGACTGATGAATTGGAATGAGGCGTATGTTGTGTTTGTGTAACACTTATTTAAAATATACGCGAGTTATTCGGAAAGACCGGGTTTATCCCATTCTGAATAACTGATACGACGATAAGTCGAAGATGAAGACGGCGGTCGAAGACCGGAGGTCTTCACGTCGTTTGGGTGATTACTGATGATCTTGATTGGGCTGTACACCCAAGAAGATGGAAACAGTTGGTGATCGTCCAGACGTACTTGGAGATCGAAGGATATGCGGGGTACTAGGTGCCTCCGGTTTCATTCAGACCCAGAACGGACTTGTAACGACCCGTGTTTTTCGACCATTTGAATATGAATATTTAAATTAGTTTTAAATATTATGTTGAGAATATTAATGGAATTAAATATTGAGTTCGTTATTGAAACGAAGTTGAACGTTATAATTTATATATAATATAAATTTGAGCTTGAAAATGGCGTGCAGTTCGTAAATTGAAGTTTTGAACTTCAACTGAGAATTCGGGATTCGATATAAGTCGGATTTCTGTGAAACAAGAAACGCTGGGAGCGTGTTGACGATAGTTTTCATATGAAAGAGAAAAATCCAGATTTCGTGTTATAGTTTGATAGTTATGGCTAAATCAAATTTTGAAATAGTCGCTATGGAAATTCGCTATTTAATTATAGGCCTTTAAAATAGCCGTTTTGCAAACGGACTCAGATTCGACAAAACCAGTTTCATTAGAACCGTATCGCTAAATTATTGTATGGTGGTGAATTGCGTGGCAAACCGATATCGTATGTGGTCACGGTAGCCATAAACGCCCGTTCAATTTCTATAACGCGCGATTAAATAAAAAAAAGGATATTTGGCATAACTTGAGCAGACAATCGAATTAGGCCACGAAACCAGTTCCGTTGAGTTCGTATCATCGATTAGAGTCAGGATAGGTATATAGTTTGTTATTTTTAGAGACCGGAAAATTTGGTGTAAAAAAGGGTATAGCGGTTCAGGGTAAAAACAGCCTACCGGGGCAACAGTCTCATAATGCGACGAAATTAGTGCCGTTGGGTTCGTATCGAAAAGTTATTGTCGATGTTCGCAGTTTCAAGTAGATTTGATTTATCTGGTGACCATGGAAAAATTAAACGTGTGTTCATTTCTGGTTTCATAAAGGAAATTTTTTTTATACGACCTCGGATTTCGACGAAACTTGTCCCATCGGGTCCGGAATAACTTTTTGCACCAAGATTAGTTTTTTTATCAGTAAACAGGAATCAATTATTGTTTGTTTTACGTGACACTTTACGGTGAAGTTTCGTTAATAATAAAACCAACCGTGTAAAATATTTGAACTGTCACTCCCCTATAGTATAACCTACCTTAAAATAAACCTACACTAATTCAGCCTAAACTGGTCGCACCTGCCTAATTGCCTACCTAAAACCATGTAGTCATGTTGATGTTCCTTTTCAAGAAAACTGTACTGTCATGTCTCTTTTCAAACACACCGTCACATTTCAGCCAAAGCCAACCTATTCTTCTGATAGCCTACTCTATTTTATGAATTTTCATTTCAGAGCATTAAAAATCCTTGCCGACCAAGTAATACGAACTGAAAACGACGTATCAAAAGCGTGATCCCCAAACAATCTCCTCTATAAATACCGGTCCCCTGCTTCTCCTTTTTGATCCTAGAATATTAAATGTATCCCACAGAAAACCCTCCTCCTGCCATTCAGACGAAACCATTTGCATGCCCTCTCCCACGTGATCACGAAGAAGAAAATAGAAGGAGGATTGGAAGCGGAACTGGGTGGTGAAGGGCATTGGTTGCCTTGGGGACGTTATGCAACATCGACAGTGGGGAGTTTATGAGATTGGGTTTTCAAGAAAAAAAAAAAAAAAGAACACGGAAGGAAGACAGAACGGAAAAGGGTAGAGGGAGGTTAAATGTTTTTGGGGAGTCACTCTGCATGGAAAGAACGGTATGAGGAGGCTTGCATTGGATGTAAGGTAAGGATGGTTTGGTGGAGCAGCGTTCAGCTACAGGGACATGTTTGGTTCTTCGGTGAATGCATGGAACCGAGACAGAAAAGCAGGTGAAATCAAAACACAAAACGTGGAGGGGCAAGTATACAGTAGTGGACTAGGGAATAAAACAACGTGAAGGTGTACAGATTTGGAAATATGCGGCGCCTAATCCAAGTATTAAACGTAAGTATAATTGATTAATAGATTTAGTTAGTTAATATGTTATACCCGTGGCCTGTCATGTGCCTAAACTAGGATTTAAATTGCCTAAATATTTATTACTTTACCTAATCATGGTTTGATCAACGTAATACGTGAGGGGTTGTCTAGGACTAATTTAAAATATGGTGTCGGAAAATTTTTGTTGTGCCAGATGGAAGTTGTTTTACCTAATTTAAATATGATTATAAGTATAGTTTACGTGTACTTTGAATTTTGCTTAAACAAGTCTACCAACGAGCCTAATCACGTTTCATACATGCATGATGATTGTCATAACTCATACGTCCCTAAGTATGTTCAGTAATGTTTAATTCAAGTATATAAAGTAAGTTGAGACCAAGTAATGATATGAGTTAGTGTATATAGCTTATAACATGTCCAATAATGTTTACATAGGCTTAGTGAAGGTTCAAATAATGATCAGCAGTAACGTGACCGGTAGATTAGCTATATTAGTATGGACAATTTCGCCTTTATGTGAACTTGGTTTAAAAACATCTATATGATAATAGTACTATCATCAGTCATGAGCAATATTGGAACAAGCTGCGGTTTGTATGCCTAACTAAGTATTTGATTAACGTAAATAGGAATATAAGTTAAATAAAATAAGATGTTTATAATATTAATTTAAAGTAAATTGACATATAAAATTCTAAGTGTGTTAAACAGCGATGGGATCGGGCAAAACAAGGAACGATGAAACTGTATCGATGGACGTAGTATCATCAAGCTGATATGGACGGAGATAGGCACAGCCAAGTTATTAAAACGAATTTTTCCAACAACGAACAAATTCAGGTGAGTTAAACTCACTCAGTTACCCTTTTTATATTTTATATAAATTGGGTGTTTTTATTCTGTGTGCTCTGCTTGCAAATGGTTGACTATTTTGTTAGTTATACATTGATCTGTTGATTTAACCGATGAAATTAAACTATGTTTAATTTCAGTGAAATACCAAATCGTTATTTTTAACGATTGGTTCCAATAAAGGTGACTCACCTTGATTGGTCATGTTTATTTATAAACATGTTTAAATGGTTGAATTGTTTGAATTGCTTATGGTTGATGATAAATGGTCGTTATTTAATTTATCAGTTAAACAAACTGAACCGTCTGCTTTGAGATAACCATTTGAATACTGGGAAGAACAGGTTGGAGGGATCCAACCGGATTCCTCAAATATATTATTTATTTTCATATGATCATATATGAACTGATCTGGTTGTGTGATTGATTTGATGGTTGATTATTAATTGAATATTCAACATCTGTTTGGCTTAAACCAATGGGCGATATTGGTTAAGTGTTTGGCAGAGTATGGCCTTTAAAATCAATCGGGTTATAGACAGTGATTCATCGTCAGGTGAGTCGATAGAGATAAAGTTATAAAATTTATTTTATAACTGAAGTTAGATTTTGAAACATATTATTTTGAATAAAAGTTATTCAAGAGAAAGAAATAAATATTTTATTTATGTAAGACTTTAAATTATTTTTAATTGATTTTATAAAGCAAGTTCCGATGTAAATCAGATTGATAAGTACGAAATAGGAAATAAAATCACATAGTTATTCAGGATGAGTTGCCATTTCGTACGACTGCTAGCGTAATTCGCAGGGCTGCAGATAGCCTACGGCGGTCGGATGTTTCCTGAGGGAATCATGCGTAACCATTGTGATCGCTGTGATCTAGAGTCAAGCGAATGGGGTTAAGACGAATGTTAATTAATCAATTAGAGTCATTCAAATATCATATTTTTGAATATTAAAAGAATGGGAAGTTTCAATTTAACAAAAAGGAAATCGGTTTATAAAAGGCTAAATGATGCAGAATACTGAACCAGTGAACTCATTGGAGTGTCATGATTGAAACACTGAATATTTTGATAGTTAAAACACCGACTATCAAATCTGTCCAATATGATTGTTGGTACGGGAAAACCGGGATCGAATTTATATTCGAAAACCATTCCGACCAACAAATGCGTGAAGATCTCAGAAGATGATCGAGATGGAGCATTGAAGACCGTGGATCTTCATAAACGGAAGAACCACTAATGTTCTCTGCCTGGCAAGCAGAGATAAGCTGTGATTCTGTCGTAGTTGGAATCTACGGGTTGCAAGGACTTCTCGCTATTGATCCATGGGGTGATTCCTATATGGATGCAGTAGGAGAGTGCCTTCGGTTCATCCTGTTCCTGGATGACTTGTATGGACGGATGTCTGACAGAGTATTTCCTAAGTGTCACGTACGTTGATTTCTTCAAACGTACGATAGTTGTTGGCGGGGAATTGCCATTCTCTAGCTTTCAGCTAGAGTATTTTTGTGGACGTCAATTAGTGATATCTGACGGATCTGACGATGTGGCATTCAAAGTGAATGGTGACCAGATGTTCAAAGATAAATTCTGACCTCAAGCCTCATCAACCGGGAAATGACAAAAATCGGGCAGGCAGCATGGCTATGTGGGTCGCTCCCATTAGGGTGTATGATCACCTATCTAGAGGAAGTCCTATTTGTTTCTTAAATCTATGTTTCGATGCTGTCCCTTGTCGGGAGACGGTTGCTGATCCCAACCGTCGGTGATATACATTCGATACACTCAAGCGAAATGAGTGGTCGGTCATGTGAGGGCCGGGTTGCAAGAAGTTCTTGTTGAACCCAGTGTATTCGTCTCTAGAGATACACTATCGGAAGGTGGACCCATACCTTGTCAAGTTGGAATCCAATCTCCAATAAGCGCCTGCGGGTTTTGATTGTATACTATATATGTAGAGCGTGAGATGCAAGCGTTCTACTAGATTTCTATTTACTTGTATTTAGACATTATCATAATATCAGACAAGATATTGGTTTCAAAACTGTTTTGGGTTATCGTAAGGTAAAAACCGTCCGTGTTTATGTGTGGATTTGGTCTTACGATTATCCTTTTCTTTTGAAAAGATTTTGAACTTTAAAATCATGATTGGATGATTCACCCTTATTACTGTGCGAGTTTATCTCACTCTGGTTCACCAGACTGACCCGGTGTTTTGTAAATGCTCGGGTTAGACCGGGTTGTACAGGTTCAGGTTATCGACTGCCGTGAAGAGACGAGCTGGAAGAGTCCAGACGTATGATATTACTAGTATTCCGCTGTGTGTTGTATGAGGACAGATTATCACTGTCAAGATGTTGATGTACTCTGATATGGTAAGTATTTTCAAAGTTTTCAATAAAGATTATTTCTGTATTATATTTTTGTTCCGCTGCGATGTGAGACTCTGTGTGGTGTTTCTTCTTCTTCTTCTATTCTAATATTTCTTTCTTACTTATCTCACCCTCTAACTTCTTTCTATTAATGATCTGGAATGTTCGATGTCTGAATGGTCAACATGGTAGTTTGATGTTGATTTTCGGAGTCGAAAATCCCGGGTCGTTACAGTGGTATTAGAGCTTAAGGTTAAGTAATTACCTTGGCTCTGTGGCGTAACTCAGTAGAGATGGGGTTAGTAATACCCTAGATTGAGTTGAGTGTATATATATGAGCGCGTATTTGTAAATTGATATAAAAACTGTTTATATTGTGTTGGTTGGTTTGTCGAGTAGTTTATGAATTCTGGTCGATACAGTAATGCAAACTGTGTCGATAAGTGTTTCTAAACTCGTGAACAGAATAATTCGACACGGTATGTTTTTGAAAGAGGGTAAATGAAATAATTTTACCCAAAATATATTTTGATATAAAAGAATGATTAATATTTGGAGTATTATAGTATATTGGATGTGTTATAATTGAAAGGTTATATAAATAACCAATCAGAATTCATATAAGTGAAATATATGAATCAGATGAATTAAATCTGAATTTAAATCAGAAATGAAATCAAAATGGTGGAAATGTGAAAAGTGTGTGTAAATGAATCTGGAATAAATATATGTGAATTTTAAATCCTGGGAGATTTTAATTTGTTTTACGGGCATTGTGTTTGGTATTTTGAAATAGATTTCAATTTGAAAGTATTTAAAATTGAAGTTTTGAAAGGATATAGTATTGAACTCACTTCAATAGCTGGAAAATAGATTCCGATGATGTGCGCGCCATTATCGGTGTTCATTTTCGAGTGGTAAGTGACGGATTACTACCAAAATTTTGTTTTGGATTGTTTGAGAAAAACAAGTTGTTTTGAATCCCGAAAGGGAATAATTTATTTTAGAAAAACTAAACTGGTTAAAACTCCCAGGAGAGATAGCAGGAATTAAACAAATTAAAGGAATTTGTGAAAACAAATATGAATTGAATTGAAACCAATTAACTGGGAATTGAATCGAGATATAATATATCAAGTAGAATCAGATTTTGAATTGTGAGACAGGAATCTGAAATGGTGTTGGACTCGTAAGCTAAGAGTTGGAATTGATGATGGATGAAAATTGAGTTAAGAATGGGATTTGGCTTGGATGTGTGAAGGATTTGGTTCTGAGGATGAAAGTTGGAATTTTGGGGATGCATTTGTATATGGTGACAGGGTAGCAGATGAAGAGAATATAATGATATGCCCGACAAAAAGGTACACGTTTATTTTTATATGGGTTTGGTGATTTATGGGCCTATTTGGCAAGCCGCTTGGCTGTTTCATTTTCTTTTGGATGGGAGAAGGCCTAGAAAGGCGAGTTGTGGTTGTACCGAATGAGCCGTACAGAGGTGGTGCTGGCAAAAAAATTTTCAAAAATTTAAAGTGTTAGAAAATTTTCAATATTTTTTGAAAATATCTATTTACGATATTGAATTGAGTTTCAATTTATAGTAAAATTGGATTTGAAAATAAATGAGTTATAACGTTCTTTCTTACCTTAGCAATTTCGAGGACGAAATTATTTTAAGGGGGGAAGAATGTAACGACCCGTGTTTTTCGACCATTTGAATATGAATATTTAAATTAGTTTTAAATATTATGTTGAGAATATTAATGGAATTAAATATTGAGTTCGTTATTGAAACGAAGTTGAACGTTATAATTTATATATAATATAAATTTGAGCTTGAAAATGGCGTGCAGTTCGTAAATTGAAGTTTTGAACTTCAACTGAGAATTCGGGATTCGATATAAGTCGGATTTCTGTGAAACAAGAAACGCTGGGAGCGTGTTGACGATAGTTTTCATATGAAAGAGAAAAATCCAGATTTCGTGTTATAGTTTGATAGTTATGGCTAAATCAAATTTTGAAATAGTCGCTATGGAAATTCGCTATTTAATTATAGGCCTTTAAAATAGCCGTTTTGCAAACGGACTCAGATTCGACAAAACCAGTTTCATTAGAACCGTATCGCTAAATTATTGTATGGTGGTGAATTGCGTGGCAAACCGATATCGTATGTGGTCACGGTAGCCATAAACGCCCGTTCAATTTCTATAACGCGCGATTAAATAAAAAAAAGGATATTTGGCATAACTTGAGCAGACAATCGAATTAGGCCACGAAACCAGTTCCGTTGAGTTCGTATCATCGATTAGAGTCAGGATAGGTATATAGTTTGTTATTTTTAGAGACCGGAAAATTTGGTGTAAAAAAGGGTATAGCGGTTCAGGGTAAAAACAGCCTACCGGGGCAACAGTCTCATAATGCGACGAAATTAGTGCCGTTGGGTTCGTATCGAAAAGTTATTGTCGATGTTCGCAGTTTCAAGTAGATTTGATTTATCTGGTGACCATGGAAAAATTAAACGTGTGTTCATTTCTGGTTTCATAAAGGAAATTTTTTTTATACGACCTCGGATTTCGACGAAACTTGTCCCATCGGGTCCGGAATAACTTTTTGCACCAAGATTAGTTTTTTTATCAGTAAACAGGAATCAATTATTGTTTGTTTTACGTGACACTTTACGGTGAAGTTTCGTTAATAATAAAACCAACCGTGTAAAATATTTGAACTGTCACTCCCCTATAGTATAACCTACCTTAAAATAAACCTACACTAATTCAGCCTAAACTGGTCGCACCTGCCTAATTGCCTACCTAAAACCATGTAGTCATGTTGATGTTCCTTTTCAAGAAAACTGTACTGTCATGTCTCTTTTCAAACACACCGTCACATTTCAGCCAAAGCCAACCTATTCTTCTGATAGCCTACTCTATTTTATGAATTTTCATTTCAGAGCATTAAAAATCCTTGCCGACCAAGTAATACGAACTGAAAACGACGTATCAAAAGCGTGATCCCCAAACAATCTCCTCTATAAATACCGGTCCCCTGCTTCTCCTTTTTGATCCTAGAATATTAAATGTATCCCACAGAAAACCCTCCTCCTGCCATTCAGACGAAACCATTTGCATGCCCTCTCCCACGTGATCACGAAGAAGAAAATAGAAGGAGGATTGGAAGCGGAACTGGGTGGTGAAGGGCATTGGTTGCCTTGGGGACGTTATGCAACATTGACAGTGGGGAGTTTATGAGATTGGGTTTTCAAGAAAAAAAAAAAAAGAACACGGAAGGAAGACAGAACGGAAAAGGGTAGAGGGAGGTTAAATGTTTTTGGGGAGTCACTCTGCATGGAAAGAACGGTATGAGGAGGCTTGCATTGGATGTAAGGTAAGGATGGTTTGGTGGAGCAGCGTTCAGCTACAGGGACATGTTTGGTTCTTCGGTGAATGCATGGAACCGAGACAGAAAAGCAGGTGAAATCAAAACACAGAACGTGGAGGGGCAAGTATACAGTAGTGGACTAGGGAATAAAACAACGTGAAGGTGTACAGATTTGGAAATATGCGGCGCCTAATCCAAGTATTAAACGTAAGTATAATTGATTAATAGATTTAGTTAGTTAATATGTTATACCCGTGGCCTGTCATGTGCCTAAACTAGGATTTAAATTGCCTAAATATTTATTACTTTACCTAATCATGGTTTGATCAACGTAATACGTGAGGGGTTGTCTAGGACTAATTTAAAATATGGTGTCGGAAAATTTTTGTTGTGCCAGATGGAAGTTGTTTTACCTAATTTAAATATGATTATAAGTATAGTTTACGTGTACTTTGAATTTTGCTTAAACAAGTCTACCAACGAGCCTAATCATGTTTCATACATGCATGATGATTGTCATAACTCATACGTCCCTAAGTATGTTCAGTAATGTTTAATTCAAGTATATAAAGTAAGTTGAGACCAAGTAATGATATGAGTTAGTGTATATAGCTTATAACATGTCCAATAATGTTTACATAGGCTTAGTGAAGGTTCAAATAATGATCAGCAGTAACGTGACCGGTAGATTAGCTATATTAGTATGGACAATTTCGCCTTTATGTGAACTTGGTTTAAAAACATCTATATGATAATAGTACTATCATCAGTCATGAGCAATATTGGAACAAGCTGCGGTTTGTATGCCTAACTAAGTATTTGATTAACGTAAATAGGAATATAAGTTAAATAAAATAAGATGTTTATAATATTAATTTAAAGTAAATTGACATATAAAATTCTAAGTGTGTTAAACAGCGATGGGATCGGGCAAAACAAGGAACGATGAAACTGTATCGATGGACGTAGTATCATCAAGCTGATATGGACGGAGATAGGCACAGCCAAGTTATTAAAACGAATTTTTCCAACAACGAACAAATTCAGGTGAGTTAAACTCACTCAGTTACCCTTTTTATATTTTATATAAATTGGGTGTTTTTATTCTGTGTGCTCTGCTTGCAAATGGTTGACTATTTTGTTAGTTATACATTGATCTGTTGATTTAACCGATGAAATTAAACTGTGTTTAATTTCAGTGAAATACCAAATCGTTATTTTTAACGATTGGTTCCAATAAAGGTGACTCACCTTGATTGGTCATGTTTATTTATAAACATGTTTAAATGGTTGAATTGTTTGAATTGCTTATGGTTGATGATAAATGGTCGTTATTTAATTTATCAGTTAAACAAACTGAACCGTCTGCTTTGAGATAACCATTTGAATACAGGGAAGAACAGGTTGGAGGGATCCAACCGGATTCCTCAAATATATTATTTATTTTCATATGATCATATATGAACTGATCTGGTTGTGTGATTGATTTGATGGTTGATTATTAATTGAATATTCAACATCTGTTTGGCTTAAACCAATGGGCGATATTGGTTAAGTGTTTGGCAGAGTATGGCCTTTAAAATCAATCGGGTTATAGACAGTGATTCATCGTCAGGTGAGTCGATAGAGATAAAGTTATAAAATTTATTTTATAACTGAAGTTAGATTTTGAAACATATTATTTTGAATAAAAGTTATTCAAGAGAAAGAAATAAATATTTTATTTATGTAAGACTTTAAATTATTTTTAATTGATTTTATAAAGCAAGTTCCGATGTAAATCAGATTGATAAGTACGAAATAGGAAATAAAATCACATAGTTATTCAGGATGAGTTGCCATTTCGTACGACTGCTAGCGTAATTCGCAGGGCTGCAGATAGCCTACGGCGGTCGGATGTTTCCTGAGGGAATCAGGCGTAACCATTGTGATCGCTGTGATCTAGAGTCAAGCGAATGGGGTTAAGACGAATGTTAATTAATCAATTAGAGTCATTCAAATATCATATTTTTGAATATTAAAAGAATGGGAAGTTTCAATTTAACAAAAAGGAAATCGGTTTATAAAAGGCCAAATGATGCAGAATACTGAACCAGTGAACTCATTGGAGTGTCATGATTGAAACACTGAATATTTTGATAGTTAAAACACCGACTATCAAATCTGTCCAATACGATTGTTGGTACGGGAAGACCGGGATCGAATTTATATTCGAAAACCATTCCGACCAACAAATGCGTGAAGATCTCAGAAGATGATCGAGATGGAGCATTGAAGACCGTGGATCTTCATAAACGGAAGAACCACTAATGTTCTCTGCCTGGCAAGCAGAGATAAGCTGTGATTCTGTCGTAGTTGGAATCTACGGGTTGCAAGGACTTCTCGCTATTGATCCATGGGGTGATTCCTATATGGATGCAGTAGGAGAGTGCCTTCGGTTCATCCTGTTCCTGGATGACTTATATGGACGGATGTCTGACAGAGTATTTCCTAAGTGTCACGTACGTTGATTTCTTCAAACGTACGATAGTTGTTGGCGGGGAATTGCCATTCTCTAGCTTTCAGCTAGAGTATTTTTGTGGACGTCAATTAGTGATATCTGACGGATCTGACGATGTGGCATTCAAAGTGAATAGTGACCAGATGTTCAAAGATAAATTCTGACCTCAAGCCTCATCAACCGGGAAATGACAAAAATCGGGCAGGCAGCATGGCTATGTGGGTCGCTCCCATTAGGGTGTATGATCACCTATCTAGAGGAAGTCCTATTTGTTTCTTAAATCTATGTTTCGATGCTGTCCCTTGTCGGGAGACGGTTGCTGATCCCAACCGTCGGTGATATACATTCGATACACTCAAGCGAAATGAGTGGTCGGTCATGTGAGGGCCGGGTTGCAAGAAGTTCTTGTTGAACCCAGTGTATTCGTCTCTAGAGATACACTATCGGAAGGTGGACCCATACCTTGTCAAGTTGGAATCCAATCTCCAATAAGCGCCTGCGGGTTTTGATTGTATACTATATATGTAGAGCGTGAGATGCAAGCGTTCTACTAGATTTCTATTTACTTGTATTTAGACATTATCATAATATCAGACAAGATATTGGTTTCAAAACTGTTTTGGGTTATCGTAAGGTAAAAACCGTCCGTGTTTATGTGTGGATTTGGTCTTACGATTATCCTTTTCTTTTGAAAAGATTTTGAACTTTAAAATCATGATTGGATGATTCACCCTTATTACTGTGCGAGTTTATCTCACTCTGGTTCACCAGACTGACCCGGTGTTTTGTAAATGCTCGGGTTAGACCGGGTTGTACAGGTTCAGGTTATCGACTGCCGTGAAGAGACGAGCTGGAAGAGTCCAGACGTATGATATTACTAGTATTCCGCTGTGTGTTGTATGAGGACAGATTATCACTGTCAAGATGTTGATGTACTCTGATATGGTAAGTATTTTCAAAGTTTTCAATAAAGATTATTTCTGTATTATATTTTTGTTCCGCTGCGATGTGAGACTCTGTGTGGTGTTTCTTCTTCTTCTTCTATTCTAATATTTCTTTCTTACTTATCTTACCCTCTAACTTCTTTCTATTAATGATCTGGAATGTTCGATGTCTGAATGGTCAACATGGTAGTTTGATGTTGATTTTCGGAGTCGAAAATCCCGGGTCGTTACAGGACTTGTAAATGGACTGTGTGTCTGACATTGGATTTTAGTCCGTGTGATTGATCTCTATTAAATATATATCTGTTTGGCGGCGGAGAATTTATTCTCTTGCTTAACGCCCTTCTCTGAGACGTACGAGCTCAGGGGTTATATATTGATGGATATCAAACGCATGGAGTGAACTGCCTGTGTGGCATGCCTAAGTGGCAAATGATCAAGGCTTCTGTTGAAAAGCAAAGTCTTGTGGTGATGATCGAAGCACGGCCTTTGTGGCGTAGCTTTGTGTAACGTTTACTTCGCGAGTTTCACACCCGGTATGAACCAAAAACGGGAGAGGACCTCAGGGAGGGCATGCGTTTCCTTCTAGCTAAAAAGTGGCGTCAGTGGTTTTACACGCCCTGACGAGTTTGACTTATGTGATTGTTGCTGTTGCGAGGCGCCTCGGATTGATCGGTCGTTCTCGAACCGATGGAGTCATTTAGTTGGCTCACCTACGCCCCATAGGGCGGGGAAACGCATGTTCAGGGTTTAGGTTTAATCCACATCGGTGGACTGGCCCTGACGATCCAAGGGTCACTCGAGCTCTGATCCTGAGACACGGGCTAGAGCGTCTCGAATCGGTTGAGGACTATCTTTTGCCTCGGTTCATAGATGGAAATCCAATTTCCAAATACGTGACATTTGCGGTTTTATTTGTAAACCTATATATGGAGACATGATATATGGTACCCATGCCGCCTATGATTGATACTTATGATTTGAAGTTGTTTTATACACTATGCACTTATTATAGTATCAAATGATTTGTTTTAAACGTATCAAGCATTCTTTGGCTGTTATAAGGGAAAACCCTATCCCCCGGCTTGCGTTGCATTGTGTGATAGGACCTGGGTCTTATAACAGCTTCATTTTTCCTTTATTTAGCATTGCGTTGTTTGTTTTATGCACTGGTATTCTTGGGAGGAAACCCGTTCCGTGTTATACGGCGTGGTCCCTTGATTTACCTAACATTAAAAATAAAGATTAACTGTTTTAGTTCTCACACAAGTCACATGACTGACCTGGAGTTTATTGTTTTAAACCTAAACTCTGGGTGCCCTTATTTTGACACGGGCAGCTAGTAGTTTCGGTTTTGCAGATTTATATTCACAGGATCCTGGTTTACGGCTGGAACGATATCCGGAAAGCTTTGTATCCGTATATCTCCTTCTAGTTGTGTATTGTATTATTTTCCGCTGCTATGTATTTAAATGTAATTTAAATCTCTGATATTTCTGTGTAATATTCATTTATACTCTGTATATTCTTGTAATCTGATGCATTGTTGTAATATACAAGGAAATGTTCTTCTGTATGTGTTCTGTTGTGGTTTGTTCTCGAACTATCCGACGCTTTCCTTTACGGGGAAGTTACGGGTTTTCACAGTTGGTATCAGAGCTTTGGTTTACAAAGCTTAGAGAACAAGACACATTAGAACCATACGAAAGAATTCATCAGATATTGGATTAGTAATATCCAATTAGAATGACTCGTTAGAGATGGGATCAGTAGTATCCTAGGACGAGTGTGAAGAGTATATTTTTAAAATGAAAACCAATTTTGTTTTAGAAGATTTAAATCAATTATTCGTATTTGATTATCTATTTATATTGATTTTGGACAATCCAGTATATATAGATTCTGCGTATACGTCTGATCCGCGTGTATTCGAAGTTTTGATATACTGGGTAGATATAGCATCACACTCTAGTCGCCCGAAGATGATAATGATGATAGCGATCGCATCATCAACATTTATGTTCGAGTTTCGAAGGTGTGATTTTCTATATATTTCCATTAGACTGGTGTGAGAACCCAAACTAATATAGCTAGAATACAATGTTGTGATTTGGCATCAAAACATGATTTTCAGTATATATATCAAAATTAGGAATTTGAAACTCTAATTCACTAATTGATTGATGTTTGTGTTGTTTGTTTATTTGTTTGCAAATTTTGAACCATTATGCCTAATAGGATCAAATATTGACTTGTATCAAAAATTGGTTGCATTTGCTTGCATATGCATATATATCATTGAACAGGTCATAGCAAGGAGGCTAGAGCCAGAGAATAAAATTTGTTTGCCCGACAAATAGGTACATGTTTACTACATAATTTACTGTTTTGTTTGGGTGATGATGATTTTATGAGCCTATTGGCTAGCCGCTTGGCTTTTTCTTTTTCTTTTTGAGATCTGAAGGACCGGGGAAGCTATTTGAAATTCCCCGATGCTCCCATTGCAGGGGAGGTTATGGCGAAATTTTTCGAAAATTTAGGGTGTTAGCCAAATTTTTGGAATTTTGAAAATTCTCAGAAACTAAAGAGTTGGAGAATGGAAGCCAGATCGAGCGTAGAGTTGATTAATCAAACCACTTTCGACTTTGTTCCTTTTCGGGGACGAAAAGTTTTAAGTGGGGGAGATTGTAACAACCCGGAAAATGCGAGCCAGTTTGAAATTTTTATTTTGGCAGTTTTAGTGAATTTTGAATATTTAAAATGAATTATTTTAAATAATATCAACGAGAAATTTATTTTGGATATAATTCGAACGTATATATTATACGCGTCGTCGTCAGAATATAAATATTTATATATAATTATAAATAGAATTGAAAATGGCGCGGTAGTTCGATAATTCGATTTCAAACTTCAATTGAATGTACCGGGTGCAAAACAATCCGGATTTTAGTGAAACCGAAAACATTAGGATCTAATTGATAATATCTTTCCAACGGATCCGACCAATCGAAATTTCATAGCGGGAATCAAAAGATATGTCCAGTTGAAAATTCTGAATAGTCGCTATGGAATTCAGGCCCTTAAAAATGGACATTTTGCAAATGACCTCGGATTTCGACGAAACCACTTTTGTTGGGTCCGTGATGTCGAATTATTGTTAGATTCCAAATTTCATAATTTTTAGAATCAATATGTGAGCGTGGCAAAGGAAAACGCGTTTGACCGGTTTCAGTTGATTTTAATCGATTGGAAAATGGCCATTTTTCCAACGGTCTCAGAATTCGACGAAATTAGTTTTGTTAGGACCGTATCGTCAATACGAAGCTAGAAAACATTTTTCTGGAATTTTTTGGGTTCGTATGTGACCCCAGTAAATTGAAATGTACGTTTAAAATTCAATATAAAGATTTAAATGTAAATTTGACGGAAACTGACTGTAACAGTCGAATTGGCCAGCGAAACATATTCCATTGTGTCCGGGATGGGGGTAATTAGCTAGGGGCGACAGTCGTTGGTTTCGATTTGGAGTTAGGATTAGGAAATTTCATTGAAAACTAATAAGTGAAATAAATAATATAAAATTTATATATAAATAGCCCCCTCTCTCACAAAAGCCCTAGCCCTCATAAATTCCGCCGTCACCCTTCAGACAACGGCCAGAATTGCTCGAACTTCACGCCCAAATCTCATCAAATCCATTCATTGATTTTCGATATTCCCAAAACCAAATCAAGGAGCGCCTCGAGAACTTCCATTTCAACGGTAATGATCGTGTATAACTCCTTGGATAGAGAGAAAATGAGCCTCAAAGGGCCTCCGATTGGGCGGGTTTCTCGAGAGGCAGAGGGAACCACACTTGGCGCCGCTCAGGGAGATGGTGGAGCAAGGCGCGAGCTTCCAAGGGGCGGCGACTGATCATGCTCCGATCGTGTCTACTGGTGGTGGTGACGAGATTTCCCGATCAGTGATGGGTTTCATATGTCGGCTGAACAAGAAGAAGATAGGAGGAGCGGCAACGGCGAAAACCCTAGGTGTAGCTCCAGTTCAACCCTGCTGATGAAAGCAACAGTGAGCTTCTCCTCTTCATTTTATTTCAAATTCAGTTTTAAATTAAATTATAATGTTCAAAATCAGATTTTTTAGATGAAACATTATTTAAAAATGAGTTAAGCAAAATATGTAGCATTTGTTTTTAAAAATATATAGCCTTGGCTTTTTAAATATAAAATATAAGGAGCATGATTTTGTAAATATAAGTTGCATAGGTTTTAAAAATATATATACTTATTGATTTTATAAATAAAATAGATATGTTTTTGAAAATAAATTTGATTTAAAAATATAATCTTTATATAGAAAGTAGCGAGTTAAAGATATAATCTTTATCACATGTTAGAAATATTTTTATGAAAATAAAAATAGAAAAACGTACTTTGTTTTGAAAATAGAAAAACGTACTTTGTTTTGAAAATAGAAAAATATACTTTGTTTTGAAAATAAAATTAACATTGTTTTCAAAATAGAAATAACGTAATAAAAATTCGATTTTTATATATTGAATAGCAAAGTAAAAATGTGATTTTTATATATTAAACTTCGAAGTAAAAATGTGATTTTTATATAAGGCGTGAAATAAAAATATGATTTTTATATATGGAATAGCGAAGTAAAAATTCGATTTTTACATAGGTAGTGAAAGCGGACAACGAAGGTAACAAAAAGGCGAGAATGAAGAAGATTTATATCAAAGAAGAGTCAAGATGTTTGGATAGCTATCGGTGAGAATTTCTCACTCTTCAATTTCTTTTCTAGTTATATATATATACTAGGATGCAGACGGTGCTTAGTAGCACCCGACACAATCGTCCACAGACCATGGACTTGTTTGTTTGGTTGCAAAAATTAGTTAGATGATTTGGTTTGAATTGAATGGTTTGGTGAAATGAAATTGATTTGATTGATGTGTGAATGGCGTGGGCCTTCACTAGACCGGGGATAAGGCTAGGCCTTGTCCCGTTTCTAGTATCGTGCCGTTATGCCGCCGAAATTTTCTAAAATATGTTAGAAAAATAAAAATATCATTTTATTGAATAAATGAACCGAATAGAATATTCATAGGTTGAATAAAATGTTTTATCGTTAAAAATATAATTTTTAACGTGAAAGTGAATAAATAAATATTTATAAACAAATCGGCCGATTTGTTTATATACACTGATTTGACTGATATTAATTGGGACGATAAATTTTACACATCGCCCAACTGCACAACTAAAATCTGTGTTTGATTGTTTGAAAACCCCACACGGATGTTGGGATGAAATATGAATTTCACTCATCCTGATTGATTAAATATGTCGATCGATTGATTGACAGGCTGTTATAAGCGTTAGATATCTATATTTGATGCTTATACAGTGTAGTGCACTTTGGTTGATGGTTGATTATCTATCGTTGCTACTATATACATTTGTTGTATGGAATCCATATAATTAACTTTATATGGTAATTGATTGGGCCTCATTTCAATTTAGAAAATAAAGAATAATATAAAATAAAGGTTCATGTGTTGACAGTACTCATCCATTGAGATTGGTCATGTGTTGAACGAAATATTTTAATAATAAATTTTATATCTTTATTCACTATAAAATAAAGGTTCATGTGTTGACAGTACTCATCCATTGAGATTAGTCATGTGTTGAACGAAATAATTTAACCAAAAATAGTCACACGTGGACAGTACTCATTCGTTGAGATTAGTCGTGTGTTGACAAAAATAAATATTCATTTGTTGAATAAAATAAAGGAATATATGAAGCCGTGTTGATTAGATTGACACCATTTTGTTATCGATTCAAAACGATTTCGAAATGAATTGAATTGAAAACGATTTCGAAATGAATTGAATTGAAAACGATTTCGAAATGAATTGAATTGAAAACGATTTCGAAATGAATTGAAAACGAATTCAAATTGAATTGAAAACAAATTGAAATGAATTCAAATTGAATTGAAATTTGAATTGAATAGAAATGAATTTTAAAACGAATTTATAAAGAAGAATTCAATTTTGATTTGAATTGAAATGGAAGTTGAAATTGCTTTTGAGACGAATTTAAAACTATTTATATAATTCGTTTTAAATAGAAATCGACGAAATATATATTATATATATAATATAATGGCCTGAATAGAAAGCGCCGCGCCGCGGCAGTTCGTGAATTTCGACTATTTATTTCAAACGGACATTACGGGAGATCCGACCGTCGGATTCTCCTAAAACCGGAACCGTTGGGTTCGTATCGAAAAGAGCTTTCTAACGGATATTAGAAATTTGAAATCTAACGGTTGGATTTGGAGTTACGTCCAAATCAAATTTGAAAAAGGTCGCTGTAAGTGCAGTTCGATGGCCATTGATGGAAATCGACTGTACGGGCCTTGATAAAATTATTAAAAATAGCAATAATTTGTGTAAAATCATAAGAAATGATTTGTGAAGATTTGGGATGAAAAACTCCATATTTGAAAAGATAAAAATAGATTTTTATCGAAAAGAACTAGTTTTGAACTAGAAATATAATTCTATTTATTTTTAAATAAATAAATTGAATTTGAAAAGGGTTTTAAAAATAACCAGAATTTCCAATGATTGCATTGGAGTGGATTTGAATCGAAATTGTCTTCGGAATATTTCGATGTTGGAATTCGTGATTATACAGATGTTGTTATGGAAGTTTGAAAGATATATATTTATATCGTTATTTCCAATACGACATTTGTTAATCGTAGAATTTGATATTGAATATAAGCCGATATATTTTCTATTCAGAGCCTTATATTGAATATCAAATGTGATTTGGGTTTGTCGTGAATGGTGTCTTCACTAACACTGTTCTTGAACCCAGTGGAGAAAAGATTAAATCTTTTTATTTAGATTTAATGAAGTGTACCAATTAAATAATATTTAGTTGGAATTAAATCGATATTGATTTTTGGGTTTATCGTGAACAGTGTTTTAAATAACACTTGTTCTTTAACCCGATAATTAATGGAATGTGATTTTGGGTTTATCGTGAACCGTGTTTTAAATGACACTGATTCTTTAACCCAGTTAACGATTAAAACTAAGTGGAGTTTTAATGAATCTTTAATTAGATTGAAATGATCGAAAATGGAGTATCACCAGTTTTGCTCCAGGCGATAGTTAAATCTTTAATTAGATTTGAACGTGAAAGGGTAATTGAATTTACCGATAACCCTGTGGTGTTAGATATGAAGTATTACCAGTTTTACTTCATGGGATGAATAGGTTGGGGTGGGGAAATTAAAATAAATGATTACTTCGGTAAGGTTCGCTAATCCCGACTAGTTTGAATTGAGATTCAAAAATAGAATAAAGAATACATTCAAGAAATTTATCTTGGATAAAATTAATGGGAACCTTTCCCTATGAATGTGAAATTTAGAAACTGACTGTCGGTTAGCCAAACAGAACGGTTTTCTGGATATTGATCTGATGTTGGTTTTGGCCTTCGGGGTTAATATTTGGGGAATTATTCTCTTGATTAATTTACGGTTAGTGACTGATGAATTGGAATGAGGCGTATGTTGTGTTTGTGTAACACTTATTTAAAATATACGCGAGTTATTCGGAAAGACCGGGTTTATCCCATTCTGAATAACTGATACGACGATAAGTCGAAGATGAAGACGACGGTCGAAGACCGGAGGTCTTCACGTCGTTTGGGTGATTACTGATGATCTTGATTGGGCTGTACACCCAAGAAGATGGAAACAGTTGGTGATCGTCCAGACGTACTTGGAGATCGAAGGATATGCAGGGTACTAGGTGCCTCCGGTTTCGTTCAGACCCAGAACGGACTTGTAAATGGACTGTGTGTCTGACATTGGATTTTAGTCCGTGTGATTGATCTCTATTAAATATATATCTGTTTGGCGGCGGAGAATTTATTCTCTTTCTTAACGCCCTTCTCTGAGACGTACGAGCTCAGGGGTTATATATTGATGGATATCAAACGCATGGAGTGAATTGCCTGTGTGGCATGCCTAAGTGGCAAATGATCAAGGCTTCTGTTGAAAAGCAAAGTCTTGTGGTGATGATCGAAGCACGGCCTTTGTGGCGTAGCTTTGTGTAACGTTTACTTCGCGAGTTTCACACCCGGTATGAACCAAAAACGGGAGAGGACCTCAGGGAGGGCATGCGTTTCCTTCTAGCTAAAAAGTGGCGTCAGTGGTTTTACACGCCCTGACGAGTTTGACTTATGTGGTTGTTGCTGTTGCGAGGCGCCTCGGATTGATCGGTCGTTCTCGAACCGATGGAGTCATTTAGTTGGCTCACCTACGCCCCATAGGGCGGGGAAACGCATGTTTAGGGTTTAAGTTTAATCCACATCGGTGGACTGGGCCTGACGATCCAAGGGTCACTCGAGCTCTGATCCTGAGACACGGGCTAGAGCATCTCGAATCGGTTGAGGACTATCTTTTGCCTCGGTTCATAGATGGAAATCCAATTTCCAAATACGTGACATTTGCGGTTTTATTTGTAAACCTATATATGGAGACATGATATATGGTACCCATGCCGCCTATGATTGATACTTATGATTTGAAGTTGTTTTATACACTATGCACTTATTATAGTATCAAATGATTTGTTTTAAACGTATCAAGCATTCTTTGGCTGTTATAAGGGAAAACCCTATCCCCCGGCTTGCGTTGCATTGTGTGATAGGACCTGGGTCTTATAACAGCTTCATTTTTCCTTTATTTAGCATTGCGTTGTTTGTTTTATGCACTGGTATTCTTGGGAGGAAACCCGTTCCGTGTTATACGGCGTCGTCCCTTGATTTACCTAACATTAAAAATAAAGATTAACTGTTTTAGTTCTCACACCAGTCACATGACTGACCTGGAGTTTATTGTTTTAAACCTAAACTCTGGGTGCCCTTATTTTGACACGGGCAGCTAGTAGTTTCGGTTTTGCAGATTTATATTCACAGGATCCTGGTTTACGGCTGGAACGATATCCGGAAAGCTTTGTATCCGTATATCTCCTTCTAGTTGTGTATTGTATTATTTTCCGCTGCTATGTATTTAAATGTAATTTAAATCTCTGATATTTCTGTGTAATATTCATTTATACTCTGTATATTCTTGTAATCTGATGCATTGTTGTAATATACAAGGAAATGTTCTTCTGTATGTGTTCTGTTGTGGTTTGTTCTCGAACTATCCGACGCTTTCCTTTACGGGGAAGTTACGGGTTTTCACAGAAGTTTTCCATTTTCCACCTGTTTGTAACATAAGAAATTGAATTTATAAAATTAGATTACTCTGAAATTCGAAAAATAAAGTTGCTTGGTAGGGTTTTAGATGCAAAATTGAATGAACTGCGCTCTTACTCAATAAGAGTGTAGGAAGATTTGGTTGAAAAAGCATTTTTATTTTAAAAATATCGCATTCATGTAGAATTGCCAGTATATTTAGGATGGTGGCAATTTGTGTTAAGGGCTTACCATTATGGTCCAATTTTTATCCAGGATATGACTTCGTCGAAATTAGTTTTAAGGACAAAAATTAGTGCGCTCTTTATTATACAAACCCGTTCCTTTCTCAAATTGTAAAATCGATCTTCATTAAACAATTAAACAGAAGATTTTTGAAAACATCTCGTACTTCAAACGAATCCTGTAAACATTCGTCGGAATTAGTTTTTTTTCTTTGTATCTCATGATTCGATTATTCCTATTTGAAGAATCGATTTTCAGTCCTGTTATTGTCAGGCGATTTATTTTGTCGCGTATATTAGATCTAAATATTCGCCTGATGATGCATACTTTTCACGTATCTCATGATTAGTCTTTCTATAAGATCGAATTTTTTTTTTGGTTTCTGTGGAGTTTAATGTAGTGAGATGTTTGTACCAATGCATGGACGTAAGTTAGTGACATAACTGACGATGAAACTTTATTGACAGGTGTTCTGTTTTTCTTACTGATGATTTTGTAATGGCTGATGTTGAAACTTTAATAATGACTTTCTAATGGCTGATGATGTTATATAGATAACTAAGCATGAGATTGTAATCTGTAATAAGGTTCTGCTACCTTTTGAAGAAAGATAAATCATTTTTTCTTTTATTGATAATATTTGTAATTTACATGAATCTACTGATGATTTTGTAATGGCTGATGTTAAAATTTTAATGATTAATTTGATAAATATATACGTTTATCATTTTAGCTTAGAGATATATTTTAACAGTGAAAACATGTTTATCAAATTTTTTTTTTGACAGCTTAAAAAGATAAATATGTTTATCTTTTTAAAATAATGATCAAGTAATTGCATAAAAATATTGTGTACTTAATTTATTTTGTGATGTAGTGATAAAATGATAAAACAGTTTATCTTTTACTTAATCATTTCTATAACCAGCCCCTTCAGTGTATATTTGAAGTGAATTCTCTATTGTGTTGTATTTACATATCACTTTTGTCTATGTTGATTTTGTGCCATTAGGTACATCTTTCTCTGTTTTCATTTTTATTATTTAAAACAATTCAATAAAACAAGTTTATAATGTTGTACTTAATTTACGTAGCAAAATTAGAACAAAATCAACCAATTAATCAGACACAACAACATAATCAAAACACATAAAAAGACAATATAAGAATAAAAAAGATAAATCAATTTATCTTTTTGAACAGAACTAACAACATCATGTTCCAAATAATAGTTAAACACAAACAATTGCATACAACAAAAAGTAATAAAAATCAGATCAGAAACAATTCAACATACATAGTTATTCAAATATCAAGTCAAAGTATTCATCGAACAACCAATCGAATACATTGGACTAAAACACTCAACTGAATTATTCAAAGAAAACCCCCCTTTTATTATGTCCTTGCTACCAATTAATCATGCACACTAACAAAATCCACCAATTAATCATATAAACCAACAAAAGTAAAACAAAAAACAAATACTATACGACAGAATCGAAAAAGATATATGCATTTAGCTTTTTTGCGAAACACAGTTTAATCTTCATTTTCGCTAAGAAAAAAAATTACATGCTGTTAAATTTGAACTTCTTCTAACTATTAAGACTACCAACAAAATTAACCACTTTCATTGCTGCAACTATCTAAAATCTTCAATTGTTTCCATTCCCGTTCTTTTACAAAATATAATTCTTCTTGAATTTTGTAATCTTCAGAACCCATTTTAGTGAGTTACCCTCTAGTCTGCAACTTTAAAAGGACGAAGCCAATCCTCAACTGAATCAGAAGAGCCCAAAATTATTACATAAATTATGTGCACAAATTTCAATAGAACACCCTGCAGTAGAGCATTAAACTAGCATTAATATGATTGATGATCTCAATTCACAAAAGAATAAAATAATTGAGTATGAGAATAAACAAACAGAACACCCATAGTCATATCTTCTTGCTGTATACCAGACGCAAAATTAACTGTTAATTCGTCCATATCTTCTTGAGAAATTCTTGCTATCATAGGTCTTCCATGTGTAAAATTTCTCAGGTTCGTGATGATATAGATTCCACAGTCAAATCTGTTGTAAACAAAAGAAAAAAAGTTAAACTTTTGTCAACTAATCATTTTCTTAGAAAACTCATGGTTGAATTGTCTACTGTTCAAACTGGAATAACAAATAATAATGGTTTTCAAAGAAGTACAACAACATACAACTACAAGGCAATCCAACAAAATTCGTAACTTACATATGCTCTCTTATACATTGAAGACAAATAAAGAATAAGGTTAAATAAGATATTACCAAGCATCAATTATCGGCTCAGTTGCATAAAAAGATAAACCTATTTATCTTTTTTGTCCACTTGTTTCTTTTTTTTAAAAAAAAAATATAGCATACCTGTTGTAGTGACCCAAAAATCCCCCTCGCGGGAATCACCGGATACGCTAACTTTGTGCATACAACACATTAGAACAAATAACAGAAGACTTTTATTACATCATAATAATGTTACATCAGAGTACAGAATATATCAGAGTACATTGATAAGTAATAATACAGCGGAAGATTAATTTACAATGCAGTGGAACCAATAAACTAACACAGTGGAAGACTATCAA
The DNA here is from genome assembly GCA_030737875.1 of Allium sativum. NCBI lineage: Eukaryota > Viridiplantae > Streptophyta > Magnoliopsida > Asparagales > Amaryllidaceae > Allium > Allium sativum. The sequence goes on from CM060920.1 coordinate 461,360,192, forward strand.
TGCTCTGGATACAGCTTTAAGCTTCGATCCAGAATCCTGTTCAATAAAAAAAATATCTGCAAAACAAGCCACTCGACTGCTCGTGTGGAAATAGGGGCACCCGAGTTTGCAAGTGAAACAAACTACGAGTCAGTCATGGGACTGGTATGAGAAATCTTACTTAACTTATCTAATAATAAGGCTAATCACCGGACCACGCCGCAAACGCGGAACGGGTTTACTCCATTGGATTGCCAGTGCATGAAATAAGGTAAATCTTTTAAAACAACGCAATGCTTTTTAGAAAAATGAAACTGTTATAAGAATCAAGTCCCATCACACAATGCAACGCAAATCGAAGGATAGAGTTTTACCTTATAATGGTCAAACATGATTGATACGTATAAAACTTGATATTATTATTAGTGTCTAGTCGGTTTGAAACATTTTCAAAGTAAATGTATCAATCCTAAACGACATAGCTACCATATACTATGTCGCCATATATAGGTTTACAATCAAATCCGTAATGTCGTATTGGAAATTGGGTTTCCATCATGAGTCAAGGCTAGGGATGGTCTCCTTACCAATTCGAGACACTCTAACAAATGTCTCAGGGCTCGGACGCTGGCGAACCCATGGATCCTGCAAGGCCGGTCCACAAATACTTTAGTGGATTGGCAATTCCTGAACACGCGTTTCCCGGTCCTATCGGACCTATCATTTGGCCAGTAGCGACCAATATCCGAGGCGCCTCATTCCATCATCCACATAAGTAGAAATGTCTGGGCTCCATACCATGACACCACTTCTAGCTAGAAAGAAATGTCGTGCACTCCCTGCGTTCCCTTATCCCATATCTGACTCTTACCGGGGTGTGAGGCTCGCGAAGTTACGCTATACACAAAGCTATGCTAATTAAAGATATGCTCTGATCATCAACCACAAGGCTGTGCTTTTCAACAAAAGCCTTGATTATTTGCATCTTAGCATGCCACATTGACAATTCACACCATGTAACTGATGTTTATCAATATATAACCTCTAAGCTCGTACGTCCCAGAGAAGGGTGTTAAGCAAGAGAATAAATTCTCTGCCACCAAACAGATATATATTTAACAGAAATCAATTATCACAGAATGAAATCCAATGTCAGACACACATCCATTTACAATTCCATTCTGTGTCTGAACGAAACTGGAGACACCTTATTCCTCGTCCATTATGTCCAATACGGAAGAGAGGTTCTCGCATATCTGGACAATCAACAAGTACGTCCGGACAACTACCACTTTAACCCTTTCCTGGGAGCAAACCAATCTAGGGCATCAGTAGTCATCCATTCGATGTGAAGATCGTCGGTCTTCTACCACCATCTTCAATGTCTTTGACTTTAAATCGTCGTATAATTATTTGAAATGAGATTGAACTCGGTCTTTTCAAATAATCCTCGAATATGTATAATTCAAATCATTTCTTATCATTAATAATATTTTATAACGATTTATCGCTATTTTTATTTATATAAAAATAGCCCATTTAATTTGAATGACGCTTCAGGTCATTACGCGGCCCTGGCGCTGTTTTTATCCAAAATTGAATTACACATTTTTCGAAATCTAACCGTTGGATCTTAGCAAATTTAATATCTTTGGAAAGATCTTTCCAAAGTTAACCAAAAGATTTCAGTTTTGGGAAAATCAGACGGTCGGATCTTTCGGTATAATCGTTTAAAGTTACGATTCCAAAACGCGAACTACCACGCGCGATTCGTTTTATTTTGTAACGACCCGTATTTTGGCCAGCATATATTTAATTTAATTTATTATTTTAAATATTATATTTGGAGTATTAATGAATTTTAATATTTAATTCGTTATTAAAAACGATATTTGAACGTTAAATTTATATTTTATATAAATCGAGCTCGAAACGGCGCTGCATTTCGTAATATTGAATTTTGAACTTTAATTGAACATACAGGATCCGATATAAGTCGGATTTCTGTGAAAAGAGAAACGATGGAACCGTGTTGATGATAATTTTCATATGAAAGAGAAAAATCCAGATTTCGTGTTGTAATTTGTTAGTTATGGCCAAATCAAATTTTGAAATAGTCGCTATGAAAAATCGTTATTAAAATATATGCGTTAAAATGAACGTTTTGCAAACGGACTCAGATTTCGACGAAATCAGTTTCATTGGAACCGTATTGTTAAATTATTGTACGGTGTTGAATGGCGTGGCAAACCGATGTCGTATGTGACCACGGCAGCCAAAAATGCCATTCAATTTCTATAGCGCGTAATTAATTAAATAAAGGGTTATTTGAGTGTAACTTGAGCAGACGATCGAATTAGGCAACGAAACCAGTTCCTTTGAGTTTGTATCGTTGATTAGAGTCAGGATAGGTATATAGTTTGTTATTTTTAGAGATCGGCAAATTTGGTGTTCAGCATGGCATTGCGGTACGCCTAAAAATATCCGACTGGGGAAACAGTCTCAGAATGCGACGAAACTGGTGCCGTTGGGTTCGTATTGAAGAATTATTGTAGGATATCGAAGTTTCAAGTTGATTTGATTTATCTGGTGAGCGTGAAATAATTAAATGCGTGTTCATTTCTGGTTTTATAAGGGATTTTTTTTCAAATGACCTCGGATTTCGACGAAACTTGTCCCATTGGGTCCGGAATACATTTTTACACCAAGATTAGTTTTCTTATCAGTAAACAGAAATCGCATGAAGTAGGATTTGCATGTTACTTTACGCCTAAGTTTCATATAATATTATTATAATCTATTGTCTCACTTTAAATACCAAACCAAGCCGGCTAACACAGTGCGTACACACTAGTCACATCTTTTTCAACTACTCTACTCCTCAGCTATGCTCGTAACATCACCTCCAGCAGGCCTAAAGCTTTCTCTTCGAACTGATATGACCAAACAGGCTACCCTTCAGATCGAAACAACTTATCAAGAATGCCAGCCTACTTTTCTGAAGCCACCACCCTACACGGTCCTTCTTCAGCTGCCCTGTTCTTTCTTTTCGCCTGATACATTGTCTTTTCTTTCTTTCGTGTGAGCATACAAGTGCATGCTAACCCACGGACCTATGAATCCTACAATGAATGGACGTTGTCCTCATCCGCTCTCCTTTCTCTTCTATATATAGCCATTCCCATCATCAATACCGCCCATCCTTTCTCTCAGCAAACCATGTACCATGTTTTCTTTTCCTGCAAATAAAAACTTCACTAAACTAATCAACTTCATATGAACGTGAGGAGCAAAGAATATAAGGGAAAGGAGTGTGGCAGTGTTGTGGAGTTGCTGTGTGATCGGAAATGGCGGAGAACACGAGGGTGTAAATGGATCTGCATGTTTGAACGCGAAAAGAGCAGGCAGTAGGGTGCTTTGTTATGAGGACTTGGGTTCGAAATGGTGAGCGTGATGAGTACGACTGAGATTGGAAGGACAACCATCGGAGGGACGGTAATGAAGAAGGGTAGCAGGACGAAGTAAAGAAGAGGGAGTATCATATCATATAAATTGAAGTGGGGAGGTGGTTTGTGTCATGTGGTGTTCGGCTGAGGGAACTGGCGGATTGGAGACAGAAGGTGGGAAAGGAGAAGATGAACAGTTGCGGTGGAGTTTGAAGGGGGCATGCGGTTGTGAAGGGACAGTAGGGAAGGAACGAGGTAATGAACAGTAGTATTAAAACATGTCTAATTAATGTGCTAATCACCATTCACTTTGCCTAAAATAAGTTTATACATTGCCTTATATATAGGTTATACGTAGCCTAAAAGTGGAAAGAAATAATATGTGTCTAATCCAACGTCATCTGTGCCTAAACGTGTAATTATATATGCCCAAACTTTTGTAAATAAGTGGCCTGAAAATGATATACTTTTGCCTAGGACGTTTCTTTATTATACCTGAACTAAAATGAATACGTAACATGGAAAGTTTATACATGGCCAAATATGGATCTAAGTAGTAAGAAGCCCAATACATATATAAGTATGGCCGATTATTTTAATTAAGATTTTAGTTGATCGTACGGAATCATTAGGGTAAATAATTATTTAGAAATTTTAGTAACATTAAAGTGTACACTGAATACCGTATTTAATTTATAACCCTGACATACAACAACGGTATAAGACAAAACAAGTGGCGTCGGAACCGTATTGACGTGCACAACCGGATGGAACTGATTTGATCAGAGTTGGCAGCTACTGGATTTTTAATTAAATTAAACGTCAGTTTAATTTAATTAAAACGGACTGTTTCACTGGCAAACGAATCAAGGTGAGTTCAACTCACTCAGTATTTTTAACATTTATATTTTATATAAATTGGATTTTTATTTTGTGTGCTCTGTTTGCTGACGGTTGCCTGTTTGCTAGTTATACACTTGTTGTTGGTTTAACGAATGAAATTAAACCGTCGTTTAATTTCAGTGAAATACCAAATCGTTATTCTAACGTTTGGTTCCAATAAAGGTAACTTACCTTATTGGTCACGTTTATCAATAAACGTGTTTAATGGTTTGAATTGTTTGATCTGTTTGAATTGTTGTGAACTGTGTGGGGATAACCATTTATATACAGAGAAGAACAGGTTGGAGGGATTCTACCGGATTCCTCAAATATATAATTTATTTTCATATTCATATGTGAACTGTCATGATTGGGTTATTGATTTTAGTAGTGATCATTGACTGAAAAGTTAACATGGGTTGTGTTTTAACCAATGGGCTATATTGGTTGAGTAATCGGCAGTAAATGGCCTAAAAATAAATCGTTTTGTTAATATCGATTCATCTCCAGGTGAGTCGATAGAGATAAAGTTATAAAATTTATTTTATAACTAGAGTTAAATTTTAAAATATATTATTTTGAATAAAAGTTCATAAAAGGAATTTACTATTTATGTTAGTAAATAAAATAACTAGTAAAGTAGTTATTGAATAAAATAAAGTATTCTTTTAATTAATAATAATTTAAGGGATTACTTTTTAAATAAGAATTCATTTAAATATAACCGAATTGAAATGAAATCTAGTCGAAAGGTGAAAAGAGTTCATGAACGAGTCTTATTTAAAACTGAGTTTTATAACAAAGTTCTAAAGAAGTTTTTAAGCGAATTCTATAGCATAAATAAGTGTTACTTAATTATTTGAATTAAGTCAAAGGAAACTAAGATAAAAGGTTTACAATAAACCAGGGTTATGTAAATGAGGGTTGAAGTGTTAAGGTGTTAATTTTACATTAACGATACTGGGAAATGAGAGAATTTAAATAAGATTTCCAAGATGTGAAATGGTCGAATAGATTTGAAAAGGAGCGGGAAAAGTAAGTTTGGCAAGAAAAGCGAGTCATAGGATTTTGAAATTAAAATCCGAATTATGTAATGAATTGGTTTAAGGAGGGGGGAGGTATAAAAGTATATTACTTAGTTGTTGAATTAAGAGAAAAAAAGGTATACTCGAGAAAGAGACTTTCGAAAAGAGTAAGAGGGTTTTCTGAAACTGTATTTTGAATAGTTCAGTTAGACGGGATTTGAATTGTTTTGGATTACAACTCGTATCTACCTTAAGATATGAACGTTGTTGATCAAGGTCTGAGAGGTAATTAAAATACCCCAACTAACAACATCAGGATTATCTGAAGATGATATTGGTTGGTAATCGTGAAAGAGGTTAGTGATAATTTATTTTTCCATTAGAGAAATGATAATGCGATGTCTGGTGAAAGATTTGGGGAATATACGAAGTAAAGGAAATTAGTAAGAAAGAAATGTAAGGTTGAATTTTATTTTATACAAATAAATCTTTGTTTCAAGAATAGAATAAAAGATATGAAGTCAAATATCGTATTCTTGAATATTTAAAGAGTTAGAAGTTTTAATTAAACAGGAATAAATCAGTTCATCTTAATTAAAGGGCCAAGTGGTGCTGAATACTGAACCAGTGAACTCACTGGATTGTCATGATTGAAACACTGTTTATTTTGATAGTTAAATCACCGACTATCAAAGCCGTCCAATACGATTGTTGGTACGGAAAGACCGGGATCGAATTTATATTCGAAAACCATTCCGACCAACAAATACGTAAAGAGATCAGAAGATGATCGAGATGGAGCTTTGAAGACCGTGGATTTTCATAAGCGGAAGTGTGACGGCAATAAATTTCGCTCGATCCGAATCAGTCGTTAAACCGATCTAGACCGTTCGAAACTCCCTATCGTTTGAGAACAGGACAAAACAGAACGCATACAGAAGAACATTTCATTGTATATTACGACAATGCATCAGATTACAAGAATATACAGAGTACAAATGAATATTACACAAAAATATCAGAGATTTAAATTACATTTAAATACATAGCAGCGGAAAATAATACAATACACAACTAGAAGGAGATATACGGATACAAAGCTTTCCGGATACCGTTCCAGCTGTAAACCAGGATCCTGTGAATATAAATCTGCAAAACCAAAACTACTAGCTGCCCGTGTCAAAATAAGGGCACCCAGAGTTTAGGTTAAAACAATAAACTCCAAGTCAGTCATGTGACTGGTGTGAGAACTAAAACAGTTAATCTTTATTTTAAAGTTAGGTAAATCAAGGGACCACGCCGTATAACACGGAACGGGTTTCCTCCCAAGAATACCAGTGCATAAAACAAACAGCGCAATGCTAAATAAAGAAAAATGAAGCTGTTATAAGACCCAGGTCCCATCACACAATGCAACGCAGCCGAGGATAGGGTTTTCCCTTATAACAGCCAAAGAATGCTTGATACGTTTAAACCAAATCATTTGATACTACTATAAGTGCATAGTGTATAAAACAACTTCAAATCATAAGTATCAATCATAGGCGGCATGAGCGCCCCATCCCACTATGTCACCATACTAGGTTCTACAAATAAAACCGCAAATGTCACGTATTTGGAAATTGGATTTCCGTCTATGAACCGAGGCAAAAGATAGTCCTCAACCGATTCGTGACTCTCTAGCCCGAGCCACAGGATCAGAACGCATCAACCCTTTAGATCGTCAGGGCCGGTCCACCGATGTGGATTATTATGCCTGAACACTACGTCTCCCCACCCTATGGGGTGTAAGTCTGGTCCGTCAGCCGACCAGAATGCATCGGCCGAAACCGATATAACCGAGGCGCCTCGCAACAGCAACAACCACATAAGTCAAACTCGTCAGGGCGTGTAAAACCACTGACGCCACTTCTAGCTAGAAAGAAACGCAAGTCCTCCCTGATGTCCTCTCCCGTTTTTGGTTCACAACCGGGGTGCGAGGCTCGCGAATTCACGTTACACAAAGCTGTGCCACACAGGCTGTGCTTTGATCATCACCACAAGACTTTGCTTTTCAACAGAAGCCTCGATCAATTGCCACTTAGGCATGCCACACAGGCAATTCACTCCATGCGTTTGATATCCATCAATATATAACCCCTGAGCTCGTACGTCTCAGAGAAGGGCGTTAAGCAAGAGAATAAATTCTCCGCCGCCAAGCAGATACATATTTAATAGAGATCAATCACACGGACTAAAATCCAATGTCAGACACACAGTCCATTCACAAGTCCGTTCTGGGTCTGAACGAAACCGGAGGCACCTAGTACCCCGCATATCCATTGATCTCCAAGTACGTCTGGACGATCACCAACTGTTTCCATCTTCTTGGGTGTACAGCCCAATCAAGATCATCAGTAATCACCCAAACGACGTGAAGACTTCCGGTCTTCGACCATCGTCTTCATCTTCGACACCACGTCGAATCAGTTATTCAGAATGGGATAAACCCGGTCTTTCTGAATAACTCGCGTATATATTATAAAAGTGTTACACAAACACAACTTACGCCTCATTCCAATTCAGAATATTCTTTTATTCAAATATTCCTATACTTTGGGAAAAGTTCCCATTAATTTTATCCAAGATAAATTCTTTAAATTTATTCTTTAATCTCCTTTGAATATCAATTCAAACTAGTCGGGATTAGCGAACCACACCGAAGAAATCATTTATTTTATTTCCCAATCCCAACCTATTCATCCCATGAAGTAAAACTGGTTATACTTCATATCTAACACCACGGTGTTATCGGTAAATTCAATTACCATTTCACGTTCAAATCTAATTAAAGATTTAACTATCGCCTGGAGTAAAACTGGTGATACTCCATTCTCGATCTTTTCAATCTAATTAAAGATTCATTAAAACTCCACTTAGTTTTAATATTTCTCTGGGTTAAAGAATCAGTGTCATTTAAAAACACCGTTCACGATAAACCCAAAAATCACATTCATTAATTATCGGGTTAAAGAACGAGTGTTATTTAAAACACTGTTCACGATAAACCCAAAAATCAATACCAATTCAATTCCAATCAAATATCATTTAATTGGTACACTTCATTAAATCTAAATAAAAAGATTTAATCTTTTCTCAACTGGGTTCAAGAACAGTGTTAGTGAAGACACCATTCGCGACAAACCCAAATCACATTTGATATTCAATACAAGGTTCTGAATAGAAAATATACCGGCTTATATTCAATATCAAATTCTACGACTAACAAATTTCGTATTGGAAATAACGATATAAATATATATCTTTCAAATTTCCATAACACATCTGTATAATCCCGAATTCCAACATCGAAATATTCCGAAGACAATTTCGATTCAAATCCACTCCAATGCAATCATTAGAAATTTTGGTTATTTTCAAAACCCCTTTCAAATCCAATTTATTTATTTAAAAATAAATAGAATTATATTTCTAGTTCAAAACTAGTTCATTTCGATAAAAACTATTTTTATCTTTTCAAACATGAAGTTTTTCATCCCAAATCTTCACAAATCATTTCTTATGATTTTACACAAATTATTACTATTTTTAATAATTTTATCAAGGCCCGTACAGTCGATTTCCACCAATGGCCATCGAACTGCACTTACAGCGACCTTTTTCAAATTTGATTTGGACATAATTCCAAATCCAACCGTTAGATTTCTAATTTCTCACATTCGTTAGAAAGCTCTCTTCGATACAAACCCAACGGTTCTAGTTTTAGGAGAATCCGACGGTCGGATCTCCCGTAATGTCCGTTTGAAATCAATGGTCGAAATTCGCGAACTGCCGCGGCGCGGCGCGTTCTATTCAGGCCATTATATTATATATATAATATATATATAATATATTTCGTCGATTTCTATTTAAAACGAATTATATAAATAGTTTTAAATTCGTTTCAAAAGCTATTTCAACTTTCTTTTCAATTCAAATCAAAATTGAATTCTTCTTTATAAATTCGTTTTAAAATTCATTTCTATTCAATTCAAATTTCAATTCAATTTGAATTCATTTCAATTCACTTCATTTCGAATTCGTTTTCAATTCAATTCATTTCGAAATCGTTTTCAATTCAATTCATTTCGAAATCGCTTTCAATTCAATTCATTTCGAAATCGCTTTCAATTCAATTCATTTCGAAATCGTTTTCAATTCAATTCATTTCGAAATCACTTTCAATTCAATTCATTTCGAAATCGCTTTCAATTTAATTCATTTCGAAATCGCTTTCAATTCAATTCATTTCGAAATCGTTTTCAATTCAATTCATTTCGAAATCACTTTCAATTCAATTCATTTCGAAATCACTTTCAATTCAATTCATTTCGAAATCGTTTTCAATTCAATTCATTTCAAAATGAATAAAATCGATATAAATATCGTTCACGTCAAAATGGCGTCAATCTAATCAACACGGCTTCATATATTCCTTTATTTTCAAATATTCTATTTCAAATATTTCTTTTTCAAATATTTCTTTTTAAAACTGGAATGAGGCCCAATCAATTACCATATAAAGTTAATTATATGGATTTTCATACAACACATGTATATAATAGCATGGAAAAATAATCAACCATCAACCAAAGTGCACTACTCTGTATAAGCATCAAATATAGATATCCAACGCTTAAAACAGCCTGTCAATCAATCGATCGACATATTTAATCAATCAGGATGAGTGAACTTCAAATTTCATCCCAACACCCGTGTGGGGTTTCAAACAATCAAACACAGATTTTATTTGTGCAATTGGGCGATGTGTAAAATTTATCGACCCAATCAATATCAGTCAAATCAGTGTATATACAAACAAATCGGCCGATTTGTTTATAACTATTCATTTATTCACATTCACGTTAAAAATTATATTTTTAACGACAAAACATTTTATTTCAACCTATGAATTTCTATTCAATTCATTTACACAATAAAATGATAATTTTATTTTCTAACACTTTTTAGAAAATTCCGGCGGCATAACGGCACGATACTAGAAACGGGACAAGGCCTAGCCTTATCCCCGGTCTAGTGAAGGCCCACGCCATTCACACATCAATCATATCAATTTCATTTCACCAAACAATTCAAATTAGCTCAAACAATCTAACTAACAACACAGCCAAACAAACAAGTCTATGGTCTGTGGACGATTGTGTCGGGTGCTACTAAGCACCGTCTGCATCCTAGTATATATATATATAACTAGAAAAATAAATTGAAAGGTGAGAAATTCTCACCTAAAGCTATCCAAGCTCCACGGCACTTCATTTGCAGAAGTCTTCGTCGTTTCGCCTTTTTGTCACCTTCGTTGTCCGCTTTCACTACATATGTAAAAATCGAATTTTTACTTCGCTATTCAATATATAAAAATCGAATTTTTAGTTCGCTATTCAATATATAAAAATCAAATTTTTAGTTCGCTATTCAATATATAAAAATCGAATTTTTAGTTCGCTATTCAATATATAAAAATCGAATTTTTAGTTCGCTATTCAATATATAAAAATCGAATTTTTAGTTCGCTATTCAATATATAAAAATCGAATTTTTAGTTCGCTATTCAATATATAAAAATCGAATTTTTAGTTCGCTATTCAATATATAAAAATCGAATTTTTAGTTCGCTATTCAATATATAAAAATCGAATTTTTAGTTCGCTATTCAATATATAAAAATCAAATTTTTACTCTCAAACCTTTTCTATACGAAAAAAATCAAACCTTTTTCTATACGCAAAATCAAACCTTTTTCTATACGCAAAATCAAACCTTTTTCTATACGCAAAATCAAATCTTTTCTTATTTAAAATCTAAAAATAAAATCAGTTTTAAAATTCTTTTTTAAAAATTCAGTTTTCAATTCTTTTAAAAAACCAGTTTATATTTCTTTAAAAAAAACAGTTTTTACTTTCTTAGAAAAAATCAGTTTATAAGCTTTTTAAAAACAGTTTAAATCTTTTTAAACAAATCAGTTTTCACCTCATAAAAAAAAATCAGTTTAAGCCCTTTTTATAAAATCAGTTTTAATCTTTAAAAAAAATAAAATAGCAAAACGAAAAACTTACAGGGGGGGGGGGGTGTTTTCTGCAGCTCGTCGGAGGCGGGGGCACTGGATCTCGGTGGTGGTGGCGAGGCTTGGAGGTCGGGCGCGGGGGTTTTGGGTAGGGTCGGGGGTTCGGGTTTCTGATGATGGGTGCTGTCGCGAGGTGGATGGAGGGAGGGGGAGAAGAGAGTGGAGCGGAGGAGAGAGGGCGGCGCAGTGGCCCCGCCTTGGGCGGCGCGTCGCCAGGCCGCGATGGCCTTCGGTGGAGGAGCGACAGCTCCTCCCCTTTCTTCTTCTTTTTTTTTTTTTAATTTTCTGTTGAATGAATTTAATCGGGGGGGGGGGGGCAGAGATAAAGGAAAGGGGTTGTTTTTTTTTTATTATTTAATTATTAAATTCAACCTAAAGTTGACTTTTTCATACTACCTCGAAACGAGGCCCACCGCCTGTCCTCCATAACGTTTCACCCCCATTCCGAACACAATGGGATATGTATCGTAAGATGATTCGACCATTTCGATCAGTTTCCGTGGAATTTACATTTAAATCACTATATTGAATTTTAAACGTACATTTTAAATTACCGGGGGCACATACTAACTCGAAAAATTCCCGAAAAATATTTTCTAGCTTCGTATTGGCGATACGGTCCTAACAAAACTAGTTTCGTCGAATTCTGAGACCGTTTGAAAAATGGCCATTTTCCAGTCGATTAAAATCAACTGAAACTGGTCAAACGCGTTTTCCTTTGCCACGCTCACATATTGATTCGAAAAATTATGAAATTTGGAATCTAGCAATAACTTGACATCACGGACCCAACAAAACTGGTTTCGTCGAATTCCGAGGTCGTTTGCAAAATGTCCATTTTTAAGGGCCTGAATTCCATAGCGACTATTCAGAATTTTCAACTGGACATATCTTTTGATTCCCGCCATGAAATTTCGATTATTCGGATTCGTTGGAAAGATATTATCAATTAGATCCTAATGTTTTTGGTTTCACTAAAATCCGGATTGTTTTGCACCCGGTACATTCAATTGAAGTTTGAAATCGAATTATCGAACTACCGCGCCATTTTCAATTCTATTTATAATTATATATATAAATATTTATATTCTAACGACGACGCGTATAATATATACGTTCGAATTATATTCAAAATAAATTTCTCGTCGATATTATTTAAAATAATTCATTTTAAATAATCAAAATTCGCTAGAATTGCCAAAATAAAAATTTTAAACTGGCCCAGATTTTCGGGTTGTTACAGGAAGAACCACTAATAATCTCTGGTTTAGCGGCCAGAGATAAACTGTGATTCTGTCGTGGTTGGAATCTACGGGTTGCAAGGACTACTCGCTACTGATCCATGGGGCGAGTCCTATATGAGATGCAGTAGGAGAGTGCCTTCGGTTCATCCTGTTCCTGGATGACTTGTATGGACAGATGTCTGACAGAGTATTTCCAAAGGAATTACGTACGTTGATTTCTTCAAACGTACCATAGTTGGTGGCGGAGAACGACGGTTCTCTTAGCTTAACCACTAGAGTATTTTTGGGAACGTCAATTAGTGATATCTGGCGGATCTGACGATGTTGCATTCAAAGTGAATGGTAGCCAAGTGTTGTAAAGGAATTCAAACCTCAAGCCTCATCAACCGGGAAATGACAAAAATCGGGCAGGCAACATGACTATGTGGGTCGCTCCCATTATGGTGTATAATCACCTATCTAGAGAAATTCCTTTTGTTTCTTAAATCTATCGATGCTGTCCCTTTTCGGGAAGACGGTGGGTCGCACCCAACCGTTGGTGATATACATTCGATACACTGAAGCGAAATGAGTGGTCGGTCATGTATGGGCCGGGTTGCAAGACGTTCTTGTTGAACCCAGTGTATTCGCCTCTAGAGATACACTATCGGCAGGTGGTCCCATACCTTGTCATAGTCGGAATCCGATCTCCAATAAGTGCCCGCGGTTTTGTTTGTATGATATATATGTGGAGCGTGAGATGCAAGCGTTCCACTAGATTGCTATTTACTTGTATTTAGACATTATTATAATATCAAACAAGATATTAATTTCAAAACTGTTTTGGGTTATCGTAAGGTAAAAACTGTCCGTGTTTATGTGTGGATTTGGTCTTACGATTATCCTTTTCTTCGAAAGATTTTAACTTTAAAATCAGGTTGTGTGATACCCTAAATACTGTGCGAGTTTTTCTCACTCTGGCTCACCAGACTGACCCGGTATTTGGTAAATGCTCGGGTTAGCCCGGGATGTACAGGTTTAGATTATTGAATGTTGTGAAGAGACGAGCTGGAAGAGTCCAGACGTATGATATTATATAGCTACTTTTCCGCTGTGTATTGTATATGGGAACATGTTATTACAACTGTCCCGTTGTGTGATGTACTCTGATATTGTAAGTATTTTAAAGCTCTCAATAAAGATTTATTTCTGTATTATATTTTGTTCCGCTGCGATGTGAGACTCTGTGTTGTGATGTTTCTTCTTCTTTTTCTTCTTCTGTTCTAATATTTCTTTCTTTCTTATCTCACCCTCTAATTTCTTTCTAATAACGTCTATTGTTTTCGGTGATTGGAAGGTCGGCATGAGTTACAGTAAAGGTATTTATGTCGATTTTCAGGGCTGAAATCCCTGGGTCGTTACAGTGGTATCAGAGCTATTGGTTTAGTGATAACCTTGGCTCTGTGGCATAACTCGACAGAGATGGGGTTAGTGATACCCTAGATTGAGTTTGTTATATATATGAGAGCGCGTATTTGTAATTTGATACAATATTATTTTAGAAATTACTTTTGTCTAATTTATTTTATAATAAGGTGATGATTTTTCTCAATTTATTATAATATGGGAAATCGATGGATTTGTTAAAGTTGGTTTAAATGATGTGTTTGGATTGTGTTGTTGATTGCTTGAATATAGGTCTGGAAAAGGATGGACTTGGTTTACACCAATATGAAATAAATCAGTTGGATAAATCAATCCAGATTAATAAACCTGAATGGATAATTTAAGAAATAAATAGGTGATTATAAATAATTTTAATCTCATGTGGGTTAGATTGTGTGCAGAACTGGTTGGATTGAATGATATGGATATTTGAAATTAAATGATGTTGTTTTGGGGACTAATGAAATTTATTTGAGTTGAAAACAGGTGCAGAAGTGCCAATTCAGCTTTAAAATCCATTCAAGAGAAAATTCTGGAGTTAATTGAATCCAGTTTGAATAGAGCTGCATAATAACTAAGCAAGCTCAAATATAAAATACTGTTTACCGCATAATAACGCTCGCAAAAAGGTACGCCTATGCAGAATATGAAATTTTGGTTTTTATTTGGGTTTTGAGTTTGGCTTTTTAATTCTCCGACCCTATTTGTCGATGGATATATATTTCTTGAACCTGCGATATTGCAGATGTCCTCCGTACAGGGGAGACTCTGACAAAATTTTTCCAAAATTTAAGGTGTTAGAGAATTTTTGAATTTTTTTGGAAAATTCTTTTATTTGGAATAAAGTGGTTTTAAAACCCATTAGATTAGTTTGGAAATAAAAATAGAGTTTAAATTTATTATTTCGTAAAGATAATGGGTTTGTAACGTCCTTTCTTACCTTAGCAATTTCGAGGACGGAATTATTTTAAGGGGGGAAGAGTGTAACGACCCGTATTTTGGCCAGCAAATATTTAATTTAATTTATTATTTTAAATATTATATTTGGAGTATTAATGAATTTTAATATTTAATTCGTTATTAAAAACGATATTTGAACGTTAAATTTATATTTTATATAAATCGAGCTCGAAACGGCGCTGCAGTTCGTAATATTGAATTTTGAACTTTAATTGAATATATAGGATCCGATACAAGTCGGATTTCTGTGAAACGAGAAATGATGGAACCGTGTTGATGATAATTTTCGTATGAAAGAGAAAAATCCAGATTTCGTGTTGTAATTTGTTAGTTATGGCCAAATCAAATTTTGAAATAGTCGCTATGAAAAATCGTTATTAAAATATACGCGTTAAAACGACCGTTTTGCAAACGGACTCGGATTTCGACGAAATCAGTTTCATTGGAACCGTATCGTTAAATTATTGTACAGTGTTGAATGGAGTGGCAAACTGATGTCGTATGTGACCACGGCAGCCAAAAACGCCGTTCAATTTCTATAGCGCGTAATTAATTAAATAAAGGGTTATTTGAGTGTAACTTGAGCAGACGATCGAATTAGGCCACGAAACCAGTTCCGTTGAGTTCGTATTGTTGATTAGAGTCAGGATAGGAATATAGTTTGTTATTTTTAGAGATCGGCAAATTTGGTGTTCAGAATGGCATTGCGGTACGCCTAAAAATATCCTACCGGGGAAACAGTCTCAGAATGCGACGAAACTGGTGCCGTTGGGTTCGTATTGAAGAATTATTGTAGGATATCGAGGTTTCAAGTTGATTTGATTTATCTGGTGAGCGTGGAAAAATTAAACGTGTGTTCATTTCTGGTTTTATAAGGGAATTTTTTTTTTCAAATGACCTCGGATTTCGATGAAACTTGTCCCATTGGGTCCGGAATACATTTTTACACCAAGATTAGTTTTCTTATCAGTAAACAGAAATCGCATGAAGTAGGATTTGCGTGTTACTTTACGCCTAAGTTTCATATAATATTATTATAATCTATTGTCTCACTTTAAATACCAAACCAAGCAGGCATACACAGTGCGTACACACTAGTCACATCTTTTTCAGCTACTCTACTCCTCAGCTATGCTCGTAACATCACCTCCAGCAGGCCTAAAGCTTTCTCTTCGAACTGATATGACCAAACAGGCTACCCTTCAGATCGAAACAACTTATCAAGAATGCCAGCCTACCTTTATGAAGCTACCACCTTACACGGTCCTTCTTCAGCTGCCCTGTTCTTTCTTTTCGCCTGATACATTGTCTTTTCTTTCTTTCGTGTGAGCATACAAGTGCATGCTAACCCACAGACCTATGAATCCTACAATGAATGGACGTTGTCCTCATCCGCTCTCCTTTCTCTTCTATATATAGCCATTCCCATCATCAATACCGCCCATCCTTTCTCAGCAAACCATGTACCATGTTTTCTTTTCCTACAAATAAAAACTTCACTAAACTAATCAACTTCATATGAAAACGTGAGGAGCAAAGAACATAAGGGAAAGGAGTGTGGCAGTGTTGTGGAGTTGCTATGTGATCGGAAATGGCGGAGAACGCGAGGGTGTAGATGGATCTGCATGTTTGAATGCGAAAAGAGCAGGCAGTGGGGTGCTTTGTTATGAGGACTTGGGTTCGAAATGGTGAGCGTGGTGAGTACGACTGAGATTGGAAGGACAGCCACCGGAGGGACGGTAATGAAGAAGGGTAGCAGGACGAAGTAAGGAAGAGGGAGTATCATATCATATAAATTGAAGTGGGGAGGTGGTTTGTGTCATGTGGTGTTCGGCTGAGGGAACTGGCGGATTGGAGACAGAAGGTGGGAAAGGAGAAGATGAACAGTTGCGGTGGAGTTTGAAGGGGGCATGCGGTTGTGAAGGGACAGTAGGGAAGGAACGAGGTAATGAACAGTAGTATTAAAACATGCCTAATTAACGTGCTAATCACCATTCACTTTGCCTAAAATAAGTTTATACATTGCCTTATATATAGGTTATACGTAGCCTAAAAGTGGAAAGAAATAATATGTGTCTAATCCAACGTCATCTGTGCCTAAACATGTAATTATATATGCCCAAACTTTTGTAAATAAGTGGCCAGGAAATGATACACTTTTGCCTAGGACGTTTCTTTATTATACCTGAACTAAAATGAATACGTAACCTGGAAAGTTTATACATGGCCAAATATGGATCTAAGTAGTAAGAAGCCCAATACATATATAAGTATGGCCGATTATTTTAATTAAGATTTTAGTTGATCGTACGGAATCATTAGGGTAAATAATTATTTAGAAATTTTAGTAACATTAAAGTGTACACTGAATACCGTATTTAATTTATAACCCTGACATATAGCAACGGTATAAGACAAAACAAGTGGCGTCGGAACCATATTGACGTGCACAACCGGATGGAACTGATTTGATCAGAGTTGGCAGCTACTGGATTTTTAATTAAATTAAACGTCAATTTAATTTAATTAAAATGGACTGTTTCACGGGCAAACGAATCAAGGTGAGTTCAACTCACTCAGTATTTTTCCCATTTATATTTTATATAAATTGGGTTTTTATTTTGTGTGCTCTGTTTGCTGACGGTTGCCTATTTGCTAGTTATACACTTGTTGTTGGTTTAACGGATGAAATTAAACCGTCGTTTAATTTCGGTGAAATACCAAATCGTTATTCTAACATTTGGTTCCAATAAAGGTAACTTACCTTATTGGTCACGTTTATCAATAAATGTGTTTAATGGTTTGAATTGGTTGATCTGTTTGAATTGTTTGATCTGTTTGAATTGTTGTGAACAGTGTGGGGATAACCGTTTATATACAGAGAAGAACAGGTTGGAGGGATCCAACCGGATTCCTCAAATATATAATTTATTTTCATATTATCATATATGAACTGTCATGATTGGGTTATTGATTTTAGTAGTGATCGTTGACTGAAAAGTTAACATGGGTTGTGTTTTAACCAATGGGCTATATTGGTTGAGTAATCGGCAGTAAATGGCCTAAAAATAAATTGTTTTGTTAATATTGATTCATCGCCAGGTGAGTCGATAGAGATAAAGTTATAAAATTTATTTTATAACTAGAGTTAAATTTTAAAATATATTATTTTGAATAAAAGTTCATAAAAGGAATTTACTATTTATGTTAGTAAATAAAATAACTAGTGAAGTAGTTATTGAATAAAATAAAGTATTCTTTTAATTAATAATAATTTAAGGGATTACTTTTTATATAGGAATTCATTTAAATATAACCGAATTGAAATGAAATCTAGTCGAAAGGTGAAAAGAGTTCATGAACAAGTCTTATTTAAAACTGAGTTTTATAACAAAGTTCTAAAGAAGTTTTTAAGCGAATTCTATAGCATAAATGAGTGTTAATTATTTGAATTAAGTCAAAGGAAACTAAGATAAAAGGTTTACAATAAACCAGGGTTATGTAAATGAGGGTAAAAGTGTTAAGGTGTTAATTTTACATTAACGATACTGGGAAATGAGAGAATTTAAATAAGATTTCCAAGATGTGAAATGGTGGAATAGATTTGAAAAGGATCGGGAAAAGTAAGTTTGGCAAGAAAAGCGAGTCATAGGATTTTGAAATAAAAATCTGAATTATGTAATGAATTGGTTTAAGGAGGGGGAGGTTTAAAAGTATATTACTTAGTTGTTGAATTAATAGAAAAAAGGTATACTCGAAAAAGAGACTTTCAAAAAGAGTAAGAGGGTTTTCTGAAACCGTATTTTGAATAGTTCAGTTAGACGGGATTTGAATTGTTTTGGATTACAACTCGTATCTACCTTAAGATATGAACGTTCTTGATCAAGGTCTGAGAGGTAATTAAAATACCCCAACTTGAACAACATCAGGATTATCTGAAGATGATATTGGTTGGTAATCGTGAAAGAGGTTAGTGATAATTTATTTTTTCCATTAGAGAAATGATAATGCGATGTCTGGTGAAAGATTTGGGGAATATACGAAGTAAAGGAAATTAGTAAGAAAGAAATGTAAGGTTGAGTTTTATTTTATACAAATAAATTTTTGTTTCAAGAATAGAATAAAAGATATGAAGTCAAATATCGTATTCTTGAATATTTAAAGAGTTAGAAGTTTTAATTAAACATGAATAAATCAGTTCATCTTAATTAAAGGGCCAAGTGGTGCTGAATACTGAACCAGTGAACTCACTGGATTGTCATGATTGAAACACTGTTTATTTTGATAGTTAAATCACCGACTATCAAAGCCGTCCAATACGATTGTTGGTACGGAAAGACCGGGATCGAATTTATATTCGAAAACCATTCCGACCAACAAATACGTGAAGAGATCAGAAGATGATCGAGATGGAGCTTTGAAGACCGTGGATTTTCATAAGCGGAAGAACCACTAATAATCTCTGGTTTAGCGGCCAGAGATAAACTGTGATTCTGTCATGGTTGGAATCTACGGGTTGCAAGGACTACTCGCTACTGATCCATGGGGTGAGTCCTATATGAGATGCAGTAGGAGAGTGCCTTCGGTTCATCCTGTTCCTGTATGACTTGTATGGACGGATGTCTGACAGATATTTCCAAAGGAATTACGTACGTTGATTTCTTCAAACGTACCATAGTTGGTGGCGGAGAACGACGGTTCTCTTAGCTTAACCACTAGAGTATTTTTGGGAACGTCAATTAGTGATATCTGGCGGATCTGACGATGTGGCATTCAAAGTGAATGGTAGCCAAGTGTTGTAAAGGCATTCAAACCTCAAGCCTCATCAACCGGGAAATGACAAAAATCGGGCAGGCAGCATGACTATGTGGGTCGCTCCTATTAGGGTGTATAATCACCTATCTAGAGAAATTCCTTTTGTTTCTTAAATCTATCGATGTTGTCCCTTTTCGGGAAGACGGTGGGTCGCACCCAACCGTTGGTGATATACATTCGATACACTCAAGCGAAATGAGTGGTCGGTCATGTGTGGGCCGGGTTGCAAGACGTTCTTGTTGAACCTAGTGTATTCGCCTCTAGAGATACACTATCGGCAGGTGGTCCCATACCTTGTCATAGTCGGAATCCGATCTCCAATAAGCACCCGCGGTTTTGTCTGTATAATATATATGTGGAGCGTGAGATGCAAGCGTTCCACTAGATTGCTATTTACGTGTATTTAGACATTATTATAATATCAGACAAGATATTAATTTCAAAACTGTTTTGGGTTATCGTAAGGTAAAAACCGTCCGTGTTTATGTGTGGGTTTGGTCTTACGATTATCCTTTTCTTTGAAAGATTTTAACTTTAAAATCAGGTTGTGTGATACCCTAAATACTGTGCGAGTTTTTCTCACTCTGGTTCACCAGACTGACCCGGTATTTGGTAAATGCTCGGGTTAGCCCGGGATGTACAGGTTCAGGTTATTGAATGCTGTGAAGAGACGAGCTGGAAGAGTCCAGACATATGATATTATATAGCTACTTTTCCGCTGTGTATAGTATATGGGAACAGGTTATTACAACTGTCCCGTTGTGTGATGTACTCTGATATTGTAAGTATTTTAAAGCTCTCAATAAAGATTTATTTCTGTATTATATTTTGTTCCGCTGCGATGTGAGACTCTGTGTTGTGATGTTTCTTCTTCTGTTCTAATATTTCTTTCTTTCTTATCTCACCCTCTAATTTCTTTCTAATAACGTCCAGTGTTTTCGGTGATTGGAAGGTCGGCATGAGTTACAGTAAAGGTATTTATGTCGATTTTCAGGGCTGAAATCCCTGGGTCGTTACATATTTAAATTTAAATTTATATATTATGTATATAAATATAATTCGGTTGACGATTTTAACTAACATATTAAAAATAATGTTTTAATCAAACAAGATCATATTCTAACATATGATTCTTTTATTATAATTTAACATGATAAAAATGTCATTTTTAATGACAAAACATGATTAACATGTTATTCTCTTTATTCTACTCTAACTTATTAAAATGTCCATTTAAATGACAAAATATGATTACCATGTAATCCTTTTAATTCTACTCTAACATATTAAAATGTCCTTTTAAATGACAAAACATGATTAACATGTTATTCTTTTTGTTCTATTAACTAGCATATCAAAAATGATGTTTTTAACTAACAAATACATTTTAACATGTAATCCTTTTTATTCTAACTAGCATGTATTCATTTTTCTACTTTACTAACATGCAAATAACATTTTGATTAACAAAATTTCTTTAATGAATTAAGCGCTCAATAAAAATATAATTTTTATTGTCTAATCTTTTTATTTAAAACATGATTCTTTTTAATGGATCAAACATAGATTAAAAATGTTATTTTTAATATTTAACCATTTTCTCTAAAACATGATTTTTTTATATTGAATCAAACATACATAAAAAAATGTTATTTTCAATGTTTAACCATTTTCTCTAAAACATGATTCTTTTTATATTGAATCAAATGTACATTAAAAATGTTATTTTTATTGTTTAACCATTTTCTCTAAAACATGA
Source organism: Allium sativum (assembly GCA_030737875.1). Classification (NCBI taxonomy): domain Eukaryota; kingdom Viridiplantae; phylum Streptophyta; class Magnoliopsida; order Asparagales; family Amaryllidaceae; genus Allium; species Allium sativum. Next base: position 461,381,848 of record CM060920.1, read on the forward strand.
TTCTTTTTATATTGAATCAAATATACATTAAAAATGTTATTTTTAATGTTTAACCATTTTCTCTAAAACATGATTCTTTTTTCATATTGAATCAAATATACATTAAAAATGTTATTTTTATTGTTTAACCATTTTCTCTAAAACGCGATTCTTTCTTTATATTGAATCAAATATACATTAAAAATGTTATTTTTAATGTTTAACCATTTTCTCTAAAACATGATTCTTTTTTATATTGAATCAAATATACATTAAAAATGTTATTTTTAATGTTTAACCATTTTCTCTAAAACATGATTCTTTTTTTATATTGAATCAAATATACATTAAAAATGCTATTTTTAATGTTTAACCATTTTCTCTAAAACATGATAAATTTGTGATTCATATATATAATAAAAAGTAATTTTTATTATATAACCAATTTATTTCCAACATGACAAATTCTATGATTCATATATACAATAAAAAGGTATTTTTATTGTATAAACAATTTATTTCCAATATGACAAATTCTATGATTCATATATATAATAAAATGGTAATTTTTATTGTATAAACAATTTATTTCCATTATGACAAATTCTATGATTCATATATACAATAAAAAGGTAATTTTTATTGTATAAACAATTTATTTCCAATATGACAAATCCTATGATTCATATATACAATAAAAATGTAACAACCCGGAAAATCTGAACCAATTTAAAAATTTTATTTTAGCTATTTCAGTGAATTTTGAATAATTAAAATAATTTATTTTAAATAATAACGATTAAAAATTTATTTAAATTAAAATTAGAGAGAATATAATTATTTTAAATTTCAAAAGGAATTAGAAATAGTACGATAGTTTGAAAAGTAAAACCTGAACTTTGACTGAATGTACATGATTCAAAATTCAACGGACTTTAGTGAAACCAAAAATATCTAAATCTGTTTGAAAACATCTTTCCAAAAAATCTGAAAAATCGAAATTTCATAGCGGAAATCAAAAGTTATGGCCAGATGAATATTCAGAATAGCCTCTATAGTATAATTTATAGCCCGTATAAAAGGCCATTTTTCAAACGACCTCCGTTTTCGATGAAACCACCTTTGTCAGATCTGGAATGTCAAATTATTGCTAAGTTTAATTTTCCAGAATTTTTGGAATTAATATGTGAGCGTGGCAAAAGAAAATGTGTTTTGTCAATTTTAGTCAAATTTAATCGACTTGAAAATGGCCATTTTTCAAACGGTCTCCAAATTCGACGAAATTAATTTTGTTAGGACCGTATCGTCAAAACAAAGCCAGAAATAATTTTTATGGAATTTTTAGAGTCTATATGTGGCCCCGGTGAATTTAAATGTACAATCAAATTAATTAAATAAATGAATTAATTTTTAAATTAAATAAAACAGACTAAAGACGACCGTTTGGGCTGACGAAACCTAGCCCATTGGATCCGGAACAAGGCTATTACGTGGGATCAACTCCTGTTGGACTGAAATTGGAGTTGTTTAGAACTTATGGATTTTTTTGTAAAATTAACAATAAAATACTATAAAAGAGCTTTTGTCTTCTTCCTCAAAGCCATAACCTACTGTAGCCGTCGCCTTCATCATCCCATGGCCAAAATTGCTCCAACCTTCCCCCACTAATTTCCCTTCATCCACTCAACAAAACTCCATCCTCCTTTGGAGTTTATCGTAGAGATTTCCACGAGCTTTCCATCCATAGGGATAATAGCACCAGAGTCGAACAACCGACGAGCTCCAGACCAGGGAAGTGGTCCCGTTCACTTCGCCGCTGCCTCCCCTAGGTGTAACAACCGGAAAATACGAGCCAATTAAATTTTTTAAATTGGTTATTTCAGTGCAATTTGAACTATTGAAATGGAGGATTTCAATAAAAGAATGAATTAGAAGTAGTGAGGCAGTTTGAAATTTTGAATTCCAACTTTGACTGACTGTGCCGGGTGGAAAATACAACGGATTTTAGTGAAACCAAAAATATTTAAATCTATTTATGAATATCTTTCTAACGAATCTAAAAAATCGAAGTTTCATAGCGGAAATCAAAAGTTATGGCCAAATGAATTTTCAGAAAGGCCGCTATATAAAATATATAGCCCTTGAAAATAGACATTTTGCAAACGACCTCGGAATTCGACGAAACCACTTTTGTTGGGTCCAGGATGTCAAACTATTGCTAGGTTTCAAATTTCATAATTTTTGAAGCTAGTATGTGAGCGTGGAAAAAGAGAATGTGTTTGGTCAATTTCTGTTGAATTGGATCGACCAGAAAAGGGCCATTTTTCAAACGATCTCAGAATTCGACGAAACTAGTTTTGTTGGGACCATAGCGTCAAAACAAAGCTAGATTTATTTTTCTGGAATTTTTTGAATCAGTTTGTGGCCCTAGCAAACTGAAATGTACGTTCAAATTGAATATAAAATGTTTTATACTTTAATTTGAAAAATAACTGACTGTAACAGTCGAATTGGCCAACGAAACATATCCCATTGGGTCCGGGATGGGGGTATTTAGCTAGGGGCGACAGTCGTTGGGTTTAAATTGGTGTCCGTGTGTAGAAACACTATTTTGAAATTTAATATAAACCACGAACCAATCAGAATTTTTATTCATAATTAAAAATATAAAATTATCTCTCAAAACCCTAGCCGCCTATCAGCTCTCGACGACGCAAACCGCTCCACGCTTCCCTCCCTGATTCCGATCGCCTCCGTCAACGTTGACCTCCGCCACAACCCTGACTCGACGGCGCCGCCTCCCCTCTTCAAATCCGACCCACCCTCTCCCTCTCTCTCCTCTCCATCGTTGAGAACGGGGCCAAGGAAGTCGCCGACTTCACGTCGACGCCACGATCGCTAGAGACGATCGCACCTGCTCCTCCGACCACGCGCAACAGCGCCTCGCTCCCCTCTTTCACGTCGCACCTTCTGATCGGAGCATCGATTCACGGATTCCAAGAAAACTGCAAACCTAGTTTTGAACCATCGTGAAAGGTGAGACCTTTATTATATTTGAACTTTGAAAAATCATATCTTTATGGTGTGTTAACGAAATTCGATGAAACAGGAAACATCGTGACCGCAAGGAGGCTCTCTACCACATAGAAGAGACCGCGGATTTTTCTGAGCCATCTACGATTTTTAGCACTCCGAAAACCAATGTGAGAAATCTAAATAAAATGAAATTGAATGGAAAATGTCATGTATAAATTATATAAGAAAAATATAAATTATATACGTGTTGTATACCACATATACATGCGTAGTATAAGTTGTATGAGCGAAGTATGAATTATACATGCATTGTTTAACTGATATGTGTGTTTGAATGGTAATAATATATATATATATATATACATATACTCCCCTCGTCCACAAACCATGGACGATATTTATTGTTTGTGAATTGGTGTGAAAAATTGGGTGAATAATACGAATTGTTGATAGGATTGTTTGTGGTTGATATTGATTAGTTGTGGTTGAAAAATACCCATTGGTGATTGAAACAAATTGGAAATAATTGTGTAAATGAAAATAAAACATGCCGCCTGCGTGCGTACTAGATGCATGAAATCCCCATTGTCAAAAACCGCGAGGTTTTAAGGTAGAGCGAGGAGCCGTACTAGGGACGGTGCCGGTTTTAACTACCCTGCCGTTATGCTGCCGAAATTTTGAATAATATTCATGTGTTAGAATTATTTTCATATGTTGAAATTATTTTCGTGCGTTAAAACTAAAGTCATGTGTTGAAACTATATCCATGTGTGGAAATGCTCATGTGTTGAGAAGTGATGCGTGAAAATGAAATTCATGTGTGAATGAATAAAGTGTTTAAACAATAAAAATCACATTTTTACAATATATATGAAGTATGTAAAGTATTCGCCTTATATATAAATAGTTTCAACAATAAAAATTTCATCTTTCTTATATGAACAAACTATATAAAATATCCATGTGTGGAAATGCTCATGTGTTGAGAAGTGATGTGTGAAAATGAAATTCATGTGTTGAATAAAAGATTGAACAATAAAAATTACATTTTTATTGAAACTATGAAGTGTTAAAAACATTCATGTGTTGAATAAATATTTTAGATGATGAAAATACCATTTTTATCATATATGTGATTTGTTAAAAATATATGCGAGTGTTGAAGTAAATATTTGTGAAAGGAATATTGTTTTTAACCTGCATAGGAACTAAATAAAGTAGTCATGTGTTGTAATATATTTTAGTTCACCAAAATTATCATTTTTGAAATGAAGGTTAAAAATAACCACTTGTTCAAATAAATATGCATGAGTTGAAATATTCATTAATTAGCTAATGATGTGATTTTTGCCTATGTATGCAACATTGGAATGAATGGTGACTTTAAACCAAAGTGAATCGAAAATGAAATTGAATAGAAAATGATAAGTGATGAAAATTGCATATATGTACATGCATATTTATTGAACAGGTTATAGCAAAGAGGCTAGAGAAGAGGAATAAAATTGTGTGCCCGACAAATAGGTACATGTTTACTGTTTTGTTTGGGTGATGATTTTATGAGCCTATTGGCTAGCCACTTGGCTTTTCTTTTTCTTTTTGAGATGAGACACCCGTGTGGCTACTTGGGAATTTTCCCAGCCCCTCCCGTACAAAGGAGGTTATGGCGAAATTTTCCAAAATTTAAAGGCGTTAGTGAAATATTTGAAGTGAAAACGATACTGAAATCGTCGAATGAACTATATATATATATAAATATAAATAAAATTAAAACGAATCGTGGCCGTGCAGTTCGTGTTTTGAAACCATGATTTCAAACGACTAGTGCGGGAAATCCGACCATTGGATTTTCCCGAAACCGCAACCGTTGGGTTCGCCTTGGAAATATCTTTCCAACGGCACCAACTTTGTAAAGATCCGACGGTTGGATTGTCTGGAATGTTTAATTCAAATCTGAAGAAAAACAGCGCCAGAATCGATTATATTTATATATAAATATAATTAAATTAAATCGAATAACGATGCTGCAGTTCGTAATTTGAAACCGTGATTTCAAACGACTAGTGTGGGAGATCCGACCGTCGGATTTTTCCCAAAACTGAAACCGTTGGATTCGTTTTGAAATGATCTTTCTAATGATATAAAATTTGTGAAGATCCAACGGTTAGAATTTTCAGATATGTGTAAAAAAATTTAGTGAAAAACAGCGCCAGTGCATCGGCACGACCTGAAATGTCGTTTAATTAAATATGGACGTTTTTGAATAAATAAAAATGGCGATATATCGTTATAAAATATTATTGACGATATAGAATGGAAATAAACCGATTTTGCTTGGTTTGCTTGATATGTGATGGTTGAATGTATTTAACATGAATACTATACTATAGAACTGAAATGTGAATGTTGAATAATTTAACCATGTGATGAATTGATTTGAAAATCTAAATATACGTGGATTATTTGAAAAGGCCAAGTTTATTCTCATTTCAAATAATCGATCGACGGTGAGAAGTCGAAGAGTTGAAGACGGTTGAAGACCGACGATCTTCACATTGGATGGATGGGCGCTACTGATGCTCGTGATTGGAGTAGCTACCTTGAAGGAGCTGAAGTAGTAGTCGTCCGGACGTATTGTTGATTGTGCGCATAAGCGAGGAATTTGGTGCCTCCGGTTTCGTTCAGACCCAGAATGAACTTGTAAATGGACTGTGTGTCTGACATTGGATTTTGTTCTGTGCTGATTGATCTCTATTGAATATATATTTGTTTGGCGGCGGAGAATTTATTCTCTTGCTTAACGCCCTTCTCTGAGACGTACGAGCTCAGAGGTTATATATAGATAGAAATCAGTCGCATGGAGTGGATTGCCTGTGTGGCACGCCTAAGTGGCATATGATCAAGGCTTCTGTTGCAAAGCAAAGTCTTGTGGTTGATGATCAAAGCATGGTCTGTGTGACGTAGCTTTGTGTATAGCGTGGATTCGCGAACCTCACACCCCGGTATGAGTCAAAAACGGGAGAAGGACCCAAGGAGTGCACGACGTTTCTTTCTAGCTAAGGTGGTGTCAGTGACCTACCAGCCCTGACATTATATATACTTTTCACCTGTGTGGTTGTTGGAATGCGAGGCACCTCGATTATAGGTCTGTAAGGACCGGGAAACGTGTGTTCAGGAATAACCAATCCTCAAAAGTAAGAGAGGACCGGCCTTGGAGGATCCAGGGATTGCTGTGTGCGGTCTTGAGGCATTTGCTAGAGTGTCTCGAACGGAGAGGAGCTTTCCCCTTGCCTCAACTCATGATGGAATCCAATTTCCAATACGAAATTGCGGATGTGATTGTATTACTAGTATGGTGACATGATATATGGTACCCATGCCGTCTATGATTGATATTTATGATTGAATTTGCTTTTGAAACATATATGCACTAGTAATAATATCAAACACTTTTGTTTTATACGTATGAAGCATTTTTGGCCATTATAAGGTAAAACTCTATCCTCCGGCTTGCGTTGCATTGTGTGATGGGACCTGAGTCTTATAATGGTTTCATTTTGATAAAAAGCATTGCGATGATTTAACCATTTACTTTATTTCATGCACTAGCACTCATTGGAGTAAACCTGTTCCGTGAAAGTGGTGTGGTCCTTTGATTTGCCTTATTATTGTTGTTTAGTAAGTTAAGTAAATTTCTCATACCAGTCCCATGACTGACTCGTAGTCTGTTTCACCTTGCAAACTCGGGTGCCCTTATTTTCACACAGGCAGCCTAGTTACAGGTAGCTGACATATTTTGGGCATGGCACCGCAGTAGAGGTGCGCTTTTGGCTTATGGTGAGGCTTGACTACATTGTGATGATTGTGACTTTTCCGCCATTATTGTATATGTATTATGATTCCGCCATAGGAGATGTAGACTGATGTTTAGTTTATGTACTCTTTATGTATTATGATTCCGCCATTGGCGATGTTGACTGATTATTTATTATTATGCACTAAGTAGTATCCTGCACTGTGCTCTCTGATGTTGTAATATATATATGATTCCGCTGTCATATTTGTGTGAATTATTCTATTTCTTGTTTATGCTATTATCTGTACTCTGCTAATGATGATTAATGTGTTATATTCCAATGATTATCCTTAACACCATGGAACGGGGTTTTGGGATCGTCACAGCTGGTATCAGAGCTTTGGTTAACCTTAGTTCTGGAATTTAACACCTTAAACACTTCGTCAGAATAGAATCAGTAGTATTCTAAGGCGAGTAGCTCATTAGAGATAGGACTAGTAACGTCCTAGAATGAGCTAAGCAGAATAGCAAAAACAATTTGATCAGTCCATCGTTATCTTTCCTTAAGTTCTTCTGCTTTACCATACAATAAAATTATCGTTTCTGTAAGCTGACTCTTTTTTTGCTTATACAGAACTTGAACAATGGCTACCCGAGCAGCCGCTGGTAGAGGAGGTCGAGCTGGCCGTGGCAGAGGACGTGGTGAAGTCCCAGCAGAAGATGGACCTTTAATACAACCCCCGGCCGCTCAACAATTCGAGTTGGACCGCGTGGCTAAAAGGTACAAGAACCTAGGAGGCAAAACCTTCTCTGGAACGAGCACTGTAATTGAGGCCTTAGCATGGCTAAAAACACGCGAGAAGATACTTGGAGGCCTGAGGCTGGGCGATCAAGATAAAGCTTTCATAGGTGCCTGGCTTATGTAGGAAGAAGCCGAGTTATGGTGGGAAGCTCTCACCGCAAGAAACAGAAATGCTGGTAGGACCTGGGACGAATTCAAAGAATTATTCAAAGAGAAGTATGTCCCAGAACAAGCCCTGGAGCGCATGCACGACGAATTCGCAAACCTACAACAGGGGGATCTCTCAGTGCAAGATTATCTGAACAAATTTACACAATTAGCCCGCTATGCTCCCGAACTCGTCGCCACCGCAAAGTCCAAGAATAAGAGGTTCATCCTCGGGCTGAAGCGAAAGTACCAAGATAGGGCAATGGCCCATATCAAGCTGGGGTTTAATGAATTAGTGGAGATGGCGTGCAACGATGAAGACCTGGATCAAAGGCACCTGGATCAGGATCGTGCTAAAAGCCAAGCCGGGAATAAACGCAAGCCTGTTGCGAATCAAGGTGAGTCAAGCCAAGCGGCATCCTCGAATCCACAGACTAGCAGGCCGCCAAAAGGAAGCTGCTATAATTGTGGAAAGGTGGGGCACTACTCAAATGTTTGCACAGCCCCGAAACGGCAGAGGACCAATTCTCAAGGTTCAAGCCAAGGCTCCCAGAACCATCGCTCGTGCTTTAACTGCCGTAAGACAGATCATCTTGTCAGAGACTGTCCTTTGCTTAAGAAGGCCGTAGTAGCTTACGTATATGACGTGACGAACCGCCAGCTGCTTCCGATGGAGCAGGTAAACCCGATGTTTTGGGAGGTACCCTTACAATTAAAAATATTCCTGTTTCTGTATTGTTTAACATGGGTGCATCACGTAGTTTTATTGCTAGTAACACAGTTCACAAATTAAAGTTAAAACGAAGAAAGCTCAAAGAATCGGTTAAGGTTCATAATCCAACGGGGGTTCTATTATTCTCAGCTCATATTATAGAGTGCCAATCTCTTATTCTTTCTACAAATTTTCTTTTAATTTGATCACCATGAGTTTTCATGAGTATGATATCATTCTCGGGCTAGATTGGTTAACGGAATACGAAGCTGAAGTAAAATGTGCAGAAAGGATAGTAAAAATCCGAACAAAGCTAGGACATATATTTATACCCTGTCATGGTTCGGATCCAAATAGAGAAGAATTTTGGTCTGCGTTAGAAGTTATCCCCACTTCCTTAGAAAAGATCCCTGTTGTTAGAAACTATGCGGATGTGTTTGAAGAAGTCGAAAACTTACCTCCGCAAAGAGAAATAGAATTCAGAATCGATCTAATTCCCAATGCCAGACCAGTGGTTCATCCAATTAGAAGAATGACTCCAAAGGAAAAGGAAGAATTAGGCGATCAAACTCGTCAAATGCTATGGAAGGGTCTGATCGGACCTAGCTTTTCTAGTTGGGGTGCAGCTGTAGTGTTTGTCCCAAAGCCAGACGGTACTCTTCGATTGTGTGTTGATTACCGAGACCTCAACAAACAGACGCTCAAAAACAAATACCCATTAACCCGCATCGATGACCTGCTAGACCAATTAAATGGGGCGAGAGTATTTTCCAGAATGGACCTAGCTACAGGTTTCCATCAATTGAGAATTGTAGAAGAGTGTGTTCCTTTGACAGCTTTCAGAGGTCCAGACATATTTTATGAATGGTTAGTAATGCCGTTCGGCCTATGCAATGCTCCAGCATACTTTGTTGATCTAATGAATAGAGTGTTCAGGGGAGTTTTGAATAAATTTGTCCTCGTATTCATCGATGATATTTTAATCTACTCCAAATCAAAACCCGAGCATGAAAGACATTTAGAACAAGTATTGGAGATTCTGAGGAATAACGTCTTCAAAGCCAAATTCTCTAAGTGTGTCTTCTGGCAAGAAGAAGTGAAGTTTCTTGGCCATGTCGTGTCAAAGGAAGGGATTTCTGTAGATCCGAGCAAAATTGCAGCAATTCAAGTCTGGAAACAGCCTACCACACCCACAGAGGTTAGAAGTTTTATGGGGTTGGCTAGTTATTATCGGAAATTTGTTAAGGATTTCTCGAAGATATCCGGTCCATTAACGAAGCTTACAAAGAAGCATGAGAAATTTAAGTGGACTTCCGACTTTGAGGAAGCTTTCCAGGAATTGAAATCGAAATTGACAACTGCTCCAGTGTTAACAATTATCGATGGCAATCAAGATTTGACGGTTTGGACAGATGTTTCTATTAGAGGTCTTGGTGCAGTGTTAATGCAAAGAGGCCAAATAGTCGCTTATGCAAGCCGCCAGCAAAAACCGCATGAGAAGAATTATGTAACTCATGATCTTGAGTTGTTAGCTATCGTTTTTGCTTTGAAAATCTGGAGGCATTACTTGTTGGGTGAGAAATTCAAACTGTATACAGATCATCAATCACTAAAGTATTTGTACACCTAGAAAGATCTGAACTTAAGACAGCAGCGTTGGTTAGAATTTCTTGCCGCGTATGATCTAGATATCCTGTATACGCCGGGAAAGGCTAACGTTGTAGCGGATGCGCTCAGTAGAAAAACCGCAATCATTGCCAATCTAATAATTACGCCTGGATTGATTGATAAGATATCTGCTCTCCAGAAGAATGATCACTTCATTCAAAGGATCAGAGGGAGAATACAGAAGGGCGAACCCTCAAGTTTTCAGATGGATAAAGAAGAAGTTCTGAGACTGAAAGGGAGAATCTGTGTTCCCAACATCCCTGAGCTCAAAAGAGAGGTGCTAGATGAATGCCATAAATCCAAGCTTTGCATTCATCCCGGTGTGAGCAAAATGTACAACGATATCAAGCGCACTTTCTGGTGGAAGGCAATGAAGAGGGACATTTCTTTGTATGTTAGGAGATGCCCTACTTGTCAATTAGTCAAGAGCGACCAACAAAAGCTAGCAGGATTGTTGCAACCGTTGGAAGTCCCAGGTTGGAAATGGGAACAGATTTCCATGGATTTCATAGATGGTTTGCCTCGAACCAAGAAAGGTAATGACAGTATTTGGGTAATCGTAGATCGCTTCATGAAGACTGCCCATTTTATACCTGTCAGATCCAATAGAACCGCTCAAAGTCTAGCACAGATATATTTTAAAGAAATTGTTAAGCTACATGGAATTCCCATCAGCATAGTCAGTGATAGAGACCCGATTTTTGCTAGCAAATTCTGGGAGGCATTCCAGACAGAATTGGGAACGAAACTGAATATGAGCATCGCTTATCACCCTCAGACAGATGGCCAAACTGAGTGTGTGAATAGAATTCTAGAAGATCTACTACGGGCTTGTATTATTGATTTTGGCGGGTCATGGGAAGATCACTTGCATTTGGCAAAATTCTCATATAACAATAGCTATCAAGCAAGTTTGAAAATGTCGCCATTTGAAGCATTGTATGGCAGACCGTGCAGATCTCCAGCATGTTGGGTAGAACCTGGCAACATACTTGTGTTAGGACCCGATATGATTAGAGAAGCATCTGATAAAGTCGATTTCATCAAGAAGCGATTGAAAACCGCACAAAGCCAACAGAAAAGTTATGCAGATTCCAGAAGAAGAGATTTGACATTTGCTGTTGGTGATCATGTTTATTTGAAAGTTTCTCCGATGAGAGGAGTGATCTGATTCGGTAAAACTAGGAAGTTAGCAACCAGGTTTATTGGTCCTTTTCCTATACTTGAACGAATTGGAACTCTTGCTTATAGGGTTCAATTACCTGATTAGTTGCCTGGGGTGCATGATGTGTTTCACGTATCTCAACTTAGAAGACATGTGCATGATCCGGATCTTGTTGTAGAAGAAGCAGCGCAACAGGATATAGAAATCACTCCAAAATTGGCAGTCAGAAGAGAGCCATTAAAGATTGTTGGCAAAGAAACTAAAGAGCTAAGAAGCAAAAAGGTTCATTTAGTTAAAGTGAAGTGGAGTAGTGATCCTAGAGACTGTACTTGGGAGACTGAGGAAAGCATTAAGCAATCTTACCCCAAATGCAGAGTGGACAACTCTAACTAACTCCGGTGCAAGGTACCTTCACAATACTTTGCATTTACATTTTGTTTCCTACTTTACTGTTGTTTCCTTTTCGGGGACGAAATTTTTTAAGTGAGGGAGATTGTAACAACTCGAAAAATACGAGCCAATTTAAAATCTTTAAATTGGTTATTTCAATGCAATTTGAACTATTGAAATGGAGGATTTCAATAAAAGAATGAATTAGAAGTAGTGAGGCAGTTTGAAAATTTGAATTCCAACTTTGACTGATTGTGCCGGGTGGAAAATATAACGGATTTTAGTGAAACCAAAAATATTTAAATCTGTTTATGAATATCTTTCTAACGAATCTGAAAAATCGAAGTTTCATAGCGGAAATCAAAAGTTATGGCCAAATAAATTTTCAGAAAGGTCGCTATATAGAATATATAGCCCTTGAAAATAGACATTTTGCAAACGACCTCGGAATTCGACGAAACCACTTTTGTTGGGTCCGAGATGTCAAACTATTGCTAGGTTTCAAATTTCATAATTTTTGAAGCTAGTATGTGAGCGTGGCAAAAGAAAATGTGTTTGGTCAATTTCTGTTGAATAGGATCGACCAGAAAAGGACCATTTTTCAAACGATCTCAGAATTCGACGAAACTAGTTTTGTTGGGACCGTAGCGTCAAAACAAAGCTAGATTTATTTTTCTGGAATTTTTCGAATCAGTTTGTGGCCCTGGCAAATTGAAATGTACGTTCAAATTGAATATAAAATGTTTTATACTTTAATTTGAAAAATAACTGACTGTAACAGTCGAATTGGCCAACGAAACATATCCCATTGGGTCCGGGATGGGGGTATTTAGCTAGGGGCGACAGTCGTTGGGTTTAAATTGGTGTCCGTGTGTAGAAACACTATTTTGAAATTTAATATAAACCACGGACCAATCAGAATTTTTATTCATAATTAAAAATATAAAATTATCTCTCAAAACCCTAGCTGCCTATCAGCTCTCGACGACGCAAACCGCTCCACGCTTCCCTCCCTGATTCTGATCGCCTCCGTCAACGTTGACCTCCGCCACCACCCTGACTCGACGGCGCCGCCTCCCCTCTTCAAATCCGACCCACCCTCTCTCTCCTCTCCATCGCTGAGAACGGGGCCAAGGAAGTCGCCGACTTCACGTCGATGCCACGATCACCAGAGACGATCGCACCTGCTCCTCCGACCACGCGCAACAGCGCCTCGCTCCCCTCTTTCACGTCGCACCTTCTGATCGGAGCATCGATTCACGGATTCCAAGAAAACTGCAAACCTAGTTTTGAACCATCGTGAAAGGTGAGACCTTTATTATATTTGAACTTTTAAAAATCATATATTTATGGTGTGTTAACGAAATTCGATGAAACAGGAAACATCGTGACCGCAAGGAGGCTCTCTACCACATAGAAGAGACTGCGGATTTTTCTGAGCCATCTACGATTTTTAGCACTCCGAAAACCAATGTGAGAAATCTAAATAAAATGAAATTGAATGGAAAATGTCATGTATAAATTATATAAGCGAAATATAAATTATATACGTGTTGTATACCACATATACATGCGTAGTATAAGTTGTATGAGCGAAGTATGAATTATACATGCATTGTTTAAATGATATGTGTGTTTGAATGGTAATAATATATATATATATATATACATATACTCCCCTCGTCCACAAACCATGGACGATATTTATTGTTTGTGAATTGGTGTGAAGAATTGGGTGAATAATGCGAATGGTTGATAGGATTGTTTATGGTTGATATTGATTGGTTGTGGTTGAAAAATACCCATTGGTGATTGAAACAAATTGGAAATAATTGTGGAAATGAAAATAAAACATGCCGCCTGCGTGCGAACTATATGCATGAAATCCCCATTGTCAAAAACCGCCAGGTTTTAAGGTAGAGCGAGGAGCCGTACTAGGGACGGTGCCGGTTTTAACTACCCTGCCGTTATGCTGCCGAAATTTTGAATAATATTCATGTGTTAGAATTATTTTCATATGTTGAAATTATTTTCGTGCGTTAAAACTAAAGTCATGTGTTGAAACTATATCCATGTGTGGAAATGCTCATGTGTTGAGAAGTGATGTGTGAAAATGAAATTCATGTGTGAATGAATAAAGTGTTTAAACAATAAAAATCACATTTTTACAATATATATGAAGTATGTAAAGTATTCGCCTTATATATAAATAGTTTCAACAATAAAAATTTCATCTTTCTTATATGAACAAACTATATAAAATATCCATGTGTGGAAATGCTCATGTGTTGAGAAGTGATGTGTTAAAATGAAATTCATGTGTTGAATAAAAGATTGAACAATAAAAATTACATTTTTATTGAAACTATGAAGTGTTAAAAACATTCATGTGTTGAATAAATATTTTAGATGATGAAAATACCATTTTTATCATATATGTGATTTGCTAAAAATATATGCGAGCGTTGAAGTAAATATTTGTGAAAGGAATATTGTTTTTAACATGCATAGGAACTAAATAAAGTAGTCATGTGTTGTAATATATTTAGTTCACCAAAATTACCATTTTTGAAATTAAGGTTAAAAATAACCACTTGTTCAAATAAATATGCATGAGTTGAAATATTCATTAATTAGCTAATGATGTGATTTTTGCCTATGTATGCAACATTGGAATGAATGGTGACTTTAAACCAAAGTGAATCAAAAATGAAATTGAATAGAAAATGATAAGTGATGAAATTTGCATATATGTACATGCATATTTATTGAACAGGTTATAGCAAAGAGGCTAGAGAAGAGGAATAAAATTGTGTGCCCGACAAATAGGTACATGTTTACTGTTTTGTTTGGGTGATGATTTTATGAGCCTATTGGCTAGCCGCTTGGCTTTTCTTTTTCTTTTTGAGATGAGACACCCGTGTGGCTACTTGGGAATTTTCCCAGCCCCTCCCGTACAAAGGAGGTTATGGCGAAATTTTCCAAAATTTAAAGGCGTTAGTGAAATATTTGAAGTGAAAACGATACTGAAATCGTCGAATGAACTATATATATATATATAAATATAAATAAAATTAAAACGAATCGTGGCCGTGCAGTTCGTGTTTTGAAACCATGATTTCAAACGACTAGTGCGGGAAATCCGACCATTGGATTTTCCCGAAACCGCAACCGTTGGGTTCGCCTTGGAAATATCTTTCCAACGGCACCAACTTTGTAAAGATCCGACGGTTGGATTGTCTGGAATGTTTAATTCAAATCTGAAGAAAAACAGCGCCAGAATCGATTATATTTATATATAAATATAATTAAATTAAATCGAATAACGACGCTGCAGTTCGTAATTTGAAACCGTGATTTCAAACGACTAGTGTGGGAGATCCGACCGTCGGATTTTTCCCAAAACTGAAACCGTTGGATTCGTTTTGAAATGATCTTTCTAATGATATAAAATTTGTGAAGATCCAACGGTTAGAATTTTCAGATATGTGTAAAAAAAATTACTGAAAAACAGCGCCAGTGCATCGGCACGACCTGAAATGTCGTTTAATTAAATATGGACGTTTTTAAATAAATAAAAATGGCGATATATCGTTATAAAATATTATTGACGATATAGAATGGAAATAAACCGATTTTGCTTGGTTTGCTTGATATGTGATGGTTGAATGTATTTAACATGAATACTATACTAAAGAACTGAAATGTGAATGTTGAATAATTTAACCATGTGATGAATTGATTTGAAAATCTAAATATACGTGGATTATTTGAAAAGGCCAAGTTTATTCTCATTTCAAATAATCGATCGACGGTGAGAAGTCGAAGAGTTGAAGACGGTTGAAGACCGACGATCTTCACATTGGATGGATGGGCGCTACTGATGCTCGTGATTGGAGTAGCTACCTTGAAGGAGCTGAAGTAGTAGCCGTCCGGACGTATTGTTGATTGTGCGCATAAGCGAGGAATTTGGTGCCTCCGGTTTCGTTCAGACCCAGAATGAACTTGTAAATGGACTGTGTGTCTGACATTGGATTTTGTTCTGTGCTGATTGATCTCTATTGAATATATATTTGTTTGGCGGCGGAGAATTTATTCTCTTGCTTAACGCCCTTCTCTGAGACGTACGAGCTCAGAGGTTATATATAGATAGAAATCAGTCGCATGGAGTGGATTGCCTGTGTGGCACGCCTAAGTGGCATATGATCAAGGCTTCTGTTGCAAAGCAAAGTCTTGTGGTTGATGATCAAAGCATGGTCTGTGTGACGTAGCTTTGTGTATAGCGTGGATTCGCGAACCTCACACCCCGGTATGAGTCAAAAACGGGAGAAGGACCCAAGGAGTGCACGACGTTTCTTTCTAGCTAAGGTGGTGTCAGTGACCTACCAGCCCTGACATTATATATACTTTTCACTTGTGTGGTTGTTGGAATGTGAGGCGCCTCGATTATAGGTCTATAAGGACCGGGAAACGTGTGTTCAGGAATAACCAATCCTCAAAAGTAAGAGAGGACCGGCCTTGGAGGATCCAGGGATTGCTGTGTGCGGTCTTGAGGCATTTGCTAGAGTGTCTCGAACGGAGAGGAGCTTTCCCCTTGCCTCAACTCATGATGGAATCCAATTTCCAATACGAAATTGCGGATGTGATTGTATTACTAGTATGGTGACATGATATATGGTACCCATGCCATCTATGATTGATATTTATGATTGAATTTGCTTTTGAAACATATATGCACTAGTAATAATATCAAACACTTTTGTTTTATACGTATGAAGCATTTTTGGCCATTATAAGGTAAAACTCTATCCTCCGGCTTGCGTTGCATTGTGTGATGGGACCTGAGTCTTATAATGGTTTCATTTTGATAAAAAGCATTGCGATGATTTAACCATTTACTTTATTTCATGCACTAGCACTCATTGGAGTAAACCTGTTCCGTGAAAGTGGTGTGGTCCTTTGATTTGCCTTATTATTGTTGTTTAGTAAGTTAAGTAAATTTCTCATACCAGTCCCATGACTGACTCGTAGTCTGTTTCACCTTGCAAACTCGGGTGCCCTTATTTTCACACAGGCAGCCTAGTTACAGGTAGCTGACATATTTTGGGCATGGCACCGCAGTAGAGGTGCGCTTTTGGCTTATGGTGAGGCTTGACTACATTGTGATGATTGTGACTTTTCCGCCATTATTGTATATGTATTATGATTCCGCCACAGGAGATGTAGACTGATGTTTAGTTTGTGTACTCTTTATGTATTATGATTCCGCCATTGGCGATGTTGACTGATTATTTATTATTATGCACTAAGTAGTATCCTGCACTGTGCTCTCTGATGTGGTGATATATATATGATTGCGCTGTCATATTTGTGTGAATTATTCTATTTCTTGTTTATGCTATTATCTGTACTCTGCTAATGATGATTAATGTGTTATATTCCAATGATTATCCTTAACACCATGGTACGGGGTTTTGGGATCGTCACAGCTGGTATCAGAGCTTTGGTCAACATTAGTTCTGGAATTTAACACCTTAAACACTTCGTCAGAATATAATCAGTAGTATTCTAAGGCGAGTAGCTCATTAGAGATAGGACTAGTAACGTCCTAGAATGAGCTAAGCAGAATAGCAAAAACAATTTGATCAGTCCATCGTTATCTTTCCTTAAGTTCTTCTGCTTTACCATACAATAAAATTATCGTTTCTGTAAGCTGACTCTTTTTTTGCTTATACAGAACTTGAACAATGGCTACCCGAGCAGCCGCTGGTAGAGGAGGTCGAGCTGGCCGTGGCAGAGGACATGGTGAAGTCCCAGCAGAAGATGGACCTTTAATACAACCCCCGGCCGCTCAACAATTCGAGTTGGACCGCGTGGCTAAAAGGTACAAGAACCTAGGAGGCAAAACCTTCTCTGGAACGAGCACTGTAATTGAGGCCTTAGCATGGCTAAAAACACGCGAGAAGATACTTGGAGGCCTGAGGCTGGGCGATCAAGATAAAGCTTTCATAGGTGCCTGGCTTATGTAGGAATAAGCCGAGTTATGGTGGGAAGCTCTCACCGCAAGAAACAGAAATGCTGGTAGGACCTGGGACGAATTCAAAGAATTATTCAAAGAGAAGTATGTCCCAGAACAAGCCCTGAAGCGCATGCACGACGAATTCGCAAACCTACAACAGGGGGATCTCTCAGTGCAAGATTATCTGAACAAATTTACACAATTAGCCCGCTATGCTCCCGAACTCGTCGCCACCGCAAAGTCCAAGAATAAGAGGTTCATCCTCGGGCTGAAGCGAAAGTACCAAGATAGGGCAATAGCCCATATCAAGCTGGGGTTTAATGAATTAGTGGAGATGGCGTGCAACGATGAAGACCTGGATCAAAGGCACCTGGATCAGGATCGTGCTAAAAGCCAAGCCGGGAATAAACGCAAGCCTGTTGCGAATCAAGGTGAGTCAAGCCAAGCGGCATCCTCGAATCCACAGACTAGCAGGCCGCCAAAAGGAAGCTGCTATAATTGTGGAAAGGTGGGGCACTACTCAAATGTTTGCACAGCCCCGAAACGGCAGAGGACCAATTCTCAAGGTTCAAGCCAAGGCTCCCAGAACCATCGCTCGTGCTTTAACTGCCGTAAGACAGATCATCTTGTCAGAGACTGTCCTTTGCTTAAGAAGGCCGTAGTAGCTTACGTATATGACGGGACGAACCCGCCAGCTGCTTCCGATGGAGCAGGTAAACCCGATGTTTTGGGAGGTACCCTTACAATTAAAAATATTCCTGTTTCTGTATTGTTTGACATGGGTGCATCACGTAGTTTTATTGCTAGTAACATAGTTCACAAATTAAAGTTAAAACGAAGAAAGCTCAAAGAATCGGTTAAGGTTCATAATCCAACGGGGGTTCTATTATTCTCAGCTCATATTATAGAGTGCCAATCTCTTATTCTTTCTACAAATTTTCTTTTAATTTGATCACCATGAGTTTTCATGAGTATGATATCATTCTCGGGCTAGATTGGTTAACGGAATACGAAGCTGAAGTAAAATGTGCAGAAAGGATAGTAAAAATCCGAACAAAGCTAGGACATATATTTATACCCTGTCATGGTTCGGATCCAAATAGAGAAGAATTTTGGTCTGCGTTAGAAGTTATCCCCACTTCCTTAGAAAAGATCCCTGTTGTTAGAAACTATGCGGATGTGTTTGAAGAAGTCGAAAACTTACCTCCGCAAAGAGAAATAGAATTCAGAATCGATCTAATTCCCAATGCCAGACCAGTGGTTCATCCAATTAGAAGAATGACTCCAAAGGAAAAGGAAGAATTAGGCGATCAAACTCGTCAAATGCTATGGAAGGGTCTGATCGGACCTAGCTTTTCTAGTTGGGGTGCAGCTGTAGTGTTTGTCCCAAAGCCAGACGGTACTCTTCGATTGTGTGTTGATTACCGAGACCTCAACAAACAGACGCTCAAAAACAAATACCCATTAACCCGCATCGATGACCTGCTAGACCAATTAAATGGGGCGAGAGTATTTTCCAGAATGGACCTAGCTACAGGTTTCCATCAATTGAGAATTGTAGAAGAGTGTGTTCCTTTGACAGCTTTCAGAGGTCCAGACATATTTTATGAATGGTTAGTAATGTCGTTCGGCCTATGCAATGCTCCAGCATACTTTGTCGATCTAATGAATAGAGTGTTCAGGGGAGTTTTGAATAAATTTGTCCTCGTATTCATCGATGATATTTTAATCTACTCCAAATCAAAACCCGAGCATGAAAGACATTTAGAACAAGTATTGGAGATTCTGAGGAATAACGTCTTCAAAGCCAAATTCTCTAAGTGTGTCTTCTGGCAAGAAGAAGTGAAGTTTCTTGGCCATGTCGTGTCAAAGGAAGGGATTTCTGTAGATCCGAGCAAAATTGCAGCAATTCAAGTCTGGAAACAGCCTACCACACCCACAGAGGTTAGAAGTTTTATGGGGTTGGCTAGTTATTATCGGAAATTTGTTAAGGATTTCTCGAAGATATCCGGTCCATTAACGAAGCTTACAAAGAAGCATGAGAAATTTAAGTGGACTTCCGACTTTGAGGAAGCTTTCCAGGAATTGAAATCGAAATTGACAACTGCTCCAGTGTTAACAATTATCGATGGCAATCAAGATTTGACGGTTTGGACAGATGTTTCTATTAGAGGTCTTGGTGCAGTGTTAATGCAAAGAGGCCAAATAGTCGCTTATGCAAGCCGCCAGCAAAAACCGCATGAGAAGAATTATGTAACTCATGATCTTGAGTTGTTAGCTATCGTTTTTGCTTTGAAAATCTGGAGGCATTACTTGTTGGGTGAGAAATTCAAACTGTATACAGATCATCAATCACTAAAGTATTTGTACACCCAGAAAGATCTGAACTTAAGACAGCAGCGTTGGTTAGAATTTCTTGCCGCGTATGATCTAGATATCCTGTATACGCCGGGAAAGGCTAACGTTGTAGCGGATGCGCTCAGTAGAAAAACCGCAATCATTGCCAATCTAATAATTACGCCTGGATTGATTGATAAGATATCTGCTCTCCAGAAGAATGATCACTTCATTCAAAGGATCAGAGGGAGAATACAGAAGGGCGAACCCTCAAGTTTTCAGATGGATAAAGAAGAAGTTCTGAGACTGAAAGGGAGAATCTGTGTTCCCAACATCCCTGAGCTCAAAAGAGAGGTGCTAGATGAATGCCATAAATCCAAGCTTTGCATTCATCTCGGTGTGAGCAAAATGTACAACGATATCAAGCGCACTTTCTGGTGGAAGGCAATGAAGAGGGACATTTCTTTGTATGTTAGGAGATGCCCTACTTGTCAATTAGTCAAGAGCGACCAACAAAAGCTAGCAGGATTGTTGCAACCGTTGGAAGTCCCAGGTTGGAAATGGGAACAGATTTCCATGGATTTCATAGATGGTTTGCCTCGAACCAAGAAAGGTAATGACAGTATTTGGGTAATCGTAGATCGCTTCATGAAGACTGCCCATTTTATACCTGTCAGATCCAATAGAACCGCTCAAAGTCTAGCACAGATATATTTTAAAGAAATTGTTAAGCTACATGGAATTCCCATCAGCATAGTCAGTGATAGAGACCCGATTTTTGCTAGCAAATTCTGGGAGGCATTCCAGACAGAATTGGGAACGAAACTGAATATGAGCATCGCTTATCACCCTCAGACAGATGGCCAAACTGAGTGTGTGAATAGAATTCTAGAAGATCTACTACGGGCTTGTATTATTGATTTTGGCGGGTCATGGGAAGATCACTTGCATTTGGCAAAATTCTCATATAACAATAGCTATCAAGCAAGTTTGAAAATGTCGCCATTTGAAGCATTGTATGGCAGACCGTGCAGATCTCCAGCATGTTGGGTAGAACCTGGCAACAGACTTGTGTTAGGACCCGATATGATTAGAGAAGCATCTGATAAAGTCGATTTCATCAAGAAGCGATTGAAAACCGCACAAAGCCAACAGAAAAGTTATGCAGATTCCAGAAGAAGAGATTTGACATTTGCTGTTGGTGATCATGTTTATTTGAAAGTTTCTCCGATGAGAGGAGTGATCTGATTCGGTAAAACTAGGAAGTTAGCAACCAGGTTTATTGGTCCTTTTCCTATACTTGAACGAATTGGAACTCTTGCTTATAGGGTTCAATTACCTGATTAGTTGCCTGGGGTGCATGATGTGTTTCACGTATCTCAACTTAGAAGACATGTGCATGATCCGGATCTTGTTGTAGAAGAAGCAGCGCAACAGGATATAGAAATCACTCCAAAATTGGCAGTCAGAAGAGAGCCATTAAAGATTGTTGGCAAAGAAACTAAAGAGCTAAGAAGCAAAAAGGTTCATTTAGTTAAAGTGAAGTGGAGTAGTGATCCTAGAGACTGTACTTGGGAGACTGAGGAAAGCATTAAGCAATCTTACCCCAAATGCAGAGTGGACAACTCTAACTAACTCCGGTGCAAGGTACCTTCACAATACTTTGCATTTACATTTTGTTTCCTACTTTACTGTTGTTTCCTTTTCGGGGACGAAATTTTTTAAGTGAGGGAGATTGTAACAACTCGAAAAATACGAGCCAATTTAAAATCTTTAAATTGGTTATTTCAATGCAATTTGAACTATTGAAATGGAGGATTTCAATAAAAGAATGAATTAGAAGTAGTGAGGCAGTTTGAAAATTTGAATTCCAACTTTGACTGATTGTGCCAGGTGGAAAATATAACGGATTTTAGTGAAACCAAAAATATTTAAATCTGTTTATGAATATCTTTCTAACGAATCTGAAAAATCGAAGTTTCATAGCGGAAATCAAAAGTTATGGCCAAATAAAT
This sequence comes from Allium sativum, assembly GCA_030737875.1. Taxonomy (NCBI): domain Eukaryota; kingdom Viridiplantae; phylum Streptophyta; class Magnoliopsida; order Asparagales; family Amaryllidaceae; genus Allium; species Allium sativum. The sequence goes on from CM060920.1 coordinate 461,403,914, forward strand.
TTTCAGAAAGGTCGCTATATAGAATATATAGCCCTTGAAAATAGACATTTTGCAAACGACCTCGGAATTCGACGAAACCACTTTTGTTGGGTCCGAGATGTCAAACTATTGCTAGGTTTCAAATTTCATAATTTTTGAAGCTAGTATGTGAGCGTGGCAAAAGAAAATGTGTTTGGTCAATTTCTGTTGAATAGGATCGACCAGAAAAGGACCATTTTTCAAACGATCTCAGAATTCGACGAAACTAGTTTTGTTGGGACCGTAGCGTCAAAACAAAGCTAGATTTATTTTTCTGGAATTTTTCGAATCAGTTTGTGGCCCTGGCAAATTGAAATGTACGTTCAAATTGAATATAAAATGTTTTATACTTTAATTTGAAAAATAACTTACTGTAACAGTCGAATTGGCCAACGAAACATATCCCATTGGGTCCGGGATGGGGGTATTTAGCTAGGGGCGACAGTCGTTGGGTTTAAATTGGTGTCCGTGTGTAGAAACACTATTTTGAAATTTAATATAAACCACGGACCAATCAGAATTTTTATTCATAATTAAAAATATAAAATTATCTCTCAAAACCCTAGCCGCCTATCAGCTCTCGACGACGCAAACCGCTCCACGCTTCCCTCCCTGATTCTGATCGCCTCCGTCAACGTTGACCTCCGCCACCACCCTGACTCGACGGCGCCGCCTCCCCTCTTCAAATCCGACCCACCCTCTCCCTCTCTCTCCTCTCCATCGTTGAGAACGGGGCCAAGGAAGTCGCCGACTTCACGTCGACGCCACGATCACCAGAGACGATCGCACCTGCTCCTCCGACCACGCGCAACAGCGCCTCGCTCCCCTCTTTCACGTCGCACCTTCTGATCGGAGCATCGTTTCACGGATTCCAAGAAAACTGCAAACCTAGTTTTGAACCATCGTGAAAGGTGAGACCTTTATTATATTTGAACTTTTAAAAATCATATATTTATGGTGTGTTAACGAAATTCGATGAAACAGGAAACATCGTGACCGCAAGGAGGCTCTCTACCACATAGAAGAGACTGCGGATTTTTCTGAGCCATCTACGATTTTTAGCACTCCGAAAACCAATGTGAGAAATCTAAATAAAATGAAATTGAATGGAAAATGTCATGTATAAATTATATAAGCGAAATATAAATTATATACGTGTTGTATACCACATATACATGCGTAGTATAAGTTGTATGAGCGAAGTATGAATTATACATGCATTGTTTAAATGATATGTGTGTTTGAATGGTAATAATATATATATATATATACATATACTCCCCTCGTCCACAAACCATGGACGATATTTATTGTTTGTGAATTGGTGTGAAGAATTGGGTGAATAATGCGAATGGTTGATAGTATTGTTTATGGTTGATATTGATTGGTTGTGGTTGAAAAATACCCATTGGTGATTGAAACAAATTGGAAATAATTGTGGAAATGAAAATAAAACATGCCGCCTGCGTGCGAACTATATGCATGAAATCCCCATTGTCAAAAACCGCCAGGTTTTAAGGTAGAGCGAGGAGCCGTACTAGGGACGGTGCCGGTTTTAACTACCCTGCCGTTATGCTGCCGAAATTTTGAATAATATTCATGTGTTAGAATTATTTTCATATGTTGAAATTATTTTCGTGCGTTAAAACTAAAGTCATGTGTTGAAACTATATCCATGTGTGGAAATGCTCATGTGTTGAGAAGTGATGTGTGAAAATGAAATTCATGTGTGAATGAATAAAGTGTTTAAACAATAAAAATCACATTTTTACAATATATATGAAGTATGTAAAGTATTCGCCTTATATATAAATAGTTTCAACAATAAAAATTTCATCTTTCTTATATGAACAAACTATATAAAATATCCATGTGTGGAAATGCTCATGTGTTGAGAAGTGATGTGTTAAAATGAAATTCATGTATTGAATAAAAGATTGAACAATAAAAATTACATTTTTATTGAAACTATGAAGTGTTAAAAACATTCATGTGTTGAATAAATATTTTAGATGATGAAAATACCATTTTTATCATATATGTGATTTGCTAAAAATATATGCGAGCGTTGAAGTAAATATTTGTGAAAGGAATATTGTTTTTAACATGCATAGGAACTAAATAAAGTAGTCATGTGTTGTAATATATTTTTGTTCACCAAAATTACCATTTTTGAAATTAAGGTTAAAAATAACCACTTGTTCAAATAAATATGCATGAGTTGAAATATTCATTAATTAGCTAATGATGTGATTTTTGCCTATGTATGCAACATTGGAATGAATGGTGACTTTAAACCAAAGTGAATCAAAAATGAAATTGAATAGAAAATGATAAGTGATGAAATTTGCATATATGTACATGCATATTTATTGAACAGGTTATAGCAAAGAGGCTAGAGAAGAGGAATAAAATTGTGTGCCCGACAAATAGGTACATGTTTACTGTTTTGTTTGGGTGATGATTTTATGAGCCTATTGGCTTTTCTTTTTCTTTTTGAGATGAGACGCCCGTGTGGCTACTTGGGAATTTTCCCAGCCCCTCCCGTACAAAGGAGGTTATGGCGAAATTTTCCAAAATTTAAAGGTGTTAGTGAAATATTTGAAGTGAAAACGATAGTGAAATCGTCGAATGAACTATATATATATATATATATATATAACTTTAAATAAAATTAAAACGAATCGTGGCCGTGCAGTTCGTGTTTTGAAACCGTGATTTCAAACAACTAGTGCGGGAAATCCGACCATTGGATTTTCCCGAAACCGCAACCGTTGGGTTCGCCTTGGAAATATCTTTCCAACAGCACCAACATTGTAAAGATCCGACGGTTGGATTGTCTGGAATGTTTAATTCAAATCTGAAAAAAAACAGCGCCAGAATCGATTATATTTATATATAAATATAAATATAATTAAATTAAATCGAATAACGACGCTGCAGTTCGTAATTTGAAACCGTGATTTCAAACGACTAGTGTGGGAGATCCGACCGTCGGATTTTCCCAAAATTGAAACCGTTGGATTCGTTTTGAAATGATCTTTCTAATGATATAAAATTTGTGAAGATCCAAAGGTTAGAATTTTCAGATATGTGTAAAACAAATTTAGTGAAAAACAGCGCCAGTGCATCGGCACGACCTGAAATGTCGTTTAATTAAATATGGCCGTTTTTAAATAAATAAAAATGGCGATATATCGTTATAAAATATTATTGACGATATAGAATGGAAATAAACCGATTTTGCTTGGTTTGCTTGATATGTGATGGTTGAATGTATTTAACATGAATACTATACTAAGAACTGAAATGTGAATGTTGAATAATTTAACCATGTGATGAATTGATTTGAAAATCTAAATATACATGGATTATTTGAAAAGGCCGAGTTTATTCTCATTTCAAATAATCGATCGACGGTGAGAAGTCGAAGAGTTGAAGACCGACGATCTTCACATTCGATGGATGGGAGCTACTGATGCTCGTGATTGGAGTAGCTACCTTGAAGGAGCTGAAGTAGTAGCCGTCCGGACATATTGTTGATTGTGCGGATAAGCGAGGAATTTGGTGCCTCCGGCTTCGTTCAGACCCAGAACGAACTTGTAAATGGACTGTGTGTCTGACATTGGATTTTGTTCTGTGCTGATTGATCTCTATTGAATATATATATCTGTTTGGCGGCGGAGAATTTATTCTCTTGCTTAACGCCCTTCTCTAAGACGTACGAGCTCAGAGGTTATATATAGATAGAAATCAGTCGCATGGAGTGGATTGCCTGTGTGGCACGCCTAAGTGGCATATGATCAAGGCTTCTGTTGCAAAGCAAAGTCTTGTGGTTGATGATCAAAGCATGGTCTGTGTGACGTAGCTTTGTGTATAGCGTGGATTCGCGAGCCTCACACCCCGGTATGAGTCAAAAACGGGAGAAGGACCCAAGGAGTGCACGACGTTTCTTTCTAGCTAAGGTGGTGTCAGTGACCTACCAGCCCTGACATTATATATACTTTTCACCTGTGTGGTTGTTGGAATGCGAGGCGCCTCGATTATAGTTCTGTAAGGACCGGGAAACGTGTGTTCAGGAATAACTAATCCTCAAAAGTAAGAGAGGACCGGCCTTGGAGGATCCAGGGATTGCTGTGTGCGGTTTTGAGGCTTTTGCTAGAGTGTCTCGAACGGAGAGGAGCTTGCCCCTTGCCTCGACTCGTGATGGAATCCAATTTCCAATACGAAATTGCGGATGTGATTGTATTACTAGTATGGCGACAAGATATATGGTACCCATGCCGTCTATGATTGATATTTATGATTGAATTTGCTTTTGAAACATATATGCACTAGTAATAATATCAAACACTTTTGTTTTATACGTATGAAGCATTTTTGGCCATTATAAGGTAAAACTCTATCCTCCGGCTTGCGTTGCATTGTGTGATGGGACCTGAGTCTTATAATGGCTTCATTTTGATAAAAAGCATTGCGATGATTTAACCATTTACTTTATTTCATGCACTAGCACTCATTGGAGTAAACCCGTTCCGCGAAAGTGGCGTGGTCCTTTGATTTGCCTTATTATTGTTGTTTAGTAAGTTAAGTAGATTTCTCATACCAGTCCCATGACTGACTTGTAGTTTGTTTCACCTTGCAAACTCGGGTGCCCTTATTTTCACATGGGCAGCCTAGTTACAGGTAGCTGACATATTTTGGGCATGGCACCGCAGTAGAGGTGCGCTTTTGGCTTATGGCGAGGCTTGACTACATTGTGATGATTGTGACTTTTCCGCCATTATTGTATATGTATTATTATTCCACCACAGGTGATGTAGACTGATGTTTAGTTTATGTACTCTTTATGTATTATGATTCCGCCATTAGCGATGTTCACTGATTATGTATTATTATGCACTAAGTAGTATCCTGCACTGTGCTCTCTGATGTGGTGATATATATATGATTCCGCTGTCATATTTGTGTGAATTATTCTATTTCTTGTTTATGCTATTATCTGTACTCTGCTAATGATGACTAATGTGTTATATTCCAATGATTATCCTTAACACCGTGGTACGGGGTCTTGGGATCGTCACACTAGGTGCTGGGGAGTTGGTCGTGACCCCCCTCCCCCTATGCGCCTCACTCCTCTCTTCGTCGTGCTAATGTATGATCAACCTCCAACACCTCGATCTGTGAGCAAATTCCAACCCTAGAACGGAACCCAATCTGAAAAGCTACGGCCTTTTCTAAATAAAGAGGAAGAAGGGTATAAAATCATATTTTACTTTAATATTTTATTTTAAAATGTTGATTACACAAATTAAATCGTAACTCATCCATACTGACTCAGAATAACTCGATTTTCGAAGTGTTGCGATCGTAGAGACGATATCTACGATTCTAGACTGAAAAGAAGCGATTCTGAGCTGATTGAATTTTGGGTCAAATTTGCAGATCTGAACTATTCAGATTCAAAAGAACTGTGAGAAATTTTATTTCATTTTTATTATTATTTATTTTAAAATGATTAGAATAAATCGTAATTATATTCTCATTGATTCGCTGTATATGCTATGCTACGTGATTTGATTTGTATGTGATGTGTTAATATAGATCTGTTGATTTAGATATTTTGTTAATATAAATCTATATGTGATGTGTTAAATAGAATAAATCATTTTTGTTGATATTTTGTTGAATCATATATATTCAAAAAAAATAGGAGCATCATGTTTATTTATTGAATTGAATTAGAAATTTCAATTCAATAAAAAATTTCACCTTTGTTTATTTATTGGATTTAATTAAAATTTTCAATTCAATAAAAATTTCACCTTTGTTAATTTTATTGAATTGAATTAGAACTTTCAATTCAATAAAATATCACTTTGTTTATTTTGTTGAATTGAATTAGAACTTTCAATTCAATATAAAAAAATCATTTTTTTTATTTTGTTGAATTGAATTAGAACTTTCAATTCAATATAAAAAATATCACTTTGTTTATTTTGTTGAATTGAATTAGAACTTTCAATTCAATATAAAAAAATACCACTTTGTTTATTTTGTTGAATTGAATTAGAATTTTCAATTCAATAAAAATATCACTTTGTTTGTTTGTTGATTGAATTAGAATTTTCAATCAAAATAAAAACATCGCTTTTGTTATTTTTGATTGAACTAGAATTTTCAATCAAAATAAAAATACCACTTTTGTTATTGTTTGATTGAATTAGAATTTTCAATCAAAACAAAGAAATATCACTTTTGTTTGTTATTCGATTGGGTTAGAATTTTCAATCAAAAAAAAGCAAATATCAAATCTTGTCATTTTGTTGAATTAGAATATTCAACAAAAATGAAATGTAAATTTCTATCATATTATGGAATTACTATAAAAATTGAAGTGCTCATGTTTTAGATAAAAATAAGGACATTACATTAAAAAGTTTACATTTTAATGTAATGATAAAAATAAAGAAAATGTTCATGTTTTTAACCGAAACATGAATTTATTAAAAATATACAATTTTAAGGAAATGTTAAGAATAGAGAAAAATGTACATGTTTAGGAATAAAAGCATGTAGTCATAAAAAAAACCATATTTTAATGTCATTAAAGAAATTAGCACAATGATCATAGTTTGAACAAAAACATGATTTCATTAAAATATACATTTTTAATGTTAAGGATATAAGTAGGGAAAAATGTTCATGTTTTTAATCAAAACATGATTTCATATAAAATATACATTTTAATGTAATGGTTGGAAAATGGAGAAAATGTTCATGTTTTAACCAAAACATGAATTCATTAAAAATATACATTTTTAATGTAAAGTTAAAAATAAGAAAAGAGTTTATGTTTTAAAGTCAAAACATTATTAAATTAAAAATACACATTTTTAATGTACATGTTTTCAATCCAACATGATTCCATGTGAACAGTTCACATTTTTAATATAATGTTAAATAAAATTGTAAATGCACATGTTTTAAAAAGAAACCATCATTTCATTAAAAACATGAACATGATTTCACTAAAATTAAAAACAAGATTTCATTAGAAATATACATTTTTAATGTAATGTTAAAATAAAGAAAATGTACATGTTTCAAATGTAAAACATTAAAATTTCATTTATTTATTTTTATGTAATTATAGAAATGCAGAAAAGAAACATGTTTTAAAATGAAAATAGGTTCTACATTAAAAATTCATTTTTAATGCAATAATAGAAATGTTAAAAATATGAAAGTTGTTCATGTTTTAAATAGAAAACATGATTTCATTAAAAATATGCATTTTTAATGTAAAAAGCAAACATGCAAGCTTTCAAATTAAAACACGTTTACATTAAAAACTTTGTTTTTAATGAAATGGTTAAAATCATATTCATAATTACACCGCATATATTAGAATTTATGCGCGTTGTTAAAATCATATTTATAATTACATCGCATATATTAGAATTTATATGCGTTGTCAAAAATTCCATTTATAATTACATCGCTTATATCAGAATTTATATGCGCTATTAAAAATATATTTATAATTGCATCGCATATATTAGAATTTATATGCACTGTTAAAATCATGTTTATAATTACATCGCATATATTAGAATTTGTATGCATTGCTAAAATGACATTTATATTACACCGCATATATTAGAATTTATGCGCATTGTTAAAATCATATTTATAATTACATCGCATATATTAGGATTTATATGCGCTGTTAAAATAACAATTATTTTTACATTGTATATGTTAGAATTATATGTACTGTCAAAATTTCATTTATATTTACATTTGCATATGTTAGGATTCATATGCAAAGTAGACTCATCATTGGATAAATTTTCATATAAATGATATATATTCTGTTTGACGGTACATAAATATGATTTGCCAATAAAAATGTTCTTTTATTTGGCATGTTAAATACGTTAGAGAGATCATCGAAGAGTTTATATATATAAATATAAAATAAAAATAAACGGATCGCGCGCGGTAGTTCGCGTTTTGAAATCGTAACTTTAAACGATTATACCGAAAGATCCAACCGTCGGATTTTCCCAAAACTAGAACCGTTAGGACTGCTTTGGGAAGATCTTTCCAACAATATAATTTTGTTAAAATCCAATAGTAAGATTTTGAGATAAGTGTAAATCAAATTTCGATAAAAACAGCGTCAGGGCCGCCCATCGACCCGAAGCATCGTTAAATAAATTTGGCTATTTTTATATAAATAAAAATAGCAATAAATCGTCATTAAATACTATTAATGATACGAAATGATTTTAAACTATATATATACGAGAATTATTTGAAAAGACCGAGTTAAATCTCATTTCAAATGGTTATACGACGATCTAAATTGAAGATCTTGAAGACGGCGATTGAAGACGGGTGATCTTCACATCGAAAGGATAACTACTGATGTCTGGCATTGGCTAGCTACCAATAAAAGGTTAAAGTGGTAGTTGTCCGGACGTACTTGTTGATTGTCCGGATACGCGAGCACCTCTCTTCCGTATTGGACATACGGGACGAGGAATAAAGTGACTCCGGTTTCGTTCAGACCCAGAACGGACTTGTAAATGGATGTGTATCCGTCATTGAATTTCATTATATGTAATTAAATTGATGTAACGACACGCATTTTGCCCGACCTTAATCGATCGATGGAGCGACTAAAATCGTTCAAAACCCGCATACATTAACTTTTGGAATACAACACATTAAAACAAATAACAAAAGACTTTTATAAACATCATAATAATGTTACATTAGAGTACAGAATATCAGAGTACATCGAATAAAGAAATAATACAACGGAAGGTAAATTACAATGAATTTAATACATTGCAGCGGAAGACTATATATGCTCTGGACACAGCTTTAAGCTTCAATCCAGGATCCTGCTCAAGAGATAAATATCTGCAAAAAGCTACTCGACTGCCCGTGTGGAAAAGAGGGCACCCGAGTTTGCAAGTGAAACAAACTACAGGTTAGTCATGGGACTGGTATGAGAAATCTTAACTTAACTAATCTAATAATAAGGCTAATCACAGAACCACGCCGCTAACGCGGAACGGGTTTACTCCATTGGATTGCCAGTGCATGAAATAAAGTAAATCGTTAAACAACGCAATGCTTTTTAGAAAAATGAAACCATTATAAGACTCAAGTCCCATCACACAATGCAACGCAAACCGGAGGATAGAGTTTTACCTTATAATGGTAAAAAATGCTTGATACGATAAAAACGGATTTGATATTATTATTAGTGTATATATGTTTCAAAAACACTTCAATCATAACGTATCAATCATAGACGGCATAGTACCCTATCCTACTATGTCACCATACTAGTTCTACAATCAAAACCGCATGGTGTCGTATTGGAAATTGGGTTTCCATCATGAGATCGAGGCTAGGGATCGTCCTCTCCGATTCGAGACACTCTAGCAAATGCCTCAGGATCACACTTATGGGCAACCCTTGGATGCGGTAATGCCGGTCCCCACCTTACGGTAGTGGATTAGTTATGCCTGAACACACGTTTCCCGGTTCCTTTGAACCTCCATATGGCCACTAACAACCTATAAATCCGAGGTACCTCAATCCACCATCCACATAAGTAAAATGCCAGCCAGTTTAAGCACTGACACTACTCCTAGCTAAAAAGAAACGTGTGCACTCCCTACGGTCCATATCCCGTTTTTGACTCATACCGGGGTGTGAGGCTCGCGAAGTCACGCTATACACAAAGTTATGCCTAAACAGGCTATGATTTGATCATCAACCATAAGGCTCTGCTTTTCAACAAAAGCCTTGATCCATGCATCTTAGCATGCCACATTGTCAATCCATACCATACCATTGATTCCTACCAATATATAATCCCTAAGCTCGTACGTCTCAGAGAAGGGTGTTAAACACCAAACAGATATATATTTAGCAGAGATCAACGAATATCGTATAAAGGAATACAACGTCAGACATACGATCCATTTTCAAGTTCGTTCTGGGTCTGAACAAAATCGGAGGCACCTCATTCCTCGCATATCCGAACAATCAGCAATACGTCCGTACGGCTACCCCTGACCCCTTCAAGGTAGCTACTCTAATCATGGGCCTCAGTAGCAACACATCCATTCGATGTGAAGATCGTCGGTCTTCAATCACCGTCTTCAACTCTTCGACTTATGTCATCGTATAATCATTTGAAATGAGATTGAACTCGGACTTTTCAAATGATTCTCGTATATATATATATATATATATATATATATTTTAAAACCATTTCATATCGTTATTAGTATTTGATAACGATTTATCGCTTATTTTTATTAATGTAAAAATAGCTATATTCATTCAACGACGTTTCGGGTCGATCGGCTGCCATGGCGCTGTTTTTATCCAAATTTGATTTAAACATTTCTAGAAATCTAACCGTCGGATTTTGACGCAATTTATATCGTTGGAAAGATCTTCCCAAAGCGGTCCTAACGGTTCCAATTTGGGAAAATCCGACGGTCGGATCTTTCGGTATAATCGTTTGAAGTTACGACTTTGAAACGCGAACTACCGCGCGTGTTTCGTTTAAATTTAATTTATGTTTATATAAAATTATATAAATATAAATTGTTTGGCGATTTCAACTACTAAGATCAATTCTTTCTATAATGCAACTTTAAAATCTATTCTTTTTATCGCATCTAAAATGACGATAAAAGTGCCACCTTCATTTCTTCTTTTTATCGCATCGATAAAAATGCCACATTTATTTCTACTCCTTTTATTTCTACTCCTTTTATTTCTACGCTTATTATTGTCCCTAGAACAAAAAAAAATACTTCTTTTAATTCTAATCTTTTTATTGAATAAAAAATGTCGCTTTACACTTATTCTTTTTGTTTACACTTAAAATGTAAATAAAGATATCACTTTACATTTATTCTTTTCATTTGCATCAAAGGGTAAATAAAAATATAACCTTTTAATTCTAATCTTTTTATTGTCTCTATTCTGACAATAAAAATATAACATTAAATTCTATCTTTGTGATTACATCTAAAACGTAAATTAGAATGTCACTTTTATTTCTATGTTTTTACTTACATCTAAAATGTAAATAAAATGTGCTTTTTATTCCTATGTTTTTATTTACATCTAAAATGTAAATAAAAATGTACTTTATATCTTCATGTTTTTATTTGCAACTAACTTGCAATTAAAAATGTACTTCTATTCTATGGTTTTTATTTGCATATAAAAAGGCAAATAAAATGTACTTCTTTTTCTCATGTTTTCATTTGCAACTAATTTGCAAATAAAATTGTACTTTTAAATTTCATGACTTTTCCTTATGTTCTCTTGATGACAAATAAAAGAAGATTTTATTTGTTAACATTTTCTATGTGTTCTAATAACATATAAAAGGATATCTTATATGTTAACATTTTCTATGTATTCTAATATCATATGAAAGGATATTTTGTATGGTAACAATTTTCTTTGTTTTCAAATATCATATAAAGGAGTATTTTATATGTAAACATTTTTCTATGTTTCCTAATATTATATAAAAGGGTATTTTATATGTTAACATTCCTAACCTTTCATATTAACATAAAAAGATATTTCTATGTTAAATCAATTCTACATTTCAACAAAAACAAATGAAAAGGATAACTTTGTTGTTGTTGACAATTCTATTTCAACAAAAACATATAACAGTGATATACTTGTTTTGTCGACAACTCTAATTCAACAAACACATATAAAACTGATATATTTGTTTTGTTGTCAATTCTAACTCAACAAAACAAATAAAAAGTGATATTTTTACCAACTCAACATCTTATAACTAAAATGTTATTTTTATTCATCTTAACATTTTATAACTAAAAGGTATTTTTTTATTTACCTTAACATTTTATAACTAAAATGTTATTTTTCACTATTTTAACATTTTATAACTAAAATGTTATTTTTCACTACTTTAACATTTTATAACTAAAATGTTATTTTTCACTACTTTAACATTTTATAACTAAAATGTTATTTTTCACATTTAAGACATTTCTTCATAAAATTGATGTTTTTAATTAACATGCCATTCTCTAAAAGTGATGTTTTCTAATATCATATAAAAGAATATTCCATACGTTAACATCTTCCTGCGTATTTTAATGTCATTTAAAAATGATATTTTATATGTTAACAATTTTCTATGACTTCTAATATCATATAAAGAATAATTTAGAAGTTAATCTTTTTATATGAACTCTAATAGCATATAAAAGTGTCATTTATATGTTAATCTTTTTCTATGAACTCTAATGGCATATAAAAGTATCATTTATATGTTAATCTTTTTCTATGAACTCTAATGGCATATAAAAGTATCATTTATAAGTTAATCTTTTTCTATGAACTAAAGTATCATTTATATGTATTCACATTTTTCTATGACTTTTAATAACATATAAATGGTCATTTATTGGTGATCAATTTTCTATGTTATTCTAATATCATATAACATAATATTTTGTATGTAAAACATTTTCTGTGAATTCTAATATCATATAAAATAGTGTTTAATATGTAAACATTTCTTTTCTAGTGATTCCCATTACAATAAAAATGTAATTTTATTTTCATCTCTTTTCTAATGATTCATGTTACAATAAAAATGTAATTTTTAATTCTAATGTTTCATTTTACATAAATGTAATTTCTATTTCTAATATCTCATTTAAAAGTGGTTCCTTCAATTAATTGGCAATTCTAGTTTATTTTTGTTTATTTTTATTTCAGCCTTTCTAATTGACAAAAATGTTTATTTTTGTCGCTACAACCTTTTTATTGACAAAAAGTAAATTTTGTCGCTACTACTTTTTATTCTAATTAGACATTTCTAACATAAATGATCTTTTTATCCTAATTAGAAAATGACACAAATTCTGTTAACAAGAATGTGATTTTTGTTTTGTTAACATTAATACATAAAAATGAGATTTCTCTTATGTCAACATTTTATACATAACTATGCCCCTTTTCTAGTGTTAACATAAAAATGATAACTTGGTTTTGTTGAAAGTTCTAATTCAACAAAAATGGTAAAAATGTTTAATTCAACAAAAAGGTTCATTTTTGCTATAACAATTTATTCAAACGAAATGATCCACTTGTTCATGACAATTTTAAAATAACACACTATTGATCTATATGTCTGCGATAATTTTACGATAACATAATATTACCCAACTCAACAGATCTAACAAATATGAGATTCTCAATCAATAAATCAACCAATATGATAATTTGGTTATGTCTATTTTATTTCAACCAATATGAAAATTTAATCTCAATACAATAATCAATCGAATTAACAGATCATCGTAACAGCGGCAATCGTAATTATTATCAAATCACGAACAATCATATACTGAATTTAACAGCAGAGGAATAATAACACAATTATAATTAATTTATTTTAATTATTTAAAAGGAAATAGAGTTCTCACATTGGTTTGAATCTGAGTGGTTCAGATCTGAAATTGCTCTGAATTTTGATTTGCTCTGTTTCAGTCCTAGTTTGTACCATCATGTAGATCTTGCTCATATGATTCCATAGAGTCTAGATTCGTCAAATTCTGATTTTAGTTGAATCAAATACGATCGTTTTAAGATTTGATTATATTAATAATAATTAATTTATAATTAAACTTTAATTAAGCCTTAACCTTGTCTTCTTCTCTTCTGTAAACGTTCGAACTGAGAAACCCATCGTTTGATTTCAAAACACCACTGCCGCCGTCGCATCAGAGCCCGCGCCAACGATCCGGACACGCCACCGTGTAGCCCGCCGCGACTCCTCCTTCCGCCAGGACCTGCGCCGAACTCGGTGGTCCTCCACCTCCGGAAACCGATTCCAAAGCCGCCGGTTTTGAGCAGAAAATTCACCCCCAACGCTCCTCGATAGGTGATCATAACCATACGAAATTAAAGAGTGGAGATTTCTCTTTCATTCCTGTTTGAATTCGTGATTTAATTCAGAAAGATTTGGGAGAGAATGGTGAATTAGTTTGGTGCATTTTTGGCCATGCATTTTATCAGGTGGCGGCTACTGTATTGAGGGTTAGGGTTTACTGTACGGTCATGTATTTATACGTGTATTTTATTAATTATTAATTCTTTTAATTCTGATAATTCTTGTTTAATGCCACGAACTCCAAATCGAACCCAACTGGTGTCGTACCTAGCCAAATACCCCTATCCCGAACACAATGGAATATGTTCCGTAACCTAATTCGGTTGTTACGATATGTTTTTCTTTAATTTAAAACTTAAATCCTTTATTATTTAATTTAACCGTACATATAAATTCACTGGGGCTACATATGAAATCTAAAAATTCCAGAAAAATTATTTCTGGCTTTATTTTGACGATACGGTCCTAACAAAACTAATTTCGTCAAATTCTGAGACTGTTTGAAAAATGGCCATTTTCAAGTCGATTAAATTTTACTGATATTGACAAAACACGTTTTCTTTTGCCACGCTCACATATTAATTCGAAATTTTTTGGAAAATTGAACTTAACAATAATTTGACATTCCGGTTCCAACAAAAGTGGTTTCATCGAAAACACAGGTCGTTTGCAAAACGGCTATTTTTAAGGGCCATATATTATATAAAATATATATAAATTATACAGCGACTTTTCTGAATTTTAAACTGGGCATAACTTATAATTTTAAAGTGAAATTTCAAATTTTCAGATTCGTTAGAAAGATATGATTAAACAGATTTAAATATTTTTGGTTTTACTGAAATCTGATTTATTTTGAATCCTGTACATTCGGTTAAAGTTAAAAATCAAAATTTCAAACTGCAGCGCTATTTTAAACTCCTTTTTTAATTAAATTAATTCGTTTTAACTTCGATTAAAATAAATTTTTAGTTGTTATTATTCAAAATAAATCATTTTAACGATTTAAAATCCCATTAAAATTTCAAAAATAAAAATTTTAAATTAGCCCCAAAATTCTGGGTTGTTACAATTGATTTCGATTAATATATATCTGTGGTCGCGGAGGATTTATTCTCTTGCTTAACACCCTTCTTTGAGACGCACAAGCTCAAAGGTTATATATTAGTAGTTATCGATCGCATGGCATAAATTGTCAATTTGACATGCCAAGATGCAATTGATCGAGGCTTTTGTTGAAAAGCAGAGCCTTGTGGATGATGATCAAATCATAGCCTATTTTGGCATAGCTTTGTGTATTACGTTACCTCGCGAGCCTCACACACCGGTAGAGTTAAAAACGGGACAAGGGAACGTAGGGAGTGCACACGTTTCTTTCTAACTAGAAGTGGTGTTTGGGTTTTTACAAGACTCGACATTTTTACTTATGTGGTTGATGGATTATGAGGCGCCTCGGATTTATTGGTCGCTAATGGCCAAATTATAGGTCCAATAGGATCGGGGAGCGTGTGTTCAGGAATTGCCAATCCACTAAAGTATTTGTGGACCGGCCCTGTAGTATCCAAGGGTTCGCCAGCGTCCGAATCCTGAGACATTGCTAGAGTGTCTCGAATCGGTTAGGAGATCATCCCTAGCCTTGACTCATGATGGAAACCCAATCTCCAATACGACATCACGGTTTTGATTGTAAACCTATATATGGCGACATAGTTAGTTATGCCGTCTAGGATTGATACATTTATTTTGAAGTATTTTTGAAACATATTAGATACTAATAATAATATTAAAAATATTATTTTCTACGTATTAAGCATTTTTGATCATTATAAAGTAAAACTCTATCCTCCGGTTTGCGTTACATTGTGTGATGGGACTTGAGTCTTATAATGATTTCATTTTCTAAAAAGCATTATGTTGTTTTGACTTAAAATTTATAAAACTTATGCACTGGCAATCCAATGGAGTGAACCCGTTCCGCGTTAGCGGCGTGGTCCACTGATTTTCCATATTGTTAGTTAAGTAAGATTTCTCATACCAGTCCCATGACTGACTCGTAATTTGTTTCACTTTGCAAACTCAGGTGCCCTCTTTCCACATGGGGAGCTATATGACAGGTTTTAGGTATGGATATTTTCTGGACTGGAGCTTGCTGAGGAAGAAGATGAAGACTCTTTTTCTTTTTATCTTTTTATTTACTTCTTGAGACATTGAGACATTTTTGAGCATTGATGTATTTTGGTGGAGATTGAGACTTTATTTTTTTTCCTTGTTTTAGACATCTATTTTGCTAAGTGTATCATGTACTGCGTACTCTGATACCTGTGATGATATGTTGTGATGACATTTCCATTTCCACTGCAATGATTTACATGTCCTGCTATTATCTAAAATCTGTTATTGTTTTAATTATGTTATGCTCCTATGACTATCCTTACTTTCGTACCATGGAAGTTGGGGTCGTCACAGTTGGTATCAGAGCTAAAGGTTAACCTTAGCTTCGGAGTATAACATTTTTAGAATAATTCGTCTAGATAGAATCAGTAGTATTCTAAGACGAGTAGCTCATTAGAGATAAGATTAGTGATGTCCTAGAATGAGCACAGTAGAATAGCACATATTAATCTGTCATTACTTCATTATCATCTTATCATATGTAGAGATGGAAATTTAATCCGCGGGGATGGGTACCCGCGGAGACCCGCGCCTAATCGGGTGGGGATTCCCCGACTTAGCGGGTAATGGGGCGGGGGTGGAGGATGATTTCAATACTCGAAGCGGGTACGGGGCGGGTACGGAGGTAATACTATTCACCCCATATCTGACCCGATATATATTTCCTGTTAAAGAACATGTACATTAGGCATATATACATTAAGTAGAAACATAGATTGTTGTGCACTTGTGCTGTGTCTATTCAGTTTAACAAATTGTATCCTTTCACGTGCCGTTGTGCTTATTAAATGCTATTTAATAATAACACATGCACATATCATGCATGTTGTTTGTTGTGCCTGTGTCCATTCATTTTCCTTACTTCTTATCTTATATATAATAAGAAAAATATATTCATAGCACAAGTTGTTGATGTGAATATACATATTTTTACCATTTTTTCTAAGTTGTTAACGTGACAGTGACATTGTCAAAACCATTTCTTTAGCATTTAAGTGTACTGTTATACGCTTGTGTTAATGGTTATTGGTTACCCGACGGGTCCTCCATAACCATTGGGTATTCCCCTACCTGAATCCGTTGGGTATTAAGCGGGGATATGGTGGGTACGGAGGACATAATTGGGTAGTGGGGATGGAGGCGGAGGATGTATTACCCGCATATTATCTGCCCCACTTCCATCCCTAATCATATGTCTCTACTTTTAACCTTTCCTTTGAAATTATCGTTTCTCTTAGTCCGACTCTTTCCTTGATGATACAGACTATTTGAAAAATGAGTACGAGAGCCAGAACTAGAGGAAGAGGTCAAGGTGGAGCAGCAGGCAGGGGCGGAGAAAGAGATACAGTCCTAGCTGCTCATGACCAACCTAATTTGGATGCTGAGGTGCCACCACCACCTCCATGTGCTTTTCATCTAGACAAGGTGGAAAAGAAAATCAAGAATCTAGGAGGCGTGCATTTCACGGGCCGAGAGACGGTAACAGAGGCACAAGCGTGGATTAAGACAATTGAGAAGATCTTGGGAGGATTAGAACTAGAAGATCATAGGAAGCGATTTATGGCGACATGGTTCCTGAAGGACCAGGCTAAGATTTGGTGGGAAATGGCTATGATTGGTGATAATGAAGCTGATATAACTTGGGAGAAATTTAAAGAGCTCTTCAATGAGAAGTTTATTCCGCCTCATGAAGTTGAACGCCTTCATGATGAGTTTGCCACCTCCAAAAGGGAAGTATGACTATTGCCGAATATGTAAAGAAATTCGACGAACTCTCTAGATATGCCCCTGAGTTAGTTCAAGACCCACTTCAGAAGAATAAGAGATTTATTAATGGTCTTGCGAGGAGGTATCATAATAGCGTGACGGCACACATTGAGCGTCCATTTGCTAAAGTGATCGAGATGGCTTGCAGATATGAGGTGATTGACCAGAAAGGTTCTCAGCAAGATCGAGAAAGGAATCAAGCCAATAATAAGAGAAAAGAGTCTGACAAGAAACATGAGGCAGGCAACTCTTCTACCGCCAAGCCCCAAGAGAAGAAGAAGAGGGACAAATCTAAGGTCAAGTGCTTCAGTTGCCAGAAGATGGGGCATTTTGACTATGAATGTCGAGCCCCGAAGAGACCAAGGAGGAATGAGTCTGGACCGAGTCAGAACAGTGGACAGAATCCCCGTGGCCCAAGGGAATGCTTTAACGGCCACAAGCCTGGACACCTTATCAAGAATTTTCCTCTACTCAAGAAATCTGAAGTAGCACATGTCTATGACGGAGCGGCTGCACCGACTTCTTCCGAAGGAGCAGGTAAACCTCATGTTTTAGGAGGTACTCTTAATATTAAGAACATTCCTGTCACAGTTTTGTTTGACACGAGTGCATCTAGAAGTTTATATCTAATGACACGATTAAAAATATTAAATTGAAACCCAGAAAACTTAAAGAATCAATTAGAGCCCATAATCCGATAGGAGGTTCACTTATCTTCGATCAGTACTGTAGAGTGCCGGTTTCTTACTCTTACTTCCAGTTTCCTTTTGACTTGATCGTTATGAGTTTTTCTGGATACGATATCATACTTGGGCTAGACTGGCTAACGAAGTATAAGGCTGAGTTACTATGCGCTGAAAGAGTAGTCGGAATTAAAACCAAATTCGGAAATATGATGACTATACCATGCCACGGCTCAGCCGCAGATAGGAAATAATTTTGTTCTTCTCTAGAAGTCACTCCCGCTTCTATTGAGGATATTCCTATCGTCAGAAACTATGCGGATGTGTTTGAAGAAGTTGACATGCACTGAAAGAAAAAGAGGAACTGAGTAATCAAACTAAGCAACTTTTGTGGAAGGGTCTGATTAGACCTAGCTTCTCGAGCTGGGGTGCAGCAGTGGTGTTTGTCCCAAAGTCAGACGGTACCCTCAGGCTATGTGTAGACTACCGTGATCTCAATAAGCGAACTCTGAAAAATAAATACCCACTGCCATGCATTGATGATCTGCTAGACCGCTTGAATGGAGCACGAGTATTCTCTAGGATGGACCTAGCTACAGGTTTCCATCAACTGCGCATTGCCGAAGAATGTGTACCTTTGACAACTTTCAGAGGACCAGACTTATTTTATGAATGGCTAGTAATGCCCTTCGGCTTATGAACGCTCCAGTATACTTCGTAGATCTGATGAATAGAGTATTCCGAGATGTTTTAAATAAGTTTGTGCTGGTGTTCATCAATGATATCCGAATCTTTTCTAAATCCATTGCTGAACACGAAAAGCATCTGAAAGAAGTCTTGGAGATTTTGCGAAGCAATGTGCTGAAAGCCAAATTCTCTAAGTGCATATTCTGGCAAGAAGAGGTGAAATTACTTGGCCATGTTGTATCAAAGGAAGGCATTTCAGTAGATCCAGGAAAGATCTCAGCCATCCAAGATTGGAAGCAGCCTAGCACGCCCACCGAAGTCAGAAGTTTCTTAGGACTGGCTGGCTATTATCGAAAATTCATTAAGGATTTTTCGAAATTATCTTGTCCACTGATGAAGCTGACTAAGAAGCAAACAAAGTTCATTTGGACACCCGAATGTGAGGCAGCTTTCCAAGAGCTGAAACGGAGGTTGATCACTACTCCTGTGTTGACCATTATTGATGGCAATCAAGATTTGAAAGTCTGGACATACGCTTCTAGAGAAGGTTATTCTTTTCATCTAAATAAACATGTCAGAGATGACATTTTTAATGTCAAATCTAGTTTTAACATGTTATCCTTTTATCTATTTAAGGTATTGGTGTGGTACTAATGCAAAGAGACAAAGTAGTCGCATATGCTAGCTGCCAGTTAAAACCGCATGAGAAGAATTATGCCACTCAAGATCTTGAGCTAATGGCCATCTTATTTGCTTTAAAGATATGGAGGCACTATCTCTTGGGCGAGAAATTCGAGCTATATACTGATCACAAATCCTTAAATTATCTGTTCACCCAAAGAGATTGAACTTGAGACAACAGCGTTGGGTTGAATTCCTTGCACCTTATGACCTGGACATCTTATGTACTCCAGGGAAAGCCAATGTAGTGGCAGATGCTCTCAGGAGGAAGAATATGACTAGCACCAATCTTTTCCTCGCTAATCTCATTATTACATCTTCCTTGATCGATAAGATCTCTGCATTTCAGAAGAATGATGAATTTATTCAGAGGATCAGCAAAAGAGTTAGGGAAGGTGAACCCACGAGTTTCCAAATTGACGACAAAGGGGTTCTGAGGCTATCAGGCCGAATCTGTGTTCCGAACCACCATGCGCTCATAAAAGAAGTAATGGATGAATGTCACAAATCTAAGCTCAGTATTCATCCAGGGGAGAGCAAAATGTATCATGACCTCAAGAGCACTTTTTGGTGGAGGTCCATGAAGAGAGATATTTCTATATATGTTGCTAGATGTCCCACCTGCTAGCAAGTCAAAAGCGATCAGCAGAAGCTAACAGGATTGTTGCAACCACTAGAGGTTCTAGGTTGGAAGTAGGACCAAATTTCTATGGACTTTATTGATGGCTTGCCCCGAACTAGGAAAGGCAATGACATTATATGGGTGATTGTAGACCACTTCACAAAGACAGCCCATTTCATCCCTATCAAATCTAATAGAACAGCTCGAAGTTTGACACAGCTTTATTTCAGAGAGATTGTCAGACTACATGGAGTTCCTAGTAGCATTGTCAGTGATCGCGATCCGATATTTGCTAGCAAATTCTGGGAAGCTTTCCAAGAAGAGCTAGGGACTAAGCTGAATATGAGCACCGCTTATTATCCTCAGGCAGATGGCCAGACTGAGAGGGTGAACCGCATAATGGAAGACTTGTTGCGAGCATGCATTCTAGATTTTGGTGGGTCATGGCAAGATCATTTTCACTTGGTTGAATTCTCTTATAATAACAGCTACCAAGCAAGCTTGCAGATGTCACCATTTGATGCATTATATGACAGGCCACGCAGATCTCCCGCATGTTGGGTGGAACCCGGCAATCGATTAGTATTGGGTCCCGACATGATTCGTGAAGTAGCAGATAAAGTTGATTTTATTAAGAAACGGTTACTGGCTACTCAAAGTCGACAGAAGAGCTATGCAGACGCTCGAAGAAGGGATTTAGAATTTTCTGTTGGTGATCTTGTATACTTGAAGGTTTCCCCACTGAGAGGTGTAACTCGATTTGGGAAGACTGGGAAATTGGCACCGAGGTTTATTGGTCTATTCCCTATTCTTGAAAGGATTGGAACTCTCGCTTATAGGGTGCAGTTGCCTGACTGGTTGCCAGGAGTCCACGATGTATTTCATGTATCCCAACTTCGAAAGCATGTTCATGATCCAGATTTAGTTGTGGAGGAAGCAGCACAACAAGAATTGAAGATTACCTCGAGCTTAGCAGTAAGGAGGGAGCCAATGAAAATTGTTGGCAAGGAAACCCGAGTTCTGAGGAATAAGAAGATCCACTTAGTCAAGGTGCAATGGAGCGGGGATCCTAGCGACTGTACATGGGAGACTGAGGATAGCATCAAACAGGCCTATCCCAAGTGCAGAGTGGACATCTCCGAGTGACTCTTGTGTCGAGGTACATTTACAATACCTTGCATTTTCCGTTTTGTTTCCTACTTTACTATTGTTCCTTTTCAGGGACGAAAAGCTTTTAAGTGGGGGAGATTGTAACAACCCAGAAAATCTGAACCAATTCAAAATTTTTATTTTGGCTATTTCAGTGAATTTTGAATAGTTAAAATAATTTTTTTAAATAATAATGATTAAAAATTTATTTTAATCGAAATTAAAGCGAATATAATTATTTTAATTTCAAAAGGAATTAGAAATAGTACGGTAGTTTGAAAAGTAAAACCTGAACTTTGACTGAGTGTACAGGATTCAAAATTTAACGGATTTTAGTGAAACCAAAAAATATCTAAATTTGTTCGAAAATATCTTTCCAATGAATCCGAAAAATCGAAATTTCGTAGCAGAAATCAATAGTTATGGCCAGATGAATATTCAGAATAGTCGCTATAGTATAATTTATAGCCCGTATAAAAGGCCATTTCTCAAACGACCTCCGTTTTTGACGAAACCACTTTTGTCAGATCCGGAATGTCAAATTATTGCTAAGTTTAATTTTCCAGAATTTTTGGAATTAATATGTGAGCGTGGCAAAAGAAAATGTGTTTTGTCAATTTCAGTCAAATTTAATCGACTTGAAAATGGCCATTTTTCAAACGGTCTCCAAATTCGACGAAATTAATTTTGTTAGGACCGTATTGTCAAAACAAAGACAGAAATATTTTTTCTGGAATTTTTAGAGTCCTTATGTGGCCCCGGTGAATTTAAATGTACAATCAAATTAATTAAATAAATGAATTAATTTTTAAATTTAATAAAACCGGCTAAAGACAACCGTTTGGGCTGACGGGACCTAGCCCATTGGATCCAGAATTGGGGCTATTCAGTGAGATCAACTCCTGTTGGACTGAAATTGGAGTTGTTTAGAACTTATGGACTTTTTTGTAAAATTAACAATAAAATATTATAAAAGAGCTTTTGTCTTCTTCCTCAAAGCCCTAACCTACTGTAGTCGCCACCTTCATCATCCCATAGCCGAAATTGCTCCAACCTTCCCCCACTAATTTCCCTTCATCCACTCAACAAAAATCCATCCTCCTTTGGAGTTTATCGTAGAGATTTCCACGAGCTTTCCATCCATACGGATAATATCACCCAGAGTCGAACAACCGACGAGCTCCAGACCCGCGAAGTGGTCTCGTTCACGTCGCCACCACCTCCCCTAGGTGCGTGCGAGTTGGCCGTGACCCCCCTCCCCTTGTGCGCCTCACTCTCCCCTCGTCGTGCCAGTGTATGATCAACCTCCAGCACCTCGATCCGCGAGCAAATTCCAACCCTAGAACGGAACCCAATCTGAAAAGCTACGGCCTTTTCTGAATAAAGAGTGTATAAAATCATATTTTATTTTAAAATGCTAATTACACAAATTAAATCATAACTCATCCATACTGACTCAGAATAACTCGATTTTCGAAGCGTTGCGATCGTAGAGACGAGATGTACGATTCTAGACTGAAAAGAAGCGATTCTGAGCTGATTGAATTTTGGGTCAAATTTGCAGATCTGAACTATTCAGATTCAAAAGAACCGTGAGAAATTTTATTTCATTATTATTATTATTTATTCTAAAATGATTAGAATAAATCGTAATTGTATTCTCACTGATTCGCTGTATATGCTATGCTATGTGATTTGATTTGTATATGATGTGTTAATATAGACCTGTTAATTTAGATATTTTGTTAATATAGATCTATATGTGATGTGTTAATTAGAATAAATCATTTTTGTTGATATTTTGTTGAATCATATATATTCCAAAAAAAAATGGAGCATCATGTTTATTTATTGAATTGAACTAGAATCTTCAATTCAATAAAAAAATTCACCTTTGTTTATTTATTGGATTAAATTAAAATTTTCAATTCAATAAAAATTTCACCTTTGTTTATTTTGTTGAATTGAATTAGAACTTTCAATTCAATAAAAATATCACTTTGTTTATGTTGTTGAATTGAATTAGAACTTTCAATTCAATAAAAATATCATTTTATTTATTTTGTTGGACTGAATTAGAACTTTCAATTCAATATAAAAAAATATCATTTTGTTTATTTTGTTGAATTGAATTAGAACTTTCAATTCATTATTAAAAAAATATCATTTTGTTTATTTTGTTGAATTGAATTAGAACTTTCAATTCAATATAAAAAATATCACTTTGTTTATTTTGTTGAATTGAATTAGAACTTTCAATTCAATATAAAAAAAATTCACTTTGTTTATTTTGTTGAATTGAATTAGAATTTTCAATTCAATAAAAATATCACTTTGTTTGTTTGTTGATTGAATTAGAATTTTCAATCAAAATAAAAACAACGCTTTTGTTATTTTTGATTGAACTAGAATTTTCAATCAAAATAAAAATACCACTTTTGTTATTGTTTGATTGAATTAGAATTTTCAATCGAAACAAAGAAATTTCACTTTTGTTTGTTATTCGATTGGGTTAGAATTTTCAATCAAAAAAAAAGCAAATATCAAATCTTGTCATTTTGTTGAATTAGAATATTCAACAAAAATGAAATGTAAATTTCTATCACATTATGGAATTACTATAAAAATTGAAGTACTCATGTTTTAGATAAAAATAAGGACATTACATTAAAAAGTTTACATTTTAATGTAATGTTAAAAATAAAGAAAATGTTCATGTTTTTAACCGAAACATGAATTTATTAAAAATATAAAATTTTAAGGAAATGTTAAAAATAGAGAAAAATGTACATGTTTAGGAATAAAAGCATGTAGTCATAAAAAAACCATATTTTAATGTCATTAAAGAAATTAGCACAATGATCATAGTTTGAACAAAAACATGATTTCATTAAAATATACTTTTTTAATGTTAAGGATATAAGTAGGGAAAAATGTTCATGTTTTTAATCAAAACATGATTTCATATAAAATATACATTTTAATGTAATGGTTGGAAAATGGAGAAAATGTTCATGTTTTAACCAAAATATGAATTCATTAAAAATATACATTTTTAATGTAAAGTTAAAAATAAGAAAAGTGTTTATGTTTTAAAGTCAAAACATTATTAAATTAAAAATATACATTTTTAATGTACATGTTTTCAATCCAACATGATTCCATGTAAACAGTTCACATTTTTAATATAATGTTAAATAAAATTGAAAATGCACATGTTTTAAAAAGAAACCATCATTTCATTAAAAACATGAACATGATTTCACTAAAATTAAAAACATGATTTCATTAGAAATATACATTTTTAATGTAATGATAAAATAAAGAAAATGTACATGTTTAAAATGTAAAACATGTTATACATTAAAATTTCATTTTTTTTAATGTAATTATAGAAATGCAGAAAAGAAACATGTTTTAAAATGGAAATAGGTTCTACATTAAAATTCATTTTTAATGTAATAATAGAAATGTTAAAAATATGAAAGTTGTTCATGTTTTAAATAGAAAACATGATTTCATTAAAAATATGCATTTTTAATGTATAAAGGCAAACATGCAAGTTTTCAAAATAAAACACGTTTACAATAACATTTTGTTTTTAATGTAATGGTTAAAATCATATTCATAATTACACCGCATATATTAGAATTTACGCGCATTGTTAAAAGGGGTATTTGGTTTTAAGGACACACTCCTCAAAAAAATTAGATCAAAGGACAACTAAGTTTGATAATTAAATGAGGGACAAAGACCAAGTTGTATTATATCAACATGAAGTTCACTTTAATTTTATCATTATTACTAAATTAATTAAAAAATAAATGATTTACCTTAAAATTGAAAGAAAAAAAAAGTGATTTCAAAATTATTTTTGTTTATTGATGTTATTATAAACATATATAAATATTCAGCTCGGAAAGCTAAGTGAATATAGCTTTATTACTTAAAAATATAGCTTTATATTGTATCACTCAAATACAAAATTAAGTCATTTTAAAGCTAATCTCATTTGCACCAGAAAAAAGCTATATCGTAAATAACGAAGCTATATGCATATAGCTTTCCGTCCTGCATTTTTTTATACTCATTTTCTCCTATAGTTATGATACTAAAAACATTTCATAATTAATTTTTAGTAGTTTTTAATCTTATAATCACAGAAAAGGGTTTTTGTATTAGTTTTATTATTTGTGAAATGTAATGTGTGTCCTTAGTTTAAAATATTTGGACATTTTTCAATTAAATCATGAAAGTTGTCCTTGATTTACATTACGAAAGTAGCTTGTCCTTAGATCTAATTTTATTTTAAAATGTGTCCTTGAAACAAATATCCACTTGTTAAAATCATATTTATAATTACATCGCATATATTAGAATTTATATGCATTGTCAAAAATTCCATTTATAATTACATCCCATATATTAGAATTTATATGCGCTATTAAAATTATATTTATAATTGCAGTGCATATATTAGAATTTATATGCGTTGTTAAAATCATGTTTATAATTACATCGCAAATATTAGAATTTGTATGTGTTGCTAAAATCACATTTATATTACACCGCCACTACACCAAAAAAACGAATTTGAAACATATGGTATTTTTTTCTTGGTACACTTTTTTGTTGTTTCAAGGTATGAAACTGGTGTCTAGGTTTTCTGTTCGTGTCCAAGTGTTTCAACGTTTTTTAATATTTTTAAACATTTTATTTCACGTGAAAGAACCATTCTCGCAGCACCAATGATTAACAAAACTAAATTAGCGTTCCCAAAACCTTAAATCATCGGCCGCATTTCTTCTTTTCTGCAAGCTCGTTCCCTTCTGCGATCTTTTTTTTTTAT
The DNA here is from genome assembly GCA_030737875.1 of Allium sativum. Taxonomy (NCBI): domain Eukaryota; kingdom Viridiplantae; phylum Streptophyta; class Magnoliopsida; order Asparagales; family Amaryllidaceae; genus Allium; species Allium sativum. Next base: position 461,430,544 of record CM060920.1, read on the forward strand.
ATAAATCTTCAATCATCGATCTCCTCAACATCAATCGGGTACCTTCTATGGATCTGTCGTCTAGCCGAGCTTCCATCTAACCAATTTTCAAGCTTCCATCTAGCGGATCGTTGATTGTTTAGTTTCGATCTACTGGATCTGTACTGATTAATTTCGATCGTCGAACTTCCATCGATGGATCTATCCTCATTATTGTCAACCGTCGAGCTTCCATATACGTATCTGTACTAATTAATGTTGATCGTCGAGCTTCCGAGCTTCCTTCCTTTGGCCACTTATCGGATTTGTCAAAGGTTAGTAATAGGATGAATGTTTAACTCACTATTCCATTTGTTTGCTTTGTCTTGCTTTGGCTGCTTTGGTTCGGGTTATCCACTATAGTTAAATGATTATTACTCTAAATTTTATTCCAAATTGGAAATTGTTACTTTGAGTTCGATTGATAATCAAAGTTATTATGTATAACCATTGCTCCTTTTAAAGCTACGCTTTGTTGAAAGCTTTAGTCCATCTTTGAATATTATACCTTTTCTTGTTACCTTAATGCTTCAGTTGTTAACTATGGAATAGACTAATATGTATTATGATAATTAATTAATACACGCTACCCTTTTCAAATATGTATTTTGTGATAGTGGTGAAAGAACGCTATACTCACAAGCTACGTTGCTGACTTAGAACAATTCTGGTGAAAGAAGAAAAAAAGGTAAATATTCATTTTTCATATCATACATTAGACAATAATCATGAATTTAATCGGTATTCATATATTTTAATGAATCAAAGTGACTCACTAGATTAATTGACGTAAATAAAGAGTCGTGAATAATTAAGATAGGAGGCATATGTATTTGGGATGAAATACCTGGTCCTACATCAATTTGTTGCAATGCTAACGTAGTTACTGTATTATTTATATGTTAATTAATTGGTTTTTTATTAACTTAACTTACATGAAAAGTTAATTAGAACACCTTAACAGGCTCGAATTCCCCACTCTTGACATTTTAAAATGAATCATCTCACATAGTTTAGTTTTACTGAAATTAACTTTGAGGCTTATGCTGTTGGCAGCCATGGAAAATGAGAACAATGCATCTAAAATGAACGGTGCAGAAACATTGTTTGACCTGGAATGCAACACTGATTAAGGACTAGTCATCTTGAGTCATTCGATGGTCTGATCAAAGTTTGTTAGACCACTTTCGGTATGGATGACGAATTCGATAATTTAGTTATCCTCACTTTTGATCTCACATAGACTTATTCAATCCCACATTACAATCTATATTTGTCCACCAATAAAAATGTTTTACTACCGGATTCAAAATAATTTTCATGTTTTAAAACAACCTTGAAGGTTGTTTTGGATGCTTCAAGTGAACCAATCATCGCCCATTACAGAACAGATTTTACAGGCTAGGGAGGAGAGTAGTTTCCGAATGATGAGTTGGAAATAAGCTAACGAATGACTTTATAGTAGAAGCAAGTAGATAATACTGACATATTAGTCTGTGACAAATAGAAAAAGGGAACCTAGAACACTAGTTAAGAGTTGCATGCTGGTCATTTCGGAATTGAACATAGCCTCAGGCCAAAGACTCGTCCTAGCCCAAGCCACCAAGACTTGGGGATTTCTTTCTGAGTTTTTGGTCTTAAACTCCTTAAGCAGAATTTGGTGTTTTGGCTTTTGCATCAAAGGAACATAATGATTTCTTTTGGTTTATGGATGAAACTCAACTCAACTATTAACAATTATTATGAACCATTTGTCCATTTTTACCATTTGACTTAACTATATCAGAAACATATTTTAATTGTGTCAGTTTTTGTAAATATGTTCTTGCTGTTGTCTCAACTATAGAGAGAGATGATTAATATTTAATTTGATCTTAATGTGGTTATCATCGGGCTTGGATTTATAAATCAGAACCCAAATAATGTCCATGTGAATGATTATTAATAATTTCTTATCCTCTCCTTAATAACAAATCAAGAGACCTTATAAAAAGTTATGCCTAAAGTATACGCCATCCTTTCATCAATCCAAAATGAGAACATTTGATTCTTCTCTTTGGTTATTTATTTTTCTTTCTTTTTTACGTTTTTGGTGTTATGACTAGTTGTTTTTCTACTAAACGTTGTATTATTTTTTATATAAGTAATTGATAAAAAAGAGCTTAAAGATGTTCTTACTCAAGCAGTGGACTTCAAAAGCAGGTAATTACTGTTATTTTCTATAACATTTCTGTAAAATTGAATCCTTGCCTGAATAAAAAGGATAAAAAGCCAAGAAAAAAAGAAACCGTGAGCTTTGTGATACAACAAAATTTAAAACTCATTTGCCTAGCTGTGGACTGCAAACTTTTCCTTTATATGTTTGTTCTTTTCTAATTTTCATTAAGATGCAATATTGATTTGGGAAATTTTTGCGCATGTATCATCTTTAATCCAGAAAACTGTTCATACCTCTAAATAGATGACCTCATTCAAGTGTTTGGAGATTACACCATTGTCAACATTTAGAGCACTCAACAGGCTCCTTGGTGTTTTCCTTTTTTGTTTCTTGAGAGCTATAGTTTGTTTTGAGTGGTTTCTTTCCATAGGGATATATACTACATCTGTTTTAATTATAAAATTAAATTTGATTACTACTTATCCAAGTAAAACTCTGAACAAATGAGGAAAGGACCAACCACAGTTCTATTGTAGGGTCATAATTGACTCCTACATAATGCACTTAAAAAATCAACTGATAACACTATTTAACTTTAGGACTGAGGCATATTTTTGCAGTGAAAATATCGACTTGCAGAGAAATATAAACTGATAAAGCTAACTTTTAGGACTGAGGCATATTCTTGGCAGCTTTATATTACTAAATGTTGAAAGGAATATTCTTGGCAGCTTTATATTACCCATTACTCTTCACTCTAAATATTACAATTCCTGTTATCTTTGTACAATCATTCAAATCAATACAAAACATTATTCTCTTCTCTATTAACTCTATGTTACATTCGCTCATGAAAATCAAACTTGCATGTTAGGATTTTATCTTATGTGTTGTAGAGATGCAATAATCTAATGGGTGGGAAAAAAGTATTATTGCAACAAGCAAAGAATGTGTGAAATGCAGTTTATGATTTGAGCTACTTATTTGGTATAATCGACAAGAAGTGGAGGTGTAATTTTGAGTTGAAAGATATTAGAGATTTTGTGCAGTTCGATTGCAGTAAATTTTGACAATAGTGGTTGTTATGATCTTTTGAGCTAAAGCAGGTCAGATTTTGAACAGCGTCATTCGTCAGTATTAAGGCTGAAGCCGATCAAATTCATGTAAAAACACGCACATTTGAATTTCAGTTTTGTAAATAACATAAGTCAGAAATATAAACATTTTTGATGGAGCTGAGATTCTATACTATATTTATATGTTTAATTTTCCAACTAAGATTTTTTTTTTTTTTTTTTTTTTGGCTATTAGAGAGATTGAAATAACAACTTGTGTGCATATTAAGGAGTTGTTTTAAAAGTTTGTGTTTGGATAAAAGAACAATGAACCCAAGTTTAAAAATGCATCTGCGTATTTGGGCTCATAATTTTAACAGTCGCCTTTTGGAAACATGAAAATTTATCCTTGAAGTATTAACATTCATATTCTGATATGATGAAATTAAATGATTATGGTTGCAAGTAATGTTTATTCCCCATTCTTATTTCAAAACTTTGCTATGTACAATATATCACAGCATGATGCACTTATTCACAAGTTCACTTTCATTGCAGGTCTACTTTTCGAATTGGGGGATAGCGCGGTACAATCGACCTAAAATACAAACTGGCGCACCTGATCATCCTAGCAAACCACTGCCTATTAGGCCGCGAGGCCGGTGAAAAGCTCTTTGACGACGCAATAAGGACTACGTGTTTTCGTTTCAGTCTTACGCTAGCAATAGTGAGCTACGCAGGGACACCAAAGGTAGCAATAGGAGCTGAAAAGAATTTTCTTGATTCTGAAGTTTTAGTTCATTGCATGAAGGAATCTTTTCAGAAAATATCTGAGGCAACCATTGGAAAGTGAATTGTTCACATTTCCATAAAGAAAAATTATTTATGCTCGAAGATAAGCCATCACAGTTGCAAAATTGAAATGTGCTTCTGAATTAGCTCACTTAGAAGGAAAGAATTATATGCTTGCTGCTCGCAAGGTATATTCTGCATTCCTATTCTTAATCTTGTGTGCTTCTGCGAACTTTGATAATTCCCTCTTCTCGAGTTTATACATATTGCTAAGCTGACTTGACCATTACCTGTTCACGAGTTTGAGTCTTACAGATTTATTGATGAGGTCGAGAAATGGATAAACTGGTCGTGTGTATACACACTCTCTCTCTCTCTCTCTCTTATCCATGATGTGTGCAATTGTAATTACAAGGCATCTCTTATTTTTGACAGATAACTGCTATTATTTTGGATCAAAGCGAGCTTTGCACTTCCCTACGAAACTGAATACTGTCTATTTTTGTGAATCTTCAAACAAGACGAGACAGTGGTTCAAAACCAACGGTTAGTTGCACAAGCTTCCAGCTCTATCATTAACTACCTATCACTGTTTCAACTTCACATATCTATAGCATTGTGTCTCACGGCAAAGGCAATAAAGCTTGGTTCTATAGTTTTCTATAACTCATTGACTATTCTATTACACCATCTTACATTCAATGAGTTAGCTATAGTTTTTGTTAGAGCATGACCAGAAATGAATTACTCAGTAAAAGAATAAATTTAACTACACATGATGGGGTAAGATATATATGAATTGTTACATGCTGTTTGTTTCATTTCAAAAACTCACAAATTTGTTTAAGCTAAAGAAGCCTGCAACAATGAGGCAAGGAGTGTCAAAAGCAGACCACAGACACCTTTAAAATCCATCTTTCAAAGCTATCTTAATACCCTATTCTTTTTATCATTATGCTGCCATTATTATATTTGATAAGATTTCTGCAGCGAATTGGAAGCAGCCACAGTGGTGGACAGGCACATGACACCTCAACCTGGTACAATCTAATCTACCGTAGAATCTAAAATATGAGACTGTTGCTTGTCTTAGTTTATTATTATGGTGTGACCCTAAACAGATTTGATTTTTAGGTAAGATTAGCATTGTTGTATATTCAATATCTCATATAGGATTAAGTTGAATTTTATATGGCTTTCACATGATCATGTCATCCAATGCAATTGTCCTTTTATTCTTCCTTTTCATTGGTTTGATGGGGTTGCGATATGCGTACTTTAACGTGTTCTTTATACTTTTCTTTTTTAGACCTGCAGTCCAGGGACAAGAGTGCAGAAGAGAACTCCTTGCATTTGTTTATTTCATTGATGAGATATTGCTACATATGGTGGCCTTTGTGCACTTGTTTCATTTGATCGAGCAGAATTGAAGGTATCTTTATTTTGTAGTACCTGCAGTGATTTTTATGCATATAGATAGATGTGTTTTATGTCAAACTCAAACTATTTATCTATTTGATATTTCAGAACAGCCATCGAGAATTCCAGCTTTCGAAAGATTTTAGAGCTCGTGCCTGAAGTCAAAGAGCTCATTAATGATTTCCATGCAAGGTGAAATCACTTAAGCTTACCTGGTAAACCATGCTTGATGCAACTCCTTGATCTAATATGATTCTTCTTTGAATGGTTATTAGTATGTTTAATGTTGACAGTATACTAGATCGATTACGGAGTAATGACCAACATCACTCTCGAGTTCCATTTACTGGTCTGGAAGTGGAGTTATACTGTGACATTATTTATAGGGAGGCTATCAACTGTGACATTGACGTGGGTGGGAATAAAAATGTGAAGAATATAAGTATATGGTTACTCTTTTTCTGGTTTGGGTTAATGATAATAAAATCTAGTTATTGGTAGTGTCTTCGCTCTTCAATATGCAAATCCTATATTTTCTTTATTACCAGCCTTACATTTGATGGCATTAAACAAGATATACACAAATTGTATGAATTTGTGCATAATTTATGTGATACTTACAAGCATACATTATAATTTAATGTTTTATGGATGGTATCACTTAAGCCCCCAAATAAGCGAGCCAAGATACTATATGTGACATCTAAGCACCATTAAAAAGTTTAGGAAATTATTTACTTGAACTTACAATCATTCTAAAAGAAGAACTTCCTACTTTTGTTATTAACTTGATATTGCTATAGTAGCTGCAATAGCAATGCCAGGTACACAATTTCTTTAATGATGGTCTAAGGTCCATGCATATAACGGTCGACTGTGACTGGAGATGCTATTAATCGGTTCATTACTCATTTACATTGTAAGGTTGCACAAATAGTTAGATATTTATACTTATGGGTCATCTGAATTATTTATTGACTATTTTATGCAACTGTGTTCTGTGTTAACTATGTTATTCTTACGCTGCTTAATATTCTAGCAATGCAAGATTTTTGTTGTAGTTGTAGGTATGGATTTTTAAAAGACAATACGATGAATCAAGTTGCGTAGAAAGTGTTTACGAGCAAGTTTAGTTATCTTTATATGTTAAATTATTATATTGTCAATCTTATACTTGTTATAACTTGAATTTGTAATGTTATATTTGTACCTTTTGTTTCTTCAAAGATATGATTTGTCATTACTCTATAATAATTTGTTTATGGTAAATTTGCTTATGAATTTTTTAGCTTTTAATCTATTTATGTTACTGAAGATATCAATTGCAACCATATAATAAGTGTTTCCCATGGTCAATTTGAAATGTCTAACAAATTTTGTCAGTTGTCATTTTGAAACACCTAGTAAGTGTTGCGGGTTATTATCTTGAAATGCTTATTAATTATTGCTGGTTATCATCTTGAAACACTTACTCAGTGTTGCAGACTATCAATTTGAAACACTCGTTAAGTGTTGTTGATTATGTACTTGAATCACTCACTCAGTGTTGCGATTTATTAATTTGAAACATTTAGTAAGTGTTTCAATTTTTCAATCTGAAACACCTGCTAAGTGTTTCAATTTGTCAATCTGAAACATAATATAGGTGTTTCAAAAAACTGCAACATACTAATATGCAACACCTAAAAAGTGTTTCTAATAATTTTAGCAACTTTTTATTATCGTTTCAAATTGGCAATTTTGGTGTTGTGCGCATATATTAGAATTTATGCTCGTTGTTAAAATCATATTTATAATTAGATCGCATATATTAGGATCTATATGCGATGTTGAAATAACATTTATATTTACATTGTATATGTTAGAATTATATGCACGGTCAAAATTTCATTTATATTTACATTTGCATATGTTAGGATTCATATGCAAAGTAGACTCGTCATTGGATAAATTTTCATGTAAATGATATATATTCTGTTTGACGGTACATAAATATGATTTGCCAATAAAAATGTTCTTTTATTTGGCATGTTAAATACGTTAGAGAGATCATCGAAGAGTTTATATATATAAATATATATATATAAATATAAATTAAAAATAAACGGATCGCGCGCGGTAGTTCGCGTTTTGAAATTGTAACTTTAAACGATTATACCGAAAGATCCAACCGTCGGATTTTCCCAAAACTGGAACCGTTAGGACCGCTTTGAGGAGATCTTTCCAAAGATATAAATTTTGTTAAAATCCAACGGTTAGATTTTGAGATAAGTGTAAATAAAATTTCGATAAAAACAACGCTAGGGCCGCCCATCGACCCGAAGCATCGCTAAATAAATTTGGCTATTTTTATATAAATAAAAATAGCGATAAATCGTTATTAAATACTATTAACGATATGAAAAGATTTTTAACTATATATATGCGTGAATCATTTGAAAAGACCAAAATTAAATCTCATTTCAAATGGTTATACGACGATTTAAATTGAAGCTCTTGAAGACGACGATTGAACACCGACGATCTTCACATCGAAAGGATAACTACTGATGTCTGGCATTGGCTAGCTACCAATAAAGGGTTAAAGTGGTAGTTGTTCGGATGTACTTGTTGATTGTCCGGATACGCGAACACCTCTCTTCCGTATTGGACATAAGGGATAAGGAATAAGGTGACTCCGGTTTCGTTCAGACCCAGAACGGACTTGCAAATGGATGTGTGTCCAGCATTGAATTTCATTCTGTGTAATTAAACTGATTTCTATTAATATATATCTGTAGTGGCGGAGGATTTATTCTCTTTCTTAACACCCTTCTTTGAGACGCACAAGCTCAAAGGTGATATATTAGTAGTTATCGATCGCATGGCATGAATTGTCAATGTGACATTCCAAGATGCAATTGATCGAGGCTATTGTTGAAAAGCAGAGCCTTGTGGATGATGCTCAAAGCATAGCCTATTTTGGCATAGTTTTGTGTATTATGTTACCTCGCGAGCCTCACACCCCGGTAGAGTCAAAAATGGGACAAGGGAATGCAGGGAGTGCACACGTTTCTTTCTAGCTAGAAGTGGTGTTTGGGTTTTTACAAGACCCGACATTTTTACTTATGTGGTTGATGGATTATAAGGCGCCTCAGATTTATTGGTCGCCAATGGCCAAATTATAGGTCCAATAGGATCGGGGAGCGTGTGTTCAGGAATTGCCAATCCACTAAAGTATTTGTAGACTGGCCCTGCAGTATCCAAGGGTCCGCCAACGTCCGAATCCTGAGACATTGCTAGAATGTATCGAATCGGTTAGGAGATCGTCCCTAGCATTGACTCATGATGGAAACCCAATCTCCAATACGACATCACGGTTTTGATTGTAAACCCATATATGGCGACATAGTATATGGTAGCTTTGCCGTCTAGGATTGACACATTTACTTTGAAGTATTTTTGAAACATATTAGACACTAATAATAATATTAAAAATATTATTTTCTACGTATCAAGAGTTTTTGATCATTATAAGGTAAAACTCTATCCTACGGTTTGCGTTGCATTGTGTGATGGGACTTGAGTCTTATAATGATTTCATTTTCTAAAAAGCATTGCGTTGTTTTGACTTAAAATTTATAAAACTTATGCACTGACAATCCAATGGAGTAAACCCGTTCCGCGTTAGCAGCGTGGTCCAGTGATTTTCCATATTGTTAGTTAAGTAAGATTTCTCATACCAGTCTCATAACTGACTCGTAGTTTGTTTCACATTGCAAATTCAGGTGCCCTCTTTCCACACGGGCAGCCAAATGACAGGTTTTAGGTATGGATATTTTCTGGACTGGAGCTTACTAAGGAAGAAGATGAAGACTCTTTTTCTTTTTATCTTTTTATTTACTTCTTGAGACATTGAGACATTTTTAAGCATTGATGTATTTTGGTGGAGATTGAGATTTTTCTTTCCTTGTTTTAGACATCTATTTTGCTAAGTGTATCCTGTACTACGTACTCTGATGCCTGTGATGATATGTTGTGATGACATTTCCATTTCCGCTGCAATGATTTTTATGTCCTGCTATTATCTGAAATCTGTTATTGTTCTAATTATGTTATGATTCTATGATTATCCTTACTTTCGTACCACAGAAGTTGGGGTCATCACAAAAAAGGTAACTTTTATTGTATAAACAATTTATTTCCAATGTGACAAATCCTACTTTAACCTATGATCATTTGTTTTATGAATCAATAATACAATAAAGATGTAATTTTTAATGTGAACGTATTTTATTCAAAACAATGAATATATTGTTTATTCATACATACAATAAAAAATGTGATTTTTATTGTATAAACATTTTCTTTCCAAACGATGGATATTTTATTTTCATATATACAATAAAAAGGTGATTTTTATTTTATAAGCATTTTCTTTTCAAACGACGAATATTTTATTTTCATATATACAATAAAAATATGTTTTTTATTGTATAAACAAATTCTAATCAAACATGAACATTTTTATTTTCATACATACACAATTCTAATCAAACATGAACATTTTTATTTTTATATATACAATAAAAATATGATTTTTATTGTATAAACAATTCTAATCAAACATGGACATTTTTATTTTCATACATACACAATTCAATCCAACCGTTTATCGCAGTCACAAACAATCAATTCAGATTTTATACAATACATATATGAATTTCACATCGCAACCAGTAATTAATTTTATTTTAAATTAGATATCTCATAGTGGTTTTGCTCCTTCGTATTTGATGACTAGCTCCAAATATGTCCCAGTCTATTCTGAAATGTAGATCTTGAATTTACGGTTCCAACGGAGGTTGTTTCATTGAATTCTGATATCGAACGAACAAGTTATGAATTTTTCAAGAATTTACAACAATTTAATATAATCAAATTAATTAAAGAATTAATTAATTACATTGATTAACGCATCTTGCCCACTCAGTAACCACCCGACGTTCAAACCCATCTGTTCAATGTCAAATCCCTTAACCGCACCTCCTTACGACGCCTGCCACCACCATCGGACACCGCCACTTCAACCGCCACCTCACCACGTCCCTGCACCCACCACCACCTTACAACTCGCACCCCCTATGGCTCCCCAAAATGCACACGAACGGACCGTGTTTGAGCACCAAACTCCGTATGAAATTAAAGAGGTCGAAAATCTCTTCAATATTCGCTTTACAATCACCTTGAATTACTTAAAGGATTGTGAGAATTTAAAGTTTTAAAATCGAACGAGCTCAGCCATTGAAAAGGATATGGCAGTGCAGGTTTATTGAGAGACTAGGGTTTGTATTTCTAGGATATTTATAGGTTACATTATTTTATTATTTAATTCTCTTTAAAACTCAAAAATAGTCACGAACCCAAATCAAACCCAACGACTATCGCCCCAAGCTAAATACCCCCATTCCAGACACAATGGGATATGTCCCGCAAGCCAATTCGACTGTTTTAATCAGTTTTTATTTAAATTAAAATATAAAACATTTAATATTAAATTTGAACGTACATTTTAATTTACCGGGGCCACATATTGACTTCAAAAATTCCCGAAAAATAATTCTAGCTATGTTTTGACGATACGGTCCTAACAAAATTAATTTCGTCGAATTTGGAGACTATTTGAAAAATGGGCTTTTTAATGGTCATCCAATTCAACAGAAATTACCAAATGCGTTTTAATTTACCACGCTCACATATTAATTCCAAAAATTATGGAATTTTAAACCTAGCAATAATTTGACATTCTGGATCGAAGAAAAGTGGTTTCGTCGAAAATGGAGGTCGTTTGCAAAATGGCTATATATTATATTAAATAAATATATTACCTATAATAGAAAGTAAAATAGAGAAAAAGCTGAGATGGCGCACTTCTATTTTATTATATCTGACGTGTTACGCAAATGGAGCCCCTTCAACTTTCTTACATCGCAGAATTTTGAATGTTCTTATTCAGTTATTCTGGTGTTCTCCCCTTTTCTTTTTCTCCTGTTCCCAACCGTTCCCCCCTTTTTCTTTTCCACGTTAATTCCTCTATCATTATTTCTCCTTGATTTCTTTTCCTCTTTGTTGTAACTTCCTTTTATTTCCCAGTTTCTTCAATCCTACTATTCATCTTTCTATAATCGTCTGCCAACTGTCTTAGTGGATGGGTTGTTTTTCCTTCCACTAAGGGTGCGTTCTTAACCAACGCGAGCGGGGTATTTGAGCATGGCATTTGAGCGTGACATTTGAGCGTGGTACTGTAGCGAACGGGGAATGTGTTTTTAGCTGCGAACGGGGTATTTGAGCGGGGTATTTAATTGTAAATTTATATGTTTAACTGTAATTTATGTTTAATTTATTTATTAATTGTAATTTATATTTAATTTATTTTTTATTTTTATTTTCAATTTATTGTGTGTTTGTTGGGAACAGTTTCATTGGAACAAACGCGTACAACATACGGTTGGGAACAATTGAAAAAGTATGTGTGACGACCGCCCATAACCCCCGCACTAAACAAGAGGAATAATATACTAAAGGTGTGCCAGGCTGCTATGGACGATCATCAGAGTAGGTAAACACATCGAAACCTGTCGTAGAACTCACAGCGCATGGATAAAATATAGTAGAACATATACAACAGGTAATAATAATGAGGTATCATATAGCAAATTTTTGAAACTTTCTCAACATCCAGAAAGATTATCCAACTGATATCAAAGTTTGTACATAAGGCCTCACTACAGCTCTCAAGCAACTCAAACAGCGGAAATAGAAATACTAGATAGTAATAAAACTGGTACGCCAGCCTCCTGCTCGTCATCACTCAGCTTCCTCGTATCACTAAGCTCCATTACCTGTAACCTGCTACTTAGTCTGCCCATCCACAACCGGATGAACAGCCCAAGGTAATAAGAGGAGACATAAAACCTTGAGTCAGACAATAGTCTTAGTGAGCGATAATACAACTAACAAACTTCAACAAGAAAATATATGAGAATGGGTAAATGAACAACTTATCTACCCACATCACCAGAGAAGAACTCAACCTTATCTTCCCCACATCGGACATTGATAGCCTTTACACCAAGCATTTCAACCATTCATCCATAGAAACCAGAACACCCATTCAATCATACATAACACACATGACATCCAGATTATATAGGTCTCACACAGACAACCCTAATCGAGTTTAACATTCCTCAAGTACTCTCGCCAGAGGCCTAGACCAATATCACTTAAGCACTCAAAGAACATCTCCCTCGACTTTGGATAATCTATGTGAGATAGTACAAACAGAACAACCAATCATCCATGACTGACTCTGGCTATCACCGCCAATCCTGCTTCGAAACCATCGTTATCGTATGACTAGCCCATATTGCCATCCGTCAAGGGCCATACTCGAAACCCCGGTTCTAGCGAAACTCCATACACCATACAACGAAATGTATTCCAGGCCATACAACGATACCCAGGGTATTCGACCATACAACGAAATCGTATAACCCTTGCTCTGAGCCCGCTAGAACCCATGATAACGATAATCTCTCGGCCTTCGCATCTCCAATCGCTATCAATCGCGACTGTTCACCAACTCAGGACACTTTAGAGTTGTCATGCTCAGAACACCATAGAGCAATCCTCATCACCCAACTCAAGACACTTTAGAGTTGTCACTACATTCGTTGATCCACCTTGATCAACGAACACATTCACCACTTCGAGCCTTCCTACTTGAACCACCTCGAAGTTAGCACTACCTTTGATCCGAAGTAAGCATCAATCATAAGGATCAAAACAATCCATAGCATCATATCAACTTGCTAGAGAAAGCCAACGACAGCACATAGGCCATTCACCACAGCATTAAAAAGCGCTGCTGAAATTCCCTCCATTTTAACCAACCAGGGTAGGACCGACCCGACCAACTCCAGGACCGACCCGCCTCCCTGCATCCTTGGACCGACCCACCCCCTTGGGACCGACCAGAATATGCTTCCACCTGACCGACCAAGATTTACCCCATCTGACCGACCAGCTCCTCTAGAGCGACCAGCTACAGAGCGACCAAGATTCCAGAGCCACCAGGATTCCAGAGCAACCATAATTCCCGAACGACCAGGATTCTAGAGCGACCAGCTCCAGAGAGACCTGCCTCCATGCAGCTTTGGATCGACCCGACCTCCTTGCAGCTTTGGATCGACTCGACCTCCTTGGGACCGACCAGCTTTGGATCGACCCCGTCAAGACCGACCAGATTTTGCTCCACCTGACCGACCAGCTCCTTCAGAGCGACCAGGATTTGCTTCCAGTAAAACCAACCAGAATGCCACCATCTGAAACCGACCAGGAACACTTCTGCTCCTTCTGGACCGACCTTCTTAAACCGACCAGCTCCCTGACTTACTTCCCAAGCCATACTTTGACCGACCACCTCATTCCAGACCGACCCGACCAACTCCAGGACGACCAGAAACCTGCACATCTCCAAATCGACTCCGATTTCGACCAAAACTTCGCCAAACGACGAATCCGACGAAACCAGCTTATCCGATTCATCCAAACGCAATCACAAACATGTTATGCAACCAACAATATCATCAATCTAACAATTTCCATCAAAACACATAAATTTCCCAAAACATGATAAGTGAATCATATGAACATAAAAACGGTTCTAACTTGCATAATCTTGAGAAAAATCATAAAATTAACCATTTAAATTATCTAGATCAGATCCTAAGGTGATTCATATATAAAATGGACTTAGCATGGTGTGGATCTAAGGAAAATAACATGGAAATGATGAAATTAACATCCTAAAACCCATATACTTGCATGAATCCGAATGAGAGATGTAAATCACTCACCAATTCTTCTAATCGATGCAAAAACAATGAAAAAGCAATCCGGACAGCGAACACTTCGAATCAAATCCTTCAATCCGATGAATTCGCCCTTGAAACGATGTTGATCTAGCCTTGAATGGTATAGATCTTCGATTTCCCCTTTGGATTTGGAATTTTAATGGTGGATAGAGGAAGAAGGAGATCAAAGCCTCCCCATAAGAGAATGAAAAATTCTAACCTTTCCCCATATCCCTTACCCCCTATTTATAGTCTCCACCAACCCCTTAATGGGCCTTCCCCAAATCAGCCCATTAGCCTTCCAAAACCTGAACAGCCAACTGAAAAACCTTAAAACAGCGATTTCTCCCAAACCGCTGAACCAAATCCTTAATGTAACCACTCTACGGAAAGGGAATCATCAATTCCTTTCCAATGGCACAGGTCTCACCCTCTGATTCGACCTGAGTCAAAAGTTATGCCCAGTACAAGACTGACAGGGGAAAAATGGTCACAAACAAAATCGGTAAAAATTATGGACATGTCACACATCCCCATAAGCAACATATCAAAAGATGAGAATGATCCAACCCTCAGGGAATAAAATAAAAATATTTTATGATCTTCCGATACGTAAAATGCGGGCTGTTACAGTATGAGAACAAGTGAAAGTATTTTTACTGCATGGAAAATGGGAACAAGTGATTAATGCAACCTGATGTGTGGACGTCTTTAATGCAGAAAATGTGTGGACGTCTTTATGCAGAAAATGGTTGAAACGATAGCTGGAAGTATTCATTTACAAACAAAGAGGCGCCAAATAGTGAAAATGGGTTGTAATTAATACATCTGGGCAATTCATTTACAAATAATATGGATTGGCGTCCGACGCGTCGGACGCCAACACCTTCTTTTTCAACGTTCAGCAAACGTTCCTTTTGAGTGGAGTAAAACTCGTTGGCGTCTGACGCGTCCGACGCGTCGGACGCCAACGAAATGCCCAACGTGCCAAAAATGGACTGCGAACAGGGCCTAACTAGATAGCCTTTACCGTTGTCTATTGCTCCACCTTTTACTCCGCCCACGGCTACACTACATCTATGCATACGTTCCAGCCTATTTCCTCTGTCTACCCTCATATGTACGCAAATCTCATAATTCTACACACACTGTCACAAATCCTCCTTTCACAAATTGCCAGTACCCTTTTTCCCACTTCAGCAACTTCCACACCAGATGTCAACAAAACTTCCAATTCCCAATTCCCAATTCGTAATACCAAAGACAAGTCCTTTATCATTGTTCGATATCAATTCATTGCAAAATCATTTAGTCACTTGCTTATTTCTTCGATCGGGACGTACTTATGCTGGATTTCAACGTCCAATTATTCTGCAAGATCGTTTGACCTAATTGGTTGTGTCTACGGTCTAGACGAGATTCTGCTTTATTTCAAGATCAGGTAATATGTGAAATACTAGCATTCGATTTGCATAGATCATGTAAAGGTTTATACTATGCGTTTGTTTCAAATTATCTTATCAATTGTGCCCTATATCGTAAACAATCTGATTTTTCCAATACAACTTACTGATTTTTCCAAATCATTTGGTGGGAAGTTGCAGTAATTAGGTGAAGTGTTTTAATTGTGGAAAAAATGGACATAAAAGTTTCAATTGTGTGATTCCATTATTATCTGGGCGTAAGGAAGTATGGGAGGCTGAGACTCATCATCAAATATTAAATTCGGGTATGATATTAATAAAGAAGTTCCTAAGATCTCAGGACCAGATCAATATTGTCAAAATATGTCAAGATCTTGGCACAGGAGAAGGTGGATTTTATAGACCAGAATTTGATAATGGCGCAAGATTAAAGCTTTATATGATGTGTCTTGGTAAGAATTGGAATCCAAAGACAAAAAAGTATGAAGTCAGGCGATCAAGCGATGGGGTGTTTCCTCCTGAAATCCCGAATGAGTTTAAATCTCTGGTTGGTGAAAGTATGGGTATAGCAAAAAAAGAATTAGCAGCGAAAGGTGAGAGTGTGGAAGATATTCCAACTATGACACCGGACACTTGCATCATTAATTTCTACAACATAGATGGGAAATTGGGTCTTCACCAAGACAAAGATGAAAGTAAAGAGAGTCTCATGCCGGGATTTCCAGTAATGTCGTTCTCTATTGGAGATTCGGCTGAATTTGTGTATAGGGATGAGAGGGGTAATGGATTGGTGAAGAAAGTATTGCTCGAGTCAGGGGATGCATTAATTTTTGGAGGGAAATCAAAACATATATATCATGGAATTAATGGTATATTCAGAGGGACGGCACCGGCATGGCTCTCTGAAGAAACAAATCTGAAATCTTGTAGACTCAATCTTACTTTTAGACAGGAAGGTAAACCGAGATTACAAGAGGTAAATGTTGTTCCTCATGTTTTATCTGTTTTATCAGATTCTCTCTCTATTCAGGCCGATTCAAATTCCATTCATAAATCATATGCGGATGTTTTAAAGTTTACTAGATCACATAACATCTGGAATCCTACATCTCATAATAGATTTTCGCATGTGAAAAATGTTAGAGATGGATGCTGTTTTAAATGTGGAGACTTTGGTCATTTGGAAAAGTTGTGTACGAATGGCATTCGCTGTTT
Organism: Allium sativum; assembly: GCA_030737875.1. Taxonomy (NCBI): domain Eukaryota; kingdom Viridiplantae; phylum Streptophyta; class Magnoliopsida; order Asparagales; family Amaryllidaceae; genus Allium; species Allium sativum. The sequence continues at coordinate 461,447,522 of CM060920.1, forward strand.
CAAATGCAGGGGAATTGGTCATCGATCATCCAATTGTCCAGACATATTTAGGGGAAAATCAGTATATGATCTGCTGCACTTCAATTGTTCGAAATTATGTCTGAAACTAATCGAGCTCATTGATGTTTTCGGATTAGATTTTTCTCATCAGGATAATGGAGGGGGTTATTGGTTGTTGTTGTTGGGGTGGCATCTTGAAGGACTCATTGAGGGATTATGGTGGCGTAAAAACATTTTTGTTGATAGTGCGTACCCACCGTTGCTGAGGCCGATGAGTAGAAAGGATCATGCAATTCAATTCAGTTTAAATTTGATAAAATTAAGGAGATTATATTCAGACTCAATAGCGAGGAACAAGATAAGATCTTTATCGGTATTGGATGGAATTCTGTCATACTTTGATACGATCAACACAACAGTTAACTGTGAGCGTTGCGTGTCAGAGTCTCAGTTGCTGTACAATAATGTTGATACGGTTATGAGGAGGGACTGAAGCAATCTGATGTTGGTTCGTATGGTAGGAAGGTCATGTCAGATGTGGTGGTTTTGAATGACCAGTGTAAGGGGTTGATGAGGGAAGAATTGGTGGGTGTTGTTGGGAGGTACTCATTCTGTTCTATGACGGGTCCTATGAGCTATGATCCATTTGTCTTGTATTGTTATGGGATTGGGGAGGATGATCGGCTTAATACTGGTAAGAATGTGAGAAGTGATAAAGGAAAAGAGGTGATGACGGGTGACGATTCGGTTGACATGAAAGATTATGTGGTGATCTCTTCGGAAAGTAGTGATCTGAATTTTGGGATGGAGGAGGAAGATACCTGGTGTGTGAATGATGAGGTGGGACTGTCGAATGGTTTTGAAGTTTTAGTGGATTATATGGATGAAGAAGGTGGCTCAGTGGATATGGATGTTGGAAAGTTGTCCTCCTCGTTGAAGTTTAAGAAGAGAATCAGAGTTGGAAAAGTGAAAATGGCTATGAGGTCGAAGATTCAGACTGAGAAGGGGGTGAGCACGGCTAGTCAGTGGAAGGAAAGTGATGATGTTGGTAGGGTGGGATTGGGAGTCGGGGAGTCGCTGACTAGGAACAGGGTAAGTATGGTCAGGTAGTGGAGGGATGGTGTTGATGCTGACGTTGCGTGTTTGGATGTGGTGAAGTACCAGTCTGGTGAGTACGGCCGTTCAGCTATGGGTAGGAGTGACATTGTTGTGAGCAATAGTGGGCGGGTTAGCGTGACAGACTGCTGTAGTGTGCATGGCAATAATGTTAAAGTGAATACGATGGTCACGTTGGGGTTAAAAATGGTGGACTGTGGTGGTTCGTATGGGTTATTGGTGGGACTGTGCAATTCAGGATGTATGATATGGTTGAAAGATGAATGTGTGCGAGCGTTTTCTTTGTTGTGGAGTCCGGGATTTTGTGAGCTACAAATGACTTGTCCAACGCCTGGTCTGGAAGTTGCAGATCAGTTAAGTGACTTAACGCCAGTGGCCGAGACTGAAAATAGTGAAGGGTCTCCTTTAACTTCTGCATCTAGAAGGGGAAGGAGGAGAAGAATAGAACGTTGCTCGGGTTTGGTCAGACGGAGTGCAAGATTAAGATGCAGATCTGCTTCATTTCATGGTAGGTCCCCGAGCTCGATTGCGAATGGTAGTAATTCGAGCTTGGGCCCAGGTATGGTTAATGATTTTGGTAGTGATTATTCTCCATTTGCATTAGGTAGTTTATCGACCAATCAATTATTTCAGCTTGCTAGTGACACAGCTTTTGTTTTTTCTGATATAGATTTAGATGCTGATTATATTAGGAGTAGGGAACTAGAGAGAGTTTCATCTTTGAGTAGATGAGGATCGCTAGTTGGAATATTAGAGGACTAAATGACCCTAAAAAATGCTCTAAAGTTAGGACTTTTTGTAAAGATTTTCATCCGGACATTGTATTGTTTCAAGAAACCAAAATAGATAACCCTGATAATAGTTTTTATAGTAGGATAGGTGGGTCACTCTTTCGGAACTGGTCTTGTCTTCCAGCCATTGGTAGTGCTGGGGGACTAATGATTGGTTGGAAAGATAATCAATTTAGATTAGTGCAGGAGTTTCCTATGATGCATTCTTTGCATATTATCTTAGCATCCCTTGTAGATAACTCACTATTGGGTATTTCAAATGTGTATGGTCCACATAAAAAAATTGAGAGAAGATGTTTGTGGATAGAATGTGCGGATTTCAGAAATCTCATTACTGATCAATGGATAGTGGGGGGTGATTTCAATGTTACTAGATTTTTAGGAGAGAGATCACCTAGGGAAGGTGATTTTTCTGATATGGAGGAATTTAATGATTTCATATTAGATAATAATTTGATAGAGATTCCACTCAATAATCGAATGTTCACTTGGTCAAATGATAGAGACAGTCCTTCTTTTGCTCTTCTAGACAGATTTTTTATCAGTAATGAAGTGGAGGATAGATTCTCCATTTGTAGAGTTAAGGGATTACCTTTCTTACTTTCTGATCATTTTCCTATTATTCTGTCGTGTGACTCGAATTTATATATTAGTAATAGCTTTAAATTCGAGAAGATGTGGTTATTGGATACCAGTTTCAGTAATTTGGTTTCTGCCAAATGGAATTCATTATTTTATTTTAATAATTTGTATAAGGATAATTCCGCTAAGATTTTCGTTGCAAAACTTGGTAAGTTAAGATTTTTTCTTAAACGTTGGAACAAGTACATCTTTGGTAATGTTAGAATTAAAAAAAGATAAGATCTTATATGAAATGTTAGATTTAGACAAAGTTAGTGAAAATAGACTTCTGAATATAAATGAGAAAGAAAGAATTAGCAGCCTTAGAAACGATCTTAAGTTGATATCAGAAAAGGAAGAGATCATGTGGAAGCAAATATCTCGAGTTCAATGGATTAAAGAAGGGGATAATAACACGAAATTCTTTCATAGTGTGGAAAATAAGAGGAGGCATGATAATTTGATTCATTCTATTTTTATTAATGATGTGGAGGTGTCTTTACAAAAGGATTTAAATGAAGCTTTTACAAGGTATTATAAACAGATTTTAGGTACAAGAACTAATAGAAGGATTAATATTAGATGAAATGAAATTTATCCGCTGGCCTCTATGGTTGATTTAGTTGATATAGACAGTCCTTTTACAGAGAGGGAGATTTGGAAGGCAATCAGTGATATGCCTAGTGACAAAGCTCCAGGACCTGATGGTTTTTCTGTTCTTTTTTATAAACAATTCTGGGAGGTTTTAAAAATAGATATTATTAAACTTTTCAATGATTTTTACAGTGGTGAATTGCGTTTAGGTAACTTTAATTTTGCTAATGTCATCCTAATACACAAGAAAGTAGGAGCAAATACACTTAAGGATTTCAGACCGATATCCTTAATTAATGTATCAGTCAAGATCATTTCAAAAGTCTTAGCTAACAGACTTAGCACTAAGATGAATGATCTAGTAGATGTCTCACAAACAACCTTTATTAAGGGTAGAAATATAGTGGATGGAGTAGCGGCTGTACAGGAGTACATTAACGTATGTTGTATTTTCATGTGCCATTTTGAAGTTAGATTTTGAGAAGGCTTTCGACTCAGTCGATTGGGATTTTATCTGTGAGCTATGTCTTGCTAGGGGGTTTAGTATCAGATGGACCAACTGGATTATGCTTTTGCTTCGGTCGGGATGTTCCAGTATTGTTGTTAATGGAGTGGTAGGCAAGAAGATTCAGTCCAAGAGGGGTCTTAGGCAAGGGGACCCTCTATCGCCCTTTTTGTTTAATTTAGCGGTTGATGTTTTCTCTAGAATTATCAAGAGAGCTGGGAATTTAGGGGTATTAGGTAGTATTGGTAATGAGGAGTTTTATAACGAACTTTCTATACTTCAATTTGCAGATGATACATTATTATTTTCTTCTCATTTACCTAAGCATGTAATTGCCTTTAAGTTTATTCTTTATTGTTTTGAGATGTTGTCTGGTCTTCGAATCAATTTTGAAAAGAGTGCGGTCATGGTTCTTAATGATATTGGTAGTGTTGAGTCTTTAGTTGCTAGAACCTTAAACTGTTCAACTATGAAATTTCCTTTTGACTATTTAGGATTTAAGATTAGACCTTCGAAGCTTAAGAAGGAGGATTGGATAGTTATTAATATTATAGATAAGATAAATAATAGATTATCGTATTGGAATAATAGATTTCTTTCAAGAGCAGGTAGATTAGTATTAGTTAATTTGGTTTTGTCATCTATTCCTATGTATTGGATGGCAGTTCATCGCTTCCCTAAATGGGTTATAGAGAGAATTGATAGAATTAGAAGAGATTTTCTATGGAGTGGTGGTCCTAATAGTAAAGGTTATAAATGCTTGGGTAATTGGGATGTGTGTTGTAAGTCTAAGAAAGACGGGGGTTTAGGGATTATTAATCTTTTTAATTTTAATTCATCCATGTTAGTAAAATGGCTATGGAAATTTAGATGTCCTGATGTAGTGGCCACTTGGAAGATTATTGTTTCTAAATTTTATTATACTAGGGGTGAGTTTATTGTTGGATCGGGAGTCAGTTGGTCTAATAGATTATCTTATTTTTGGAAGTCAGTTTTATATTGTTTTGACTTTTTTAAGTTAGGTTATAAGGTGACTGTCCATTCAGCTTTTTTTGGCATGATGCTTGGATATCTAGTGTACCTCTTAAAATTGAATTTTTTGAGTTTTTAACATTTGCGACTTTAAGAATGCTTTAATTGCTGATGTTTATCGTAGAGATTCAGATCCCTCATGGGAATTTTCCTTTGTTAATATTTTAGAGGGGGGTTTGTTAAGACAACTGGCCTTACTAAAAACTAAACTAACCTTGTACCACCTGGATGAGAATAGTGATACCATTAGTTGGGGATTAGATAAGAGTTCAGTTTACTCTGCCAATTCAATGTACAAACTTATTAATTTTTCCGGTATTTCTTCACTCGTTTTTAAGTTTATTTGGTCTTCTAATTCCCCTCCTAAAGCTAAGTTTCTTATGTGGCTGATCGTCCATAAGAAGCTTAATACGGTGGAACTCTTAAAGAAGAAGAACATTTTGTTGAATGTTAAATGTTGTTTATGTAGTCATCATGATGAAGATGTTGATCATTTGTTCTTTTCTTGCAATTATACTACTTATACTTTAACTATGGTTTTAAGGATCTATATTATGGATAATTTTAATACATTAAGTAGTTGTGAAGAATATTGGAATCATTTTAGACTTGATCATAAACCAAAAAAGAGATATGTAATGGACTCTCTAATTATTATCATAAGCTGGTTCATCTGGTTGGAAAGGAATCAGAGATATTTTCATTCCATATCGATGTCCGCTGATGATTTAATCATTAAGATAGTTTATTTCTGTATGGACTGGATGACCACTTCGTGCTATAAGTTTTATAGAGATTCGCGATTTGGTAATTTTATGCAAAAGGTTAGGTTAAACTTGGGCCTATTTATGAGAATTAATAGGTACTTTAGAGGTGGAAGATTACGAATTTGTGGTTAAAAGCATTATTTAAGGAGGTTGATAGTTATTCCTTTATTTTGTTAATTTCTTTCTTTTTTCCTCATTACATATATGTATGGATACATATAAATTTAAATGGAATATATATATTAATTAATATATATATATATATCTATTTAAATATATTCATACATATATGTGATGGTTACTTATGGTTTTTGTTCAGTTATTTTCAGGTTTTCAGGTTTTCAGGTGATTGACTATTATTGGGGAGCTATGAGCTATGTAGAGCATTGATTGGTCTGGTGTTTGTTTGGTCTTACTAATTCTAGGTTATAGTGTAGCTGAGGAGCTTCTTGGATAGGTGTCTGGATTGTTCTTTGTTGCTTGCTTGGATCTTTTTGTGTATGTGGAGTTGGAGTGTCATTTGTGTATGTGTTCTGTATAGTGATTGTAATATGTAGAGGAGTAGATATACTTCTTATCGGATGGTGGCCTTGCCGGAATTCGATATAGAAGTATGATGGGTGGTGGCCTTGCCGGAGCTCATCTATCTATTATCCTCTACATATATTTTGGGGTGACAGATTTGTTGTTATACTTGTCAGGGTCTGTATTCGGATATTGCGTTTCTTACATTTTTATATATGTGTGCTCTCCTCTTCCGGGAGGATCACACATCATTTGTTTTTTCAAAAAAAAAACTTAAATGCTCCGCTTTCAATCTCAATTACAAGATCTGTGCACGTGGATAGTGACAGGTATGTCCATTTTAATATAGTTGCCAAATGGGTGTTGGCATCCTATATTTATAACTGGTGTTGGAATCCTTTATCTTCTATGTTTATTTCTAGAACTGGTGATAAACTGGGAAATACACTTTTACTTCCTGCGTTTTTAATGCTATTTTCTGTAATCTGTTTCTTTGGATTAAAACATAGCTTTATAATCTAACATTAGTAGCAGTGTTGTTTTAAGATTTTTGATATTTATGTCAAATGGGTACATGGATGTAACATTCAATCGCTTATTCAGATAAACTGATATGTAAAAGTACTGTGTTAACTGTACACTTCATTTACGAATGAATATTTTAATTTCAATGAGTTGAATAAGTACTATTTCAGTTTTTTGTCCGTGAATTTCACTTGAGCAGAAATTAACTGTCTACCAAATACATTTGTTTTGTAGTCATATGATTGGAATTCAGCACAAAAATTGCTACTTTATCCATTATGGTTAATTTTATGCTTTTTCTTACTATATCAACTAGGGATGAGTAGGAAAACCGAAACCGAACCGAAACCGAACCGAAACCGCACAAAACCGATAAAAACCGCATTTTAAAAAACCGCACCGAAGTAAAACCGCAAAACCGATGCAACCGCACCATTAGTATGGTCCGGGTTTGGTTTTCATCCTTTTTCAAACCGCAAAACTGAAACCGCACCGAATGTTACTTATACGTAAATTTTAACACTACCTTCTCAAATTTAGCTTTATGCAAATCTGCACGTTCACTACTTGGCAATCATGGAAGCAAAAGAGCAGCAATACATGTTGCAGTACTCTAACTGCACGGCTATATTGACTCAAGTTGCCAAGATTAATCATGACGTGTTGATTGAAATGTCTGATCATAGAAAGGATCTACAAAAGAAAACTAATATTGAACACCTTGAGAAGCTATCAAGACCTGCCACCAGACAAAGCTCTTACTGTATTCGCTATAGAGGTTAAAAAGAGGCGGTATGCTACTGCTGAGAAGTATCTAGAACAAGTTCTACATACTGCTTTCGGTCCATCAGAATTATGATTTGGATTACATCATTTGCCTTGATGTCATTTATAGTAAGATGGTATTAGGATTGGACCGATTGGTCATTACAGTAAAAGAGTTTTCATTTGCATGTGAAGATCAATATCACACACTGGACAAATAAAAAAGCCTCTGCCTCAGCTTTAAACATTTCATGTGCATCACCATCTAAGGGAACGATGTTTCTTTTGTTAATTGGTTTTGAAACCGAAACCGCACTTTTAAAAACCGAAACCGCACTTTTAAAATCGAACCGCACTAACGGTTTTTGGCCCGGTTCCGGTTCCTACTTTTAAAAACCACACATTAGCGGTTCCGGTTGCGGTTTTAAGTCAAAACCGCACCAAACCGCACCATGCTCATCCCTAATATCAACACATAAATTATTCTTCCTTCCTGAAAAAGGGCATCCATTATAGCTGGTATTATACTTAGAAGGATACAAGATAACTTGAAAATTTTAGTGGAGAAATGCCTCTCACTAGACCCAACTTTTATTCTCATAATTAGTTGAATAATTTCAGTCAGTATGTTTAATCTTATTGAGTATCCTGGCTTGCATTAAAAATAATCTATACTATACTATACAAAAAATGAGTATCAAATGCTTGCCTCTCAATTATTCTCACACTTGAGACCCAAGAGCCGCGGAGCTTTTATTTCTTCTTACCACTGTCTCTCTCCCCGTTTCACTCCTTATCCTAAATCCTACGTACTAGTGTGTAACCCGTGCGTTGCACATGTTATTTTTTAAAATATAACATTTGCACTATTAATGATAAAAAAAATAAAAGCCTATTATGCATTTTAAGTAAAATATTTGATTTTTAAAACAAAATTTTAAAATTATAATGTATAATTTTATGTTATATATCTTGCACAATGGGCTTGAGAAAGAAAGTATCTTTGCTATTTTTACTTATTTAATCAAGTTACTTTTTCAAAGTATGTTAAATTTTTTAATTATGTTATTGGTTTACTTAGTTGACTCAAATGCGAGTATTAAGAAGAAGAAAAAGATCAGTGGAAAATTAAAATTTATGAAAGATATTGAACTTGTAACATATTTAATTACAATATTTAAATGACAAATCAAGCTTGTTAACCATGTATGATTACAATGTATATGTTCAATTCAATGTAGCAACGACTATGGACTACTATAAGACGACAAATATCATCAAAGTAAAAAAAAAATGTATGAGCAACCGTTGCAAGTTTTCGTTAGCTATTATTTCAAAACCGTTGGTATGTATTAAAACAAATAAAAAGTTGCAACCTCAAAGAAAAAACAATCATTATGCATCACTTGCTTTTCGAACAGCCTTGGAAAGAAGACTTTGTCATCTCCATCTAAAAATAGAATATGGCATATTTATTACACATGAGTAAAATATATGGAAGACAACATAAAGTAAGATGTATGGGTAAATAATGAAAATCTAAAAAGAAAAAAATGCAAAAATAAAACATCAGAAAGTAGAACCAAAGAAACCATGTTAAATGCTAGGACAAAACAAAATTTCACCATAAATGACCTTGTGACATATGGTTTAACGTTTTAATTCATACTTTTAATTCTAATCTGAAATTTAGACTCGTTGAAACAAATAATTGACATAATTTTTTTTCTTGGAAATAACTAAAAATATAATAAAAATTGATAAGTCACAATACATACCATTTAATCCATTTAATCATTAGAAACATAACTGAAAGGTCACACTGTATAATCACAAATTATACAACTTTCCACATATCAACTAAAGATCAATGAACGAATTCTAAAGTTTAAATGTTGGCTGATTTTATATTTCAAGTGACCAAAACATATTCATACAACAATAAATACGATTAAACATAAAAAGCTTATAGTCATGTAGATTATGTTTATTTTCTTATTCAATTGTGATAAGAAAAAAAATGACAGTATTAGTTATCATGGGTAAGGCTATGATTTGCAAGAAAAGAACAAAAATGATACATTTATGTTACGCTTATTCTCTCACTTATTTAAGGAAAAATGAATTAAATAAAGATATTTTTTTAGGAGAATGATAATATTTTCAACTAAAGGAATATACAGAATCCAAAATTAGGATTGTGTTCCAATAATAACATAAAAAGCAGAAACATCGATAGCAAATGGCATTATGTCCATATTAGCAAAGAACAATATAAAGAGAAACTCAAATAATAGAAGAACAAAATCTCAACAGCAAATCAAACATAACGACTTTTTGAATTTATCGACAAATATTTAAGTCAGTCCATGAGGAATGAACTAAGCAGCTAAGCGTGATATTTTATGAAGGCCAAGAGCCAAATTTCCTCTCTACCAGTTTGAATAGCTGTCTTCATAAGTGTATGAAAACGCATTTTAAAACTACTTATTTTGGTCTACTATTAGGTCAAAATCACCATATATAACGTTCTATAGTAAAGTAGCTCTTTCTCCTTACCTTTGTAGCCAAGTCAATATGAATTCAATATTCAGTTTATGTATCACATCGAAGCATATAGTGCACGCATCATATATTAAGCAAGATACAATCCAATTTCAAACTCTCAAAGCAGTGGGTAACAATCAAGAACATACTCTGCATTGCAGCACCCACACTTCCTGTATTTGTAAATGCTTTGCCTCGAAAATATCATGCACATGCTATGTACACATTACACAGAAATGTTGATATCTCAAAATTATGTTCCAATAGAGCAGGGAATCATGTTCTTCTAAGCTAATACTCATTGTTTACACACATAGTAATGCATTGCATCTATTAAGTTTCCGGTAATGCTTATCTCTTCTCTTTGTCCATATTCACAATATATAATATACAACACTTTGATACATACGCATAAATTAAGCTGATAAGCTCTCATGTAATTCTGGTTGCAACAGATCTTCCTCTCAGCATTTGAGCAAACTCCTATCCCTTATTAAGTAGCTTTAGCCCATCAGATCTAAAGATATTCAGTTACTCTTCAATGTTAAGATACTGCCAATGAATTTTAATTCTAAAAAGCTCCTCAAAGCAGACTTTGTTGGATACTCATTAATTGCCGGGCTGAAGCAAATAAGGAGCCACTATAAGCAACAGCAAGTGGAAGAAACAACAATTGAATATATGAAACAATTATAATATTTAGTTTACAACCAGTAATCAAAAAAGCGGATGGAATCAAAAGGAAAAAATAATTTGCCACAATAAATTCATTATATGATAGTTTAACCTTATAAGTTAAAGCACAAATTGTAAGAACTATAAAATATGGTAAGAACAAACATATTGATCCTATATTTATAGTCATCACCATATTAATAAAATAAGCACCTCATAGCATCAACGTGACATAAAATAAACAAACTGGCAGAAAAGGAAAATTAGTGCACATTAAACTGAATCCTATGTATGGCGACAAATAAATAATGATTAGGAAAAGGTGATAGCTTAAGAACAATTTATGAAATACCTTGCCATCTTGGTTGTCATTCTAACATTATTGAGTAATTAATTAGTTAATATATTATTGTCTATGCTAATATAAATTGATTGAAAATGATAAGTTATTCACACTAAATTGAATCCTAAATATACAAAGTAGAAAAATATGATAGTCAACCATGAATCGTGAAATTTATGTTTACTTTGGTCTTCATTTTGTGTGGCAACAGCATCCTATTTGTTAGTATATTACTATTGTGCAAATATTAATTCAGTTCTTCCAAATTTTACTTCCGAATGTGGGAATACATACACAACACGATTTTAAATTTCCATTAGGAACCCGTAGTGTGAATTAAACGTGTCATTTTTCTACAATTAGCCGTCTATATTTTTTTCCCCTTTATTTCCTTTTATATTATAAAAATTAGCATCATTATACTGAGAAATCTTTGTTTTAGTAGTAGCCAATTCTCATAATCTCACGTATCTTACCTTTTTTTGAATCTTAGAAAAATGAAACAAATGATACTTCACGGATATGAAAATTTTGGTTGTACAATGGAACAAAAAGTGATAAGGACCCTTGATGCAATTAATGCAACGGTACATAGTTGAAAGGATACACACATATACATATATACATACATATATTATTTTAATAAGTGACCATAATATTATGAGTAGCAATAATATCTTATTGAAACACACAACTATATTATTATAAGTGACTATATTATTGAAACACACAACCAAGTGATTTATAAGTGACTATATTATTGAAACACACAACTATATTATTATAAGTGACTATGTTATTGAAACACACAACTATATTATTATTGAAACAAATAATATAGTTGTGTGCTTTAATAGAAATTTAGTTGTGTGTTTCAATAATATAGTCAGTTATAATCATGTTTCAATAATATAGTCACTTATAATCATGCAATTAATACAATGATACATAATTTCGTAGCATTGATATCATGCAATATTATAAGTAACAATTCTAATTTTTTAGATACGTGATTGTAAGTGACTATATTATTGAAACACACAACTAAATTTCCTCTAAAACTTGCCTATGTCTAAATATTACATATCTTTGTCATGACCAAAACTCAAACAAAAAACATGCATCAAATTCACTTTCCATTCCACCTTTTTATCCGACAGAAGCAAAAACATGAAATATAAGGGACTAAGGGTAGTCAATGTAGAAATTGAAATTGCCACACGGAAAACTGGAAAACTAAATTATCTATGGTAAAAGATGTATAAAAGTAGTATTCCGACTGTAATGGTAAGCAAAGGAGAATGTTTCATTGCTTAAAATTGCACATCACTTATAAGCCCTTGCTTGAGAAAGCATAAAATTTGAATAACAACCTTTAATTATTATATAAAAAAGTTATCCAAATTATAATAAAAAAAGCAATGTATATATTTATTGAAAGATAAAGCCTATGCTTTTTTATCAACATACTTCGCACCATACACCAAAATTCATTATTATTGAATCTAAAATATCTTCGTAGAGTAGGTGTAAATGTATAAAGGTTTTTATTACGGAGAAATGATCAACGTTATAGAATGAATCAAGTTTGTGTAAGAAAAAAATATTTTATGTTTATTGTCGAATTAGTTAGTATATGAGCAGAAAGGCACACGTTCACCGATATACAGTACTTCATAAAGAGATTCTGGTAAAGGAAAATTTTATTATTTTACAATAGCAATCAAACAAACACAAAAAGCACAACCAAATTTGAAATTCAAAAGACAATTTTTTATTTTAACCAACATTAAGGAAATATGAATAATATTATTTTATATGAGGACCCTCTTAATTGACATGGAATTAAAGATAGAAAATTAAATTCTAGCTAAAGCTAATGTTTACCTGATAACGAAATGGATTATCATGCAGGTAATTAGACTTATATTAATATTTACCTGATAATCAAAGAAAGGACAACAGCTGGTAAACAATTTATCTACTACCAAATTACATAATCCCTCCTTAGCAACATTTACCTAATGACCAGTAGGAAACATTAAGCAATGTTACAAAAACTATATTAGCGTCAAAAATTTGACTAACTATAAATGCATGTTTTATAGAAGAAATTAAGCGAGGATGTTGTAACTGTTGAACACATTTCACTTTTACAGGTGGCTTATGGTAAACATAGATAAGGTAAAAGAAAGAAGCAAATAAAATTTGAAGCAATGTTCTCTATTGTATCATGGATATATTTTTTCTCGTGTGATTTATTAAACAGTCGAAGGTTAAAATACATAACTGTAATTACATAATTGATTAAAAAATTTAATGTGTTAACATAGTGAAATGGATTCATTGATTCGGTAAATTAAGAAATAATACCTAAACTAAAGCCTGATGCTTTCAACTTCAAATGGCAGACAGATGACTACTAATCATTGCAAAATATCAATATCAAAACCACTACTTTTTTTTGGCAAATTTTTAAATTTGTTTGCAGCCATAAGTTAGCAATATAAAACTGCTCTATGAAAGTAATATGAGACAACTTGACAAAATCTATTTCATTTATTTATCAAAACCATCAAATAAAACACCAAAACAAATGCCATCACATATCCGCAAAATGAACAGTGTTTGATGTTGATTCAAATTACAATAATACACTTCTATCCTAAAGAGAAAAAAAAAACATGTTTTTTACATGCTGAAAAGTCTTCATAATTTTTTTTCATAAGCTCTGATACCGATTATAAATAAAAAAAACTATTTACTAAAAGCAAGGAATACAAATTCCAACTACAAATTAAATGTTGCAGGCCTTGCCACTTCGATGACCACTTCTTTAGACTTCTGCTCAAGATCGCTTTACATTCAGAAACCTATTGGTCAACAATGTCTGTACTTCTAAAAATGAATGAGAGGTAAACTTCTTCGGAAGAAGAATCAAAACTACTCGGGCATAACAAAGCATGATGAATTCCACATGTATTAGCACATTTCTAAAACTAACTAATGGGATTATCATCACCTTGTGTACATTATAGTCACAAAGACATTAGGAAATTAAAATGTGAATCTAAGAGCACAATAGATAAATTCTAAAACTAACAAAAAATACTCTCTTTCTCAGGCGGGAAGAGAAATCAGAATGAGTAGCCAAATCCGATCTTCAAAGGAAGATGGTGAACATGAGAGCTGGCATGCACAATAGCGACAGAAAAGCTCAGGAAGAAAGGACCGGGACAGCGACAGCTGGAAAAACGCGTTGTATGATGATTCATGTAGACTTAAATGACAACTAAAAGAGGGAAAGAAGGGCAGGACATGCAGCAAATTAAATCCATGGGACGGTGTGATGCACGGATGGTGAGAAGGCGGATCGGCATGAGTCTTTTAGGGAGAGAAAGCAAAGCTATTTGGGGAAGGAAATCCTAAAACACAAAAGCAATGTGCGCTGTTTCAGTTTTAAATAAATTTTAGAGTGCTTGTGTGCTCTGGATTGCTAATTCGTAGTATAGAACCAGAACAAAGAATAAAATAATCAATATGGTTGATCAAAAGAATAGGCAAATAAAGCACCATAATATGTATCTCAGAATAGGCTATGGAAGAATAGAAGCTTGAATTCAGTAATTATTCTTGAAACTAACATTCAAAATAAATTAACTTAACAATCTGAGTATACAAAAGACAACATAAGCCTCATGCTTTTATTTTCTAAACTATCCTAACAACAGAGGAACCACTCCAAAAGTTTTAAAATAAATCAGATGGAAATAAAATGGAAATTCATGTCAAATACGAACAATCCAAATTTAAAACATCTCTAATACAACTAAGTACGATAGTTGTGAGAAAATTATATCAAGATAAGAACCCATAAATCTAAGATGTTGACATTACCTAAATAGGAAGTTGAAGCTGTAAAAAAATTAAGCGATAATAGTAGTTAACTTCGGCTTAGAGTAGGCATCGTACTTCTGAAATAACAGAGGGAATCAGTGAATTACGTGAAACATTTCGTTGCTTGAAATAAAATTGAGGGAGAACATAACTGGAACAGTCGAATAAAATTCCATACCTAAATTAAAACCAAAATCCACCCATTTTTTGATATAATGATTAGAACAGGACTAAAAGTTTAGTGCTAACCTAGTAGCGATGACACAACATTTCATTAATGTAGCTTAGTCGGCATGGCGGTGAGTCCGAGCCATAGGGCTGGCGATGGTGGTAGAAGGAGAGGACAAAGACGGTAGATTATGAAAAGGCATTAACGGAGAATTGGACGGACTTTTGGAGCTGAATGAAAAAGAACTGGATTCTCTTTATGTGAAAACAAAAGAGGATGCAGAGAGACGTAAAGGATAACTAATGAAACAAAAATGCGGCTGTTGGTTTTAACATTAGTGAGGAGGCCTGTGAGCTCTTGAAATGTTACTCATTAGTTATAATATAGTATAGATACTTTGTACCAAGAATATCAAAGATCCATTTACTCTCAGTAGAGTAAAAACATGATGTAATTATGATGATTTTGTTTCTACGGATGATCTAAAACAATCACACATGAGTTTAGTCAATCTTCAATTGAAAAGGATATAAGGTAGATTTCATTATTCAAAGCTATCAAACAAATTCTACAATGGAAACTATAAACTCTAGAGAATGAAATAAAGTGTGTTAAAAAAAACACACCTGTCAATTATACTGGTCATATGACCAAGAGTTCTTGAAACTTCATAAACAAAAATAATCCTGTCAAGCAAAGATCATATCAAATTCAAAGATAATGAAACAATATGAGGAAACATGATATCCTTCTCATTCACATATTCGGCTATAAAAGAGCATTTCGGCATATAAGAAATAAGATATATAAACACAGACATATGAAAATGAAATTAATAATTGCTTTTCTGTCATATTCACATCGAACAGGTCCTGGAATTAATATTATGAAAACCAATATATCATAATCTGAATAACAATGTTATAAGTATAAAATCATAACATTGAACGGGTTCTGGAATATTGCCAAAATAAAAATTATTGTGAAACATCTTTTGACTTTTCAACGGTTGTAGAATACTTAAGTAAATAAATAATCAAATTTTCAATTAGACATACCGGGGGAATAACAACGTTAGATCTCTGAAAATGCATGATTTTCCGACCAGAGAAGAGGAATTGAAAGTAGCACAGCACAACCGAAGTTTAAATCAAGCCATGAGAACGACCGAGGCAGACGTGAGAAGTAATGGACGGGAAATCCTACTGACGACGATGAGATGCGAACACTGTTCTCCTCTTTGAATATGAATCTGTGGAAATTTACAAAATGAAATTTAGGGTTAGTCGTAAAAAGGGAGAATGGGAGAGCGACGAAGAAATTTAACAAAAGGAAAAATATTAAGCGAGAAAATTAGTGTTACAGAGACGGTACCCCAAACATCTTTGGCATGATTTTGGAAAAGAAAGCAAAATGAAAATTAGGGTTAGCCGTAAAAAGGGAGAAAGGAGACCGAGGAAGAAATTCAACTCACTAACTAATTATTACATTATAGCATAAAGTATCCCGAGAGAATAAAGGGAAGGGAAAATTTATAGAACGAAGGAGAGAGTTTGAAATTCTTATGCTCTACTGTTATTTAATAGATTAACTGTCCCTGCCGTTTCTTCTAATTTAAAAAATGAATATTCCTTCTTCCTTCGTTTAAGCCCAAAATCAATTTTAGTTTTTTCCTTCAAGATGCAAGACGAAGTAGTGGAGACCGTCTCTTTGCCTAGATCAGTTTTTTGCTCAATGATTCAACGATCAGGATCACAAATAGTTCAACGATTCCATCATTTTTTCGTTTGTGCTAGGTCGTTTTCATTATGTATGTATCCATAGATTTGGTTCATATCTTAGTTCTTTCTCAGAAATACTTATTCATGTTTACATTTAATTTGATTTGAATAGGTATGTAAACATTGTAGTTTTCCCTTTGGTTGATAACTATCTTTTAAGTATTGTTTATTGTTGATTTTATTTTCCTGTTATTTCTTAGGTGAATTTATTGGTTACAATATCAACATGTATTCGTGATTGGCATTCAATGAAAGAATTTCTCATCTTCACATAAAAACGATGATATATTCAAAATTACCAATATCCATGAAAGGTTTTTTATCGTTTATATTAGGAGTTTGGCTTTTTCTTAGATCGGTAGATGAGCATTACTAATGAAAGGAGTAAAAGTTGAAAGTTATGCAACACAATTTCAGATTCATAATATTAAAATTTGAAAGTCACATCTTTATTCGCTTACCTGTTTGATGATAATCGTCTAATTTATGTTGGTCCAATCATTTTCATTTGGATATTCCTTTCAAATTCCATTATGATCTACATCAGCTACTTAACAATTTAACAATTAAGGGTAATATTGATGTTATAAAAAGCAGGAGATCCCACGGAGGCCCATTCTTTCTTTATCCATAGATCCCTGGGATTGTGCCTAATGGATCATTTGATTCTTTTTGTGCATGTTATTTGATTGTGAATTTTCTTGGATATGGCATTCCATTTTTCTCTTCTTTATGATTTTTCGTAATATGCTACTATACAGTAGCTTTCAGCATCTTACGTTTTCATGTACTTATTTTATGCTTCACTTAGATCAATTTTGGAGTATGCACCTACCTGTAGTTTCAAGCAGTAAATATATTTTCATAGCATCAAATTTTTTGGTAATTTTCTTTTGCGTAGTGCTTACGTGTATCTTTTGATTTTTCTTTCTTCGTTTGACTGTAAAAAAGCATCCTGACATGATAGAGAACTTACCAGTTTAACTACCAAAGCGTAAACTTAATTTTAGTGCGGTGATAAGGGCACCGCATTTTCTGCTTTGGGGTACCGCCGGTATCGCCGAATGTTTTTTTTCTTTGCCGTTGTCGGCGGTACCGTGGTACCCCAAAGCAATTATTACAGTGCCCTTAGCACCGTACCAAATTTATATAGGCATCCCTAAGGTGTTTTTTAACGTAACTGACTGAAATAAATATTTTGTGTTAAAATTGAATTTACCTGAGGCATCGCTAAAGTTTTTTCAATTCGTGGATGTACCTTAACATCTGAACTTTGAAATTTCAACTGTATTAGGCATTAAGCTATTATGTAATATGTTTCACACATATTCACTTGCAATTTTTCTAACATGTACAATAAATAACATTTTTGACACAAGACATTATGCATTTACATATAAATATAATTAATATCTTAAAATAAATTAATTTCCTGTGCAAGCGCTTTTAGATTTCAATGGCATGTGATATTTGTCGAATGAATTTTTAACTAATTAATGTAGATTCCAAATTTATTAGATTTTTAGGTTTATCGAGAAAAGCTATGGGATTCAAGATCATGAATTCTTGGCAATTTCCAGTTAAGCTATTGCTTAAGGCTTCTTCAGGGTAAGTATTATAATGTTAGACACTATTAATCATCTGAGGTTAATAAAATTTAATACTATTTTTGTATTTTAATCATGTTGCAACATTGTAGAGATGTAGTATGTGTGCTTCTCACAATTAGTGATAGCTAAAACACACTTGATACTAACAATGGAAACGGTTCAATAAAGAGTTTATTATCAATTTTCATTGGCCTGGTATCTGATAGAAAGGACAAATTCAGTTCAATTTTTCTTTTGCATTTTCAGGCTCTAACTGGAAGAATGATTGATTATTGTGCTCTATTTGAAAGTTATGGTGGTTAGATTGCCAAGCCATAGCCTAACCAAGAGCAGATGGTGGATTGTTTATTGCTGTAGATAATATATATAGTCCAATGGATCTTAATATTAGATGCTCATGTGATGTTATTTATCAAGGCATAAGGTAATATAATCTTGCATCCAATAATTTCACTATTGATTTATAAATGTTGCGCAAATGAAAGTCTGAACTCTTTTATCTAATGAGTTATCAAACATGGATCTTTCTATGTTGAAAAGTTTACTAGTATTCCGAGTGTAAAATATGTTCTAGGAAGTAATTAGTTGCCATGAAAATGGAATTTTTTTTTCCATTAACAGTTTTAGGTATTAGTATATCAAAATCTTCCATTTACGCCCTTACAATGGCATATCTATATTTGAAATGATGGCGACTTACACAACACAAAACGACAAGCGTTCTTTAAACATTCATTACATTCGTTTTGGTTGTTTGGAACTCCATCTTAGATTTATTTTTCATTGCAATGAATTTGGTACCATTTTAACATATTTGCAACAGCTTGGAACATATGTAGTTCAATTTTGTCATGGATGAACATTTTACTCCTAAGTTACTTTCTTTATTTTGTTCCTTTCAGTTCTAAATGTGTTCTATTTTCCATGCATTCATAGAACAGAGTGTTTTTTGACTTTGATTCATTTTTATCAATCGCCAATGAGTGTGAAAATAATGTATGTATAGGATTGAGTGAAATAATGGTACAACTATTGTCATATACTTTTCTTTTTGCACTGCAAGTTTGAAAATGTATTTTCCATCTTTTGACCAGTTTGAGTCTTCAAGATTTGCACTGCAAGTTTGAAAATGTATTTTCCATCTTTCGACCAGTTTGAGTCTTCAAGATTTGCACTGCAAGTTTGAAAATGTATTTTCCATCTTTTGACCAGTTTGAGTCTTCAAGATTTAAATATTATACATATTTTAATTTTTTGGGTCGATTATTGGTTCTTTTCTATAAATTGTACGAATTTTTTATCAAGTATTAGAACACATATGAATAGTGGGATTACAGAGCAAATTTTCAGTTTTTGGTACATAGAATTTTAAAATGACGATAAAAACTTCAATTAATGTACAGTAATAAGAGACTAAAATTAAAAAGAATTGTTTTTCCTTATATAACTATAGTTGATGATGAAGCTATTTGCAATGTCAAAGGTAATGAATGCAACTCATATCTACTTTCTAACTATGTGCATGTAGACATATACTTCTACATAGCATTACAGGATGCCAAACAAATAAATACAGTAATATCTTAAAATGAAGGCATTTCATGTGCCATTGTCAATAGATTGCAACAAGCATGTGTTATTTACTGGATAAAATTTTATCTAATTACAAAGGGTTCCAAAGTTACCATCTTTTTAGGTTTATCTAGAAAGCTATGAAATTAAATGAGACAGGGATCCTTGACTGCAGAAAATCTTGCAAGTGTCCTGAAAAGGCAATTAAGAATAACATATTAAGGAAAGGCTTCTGTAGTATAATGATTCTGAAGTCAGACGATACAAATTATCCGAGGTTAATAAAATGCAATTCTATTTTTGGTTTTGGATATAAATCATACAATAACATGGTAGAGATGTAATATGTGTGCTTCTCACCATCAATGTCAGCTTAAACATACTCAATAATAAAAATGGAAATGAGTTCGATAAAGATCTTACTATCAATTTTCATTGGTTTAGTATATGCTTCGAAGGTGAAATTCATTTCACATTTATTTTTTTGGTTTAAGCGTTAAGTGGAGGAATGAGTGGTAATTGTGCTGACTGAAAATTATTGCGCTTTAATCATCAAACGATAGCATAACCAAGAGCAAGGTGCAATGTTTCCTACCGTGGATAAAATATATAATCCAATGGATCATAATATTAAATGTCAATTTAATGTTATTAAGGTACAAGGTAACATAATCTTTCTTCTAATTTTTATTTTATTTTATTATTGATTTACATGTCGTGTAAATGAAATCTTGAACTTTTTTTAAGACAATGAGTTATCCAGAAACACAGATGAAATAGTGAGAAAATTGCATTTTGGGTTTATCATGTTGGTTAGCCTTATTAATTGGATATTCTTTTTTGGCATGTACATTGCACCACGCTTCTGTTACTAATATTATAAATGATAAATGCGATGATGGTCCTGCAATCAGCCGTGGAAGGTTGGGAAAAGGGTCTACTTATGTTTGAAAAAACCGTTAAATCATTGAACAAACAATCTGAACTTTATCGTTGTCTGTTACCAAATCAACACAACTTTGTTTTCACATACATACCTAATTATAATGCTACTCTCTTTTTCTTAGCTTTTATTGGGCATATGATTGTACATAATTTGCCAAATTTCTATTTATCTGCATAAATTTAAGTATAATGATAAATAAATTAAATGGTTTCAATTTCTAGCTAATTAATTTCAATGATTGCATGTTTACCATTAATACTCTTTTTTATTCTGCTCCAATTATATGTCTATTATTGGTTTTCCTGTGATCACTTGATATGCATGTATAAGAAAGGCAGTTCAACCTCAACATATGTAGTGCCATTCTATGCTATATATTACTGACAAGGTTTACATTCTGCATTGAAATCCGAATGATGGATGCATATGTTCTATACTATCTGTTTAAGCATCTAAATTAGTTTCAACCACGTTAATTTATATAATATTTTTACATTTTCTATTTGAATTAAGCATTTCAACAGTATTTAATGTTTTGTTATGTTTGCTGATTTTTTTTCTTCAGTTCAATGGTAAATTTAACCCCAGCCAAACATTGTTTGCCTTTATTAGCTATTACTTAATCATTATTCATGCAAGTAGAATATCACAATAATAATAGTTGAAGTTATTTGAGTGAAGATAACCATAGTTGATATCAGGTATATGCTGTAAGGTTTTGTTCATTATGCTTAATTTTGTGAGGGTATAAAAAAAATCTTCAAGGTGAGATGAAGAATGTTTATTATCTTTGTAACAACGAGTTTCCTTCATGCAATAAGTTGCGCCCGTGCAACTTACACATATTTAAAAAATATTGGAGCAACCCCGTATGCCATGCATGGGTGCGTCACCCTACAGCAAACTTATTGCTTCAACTTAAATTGACTTATTAATGAAAAGGGTAGTTTAATCTGCCCTAAACTCTAAGCTAAATTGACCATCGAACTTCTGTAAAAATTAATTTGAATACCCGTTACTGATCAAGCCTTATGCGCCTCTGAACTTAGCATAACATATTAGGTCAGTGGTTAGCTCCAAAATGAGTAATAGAAGCTACTATTATTTGTAATCCTGAGAATGTAACTTCAGAGAATTACACAACACGTTTAGCATGCTAGAATTGAAAAACAAATATGTTTCAATTGAGGTAAATGCCTTTGTATTAATTGAGTCAGTTGCGTCTTCTCCAACTACCGCATTTGCATCAACTTCAACCGACACATTTGCCTTAACAACAGCAAAGCTCTTGCCTCATTTGGAACACTGGCTCTTACTTATAATTCAACGTCGACACTTCACAAACTGAGGCAAGCACCATCACTTGAAATTGAAGTAGTCAGTTTCCGCATTTTTCATTTGAGGCTGTTGCCTCAAATGTAACTGGAGCAGTTGACTGAACTGCAACAGAAGCAATAAGATCACTATTACCCAAAAAATTTACATCACAAGGAACCTATCCTATTGCCCAACTTTGAACCTAAAGCCAGTCAGTAAACCGAGGGAAATAGCCTCAACTTAAATTGAGGCAGATTCCTCAACTGCCTTTCATTTAAGGCATTAGCCTCTGCTTCAGCTGAGGCAAATGCTACAGTATCAATTCAGGAATTTGCCTCATTTTGCAACAGAGCCTGACCTCTCATTGGCATCCGAAGCATTTGTCATAAATAAAACTATGGCAGATCCCATACCTCCGACCGACTCCATATCGTCACTTGCAACCGAAAATTTAGACTTGCAAAATTGTAAAACTAACGCAACTGGATAAATTACTTCGTTTAGTTCTTACCTAACACTGCATTATGAGCTATAATATACTGAATACATTTGCTATCTTCCAAACAATGCATTTTGTCTACATTGTGTATATAGCTATGGTATACAGTTTACTTTTAGACTTATCTAAACATTTGTTTTATCCTGCAGCGTGTTATTCAACATTTGTTGACAACCTTTATGGCAATAAATTGCAGGAACAAGAAAACCTCTGTGGGACTGAATCAAATCGGCTGCTCTCATTTTATTTTGGGAAGTTCCTCACCTTTGTATTCTCTGCTTACCAGCTTGCTTGATAACATTGACGATTTCCAAGCGCCTGCAATTCTGTCAGACCGTTCTTCTGAACTGAGATGATAATGACCAACCTAACAATTTGCATTCCTGTGTTTAGCCAACTTAATTTTTAGCAACGTTACATATTTATTTCCCCAAAAGTTCTCATCTGTATGTAATACGCTTTTCCTATTCTTTTCTGAAATTTTATCATCCTATACTATGTGTTTATACAGTGAATTATCAACCAATTTAGGTTATATGTATATCTATTTTAGCTGCTGGCATTTTCCATAAAATACAAACAAGTGTTCCAGTATTGGAACTGCTAATTTGCCACCTGCTGCATTTCTAACAGCTTTATTAAATAAAATTATAGCTACTCGATTTTAACATTAACTAACACTGTTTTGGGACTAATGTTCATAACGTTTAGAATGAAGATCAAAATGACAGGATATTTGATACTGCTTTACCGTGAGTTGAACTGCCAAACTATTAATTATGTGACTTTTGAAACAATTGGATACATTTATTTGGAATTACCATTGAACTATGGATATGTGGACTTTGCAATGGTATGAACTTCGTATTAGATAACTATTTTTTTTTTACGTTAAGCCTGTATGCGAAGCACGGGTTCACTCTAGTGTGTGTGTGTGTGTCTATATATATATATATATATATATATATATATATATATATATATATATATTCCATAGTGACTATTTTAAATTTTAAACTGGATATAACTTTTAATTTATATTATGAAATCTGAAATCTTCACATTCATTAGAAAGATATAATTAAATAGATTCAAATATTTCTTGTTTTACTGAAATCCGATTTATTTTGAATCTTGTACGTTCAGTTAAAGTTTATAATCAAATTTTCAAACTGCCGTGTCATTTCAGGCTCGTTTTATAATTAAAATAAATTATTACGTTCTAACTTCGATTTAAAATAAATTTTAGTCGTTATTATTTAAAATAAATCATTTTAAATATTCAAAATCCATTAAAACTTCTAAAATAAAATTTTTAAATTGGTTCAGAAAATCCGGGTTGTTACAATCTCCTCCACTTAAAATCTTTTCGTCTTCGAAAAGGAACGGAGCTGAAAGTTGTTTAACTAACCAACTCAACTTTCATTCGTTTATTGGTTTCAATAATCTTATTAGTTGAACTAATAATCACACAACACAATCATCAATCAATTAGTTGATTAGCTTTTCAAATATACACAACTTTTATATATTCAAAAATCATATTTTCTAAGATCTGATTATATATATAATCATAAATACGTTAATTATAAACTTGTCACTCTCAACTCATTCTAGGGCATTTCTAACCCCAGCTCTAACGAGTATCTCATTCTAGGATGCTACTGATCCTATCTCTAATGAGTATTCTTTTATAGAATATTACTAGTCCTACCTCTGATGAGTCTTTTGTTTAATTCTAACGAGTTGTACCCCAAAGATTTGAGTTTACCAAAGCTCCGATACCAACTGTAGTGACCCGAAAACCCCCCTTGTGGGAATCGCCGGATACGCTAACTTTTGACATACAGCACATTAGAGAAAATAACAGAAGACTTTTATTACATCATAATAATGTTACATCAGAGTACAGAATATATCAGAGTACATCGATAAATAATAATACAGCGGAAGATTAATTTACAATGCATTGGAACCAATAAACTAACACAGCGGAAGACTATCAATGCTCTGGACAAAGCTTTAAGCTTCGATCCAGAATCCTGCTCAATAAATAAATATCTGCAAAACAAGCCATTTGACTGCCGTGCGGAAATAGTGGCATCCGAGTTTCCAAGTGAAACAAACTATGAGTCAGTCATGGTACTGGTATGAGAAATCTTACTTAAGTTATCTAATAATAAGGCTAATCACAGGACCATGCCGCTAACGCGTAGCAGGTTTACTCCATTGGATTGCCAGTGCATGAAATAAAGTAAATCTTTTAAAACAATGCAATGCTTTTTAGAAAAATGAAACCATTATAAGACTCAAGTCCCATCACACAATGCAACGCAAACCGAAGGATAGAGTTTTACCTTATAATGGTCAAACATGATTAATATGTATAAAACTTGATATTATTATTAGTGTCTAGTCAGTTTAAAACATTTTCAAAGTAAATGTATCAATCCTAGACGGCATAGCTACCATATACTATGTCGCCATATATAGGTTTACAATCAAATCCGTAATGTCGTATTGGAAATTGGGTTTCCATCATGAGTCAAGGCTAGGGATGGTCTCCTTACCGATTCGAGACACTCTAGCAAATGTCTCAGGGCTTGGATGCGGGCGAACCCTTGGATCCTGCAGGGCCGGTCCACAAATACTTTAGTGGATTGGCAATTTCTGAACACACGTTTCCCAGTCCTATCATTTGGCCAGTAGCGACCAATATCCGAGGCGCCTCATTCCATCATCCACATAAGCAAAAATGTTTGGGCTCCATACCATGACACCACTTCTAGCTAGAAAGAAACGTCATGCACTCCCTGCGTTCCCTTATCCCGTTTCTGACTCTTACCGGGGTGTGAGGCTCGCGAAGTTACGCTATACACAAAGCTATGCTAATTAAAGCTGTGCAACCACAAGGCCGTGCTTTTCAACAAAAGTCTTGATCATTTGCATCTTAGCATGTCACATTGACAATTCACGTCATGTGATCGACGCTAGTCTATGAATTAGAAAAGCGCGACATTTGTAATAAATTCTGCAAGCATACAGGTGTGTAGCATACAGGTCGAACACAGGGAGGAAAGTTAAATTTTATTATTTATATGTTTCGTGGGCGTGTTGGACGAACTTTGGAGGTTGATTTTGCAAAACAAAACAAAATTAAAACTGTAATTTGATTCAGAACAGATCTAACTGAACCGACGATCAAATCACAATTTCAATGGAAAAGAAATAAAACTATGAATTAGATTTGAATCTAATCAAACCCAATTTGACCTAAGAAAATAATAAAAAGCAGAAATTGAAATTGCAGAAATTGAAATAACAAACAAGAATTAAAATTAGGATTTCCGCTGAATCTAATCAGACGGTAAATCACTAATGCAAACAAGTGCAAAATACAAATAGTGTTCTACCGAATCTAATCGTATAGACAACACTAGTTGCTAAGAAAACAAAAAAATGCAGAAAATAAAAAAGAAAGAAGAACTTTTATTAGAACAATGGAATAAGAGATGAGATATAGGATATAGGATGGTGGCTACAATGCCATTACAAGGGTATATATAGGGTAGATAGCCAAACCCTAACCCTAACCCTAATGGTAAATGGGCCTGGTCATTACACCACTAATTAGTCTACAATGAGAAACATAATTGGGCCTTAGATAAATGAAGCAAATTTGGGCCTTTTCTCTTTTTCCTCTTGCT
The DNA here is from genome assembly GCA_030737875.1 of Allium sativum. NCBI lineage: Eukaryota > Viridiplantae > Streptophyta > Magnoliopsida > Asparagales > Amaryllidaceae > Allium > Allium sativum. Next base: position 461,473,826 of record CM060920.1, read on the forward strand.
TCCTTGATATTTCTTCATTGATTTGTGATGTGCAAAGCCTTTTTATCACTCCTTTTCTTGTTCAATAGCAACTAGATGTGAGATCTTCATCTACAATTCTTCAAACTGCAATTACACAGCAAATTGATCTCTATTTCTCCACATTTCTGGTTGCATGCGGGCTGGGTTGGAATATCTGTAAAAATAACAAAACAATACCCAAGTAATATTTATTTATATACAAAAGACGAGATATAAGAGCATAAAATAAACACATTTCTATGTCAATCAAATACCCCCAAACTTATCTTTTACTCGTCCTCGAGTAAAACAAAAAATGAAAAACTAAACTAGATAGGTCACACTTTCGTAGGAAACACGATTGCATTGAGCGTATGCAACAAGCCGTTAAACCTCTAGGTGTCCCTAGTAGGACGAGTGATGTCTCGTGAGGGTTTTCAGCGGATACTACCCACAAAATCCAAATGCAGTATGTTATGATTCTAATGAAACTACATGAATGCAATGGACATATGCAAAAATAAAAACGAAAAATGACAACACGACTTATTTCAGGAAAGTGGTACAACAATTTAAGTTAACAGTTTCTAATCAGTTGATTTTATTTTAGATACCTCGACTTGTCACAAATTTTCAATATAAATCAAGTTTTCAAATGTTAAATTCCAGTTTGGCCAGTTAGTTCGGTCGATAACATAGTGCAGCCATGAAATAAATTCTTAGTTTGCTTGGCACAGTTTGCAAAGTGGTATTCTAATTTTCTCATGTATGGCTAGTCAAATCAATAAGGTCAAGAAATGTTTAGGTATCATCGCTTATTCTTTATTTTATAAAATTTTAAGATTTATGATTAAGTACATACACCTAACTAATAAGACCAAGGTTTACCACCCATGCACTGCCTCGCGGACTAACGGAGAGTAGGTAAAGAGCTTGGCGGATTGTGCAGGCCGACTTTGACTTTGTCAACAACGTGTCGGTAATCCTTAGGTGTCCAATCTCATAGAATGAGACCAAGATATTCCAACTTTGACTTTTTCAACAACGTGTCGGATAGAGCTTGGCGGGTTTGCACACCAACGCTCGATATACAAGCAATGTTGGATACCCTTGGAATACTATTATTATTATTATTATCGAAAATATAAGCACAAAAGAGAGTTGCGCGAATTCAACTTAACACAACTTAGTTTTAAAGATTTGAAAAGCCAATATAAGCATTTTAAGTCCTCCACTTATTTAAACAAAGTCTACAATATAGAATAGATTTCATGGCCATCACCTAAGAATCTCCCTATGTACCGGTTACACTATTATCCCTCAAAATTAAACTTTTCATTATATTTCCTATTCGATCTAAGTTGAGAGAGAAAAATACTATCAACTGGCTAAAAATTGTAAACTTATTTTGCTGTATCAATTGAAAATGAGTCGTATTTCAAAAAAAAAAAAATGGCATGTTACTATAGTCTAAAATGCATGATGGTCCTATTTAAATGATGAAAATAAAAGAAATAAAAACAAAGAAAAATGAAAATGGATGAAATGCAGACTCCCCCCCACACTAGAACTAAACAGTGTCCACACTGTGAACGTTTCCTAAACTTGAAAGATCGCACCCAAAGGTGAATGAGATGCAAAATTATTTGAAGAATGAAATGGAGTTTGGCCACTATATGCGAATGAAAATCATATGTACAATGATATATGTGTTTGCGGTGCACGCGATGCAAGGATTGCCACCAACTTTTTCCTCCACACTTGTTTCTGGCCCTATGAGTCCCATTCCCACTGTGTCTAGGCATGTTTTCTAATACGCGCAGGTCTTTGAAAACCATTTCATCTTTATGCCTAGATTTGTAGTCAAGTAGATAAATGTCCAGGGTCGTCCTAACCCGAAGTTTTTCAATCAAGCTAACATTCCAGAAATAATTCATGTGCTCAACAAATTTGTCAGTGTAATTGTTAAAAAGACTGTGATCGTTTATAAACTCAGTTGCAATCGTGAAATTTAAATTCTGAGTGTTGTTCAAGACACTGACAATTTGAAACTCATTTGAAATTTTCTTAAAGTTTAAATTCTCGAACTCGTGACTTGAATATACTTCTTCCTCATTTGGCAACTTATCCTCGTACAATCCCAAGAATTCATGTTCATTAAAATCCATTTCCACTTTTGAGTTTTCGAAAAATTCAACATTTTCATTTTGTTCCATTTCAAAAATTTCAAGTTTCTTGTAGTCTGGAAGAGGAAGATCAAAAGTTGAGTTTAATTCTTTTTCCTGAAAACAATCGAAGTCCAAATCATTTGTTGAATTTTTAACAACTTCATCTAGATCGTTATTCTCAATTTCGAAAGTTGTTATTTGAAAATTTTCATTACCAGTAAAGAATGGATTATCTTCAGGTTCCCCGCTTGTTTGAATTTGATTTTGGTGCTCTTGTTGTTCTTTCAAAGTTGTCAATAAACAAAGAAGTTCATCAAGTTTTCTATCTTTCTTTTCTATCCTCTCTCTAAGAATGTTGAGATGATATTCTTCAGAATCGTCGATTAGAGAGCTCTCGTGTTGGATTTCTTGATTCTCAAAATTATAATCCATATCAAGTTCACAATCAAAATCATTTCCAATGTGGTGGCTGTTTGAATTTTCATTTTGATATTGGAAATCATTGTGATCATAAAAATTATGTTCGTAACCAAAACTGTTAAAATCCGAGTGAAAATTGCAATTTTGGTTATTTTCGAAATGTTGATATGGGCTATTATTTTGAAAATTTTGGTTTATAGCCCCATACTGATGTTGATCAAAGCCATATTGGGGTTCAAAGCTGTTTTGATGGGTATGTGGCCCATAATCGAAATTATTGAAGTCGCAATTTCGATCATAACTTTGAAAATGTTGGTCATTTTGAAAATTGTTGACATTTGTTTCACCCAATTTTGGGAAATCATGCTTCATGAGTTGTATTTCATATTCATACTCTTCAAGAGGACGTCTACTCCGGTTATTATCCCACAACTCTCTCAACGATTTTTTTGAATCAGACATTGGAATGAAGTTAGGGTAAGACATGAATTATTCTCACTTCAAAATAATATAAAATGTCGAGTAGTGCTCTATTAATTAACTGACTCAATTAGAAGGGGGAAGAGGGTCTTATGGTCGTTCACGTATAGTATAAACTAAGGGATACGACCAATGTTTTACGGGTAGTGTGCAACCTCTTTTGCTAATAGTTCAATAAATTGAACTATTATATATCCGCGATCCAATTATACGAGACAGTCAACTTCACAAAACACCACTGTTCAATTATATTATTTTGCAACGTCTGTTTTTATTGATGAAAACAATGAGAATGAAGATTTCAGTTATGGAAATATCAGTTCGCACCAAATTAATTCAGAAATTTTAGTCGCAGAACGGTCACAGAATAAATTGCAGAATTAAATTTTTTTTTTTACATTCAGGCCGCTGCCCCTGTAGAAGATTTTTACAACAATTTCTATATTTTCAAAGCAGCATCAGCACCTGTAGTGTTTTAAAAATTTCTCACCTTGATCGGCAGTCCTCCAGTGAATTTGGGAAGCGCTAGCGCGTTCACACCCCACTTGGTGTGCAACCGCTCCAACCCGTCTGAATCGTCCGCTGTTTTTTTGTTGTTGTCTCTTCTATTAATTGCTTGACTGCGCTGCGGCACGGGTTCGGGCTAGGAGCCCGAAAAAAATTTTTTAAGACCCTTTTTTTAAAAAAATTTCAGCTGTACCTGTTTTTGAAAAATTCTTCCTTTTTTTTTTTTGAAGAAGAAGAAGAAGAAAACAAAAAAACAAATAAAAGCAACAAAAATAAAAATAAAAACTAAACAAACACACAGACTAAAACTCGACAAACCTGACTCAGACAAAATCAACAACTCAACAGAACAAAACTTTGACTAAACAAACTGACTCAGCTAAAATTAAAAACTAAACTAAGCTTGAGTAGGAATAAAAGAACAAGGTTAACAAGTTGACTCAAACAAAATAAATAATAAATAAATAAAAACTAACCTAACTGAAGAAACAAACAAGAAAACAAAGACTATACTTAGCAGAAAGGAAAACAAGACCTAGGCTCAAAGGAAAATTAAACAGGGACTCAACTGGGCTGAGTTGGTTAACTCTAAAGAAAGGGTCTTCACGTGCATAAATAAACCAAGACCCTCTCAAAGCAAGAAAACTCAGATGCCCTTCTAAAAGAACAAAAATCGCAGACAACACAATTTTTTTCTTTTTCAAATCAAACGAAAATAAAAAGGAAATCCCACCCCCCTTTTTTTTCGTTTCCGAATTCGGATTTACAATATTGGCTTTCGAATTGGGTTCTGGTGGGTTTCTAGGGTTTGGTTGTTCGAAATCGTTTGATTGGACTCTCGAATCGGATCTGAAGTGGTTTCGATCTGAAGGTATTGTCGTGGTCTAGTTGATGACGATTGTGGAGATTGGCTTGTTTGACTTGGAATTTCTGGGTATCGTGACGGAGGACTGATGGGTGTCGGTTTGTGCTGGAAGTTGGGGTTTTGATTCTCGGTTTGCGTGTGCTGTTGCGATTAGGTTTGGCCAAGGGTATGTGTGAACGTGATGTTAGTGTGATCGAATTGAGGGTTGAAAGATTGGGGCAGAGGACGGCCGTGCTAACGAAGCAGTAGTTTGGGCTTGTCACGTTTGTGGTGCGGGATTGGCGAAGGTATGATTGCTTGAACGTTAGCTTGACTGTGGGAGATTGGCAGTGAGGAGTAGTTTCTGGTTTGCAGGTCTATGGGTGCAAGAAGTTGATCTGGACGTGGGGAAGGATTGGGTAATAATGGTTGTTTGGTCTCTGGAGTTTGTGAAGAAAATTGGTTGTGGAGTTGTGGCTTTTGCAATCGAAACCTGTTGAAGATGTGGTTGTAGAGTTTGTGAACAGGGGATGTGGTTGATGATGTTATGCGGATCCGCGTTTGTGGATGTTTGTATGGCAAGTAGAGAAGTATTCGGTGGTAATGACGCAGGGGTTGCTGATCGAAGGGTTGGGGGATGTTTGTAACAGTGGACGATTGTCGGGTGGTATGAATATGGCTTGTGGTAGAAAGGTGGTTGATGTATGAATAAGAGTGGATGGTCTGTGGGGGAAGATGAGGAACGGTGCGTGAATGTTGATGATGAGGTTAGGCAGAGATGAAGATTAGTAATCTGCGGTAGAAGGAAATTTTTGGCCTTTTTTTTTTTATTATTTTTTTATTTTTTTGAGTGTGTAATGGTGAAAAAGTGAAAGATGCTAGGTGGTTTATTGGTGGCAGAGAAGAAAGTTGGAAAGATTTCAAAAGAACAATTGTTTTCGGAATTTTTTTTTTTTTTTTTTTTGTACAACTTATAAAAGGAGGAAGAAATTAACTGTATTGAAAACAAGAATGGGAGTAAAGACAGGAAAGAAATAAATGAGAAGGAAGGAAAGAAAGTGAAAGAAAGTGAAAAAAAATATTTGATTTGTTGGGAAAGATGATGTGGGTGGTGTTCAGAAATTTGTGATCCGTTTGGTGATGAATCATACCTTTTTTTTTTTTGACTTGTAGAAGAAGAAATAAATGGGTACGAAGGAGGGAAATGATTGGGAAAGAAAAGAAAGAAATAAAAGAAAATAAAAATGGCAAGAGCAAAAATCAATGTAAATGGTATGTTATTTTTTTTTTCTTGTTATGAAGATTACAGCATCATTGAATAACGCCAAATCAAATCAATCAAGATTTTTTTTTCTATATATACAAGAAACAAAAGGAAAATATAAACTAAAACTAACACGAATCGGAAATTAAATAAATAATAAAATTTAATCGTTACCTCCCCGGCAACGGCGCCAAAAACTTGATCGACGCTAGTCTATGAATTAGAAAAGCGCGACATTTGTAATAAATTCTGCAAGCATACAGGTGTGTAGCATACAGGTCGAACACAGGGAGGAAAGTTAAATTTTATTATTTATATGTTTCGTGGGCGTGTTGGACGAACTTTGGAGGTTGATTTCGCAAAACAAAACAAAATTAAAACTGTAATTTGATTCAGAACAGATCTAACTGAACCGACGATCAAATCACAATTTCAATGGAAAAGAAATAAAACTATGAATTAGATTTGAATCTAATCAAACCCAATTTGACCTAAGAAAATAATAAAAAGCAGAAATTGAAATTGCAGAAATTGAAATAACAAACAAGAATTAAAATTAGGATTTCCGCTGAATCTAATCAGACGGTAAATCACTAATGCAAACAAGTGCAAAATACAAATAGTGTTCTACCGAATCTAATCGTATAGACAACACTAGTTGCTAAGAAAACAAAAAAATGCAGAAAATAAAAAAGAAAGAAGAACTTTTATTAGAACAATGGAATAAGAGATGAGATATAGGATATAGGATGGTGGCTACAATGCCATTACAAGGGTATATATAGGGTAGATAGCCAAACCCTAACCCTAACCCTAATGGTAAATGGGCCTGGTCATTACACCACTAATTAGTCTACAATGAGAAACATAATTGGGCCTTAGATAAATGAAGCAAATTTGGGCCTTTTCTCTTTTTCCTCTTGCTTCCTTGATATTTCTTCATTGATTTGTGATGTGCAAAGCCTTTTTATCACTCCTTTTCTTGTTCAATAGCAACTAGATGTGAGATCTTCATCTACAATTCTTCAAACTGCAATTACACAGCAAATTGATCTCTATTTCTCCACATTTCTGGTTGCATGCGGGCTGGGTTGGAATATCTGTAAAAATAACAAAACAATACCCAAGTAATATTTATTTATATACAAAAGACGAGATATAAGAGCATAAAATAAACACATTTCTATGTCAATCATCATGTAACTGATGTCTATCAATATATAGCCTCTAAGCTCGTACGTCTCAGAGAAGAGTGTTAAGCAAGAGAATAAATTCTCCGCCACCAAACAGATATATATTTAATAGAAATCAATTATCATAAAACGAAATTCAATGTCAGACACACATCCATTTACAAGTCCGTTCTGCGTCTGAACGAAACCGGAGACACCTTATTCCTCGTCCCGTATGTCCAATACCGAAGAGAGGTTCTCGCATATCCGTACAATCAACAAGTACGTCCGGACAACTACCACTTTAACCCTTTCCTGGGAGCAAACCAATCCAGGGCATCAGTAGTCATCCATTCGATGTGAAGATCGCCGGTCTTCTACCACCGTCTTCAATGTCTTTGACTTTAAATCGTCGTATAATTATTTGAAATGAGATTGAACTCGGTCTTTTAAAATAATCCTCGAATATATATAATTCAAATCATTTCTTATCGTTAATAATATTTTATAACGATTTATCGCTATTTTATTTATATAAAAATAGCCCAATTAATTCGAACGATGCTTCAGGTCATTACGCGGCTCTGGCGCTGTTTTTATCCAAATTTGAATTACACATTTCTCGAAATCTAACTGTTGGATCTTAACAAATTTAATATAGTTGGAAAGATCTTTCCAAAACGAACCCAACGGTTCTAGTTTTGGGAAAATCCGACGGTCGGATCTTTCGGTATAATCGTTTAAAGTTACGATTCCAAAACGCGAACTGCCGTGCGCTATTCGTTTTATTTAAATTTGTATTTATATATTATATATATGAATATAATTCATTCGACGATTTTAACTAACATGTTAAAAATAATGTTTAATCAAACAAGATCATATTCTAACATATGATTCTTTTATTCTAATTTAACATGGTAAAAATGTCATTTGTAATGACAAAACATGATTAACATGTTATTCTTTTTATTCTAATCTAACATACTAAAATGTCCTTTTAAATGACAAAATATGATTAACATGCAATCCTTTTTATTCTACTCTAACATATTAAAATGTCCTTTTAAATGACAAAACACGATTAACATGTTATTCTTTTTGTTCTACTAACTAGCATGTCAAAAATGATGTTTTTAACTAATAAATACATTTTAACATGTAATCCTTTTTATTCTAACTAGCATGTATTCATTTTTCTACTTACTAACATGCAAATAACATTTTGATTAACAAAATTTCTTTAATGAATTAAGCACACAATAAAAATATAATTTTTATTGTCTAGTCTTTTTATTTAAAACATGATTCTATTTAATGGATCAAACATATATTAAAAATGTTATTTTTAATATTTAACCATTTTCTCTAAAATATGAATTTTTTATATTGAATCAAAAATACATTAAAAAATGTTATTTTCAATGTTTAATCATTTTTTCTAAAACATGATTCTTTTTATATTGAATCAAATATGCATTAAAAATGTTATTTTTAATGTTTAACCATTTTCTCTAAAACATGATTCTTTTTATAATGAATCAAATATACATTAAAAATGTTATTTTTAATGTTTAACCATTTTCTCTAATACATGATTCTTTTTTTATATTGAATCAAATATACATTAAAAATGTTATTTTTATTATTTAACCATTTTCTCTAAAACATGATTCTTTCTTTATATTGAATCAAATATACATTAAAAATGTTATTTTTAATGTTTAACTATTTTCTGTAAAACATGATTCTTTCTTTATATTGAATCAAATGTACATTAAAAATGTTATCTTTAATGTTTAACAATTTTCTCTAAAACATGATTCTTTTTTCGTATTGAATCAAATATACATTAAAAATGTTATTTTTAATGTTTAACCATTTTCTGTAAAACATGATTCTTTCTTTATATTGGATCAAATATACATTAAAAATGTTGTTTTTAATGTTTAACCATTTTCTCTAAAACATGATTCTTTTTTTATATTGAATCTAATATACATTAAAAATGTTATTTTTAATGTTTAACCATTTTCTCTAAAACATGATAAATTTGTGATTCATATACATAATAAAAAGTAATTTTTATTGTATAACCAATTTATTTCCAACATGACAAATTTTATGATTCATATATACAATAAAAAGGTAATTTTTATTGTATAAACAATTTATTTCCAATATGACAAATTCTGTGATTCATATATACAATAAAAGGTAATTTTTATTATATAAACAATTTATTTCCAATATGACAAATTATGTGATTCATATATACAATAAAAAGGTAATTTTTATTGTATAAACAATTTATTTCCAATATGACAAATCCTATGATTTATATATACAATAAAAAGGTAATTTTTATTGTACAAACAATTCATTTCCAATATGACAAATCCTACTTTAACCTATAATCATTTTTTTTATGAATCAATAATACAATAAAGATGTAATTTTTAATGTTAACATATTTTATTCAAAACAATGAATATATTGTTTATTCATACATACAATAAAAAATGTGATTTTTATTGTATAAACATTTTCTTTCCAAATGTTGAATATTTTATTTTCATATATACAATAAAAAGGTGATTTTTATTGTATAAACATTTTCTTTTCAAATGACGAATATTTTATTTTCATATATACAATAAAAAATATGATTTTTATATTGAATAAATAAATTTTATTCAACATGAACATTTTATCTACATATATACAATGAAAATATGAATTTTATTGTATAAACAAATTTTATTCAACATGAATATTTTATTTACATATATACAATAAAAATATGATTTTTATTGTATAAACAAATTTTATTGAATACGAATATTTTAACTACATATATACAATAAAAATATGATTTTTATTGAATAAACAAATTTTATTCCGCATGAATATTTCATTGATTCATATGTACAATAAAAATATGATTTTTATTGTATAAACAATTTCCTTTTAAACATGAACATTTTTATTTTAATATATACAATAAAAATATGATTTTTGTTGTATAAACTATTCTAATCAAACATGAACATTTTTATTTTCATATATACAATAAAAATATGATTTTTATTGTATAAACAAATTCTAATCAAACATGAACATTTTTATTTTCATACATACACAATTCTAATCAAACATTAACATTTTTATTTTTATATATACAATAAAAATATGATTTTTATTGTATAAACAATTCTAATCAAACACGGACATTTTTATTTTCATACATACACAATTCAATCCAACCGTTCATCGCAATCACAAACAATCAATTCAGATTTTATACAACACATATATGAATTTCACATCGCAATCAATAATAAATTTTATTTTAAATTGGAGACCTCACAGTGGTTTTGCTCCTTCGTATTCGATGACTAGCTCCAAATATGTCCCATTCCGTTCTGAAATGTAGATCTTGAATTTACGGTTCCAACGGAGGTTGTTTCATTGAATTCTGATATCGAACGAACGAGTTATGAATTTTACAAGAATTTACAACAATTTAATATAATTAAATTAATTAAAGAATTAATTAATTACAATTATTAACGCATCTTGCCCACTCAGTAACTACCCGACGTTCAAACCCGTCTATTCGATGTCAAATCCATCAACCGCACCTCCTTACGACGCCTACCACCACCATCGGACACCGCCACTTCAACCGCCACCTCGCCACGTCCCTGCGCCCACCACCACCTTCCAACTCGCACCCCCTATGGCTCCCCAAAACTCACACGAACGGACTGTGTTTGAGCACCAAATTCAGACGATCCAAGAACCTAGGGTTCATCTACTCCGTATGAAATTAAAGAGGTTGAAAATCTCTTCAATATTCACTTTACAATCACCTTGAATTACTTGGAGGATTGGGAAATTTAAAGTTTTAAAATCAAACGAGCTCAGCCATTGAAAAGGATATGGCGGCACAGGTTTATTGAGAGACTAGGGTTTGTTTTTCTAGGATATTTATAGGTTATATTATTTAATTATTTAATTCTCTTTAAAACTCAAAAATACTCACGAACTCCAAATCAAACCCAACGACGTCGCCCCAAGCTAAAAACCCCTATTCCAGACACAATGGGATATGTCTTGCAAGCCAATTCAACTGTTTTAAATCAGTTTTTCTTTAAATTAAAATATAAAACATTTAATATTAAATTTGCACGTACACTTTAATTTACCGGGGCTACATACTGACTCCAAAAATTCCCGAAAAATAAATCTAGCTATGTTTTGACGACACGGTCCTAGAAAAATTAATTTTGTCGAATTTGGAGATCGTTTGAAAAATGAGATTTTTAATGGTCGATCCAATTCAACAGACCATGCTCACATATTAATTCCAAAAATTATGGAATTTTAAACCTAGAAATAATTTGACATTCCGGATCCAACAAAAGTGGTTTCGTCGAAAACGGAGGTCGTTTGCAAAATTGCTACATATTGTATTAAAAAATATATATATAAATTCCATAACGACTATTTTAAATTTTAAACTGGACATAACTTTTAATTTATATTATGAAATCTGAAATTTTCATATTCGTTAGATATAATTGAACAGATTCAAATATTTCTTGTTTTACTGAAATCCGATTTATTTTGAATCCTGTACATTCAGTTAAAGTTTAAAATCAAATTTTCAAACTACCGCGCCATTTCAAGCTTGTTTTATAATTAAAATAAATTATTACGTTCTAACTTCAATTTAAAATAAATTTTAGTCGTTATTATTTTAAATAAATCATTTTAAATATTCAAAATCCATTAAAATTTTAAATTGGTTCAGAAAATCCGGGTTGTTACACCTGTAATGATAAACATATTAAAACGTATAATCATAATAATTTAACAATATTTTTAATTACAAAATTAATCATTCTATGTTTTTGTATAGAAATACATTAGTTATTTAAAAGATAAAATTGCTTATCTTTTTTGTCATTCGCTTTCATATTACAAAAACATTAAGAAGGATAGATATATTAAAATATGTCTTCCTAAATAGTTTGATCATATTTACATATATTTTTCTTAAACATGAATTGCTGATCTAAAAATATAATCACATTTATCTTTTTTTGTATTTGTTTTTATAAGAAAAAATGTTAATCATTTGCTAAAATAAATATGTTAAATCATCTAATGCATGGAAATTATTTAATAAATTTTAATAAAAATCTAATGTGCAAATCTTCTAATAAAAAACATTATTGTTTACAAAGATAAATATATTTATCGTTTTTGTCTACTTGTCTTATATCTTTTAAAGTGATGACTTCTAGTGAAATAAAAGGAACTCACCATCTTATAAGTATCCCTGTAAGACTATAAATATTACTTAAAAAGACAATAGTGTTTATCTTATTAACATAATATAAAAATTAAAATGATATGGTCATCTAAAATTCTTAGTTTCAGCATACGATAAATTCTCTTAGTCATGATAATATGAAAACATATGATAAATATATAATATGTATATTATCCTGTTTGAAAACATATAAATTGTTTAAAAAGATAAATGTGTTTATCTTTTTACAATAATATAAATATTTAAATCATATGATCGTATAAACTTCTTTTTTTCAACATACTATAAATTATGTTACTCATGATAATATGAAAACATATGATAAAGATATAGTATGTACATCATATTGCATGAAACATATAACTTCTTGAAATGATAGATACAAATATCTTTCTTAAATATGAAATAAAATAAGATATTCTACTAAACATCTAAAAATTGTTAATTGTACAATTATGTAGTCAAAAATTTAGTTTTATCATTAACATTGCATATTTGCAACTAACAATTAACACATAACATATATTGTAACGATATGGATTTCGCTCGGACCTAATCGATAGCTAAATCGACTAAGACCGTTCGAATCCCACATATGTTAACTCTGGGCATACAACACATCAGAACAAATAACATAAGACCTTTATAAACACCATAATAATGTTACATCAGAGCACATAATATATCAGAGTACATCAAAAAATAATACTACAGCGGAAGATTAATTTATAATGCAGCGGAACCAATAAACTAACACAGCGAAAGACTATCAATGCTCTGGACGCAGCTTTAAGCTTCAATCCAGAATCTTGCTCAATAAATAACCATCTGCAAAACAAACCACTCGACTGCCCGTGTGGAAATAGGGGCACCCGAGTTTGCAAGTGAAATAAACTACGAGTCGGTCATTGGACTGGTATGAGAAATCTTACTTAACTTATCTAATAATAAGGCTAATCACAGGACCACGCCGCTAACGCAGAACAGGTTTACTCCATTGGATTGCCAATGCATAAAATAAGTGAATCTTTTAAACAACGCAATGCTTTTTAGAAAAATGAAACCAGTATAAGAATCAAGTCCCATAACACAATGCAACGCAAACTGGAGGATAGAATTTACCTTATAATGGTCAAACATGATTGATACGTATAAAACTTGATATTATTATTAGTGTCTAGTCAGTTTAAAACATTTTCAAAGTAAATGTATCAATCCTAGACGACATAGCTACCATATACTATGTCGCCATATATAGGTTTACAATCAAATCCGTAATGTCGTATTGGAAATTGGGTTTCCATCAAGAGGCAAGGCTGGGGATGGCTCCTTCCGGTTTCGAGACACTCAAGCAAATGTCTCAGGGCTCAGACGTTGGCGAGCCCTTGGAAATCGGTAGGGCCGGTCCATACATACTTTAGTGGATTGGTTATTCTTGAACAATACGTTTTCCGGTCCTATCGGACCTATCACTTGGCCAGTAGCGACCAATATCCAAGGCCTCGAAACCCATCATCCACATAAGTAAAATGTCTGGGCTCCATACCATGACACTACTTGTGATGGCCCCAAACCCACGTTCCACGGTGGCAAGGATAATCTTTCGAATATAACACATGAACAGTAATGGCAGAACAAAAATATATCATTACACCAGATAATGTATAATAAATTACACTAGAACAAATATAATCATCAGAGTTACACAGTATAACAGGATCATACTTAGTACAAAATACAGTTTCAGCTTTATATGAAATGTCTGCAGTGGAATCAAACATAATATACATAACAAAGTCTGAGCAGCATAAAAGAAATGACAGAACCCATCTTCAGCTCCATAGCTGTCCAAAATGAGCCTGCTAAAACCTGCACATGAGGCTACCCATGTAGAAAATAGGGAACCCGAGTTTGCAAGTGAAACAAACTACTAGTCAGTCATGGGACTGGTATGAGAAATCTTGTTTAACCTATTTACCAACAAGGCCAATCACAGGACTACTCCGCTAACGCGGAACGGGTTTACTCCATTGGATTGCCAGTGCATAAATAAAGTAAACCATTTAAACAACGCAATGCTTTTTAGAAAAATGAAGCCATTATAAGACTCAGGTCCCATCACACAATGCAACGCAAGCCGGAGTATAGAGTTTTACCTTATAACGGCCAAAATATGCTTGATACGTATAAAACAAAAGCCTTTGATATTATTACTAGTGTTTATATGTTTCAAAAACAATTTCAATCATAAATATAAATCATAGACGACATAAGTGCCCCATACCACTATGTCGTCATGTATAGGTTTACAATCAGAACAACACAATGTCGTATTGGAAATTGGATTTCCGTCATGAACCAAGATGTAACAACCCGCACCTCCGTTCACACAAGATATTGTCCCCAACTTATCCACCGTATAGGTGTGGGGTTTTGTTCCTCAAAAGGCCTCGACATTAGTAAGAGATGGGCTCTACTATATAAGTACCCACTTCACACAGGCTTCCATGATGTGGGACTTAGGGGTGTTACATTCTCCCCTCCTACATAGCTCAACGTCCTCGTTGGCTCACAAACACCTCACCCAGACGTTGTGGTCCACACAGGAGCCACAATTCCGGCTGGGTATTGGCTCTGAAACCACTGTAACAACCCGCACCTCCATTCACGCAAGATATTGTCCCCAACTTAGCCACCGTATAGATGTAGGGTTTTGCTCCTCAAAAGGCCTCGGCGTTAGTAAGAGATGGGCTCTACTATATAAGCACCCACTTCACACAGGCTTCCACGATGTGGGACTTAGGGGTGTTACACAAGGCAAGGGATCATCCTTACCGCTTTGAGACGCTCTAGCCCACCCCTCAGGATCATAGCTCGAGTGACCCTTGGATCGTCAGGCCGGTCCACACGGAGTGGATTAAAATGCCTGAACTCTGCGTTTCCCCGCTCTATGGGGCATCAAACTGGCCGGTATATCTACCAAACAATCCATCGGCTCCGCAGAGACCGAAATAAATGAGGCGCCTCGCTTTCCGTCATCCACATAAGTAAAACGCAAGGGCGGTAAAACCCTGACACCACTCCTAGCTAGAAGGAAACGCATGTCCTCCCTGAGGTCCTTTCCCGTTTCTGGTTCATACCGAGGTGTGAAGCTCACGAAATAACGCTATACACAAAGTTGCACTATATTAAAGTTATGCTTTGATCATCAACGACAAGGCTCTGCTTTTCAACAAAAGCCTTGATCACTGCATCTCAGCATGCCACACAGGCAATTCACGCCATGCGACTGATGTCTGTCGATATACAGCCTCTGAGCTCATACGTCTCAGAGAAGGGTGTTAAGCAAGAGAATAAATTCTCCGCCACCAAAGAGATGTATATTTAGTAGAGATCAATCAGCACAGAATAAAATCCAATGTCAGACACACAGTCCATTTACAAGTCCGTTCTGGGTCTGAACGAAACCGGAGGCACCTTATTCCTCGTCCCATATGTCCAATACAGGAGAGAGGCCCTCACATATCTGGTCGATCTCCAAGTACGTCTGGACGACCACCACTTATTACCTTGTCTTGGGATGCCTCCCAATTAAGACATCAGTAATCATCCAAACGATGTGAAAATCTCCGGTCTTCAACCACCATCTTCATCGTCGACTTATTATCGTCGATCAATTATTTGAAATGAGATTTAACTCGGCCTTTTCAAATAATTCACGTGTATAAATTCAAATCAATTCATTTCCTGGTTAAATTGTTTGACATCCACATTTCAGTTCAATAATGTAATTTTCATGTCAAACACATTCAACCATCAAAATCAAACAAACCAAGTAAAATCGGTTTATTTCTATTCCATATCGTTTATAATATTTTATAACAATATATCATCATTTTTATTTATTTAAAAATAGCCCGTTTTAAGTAAACGATGCTTCAGGCCATAACGCAGCCATGGTGCTGTTTTTCTTCAGACTTTATTTACACATATCTGAAAGTCTAGCCGTTGGATCTTTACAAATTTTATATCATTGGAAAGATCTTTTCAAAGCGGACCAAACGGTTCCAGTTTTGGGAAAATCCGACGGTCGGATCTCTCGGTACAATCGTTTAAAGTTACGATTTCAAAACACGAACTACAACGTTGTTATTCGTTTTATTTTAATTTATATATATATATAATCCATTCTTCGATCTCTAATCCATTTTCAATTCATATATGTGTTAAGAATAATATTTTTAGCTCATACAAATTTATTTCAACACATGAATATTTTTTGCGATTCACATCCACAATAAAAATGTTAATTTCATTGTTCAAATCATTTATTCAACCCTCGAATATTTTTAATGGTTCCTATACTTGATAAAAATAATATTTTTATCGTTCAAAGAATTTATTCAACAAATGAATGTTTCAGAAAATTTCGGCAGCATAACGGTAGGGGGTTTAAAACCGGCACCGTCCCGAGTACGGCTCCTCGCACTACCTTAGGCCTCGCGGCGTTCCCTAAGGGGCTTATCCTAATGATCTAAACATTTCGATCATTTTCATATCACATTGAATTTTTCCACAAACAATTCAAATTTTGTTTTAACCACAAACAACCATAATCAACCATTCGCTATATCAACCAAATTTCATACCAATCACAATCAAGTTGTCCACGGTTTGTGGACGACGGGTGTCGGGAGTTTCTAAACTCCGTCTACATCCTATCATATTTTATTTATAAATTTTATTGAATTTAGAAATCTCACCTTGCTTTCGGCTTCGCCTAAAACTGTAGCGAGCTCTAAAAATTCTCCGGTCTCTTCTAGAATGTAGAAGACATCCTCACGGTCCCAGTGTCTCTTGATTCACTGGATTTCGATCACAAACGAAGAAGATATGATTTTTATTCTAAGATCATAATTCGCAACACTTTATAGTGTTATAAACAGTTTAAATAAACAAGGTCGATACCTTCAGCTAATCTCTTCCAACCTAGGTCATGATTTTTTGTGAAATCCGTGAAACGAGATGAAGACCTGAATATACCACGATGTAGGGCTTCGAAAACCGCAGCCAGGGGTACCCACCGCCGACAGCTCAAACTCAGATCGGAGGAGCAAAACGGTGCGATGCGCGGCGACTTCAGGGGCTCGGATCTCCATGCACACGCATCGAGGGAGGTCCATACGGGTATGGATTGGAAGAGGGGGAGGAGTTCTTTAAAAACCCCTGAAGGATCGACTGATTTCGTGGCGTGGTTGAGGAGTTATGGAGGAGAGAAAGTGGCAAGCACTTCCGTCGTCAACTGAGAGAGAGAAGCATGATTTTTTTGGTCAACGCGTAAATGGGAGATGAATTCTGATTGGGCCCGGAATTTTTATATTTATTTTTAATTTCTTTAAATCCGAAAATACCACTCGCTCCATACGAACTCCAAATCAAACCCAACGACTATCGCCCCTAGCTAAATACCCCCATTCCGAACATAATGGAATATGTTTCGTAAGCTCATTCGACTGTTTCAGTTAGTTATTCTTCAAATTAAAATATAAGACATTCAATTTTAGATTTGAACTAACATTTTAATTTGTCGGGGCCACATACTGATTCTAAAAATTACAGAAAAATTATATCTGGCTTTGTTTGGACGATACACTCCCATCGTCGAATTTGGAGACCGTTTGAAAAATGGATTTTTTCTGGTCGATCCAATTCAAACTGAAATTACCAAACGCGTTTTCCTTTGCCACGCTCACATGTTAATTCCAAAAATTATGGAATTTCAAACTTAGCAATAATTTGACATTCCGGATCCTACCAAAGTGGTTTAGTTGAAAACGGAGGTCATTTTGCAAAATGTCCATTTTAACGGGCTATATTTATTCCATAGCGACCATTCCGAATATTCAACTGGCCATAACTTTTAATCCCCTCAATGAAATTTCAATTTTTCAGATTCGTTAGAAAGATATTTTTAAACAGATTTAAATATTTTTGGTTTCACTAAAATCCGGTTTATTTTGAATCCTGTACA
Source organism: Allium sativum (assembly GCA_030737875.1). NCBI lineage: Eukaryota > Viridiplantae > Streptophyta > Magnoliopsida > Asparagales > Amaryllidaceae > Allium > Allium sativum. The sequence goes on from CM060920.1 coordinate 461,492,056, forward strand.
TTCAGTCAAAGTTCAAAGTTAAATTTTCGTACTACCGCGCTATTTCTCACTTATTATTTAATTAAAATAAATATTTATATTCCAACTTCGATTTCAAATAAATATATACGTTCTAATTCTATTCAAAATAAATTTCTTGTTGTTATTATTTAAAATAATTCATTTTAAATATTCAAAATTCATTAAAATTGCAAAAATACAAATTTTAAATTGGTTTTGATTTTCCGGGTTGTTACAATCTCCCCCACTTAAAATCTTTTCGTCCTCGAAAAGGAACGAAGCTGAAAGTTGTTTAACTAACCAACTCAATTTTCATTATTTGAATTGTGGCTTAAGTTCTTCAACTTTTCAGTTTCTAAAAACTTTTCAAATTCTTCAAAAATTTGGCTAACACCATAAATTTTCGAAAAATTTCACCATAACCTCCTTTGTACGGAGAGGGGTTTGGATATTTATTGGGCCGTATTAGGCACCCAATAAATCCTAAAAAGCATACACATATTTATAGTGATGTAACTTTGTGTCCATATGGGAGTATGTATAGATCATAACTCTAGAGAATAAATTCTCGTCACCCTATAAATAGTTTTTGTGCCTTAATGACTAGAGAGACGTGATTATTGTCAACTCCAAACCCGTGTGGGTTTTTTTATTAATCTGGCAATTTACCGTTACATTTTATATAGTCTATATCAGTCCTCGGTTCAACTTGAAATATAGTCCATACAAGCCTCTTGTTTGTATGGTAAATCTTCCACCTCGTCACACAAGGTCCAAGTACTTATGTGGTATATGATAGAGTATGTTATCTTCACGCAATATGCCATGTAGTGTAGTTCAAAATTAATTGTTACTATCCTATGGTGATCTCACACAGGATAACCAGCACTCCGCATCCAATGGCATTCACAGTAGTTTGTATAATAAATAAAATTGCGCATCCAACTCATTAAGGTTTACCTATTTGTCGGGCACGCAAATAAATTCTTTACTCAACAGCAAATCCATTTACCTGTTCAATGTATATGCATGTATATATAGGAAACTTTAACAAAATTTCAATCTAGTTCAATTTTTGATCGAGTTGGCTAAATTTACCTTTCATTTACATGTTGGTTTTATTATTCCAATGTTATTAATTATTTAAACTAATAATCACACACCTCCAGCAATCAATTTATTGATTAACTTTTCAAATATATAGTTTTTTTAAATATATATACTTAAAAATCATATTTGCTAAGGTCGGATTATATATAGTTAAAACTACTCATCTCAGAAAAGGAAACAATAGTGAAGTAGGAAACAAAACGGAAATGAAAAATATTGTAAATGTACCTTGCACCAGAGCTAATCAGAGATGTCTACTCTGAAATTGGGATAAGCTTGCTTAATGCTCTCTTCAATTTCCCAAGTACATTATCTAGGATCACCACTCCACTGCACTTTAACTAAGTGAACCTTCTTGTTCCTTAGCTCCTTAGTTTCTTTGCCAATAATCCTTATCGGCTCACTTCTCACAGCTAATTCTGGAGTAATTTCCAAGTCTTGTTGCGCAGCTTCTTCCACGACCAAGTCTGGATCATGCACATGCTTTCGAAGTTGAGATATGTGAAATACATTATGTACACTAGGCAGCCCGTCAGGTAATTGAACCCTATAAGCAAGAGTTCCAATCCTTTCAAGTATAGGAAATGGACCAATAAATCTAGGCTCCAACTTCCCTATTTTTCCAAATCGGACTACTCCTCTTATCGGAGAAACCCTTGGATACACATAGTCACCCACAGAAAAAGCCAAATCTCTTCTTGTCGAATCTGCATAGCTATTCTGTCGGCTTTGAGCTGTTTGCAATCGTTTCTTAATGAAATTGACTTTATCTGAAGCTTCGCGAATCATATCGGGTCCCAATACAAGTCTATTACTAGGTTCTACCTAACATGCGGGAGATCTACACGGTCTACCATACAGTGCTTCGAATGGTGACATTTGCAAGCTCGCTTGGTAACTGTTGTTGTATGAGAACTTAGCTAAATGCAAGTGGTCTTCCCATGATCTGCCAAAATCAATATTACAAGAACACAATAAATCTTTGAGTATGCGGTTCACCCTCTCAGTTTGACCATCTGTTTGAGGATGATATGCGGTGCTCAGGTTCAGTTTTGTTCCCAATTCTGTTTGGAATGCTTCTCAGAATTTACTAGCAAAAATCGGGTCTCTATCACTGACTATACCGACGGGGACTCCATGCAGTTTAACAATTTTTTTGAAATAAATTTGCGCCAGACTTTGAGCTGTTCTAGTCGATTTGACAGGTATAAAATGGGCGGTCTTCATAAAACGATCTACGATCACCCATATACTGTCATTTCCTCTCTTGGTTCTGGGCATGCCATCGATGAAATCCATATAAATTTGTTCCCACTTCCAATTTGGAATTTCCAACGGTTGTAGCAATCCAGCAAGTTTTTGTTGATCGCTTTTGACTTGTTGACAAGTAGAACACTTGCTAACATATATTGAAATGTCCCTTTTCATCGCCTTCCACCAGAATGTTCGCTTGAGATTGTTATACATTTTGCTCACACTTAGATGGATACTCAGCTTGGACTTGTGACATTCGTCTAACACTTCTCTTTTGAGCTCGGGGATGTCGGGAACACAAATTCTTCATTTAAATCTCAGAACTCCCGTGCTATCCACTTGAAAACTGGAGGCTTCGCCCTTTTGAATTATTTTGATCATCTCTTTAACAAAATTATCGTCTTTCTAAAGAACGGATATTTTATCAATCAACGAAGGCGTAATGATAAGATTGGCGATGATCACATCCTTCCTACTGAGCGCATCAACCACAACATTGGCTTTCCCCGGAGTATACAAAATATCCAGATCATATGCCGCGAGAAATTCTAGCTAACGCTGCTGCCTCAGATTCAGTTCTTTCTGGGTGAATAAATACTTCAATGATTGATGATCGGTATATAGTTCGAACTTCTCACCCAGTAGATAATTTCTCCAGATTTTCAAAGCAAACACGACGGCTAACAACTCAAGATCATGAGTAGCATATCTCTTTTGATGTGGCTTCAACTGACGGCTAGCATAAGCGACTACTTAGCCTCTGTGCATTAATACCGCACCAAGACCTCCAATAGAAGCATCCATCCAGACCGTCAAATCCTGATTGCTATCGATAATCATTAATACTGGAGCAATTGTGATTCTTAATTTCGGCTCTTGGAAAGCTGCCTCACATTCTGGGGTCCACTTAAATCTTGCGTGCTTCTTAGTAAGCTGCGTTAATGGACTAGATAGCTTCAAAAAAATTCTTAACGAATTTCCAATAATAACTAGCTAATTCAAGAAAACTTCTGACTTCTGTGGGCATACTAGGTTGTTTCCAATCCTGAATAGCTGTGATTTTACTCGGATCCACAGAAATTCCTTCCTTTGACACGACGTGACCAAGGAACTTCATTTCTTCTTGCCAGAATATACATTTGGAAAGTTTGGCCTTTAAGACATTCTTTCTCAGAATCTCTAACACTTGTTCCAAATGTTCTGCATGCTCGCTCTCTGACTTAGAGAAGATCAATATGTCATCAATGAAGACCAGTACAAATTTATTCAAGACCCCTCTGAATACTCTGTTCATTAGATCGACAAAATACGTTGGAGCGTTACATAAGCCGAACGGAATTACTAACCACTCATAGAATAAATCGGGACCTCTGAATGCTGTCAGAGGAACACATTCCTTGGCAATACGAAGTTGATGGAAACCTGTAGCTAGGTCCATTCGTGAAAATACTTGTGCGCCATTCAATCGATCCAACAAATCATCAATTCGAGGCAATGGATATTTATTTTTTAATGTCTGCTTATTCAAGTCACGATAATCCACACATAGTCGGAGAGTACCGTCTGACTTTGGGACAAACACCACTGCTGCTCCCCAATCAGAGAAATTAGGCCTGATCAGACCCTTCCATACAAGCTGTCGAGTTTGATTGTCTAATTCTTCTTTTTCCTTCAAGGTCATTCTTCGAATAGCGTGCACTACTAGCCTTGCATTCGGAATTAAAGCGATTTTGAAATCAATTTTTCTATGCGGAGGTAAGCTAACAACTTCTTCAAATACATCCGCATAATTCTTGACGATATGAATATTTTCTATGACAACCGGAATATTCCCTGTAATGATAGGAATATTTTCTATTTGAGCAGGAGAAACATCAAGAGCTGACCAAAAGTCTTTTCTATCCGAATTCGGACCTTCACATGGTATGGTTATATAGTCCCTGATTTGATCTTTGCCTTAACAACTCTCTTGGCGCATTTAACCTCAGCTTCGTATTTGGTTTCCAATCCTAAAATAAGATCGAATTCGGTAAAATTCATGACGATCGAGATGGTTGGGGACCGATAACGGGAAAAAGAGACAGGCACCCCATAAATCCAACTAAGATTGAGGGAACCCCCAACCGGATTATGGATAGTGATGGGCCCTTTGAGCTTTTTCAATTTTAAATCCAGCTTCTTAACCGCATTACTTGCAATAAAGCTTCGCGACGCGCCTGTATCAAACAGTACTTTAATTGGAATGTCTTTGACATTAAGCGTGCCTTCCAAAACATCTGGCCTCGCTTGACTGACTAAGGGTGCCGGAACTTCCGCCACTTCATTCACTTGTACTATTTCATACTCCTTTAACAGCTGGCAAACCTTTGAAAGTTGACCAGTCTGATGGCATTGATTGCATTTTCTGTTCTCTTGAAACTTGCTCTTGGATTTAGAATTATCCTTCTTTCGTTTGTTCCAAGATTTGCAACTTATCGCCAAATGTCCTTGCCTATTGCAGCTTGAGCATGTGGCAGTCGTTATTGGTTCTTTCTCAGATTTAACCTTTTTCTCATTAACTATAGGCTTCTTTCTGACCCCAGATGTCATACTTGCCTTAGGCTGCGTACTTGTCTCTGGGCTATCAGTTTCAAACTTCCTTTTGTTGCTAGAACTGCCTTCCTGTTCATCGTCCAAAAGACCCTGCTTATCAAGATCTTCATACTGATAAGCCATGTATATCATTTCAGAAAAAGGAAGCTTCACATGTGCAGTTGCACTACTTTGGTACTTTCTTTGGAGCCCGTTAATAAACCTTAGATTCTTCCTCTTAGTATTTTGAATTAGATGCGGGGCAAAACGAGAAAGTTCATTGAATTTCTTATAATATTCTGGAATGGTCATATCTCCTTGTATCAGATAGTAGAATTCATTATATAGCCGATCAGTTGCTTCTGGAGGAATAAATCTTTCATTGAAAATTTCTTTAAATCTATCCCAGGTAATATTACCTTCTGGATTATCCTTAATAACAGTTTCCCACCAGATTAAAGCTTCGTCTTTGAGTACCCAAGATTCTAGTAATCTTTTCTGACCATCTCTCAGCTTTAAACCTTCAAAAATTCTCTCAGTAGAGCGCATCCAGGCTTGTGTTTCGATAATGGATTCTCTTCCTAAGAATGGTACTCCACCCAGATTTCGATACTTCTTTAATAGAGCTTCAATATCTGGTTCTGAGTTACCTCTTCTACTTCTGCTACTCATTTTCTATGATGTCTGCAAATAGCAGACAAAGTGTCAGGCCAACAGAAAAGGTATTTTAAAGCATAGAGACATATACTTGAATGTAAATGTGTCTATTGGGGTGTATTTTATTCTGCTATACTCATTCAAGGATATTACTGATCCTTTCTGTAATGAGTTATTCGTCGTAGAATACTCCTGATTCTATTTCTGACGAGTTCATTAATATGTTATATTTCGGAACTAAGATTAACCATAGCTCTAATACCACGTGTGATGACCCCAAACCCCCGTTCCATGGTGGCAAGGATAATCTTTGGAATATAACACATGAACAGTAACAGCATAACAGAAATATATCATTACACCGGATAATGTACAATAAATTACACTGGAACAAATATAATCATCAGAGTTACACAGTATAATAGGATCATACTTAGTACAAAATACAGTTTCAGCTTTATACAAAATGTCTGCAATGGAATCAAACATAATATACATAGCAAACTCTAAGCAGCATAAAAAAAATGACAGAATCCATCTTCAGCTCCATAGCTGTCCAGAATGAGCCTACTAAAACCTGAACACAAGGCTGGCCGTGTAGAAAATAGGGCACACGAGTTTGCAAGTGAAACAAACTACGAGTCAGTCATGGGATTGGTATGAGAAATCTTGTTTAACCTATTTACCAATAAGGCCTATCACAGGACCACACCGCAAACGCGGAACAAGTTTACTCCATTGGATTGCCAGTGCATAAATAAAGTAAATCATTTAAACAACACAATGCTTTTTAGAAAAATGAAGCCATTATAAGACTCAGGTCCCATCACACAATGCAACGCAAGCCGGATGATAGAGTTTTACCTTATAACGGCCAAAATATGCTTGATACGTATAAAACAAAAACCTTTGATATTATTACTAGTGTTTATATGTTTCAAAAACAATTTCAATCATAAGTATCAATCATAGAAGTCATAAGTTCCACATACCACCATGTCGCCATGTATAGGTTTATAATCAAAACCGCACAATGTCGTGTTGGAAATTGGATTTCCATCATGAACTAAGGCAAGAGCTCGTCCTTACCGCTTCGAGATGCTCTAGCCCGCCCCTCAGGATCAGAGCTCGAGTGACCCTTGGATCGTCAGGGCCGGTCCACACGGAGTGGATTAAAATGCCTGGACACTGCGTTTCCCCGCCCTATGGGGCGTCAAACTGGCCGATATATCTACCAAACCATCCATCGGCTCCGCAAATATTGAAATAACCGAGGTGCCTCGCTTTCCATTATCCACATAAGTAAAACGATAGGGCGTGTAAAACCCTGACATCACTCCTAGCTAGAAGGAAACGCATCTCCTCCCTGAGGTCCTCTCCCGTTTCTGGTTCATACCGGGGTGTGAGGCTCGCGAATTAACGCTATACACAAATCGGCGCTATATTAAAGCTATTCTTTGATCATCAACCACAAGGCTCTACTTTTCAACAAAAGCCTTGATCACTGCATCTCAGCATGGCATAAAGGAAATTCATGCCATGCGACTGATGTCTATCGATATACAACTTCTTAGCTCGTACATCTCAGAGAAGGGTGTTAAGCAAGAGAATAAATTCTCTGCCACCAAACAGATGTATATTTAACAGAGATCAAATAAAATCCAATGTCAGACACACAGTCCATTTACAAGTCCGTTCTGGGTTTGAACGAAACCGGAGGCACCTTATTCCTCGTACCATATGTCCAATACAGGAGAGAGGCCCTCACATATCCGGTCGATCTCCAAGTACGTCTGGATGACCACCACTTATTACCTTGTCTTGGGATGCCTTCCAATCAAGACATCAGTAATCATCCAAACGATGTGAAGATCTCCGGTCTTCAACCACAGTCTTCATCGTCGACTTCTTATCATCGATCAATTATTTGAAATGAGATTTAACTCGGCCTTTTCAAATAATTCACGTACATTTAGTATTCAAATCAATTCATTTCCTGGTTAAATTATTTGACATCCACATTTTAGTTCATTAATGCAATTTTCATGTCAAACACATTCAACCATCAAAATATCAAACAAACCAAGTAAAATTGGTTTATTCTATTCCATACCATTTATAATATTTTATAACGATATATCGCTATTTTTATTTATTTAAAAGAAGCTCGTTTTAATTAAAAGACGATTCAGGCCATAACGCGGCCATGACACTGTTTTTCTTCAGATTTGATTTACACATATCTGAAAATCTAACCGTTGGATCTTTACGAATTATATATCGTTGGAAAGATCTTTTCAAAGCGGACCCAACGGTTCCAGTTTTGGGAAAAATCCGATGGTCGGATCTCCCAGTACAATCGTTTAAGGTTACGATTTCAAAACATGAACTACATCGTTGTTATTCGTTTTATTTTAATTTTATATATATATATATATATATAATCCATTCTTCGATCTCTAATCAATTTTCAATTCATAGATGTGTTAAAAATAATATTTTTAACTCACACAAATTTATTTCAACACATGAATATTTTTAGCAATTCACATCCATAATAAAAATGTTAATTTCATTGTTCAAATCATTTATTCAACCCTCGAATATTTTTAATGGTTCCTATACTTGATATAAATAATATTTTTATCGTTCAAAGAATTTATTCAACACATGAATGTTTCAGAAAATTTTGGCAACATAACGGTAGGGGGTTTAAAACCGGCACCGTCCAGAGTACGGCTCCTCGGACTACCTTAGGCCTCACGGCGTTCCCTAAGGGGCTTATCCTAATGATCTAAACATTTCGATCATTTTCATATCAAATTGAATTTTTCCACAAACAATTCCAATTTTGCTTTAACCACAAACAACCATAATCAACCATTCGCTATATCAACCAAATTTCACACCAATCACAATCAAGTCGTCCATGGTTTGTGGACGATGGATGTCGGGAGCTTCTAAACTCCGTCTGTATCCTAATATATTTTATTTATAAATTTTATTGAATTTAGAAATCTCACCTTGCTTTTGGCTTCACCTAAAATTGTAGCGAGCTCTAGAAATTCTCTGATCTCTTCTAGAATGTAAAAGACGTCCTCACGATCCTGGTGTCTCTTGTTTCACTGGATTTCAATCACAAACGAAAAAGATATGATTTTTATTCTAAGATCATAATTCGCAACACTTTATAGTGTTATAAATAGTTTAAATAAACAAGGCTGATACCTTCAGCTAATCTCTTCCAACCTAGGTCACGATTTTTTGTGAAATCCATGAAAAAAGATGAAGATCTCAATATACCATGACGTCAGGCTTCGAAAACCGCGCCCATGGGTATCCGCCGCCACCAGCTCGAACTCAGATCGGAGGACCAAAACGGTGTGATGCACGATGACTTCAGGGGCTCGGATCTCCACGCACACGCATCGAGGGAGGTCCCGACGGGTATGGATTGGAAGAGGGGGAGGAGTTCTTCAAAAACCCCTGAAGGATCGACTGATTTCGTGGCGTGGTTGAGGAGTTATAGAGGAGAGAAGGTGGCAAGGACTTCCGTCGTCGGCTGAGAGAGAGAAGCGGGATTTTTATGGTCAACGCGTAAATGGGAGATGAATTCTGATTGGGCCAGGAATTTTTATATTTATTTTTAATTTCTTTAAATCCGAAAATACCCCTCGCTCCATAAGAACTCCAAATCAAACCCAACGATTGTCGCCCCTAGCTAAATACGCCCATTCCAAACACAATAGAATATGTTTCGTAAGCTCATTCGACTATTTCAGTCAGTTATTCTTCAAATTAAAATATAAAACATTCAATTTTAGATTTGAACTAACATTTTAATTTGCCGGGGCCACATACGGATTCTAAAAATTACAGAAAAATTATATCTGGCTTTTTTTGGACGATACGGTCCCAACAAAATTAATTTCGTCGAATTTGGAGAGCGTTTAAAAAATGGACTTTTTCTGGTCGATCCAATTCAAACTGAAATTACCAAACGCGTTTTCCTTTGCCACGCTCACATATTAATTCCAAAAATTATGGAATTTGAAATCTAGAAATAATTTGACATTCCGGATCCAACCAAAGTGGTTTCGTTAAAAACGGAGGTCGTTTGTAAATTGTCCATTTTTACGGGCTATATTTATTCCATAGCGACCATTCCGAATATTCAACTGGCCATAACTTTTGATTCTCGCTATGAAATTTCAAATTTTCAGATTCGTTAGAAAGATATTTTTAAACAAATTTAAATATTTTTTGTTTCACTAAAATCCAGTCTATTTTGAATCCTGTACATTCAGTCAAAGTTCAAAGTTGAATTTTCAAACTGTCGTGCTATTTCTAACTCATTATTTAATTGAAATAAATATTTATATTCCAACTTCGATTTCAGCAAAATATATACGTTCTAATTCTATTCAAAATAAATTTCTTGTCATTATTAATTTAAATAATTCATTTTAAATATTCAAAATTCATTAAAATTGCGAAAATAAAAAATTTAAATTGGTTCTGCTTTTCCGGGTTGTTACACTACTTCTAGCTAGAAAGAAATGCAAATTCTCCCTAGGGTCCTTGTCCCGTTTTTGACTCATACCGGGATGTGAGGCTCGCGAAGTAACTCTATACACAAAGCTATGCTAATTAAAATTGTGCTTTGATCATCAAACACAAGGCTCTGCTTTTCAACAAAAGCCTTAATCATTTGCAGCTTAGCGTGCCACATTGACAATCCATGCCATGTAACTGAAGTCTATCAATATATAACCTCTGAGATCGTACGTCTCAGAGAAGGGTGTTAAGCAAGAGAATAAATTCATCGCCACCAAACAAATATATATTTAATAGAAATAAATCAACACAGAACGAAATCCAATGTCAGACACACATCCATTTACAAGTTCGTTCTGGGTCTGAACGAAACTGGAGACACCTTATTCCTCGTCTTGTATGTCCAATACAGAAGAGAGGTTCTCGCATACCTGGACAATCAATAAGTACGTCCGGACAACTACCACTTTAACCCTTCACTAGGTACCCAAATCAGGGCATCAGTGGTCGTCCATTTGACGTGAAGATCGCCGGTCTTCAACCACTGTCTTCAATGTTGTAATAACCCGGAAATCCGAGCCAATTTAAAATTTTTATTTTGGCAATTTTAGCGAATTTTGATGATTTAAAATGAATTATTTTAAATAATGACGACGAGAAATTTATTTTGAATAGAATTAGAATGTATATATTTATATATGTCGTCGTTAGAATATAAATATTTTATTTTATTTATAAAAGGAATTGAAAATGGCGCGGTAGTTTGAAATTTCGATTTCAAAGTTCAAATGAATGTACCGGGTGCAAAATAAACCGGATTTTAGCGAAACTAAAAATATTTGAATCTAATTGAGAACATCTTTCCAACGAATCCGAAAAATAGAAATTTCATAGAGGGAATCAAAAGTTATGTCCAGTTGAAAATTCAGAATAGTCGCTATGAGAATTTCGGACCTTAAAAATGGAAATTTTGCAAACGACCTCGTTTTTCGACGAAACCACTTTTGTTGGATCCGTGACGTCAAGTTATTGCTATATTCCAAAATTCGTAATTTTTTGAATCAATATGTGAGCGTGGCAAAGGAAAACGCGTTTGACCAGTTTTAATTGATTTTAATCGACTGGGAAATAGCCATTTTTCAAACGGTCTCAAAATTCGATGAAATTAGTTTTGTTAGGACCGTATCGACAATACGAAGCTAGAAAATATTTTTCGGGAATTTTTAGAGTCCGTATGTGGCTCAGTAAAGTGAAATGTGCGTTTGAATTTAAAATATAATGATTTATATTTTAAATTTAGTGGAAACTGGTCGAAACTATCGAATCAGCTTACGATACATATCCCATTGTGTTCGGAATGGGGGTAATTAGCTAGGGGCGATAGTCGTTGGGATTCGTTTGGAGTTCGGTACGATGTTGAGTTTTAAAGAAAATTAAATATTAAAATAATAATAATATAATATAAATATTTTTCCCTTAAACACCCCCAATTCATTTCTTCCAGAAACCCAACCCCCCAGATCGATTTCGCGATGAAAAAAATGGCGACGTCCATCGTCATCTCCTCCACTCCGCCACCCCACCATCCACCCTCCGCTCGCGCTCACTCTCTCCCCGAAACCCCCCCGAAGCTTCTCCGCCCTCGCCTATCTCTCTCGCCCCGTACAAAACCTCGAACCCCCACCCGACGCCGTCGTGCACCGCCAGGGATGCCGTCGAAGTCTCCGCCAACTTCCGTCATCCGCCTCCCTCCTCGATTCTCCTGTCCCGCGCGTTCGAGAAACCCCCCTTTGCCAAATCGAACCATCGCATCCAACCGCCACCTACCCTCAATGACGCAGCGCCAGTGACCAGTAGGGGAGCGCCGCCACCCCCTGGCCAACGCTGCAAACCTCCACCACTACCAGAACGGAAGAAAACAGTGAGTGTTTACGATTTGAATTTCTGTAAAACCCTAATTTTTACTAAGTTAAATCTAATTTTTGCTAGGGTAAGAATATGATTTTCTCAAGGTTATAAAAATATGATTTTTCTCTTTAGACAGATTTGATTTTTATTTATTTAAAAGCTTTGATTTTTATTTAAATAAAAATATGATTTTTATACATATGAAGGTGAAATAAAAATACGATCTTTAAAAAGATTAGATTTTTTAAAAGGAAAAAGATTAGATTTTTATATTATAGAGATAATAAAAATATGATTTTTATATTGGTAGAGTATTAAAAATATGATTTTTAATATATAGAACATCATATTAAAAATGTGATTTTTATTGTGAACAGCGTGAAAAGGATGGCGTAGGAATTTCGGGCAAATCAAATCGATCAGAAATTCAGAATAGAATGGTGGAGTGGAACCCAACGGTGAGAGCTCCTCACTTTTATTTTTATTTCTAGTTTGAAATATATACTAGGATGCAGACGGTGCTTAGCAGCACCCGACACCCGTCGTCCACAGACCATGGATGACTTGTTTGTTTGATTGTTGTGTAGTGAAATTTGATTGTGTGATGTGGAATGAAATAAAATGTTTTATAGTGGAAAATGTTTTATAGTTAAAAATATGATTTTTAACGTGTATATAAAATAAATAGTAATAAACAAATCGGACGATTTGTTTATATACACTGATTTGACTGATATTGATTGGGACGATAAATTTTACACATCGCCCAACTGCACAAATAAAATATGTGTTTGTTGATTTGAAACCCCACACGGGTATTGGGATGATATTTGACGTACACTAATCCCGATTGTTTAGTTGTATGTCAATCGGTGGGTTGATAGACTGTGTAAGCGTTAATTATTTATGTTTAATGCTTATGCAATTGTGTGGTGCACTCTGGATGATGGTTGATTATTTATCGTTGCTATTGTATACATGTGTTGTAGAAAATCCATATAATTAACTTTATATGGTAATTGATTGGGCCTCATTCTAATTTAGAAAATAAATTCATGTGTTGAATTGAAAATAAATTCATGTGTTGAATTGAAAATAAATTCATGTGTTGAATAGAAAATAAATTCATGTGTTGAATTGAAAATAAATTCATGTGTTGAATAGAAAATATATTCATGTGTTCAATAGAATAAACATTCATGTGTCGAATAAAAGCCGTGTTGATTAGATTGACGCCATTTTGACGTGAATGATATTTATATCCATTTCATTCATTTTTAGAATGAATATAGAAAAGAAAGTGATTTCAAAATATAACGATTTGAAAATATTATCATTTGTATATCGATGATGTGGAATATTCAATTTTGGTTAGAAATTGAATATGAAGTTGAAATCGTTTCGAAAACGAATTTAAAATGATTTATAAAATGCGTTTTGAAAGGAAATCGACGAAATGTATATAATATATAATGGCCTGAATAGAACGCGCCGCGCCGCGGCAGTTTGCGAATTTCGACCATTGACTTCGAATGGATATTATGGGAGATCCGACCATCGGATTCTCCTTAAACCGGAACCGTTGGGTTCGTATCGAAAAGAGCTTTCTAACGAGTATTAGAGATTTGAAATCTAACGGTTGGATTTGGAATTATGTCCAAATCAAATTTGGAAAAGGTCGCTGTAAGTGTAATTCGATGGCCGTTGATGGAAATCGACTGTACGGGCATTGATAAAATTATTAAAAATAGTAATAATTTATGTAAAATCGTAAGAAATGGTTTGTGAAGAATTGAGATAAAAAAATTCCAAAATTGAAAAGATAAAAGTAGATTTTTATCGAAATGAACTAGTTTTGAACTAGAATAATAATTTACTTATTTTTAAATAAATAAAGTGAATTTGAAATGGTTTTGAAAATAACCAGAATTTCCAATAATTGAATTGGAATGGATTTGAATCGAAATTATCTTTAGAATATTTCGATGTTGGATTTCGTGATTATACATATATTGTTATGGAAATTTGAAAGATATATTTATATCGTTATTTCCAATACGATATTTATTGGTCGTAGAATTTGATATTGAATATAAGACGATATATTTTCTATTCAGAGCCTTGTATATAATATCAAATGTGATTTGGGTTTGTCGTGAATGGTGTCTTCATTAACACTGTTCTTAAACCCAAATGGAGTTAAGAAAATTAGGAACTAACTGGGGATCAGTTAAGTTGAATGGTTTCTTGGATATTGATCTAATGTTGGTTTCGGCCTTAGGGGTTAATACTTAGGGAACTGTTCTCTTACCAATTTACGGTTAGAGACTGATAGAATAGAATGTGATTTTGGGTTTATCGTGAACCGTGTTTTAAATGACATTGGTTCTTTAACCCAGTTAAAGATTAAAATTAAGTGGAGTTTTAATGAATCTTTAATTAGATTGAAATGATCGAGAATGGAGTATCACCAGTTTTGCTCCAAGCGATAGTTAAATCTTTAACTAGATTTGGACGTGAAATGGTTATTAATTTTACCGATAACACCGTGGTGTTAGATATGGAGTATTACCAGTTTTGCTTCATGGGATGAATAGGTTTGGATTGGGAAATAAATTAAATAATTACTTCAGTGTAGTTCGCTAATCCCGACTAGTTTGGAAAACCATAACATGGTTTGAAATGATATCCAAAGGAAGATTAAAGAATAAATTTAAAAGAATTTATCTTTGATAAAATTAATGGGAACCTTTCCCTGAGAATGTGAAATTTAGAAACTAACTGGGGATCAGTTAAGATGAATGGTTTCCTGGGTATTGATCTGATGTTGGTTTCGGCCTTCGGGGTTAATATTTGGGGAATTGTTCTCTTACTAATTTACGGTTAGTGACTGATGAATTGGAATGAGGCGTATGTTGTGTTTGTGTAACACTTGTTTATTATATACGCGAGTTATTCAGAAAGACCGGGTTTATCCCATTCTGAATAACTGGTTCGACGTGGTGTCGAGGATGAAGACGGTGGTCGAAGACCGGAGGTCTTCACGTCGTTTGGATAATTACTGATGATCTTGATTGGACCGTACACCCAAGAGGAGGGAATCAGTTGGTGATCGTCCAGACGTACTTGGAGATCGATGGATATGCGAGGTACCAGGTGCCTCCGGTTTCGTTCAGACCCAGAACGGACTTGTAAATGGACTATGTGTCTGACATTGGATTTTATTCTGTGTGATTGATTTCTATTAAATATATATCTGTTTGACGGTGGAGAATTTATTCTCTTGCTTAACGCCCTTCTCTGAGACGTACGAGCTCAGAGGTTATATATTGATGGATATCAAACGCATGGAGTGAATTGCCTGTGTGGCATGCCTAAGTGGCAATATGGTCAAGGCTTCTGTTGAAAAGCAGAGTCTTGTGGTTGATGATCAAAGCATGGCCTGTGTGGCATAGCTTTGTGTAACGTTGATTCGCGAGCCTCACACCCCGGTTGTGAACCAGAAACAGGAGAGGACCTCAGGGAGGGCATGCGTTTCCTTTTAGATAGAAGTGGCGTCAGTGGTTTTACACGCCCTGACGAGTTTGACTTATGTGGTTGTTGCTGTTGCGAGGCGCCTCGGATATATCGGTGACTGTGTGGAGCCGATGGAGTCATTTGGCTCATTTACGCCCCAAAGGGCGGGGAAACGCAGTGTCCAGGGTTTAAGTTTAATCCACATCGGTGGACCGGCCCTGACGATCCAAGGCTTGTCTGCGCGCTTGCCTGAGACATGGCTAGATTGCCTCGAATCGGTAGAGGACTATCTTTTGCCTCGGTTCACAGATGGATATCCAACTTCCAATACGTGACATTCGCGGAGCCTATTATTGGCGACATGATATATGGTACCCATGCCGTCTATGATTAATACTTATGATTGAAATTGTTTTGACACTATACACTTATAGTAATCATAAAAGATGAAATTTAGCGTATCAAGCATTCTTTGGCTATTATAAGGTAAAACCCTATCCTCCGGCTTGTGTTGCATTGTGTGATAGGACCTGGGTCTTATAATAGCTTCATTGTTCTTTATTTAGCATTGCGCTGTTGTTTTATGCACTAGTATTCTTGGAAGGAAACCCGTTCCGTGTTATACGGCGTGGTCCCTTGATTTACCTAACTTTAAAATAAAGATTAATAACTGTTTTAGTTCTCACACCAGTCCCATGACTGACCTAGAGTTTATCGTTATAACCTAAACTCTGGTTGCCCTTATTTTGATACGGGCAGCTAATAGTTTTGGTTTTGCAGATTTATATTCACAGGAACCTGGTTTACAGCTGGAATGATATCCGGAAAGCTCTGTATTCGTATATCTCCTTCAGTTGTGTATTGTATTATTTTTCCGCTGCAGTAATGTATTTAAATGTAATCTAAATCTCTGATATTTTCTGTGTGATATTTATTCATACTCTGTATATTCTTGTATTCTGATGGAATTTGAAAAGCAGGCATATTATTACTAGAGAAAGGTTCAACTGTACATATTACAATTCACAAAGAAAGACCATACTAAACTATACTAAACAACACAGCAAATAGAGAAAAAAAACAATAGAATATACATGAAAAAACAGAAAAAACTCTATTCACTGGTAAATGAATATATCCGTCAGGCTCAATTCATTGCACTCCCTTCAATTCCTTCCAAACTTCAAACTCTTCAGAATTTTCCTGTGTATAATAGCATGCACCTCATTACCAGTCTTCGAAACAACATTGAAAATCCTATTGTTGCGCTCAGTCCATATTTCATAGATGAAAATCTTCAAAATTTTCATCAAAATACAACTCTTGTCAGTTCTCCACCTAGTGAACTTAAAGATGTTGAACCATTCAATCTTACTCACCTTTGATGGCCGATGATACCTTCCATTCACCAACAATCTATACCAAATCTGATAAGTGAAATCACATTCAAAAAACAAGTGAATGTTACTTTCAGGCTTTGCATGACATAGAACACAACTGTCCTCTTGTATTAATCCAATCTTAAGTAGCTTATCCTTTGTATTTAATGCATTCGACATCACCTTCCACAATAGAAAATTAACTTTTGCCGAGCTCTTCATATTCCAAATCCTATGATGCCATGGAAAAAATTCTTTATCACCTTGAAGAAGACCATAAACATGCTTCACTGAAAACTTCTTGCCATTCCATAGAAGGCTTTCATCTGAATTAATATTAAAAGACACCTCAATATCACTCCATAGCTTCCTTATAATAGCTGAACTACAATAAGGCAAGTTCAATGTACCATCCTGTATAAAATCCTGAGCAAAAGCATCATCAGAAATACCACCATGCCTTCTGAGATCATAACTAACCAAATTACTTAGAATCAGACCTTTACTGGACCAAGGAGAATGCCAAAATGATGTTTGATCTAATCTGTTAGCATTTAATTGAATAAAAGGCATAAATGTACTCCTTAATTTCAGAATTTGATGCCAACTCCAACTACAAATTTGAGGTGTATCCATTGTCCAGAAGCATTTCCTCCCAATTAAATTGTTTTTAACAAACAGTGACCACAAACAGTTACTATCAGAAATCAACTTATCAATATATCCTGAAATAGAAGCTTTATTCCATAACTTCAGATTAATAATACCAAGTCCTCCTTTATCCTTTCCATCATATAATTTGCTAAATGCTATTGGAGTTAATTTCTTCGCAAAAGGATCTCCATGCCACAAATAACTATTCATTGCACTTATGACCATATTAACCAATTTTAAAGGAAGAATAAAATGCTTTGCATAATAATTGGTCATAGAAAAAACTATAGATTGAATGATAGTCACTCTACCAGCTTGAGAAACCTTACTTGCTGGCCATTGCAAAATCCTTGCTATAATCTTTTCAAATAGGGGCAGACACATATCTTTAGTGATCCTAGCAGTACATAGTGGAAGACCCAAATAGGTGGCATTATTAGGTAGTTCATTAAAACCTGAAGCCCTAATAATATCCAATTTCTCATCAGATGATAAGCCACTATTTTAATATGAGACTTATTAATGTTAATCTGTAAACCAGTGATTAGATAAAACTTATGCAAGGTAGACAAAATACAATTAATATTCCTCATGGTAGGCTTTGTGAATATGATTAAGTCATCGGCAAAAAGCAAATGAGTGATAAGAGGATTCTTACAACGAGGGTGAAGCTCCAAATTTTTACTTCTTACTTGCTCCAGAATTAGTGCATTAAGCAACTCCATTACTATGAAAAATAGATAAGATGAAATAGGATCACCTTGCCTTACTCCACGATTGCTCTTAAAGAATCCATGTTGACCACCATGCCTTGAAATTGAAAAAACAGGAGAAGAAATACAAGACTAAATCCATGCTAAGAGAGGTTTTGGAAAATTCATTCTGGACATTATAGCTAAAACAGATTCCCAAGAGACAGTGTCAAATGCCTTCCTAGTATCCAACTTTACCATACATCTTGGAGTAATATGTTTCCTATCATAGCCCAACAATAATTCTTGAGTAATCAGAACATTGTCACTTATTGATCTACCTCGTATGAAAGCTGACTGATTATTGGAGATCACATAAGGTAAGACAGTTTGAATCCTGTTGGCAATTACCTTTGAAATGATCTTATAGAACACACTACAACATGATATGGGTCTAAAGTCCGAGTCACTCATTGGAATTGTTGTAATATACAATGAAATGTTCTTCTGTTTGCGTTCTGATTCGTCTTGTCCTCAAAGTAATTCGTTCTTTCTCTTCTCTTCGGAGACCGGGGAAGTTCGGGTCGCTTCATTTGGTATCAGAGCTTTGGTTTACAAAGCTCAGAGAACAAGACACATTAGAACCATACGAAAGAATTCATCAGAAATTGGATTAGTAATATCCAACGGGAATGACTCGTTAGAAATGGGATCAGTAGTATCCTAGAACGAGTGTGAAGAGTGATGTTTTTAAAATAAAAGTGAAAACAAGTTTGTTTTGAAAATTTAAATCAATTATACGTATTTGATTATTATTTTATATTGATTTGGACAATCGAGTATATAAAGATTTTGCATATACGTCTGATCCGCGTGTATTTGAAGTTTTAATATACTGGATAGATATAGAATCACAATGTAGTCGCCCGGAGACGATCCTGATGATTACTATAGTATCATCAGTATATGTGTTCGAGTTTCGAAGGTGTGATATTTATATATTTCCATCAGACTAGTGTGAGAACCAAAATTAGATAGGGCTTATTGTTGTGATTTGGCATCAAAAATCTGATTTTTGGACAATGTATCAAAGTTATATGATTGAAATGATAATCAACTAATTGATTGCTGATTGTGTTGTTTGATTATTGTTCGATAAATTAAAGTTGAACCATTTAGCCAAATTGAACCAAAAAGTGAATTG
Source organism: Allium sativum (assembly GCA_030737875.1). Lineage (NCBI taxonomy): Eukaryota > Viridiplantae > Streptophyta > Magnoliopsida > Asparagales > Amaryllidaceae > Allium > Allium sativum. The sequence continues at coordinate 461,511,558 of CM060920.1, forward strand.
TATTGAAAATTTATCACATTTGCATGCTCGTACATATACTTACATTGAACAGGTCATAGCTAGGAGGCTAGAGAAAAAGAATAAAATTGTTTGCCCGACAAATAGGTACATGTTTATTGTATTTCTTTGGGTTTGGATGATTTTATGAGCCGATTGGCTAGCCGCTTGGCTGTTTCTTTTTCTTTTTGGAATGATAAGGGCCATGGGAGGCTATTTGAAATATCCCGAAGTCCCCGGTGCAGGGGAGGTTTTGGCGAAATTTTTCGAAAATTTAGGGTGTTAGCCAAATTTTTGAAAAATTTGAAAAGTTATTAGAAACTGAAAAGTTGATGAACTTAAGCCGTAATAAAAATACTGGAAGTTGAGTTGATTTGTTAAACAACTTTCGGCTTCGCTCCTTTTCTGGGACGAAAAGTTTTAAATGGGGGAGATTGTAATAACCCGGAAATTCGAGCCAATTTAAAATTTTTATTTTGGATATTTTAGCGAATTTTGATTATTTAAAATGAATTATTTTAAATAATGACGACAAGAAATTTATTTTGAATAGAATTATAACATATATATTTATATACCTGTCGTCGTTAGAATATAAATATTTTATTTTATTTATAAAAGGAATTGAAAATGGCGCGGTAGTTTGAAATTTCGATTTCAAAGTTCAAATGAATGTACCGGGTGCAAAATAAACCGAATTTTAGCAAAACAAAAAATATTTGAATCTAATTGAGAATATCTTTCCAACGAATCCGAAAAATTGAAATTTCATAGCGGGAATCAAAAGTTATGTATAATTGAAAATTTAGAATAGTCGCTATGGAATTTCGGTCCTTAAAAATGGAAATTTTGCAAACGACCTCGGTTTTCGATGAAACCACTTTTGTTGGATCTGTGACGTCAAGTTATTGCTATATTCCAAAATTCGTAATTTTCTGAATCAATATGTGAGCGTGGCGAAGGAAAACACGTTTGACTAGTTTCAGTTGATTTTAATCGACTGGAAAATGGCCATTTTTCAAACGGTCTCTGAATTCGACGAACTTAGTTTTGTTAGGACCGTATCGACAATATGAAGCTAGAAAATATTTTTCGGGAATTTTTAGAGTCCGTATGTGGCTCCAGTAAAGTGAAATGTGCGTTTGAATTTAAAATATAATGATTTATATTTTAAATTTAGCGGAAACTGTTCGAAACAATCGAATCAGCTTATGATACGTATCCCATTATATTCGGAATGGGGGTAATTAGCTAGGGGCAACAGTCGTTGGGATTCGTTTGGAGTTCGGTACGATGTTGAGTTTTAAAGAATATTAAATATTAAAAAAATATAAATATTTTTCCCTTAAACACCCCCAATTCATTTCTTCCAGAAACCCACCGCCCAGATCGATTTCGCGATGAAAAAAAATGGCAACGTCCATCGTCATCTCCTCCGCTACCCCCACCATACACCCTCCGCTTGCGCTCACTCTCTCCCCGAACCCCCCCGAAGCTTCTCCGCCCTCGCCTATCTCTCTCGCCCCGTACAGAACCTCGAACCCTCACCATACGCCGTCGCGCACCGCCAGGGATGCCGTCGAAGTCTCCGCCAACTTCCATCATCCGCCTCCCTCCTCGATTCTCCTATCTCGCGCGTTCGAGAAACCCCCCTTTGCCAAATCGAACCATCGCAGCCAACCGCCACCTTCCCTCAATGCCGCAGCGCCAGTGACCAGTAGGGGAGCGCCGCCACCCCCTGGCCAACGCTGCGAACCTCTACCACTACCAGAACGGAAGAAAACAGTGAGTGTTTACGATTTGAATTTCTGTAAAACCCTAATTTTTACTAAGTTAAAAATTTAATTTTTGCTAGGGTAAGAATATGATTTTCTCGAGGTTATAAAAATATGATTTTTCACTTTAGAAAGATTTGATTTTTATTTATTTAAAAGCTTTGATTTTTATTTAAATAAAAATACGATCTTTAAAAAGATTAGATTTTTTGAAAGGAAAAAGATTAGATTTTTTGAAAGGAAAAAGATTAGATTTTTATATTATAGAGATAATAAAAATATGATTTTTATATTGGTAGAGTATTAAAAATATTATTTTTAATATATAGAACATCATATTAAAAATGTGATTTTTAATGTGAACAGCGTGAAAAGGATGGCGTAGGAATTTCGGGCAAATCAAATCGATCAGAAATTCAGAATAGAATGGTGGAGTGGAACCCAACGGTGAGAGCTCCTCACTTTTATTTTTATTTCTAGTTTGAAATATATACTAGGATGCAGACGGTGCTTAGCAGCACCCGACACCCGTCGTCCACTGACCATGGATGTCTTGTTTGTTTGATTGTTATGTAGTGAAATTTGATTGTGTGATGTGGAATGAAATAAAATGTTTTATAGTGGAAAATATTTTATAGTTAAAAATATGATTTTTAACGTGTATATAAAATAATAGTAATAAACAAATCGGACGATTTGTTTATATACACTGATTTGACTGATATTGATTGGGACGATAAATTTTACACATCGCCCAACTGCACAAATAAAATCTGTGTTTGCTGATTTGAAACCCCACACGGGTATTGGGATGATATTTGACGTACACTAATCCCAATTGTTTATTTGTATGTCAATCGGTGGGTTGACAGACTGTGTAAGCGTTAATTATTTATATTTAATGCTTATGCAGTTGTGTGGTGCACTCTGGATGATGGTTGATTATTTATCGTTGCTATTGTATACATGTGTTGTATAAAATCCATATAATTAACATTATATGGTAATTGATTGGGCCTCATTCCAATTTAGAAAATAAATTCATATGTTGAACTGAAAATAAATTCATGTGTTGAATTGAAAATAAATTCATGTGTTGAATAGAAAATAAATTCATGTGTTGAATTGAAAATAAATTCATGTGTTGAATAGAAAATAAATTCATGTGTTCAATAGAATAAACATTCATGTGTTGAATAAAAGCCGTGTTGATTAGATTGACGCCATTTTTACGTGAACGATATTTATATCGATTTTATTCATTTTTAGAATGAATATAGAAAAGAAAGTGTTATAACGATTTGAAAATATTATCATTTGTATATCGATGATGTGGAATATTCAATTTTGATTAGAAATTTAATATGAAGTTGAAATCGTTTCGAAAACGAATTTAAAACGATTTATAAAATACGTTTTGAAAGGAAATCGACGAAATATATATATAATATATATAATGGCCTGAATAAAACGCGCCGCGCCACGGCAGTTCGCGAATTTCAACCATTGACTTCGAATGGATATTACGGGAGATCCGACCGTCGGATTCTCCTGAAACCAGAACCGTTGGGTTCATATCGAAAAGAGCTTTCTAACGAGTACTAGAGATTTGAAATCTAACGGTTGGATTTGGAATTATGTCCAAATCAAATTTGGAAAAGGTCGCTGTAAGTGCAGTTCGATGGCCGTTGATGGAAATCGACTGTACGGGCCTTGATAAAATTTTTAAAAATAGTAATAATTTATGTAAAATCATAAGAAATGATTTGTGAAGAATTGAGATAAAAAAATTCCAAATTTGAAAAGATAAAAGTATATTTTTATCGAAATGAACTAGTTTTGAACTAGAATAATAATTTATTTATTTTTAAATAAATAAAGTGGATTTGAAATGGTTTTGAAAATAACCAGAATTTCCAATAATTGAATTGGAATGGATTTAAATCGAAATTATTTTTGAAATATTTCGATGTTGGATTTCGTGATTATACAGATATTGTTATGGAAATTTAAAAGATATATTTATATCGTTATTTCCATTACGATATTTGTTGGTCGTAGAATTTGATATTGAATATAAGCCGATATATTTTCTATTCAGAGCCTTGTATATAATATCAAATGTGATTTGGATTTGTCGTGAATGGTGTCTTCATTAACACTATTCTTAAACCCAAATGGAGTTAAGAAAATTAGGAACTAATTGGGGATCAGTTAAGTTGAATGGTTTCTTGGATATTGATCTGATGTTGGTTTCGGCCGTCGGGGTTAATATTTAGGGAACTGTTCTCTTAATAATTTACGGTTAGGGACTGATAGAATAAAATGTTATTTTGGGTTTATCGTGAACCGTGTTTTAAATGACATTGGTTCTTTAACCCAGTTAAAGATTAAAACTAAGTGGAGTTTTAATGAATCTTTAATTAGATTGAAATGATCGAGAATGGAGTATCACCAGTTTTGCTCTAAGCGACAGTTAAATCTTTAACTAGAATTGAAGGCGAAATGGTAATTAATTTTACCGATAACACCGTGGTGTTAGATATGGAGTATTACCAGTTTTGCTTCATGGGATGAATAGGTTTGGATTGGGAAATAAAATAAATAATTACTTCGGTGTGGTTCGCTAATCCCGACTAGTTTGGAAAACCATAACATGGTCTGAAATGATATCCAAAGGAAGATTAAAGAATAAATTTAAAAGAATTTATCTTTGATAAAATTAATGGGAACCTTTCCCTGAGAATGTGAAATTTAGAAACTAACTGGGGATCAGTTAAAATGAATGGTTTCGTGGGTATTGATCTGATGTTGGTTTCGGCCTTCGGGGTTAATATTTGGGGAATTGTTCTCTTACTAATTTACGGTTAGTGACTGATGAATTGGAATGAGGCGTATGTTGTGTTTGTGTAACACTTGTTTATTATATACGCGAGTTATTCAGAAAGACCGGGTTTATCCCATTCTGAATAACTGATTCGAAGTGGTGTCGAGGATGAAGACGGTGGTCGAAGACCGGAGGTCTTCATGTCGTTTGGATAATTACTGATGATCTTGATTGGGCCGTACACCAAAGAGGAGGGAATCAGTTGGTGATCGTCCAGACGTACTTGGAGATCGATGGATATGCGAGGTACCAGGTGCCTCCGGTTTCGTTCAGACCCATAACGGACTTGTAAATGGACTGTGTGTCTGACATTGGATTTTATTCTATGTGATTGATTTCTATTAAATATATATCTGTTTGGCGGCGGAGAATTTATTCTCTTGCTTAACGCCCTTCTCTGAGACGTACGAGCTCAAAGGATATTTATTGATGGATATCAAACGCATGGAGTGAATTGCCTATGTGGCATGCCTAAGTGGCATTATGATCAAGGCTTCTGTTGAAAAGCAGAGTCTTGTGGTTGATGATCAAAGCACGGCCTGTGTGGCATAGGTTTGTGTCACGTTGATTCGCGAGCCTCACACCTCGGTTGTGAACCAGAAATGGGAGAGGACCTCAAGGAGGGCATGCGTTTCCTTCTAGATAGAAGTGGCGTCAGTGGTTTTACACGCCCTGATGAGTTTGACTTATGTGGTTGTTGCTGTTGCGAGGCGCCTCAGATATATCGGTGACTGTGTGGAGCCGATGGAGTCATTTGGCTCATTTACGCCCCAAATGGCGGGGAAACGCAGCGTCCAGGGTTTAAGTTTAATCCACATCGGTGGACCGGCCCAGACGATCCAAGGCTTATCTGCGCGCTTGCCTGAGACATGGGCTAGATTGTCTCGAATTGGTAGAGGACTATCTTTTGCCTCGGTTCACAGATGGAAATCCAACTTCCAATGCGTGACATTCGCGGTTTTGATTGTAGAGCCTAGTATTGGCGACATGATATATGGTACCCATGCCGTCTATGATTAATACTTATGATTGAAATTGTTTTGACACTATACACTTATAGTAATAATAAAAGATGAAATTTAGTGTATTAAGCATTCTTTGGATATTATAAGGTAAAACCCTATCCTCCGGCTTGTGTTGCATTGTGTGATGGGACCTGGGTCTTATAATAGCTTCATTGTTCTTTATTTAGCATTGCGCTTTTGTTTTATGCACTGGTATTCTTGGGAGGAAACCCGTTCCGTGTTATACGGCGTGGTCCCTTGATTTACCTAACTTTAAAATAAAGATTAATAACTGTTTTAGTTCTCACACTAGTCCCATGACTGACCTGGAGTTTATTGTTATAACCTAAACTCTGGGTGCCCTTATTTTGACACGGGCAGCTAGTAGTTTTGGTTTTGCATATTTATATTCATAGGAACCTGGTTTACAGATGGAATGATATCCGGAAAGCTCTATATCCGTATATCTCCTTCAGTTGTGCATTGTATTATTTTTCCGCTGCAGTAATGTATTTAAATGTAATCTAAATCTCTGATATTTTCTATGTAATATTTATTCATACTCTGTATATTCTTGTATTCTGATGGAATTGTTGTAATATACAATGAAATGTTCTTCTGTTTGCGTTCTGATTCTTCTTGTCCTCAAAGTAATTCGTTCTTTCTCTTCTCTTCGGAGACCGGGGAAGTTCGGGTCGCTTCAAATGTCTTCTACTTTAAACCGTCGTATAATTATTTGAATGGGATTTAACTCAGCTGAAATGACCCGAAATCCCCCTTACAGGAAATCACGGATTGAGTTGAGAACGAGACACAAAAGAACGCAAACAGATGAACTTTTCATTATTACAACAATTCCATCAGATTACAAGAATATACAGAGTATAAACAAATATTACACAACATAAAATATCAGAGATTACAATAAATTACATAGCAGCGGAAAATAATACAATACACAACCAGAAGTAATACACAGATACAGAGCTTTCCGAGTGTCGTTCCAGCTGTAAATCAGGATCCTGTGAATATAAATCTACAAAACCAAAACTACTAGCTGCCCGTGTCAAAAAAATGGCACCCAGAGTTTAGGTTAAAACAATAAACTCCAGGTCAGTCATGTGACTGGTGTGAGAACTAAAACAGTTATTAATCTTTATTTTAAAGTTCGGTAAATCAAGGGACCACGTCGTATAACACGGAACGGGTTTCCTCCCAAGAATACCAGTGCATAAAACAACAGCGCAATGCTAAATAAAGAACAATGAAGCTATTATAATACCCAGGTCCTATCACACAATGCAACGCAAGCCGGGGGATAGGGTTTTTACCTTATAATAGCCAAAGAATGCTTGATACGTTTAAAACAGATTATTTTGATAGTACTATAAGTGTATAGTGTCAAAAACAATTTCAATCATAAGTATCAATCATAGGCGGCATGAATGCCCCATACCACTATGTCGCCATATATAGGTTTACAACTAAAACCGAAACGTCACGTATTGGAAGTTGGATTTCCATCTGTGAACCGAGGCAAAAGATAGTCCTCTACCGATTCGAGACGCTCTAGCCCGTGTCTCAGGAACAGAACGCATCGTCCCTTGGATCGTCAGGGCCGGTCCACCGATGTGGATTAAAATGCCTGAACACTGCGTTTCCCTACCCTTTGGAGTGTCAATGAGTCAACAAATGACTCCATCGGCTTCACATAGTCACCAATATATCCGAGGCGCCTCGCAACAGCAACAACCACATAAGTCAAACTCGTCAGGGCGTGTAAAACCACTGACGCCACTTCTAGCTAGAAGGAAACGCATGCCCTTCCTGATGTCCTCTCCCGTTTCTGGTTCACGACCGGGGTGTGAGGCTCGCGAATTAACGCTACACAAAGCTGTGCCATACAGGCTGTGCTTTGATCATCAACCACAAGACTTTGCTTTTCAACAGAAGCCTTGATCATTTGCATCTTAGCATGCCACACAGGCAAACCACTCCATGCAACCAATATCCATAAATCACACAGAATGATATCCAATGTCAGACACACAGTCCATTTACAAGTCCGTTCTGGGTCTGAATGAAACCGGAGGCACCAAGTACCCCGCATATCCATCGATCTCCAAGTACGTCTGGACGACCACGAACTGATTCCCTCCTCTTGGGTGTACAGCCCAATCAAGATCATCAGTAATTATCCAAACGACATGAAGACCTCCGGTCTTCAACTACCGTCTTCATCTTCGACTTATCGTCGTATCAGTTATTCAAAATGGGATAAACCCGGTCCTTCCGAATAACTCGCGTATATAATAAACAAGTGTTACACAAACACAACATACGCCTCATTCCAATTTATCAGTCATTAACTGTAAATTAATCAAGAGAATAATTCCCCTAATATTAACCCCGAAGGCCGAAACCAACATCAGATCAATATCCAGAAAACCATTCTGCTTAGCTAACCGACAGTTAGTTTCTAAATTTCACATTCTTAGGGAAAGGTTCCCATTAATTTTATCAAAGATAAATCCTTTAAATTTATTCTTTAATCTACTTTTGAATATCAATTCAAACTAGTCGGGATTAGCGAACCACACCGAAGTGATCGTTTATTTTATTTCCCAATCCCAACCTATTCATCCCATGAAGTAAAACTGGTAATACTTCATATCTAACGCCACGGTGTTATCGGTAAATTCAATTACCATTTCATGTTCAAATCTAATTAAAGATTTAACTATCGCCTGGAGCAAAACTGGTGATACTCCATTCTCGATCTTTTCAATCTAATTAAAGATTCATTAAAACCCCACTTAGTTTTAATCTTTGACTGGGTTAAAGAATCAATGTCATTTAAAACACGGTTCACGATAAACCCAAAATCACATCACATTTCAATCAGTCCCTAACCGTAAATTAGCAAGTGAGCAATTCCCTAAGTATTAACCCCGAAGGTCGAAACCAACATCAGATCAATACCCCAGAAACCATTCAACTTAACTAATCTCCAGTTAGTTTCTGGTTTTCTTAACTCCTTTGGGTCTAAGAACAGTATTATTAAAGATACCGTTCACGACAACCCAAAATCACATTCCATTAATTGTCGGGTTAAAGAACAAATGTTATTTAAAACACCATTCACGATAAACCCAAAAATCAATTCCAATTCAATTCCAATTAAATATTATTTAATTGGTACACTTCATTAAATCTAAATAAAGAGATTTAATCTTTTTCTCAACTTGGTTTAAGAACGGTGTTAATGAAGATACCATTCATGACAAACCCAAATCACATTTGATATTCAATACAAGGCTCTGAATAGAAAATATATCGGCTTATATTCAATATCAAATTCCACAACCAACAAATATCGTATTGGAAATAACGATATAAATATATCTTTCAAATTTCCCTAACAATGTCTGTATAATCACGAAATCCAACATTGAAATATTCCAAAGACAATTTCGATTCAAATCCATTTCCACTTTATATATTGGAAATTCTGGTTATTTTCAAAACCATTTCAAATCCAATTTATTTATTTTAAAAATAAATAAATTATTATTCTAGTTCAAAACTAGTTAATTTTGATAAAAATCTATTTTTATCTTTTCAAATATGGAGTTTTTCATCCAAATTCTTCCCAAATCATTTCTTATGATTTTACACAAATTATTAATATTTTTAATAATTTTATCAAGGCCCGTACAGTCGATTTCCATCAACGACCATCGAACTGCACTTACAGCGGCCTTTTCCAAATTTGATTTGGACATAATTCCAAATCCAACCGTTAGATTTCAAATCTCTAATATTCATTGGAAAGCTCTTTTCGATACGAACCCAACGGTTCCAGTTTTAGGAGAATCCGACGGTCGGATCTCCCGCAATATCCATTCGAAGTCAATGGTCGAAATTCGCGAACCACCGCAGCGCGACGCGTTCTATTCAGGCCATTATATAATATATAATATATATAATATATACTTCGTCGATTTCCTTTTAAAACGTATTTTAAAAACCGTTTTAAATTCGTTTTCAAAACGATTTCAACTTCCATCTCAAATTCAAATCAAAATTGAATTTTCCAATATAAATTCGTTTTAAATTCATATCAAATTGATTTCAATTCAAATTGATTTTAGTTCGATTTGAATTCATTTTCTTTTCAATTCAATTCAATTCGAATTCATTTTATATTCAATTCAATTCGAATTCACTTTATATTCAATTCAATTCGAATTCACTTTATATTCAATTCAATTCAATCTAATTCGAATTTCAATTCTTTTCAATATAATTCGAATTTAAATTCTTTTCAATATAATTCGAATTTCAATTCTTTCAATATTCATTGAAAAATGAATAAAATCGATATAAATCTCGTTCGCGTCAAAATGGCGTCAATCTAATCAACATGGCTTCATATATTTCTATTTTCAAATATTCTATTTTAAATATTTCTATTTCAAATATTTCTATTTCAAATATTTCTATTTCAAATATTTCTATTTCAAAACTGGAATGAGGCCCAATCAATTACCATATAATGTTAATTATATGGATTTTCTACAACACATGTATAAAATAACAATGATAAATAATCAACCATCATCCAGAGTGCGTTCTACACTGTATAAGCATCAAATATAAATATTTAACGCTTATAACAGCCTGTCAATCAATCGATCGACATACAACTAATTATTGGGGCAAGTGTATGTCATATATCATCCCAATACCCATGTGGGGTTTTCAAACAATCAAACACATATTTTATTTGTGCAGTTGGGCGATGTGTAAAATTTATCGTCCCAATCAATATCAATCAAATGTGTGTATATAAACAAATCGTCTGATTTGTTTATATTTATTTCATTTTAAATACACGTTAAAAATTCTATTTTCAACTATATAAATATTTTATTTCATTTCATATCACATCACACAATCAACTACACATCAAAATCAAACAAACAAGCATACAAGCCGTCCATGGTCTGTGGACGACGGGTGTCGGGTGCTACTAAACACCGTCTGCATCCTAGTATATATTTTTAACTAGAAATTTAAATTAAAAGTGAGGAGTTCTCACAGAGGGTTCCACTCCGCCATGCTTTGCTTCTGAACTGCTGAACATCTGGATTTGTTTGAAATTCCAATGTAGTTCTTTTCACGCTGTTCAAATATAAAAATTATATCTTTATCGCTTTATTTCAATAAATAAAAATCTATTTTTATTTCTACTTCCTATATTTTTACAATGCTTATTTCTATATAAAAATTATATTTTTATATTTCTACTTCATATATAAAGATCGAATTTTTATTTCATCGCTATAAAAATAACATTTTTATTTCATTGTATATATTATAAAAATCAGATTTTTATTTCGTTACATATATAAAGATCAAATTTTTACTATCTATATAATATAAAAATCGGATTTTTATTCTTCACATCTACTAAAAATCATATTTTTATTATCATACCTATATAAAAATTATATTTTTAATGCTCTACTATAATAAAAATTATATTTTTAATACCTATAATTATAAATAAAAATCGTTTCCTTACCTACTAAAAATCAATCTTTTTATATTTAAAAATAAAATCTTTTCTAAATTAAAGATCTAATCTTTACACATTTATAAATCTCGTCTTTCTATTTTTAAGGGCCTGAATTCCATAGCGACTATTCAGAATTTTCAACCGGACATAACTTTTGATCCCTGCTATGAAATTTCAATTTTTCGGATTCATTGGAAAGATATTCTCAAATAGATTCTATTATTTTTGGTTTCGCTAAAATCCGGTTTATTCTGCACCCGGTACATTCATTTGAATTTTGAAATCGAATTATCGAACTACCGCGCCATTTTCAATTCCTTTTATAATTATAAATAATTATTTATATTCTAACGATGATCTATATAAATCTATACGTTCGATTCTATTCAAAATAAATTTCTCGTCGATATTATTTAAAATAATTCATTTTAAATATTCAAAATTCGCTGAATTTGCCAAAATAAAATTTTTAAACTGGCTCGCATTTCCGGGTTGATACATCGGCCTTTTCAAATAATTCTCGAATATATATAATTCAAATCATTTCATATTGTTAATATTATAACGATTTATCGCTATTTTTATTTATATAAAAATAGCCCATTTAATTTGAACGACGTTTCGGGTCGTTACGCGGCCCTGGCGTTGTTTTTATCCAAATTTGAATTACAAATTTCTCGAAATCTAACCGTTGGATCTTAACAAATTTAACATTGTTGGAAAGATCTTTCCAAAGCGAACCCAATGGTTCCAGTGTTGGGAAAATTTGACGGTCGGATTTTTCGGTATAATCGTTTAAAGTTACGATTCTAAAACCCGAACTACCGTGCGTGATTCGTTTAATTTTAATTTTTATATATATATATATATATATATATAATTCATTCGACGATTTCAACACCGTTTATTCTGTTACATGTAAATTTTGTACACTTCATATTCATGTTAAAAATTATATTTTAAATGAACAAAAATATATTTCAAGACATGAAAATTTTATACACTTCACATACACGTTAAAAGTGACATTTTTATCCTACAAAACATATATTTACATGTAATTATTTTATTCTAACTAACATGTTAAAAGTGAAATTTTTATCAAACTAAACATATAATTATCATATAATTATTTTATTCTAACTAATATGATAAAGATGTCATTTTTAATGACAAAACATGTTTAACATATAATCCTCTTTATTCTAACTTAACATATTAAAAATGTCATTTTTAGTGACAAGACATGTTTAACATAAAAAAATTTTTATTCTAACTTAACATATTAAAAATGTCGTTTTTAATGACAAAACATGTTTAACATAAATTTCTTTTTATTCTAACTTAACATATTAAAAATGTCATCTTTAATGACAAGACATGTTTAACATAAATTTGTTTTTATTCTAACTTAACATATTAAAAATGTCATTTTTAATGACAAAACATATTTAACATACATTTCAAACACATAATATTACATATCATGTGTTAAACATTTTGTATAGATAAATGTTAAAAGTTTTATGGTATTTTATTTTTCTTCTGAACATAAACAACATGATATAAAATATAAGGAAAATACATACATATATACGAAAGAAGATACATGAAAATATAACAAGAAATTATTAAATTGGAGGAAAGAAACGAATGCATATTAATGAAGAAAGGAGGACACTTAAAACAAATGTAGCTATTCACAATTTAAAATAAATTAATTAACGAACGTTACACTTTGGGTAGACAAGGAAGGTATTAAAGCGGATGGCTAAAGATATACACATGTATGTTGCCATAATTTATTTCATTTAGAATCTACATATTATTTTAAATCAACCTATCTAAATCTCATTAATAACATCATAATTTAATTTAAAAACCTTTTTTTAATTCAATAATTTAATTTAATAATGGAATTTTTAAATTCTGATGCATTTTCTAACAAAATTTCCTTAAAATAAAATTTTAAATTGGTTCTGATTTTTCGGGTTGTTACATATATATTCAACTATCTTTTTTAAATTTGAAGTTTAGTTTCGAAAAGATAGATGCAATTATCTTTTTTATATCTAAAATAAAATAAGATATTGTACTAAACATTAAAAAATTGTTAATAATAAAAAATAAATTTTGTAATTAAAAGTTCAGTTTTATCATTAACGCTGAATATTTGCAACAAACAATTAACACATGACATATATATTCAATTATCTTTTTTAAATCTGAAATTCAGTTTTGAAAAGATAGGTGCAACTATCTTGCAACTAACAATTAACACATAACATATATATTCAACTATCTTTTTTAAATCTGAAGTTCAGTTTTGAAAAGATAGGTGCAACTATCTTTTCTAAACCTTAAATAAAATAAGATATTCTACTAAACATTTAAAAATTGTTAATTACAAAAATGAAATTTTGTAATTAAAAGTTCAGTTTTATCATTAACATTGCATATTCGCAACTAACAATTAACACATGACATATATATTCAATTATCTTTTTTAAATCTGAAATTCAGTTTTGAAAAGATAGATGCAACTATCTTTTCTAAATCTAAAATAAAATAAGATATTCTACTAAACATTTAAAAATTATTAATTACAAAAATAAAATTTTGTAATTAAAAGTTCAATTTTATCATTAACATTGCATATTTGCATCTAACAATTAACACATTACACATACATTCAATTATCTTTTTTAAATTTGAAGATCAGATTTGAAAAGATAGATACAATTATCTTTTCTAAATCTGAAATAAAATAAGATATTCTACTCACAGCGGAAGAAGTAAAATCTCAAACGTATCTCTAGCTCCAAATCTAAATCCAATTCTAAGAGCTAAACCTGCAGACTAAACTACTAGCTGCCCGTGCAAAATATTGGGTACCCAGAGTTTAGGTGGGAAACAATAAACTCCAAGTCAATCGTGGGACTGGTGTGAGAATTCGAAAAAAAGTTATTATTTCGGTTTATTTTAGAGTTGGGATAATTCACTGGACCACGCCGCTAACACGGAACAGATTCATTCCATGTGAATTCCCATTCACAGAAATTCGCACTGACTTTGGAAAATGAAGCTATCATAAGTCCACATCACATAATGCAAACACACACCAGATGGGCAAGTTTTGTCTTATGATAACCAAAAATGCTTTAATACGTAAAATCCTCTTTTAATATTATCACTAGTGCATAGTGTCGAAAAATCATTTCGTAAATGTATATAAAATCATAGCCCCCATCACCCCAATTGGTTATATTGACATATAGGTATACAATCAAAATCGCACGGGCTCGTATTGGAGATTGGGTTTCCAACATGATGGTTCCTGAAACGAAAGATCATTGGAGGACACGAAGCTAAGTATCTACCGGTTAACATCCAGACAACGAACACCGAATACATAGTGCAAAAGTATATATCCTGGATGACATCCAGACATCAGACACCATATATACTTTATTCCCTTAGGTTTCAAGGTAGATCTACCGCCGCAGCTTTCGATTTTCACTAGAGATTATGGATACAACCTAACCGCCAGTTTACCATCAATCCAGGGTGTGAGGTTCGTCGAGGTTACGATATACACAAAGCTATGCTTCAATAAGCCATGTTTTGATCATCACTAGCTCATTTCACAACTCGAGTATGCCACATTGACAATTTACAACATGTCACTGATTTCTATCACTGCATAACCTCTAAGTTCATATGACTTAGAAACGAGGATAATATATTATCACAAATTCTATATATATTAACAGAAATCAGTGCTATGCAGTCGATTTCAATGTCAGTCACACAATCCATACAAGTCCATTCTGGGTCTGAACGGAACTACAACCCGAAAATATTCAAAAATATTCAGATCTCATGCCACTTATAACCTCGTATCAGGTGTACGACCCGATCCGAGACATCAGCAATCAACCCAAACAATTCGAATATACACGGTATTCACTTATCAATTTCCAAGTTTCCAGTTTTATACGTCGTATTATTACTTGGAATGGATATATTCGATCCCGGACTTTCCAACTAATAAGCGTGCTTTAAAACAATAGCTATGGGCTTTACGAGTTTCTCAATTCAAATTCCTTTCCAAATCGTTATCAATTCCTTTCAAATTATGGTTGGATTCATTCAATTTCCTTACCCTCGTTATCATCTTAACCCTTTTCTTGAAGTTCAATGTTCATTTCCAACATTATGTTTCAAAACCCAAAATCCATTTATTCGTCGTTATCCCGAAACTATCAAATCTTTTTTTGGGTTGGAATTTCCATTTAAATACTTGATATTTTCAAATATCAGTTTAAATTGAATTAAATTGACTTATATTTGATATTGATTCACAAACTCGGGAAAACACTATCAGAATCTGGCTATGGATAAGTTTTATTATTTCTGACAGTATTCGTCCGCTCCTACAATTCCATATCGAATATCCGAAGACTAATTCTATCCAAACCCATTTCCTTTCTAATTCACTTTCCATATCTTATTTAATTTAAATAAATTTCATACCATACATTTTAACCATTTTAAAATCTTTCAACATTTTAACAAATCCTGTTCTAAAATAGTTTATGTTTTATAATCTTCCAGTTTTCAATCATTTTCAAAGAAATGGTATAATAATAGTAAAAGCGTTACGGAAAGCGTTGAGAAATGGTTGTTTGACCAAATAGATTAAAAATTCACATCTTTTAACTCAAAACACTTTTAAATAATAAAATATGATATATCATATTTTATAGGATTTTTACATAATTTTTATAAATCCATTTTTTCGATTTTCCATTACGGTAGCTGAACTACACATATAACGATCTTTTCAAATTTTAATTTAAACATAATTTGAAAATGATACGCTAGAATTTGAAAATTCCTTTTCTATTCATAAACCATCAGTAATATGAATCTGACTTTTTCGTTTCAAGTCAATTCGATTCAAAACGTTCAAGTTATAATCATTTGAAATTTAAAAATCGATAATAACGAACTATCGTTACGTGACGCGTTCAATTCACGCTATATAATGTTTAATCATAAATCGTCAAATTACTTTTCAAAAAATAAATTTTTATTTCCATAACTTAGAATAAAACTATTCCAAATCTTTGTTTTCGAAATAATATTTTTATATTCTCAGTTTTAGTCCAATATCATTTTTGATTCCAAATTTCAAATCAAATTGAATAAAAATAATACTTTACTTAAAACTCATTCGACTATTATTATTCAAAATCCTTTACTGAATTTAAATCATTATCAAAACTATATAATAATGTTTTATTAATTAAATGAGATCATTATCAAATAATTTATTTAATCACCAATCATTAAATAAAATCATTATTAAAGTAATAACCATTTAACTAAAATTGTTATCAGAGTGATTAACTTCTAATCAATCCAAACCATAATTAATATTTAATTAATTAAAAATCGTTTATCAAAGTAATTAACTTCTAATTAATTAAAATCATTAAAAATTGCAAATTTTAATAAGATACATAATATTTAATTGATTGAAATCATTTATCAAAGTAATTAACTTCTAATTAAAATTATGAATAAATAATTAATATTTAGAAATCATTAATTTAAAATTATTAACAAAATCATTAATATTTGAAAATAAAAATCATTTCTTTTTATTTTAAATTTCCAACTAATTTATATTCAAATTTAAAATCGATTTAAATGCATCCACGGAAAAGAGATTCGGATCGAATACCCATATAACATCGTAACCAGTGTGTATGTGTGTGTGTACAAACACAACATCATCCAAATTTAATCACAACAACATGCATGGTTTCAATCATACACAATCAACAACAATTTACAATGATCTAATGTGCACAAGTGTTGAAATTATTAATGCTTAATAGTGTTCAGTGTGTTACAACCGTATACACATTCAATTCAACCCTAATTCACCACACAAATCATTCACAAATAAATCAACCAATTAAATTTAAGTAAATTAAATTTAATTAAATACTAAATTAAGGTGATTTAAAGTTTAGAATCCTCACCCCAATATTGAAGAAGTCTAGCTCAAATTGAACACATTCAGATCCACGCTAGCCCAGTTTGCTACGTTTAGCCCATGCTTTCATCATTTCGGTGCCCCCAAACAAATCCGATCTAAGCCATTTCTTCCAGTCATAAATACCTGGACCCAAAACCATACACAAGCATGCCCATCCATATGCCAGTCCCCAATCCTGTTCCTTCCTGTTCACGTTCCTTTGTATCTTCCCACTTTAGATTCCAACTTCCATCCCCTAACATCTACCTGTAAGGTCTACTATTTTTCTTATTTTTTTTATATAACAGCGCATGCAGGGGAAAAAGGGTAGATGCGAATGGCTCCTGTAGTCACGTGATGAGAATGGCCATGCATGGCTAAAAGGACTGATTGTCTTGAAGCAAAGTTGGCGACAGTTTCGAATGGAAGAGGAGCTAGGTGAGCTGCCAGCGGAGGTGGTTCTGTGTGTAGATTAAAAGGGTTTGCATGTTGTTCATAATGGAAAGAGGAGGAGAGAGTGAAAAGTTGCCGACCGTGGTGGGGATAGGCTTAGGTGACAAACTGATTTGCGAGTGGTGGAAGGTGGAAGCAGAGTGGTGGAGTTTAGAAATGGGAGGCCGTAAGCTATATCTAAGGATAATGATTGGATTGGTTTTTAGAAGAGGGGAGAGCGGCAAAAAGAGAACGCATCAGTTCAAGGAATGAGAAGGGAAGGGTGGCGGATGGCGGTACATGACTGGATGGACTGGAGGCTGTCAGGGTGCGATGCAGCAGGTGGTGGTGGGGGGCACAGTTGTCGATGAGCCTGAGGTGACGGGAGATGAAAAAATACTGCGGTTGTGATGCCATGAAATGGGCAGAAGCTGTCGAATTTGCAAAAGGGAAGACAACGCGAGAGCATGGATTTAAGGGGCTGAACAGGGTATGGGGAAAAGAAGATGAAACAACGTGTTTTTCAGCGTGGGGATTTTTCTAGGAGAGCATTACAAGTGTTGATAGTGTTAACACATTTCTAAATTTTTCTAAATAGTGATTTGCTGAGGACAGCTAAGGGTTTGCGGAAATAAAAAGATGGATCGCGCATTGATATGTTTAAACCGTTTGTTTGTTTATTTCTCTTATCAGGTACGCTACTGGACATGGTAAGAGCAATCGTCATGAACAAAAAAAAGATGTAAGGTTTCGAACATTTTATTTACATACATGATGTTGGGCTTGATAGTTTTGGAAGTGCAAGAATTGAATATTGTAACAGTCAAATGTTTCACATGAGAAGAACGGATATGAGACAACTAATTATCCTCTAAAGCTATATATATCATGCATTTCTAAACTCCTTACATATACATCCCATTAACTAAGTGCTATTTATATTTCCAAATCTATTATCTATGTATAAACATAGATTCTATAAACTCAAATCCTAGGTATATCATTTTATCCTTGGTTTCAAATAAAATTTCATTTTCAAAATAGAATCTTAAGTTTAATATATGGCAAATGACCACAACTAATGATAAAATTGGGTACAACAACATATCACGATCCCAAAACAGTAATAAAATAGATCGGTTAATTATTTCTGTAATGCGTCAAAAGGACCACAGTTGGCCTAAAATACATTAGAAAAATATATGCTTATTTCCAAATTAAAATTTATAGTAAAATTTTATAAAATATTCTGAGACTACGCATACAGAAATTGAATGATTATCTAAACCGATAGTTAGCTAAAACTTATATTCTAATTCAAATCTTAATTTGCAAAAATTTAAATAACATTTTTTAAACTAAACCATTCTTCAGAAATTTAATATTCTTATATCAATGTAAATATATTAGATAATATCATTACTTATTAAAAATAAATATTCAAAAATCCTTATAAACTAAATACATTTTCAAAATTGAAATTTTACCAATACAAAATCATATTTATATATACTCAAGACTCAAAATTTATATTCAAACTTTATTAAATCCAAATTGATTATATATTAAAACATCGAAAATTTTGGATCATTACATTAGTTTTGAAAACATAGATACAACTATCTTTTCTAAATCTGAAATAAAATAAGATATTCTACTAACATTTAGAAATGTTAATTAACGAAATGAATTTTTGTAATTAAAAGTTTATTTTTATCTTTAACATTGCATATTTGCAACTAACAGTTAACACATTACATATAGGGGCGATTATTTGTACACAAAATTAAACACAAATAGAGAGACATAACCCTTACCCGTTGGATCCTTTTGTCTTAGGAGAGGTGCAATTCATGGGGTAATCAAATGGTATAAATCAATTGTGTCACCATTTGTGTCAAAATTCCGTGTCTAAATAGACTTTCCCTTACATATATATTCAATTATCTTTTTTAAATCTGAAATTCAGTTTTGAAAAGATAGATACAACTATCTTTTCTAAATCTGAAATAAAAAAGATATTCTACTAAACATTTAAAGTATGTTAATTACAAAAATGAAATTTTGTAATTAAAAGTTCATTTTTATCATTAACATTGCATATGTGCGACTAACAATTAACACATTACATATATAGTCAATTATCTTTTTTAAATCTGAAGTTCAGTTTTGAAAAGACAGATACAACTATCTTTTCTAAATCTGAAATAAAATAAAATAAAACAAGTTTAGACTAAATTTATGTATATAATTTAAAAAATAGTAACATAAAACACAAACAATATCAACTTGTGAAATTCAGTGGATATATCAAACATAAAACAGTGTTTTTTTGAAAAGGTAGATGAAATTATCTTTTTTAAATCTAAAATAAAATAGGATATTCTAATAAACATTTAAAAAAATTAAAATCTAAAATTCAGTTTTGAAAAGATATATGTTAAATCAAAAAATAAACACCTTTATCTTTCTAAGCTATCAAACAAATTAACATGTACCACAAAATATATACGTATGTATAATTCATCACCACTATAAATTGATTCATATTATGCATTATTAACCCACTGAATATATACATATGATTAACAAAACAACAAATATGTTTACATGTATCAATGATTTTCAAATATTACTAAATTTTAATACATAATTAAATAATTCAAATCAAAAGATAAGCACCTTTATCTTTTTAAGTTGTTAAACAAAATAAATTCGACCACTAAATATATATGTATGAATAGTTTTATATAGCAAATAAAATCAATCTGTGAATGACTCCTTCCACTAACAAAAACAATCGATATATAGCAAACAAAAAAAATTGAGGAACAACAAAGATAAACAAGTACTTACATGTTCAACGACTACTGAACATAAATAGTGTCTTGCAAATAGTGAATAGAAATTGCATCTTAGTTTTTTCAATTGAATAAAGGTGAGGTGATTAACATTAGCAATCGATATATAACAAATAGTAGAAATAAACAATTACTTACTTGTTCAGCTGAGAAAAGTGATGCGGTTTAATTTCTTCATCCAATCGACAAATCGGCTGAGTCGATTTTGTTTTGAAAGTAGATTAGCAACGGATTTGATTTCAAAATTATAAAGATGAAGAAGAAAGCGGATTTGAAATCAATTTAGGGTTTTTTTAGTCTAGAGAATACATACGAAATGAGATGATAAAATTTTGTCCTTAAAAATAAATATTTTGAACCCATGTCCTAGAAATTAATACTTTGATGTAAGTAAGCCCTTATGGTAAAATTCCCCTTTAGGATGTGTGCATCATGTTTTTAAAGGATTTTTGAAAAATTTGCATACATATAGTAGGTACCGCTTAGGCATACATGTATTACTATGTTGTATTACACTTTGCATGAGTGCACGGATGTTTGCAACAAAAATTAGATGCGCACATGATGGTTGTGATTTATGCGAGGAATTACTTGATTTTACCCTTACCAAATTTCAGGGATGAAATTTCCTAAGGGTAGGAGAATGTAACACCCCGCATTTTTAATTAAGTAAAATAAAATTTGAAGAGCTTCCAAAATTTGGTTACGGGATTAGCGTCATTGCGTCCGTGGCGATTTTCTGGTCAATTTAGGCCTTTGGAATGCAGAAAACAGATTTAAGATAAAAGAGACCTTTAAATGAAATATTCCAATAAACATGAAAAAGGAGGTACAAGAAAAGAACAATGACCACCATTGTTTTTAGCCTTGTTAACAAAAGCCCTTGTAGCTCAGTTGGTAAAGACATGTGACTTCCAAGAGAGTGGCGCAAGTTCGATTCCCACTGGCGCCATATTTTTATTTTAGAGAAACGACTAAAATAATACATGTCCTTAAGGGAAAATATGTATAAACGCGCATATAAGGAAAATTATACATATAAGGAAGTACAAAAATATATGTACACATAGATATATGCAATATATGTGCAAATATATATATATATATATATATATATATATATATATATATATATATACACACACAATAGAGAAATTCAAAATAAACCTGCCATCAATGAATGGAAAGAATTGGATAACGGCATAACGCCGTTTGAATTTTGAAAACGAAATTAAAGTTGTGCTTATATATATGTGTAAAGTGGACATCAGAAGTTTTGTATACATATACAGAGCTTATATATGAATATCTTATAAGAATAATTCAAATCAATTAAAATTGAAGACAAGGTGAAGAAGAAGAAAGACCAAACCAGGGCCTGGGTCGACCCAAGAAAGGGTCGGGTCGACCCATAGGTCGACCCAAAAGGGGCTGGGTCGACCCTAGGGTCGACCCAGGGGTCGACACACCCCAGATCTGGGCAGATTCGTTTGATGAATCTGGACTGTTTTTCGGACCATATTTGTTGCTGACGCAGCGCTGCGTGTATAAGATCATATCCTCTTTCTTGAACACCTATAAATAGGCTAGCAAAACCTTGCCTAAATCTCATATTTTCTGAGAGGATGTCTAGACTCTACCATTTTTCTTCCTCCTCAAATCTCTTCAAAAAATAGAATAATTAGTCAAAGGAAATTCTGGTTCAAGATCTACAGGAAAAGAATGTATATCTGCAAATGGGTGTTCAGAATTCTGATCGAAGTGAGGTAAATTATTGGATCTGGTCAATTTAGATTTCTCTTTTTTCTTCCCTTTTATTTTAGTTTGAGAATTGTGAATCCATGTTTTTTCAGGTTCTAGATTCAGTTAGGGGAGCCATGGAATGCTAGGTCTGGGCCAGATTCAAGAATTCGAAAGCTATTGATGTGAGTGGATTTAAGTTATACTTTTTGATAATGGTATATCTATCATTTGGCATTCCCTGTTAAAATATATAAATTTGCTAAAATGTAAATCTGCTAAAATGCATAAACCTGTTAGCATATGTGGAAGGGATTACTGTTGTATATAGACATGTTCTAATAAACTGTTAATTGGATAATGTAAGATAAGTTACAATGAAATTTGGAATAATTGTGGTAATTGAAATTAAATCGGTTGGGAACATTTCTGTTGTATAAGAACTGTTTTCATTAATCACTTTTTTGAATTTGGAATTTCTGTGAATACTGTAATTATGAAATTCACAATGAACATTTGTTAAGAATATTATTATGCCAAAGATTGTAAATAAGAATTATAGTAAAATTTGGAAGAATGAATATGCCTAAATTTATAGTAAATAGAAAATTGTAACCGCACTTAGACACGAGGTTAAATTCAACTTGTGGTAGAAGTCTACCCAGAACCGCCCGACAAATCCAGCATCCACAAGTGGTTAATTTAATGTGAGGGGTTTGGTGCGTGAACATACATGTAACGGTGCTAAGACACGAGTTTAAGTCCAACTTGTGCTAGAAGTCTGCCCGTAACCGCTCGGCAAATCCAACAACCACAAGTGATCATCTTAATGTGAGAGGTCTGGTGCATAAACATATATATATATATATATATATATATGAATATGAATATGTGTATATAACATGATAGAAATAAATGGCATTGATTGTAATTAATGGAAATGAAGAAAAGTTACAACAGTAAAAGAATTGGAATGAATGTGGAATGATAATAACCTATTATGAATAAACCTGAAAAAGGAAAAAGGAAGGATAATAGGTAGGCTTGTCCCAGGGACAAGTGGAAATTATATCTTAAGTTATAATAAACGATAGAGGGAACAAGATAACTTATATAATGAGATGAGTTATACTTAATTATAAATTAAGTAATCTGTAAATCTGGAAACCTGAAACCTGCTGTTTGTAATAAGTAAAGAAAAGAAGGCGAAACTTATGAAATGAAATAAGTTGTACTTAATTCTACATTAAATAATCTGTAAACCTGAGAATATGAATCCTGCTGATAAGAAGAACATGTTATCTGTAAACCTAATAGTCTAAAATCTGCTGATAAGAATAACATATTTGTGACACCCCACATCCGTTAATGTCACTCTTTATCAGAATGCATTAAGTTTCGTGAAGCATTATAGGTAAACTGAAACATAATCTCACAAGACAGATATATAATATAGCAGCAAAAATTTAAAATTTTGTTTTCCAACCGAAAACATCATGGTCTCAAAATCCAGTTGCAACATCAGACTAAAATACTGGAACTAAATACATCAAATAAAAACATCTTTCTTGCGCTAAAACCATAAGAGTACAGAAATGTAAAATCATAATCCCCATAAGTAGCCATAAACAAGTAGATAAGTAGTCAAAGCGATACATCAAAGCAGATCCAGATCCAAGAAGAAACAGAAGAGAGAGAAAGTCCTAATCACGCCTGAGCGTTCCCACCCTGAGAACCTGGGGGTAAGGAAAGAGAGAAAAGGAAACAAAATGGGTCAGACATAAAGTCTGGCGAGTCCAATGACCTTTAGCATATAAAGAAATAAAAGTATCAAGACGGTAAAGTAAACTGGATGAGAGATAACTGTAATATATAGTAGGTAAAATAGGATGGACAGGATAAACAGAATAAACCGGATTAACTATGCTTCTTAACTACTTTCTCTACACCAATACTAGTATACTGAATTACGTGTTTTCTTATTACTTAACAGAAACATAATGATGCCAACAGAAACATAATGGTAGATTTAGGTGTACTTCTAGTAACGGGTTTTACCCCCAAACAGAAATAACATGGAACCCAATAGAAATAACGGGTGTTACCCCAAACAAAAATAACAAGTACCTAAATAGGAGGGACTAGATATACCCTAATTTCTACCCCTAAGAGATCGTCCCCCTAACACGTAAATACCCTGTGTCGGCTCTACAGTTGGATGTGTTACTTCCTAAACTGGCAACCTACAGAAGGACACAAACCTATTTACATGTGTTACGGCGGCTTATTTTCCCAGGCAGGCCGGACCCATGCACGCACATGACCCCGTTGGAACTTGCCATCAGAACATCCCTTCCTAGATGAACCTCTTACAATTAGCTCAGCAAGCATGCCCTGACCCCTACCTAGTGAGGGGTCCCTGTTTAATACCAGAATGGGTTACTGACTAATATGGGTCCCACACAACAGGTGACACAAACCAAACCCCAAACTTGTGTCCCCAATCAACTAGGATTTCCATAGGTCAAGTCTTACAACCTAACCCCTCACAAATTGAACAGGTTAAGTTTTCACAGGTTAATAGTGTCCATACAACTCCAACAGATTAAACAGATTTACTTAACCCCAACAGATTACACATGTTTACTTAACCCCAATAGTTTAAACATGTTTACTTAACCCCAACAGATTAAATAGGTTACATATAGTTTCATTAACATGTTCCACTTAATCTTTGAATTAAGCCTATAGATTTACATGTTAATATACCCCAAATTACAGTCATGTTCCGCAGTATAAGGTATGTCCCAAATTTCCCTATTTTATTTTCATTCCAAATATTCCCCAATGTTTTCCCCAATTTCGTTCATGCGTATGTCTCTTACGAGATTTTCCTAGGCTCGAAAGTAGCCTAGTCTTATAAAATAAAAAGGTAATAAGAGAGGGAGAAGAACAAAAATAGGCATATAATAACTGAAAAAGGCATATAATAATAGAAATAGGCATAAATTAACAACTGAACAGTGCAATATGTGTATGGAAAACTACATGTAATTATAACAGATCTGTTTAGATATAAATCAGTTTCTTAGTAGGTGCAGGCTTAGATATGGTTTATTAACATGTCAAGGTTACTATTAAATTTTTATATCTAAAAGTAACATGAACTCACAGAGATTGGATTGGAGTAAAAGAAAGATCTCAGAAGATAGACTAATTCAATCCAAGCTGAGGTAGCATCTCCTTGTCTCTATTGTTTTTGGTGTAGAAAACAATAGAAATGTTGGCCTTTATATAGACTTTTTCCAACGAACCCAGCAAACAAACAAGTCCAGGTTTAGAAAATGAACCTGGCCAGATCTGGGGTGGGTCGACCCCTGAGACGACCCTAGGGTCGACACACACTTGTGTGGGTCGACCCATAGGTCGACCCCCCCGGGGTGTGGGTCGACCTCCAACGGGTCTTATTCCCGCTTTGGTCTCCCGCTCGTCAAATTTGATTTATTTTGAATTTCTGGTTTGATTTATATATATATATCCTCCTTATATGTATACAACTTCTAACCTTTATATCTTCTTCGTACGATGTCCGTTTTAGCAAACTCGGACTCTATCTGAACCAGAATTCCGAGACGAATGCAATTGTATAGTCCGTTTTACTTAATTTCCAACATCAAATTAAGTATTCCTATTTTATTAACGTTCTTTTAAAATTACAGGGTGTTACATTTTCCCCTACTTAAAGAATTTTGTTCCTGAAATCTCTAAGTTATAAAGATTGTTACTATCCTAACAACCATAACCATCTACTTGTCCATCTTCCACAAGCATCCAATGTCCTTAAGATTTTTCTAATGCTTGTATGAACATATGCAATTGTGTGTGTATATGTCCTTACCCAAATGCAAAAAATCAGGCGCTCGACTGATTCAGTTGACCTCCTTAATGCAATTTATGTTCGTGCCATGTAACCAAAATTTAAGCAAATAGTCCTAGTATAACATGTAAGCTCTATATGTGTGCATAATCATTCATCCAAATGCAACATCCATATGATGATACATCCATTTTCATCCATAAAAAATCCTAGTGCATACACATCCATATGCAATATGTAAGTGATTGAGCCGATCTACTGCCTAGTGTGTGTGTGTGTGTATATGCATCCACGAGCATCCACTAGCAAACACTTGCATCCACTTGCATCCATCAACCATAACATGTCTCAAACACATGTTTACACCCATTGGCTTTCTACCTAAAGGTCGAATATTCGATCGATAGGATATACACGAATGATAGAAGCAAGTACTAATAAAAGCTTGGAAAAAGAAGTTAAAAACATACCTTGAAAAGAAAAGGGAATGAAGCGCGAATCTTATCCTCATCCTCCCAAGTTGCATCCTCGTTGTCTTCTCCCCATTGCACTTTCATCAACTTTACCTCTCTGTTACGTAGCTTCTTAACCTTTGATCCAAGTATACGGGTAGGAACTTGTCAAACTGTCGCCTCCCTTTCTACCTTTACTTCCTCAAGCCTTCCCGGCTCTACTACCTCTGTCGTATCGTGCAGACATTTCCACAAATGGGGAACGTGGAAAACATCATGAACAACAGCCAACCTCTCTGGTAATCTCACCCTATAGGCCATTTGACATATCCATTCCACTATGGGAAATGACCTTACAAACCTTGGCGCCTATTTCCCTATAGACCCAAAACGAACTACATTCCTTAGAGGTGATACTTTGATGAAAACCATGTCTCCTACCTCAAACTAAATGTCAGTCCTTCTCTTATCGGGTAGGACTTCTGCCTGTCCTGAGCTATCTTCATACGTCTGCGGATAAGATCAATCTTCTTTGAAGTCCTTCTAATCATCTCAGGTCCAAGTAGAAGCGTATATGTAGACTCCCACCAACAAGTCGGTGATCTGCAAGGTCGTCCATATAGTGCCTAGAAGGGTGCCATGATAATACTAGTATGATAATTTTTGTTGCAGGCGAACTCCACCAAGGGAAGGTGCTCCTCCCAAGTCCCTACGAAGTCTAGGATACACAGCCTTAAAAGATCCTTAAGAATGCTATTCATCCTCTTAGTCTGTCCATCGTTTGGAGGGTGATATGCAGTGCTCAAACATAACTGTGTACCTATTGCCTCTTGCAAGCTCTTCCAGAACTCACTAGTGAAGATGGGATCACTATCACTCACTATTCTAGAAGGTACTCCATATAGATGGACTATCTCATGAATATAAATTGATGCCAACCATGTTGTCTCTTGCTCTTAATAGGAATAAAATGAGCGCTCTTAGTAAGTCTGTCTACTATAACCCAGATGCTGATATTACTCTTCCTCGATCTAGGAAAACCATCGATAAAATCCATAGAGATGCTTTCCCACTTCCAATGTGGGACCTCTAAAGGATGTAGCAAACCTCTATGCTTTTTATGTTCAGCTTTAACTTGGTGGCATATCAAACATCGAGCTACGAATTTCGCTGCATCTTCCTTCATCCCAGCCCAAAAGAAAACCCTCCTCATGTATTGATACATCTTAACGCCACCCGGATGGATAGTCATCCTAGAATGATGAGCATCCTCAAGGACTTTCTTCAACGGACTTCCAACTCGGGGAACACAAAGCCAATCATCTCATTGTAGCCACCCTTCATCATCCACGGAATATCTACTAAGGTGACTAGAAGTCTTCCTTCTACTGGGGGTCTGCTATCTGTGGGTCCCATTACTGCGAAGATCCTATCTGATCCATTAGAGTAGTTCGCACCTCTAGAGATGCCAACAAACCAAATGTAAGATCCATAGATGGCCTAAAATCGAAGGTCGATATATACTCCAAACTTTGCCTCTCTACGAATAGAGGACTCAATGTCATCCTCTGCCTACTCAATGTATCTGCCACTACATTACCCTTGCCAGGTGTAACACCCCACCTCCGTTAAGGTCACTCACAAGGGAATGCCTTAACTTTGGTGGAGCATTTTAGTAAACAGAACAGAAACTTACAAGACAGATAAAACAATACTTGAAAATTTTATAACTTTATTTCAACAGAAGCTTGGTTACATCCTTTCAAATCACAATATCAGAATTCAAGTACAAAATATCAGTCTTGTACAAAAGCCTTCAGAATGCATAGTTTAAAAATCATATTTTCATATATTTTATTTCATTTTTAATTATACTTAAAAATGCGGGGTGTTACATTCTCCCCTCCTTAAAGGATTTCGTCCCCGAAATCTTCAAGTTAAGAAGAATGTGTCCTACAATCCAATCATCCATCTACTCAATCACCAATCATAGGCATTCATTGTCCTTAAGAGATTTCTAATGCTGTATGAACATATGCAAGAAGTGTGTGTATATGTTCCTTGTCTAATGCAAAGATCAGGCGGTCCACTGATTCAGTTGACCTCCTTAATGCGAATTATGCCAGTGCCATGAGTCCAACATGTATGCAATTTTCCTACTCGATACATATCATTTCTATATGAGTGCACAACCATTCAGTCATATGCAACATCCATGTGCTGAGTCAATCATTTTGCATCCACAAAAATTGAAAATGCTCACACATCCATATGCAGTATGAGAGTGTTTTTGAGCCGATCTAGTGCCTAGTGTGTGTATATGCATCCACGAGCAACCACTAGCAACCACTTGCAACCACTTGCAACCATCAAACATAACATGTCTCAAACACATGTTTACACCCATTAGTTTCTACCTAAAGTTCGAAGATTCGATCGATAGGATACAGTCGAATGATGGAAGCGGGTACAGATAAGACAAAGACTTGGTTCCCATTAGACATTGGTTGAGAAAATAATTCCCCTAAGTATCAACCCCGAAGACCGAAATCAACATCAGATTGACACCCAGAGGATTACCTCCTTTAGACAATGTCAAAACTGGAAAGCAGAATTATTCAAATATTTATAGACTACTGGTACAGATCAGGTTCCCTAATGATTCTTAGGAAGCTAAGCATGATAAAATCATATCCCACAAAAACTCAGAATGTATGCGTCATACTTGACGTCTAACACAGATATCCCTCAAACCCCAATCTATCATAAACAGATGAGTCATAACCCTTATAGGTTTGAGTCTACAACGGAACCAGAAACAATACTAGTATTAAAGTGCAGAGTATCAATTACAAAATCAAAATACCAGAATCAGAAAGAGTCTTAACTCCATAATCAAATAAAGAAATTAAACCTACTATAGAAATTTTCCTATTTCTATCCTATCCACCAACTATGAGATCATTCGCCTGCCTTCCCGAAGTAGGTCATGTCCTTTGTCCTTCCTCTTGAGTCAAGCTTCCATAAGTAAAGCACTTTTCTCCTCCTTTATCTTTAGACTTTTCTTCCTTCTTTTGTGTTTCCTTTTTGCCTCCTTTTTGAACCAAGTTCATATCAATGGGTTTCTTATCTTTGGGTTGTGCTCCTTGGCCAAACTCCCTCATTCTCATCTTTACTATGCTTGTGTAACACGTTGACCAGTCCCTCGAAAGCTGCCTCCATCGGACGGAAAAATCCTACAAAGCTCGAAAGAAAATTAGCCGTAGGTGAAACTACTGCGGCTACAGATGGAAGTCGGGCGCTTATTTGCCCTTTGATAGGTGTCGTAGTCTTATCAAGCCTTCGGAACCATGCCGCGATGAGGTTACCTCCCAGAAAGCCAGGAGCCCCGGAGACTCAGAAAAAGAAGGAAACAAGGATTCAGATAGAGAATCAAAAGATAGATATATGGCTTTGGGGATTATGTTTTTCAAAATAAACTTTCCTTTTGAAAATACTTTCTTTTAAAGCCTTTTTGAAAATAGTTTTCAAAAACTTTACCCAATCTGGTAACCTCCAGCTCTGATACCAAGTGTAACACCCCACCTCCGTTAAGGTCACTCACAAGGGAACGCCTTAACTTTGGTGGAGCATTTTTGTGATGGCCCACTCCGCACCAGCCTGCATTTCCTCCGGAAGTGCGCTGTACACATGCCCGACTAGCACGGAACGGTCGCCAAAGAAAGGAAAGAAGGGAATGAGCTAATCAAGGAACCTGTAGAATGTCTCACAGCGCATGGAATAAAATATAATAATAACATACTTGACATAAACAGGTGAGACAGTGCATAAGCTGATAACTAAAATCAACATTAATCATCAGAGCAGCGGAAATCCAAATACAGCTTATTACAATTTTCCAAATTTTCTGTCTCTAAACAAAAGAAAACTAAAGTAGAAGATGCACCACCAATGCCCAAGCAGTGATCTTCAACAACACAGGGAGAATATTATATATATATATTACGTGGAAGCCTCCTGCTCGTCTCCAGATCATCTACCCGTGCATCACCAGCTAACCTGTCTCTAGTCTGCTCGTGTGAGCACCCAGAGTAATAAGAAGAGACATAAAACTCTGGGTCAGACATAAAGCCTGGTATGAGCGATAAGCATCTAAACAGAATAATAATAGGTATACTAAACCATACCTGAACCTGGACCTGCAACCAAAGAGTTAGTACCACATACCGTACAATACTCTAAGGTGCCATAATAAATAGTGTAAGAATACGGGGGTGGGGTGTGCATGTCATAATGATAGCAAACAAATCAACCATAGCAACCATCCTCACATCTCTCACTCAGTGCGTAAAGCATACGATATCTACCACTTTGGAACACTAGACAAATTGAGGCAACGACGAATCCCGACTTGTAGAAACCCCGCTATGAACAAGCTAAACACATGGAGTCATGACCAAACATTTCAATGACCCACCACATTGGTCGTAGCCCTTGGTCCTACCAATGCCATAATGGCCCTGAATCCGCCTTCGCCCCTCCTACCATAGTGGTCCAAAGCTATAGACATCGATAACCCCTTAACACACGTCCCGCAGCAAAGCCCAATCATGAAGCGAACTCGTTGATTCCCATCTGGATCTTGGGCTCTAGCTTCTCATTTGGACTTCCTTTGCATCTCGGGTTACTGGTCAATACTGGGTCGGGTCGGGTTCCTTTCAAGCCATCGGTTCGGGTCGAGTCCACAGCGTTGCGTTGGTGCATGGTCTTCATCTGATAGCGGTTCGGTTCGGGTCCACTCCATCGCGTCGGTTCGGTAGTCATTACCCTCGTTGGTTCGGTTCGGTAGTCATCACCCTCGTCGGTTCGGGTCGGTGTCCTCCTCCGGGTCGGGTCGGTGTCCTCCTCCGGGTCGGGTCGGGTTGCTATCTTCTCCCCAGTTCATGCTCCTTCTCCGATCAGCTCCCTCGTTCTTTATGTGCTCCGATCCGATCCTCCTCCTTTAGCCTATCCGATCCTACTCTTTTAGCCGATCCGATCCCTCCGCCTTACTTCAGTCCTGGCCTTTCATCCTTAAGTCGATCCGATCCGAGCCCTTCATCTTTAAGTTAGTCCGATCCCCAGCTTAACCAACATGGCCTTCCTTTTTGCCAAGTTTCCTTTGTGCCAGGTTCCAGTTCGGGTCGGGTTCCTTACCCAGATCTCCGATCCGATCCGAGCCCATATCCGATCCGATCCGAAACCCTGCACAACTTTCAGCAACTTTTTCCAGCAACTTGTTTACGCCATTCGACGACGTTTTTGACAAATCTAAGACTTCTAATCAATCATAAAACACACCATAGAGTCATAGCAACATGTAATAGCAACCACAAACAGCAAAACAACAATTCAAATGAATCAAAATGGATCAAAGTGGCTAAAACCTCACATTTTCCCATAATCCCTCTTAATCATGTTTAAGCACATACTTAGTAAAACTTAATCAAATCGTCTAAATTTTCTAACAGAGGCATAAAATATTATTTAAGAATTTCTAAACATTTTTCCAGAATTTATTAGTGTATAAATTCACTAATCTTCACTAATTACCCTTAATTAACTGTAATTAGTGTCAAAACGATGCTATCACTCACCTTGGCCACAAATGAAACACCAAATCTGAAATACTCTCTGTTTGGGTCGAATTCCTATGTATAGCAGCAGCTCCAACCTTGCTTTGTTGTTATTTGGCCTTGCTTTGATGTAGTTTAGGCTTAATCTTCACTAAAAATGTGTTTTGGAGTGGTTTTAGAGGATGGAAGCCATTACTAAGGTCTCAAGAAGGTTTGTGGCGGCTCAAAACTGAAATGAAAGTGATTTCCTAACCCTAATCAGTCCTCCTATACCTCTAAACCCGAAATTCCCCTTTGGGCCTAGCTGCTAATCACCCGGTTAAGCCCAATTAAGCTGTTTTTTACCATCTGAAACTTGTTTCAGCCATATCTCCCAAACGGTTTGTCCGTTTGGCTAATGTGACCACTCTACAGAAAGAGAAACCATCATCCGGAGCCAATGGAAGTGGTTTCAGGTCAAAATTCCTTTCCAGTCAAAAGTTATGGCCAAAACAGTGCCAACTAGGGGTAAAATGGTCATTTAAAAATCGGGAAAAATCATGAACATGGTAAATGACCCCAATAGTCGTCTCCCAAAGTTACATGACCATACGACTTCGTATGTGAAAGAAATAAATATTCTA
This sequence comes from Allium sativum, assembly GCA_030737875.1. Taxonomy (NCBI): domain Eukaryota; kingdom Viridiplantae; phylum Streptophyta; class Magnoliopsida; order Asparagales; family Amaryllidaceae; genus Allium; species Allium sativum. Next base: position 461,544,457 of record CM060920.1, read on the forward strand.
CGATCCTATGATGCGTAGAATACGGGTCGTTACACTCTCCCCCCCTTAGGAAATTTCGTCCCCGAAATTCCTTAACCCAAAACATACAAAGGATCCCGCATGCCTAACAACCACATACAACAATCAAACATGCAAAACAAGCAAACAAGCTTATCCTAGCATGCGGAAAACTAAATCGAAGTCAAAATCTTACCAGGCAAAGAGTTCTGGGTGTGTCTTCCTAATGTTCTCCTCTGTCTCCCAAGTACAATCATTCTCGTTCTCGCCCCACTGAACCTTGACTAGCTTCACCGCCTTCCTTCGAAGTTGCTTCATGTCGTGCTCGAAAATACGGGCCGGCTTGCGGTTCCAAACCGCCTCGGGTTCTACTTCGAAGTCCTCTAACTGATCAGGTGAAATAGTTATATCTGAGTCATGAACGAACTTCCTTAGTTGGGAAACATGAAATACGTCGTGAACTCCCGCCATCTTCTCTGGTAAGTCAATTCTGTATGCTAAATTCCCGACTAGTTCAAGAACAGGGAATGGGCCAACAAATCTTGGTGCCAATTTGCCTCTCCTGCCAAATCGTATTACGCTCTTCAACGGAGAAATTTTGACAAACACCAAGTCACCCACGGAGAATTTTAGGTCTCTTCTCCTCTTATCAGCATAACTCTTCTGCCTATCTTGGGCAGCCTTCATTCGTTGTTGAATGATCTTGATCTTATCTGAAGTTTCCCTCACCACATCTGGTCCAAGCATAAACTTCTCGCCAGTCTCTATCCAACATGAAGGTGAGTTACACGGTCTTCCGTACAAAGCTTCAAACGGAGCCATACCGATACTGGATTGGTAGCTATTATTATATGCAAACTCTACTAGATGCAAATGGTCATCCCATGATCCACCAAAATCCAATATACATGCTCTCAAGAGATCTTCCAAAATACGGTTCACCCTCTCCGTCTGACCGTCGGTCTGAGGATGATATGCGGCACTGAGATGTAACTCTGACCCTAGAGCCTCTTGTAAGCTCTTCCAAAACCCACTAGTGAACAACGGGTCTCGGTCACTCACAATGCTTTTAGGTACTCCATGAAATCTCATTACCCACTTCATATACAATTCTGCCAACTTGGCTGCCGTTCTGGTCGATTTGACTGGTATAAATCTTGCACTTTTAGTCAATCGGTCCACAACTACCCAAATGCTATCATGTCCCGATCTAGTCCTTGGTAGACCATCAATGAAATCCATCGAGACTTGCTCCCATTTCCATTCGGGAATTTCTAAGGGCTGTAACAACCCACTAGGCTTCTTTTGCTCGGCTTTAACTAGCTGGCAATTCATGCACTTGGATATAAACTTCCCAACGTCTCTTTTCATCCCTTCCCAGTAGTAAGTCTGCTTCATATCTCGATACATCTTATTACCACCGGGGTGTATAGTCAGTTTTGAGTGATGACACTCTCTAAGCACTTCATCTCTTAATCCATTGACATTGGGTACAACAAGCTTTCCATTCTTTCTAAGCCATCCATCTCGATCAAGCCCATACTTGTTCATCTCCTCATCAATATCCATCTTTAGCTTGGAGATGATTTCCAATAGGTTAGGATCGTCCCTCTGACTAGAGCCGATCCGCTCAATCAAAGTGGGTCTGACCGTCAAACTTGCTAACATTTCTGGATCCAATTCGCACTTTGGTCTGAAATCAAACCCCGCGATATACTCCAGTTGCTTCCATTCAAGGAACATAGCCCCTAAGCTGGCATGTCTTCTACTCAATGCATCAGCCACCGCATTGCCCTTTCCCGGTGTATATGCGATGTCAAAATCATAGGAAGCCAAGAATTCTAACCACCTTTGTTGCCGGAGATGTAAATCCTTCTGGGAGAAGAGATACTTTAACGACTTATGATCTGTAAACAGCTCAAATATTTCTCCCAAGAGATAGTGTCTCCACATCTTCAACGCGAACACGATCGCTGTCAATTCCAAATCATGGGTAGGGTACTTCTTCTCATGCGGTTTCAATTGCCGACTTGCATAAGCTACAACCCTACCGCCTTGCATCAATACAGCACCCAGTCCGGTACCACAGGCATCCGTGTATACCGTCATCTCTTCATCCCCCTTAGGAATGACTAACACTGGTGCGCTCGTCAACTTGTCCTTTAGACTCTTGAATGCATTCTCGCACCTTTCATCCCAAACAAAAGCTTGATTCTTCTTGGTCAACTGGGTCAATGGTGCTTCTATCTTGGAGAAACCTTGGTTAAACTTACGATAATATCCAGCTAATCCCAAGAAACTTCTTACATCTGTTGCATTCTTAGGTGTAGGCCAATCCTGTACCGTAGCCACCTTTACTGGGTCCACGGCAATACCATTCTCTGATACAACATGGTATAAGAACCTCACTTCCCTCTTCTAGAAGTGACACTTAGAAAACTTTGCTTTCTGTTGGTGTTTTCTCAACACCTCCATCACTACTCTTAAATGTTCCTTGTGTTCTTCCTCTGTCCTGGAATAGACCAAAATATCATCAACGAACACAAGGACAAACTTATTCAACTGATATCTGAATACCCTATTCATATGATCCACAAAATATGCTGGGGCATTGGTCAGCCCGAATGGCATGACCAACCATTCATAAAATCCAGACGGCGTTCGAAATGCCGTTTTAGCTATACTCTCAGCTTCCACTCTAAGCTGATGAAAACCTGTCGCGAGATCCAACTGAGAAAATACTCTCGCGCCACTCAATTGATCGAACAAATCATCTATCCGCGGTAGAGGATACTTGTTCTTCCTTGTCACTTTATTCAACTCGTGGTAGTCTACACACAAACGAAGGGAACCATCTGCCTTGGTAGCAAACACAACTGGTGCTCCCCATTCAGAAACACTCCTTCTGATAAATCCCTTCTTCAAAAGGTCGCTGACTTGCATCTCGAGCTCTCGCTGCTCTCTTGGTGCCATACGACGAAGTGGCATCACTATAGGTCTGGCATCTTTTACCAAATCAATACGGAACTCAATCTCTCGGTGTGGTGGAAGTCCGGTCACTTCTTCGTAAACATCCGGATACTGGCCAATCACGGGCAAACCTGACAACTCACTATGCGGAATGTCGAGGGAGTTTAGAAAACTAGCCAATACCCCCTCACTGGGTAGACCACAAAACACTATCCTCCGCCCATCATCCGCTCTAGCTGTCACCAAAAAGCCCTCACAGTCTACCACCACCCCGTATCTTTGGAGCCAATCTACTCCCAAAATAATGCCAAACCCAGTAAAGCCCAAAACAAAGCAATCACAAACATGCATCCATGACTCGATAAGACCACATTACGACAAATCATGCTAAGGCTAGTCGAACCACCAATCGGGTTCGTCACTACTAAAGGTCTATCGACAATCTCGGGCTCCAATCCCAACCTATCTACCAGGTCACTAGATATGAAAGAACTGGAAGCTCCGGTATCAAACAAAACTCTAACAGGAACATCATAAACAGAAAGCATACCTTGAATGACGACATTCTTTCCCTTCTCCGCCGCTGTTGGGGCATTCGACGAAGAAGGAATAGCATTAAGGGCGTAGGCTTTCACTATTTGCTTTTCTTTAGGGGGTTGCGGACACTTGTCCTTGTGATGTCCCATTTGGCCACAGTTGAAGCACTTCCTATCCGCTGGCTTGGCCCGACAATTACTAGCATAATGGCCCTTCTTACCACAGCCGAAGAACTCAACATCTTGCTTATTCTTTTTCTTTTGGCCATCCTTAGTCTGACTCTGCTTTCTTTTATTCTAGGAACCACCCTTGCCTCCACCACTTGCTTGTGGCTTTGGCTCATCTGCGGATGCAACGTCAGTCTTCGGCTTAGGGTAGAGACTTTCTGATCTTAATGCTTTCCCCACAATCGATTCAAACGTCTCATCGATGTGGTTTATAAGTCTTTCCCCCAAGTACTGATCCAAACCAGTTATGAATTTCTCATTCTTTTTCTCGGCAGTATCAATAAGAGATAACCCATATTTTGACAAAGTGTCAAATTCAGCAATATACTCCGAGACAGCTCTTCCATTCTGCTTGAGCTCCAAGAATTTCTTAAACAACACTGACTTCTGAGCAGCTGGAATGAACTTCTCGCTAAAGCGAGCCTTAAACTGCTCCCAAGTAATCTGATCTTTGGGAGTAGCTGCCTTTATAGCATTCCACCAATTCATTGCCCGCACTTGCAGCTGACGGGACGCTAGCTTTCTCTTCATCGCATCCTCGATACCCAAATCCTCGAAGATACGTTCGCAACTATCCAACCAATCTTGAACATCCGTGGACGACTCCGTTCCGTGAAATGGCTTCCCACCAAGGCTAGTATAATCCTTATTCAGCTTGGCGAAGTCGACCCTCGGTGCCTGCACTATTGGACCACCACCATTTCCACCATTGGGAGCTGCCCTCTGTACATCTCTAAGCATCTCTCTCATGAGGTCAGTAAACATCGTCCTCATGTCAGCAGCATTCCCATTATTGGCCCCTCTACCGGTACCTCTAACATATCGGCTCATCGTCAATCTGAAAAAGGAAACGATTAACGACCCCATAGTGGTGCTAGTGCAGCACGACTTCATTCTTATACTACTAATAGTATATATATATAGCTTTTGAAAACCAAAATAATCACAAATACGCTCTCTCGTATACGTATACTATCTCTCCCTGATAACGTCCCTAGGTTAACTACGCAACCTGGCTCTAATACCAAGTGTGACGGCCCACTCCGCACCAGCCTACATTTCCTCCGGAAGTGCGCTGTACACATGCCCGAGTAGCACGGAACGGTCGCCAAAGAAAGGAAAGAAGGGAATGAGCTAATCAAGGAACCTGTAGAATGTCTCACAGCGCATGGAATAAAATATAATAATAACATACTTGACATAAACAGGTGAGACAGTGCATAAGCTGATAACTAAAATCAACATTAATCATCAGAGCAGCGGAAATCCAAATACAACTTATTACAATTTTCCAAATTTTCTGTCTCTAAACAAAAGAAAACTAAAGTAGAAGATGCACCACCAATGCCCAAGCAGTGATCTTCAACAACACATGGAGAATATTATATATATATTACGTGGAAGCCTCCAGCTCGTCTCCAGATCATCTACCCGTGCATCACCAGCTAACCTGTCTCTACTCTGCTCGTGTGAGCACCCAGAGTAATAAGAAGAGACATAAAACTCTGGGTAAGACATAAAGCCTGGTATGAGCGATAAGCATCTAAACAGAATAATAACAGGTATACTAAACCATACCTGAACCTGGACCTGCAACCAAAGAGTTAGTACCACATACCGTACAATACTCTAAGGTGCCATAATAAATAGTGTAAGAATACGGGGGTGGGGTGTGCATGTCATAATGATAGCAAACAAATCAACCATAGCAACCATCCTCACATCTCTCACTCAGTGCGTTAAGCATACGATATCTACCACTTTGGAACACTAGACAAATTGAGGCAACGACGAATCCCGACTTGTAGAAACCCCGCTATGACCAAGCTAAACACATGGAGTCATGACCAAACATTTCAATGACCCACCACATTGGTCGTAGCCCTTGGTCCTACCAATGCCATAATGGCCCTGAATCCGCCTCCGCCCCTCCTACCATAGTGGTCCAAAGCTATAGACATCGATAACCCCTTAACACGCGTCCCACAGCAAAGCCCAATCATGAAGCGAACTCGTTGATTCCCATCTGGATCTTGGGCTCTAGCTTCTCATTTGGACTTCCTTTGCATCTCGGGTTACTGGTCAATACTGGGTCGGGTCGGGTTCCTTTCAAGCCATCGGTTCGGGTCGAGTCCACAGCATTGCGTTGGTGCATGGTCTTCATCTGATAGCGGTTCGGTTCGGGTCCACTCCATCGCGTCGGTTCGGTAGTCATTACCCTCGTTGGTTCGGTTCGGTAGTCATCACCCTCGTCGGTTCGGGTCGGGTACTACACTTCGGGTCGGGTCGGTGTGCTCCTCCGGGTCGGGTTGGGTTGCTATCTTCTCCCCAGTTCATGCTCCTTCTCCGATCAGCTCCCTCGTTCTTCATGTGCTCCAATCCGATCCTCCTCCTTTAGCCGATCCGATCCTACTCCTTTAACCGATCCGATCCCTCCGCCTTACTTCAGTCCTGGCCTTTCATCCTTAAGTCGATCCGATCCGAGCCCTTCATCTTTAAGTTAGTCCGATCCCCAGCTTAACCAACATGGCCTTCCTTTTTGCCAAGTTTCCTTTGCGCCAGGTTCCAGTTCGGGTCGGGTTCCTTACCCAGATCTCCGATCCGATCCGAGCCCATATCCGATCCGATCCAAAAACCTGCACAACTTTCAGCAACTTTTTCCAGCAACTTGTTTACGCCATTCGACGACGTTTTTGACAAATCTAACACTTCTAATCAATCATAAAACACACCATAGAGTCATAGCAACATGTAATAGCAACCACAAATAGCAAAACAACAATTCAAATGAATCAAAATGGATCAAAGTGGCTAAAACCTCACATTTTCCCATAATCCCTCTTAATCATGTTTAAGAACATACTTAGTAAAACTTAATCAAATCGTCTAAATTTTCTAACAGAGGCATAAAATATTATTTAAGAATTTCTAAACATTTTTCCAGAATTTATTAGTGTATAAATTCACTAATCTTCACTAATTACCCTTAATTAACTGTAATTAGTGTCAAAACGATGCTATCACTCACCTTGGCCACAAATGAAACACCAAATCTGAAATACTCTCTGTTTGGGTCAAATTCCTATGTATAGCAGCAGCTCCAACCTTGCTTTGTTGTTATTTGGCCTTGTTTTAATGTAGTTTAGGCTTAATCTTCACTAAAAATGTGTTTTGGAGTGGTTTTAGAGGATGGAAGCCATTACTAAGGCCTCAAGAAGGTTTGTGGCGGCTCAAAACTGAAATGAAAGTGATTTCCTAACCCTAATCAGTCCTCATATACCTCTAAACCCGAAATTCCCCTTTGGACCTAGCTGCCAATCACCCGGTTAAGCCCAATTAAGCTGTTTTTTACCATCTGAAACTTGTTTCAGCCATATCTCCCAAACAGTGAGTCCGTTTGGCTAATGTGACCACTCTACAGAAAGAGAAAGCATCATCCGGAGCCAATGGAAGTGGTTTCAGGTCAAAATTCCTTTCCAGTCAAAAGTTATGGCCAAAACAGTGCCAACTAGGGGTAAAATGGTCATTTAAAAATCGGGAAAAATCATGAACATGGGAAATGACCCCAATAGTCGTCTCCCAAAGTTACATGACCATACGACTTCGTATGTGAAAGAAATAAATATTCTACGATCCTATGATGCGTAGAATACGGGTCGTTACAATTTTAGTAAACAGAACAGAAACTTACAAGACAGATAAAACAGTACTTGAAAAATTTATAACTTTATTTCAACAGAAGCTTGGTTACATCCTTTCAAATCACAATATCAGAATTCAAGTACAAAATATCAGTATTGTACAAAAGCCTTCAGAATGCATAGTTTAAAAATCATATTTTCATATATTTTATTTCATTTTTAATTATACTTAAAAATGCGGGGTGTTACACCAGGGGTATAAGCAATCTCAAAATCATAGGACGCTAGTAACTCCATCCATCTCTGTTGTCTCAAATTGAGATCCTTCTGCGAGAACATATATTTGAGCGACTTATGGTCTGTATACAACTTGAACTGTAACAACCCGGAAATTCAGAACCAATTTAAAATTTTATTTTAAGAAATTTTAAATAGAAAATGCATCAAAAAAAAGGAAAAAAAAGATTTTTTTTAAAAAAGATTACATTTTTAATGTAATAAAAGAAAGATAAAAAAATGTAATCTTTTTCATTGTATAAAAATGCAACTCTTTTATATTATATAAAAGAATGTAAACTATTTTATTACATAAAAATGTAACCTTTTTACATTACATAAAATGTAAAAAATTCTATTCCTTTATTACATTATATAAAAATTGTAATCTTTTCTTTTCTTATATTACATTATAAAAAAAATGATGAAATCTTTTATATTCATTTCACTCATGCCATAAAAGATATGATTTTTAATGTTAACTTATTTTTGTCTTCAAAATATGATCATTTTCTAATTTCATTTCTTACATTAAAAATGATATTTAATTATGTGATAAAAATGTAGGAACATAAGAAATCACACTTTTGATGAAATATGATATTTAATTATGTGTTTTGAAATAAAAAAAGTAACTTAACAATTAGAGAAAATGAATCCAACATTCATTTTTCCTTTTATTTCCTTTCTCTTTACTTTTGAAATTTGAATGAATAATAAGTATGGTTCCATCATGCCTAGTCAGCTGATTAAATTACTTTGTAAACTACTATATGTGAAAAGACACATTAATGGGTTTATTTGCAAAATTAGAAATTAAATTATAAATTCACAAACAAACAAAACCCTAATCTATCTTCTAGAGCCAGCCACCATATCTTCTATCTATGGCTGAAAAACAGGGATCTTCCTCCTCTTTTCTCTTCTAATCCACTCAGCGATTTCTAAATCTATAAAAGCAAAAATCAAAGTGCTAATAAAGACCTAAGGGATGAACGGTGGCGATGAAGGCTCATTGAATATTTTGTTCATTCTCTGATCTCAAACATGGGGCGTTCGAAGTGGGTTTTAGCATCGCAGGGGTGGTGCGAGTGGGTCGTGACGCCGGGCGTGAGGAGGTGGTTGTGACGATCCCAAAACCCCATACGACGGTGTTAAGGATAATCATTGGAATATAACACATTAATCATCATTAGCAGAGTACAGATAATAATATAAGCAGGAAATAGAATGATTTTACATAAATATGACAGCAGAATCATACATATCACAACATCAGAGAGCACAGTGTAGGATACAACTTAGTGCATAAAAGTACATGATCAGTCTACATCGCCATAAGCTGTACATATACATAGAGAGTACATAAAAGAAACATCAGTCCACATCGCCAGAGGCGGAATCATATACATATGTAATAATGGCGGAAAAATCAATAGTCAACACTGTGTAGTCAAGCCTCGCCATGAGCCAAAAGATGCACTCCTGCTGCAGTGCAAAGACTAAATAGGTCCAGCTACCTGATACTAGGCTGCCCGTGTGAAAATAAGGGCACTCGAGTTTGCAAGGTGAAACAAACTATGAGTCAGTCATGGGACTGGTATGAGAAATCTACTTAACTAATTATACAACAATAATAAGGCAAATCAAAGGTCCACGCCACTTTTGTGGAACGGGTTTACTCCAATGATTGCTAGTGTATGAAATAAAGTAAATTATTAAATCATCGCAATGCCTTTTATAAAAATGAAGCCATTATAAGACTCAGGTCCCATCACACAATGCAACGCAAGCCGAAGGATAGAGTTTTACCTTATAATGGCCAAGAAATGCTTGATACGTATAAAACAAAAGTGTTTGATATTATTACTAGTGCATATATGTTTCAAAAACAATTTCAATCATAAATATCTTTAATGACCCGCATTTTTCAGCAATATAATAATTAATTTATTTAATTATTTAAATAGCGAATTAAAGGATTTAATGGTCGTGGAATTAAATAATGGTGAATATTTAATGAAAATAATAAATTAAATAATATATTTAATTCTGAAATAATCAGAATTGGCTGAAATGGCGATATGGTGTGAACTGGATCATCTGTGATATTTAATTCAGTTTAGAATTGAATTAGAATAACGAATATATTATTTGAACAATAGTTTGAACGTATAATTATATTATAATTAAAATCGAGCTTGAAATGGCGCAGTAGTTCGTGATTTGGTGATTTGAACTTCAACTGGGAATACAGAAGTCGTTTTAAGTCGGATTTCTGTGAAATAAGAAACGTGTGGAGCTGGTGGAATATATCTTTCTAGTGGAAGAGAAAAATCGGGATTTCGTCATGTAGATTTTGATTTACGTCCAAATCAAATTTTAGAAAAGTCACCGTGGAATTCCTTTATAATTTATAAAGGAATTATTTATATTTTTAAAAAGGAATTTCATTTTTAATCGAATATCGATTTAATCAGGATTTGAAACATCAAGTTATAAATTCCAGTAGAGCTGTATGGTATTCCACTGTGAGTATATACGATAATATAAATTTATTTGTATTTAATTTAATTATATTTAAATATATTTATATATTTAAATGGGTCATTCAGAGCTTTAAAAATAACCAGTTTTGCAAACGACCTCAGAATTCGACGAAACTAATTTTGTTGGATCCGCAATATTAAATTACTGCTAGATTTCAATTTCCATGATTTTTGAAGTCAGTATGTGGCCGTACCGATTTTTAATGTGAAAAACAGTCGATTAATTGACCTTTAAAAATACGCTGTGTGAGCATACGAAGTCGGAATTCGACGAAACCAGTTTCATTGGGACCGTAATGTCGAACTCTAACGACATGTCAATTTTCGTGATTTTTAGGTATCATATGTAGTCACAGGAATTTTTAGAAGACCAATACAAATAACGATACAATAAAAAAATCAATAAAATAATCAGTAAAATATCTAAAAAAAATTTGTGAACCTTGTTTGGCCACCCACCCTATTCTCAGCCACAAACCATATGTTTAAAACCGAGTCCAGGCCGCCACTTCAGGAAGGCAAAAGCATAAAGAAAATCCTCATTCGAAAATCAATTTCAAAAATACATATTAAATCCATCTCTCCACTTAAAAATCTGAAGCTGGGATGTTTGAGTTCCTTTTCACCGTCTCTTCACTCCTAATTACTTTATGTCGAGTTTGAACAGTGCTTTCACGCGATGGGTTTAAAACAACAGGCATAGGGTTTGTGTTTTTGGGAAATGGAGGGGTTAATCCGTGTTTTGGAGTATACGTTGGAGTTTCTGGGAGTAAACCAAACTCAAGTGGAAATTTTCATGGGTTTTGGTGCAAAACAGGTTCGGTGATTATGCAGTAAATTACAAGGTAGTGGATGAAGTCGTTCCAGGATAAGCCTACGCGAGTTGAACTTTGGGGTTATAGGGTGTTACGGAAATTGATGAGAATCATTTTGGTAGTTTTAGTTTGATAAACCATGAACTGGTGATGGAGATTGATGCTTGAGAAGGTTGGAATTGGTGAAAACTGGAATCCACTTCGTACTGGCCTGGAGAGGAAGAAGGTTAAGGCGGGTTTGGGCCTGAAGGAATTGGGCCGGTTAGTTAAAGGGGTGAGGGCCATATTTTTATTTGTTTTAGGTTTAAATTTAATTTAAAAGTATATGAACTTCGTAATATCGTAACTATTTATACGTGATTGAAATTCAGTGAAACAAGATCCGTTAGGATCGTATGGACGATGGCTACACCATGGAACTGACTGGGAGTGGATTGGAGCTAGTTTGAATTTATGGAGAAATAATTTGTTTGATTCAATCAAACAAACAGTTTATCGTTCTTTAACGATGAACTGCCAATGTGAGTAAAACTCACCAACTCTGAACAGTTATATTTTTCTAACGTATATTTAGAACAGATAATTAGCTGTTGATTGATGGGTGTTAACTATTTGGTTGAATTGCATATGTATTGGTTGAAATTATAGATAATGATATTTATATATATCGTTAATCAAATATCGATTCTGTTTATCAGAATATTTCATATAGAAGTGAAATCGATGTTATCATATTGTTTAACATCTGTGGATGCAGGGAAACAGGTTGGAGGGGTCCAACTGGACTCCTCAATATCTATAATACTGTTCAGTTCATATATTGTGTTATATGATGTGATATGAAATCTGTTGATGATTTTATATGTTTGAATGATACCGTCATTGTTATATGGTACGTTAAATACCATAAGAAATATTGGGATGTAAAAAGGAGATTTTCAAAGTATATTTTGAAATTAAATTATTTATATAAAATCAATGGATTTTATATATAAAAGGAAAAGGATTTTATAAAAGGAAGTGATTATAAAATGAAAACAAATATAAAGGAAATTATTTGTGAAAACAAATATAAAGGAATATTTGTGAAGAAAACAAATATAAAGGATCATTTATTTATAGGAAATAAATAGAAGTAAAAAGAAATATTTATTTGTTAAATAAATAGAAGTAAAAGGAAATATTTATTTGTTAAATAAATAGAAGAATTGAAAGGAATATTTATTTGCTAAATAAATAGAGTTAAAATAGTAATCGAATATGGTTTATTCGAATAGAGTTGAAAGGAGTTAATCAAAAGAAGTTAATTAAAATGAGTTAATCGAATATTAGTTATTTGATTAAAGTTAATTGATTTGAGTAAATCAATTAGGGTAATTGATTAGAGTAAACACATTTGAGTTAGAGTTAGAGTTAGAGTTAATCAGTTAGGGTTGACCAGTCAGAATTAATCAATTAGAGTTAATCAGTTAGGGTTGACCAGCCAGAATTAATCAATTAGAGTTAATCGAGTTAAAAGGAGTTATCGAATATTAGTTATTCAAATAGAGTTAAAAGGAGTTGATCGAATCAGAGATATTCGAAGTAAGTTAATCGAATAAGAGATATTCGAAGGGAGTTAATCGAATCTAGTTATTCGACATGAGTAAATCAAATATAGTCTATTCGAAGAAGAGAGATTATCAAATATAAGTTATTCGGATGTAAGTTATTCGAATAAGAGTTAATCCAGCAAGAGTTAAATAGAGTTAGAGTTAATCGAATAAGAGTTATTAGATTGGAGTTATTCGAATAAGAGTTATAGAATAAGAGTTAATCCAGCAAGAGTTAAATAGAATTAGAGTTAATCGAATAAGAGTTATTAGATTGGAGTTATTCGAATAAGAGTTATAGAATAAGAGTTAACCAAATAGGAGTTGATAAATTAGTTGTTCGTTATTTATTCGAGTTAAGAAATAAGAGTTAAATTAAAGTTATTATATTTCAGAAGTAGGAAATTATAACACCACTGTTATAATCAAATGATTCTGTAAAGGAGTTGGACTCGTAAATAGAATCCGAGGGTTCGTAAGGAAGTGTTAAAGGGTCAAAAGATGAACTTACCCTATTTCAAGATTTGAAATGTTGTTCAGTTAAGGTCTGAGAGGTAGTTATACCCCAACTTGATTGGCTTCGTTTTAAATTTAGAAATAGTTAAGGTTCGAGAGTGAAAGTGTTTAAGTGAATTTAGTAAATAAGTATAGTGGTTTGAGTTGTCGTCGCGATGTTGATTTAAACATCTGTTAAATCCAAGTAAAGAAGATTTGGAAATGTTTTCCAAATAGAATCAGAAACGAAATCAAATATTGAAATTTGAAATATGAATTAGAAAAGGAAATGTTCATGTATAAGGAGTTAATAAATGGAGTTAAGAAATGGAGTTAAGCTAAATCAGAAATTGACTGGAGACTGGTTAAGTTGAATGGTTTCCTAAGTGTCTATCTGATGTTGGTTTCGACCTTCGGGATTGGTACTTAGGGAGTTGTTCTTATACTAGTTTACAATCAGAGACTGATAGTTGTAGAAGAATAGTGATACGTAAATAAGTTATGGAAATGTTTTCCAGCGTTAACGTATATTTTCTAAACATAGAAAATAAGAAAAATATGAATATATATATATATATATATATATATATATATATGATTGATGATTGATTGATAAAATTTCCATCTGAAAATAATATCGTTGTTTGCACACCTGTTTTTCTTTTATGGTTAAATCACAGACTATCGAAGTTTTTGACCATTTTAACGTTGTTAATATGGAGAGACCGGTTGGATTATTATCCAAAGAACCACTCTGTATTGGCATAAGCGTTGCGAATCATATATGCCAAAGATAATTGAAGATGGAGTAAAGTGCAAGGGCTATTGTATAAGTCTTAGATAACAGTGCCTAAGATGGATGTACTGAATAGTGCCTTCGGTTCATCCTGTTCCTGGATGACTTGTATGGATGAATGTCTGACAGAGTATTTCCAAAAAGGTCACGTACATTGATTTCTTAAACCATACCAAGAGTGGAAGCGGAGAAGGAAACTTCTTTAGCTAACACGTAATGTACTGTTGTAGACGCCAATTAGTGATTTTCGATGGATCTGACAATGTGGCATTCGAAGTGAATCTGATGTGATGATAAAGCGTAACCTCAAGCCTCAACAACCGGGAAATGACAAAAATCGGGCAGGCAGCATGGCTATGTAGGTCGCACCTATTAGGGTGTATAATCACCTGATCTAGAGTTTCATTTATTTCTAAAAATCTATTGTTGATGCTGTCCCATTCGGGAAACGGTTGCTGATCCCAACCGTTGGTGATATACATTCGATACACTCAAGCAAAATGAGTGGTTGGTCATGTGTGGTCGGGTTGCAAGATGTTCTTGTTGAACCCAGTGCATTACTCTCTAGAGGTACACTAGCGAAAGGTGGTTCCATACCTTGTCATAGTTGGAAATCCATTACCCAACACGTGCTTGCGGTTTTGATTGTATACTATATATGTAGAACGTGAGATGAAAGCGTTTCTGCTAGATGATTATTATATTGTGATTGATAGACACTATTGTAATATCAATGAGTTTTGATATAATGATTATTTGGATTCTCATAAGGGAAAAACCCATTCCGTTATACGGCGTGGTCTTATGAGATATCATTTAATGGTTCAAACCGTTTTTAACTGTTTTACTCATACCAGTCCCATGACTGACCCGAAGTTTATTTTGTTTTGTTTTCCCTAAACTCTTGGGTGCCCAATTTTGTACGGGCAGTCAAGTAGTCGGGATTTACAGATACTTGAAGAGCTGGAGTAGGAGGCTTCAGGATCATATAGCTATAGTTTATTTCCGCTGTGTTGTAAGTGTCGTACTTTGAAATGATATGTATATTCTAATACAGATTTATATTTCAAAGATATGTTATTTATTATATGTTATTTGTTCCGCTGTGAGGTTCATGTTACTTTGATGTTGTGTTCTTCTTCTTCTTCTATTCTAAGTTTCTGTCTTATCTATTCTCACCCTCTAATTTCTTTCATTAACCATCCAGTATTTTCGATCCTTGGATGTTCGATATGTGTTGTATATCGGATAACCAAGATCGACTTTTTTTGGGTCGTTACAATACCAATCATAGACGGCATGGGTACCATATATCATGTCGCCATACTAGTAATACAATCAAATCCGCAATTTCGTATTGGAGATTGGATTCCATCATGAGTCGAGGCAAGGGGCAAGCTCCTCTCCGTTCGAGACACTCTAGCAAATGTCTCAGGACCACACACAGCGATCCCTGGATCCTCCAAGGCCAGTCCTCTCTTACTTTTCAGGATTGGCAATTCCTGAACACACGTTTCCCGGTTCTATAGGACCTATAATCGAGGCGCCTCGCATTCCAAAAACCACACAGGTGAAAAGTATATATAAATGTCAGGGCTGGTAAGTCACTGACACCACCGTAGCTAGAAAGAAACGTCGTGCACTCCTTGGGTCCTTATCCCTTTTTTGACTCATATCGAGGTGTGAGGCTCGCGAACCAACGCTATACACAAAGCTACGCCACATAGGCCGTGCTTTGATCATCAACCACAAGACTTTGCTTTGCAACAGAATCCTTGATCATATACCACTTAGGCGTGCCACATAGGCAATTCACTCCATGCGACTGATTTCTATCGATATATAACCTCTGAGCTCGTACGTCTCAGAGAAGGGCGTTAAGCAAGAGAATAAATTCTCCGCCGCCAAATAGATATATATTTAATAGAGATCAATCAGCATAGAACAAAATCCAATGTCAGACACACAGTCCATTTACAAGTTCGTTCTGGGTTTGAACGAAGCCAGAGGCACCATATTCCTCGCATATCCGTACAATCAACAAACACGTCCGGACGGCTACCACTTCAGCTCCTTCAAGGTAGCTACTCCAATCATGAGCATCAGTAGCGCCCATCCATCCAATGTGCAGATAGTCGGTCTTGAACCGTCTTCAACTCTTCGACTTCTAACCGTTGATCGATTATTTGAAATGAGAATTAACTCGGCCTTTTCAAATAATCCACGTATATTTAGATTTTCAAATCAATTCTTCACATGGTTAAATTATTCAACATTCACATTTCGGTTCCTTAGTATAATTTTCATGTTAAACACATTCAACCATCAAATATCAAGCAAACCAAGCAAAATTAGTTTATTTCCATTCTATATCGTCTATAATATTTTATAACGATATATCGTCATTTTTATTTATTTAAAAATGGCCCTATTTAATTAAACGATGTTTCAGGTCGTGCCGAGGCACTGGCGCTGTTTTTCCCTAAATTTGTTTTACACATATCTGAAAATCTAACCGTTGGATCTCAACAAAGTTTATATCGTTGGGAAGATCTCTCAAAAGCGAACCCAATGGTTCCAGTTTCATCGAAATCCGATGGTCGGATCTTTCGGTATAATCGTTTAAAATTACGATTTCAAAACGCGAACTGCATGGCCTCGATTCGTTTTAATTTAATTTATATTTATATATATATAAAAATATAATTCATTCGGTGATTTCTATATCGTTTTCACTTCAAATATTTCACTAACGCCTTTAAATTTTGGAAAATTTCGCCATAACCTCCTTTGTACGGGAAGGGTCGGGAAAATCCCCAAACAGCCACACGGGCGTCTTATCTCAAAAAGAAAAAGAAAAAGCCAAGCGGCTAGCCAATCGGCTCATAAAATCATCACCCAAGAAAAATAGTAAACATGTACCTATTTGTCGGGCACACAATTTTATTCCTCTTCTCTAGCCTCTTTGCTATAACCTGTTCAATAAATATGCATGTACATGTGTGCAATTCTAATCACTTATCATTTTTCAATCCAGTTTCATATCTGATTCGATTTGGTTTAATGTTACCATCCATTCCAATGTTGCATACATAAGCTGAAAATCACATTATTAGCTAACTAATGAATATTTCCAGCTCATGAATATTTATTTGAACAAGTGGTTATTTTAACACTTCATATTTCATTTAAAAATGATATTTTTAGCGAACTAAAATATATTTCAACACATGACTATTTTATTTAGTTCCCATACATGTTAAAAATAATATTCATAGCAAACAAATATTTATTTCAACACTTGTGTATTTTTAGCAAATCATATACATGATAAAAATGGTATTTTTATCATCAAAAATATTTATTCAACACATGAATGTTTTTAACACTTCATATTCTCAATAAAAATGTAATTTTTATTGTTCGATCTTTTTATTCAACACATGAACCTTTTTCAACACGTGAACAACTCAACACATGAATATTTCCACACATGGATATTTTATATAGTTCGTACATATAAGAAAGATGTGATTTTTATTGTTAAAACAATTTACTTAAAACACGAATATTTTACATACTTCATATATATATAATAAAATGTATTTTTATTGTTAAAACAATTTATTTATTCAACACATGAATTTATTTTTCAACACTTGAACTTCTCAACACATGAGCATTATTTACTTCATATTTATGTTAAAGATGTTATTTTTATCGTTTAAAGAATTTATTCTATACATGAATATATTTTTCAACACATGAATATGGTTTCAACACATGACTTTAGTTTCAACATGAATATGGTTTCAACACATAAATAAGGTTTCAACACATGAAAATAATTTCAACATATGAAAATAATTCTAACACATGAATATTATTGAAAATTTCGGCAGCATAACGGCAGGGTAGTTAAAACCGGCACCGTCCCGAGTACGGCTCCTCGCCCTACCTTAAAACCTCGCGGTTTTTGACAATGGGGATTTCATACCTCTAATTCGCACGTAGGCGAGTATGATTTTCTTTTCCACAATTTATTCTAATTTTGTTTCAATCACAAATGGGTATTTTTCAACCACAATCCAAACAATATCAACCACAAACAATCCTATCAACCATTCGCATTATTCACCTAATTTTTTTCATGCCAATTCACAATCAATAAATATCGTCCATGGTTTGTGGATGAGGGGAGTATATATATATATTCGTATATAAATATATTTTATTTCCATTCCAACACACATATTATTTATACGATGCATGTATAATTCATACTTCGCTCATATAACTTATACAACGCATGTACATGAGGTATACAACACGTATATAATTTATATTTTGCATTTATACATCACATTTCTATTCACATTTTAGTTTATAAATCTCACATTGGTTTGTTGCTTTGCTAAAAATCGTAGCGTTCTCAGAAAAATCCATGGACACTTCTAGAATGTAGAGCGCGTCGATACGGTCTCGATGTTTCCTGTTTCATTGAATTTCATTAACACACGATAATGATACGATTTTTAAACTAAAATCATCATTTGCAACACTTAAAAGTGTTATATTCCTTTTATAATTACACATGTCATTACCTGCTTTGGATGCTCCAAACTAGGTTTGCAAAAATCGTGAAATCTGAAGCACGTGGATGTAATCGATCTACACCACGACGAAGATGGAAGTGAGACGCAGCTGTCGATGGTTGGAGGAGGGAGCTCGATGGTCAGAATTGGGCGGTGCGGCGAACAGAAGTTGAAGACTTTGGAGGCGCGGTTCTTCGCGATGGAGCGACAATGGGGAGTGAGGGTGGTATTGATTTGAAGAGGAGGAAGAGGGCTACAAAAGGTTGAACTGGGTCGGGGTCTTATGGTGGCTGTGGCGGTCAGAAAGTGGGCGGGAAGGATTGTGTTCCCTCCGTCATCGAGAGCAAGAGGGCGGCGAGGGTTTTTGAGAGGATTTTTTTATTTTAAATTATGAATGGAATTTTTTAATTGGCCGGTGCCTTACTTTTTAAAATAGTGTTTTTCCATACGAACACCAATCCAAACCCAACGACTTTCGCCCCTAGCTAAATACCCCCATCTCGAACACAATGGGATATGTTTCGTAGGCCAATTCGACTGTTACAGTCAGTTATTCTTTAAATTAAAGTATAAAACATTCAATATTTGATTTGAACGTACATTTCAATTTGCCGGGGCCACATACTAATTCTAAAAATTCCCCAAAAATAAATCTAGCTATGTTTTGATGATACGGTCCCAATAAAACTAGTTTCGTCGAATTCTGTGACCGTTTGAAAAATGGCCATATTCTGGTCGATCCAATTTAACAGAAATTGACCAAACACATTTTCCTTCGCCACGCTCACATACTAGCTTCAAAAATTATGAAATTTGAAACCTAGCAATAATTTAACATTTCGGATCCAACAAAAGTGGTTTCGTTGAATTCCGAGGTCGTTTGCAAAATATCTATTTTCAAGGGCCATATACTCTCTATAGCGACCTTTCTGAAAATTCATTTGGCCATAACTTTTGATTCCCGCTATGAAACTTTGATTTTTCAGATTCGTTAGAAAGATATTCATAAACAGATTTAAATATTTTTGGTTTCACTAAAATTCGTTTTATTTTGCACCCGGTATAGTCAGTCAAAGTTTGAATTCAAATTTTCAAACTGCCGCACCATTTCTAACTCTTTATTTTATTGAAATATTCTATTTCAATTGTTTAAATTTCTTTAAAATAACCAATTTAAAAATTTTAAATTGGCTCGTATTTTCTGGGTTGTTACAGTGGTGGTCGGGGCTTTCGCGTGGTATTGGTTGATCGGAGCACGGTGGCCCGATGTGACGAGCGATGATGCTTGTTTTGTGCGATGCTATGGTTTTCTGGGTTCGCTTTGGATTCCTATAGGAGAAGGAAGGAGCGACAAATCCTAAAGAAAACGTAATTGAAGAATTTAATTAAGAATTTAATTATATTATCAAATTGTTTATTAATGTAATTATATTTAAAAAAATCCGTATCTTGTGCAAACAGAAACCAAATCCGACAAAATTGATTGCGTTGGAATCGCATGGACCAGATCTGCGTGATGGAACTGATTAGAGGTTAAACAGAGCATACTGAAAATTCAGATAAAATCCTGGTGAGATCTCTGATTTAAATCAAATTTAATTGTTGATTTCGTTGTGGAATTCACATGTATTCACTATTAAAATTCATGTATGTGATGTATGAAATTTGATTTGGTTGTTTGTGTTTGAGATGAATTGATTTGATGAAATTGTGTAGATCTAGGATTTCCTTACAATAAAAATCATACTTTTATTGTTTTTATGAAAATAAAAATGTTCATGCTTTAAACAATTAGTTTTGACAATAAAATATCAAATTTTATTGTATGTTGAATCATTAAAAAGGAAACTTGGTTTAAATAAAAAGATTATACAACAAACAATATCATTTTGATAAAATCATGTCATTCATTATAAAAATGTCATGTTATTAGAATTGTCATTTATTATAGAAATGTCATGTTATTGAAATTGTCACTTATGTTGAATTGGAATGGACATAATAAAATGTCATTTATGTTAATTATAAAATGTCATTTATGTCAATTATTAAATGTCATACAGGTTAATTATAAATGTGACATTAGATTAAAATAACATCTTGTTATAAAATGTGACATTAGAATAAAATGACATTTTGTTATAAAATGTTGCCTTAGAAAAGAAATAACATTTTTGAGATAAAATGTTACATTAAAAAGAATTGTTAACAAAATGAAGTTATTATTTTATTCATTTTGTTAAGATAGAATGGTTAACAAAATGAGTCATCATTTTTGTTAGAATCATGTAAGTTAATTAAAAATGACATTTCTTTTAGAAAAGGTTATGTTAGTTTAAAATAACATTTTTGATTAGATAATATTATGTAGTTTAAAATAACATTTTTGATTAGAAAATATTATGTAGATTAAAATAACATTTTTGATTCGAAAATATTATGTTAGGTTAAAATATCATTTGGCTAGATAATATCTCGTTAATTAAAGATATTATTTTGTTAAAATCATATCATGTTAATTAATGTCATTTATTGAAATGAGAATATGTTAACCTGAAATTTCACATTTTCATTGAGTATTAAGAATGATCATCTTTTGGAATGAAAACATATTGACATGAAAATATGTCATTTATTACCATTCATATTTAGTAAATGAAAATATGTCATTTATTACATTCATATGTAGTAAATGAAAATATATCATTTATTAACATTTATATTTTGTAACTGAAAATATGTCATTTATTAACATTCATATTTTGTAAATGAAAATACGTCATTTAGTTAGAATAACGTTACATTAAAGTAAAAATGTCATTTTTTTTTGCTAGAAATGTTATATTAATATAAAAATGTCATTTTGTTAGATCATGTTATGTTAATTAAAAATGACATTTTGTTAGAATCATGATATGTTAAATAAAAGTATCATTCAGTTAGAAAATGTTATGATGAAATAAAAATGTCCTTTTATTAGGTAATGTCATGATAATTAAAAATGTCAGTACATATGTCATTTATGTAGTGATCATAATTCGTCATAGATTTTTCATTTACATAGAAATCATATTTTGTCAATAAATATGTCTATTATGTAGAAATCATATTTTGTCAATATACATGTCGTTTATGTTAGAGGACATATTGTGTAATAAATATATCTTTGATGTTAGAATTCAAAAATGTCATTTATGTTAGAATTAAAAATAGAACATTTATGTTGGAATTAAAAAGAACATTTATGTTAGAATTAAAAAGAACATTTATGTTGGAATAAAAAAGAACATTTATTTAGGATTAAAAAGATGTAATTTATGTTAGAATTAAAAAAATGTCATTTAATTTGATTTAATTAGAAGTGTCACCAAATTAGAAATATCATTTTGTTTAGAATCATGTCATGTAAATAAAAATATCACCTATGTTAGAATCATGCCATGTTAATAGAAATATCATTTCATTAGAAATACCATGTTAATAGAAATGTTATTTATTAGATAATGTCACCTATGTAAAAAGATATCATTTTATTAGGAATGCCCTTATAATGTCATTATATAAGCAATGTCCTTTATTTAGAAATGTCATTATATTAAAAAAATGTCATTATGGTAGAAATTTCATTTATTTGATAATGTCATGTTAGAAATGCCGTCATATTAGAAATGTCATTCTATTGAGAGATGTCATATTAATATAATGATGTCATTTATTTAGAAAATGTCGTATAACCATGTCATGTTAACATAATAATGTCACCATGTTAGGCAAGAATAAAAATAATTACTTGTCAAACTATATGTCTTGTTGAAATTATAAATATTTATTTTTAATTTAATAGTAAAAATTGGTTAAATAGAAAATAATTCAAACCGAATTATAATTGGTTAAATTTATTAACCAATAATCTATTTAGATATACTGTTTTTGTTTAAAAACCCCACACGGGTGTTGGGATGATATTTGACATACACTAGTCCTAATATTTAGCTCTATGTCAATCGATAGATTGACAATCTGTGATGAGCATTATTTATTTATTATTTTAATGCTCACACAATTATTAATTCCACTCTGGATGTGAATGGATGGTTTATTGATTATTTATCATTACTGTTATATACATATGCGATGTATGAAATCCATATAATTGAAAATATATGGTAATTGATTTAGTCACATTCCGACTCAGAATATCTTTTAAATAAATACTATTTGAAAATAAAGAACATTTTTATATAAAGTGTAACGAGCCGGATTTTTCCCGACCTTAATCGATCGCAAAATCGACCAAGACCGTTCAAAATCCGCATACGTTAACTTTGGGAATACAACAACATCAGAACAATAACAACAGACTTTTATTACATCATGATGATATAACATCAGAGTACAGAATATATCAGAGTGCATCGAAATTTATAATACAACGGAAGAAAATTTTACAATAAATTTAATATAGTGCAGCGGAAATAAAATAACTAAGGCAGTGGAAGACTTCCAATGTTCTGGACACAGCTTTAAGCTTCAATCCAGGATCCTGCTAAAGAGATAAACCTGTAGACAACTGCTCGACTGCCCGTGTGGAAAGAGGGCACCCGAGTTTGCATAAAGGTGGAAACAAACAACGGGTCAATCGTGGGACTGGTGTGAGAATTCTTAACTAATTAATCACTATTAATAGGACAAATCCAAAGACCACGCCGCTAATGCGGAACGGGTTTACTCTAATGGATTGCCGTGCATAAAAGTGTCAAAAACAACTAATAAGTAAATCGTACAACAACGTTATGCTTTTTAGAAAAATGAAATCACCATAAGACCCAGGTCCCATCACACAATGCAACGCACACCAGAGGATAGGGTTTTACCTTATAGTGATTAAACATGTTAAATACGGCAAATACGAGTTTAATATTATTATTAGTGTATATGAAAATGTTTCAATCATAAATGTATCAATCCTAGGAAGCATAGGTACCCATATATTATGCCTCCGTACTAGTAATACAATCAAATTCATCGGTTCGTATTTGGATTTTTGGTTTCCATCACGAGCCAAGGCTAGAGAGGAGCTCCTTACCAATTCGAGCACTCTAGCTAGTGTCTCAGGATTCCCCGCGGAGAACCCTTGGATAGCTGCAGGGCCGGTCCGCAAATACAGCTTAGCAGATTAGTTATACCTGAACACACGTTTCCCGATCCTATAGGACCTATCCGAGGCGCCTCATTCCATCATCCACATAAGTAAAATGTCAGGCTGTGTCAAAACCCAAACACCACTTCTAGCTAGAAAGAAACGTGCTGCTCTCCCTGCGTTCCCTTCTCCCGTTTTAGACTCTACCGGTTTGTGAGGCTCGTGAAGTTACGTAATACACAAAGCTACGCCTAAAACAGGCCATGCTCTGATCATCATCACAAGGTTCTGCTTTTCAACAAGAAACCTTGATCGTTGCATCTTAGTATTCCACACTGACACTCCATACCACACTATCGATTCTCCGTCAATTGTACAAAAGGGTGTTAAGTAGAGAATAAATTCTCTACCACCAACATTCGTACACTCGACAGAAAATCAACAAATGAAATATATAAAGGAGTCCAATGTCGGACACACCTTCCATTTAAAACTTATGCTCTGGGTCTGAGCGAAAGTCTAACCCGTGAAATCGACACATACGTTTGGGCAATTACCACAATTCTTGAATTGGGAGCAAGTCGATTCAGAGTCTTAGTCATCGTCCATTCGAGGGAAGATTTACGGTCTTCATACGTCAACTCTACTACTTCGATCTTCAACGTCGTTTGGTTTAATTTGGGATGAGAGTATCTCGGACTTCCCAAATAACCTCGCATACTTATAGTTTTGGAAAAACTATTTTATGTCGTTATATTATTTTATAACGGCTAATTCTCGTCTTAATTATATAAAATAATTAAACTTCTTACTTAACGACGCATTCTCAGAATCTTACTTTTATTTACATTAAAAATAAAATAAAATGCAAACTTGCATTACATGTCGCATCCTTATTTATTTACATTGAATAAAATGTAAACTTGCATTACATAGTGCAATTCATTTATATTAACATTAAGAATGTCAATGTTGTCTTATGGTTAAATCCCCTTTTTAATTTACATTAAAAATGATGTAACTTAATCCTACAGTTAATTCTCTTTTTATTTACATTATAAAATAATGTTAATTTTATCCTACGGTCAAATTCACTATATATTAACATTACGATAAATGTTAATTATCCTACGGTGTAAATACTTTAAATATTAACATTAAGAATAAATGTTAATTTCCTACGGTTGAATTATTTTTAGTCAAACTAATAAAAATGTGAAATTTTCCTACGGTTAAATTTACTATTTAATTTACATTGACAATAATGTAAATTCATACATGCGGTGAAATTACTCGATATTAACATTAAATAAAATGTTAATTTTATCCTACGGTAAAATTACTTATTAATATTAACTTAAAAAAAATGTTAATTACATCATACGTTATAATTTTTATAATATTAACATTAACAATGTTAATTTCATCCTACGTTATGATTTTCATAATATTAACATTAAAAATGTTAATTTCATCCTACGTTATAATTTTCATAATATTAACATTAAAAATGTTAATTACACATACGATGAAATTACTATTTAATTAACATTAAAAATGTTAATTTTTCATGCATTGTAAATTACTTATTATTAACACCAAAAATAATGTTAATTTCTCATACAATGTAAATTCTTATTTTTAACATTAACAAAAATGTTGACTTTGTCATACGATGTAAATTCTTATTTTATACATTAACAAAAATGTTAACTTTGTCATACGATGTAAATTCTTATTTTTAACATTAACAAAAATGTTAACTTTGTCATACGATGTAAATTCTTATTTTTAACATTAACAAAAATGTTAACTTTGTCATACGATGTAAATTCTTATTTTATACATTAACAAAAATGTTAACTTTGTCATACGATGAAAATTCTTATTTTAACATTAACAAAAATGTTAACTTTGTCATACGATGTAAATTCTTATTTTAACATTAACAAAAATGTTAACTTTGTCATACGATGTAAATTCTTATTTTTAACATTAACAAAAATGTTAACTTTGTCATACGATGAAAATTCTTATTTTAACATTAACAAAAATGTTAACTTTGTCATACGATGAAAATTCTTATTTTTAACATAAGTATAAAGGTGAATTTCCACATGTCCAATATTCATGGAAAATCCAATTACATCAATGATTCAAAGAATAAAGGTGATCTATTCGAATTTATTATATACAAACAAATGGTTCGTGAATATCAATAAACATGGTTGGTAAAATTATCTAACAATGATCATAGCAACTACAACTCAGGTTTAACATTGAAATTTACAGATCTAGTGTCATAGCATCACAACAATTTAGATTTATAACATACACAACATACATCGCAGATTCACAACACGCAAGATTGATTAAATCATTTAATTTAATTAAAAGTGAATTCTCACCTTGACTGGATAAGAAAATAATAATAATCCAAATAATTTCAGAATGCTCCAATCAATCACAGCAGATCCTATTCGTTGTCACGGTCCTAACGGATCTGAAAATTTCAGATTCGAAGTTTGTATGTGTTAGATATTGATGTTTGAACAGTTCTGACTTTTAACAACTGACTGTGTAACGCTTAAAAGCGTTGCAAAACTGAAATCAAATTATACCTTTGAAATTTCAGAATGTTCAAAATTTTGATTCCACTTTTCTCGATCTGTAGCCAATAGTTTAGGGCGCCGTTTGTTGGAGAAGGACCGGGGAAGAGAGGCCTTTGATCGGCCAGAGGGGGGATGGGCTCGGAGGCGCCTGGTGGGGCCCGGGGGGCGCGACCGTCGGATCTTCGAGGGGCTGGGGCGGCTTCCACAGGGCACGGTTTGAGGTGCTTCTTGTCGGAGGTCGTAGGGTTCGGGAAGAGCTTCGAAACGGGTATTGGTTTGCGGATTTTCGTTGAGTATAGAAGGAGAAATCGAAGCTCAAAGAATTGAGCAATTCATGGGTTACGGCTGTGCAAAATGGAGGAAGAAGATGGCAGTATACGGGCGTATTTATACTAGTATTTCTAGGGTTTTATTATTTATTTATTTAATTAATTAATTACAAAAATTAGTGTTTTCTCGTACGACCTCCAAACGAAGCTCAACGACTGTCAAACCTAATGTTTTGACGTCTTCTGAATGCGATGGCCTACTGCCAAGGTCTAATTCTGAAGTTATATTCAGGTTTCTTTTTATTTTAAAATAAATCATTTAATTTAATTTCTAACGTACTTGTTAATTCCACTAGGGCCACATACTAGCTCAGAAAAATCCAGAAAAATTATTTTTGGCTTTCTTATGTCAATACGGTCCTAACATAATTTATTTCGCCTCATTCTGAGACTGTTTGAAAAATGGCTATTTTTCAGTCAATTAATTTTGACCGAAACTGACAAAACACAAATTCTTTTGCCATGCTTACATGTTAGTTTCAAAAATCATGAAATTTGAAACCTAGCAATAGTTTTACATTCCGGACCCAACAAAAGTGGTTTCGTTGAATTCTGAGGTCGTATGCAAAATGCCAATTTTCAAGGGCGATATATTTTCTATAGCGACTTTTCTGGAAATTCATTTGGCCATAACTTTTGATTTCTACTATGAAACTTCGATTTTCCGGATTCGTTAGAAAGATATTTTTAAATAGATTCTAATATTTTTGGTTTCACTAAAATCCGTTAAATTTTGCGTCCTGTATGGTCAGTCAAAGTTCAAGTTTGACTTTTCAAACTACCGCGCTATTTCTAACTCTTTTTATAATTAAAATTAAATTATTCATTCTAACTTTGATTTAAATCAAATTTGTGATCATTATTATTTAAAATAAATTGTTTTAAATATCAAAACTCATTAAAATCACTTAAAATAAATTTTAAATTGACCCCAAAATTTAGGGTTGTTACAGTCTCCCCCACTTAAAAACTTTTCGTCCTCGAAAAGGGACGAATCTAAAAGTTGATTAATTAACTAACTAATATATATATATATATTCTCCATTGGTTTAAATAATTTCATTAGTTGATTAACTTTCAAATATATAACTTTTTATATATTCAAAATCATATTTTCCAAAATAGAGTATAATTAATCACAAATACGTATATTATAGGCTTGCTACTCCCAACTCATTCTAGGGCATTACTCACCCTATCTGTAATGAGTTTTCTCATTCTAGGATACTGCTGATCCTATCTCTAATGAGTATTCTTATTGGATATTACTAATCCAATTTCTGATGAGTCTTTTGTTCAGTTCTAATGAGTTGTACCCCAAAGATTTGAGCTAACCAAAGCTCTGATACCAACTGTAACGAGTCGGATTTTGCCCGACCTTAATCGATCGCAAAATCGACCAAACCGTTCAAAATCCACATACGTTAACTTTGGGAATACAACAACATCAGAACAATAACAGCAGACTTTTATTACATCATGATAATATAACATCAGAGTACAGAATATATTAGAGTGCATCGAAATTTATAATACAGCGGAAGAAAATTTTACAATAAATTTAATACAGTGCAGCGGAAATAAAATAACTAAGGCAGCGGAAGACTTCCAATGTTCTGGACATAGCTTTAAGCTTCAATCCAGGATCCTGCTAAAGAGATAAACCTGTAGACAACTGCTCGACTGCCCGTGTGGAAAGAGGGCACCCGAGTTTGCAAAAAGGTGGAAACAAACAACGGGTCAATCCCGAACCCCCCATCATGCTGCATCCTATTACCAGGCATGCCAAACAAGGACTGGTGTGAGAATTCTTAACTAATTAATCACTATTAATAGGACAAATCCAAAGACCACGCCGCTAATGCGGAACGGGTTTACTCTAATGGATTGCCGTGCATAAAAGTGTCAAAAACAACTAATAAGTAAATCGTACAACAACGTTATGCTTTTTAGAAAAATGAAATCACCATAAGACCCAGGTCCCATCACACAATGCAACGCACACCAGAGGATAGGGTTTTACCTTATAGTGATTAAACATGCTAAATACGGCAAATACGAGTTTAATATTATTATTAGTGTATATGAAAATGTTTCAATCATAAATGTATCAATCCTAGGAAGCATAGGTACCCATATATTATGCCTCCGTACTAGTAATACAATCAAATTCGTCGGTTCGTATTTGGATTTTTGGTTTCCATCATGAGTCAAGGCTAGAGAGGAGCTCCTTACCGATTCGAGCACTCTAGCTAGTGTCTCAGGATTCCCCGCGGAGAACCCTTGGATAGCTGTAGGGCCGGTCCGCAAATACAGCTTAGCGGATTAGTTATACCTGAACACACGTTTCCCGATCCTATAGGACCTATCCGAGGCGCCTCATTCCATCATCCACATAAGTAAAATGTCAGGCTGTGTCAAAACCCAAACACCACTTCTAGCTAGAAAGAAACGTGCTGCTCTCCCTGCGTTCCCTTCTCCCGTTTTAGACTCTACCGGTTTATGAGGCTCGTGAAGTTACGTAATACACAAAGCTACGCCTAAAACAGGCCATGCTCTGATCATCACCACAAGGTTTTGCTTTTCAACAAGAAACCTTGATCATTGCATCTTAGTATGCCACACTGACACTCCATACCACACTATCGATTCTCCGTCAATTGTACAAAAGGGTGTTAAGTAGAGAATAAATTCTCTACCACCAACATTCGTACACTCGACAGAAAATCAACAAATGAAATATATAAAGGAGTCCAATGTTGGGCACACGTTCCATTTAAAACTTATGCTCTGGGTCTGAGAGAAAGTCTAACCCGTGAAATCGACACATACGTTTGGGCAATTACCTCAACTCTTGAATTGGGAGCAAGTCAATTCAGAGTCTTAGTCATCGTCCATTCGAGGGAAGATTTACGGTCTTCATACGTCAACTCTACTACTTCGATCTTCAACGTCGTTTGGTTTAATTTGGGATGAGAGTATCTCGGACTTCCCAAATAACCTCGCATACTTATAGTTTTGGAAAAACTATTTTATGTTGTTATATTATTTTATAAAGGCTAATTCTCGTCTTAATTATATAAAATAATTAAACTTCTTACTTAACGACGCATTCTCAGAATCTTACTTTTATTTACATTAAAAATAAAATAAAATGCAAACTTGCATTACATGTCGCATCCTTATTTATTTACATTGAATAAAATGTAAACTTGCGTTACATAGTGCAATTCATTTATATTAACATTAAGAATGTCAATGTTGTCTTATGGTTAAATCCCCTTTTTAATTTACATTAAAAATGATGTAACTCAATCCTACAGTTAATTCTCTTTTTATTTACATTATAAAATAATGTTAATTTTATCCTACGGTCAAATTCACTATATATTAACATTAGAATAAATGTTAATTATCCTACGGTGTAAATACTTTAAATATTAACATTAAGAATAAATGTTAATTTCCTACGGTTGAATTATTTTTAGTCACACTAATAAAAATGTGAAATTTTCCTACGGTTAAATTTACTATTTAATTTACATTGATAATAATGTAAATTCATACATGCGGTGAAATTACTCGATATTAACATTAAATAAAATGTTAATTTTATCCTACGGTAAAATTACTTATTAATATTAACTTAAAAAAAAATGTTAATTACATCATACGTTATAATTTTTATAATATTAACATTAACAATGTTAATTTCATCCTACGTTATGATTTTCATAATATTAACATTAAAAATGTTAATTTCATCCTACGTTATAATTTTCATAATATTAACATTAAAAATGTTAATTACACATACGATGAAATAACTATTTAATTAACATTAAAAATGTTAATTTTTCATGCATTGTAAATTACTTATTATTAACACCAAAAATAATGTTAATTTCTCATACAATGTAAATTCTTATTTTTAACATTAACAAAAATGTTGACTTTGTCATACGATGTAAATTCTTATTTTATACATTAACAAAAATGTTAACTTTGTCATACGATGTAAATTCTTATTTTTTACATTAACAAAAATGTTAACTTTGTCATACGATGTAAATTCTTATTTTATACATTAACAAAAATGTTAACTTTGTCAAACGATGAAAATTCTT
This sequence comes from Allium sativum, assembly GCA_030737875.1. Classification (NCBI taxonomy): domain Eukaryota; kingdom Viridiplantae; phylum Streptophyta; class Magnoliopsida; order Asparagales; family Amaryllidaceae; genus Allium; species Allium sativum. The sequence continues at coordinate 461,575,155 of CM060920.1, forward strand.
ATTTTAACATTAACAAAAATGTTAACTTTGTCATACGATGTAAATTCTTATTTTAACATTAACAAAAATGTTAACTTTGTCATACGATGTAAATTCTTATTTTTAACATTAACAAAAATGTTAACTTTGTCATACGATGTAAATTCTTATTTTATACATTAACAAAAATGTTAACTTTGTCATACGATGAAAATTCTTATTTTAACATTAACAAAAATGTTAACTTTGTCATACGATGAAAATTCTTATTTTTAACATAAGTACAAAGGTGAATTTCCCCATGTCCAATATTCATGGCAAATCCAATTACATCAATGATTCAAAGAATAAAAGTGATCTATTCGAATTTATTATATACAAACAAATGGTTCATGAATATCAATAAACAGGGTTGGTAAAATTATCTAACAATGATCAAAGCAACTACAACTCAGGTTTAACATTGAAATTTACAGATCTAGTGTCATAGCATCACAACAATTTAGATTTATAACATACACAACATACATCGCAGATTCACAACACGCAAGATTGATTAAATCATTTAATTTAATTAAAAGTGAATTCTCACCTTGACTGGATAAGAAAATAATAATAATCCAAATAATTTCAGAATGCTCCAATCAATCACAGCAGATCCTATTCGTTGTCACGGTCCTAACGGATCTGAAATTTTTAGATTCGAAGTTTGTATGTGTTAGATATTGATGTTTGAACAGTTCTGACTTTTAACAACTGACTGTGTAACGCTTAAAAGCGTGGCAAAACTGAAATCAAATTATACCTTTGAAATTTCAGAATGTTCAAAATTTTGATTCCACTTTTCTCGATCTGTAGCCAATAGTTTAGGGCGCCGTTTGTTGGAGAAGGACCGGGGAAGAGAGGCCTTTGATAGGCCAGAGGGGGGATGGGCTCGGCGGCGCCTAGTGGGGCCTAGGGGGGCGCGACTGTCGGATCTTCAAGGGGCTGGGGCGGCTTCGACAGGGCACGGTTTGAGGTGCTTCTTGTCGGAGGTCGTAGGGTTCGGGAAGAGCTTCGAAACGGGTATTGGTTTGCGGATTTTCGTTGAGTATAGAAGGAGAAATCGAAGCTCAAAGAATTGAGCAATTCATGGGTTACGGCTGTGCAAAATGGAGGAAGAAGACGGCAGTATACGGGCGTATTTATACTAGTATTTCTAGGGTTTTATTTTTTATTTATTTAATTAATTAATTACAGAAATTAGTGTTTTCTCGTACGACCTCCAAACGAAGCTCAACGACTGTCAAACCTAATGTTTTGACGTTTTCTGAATGCGATGGCGCTACTGCCAAGGTCTAATTCTGAAGTTATAGTCAGGTTTCTTTTTATTTTAAAACAAATCATTTAATTTAATTTCGAACGTACTTGTTAATTCCACTAGGGCCGCATACTAGCTTAGAAAAATCCAGAAATTTTTTTTTTGGCTTTCTTATGTCAATACGGTCCTAACATAATTTATTTCGCCTCATTCTGAGACTATTTGAAAAATGGCTATTTTTCAGTCAATTAATTTTGACCGAAACTGACAAAACACAAATTCTTTTGCCACGCTTACATGCTAGTTTCAAAAATCATGAAATTTGAAACCTAGCAATAGTTTTACATTCCGGACCCAACAAAAGTGGTTTCGTTGAATTCCGAGGTCGTATGCAAAATGCCAATTTTCAAGGGCGATATATTTTCTATAGCGACTTTTTTGGAAATTCATTTGGCCATAACTTTTGATTTCTACTATGAAACTTCGATTTTCCGGATTCGTTAGAAAGATATTTTTAAATAGATTCTAATATTTTTGGTTTCACTAAAATCCGTTAAATTTTGCGTCCTGTATGGTCAGTCAAAGTTCAAGTTTGACTTTTCAAACTACCGCGCTATTTCTAACTCTTTTTATAATTAAAATTAAATTATTCATTCTAACTTCGATTTAAATCAAATTTGTGATCATTATTATTTAAAATAAATTTTTTTTAATATCAAAACTCATTAAAATCACTTAAAATAAATTTTAAATTGGCCCCAAAATTCAGGGTTGTTACATAAAGAATAGCTTAAAAATAATGAATATTTTTCAGTGAAATAATTACAATAAAAAATTATAATTGCACTTTTGACACGAGGTTAGGTTGCATTTGTGGTGGAAGTCTGTGATGACCCCAAACCCCGTTCCACGGTGGCACGGGTAATCTTTGGAATATAACACATAAACAGATAACAGCAGAACAGAAATAAATACACCAGATAATGCACAATAGAATACACTAGATAAACATAATCATTAGAGTTACACAATATGCAGGATCATACTTAGTACAAATACAGTTCAGCTATACATAAATGTCTACAGCGGAAAACAAAACATAATATGTACAATAGGAGCTGAACATCATAAAAAGAGATAAATGATAGAATCCATCTTCAGCTCCAACTATCCAGAAAGAGCCTGCTAAAACCTGAATACAAGGCTTCCCGTGTAGAAATAGGGGCACCGAAGTTTGCAAGTGAAACAAACTACGAGTCAGTCATGGGACTGGTATGAGAAATCTACTTAACACATTTTATAATATGGCCAATCACAGGACCATGCCACTTTCGCGGAACGGGTTTACTCCATTGGATTGCCAGTGCTTTAGAACAAGTAAATCTTTTAAACATCGCAATGCTTTTTATAAAAATGAAGCCATTATAAGACTCAGTTCCCATCACACAATGCAACACAAACCAGAGGATAGAGTTTTACCTTATAATGGCCAAAATATGCTTGATACGAATAAAACAAAAGCATTTGATATTATTACTAATGTTTATACGTTTCAAAAACAATTTCAATCATAAGTATCAATCATAGACGGCATTAATGCCCCATACAACTATGTCGCCATATATAGGTATACAATCAAAACCGCACGATGTCGTATTTTGAAATTGGATTTCCGTCATGAACCAAGGCAAGGGATCGTCCTTACGAATTCGAGACGCTCTAGCCCGCCCCTCAGGATCAGAGCTCGAGTGACCCTTGGATCATCAGGGTCGGTCCACCGATGTGGATTAAAATTCCTGAACACTGCGTTTCCCCGCCCTATGGGGCGTCACTGGTCATATCCGACCAAATCATCGGCTCCAAAGAGACCGAACTAACCAAGGCCTCGCTTTCCATTATCCACATAAGTAAAATACCCGGGCGTGCAAAACCCAAAGCACCACTCATAGCTAGAAGGAAACGCATGTCCTCCGTGATGTCCTCTCCCGTTTCTGGCTCATACCGGGGTGTGAGGCCCGCGAAACAACGCTATACACAAAGCTATGCCACACAGGCCGCACTTTGATCATCAACCACAAGACTTTGCTTTTCAACAGAAGCCTTGATAATCTTCCACTTAGGCATGCCACACAGGCAGTTCACTCCATGCGACTGATTTCTATCGATATATAACCTCTGAGCTCGTACGTCTCAGAGAAGGGCGTTAAGAAAGAGAATAAATTCTCCGCCGCCAAACATATATATATTTAATAGAGATCAATCAGCACAGAACGAAATCCAATGTCAGACACACAGTCCATTTACAAGTTCGTTCTAGGTCTGAACGAAACTGGAGGCACTCAATACCTCGCATATCCGTACAATCAACAAGTACGTCCGGATGGCTACTACTTCAGCCCCTTCAAGGTAGCTACTCCTATCATGAGCATCAATAGCACCCCTCCATTCGACGTGAAGATCATCGGTCTTGCACCGTCTTCATATCTTCGACTTTAAATCATCGATCAATTATTTGAAATGAGAATTAACTCGGCCTTTTCAAATAATTCACATATATTTAGAATTTCAAATCAATTCATTTCGATGGTTAAATTATTTGACTTCAATAATTCTGTTCTTTAATGTAATTTTCATGCCAAACACATTCAACCAGCAAAAATCAAATAAATCGAGCAAATTCAGTTTATTTCTATTCCATATCGTTTATAATATTTTATCACGATTTATCCCTATTTTTATTTATTTTAAAAATAGCCAATTCATTCAAACAACGCTTCAGGCCATAACGCGGCCGTGGCGTTGTTTTTCTTCAGATTTGATTTACACATATTTGAAAATCTAACCGTTGGATCTTCACAAATTTTATATCATTAGAAAGATCTTTTCAAAACGAATCCAACAGTTTCAATTTTGGGAAAATCCGACAGTCGGATCTCCCGGTACAATCGTTTGAAGTTACGATTTCAAAATACGAACTGCAGTGTCGTTATTCGATTTAATTTAATTATATTTATATATAATTATAAATATAATCGATTCTGGCGCTGTTTTTCTTCAGATTTGAATTAAACATTCCAGACAATCCAACTGTTGGATCTTCACAAAGTGGGTGTCGTTGGAAAGATATTTCCAAAGCGAACCCAACGGTTTCGGTTTCGGGAAAATCCGATGGTCGGATCTCCCGCACTAATCGTTTGAAATCACGGTTTCAAAACACGAACTGCAGCTTCGTTATTCGATTTATTTTAATTATATTTATATAAATATTTATAAATATAATTCATTCTTCGATTTTAAAACTATATTCATTTCATATATTTGATAAAAATGATATTTTTATCCAGTAGATATTTATTTCAGCATATCACCATTTTTAACACTTCATATTCACAATAAAAATGTAGATTTTATCGTTCAATCTATATATTCAACAGATGAATGTTTCAACTTCACACACACGATAAAAATATGATTTTTTTCGTTCTAGTCCTTTATTCAACACATGAATGCTTTCTATAGTTTATATATATAATAAAAAATGATTTTTATTGTAAAAAAATTTATTTCAAAACACGATTATTTTATATAGTTCTTCCATAAGGTAAAAATGTTATTTTTAGTGTTAAAACAATTTATTTAAAATACTAATATTTTATATAGTCTATATATATATAATAAAATTTTTATTTTTGTCTTTCAAAGAATTTATTCAACACGTGAACTTCATTCAACACATGAATTTCTATTCAACACATGAATTTCTATTCAACACATGAATATAGTTTCAACATATGAAAATAATTCTAACACATGAATATTATTGGAAATTTTGGTAGCATAACGGCAGGGTAGTTAAAACCGGCACCGTCCCTTGTACGGCTCCTCGCTCTACCTTAAAGCCTCGCAGCTTTTGACAATGGGGATTTTCAATATCTAGTTCGTACGCAGACGAATTTTCCCATATACTAATCCTATTGGGATTTCAATCACAATCAATCATTTCAAATCAACCATTCACGATATTCACCAAATTTCACATCAACCAATAATCCAAACAATATCACAACAAATATATATCGTCCATGGTCTGTGTACGAGGGGAGTATATATATATACATATACGTATATAACTATATTTCGATTTCATTTCAATATCATTTCAATTCATTTCAACGCATATATTATTTTTACAACGCATATATAGCTTGTACATCGAACATACAACTTATACAACGCTTATACATAAGGTGTACAACGCTTATATAACTCATACATCGATTATATAATTTATACATCGTTGTTTTCCATATCGTTTATAAATTAGAAATCTCACATTGGGTTCCACTCCTCCAAAAATTGCAGAAGGCTCAGAAAAATATGCAGTCTCTTCTAGAATGTAGAAGACGTCCACACGAGTCCACTGTCTCTTGTTTCACTAAATTTCGACCACAAACGAAAAAGATATGATTTTTATTGTGAAATCAAAATCCGTAGCGCTTAGAAGTGCTATAGAATAGTTTAAAATAATTTAAACCGTTACCTTTCAAAATTCTTCAAAACTAGGTTTTGATTTTTCGCCAAATCTGAAGCACTTGAATGCGATCGGCTTGTGCCACGTTGACGGGCTAGGAGAGGCGCACCACCCATGGAAGCACGACCAACTCGAACGCACGGTGGAGGAGAATCGGCGGCTTGAACATCGTGACTTCGGGTACTCGATTCTCGCAGCAGGGTCGATGATAGAGGGTGCAATAACTATGGATTTGAAGAGGAGAGAGAGCCCTTCAAAAAGTTCAACTGGGTCGGGGTGTAATTCTTCGTGGTTTGGTCGGAAAGTGGACGGGAAGGAATGAACGGGTTTTCGCCGTCGATCGTGGAGAGGGAGAGAGAAAAGCGGGGAGAGAGAAAAGCGGGGAGAGAGAAAAAGTGATTAGCCAATGAGAATTTTCTTTTATTTATATATTTTTAAAAATTCAAAAATACCCCTTATATCATACGAACTCCAATCCAAACCCAACAACTGTCGTCCCTAGCTAAATACCCCCATTCCGAACACAATGGGATATGTTTCGTAGGCCCATTCGACTGTTTCAGTCAGTTTTTCTTCAAATTAAAATATAAAACATTCAATATTGGATTTGAACGTACATTTCAATTTGTCGGGGCCACATACTGATTCTAAAAATTCTCGAAAAATAAATCTAGCTATGTTTTGACGATACGGTCCCAACAAAACTAGTTTCGTCGAATTCTGAGACCGTTTGAAAAATGGCTATTTTCTGGTCGATCCAATTGAACTGTAATTGACCAAACACATTTTCCTTCGCCACGCTCACACACTAACTTCAAAAATTATTGAATTTGAAACCTAGTAATAATTTGACAACCTGGATCCAACAAAAGTGGTTTCGTCAAATTCTGAGGTCGTTTGCAAAATGTCTATTTTCACGGGCTATATATTCTCTATAGCGACCTTTCTGAAAATTCATTTGGCCATTACTTTTGATTCCCGCTATGAAACGTCGATTTTTTAGATTCGTTAGAAAGATACTCATAAACAGATTTAAATATTTTTGGTTTCACTAAAATCCATTTTATTTTGCACCCGGTACAGTCAGTCAAAGTTTGAATTTAAATTTTGAAACTACCGTGCCTTTTCAGGCCATGTTTATAATTTAAAGTAATTATATTTATTTTCAAACATCGATTCAAACATACTTTTCGTCGTTATTATTTAAAATATTTATTTTAAATATTTAAAATCCACTAAAATAGCCAATTTAAATTTTTTAAACTGGTTCAGATTTTCCGGGTTGTTACAAAGTCTTCCCGGACCCGACCGACATATCCAACAACCACTAATGTTGAACCTAATGTGAGAGGTCTATGTGCGCAAATACGAAGTGGGCTATGACACGAGGTTAAGCCCAACTTGTGGGATAAGTCTGCCCGAACCCGACCGGCATGTCCAGCATCCGCAAGTTGTAGGCCTAATGTGGGAGGTCTATGTAATAACCCGAAAAATCTGAACCAGTTTGAAAATTTTAAATTGGCTAAAATAGTGGATTTTAAATATTTAAAATAAATATTTTAAATAATAACGATGAAAAGTAAGTTTGAATCAACATTTGAAATTGAATATAATTAATTCTAATTATAAACAAAGCCTGAAATGGCGCGGTAGTTTCAAAAATGGAATTCAAACTTTGACTGACTGTACCGGGTGCAAAACAAAACGGATTTGGGTGAAACCAAAATTATTTAAATCTGTTAGTGAATATCTTTCTAACGAATATGAAAAATCGAAGTTTCATAGCAGGAAGCAAAAGTTATGGCCAAACGAATTTTCAGAAAGGTCGCTATGGAGTTTATATAGCCTGAGAAAATGGCCATTTTGCAAACGGCCTCGGAATTCGACGAAACCACTTTTGTTGGATCCGGGATGTTAAATTATTGCTAGCTTTCAAATTTCATAATTTTTGAAGCTAGTATGTGAGCGTGGCAAAGGAAAATGTGTTTGGTCGATTATAGTTAAATTGGATCGACCAGAAAAGGGCCATTTTTCAAACGGTCTCAGAATTCAACGAAACTAGTTTTGTTGGGACCGTATCGTCAAAACATAGCTAGATTTATTTTTCTGGAATTTTTCGAATCAGTTTGTGGCCCTGGCAAATTGAAATGTACGTTCAAATTGAATATTGAAGGTTTTATATTTTAATTTGAAGGAAAACTGACTGAAACAGTCGAATGGGCCTTCGAAACATATCCCATTATGTTCGTAATGGGTGTATTTAGCTAGGGACGGCAGTCGCTGGGTTTGAATTGGTGTTCGTGTGTGGAGAGGGGTATTTTAGAATTTTGAAAATATATAAATAAAATAAAAAAAATTCCTATTGGCCATCACTCATTCTCTCTCTCCCCGACACCTTCGACGCACAGCGGAAATGGCTTAAAAACTTCTCTCCTTGATTTCTCTTTAATTTCTCAATTAAATCGAGTGATTCTTGATCCATCCTGAAGCTCTAGCTCTCCTCTTTAAATCCATACAAGGTTTGGATTTTTTCGTGCACTGTGTGTGGAGTTACGAACCCGGGAAGGAGCCAACTTTTGAGCTCCGCTGCGCCCAGATCTCGCCACCGAGTTGTGCGCCACCACCGGGCGCGTGAAGCCCCTTCCAAGCCCTTCGACGTCGTGTGCCCTGATTCTAATCACGTGCAACCGTTGAGGTGAAAACTGTAAACCTAGTTTTGAACAGGTTTGAAAATATACGGCTTTGATTATTTTGAACTGATTTTCACATTTAAAAGCGTAGCAAACTTATAGAAAATCATATCTTTTTGCTGTGTTATCGAAATTCAGTGAAACAAGAGACAGTGGACTCGTGTGGACGCCTTCTACCTTCTAGAAGAGACCGCATATTTTTCTGAGCCTTCTGCTATTTTTGGTGGAGTGGAACCCAAAGTGAGATTTCTAAATTATAAACGATATGGAAAACGATGATGTATAAATTATATAGTCGATGTATGAGTTATATAAGCATTGTACACCTCATGTATAAGCGTTGTATAAGTTGTACGGTCAATGTATAAGTTATATATGCATTGTAAAAATTATATATGTGTTGAATGGAAGTGAAAAATACATATATATATATATATATATATACGCTCCTCGTCCACAAACCATGGACGATATTTATTGGTTGTGATTGGTGTGAAAATTGGTTGATAGCGAATGGTTGATTAGAATTGTTTGTGGTTGAAATTGATTGATTGTGGTTGGAAAATACCCGTTTGTGGTTGAGAATTATTTGGTTGAAACCACATAGGATTAATTTGTGGAAATGAAAAAAATATACATGCCGCCTGCGTGCGAACTAGATGCATGAAATCCCCATTGTCAAAAGCTGCGAGGCTTTAAGGTAGAGCGAGGAGCCGTACTAGGGACGACCCCGGTTTTAAGTACCCTGCCGTTATGCTGCCGAAATTTTCTGAAATATTCATATGTTAGAATTATTTTCATTTGTTGAAATTATTTTCATATGTAGAAAACCTTCATGTGTTGAATAGAAATTCATTCGTTGAATAGAAATTCATGTGTTGAATGGTATTCGTGTTTTAAATAAATTGTTTTAACAATAAAAATCATATTTTTATCATCTATATGAACTATATAAAATATTCGTGTTTGAAAGAAATTGTTTTATAATAAAAATCATATTTTTATCATCTATATGAACTATATAAAATAGTCGTGTTTTGAAATAAATTGTTTTACATTAAAAATCACATTTTTATCATATACATGAATTGTTAAAAATAGTGAAGTGTTGAAATAAAAGTCGGTTGGATAAAAATATCATTTTTATCAAATATATGAAAAGAATATCGTTTTGAAATCGAAGAATATATTATATTTATATATATATATAATTAAAATAAATCGAATAACGAAGCTGTAGTTCGTATTTTGAAACCGTGATTTCAAACGATTAGTGCGGGAGATCCGACCATCGGATTTTCCCGAAACCGAAACCGTTGGGTTCGCTTGGGAAATATCTTTCCAACGACACCAACTTTGTAAAGATCCAACGGTTGGATTGTCTGGAATGTTTAATTCAAATCTGAAGAAAAACAGCGCCAAAATCGATTATATATATATATATAAATATAATTAAATTAAATCGAATAACGACGCTGCAATTCGTATTTTGAAATCGAAACTTCAAACGATTGTACCAGGAGATCCGACCGTCGGATTTTCCTAAAACTGGAACCGTTGGATTCGTTTTGAAAAGATCTTACTAATGATTTAAATTTTGTGAAGATCCAACGGATAGATTTTCAGATATGTGTAAATCAAATCTAAAGAAAAACAGCGCCACGGCCGCGTTATGGCCTGAAGCGTCGTTTGAATGAATTGGCTGTTTTTAAATAAATAAAAATAGCGATAAATCGTTATAAAATATTATAAACGATATGGAATATGAAATTTAGAAACTAACTGAAGGTTGGCTAAGTCGAATGGTTTCCTGGGTTTTGATCTGATGTTGGTTTCGGCCTTCGGGGTTAATATTTGGGAAATCGTTCTCTTCCTGATTTACGGTTAGTGACTAATGAATTGGAATAAGGCGTATGTGTGTTTATGTCGCACTTATTTATTATATACGCGAGTTGCTCAGAAAGACCGGGTTTATCCCATTCTGAATAACTGAATCGACGATAAGAAATCAAAGATGAAGATGGTGGTCGAAGACCGGAGGTCTTCACCTCGTTTGGATGATAACTGTTGTCCTGATTGGGAGGCATCCCGAAATATGGATAATGAGTGGTGATCGTCCAGACGTACGTGGAGATCGATGGGTATGCGAGGTATATAGTGCCTCCGGTTTCGTTCAGACCCAGGACGGACTTGTAAATGGACTGTGTGTCTGACATTGGAATTCATTCTGTGTGATTGATAGCCATCAGTTGCATGGTGTGAATTGCCTGTGTGGCATCCTAAGATGCGGTGATCAGGGCTTCTGTTGAAAAGAAAAGTCTTGTGGTTGATGATCAAAGCACCGCCTGTGTGGCGTAGCTTTGTGTATAACGTGAATTCGTGAACCTCACACCCCGGTATGAACCAGAAACGGGAGAGGACCTCAGGGAGGGCATGCGTTTCCTTCTAGTTAGAGGTGGTGTCGGTGCTTGAACTGGCTGACATTTATATTATTTTCACCAATGTGGTTGTTGCTGTTGCGAGGCGCCTCGGTTATATTGGTCGATCCGGGACCGATGGAGTCATTCGTTGGCTCATTTACGCCCCAAAGGGCGGGGAAACGTAGTGTTCAGGCATTTTAATCCACATCGGTGGATCGGCCCTGACGATCCAAAGGCTTGACTGAGTACTTGCCAGAGACATGGGCTAGATTGTCTCGAATTCGGTAAGGACTATCTTTTGCCTTGGTTCATGACGGAAATCCAATTTCCAAATACGACACCGTGCGGTTTTGATTGTATATATATATGTGGCGACATGATATATGGTACCCGTGTCGTCTATGATTGATAGTTACGATTGAAATTGTTTTTAAAACCTATAAACACTAGTAATAATATCAAATTCTTTTGTTTTATTCATATCAAACATATTTTGGCCATTATAAGGTAAAACTCTATCCTCCGGTTTGCATTGCATTGTGTGATGGGAACTGAGTCTTATAATGGCTTCATTTTTTTAAAAGCATTGTGATATTTTAAAAGACTTACTTGTTTTAAAGAACTGGCAATCCAATGGAGTAAACCTGTTCCGCGAAAGTGGCGTGGTCCTGTGATTAGCCATATTATAAATGTGTTAAGTAGATTTCTCATACCAGTCCCATGACTAACTCATAGTTTGTTTCACTTGCAAACTCGGGTGCCCCTTTTCTACACGGGCAGCCTTGTCTTCAGGTTATTAGCAGGCTCTTTCTGGATAGCTGGAGCTGAAGATGGATTCTATCATTTATCTCTTTTTATGCTGTTCAGCTCCTATTGTACATATTATGTTTGTTTCCACTGTAGACATTTATGTATAGCTGAACTGTATTTGTACTAAGTAAGATCCTAGATACTGTGTAACTCTAATGATTATGTTTATCCAGTGTATTATTTGTACATTATCTGGTGTATTCATTTATTTCTGTTCTGCTATTATCTGTTTATGTGTTATATTCCAAAGATTACTCTTAACACCGTCATACGGAGTTTTGGTGTCGCCACAGTCTAGCCCATTATAAACCATAATTGGACATGGTAATGAACTGGACTATTTAGCACATTATAAGTTGAAACGCCATTTTAAACCGAACGGATTTATCGATCATTTTTATTCATTTTATAATGAATAGAATAAAAAGTAGTAATTTCCAAAATCTAATATTTTGAAAACATTATTTTAATAAAGAAATAGAATAAATCTTTAATCAAGATTTAATGGAGTTTTCCAATTAATTAGTATTTATTTGGAAGTAAAAAAAATTGGATTTTGGTTTGTCGTGAATGATGTCTCAAATAACACTGTTTTTGAACCCCGTATGAAAAAATAATTTTTTTAATTGAGATTTTAGAATTTTCCAATTATATTTAATAATTGGAATAAAATGAAATGTAAATTGGGTTTATTGTGAACTGTGTTTTAAACGGCATTTGTTCTTTAACTCAATTAACAGTGAAAATATAATTTGGAAATTATAAATCTTTTATTAAGATTTAATTGGAAATTCTCCAAAGTAAAGTTTTCTAATTTAATATATTAAATTGGAATTAAATGGAATTCGGTTTAATAATAATCGAGATGAGCTTCTGTAAAAGAAGACCGTTAATATATATGGAATTTAAAAAGCTTTACTGTTATTCCATTTATATTATTGGTCTGATACAGGAATTTATATCGATTATATATTTATTTGATTTCTGTGAAATTTCTATATTTAATGGAAGATGATTTTGGGGTTTATCGCAAATAATGTTTTTAAATGACATTTGTTCTTTAACCCAGTTAAAGATAAGATTTATTTCTTGAATCTGAATAATCATTAAATAATGATTTTTGATATTAAAACCAAATTGGAGTTTTAATGAATCTTTAAAAAGAAGATCAAAGAATAAATTTTAAATAATTTATCTTTGATAAAATTAATGGGAACCTTTCCCTAATATTATGAATATTTTATTTAAAAGAATATTCTGAATTGGAATGAGGCGTATGATGTGTTTTATAACACTTGATTTTTTATTATAAAATACGCGAGTTATTCAGAAAGACCGGGTTTAACCCATTATGAATAATTACTACGACGATCAAGAGTCAAAGATGAAGACGATGGTTGAAGACCGGAGGTCTTCACATCATTTGGATGATGACTGATGTCTTGATTGGGAGACATCCTAAGACAAGGTAATAAGTGGTGATCGTCCAGACGTACTTGGAGATCGACCGGATATGCAAGAACCTCTTCCTGTATTGGACATATGGGACAAGGAATAAGGTGTCTCCAGTTTCGTTCAAACCCAGAACTAACTTGTAAATAGATGTATGTTTGACGTTGTATTCCTTTATGTTGTATTTGTTGATCTCTGCTAAATATATATTTGTTGGTGGCGGAGAATTTATTCTCTTGCATAACACCCTTCTCTGAGACGTACGAGCTTAGAGGTTATATATTGGTAGAAATCAATGGTATGGATTGACAACGTGGCATGCTAAGATGCAATTGATCAAGGCTTATTGTTGAAAAGCAGAGCCTTGTGGTTGATGATCAAAGCACAACTCATTTAGCATAGCTTTGTGTATAGCGATACTTCGCGAGCCTCACACCCCGGTATGAACAAGAAATGGGAGTAAGGACTGCAAGGAGGACATACGTTTCTTTCTAGCTAGAAGTGGTGTCAGGATTTTACACGCCCGGGCATTTTTACTTATGTGGATGATGGAATGAGGCACCTTGGTTATTTGAGTCCCTAGTGGCTCTATTTACGCCCCGTAGGGCGGGGAAACGTATTGTTAAGGCATAACTAATCCACTAACATATTTGTGGACCGGCCCTGAAGATCCAAGGTGCAGTTGCGGCTGTATCTTGAGATATGGTAGGCTAGATTGTCTCGAATTCGGTAAGGACTACCTTTTGCCTTGGTTCATGATGGAAATCCAACTTCCAATGCTACACCATGCAGTTTTGAATGTATAACTAGTATGGCGACATAGTATATGGTAGCTATGCCGTCTATGATTGATATTATAATTGAAATGTTTTTGAAACATATACACACTAATAATATCAAATCCGTTTTATCGTATCAAACATTTTTGACCATTATAAGGTAAAACTCTATCCTCCAGTTTGTGTTGCATTGTGTGATGGGACTTGAGTCTTATAATGGCTTCATTTTTCAAACTCGGGTGCCCATATTTTCCACACAGGCAGTCGAGTAGCTTATTTTGCAGATATATGGAGTAGAATTCTGGATTGAAGCTTAAAGCTGTGTCCAGAGCTTTGATAGTCTTTCGCTGTATTGTATTAATTTTGTTGCAATTTAATCTTCTGCTGTATTATTATAAAAATGTACTCTGATATTCTATACTCTGATGTAACATTATTATAATGTTTATAAAAGTCTTCTGTTATTTGTTCTGATGTATTGTATACCCAAAGTTAACGTATGCGGGATTTGAACGGTCTTGGTCGTTTTAGCGATCGATTAGGTCCGGGCAAAATCCGTATCGCTACACTTGGTATCAGAGCTCTGGTTAGCTCAAATCTTTGGGGTACGACTCGTTAGAACTAAACAAAAGACTCATCAGAGGTAGGATTAGAAATATCCTATAAAAGAATACTCATTAGAGATAGAATCAGTAGTATCCTAGAATGAGAAAACTCATTAGAGATAGGGTTAGAAATGCCCTAGAATGAATTGAGAGTGATATGTTTATAATTCACGTGTTTGTGATTATACATATAATCTGATCTTAGAAAATATAATTTTTGAATATATAAAAGTTATATATATTTGAAAATTTAATCAACTAAACAAATTATTAAAACCAATAAAAAAAATTGAAAATTGAATTGGTTATTAAACAACTTTTAGCTTCGTTCCTTTTCGAGGACGAAAAGATTTTAAGTGGGGGAGATTGTAACAACCCGGAAATTCAGAACCAATTTAAAATTTTATTTTAAGAAATTTTAAATAGAAAATGAATCAAAAAAAAAAGATTTTATTTTAAAAGATTTTATTTCTAATGTAATAAAAGAAAGATAAAAAATTTAATCTTTTTCATTGTATAAAAATGTAACCCTTTTGTATTACATAAAAGAATGTAAACTATTTTATTTCATAAAAATGTAAAACTTTTTACATTACATAAAATGTAAAACTTTTCTATTCCTTTATTATATTATATAAAAGTTGTAATCTATTCTTTTCTTGTATTACATTATAAAATTAATGATGAAACCTTTTATATTCATTTCATTCATGCCATTAAAGATATGATTTTTAATGTTCACTTATTTTTGTCTTCAAAATATGATCATTTTCTAATTTCATTTCTTACATTAAAAATGATATTTAATTATGTGATAAAAATGTAGGAACATAAGAAATCACACTTTTGATGAAATATTATATTTAATTATGTGTTTTGAAATATAAAAAGTTGCATAACTTAACAATCAGAGAAAATGAATCCAACATTCATTTTTCCTTTTATTCCCTTTCTCTTTACTTTTGAAATTTGAATGAATAATAAGTGTGGTCCCATCTTGCCTAGTCAGCTGATTAAATTACTTTGTAAACTACTATATGTGAAAAGACACATTAATGGGTTTATTTGCAAAATTAGAAATTAAATATTGTTTTATTATAAATTCACAAACAAACAAAACCTTAATCTATCTTCTAGAGCCAGCTGACATGTCTTCTATCTATGGTTGAAAAACAGTGATCTTCCTCCTCGTTTCTCTTCTAATCCACTCAGCAATTTCTAAATCCATAAAAGCAAAAATCAAAAAGCTAATAAAGATCTAACTGACGAACAGTGGTGATGAAGGTTCGTTGAATATTTTGTTCGTTATCTGCTCTCAAACATGGGGCGTTCGAAGTGGGTTTTAGCATCGCAGGGGTGGTGCGAGTGGGTCGTGACACCGAGCGTGAGGAGGTGGTGGTTGGGGCTTCCGCGTGGTATTGGTTGATCGGAGCATGGTGGCCCGATGTGACGAGCAGTGATGCTTTTTTTTGCGATGCTATGGGTTTCTGGGTTTGCTTTGGATTCCTATAGGAGAAGGAAGGAGCGGAAAATCCTAAAGAAAATGTAATTGAAGAATTTAATTATATTATTAAATTGTTTATTAATGTAATTAGATTTAAAAAAATCCATATCTTGTGCAAACAGAAACAAAATACGACAAAACTGATTGCGTTGGAATCGTACGGACTAGATCCACATGATGAAACTGATTAGAGGCTAAACAGAGCATGTTGAAAATTCAGATAAAATCATGGTGAGATCTCTGATTTAAATCAAATTTAATTGTCGATTTCGTTGTGGAATTCACATGTATTCACTATTAAAATTCATGTGTGAGATGTATGAAATTTGATTTGGTTGTTTATGTTTGAGATGAATTGATTTGATGAAATTGTGTAGATCTAGGATTTCCTTACAATAAAAATCATACTTTTATTATTTTTATGAAAATACAAATGTTCATGCTTTAAACAATTTGTTTGGACAATAAAATACCAATTTTTATTGTATGGTGATAAAATCATGTCATTCATTATAAAAATGTCATGTTATTAGAATTGTCATTTATTATAGAAATGTCATGTTATTGAAATTGTCACTTATGTTGAATTGGAATGGACATAATAAAATGTCATTTGTGTTAATTATAAAATGTCATTTATGTCAACTATTAAATGTCATGCAGGTTAATTATAAATGTGACATTAGATTAAAATAGCATTTTGTTATAAAATATGACATTAGAATAAAATGACATTTTGTTATAAAATGTTGACTTAGAAAAGAAATATCATTTTTGAGATAAAATGTTACATTAAAAAGAATTGTTAACAAAATGAAGTTATTATTTTATTCATTTTGTTAAGATAGAATTGTTAACAAAATGAGTCATCATTTTTGTTAGAATCATGTAAGTTAATTAAAAATGACATTTCATTTAGAAAAGGTTATGTTAGATTAAAATAACATTTTTGATTAGAAAATATTATGTAGATTAAAATAACATTTTTGATTAGAAAATATTATGTTAGGTTAAAATATCATTTGGCTAGATAATAACATGTTAATTAAAGATATTATTTTGTTAGAATCATATCATGTTAATTAATGTCATTTATTGAAATGAGAATATGTTAACTTGAAATTTCACATTTTCATTGGGTATTAAGAATGATCATCTTTTGGAATGAAAACATGTTGACATGAAAATATGTCATTTATTACCATTCATATTTAGTAAATGAAAATATGTCATTTATTACATTCATATGCAGCAAATGAAAATATGTCATTTATTAACATTTATATTTTGTAAATGAAAATATGTCATTTATTAACATTCATATTTTGTGAATGAAAATACGTCATTTAGTTAGAATAACGTTACATTAAAGTAAAAATGTCATTTTTTTGGCTAGAAATGTTATATTAATATAAAAATGTCAATTTGTTAGATCATGTTATGTTAATTAAAAATGACATTTTGTTAGAATCATGATATGTTAAATAAAAATATCATTCAGTTAGAAAATGTCATGATGAGATAAAAATGTTCTTCTATTAGGTAATGTCATGTTAATTAAAAATGTCAGTACATATGTCATTTATGTAGTGATCATAATTCGTCATAAATTTGTCATTTACATAGAAATCATATTTTGTCAATAAATATGTCTATTATGTAGAAATCATATTTTGTCAATATACATGTCGTTTATGTTAGAGGACATATTGTGTAAATAAATATATCTTTGATGTTAGAATTCAAAAATGTCATTTATGTTAGAATTAAAAAGAGAACATTTATGTTGTAATTAAAAAGAACATTTATGTTAGAATTAAAAAGAACATTTATGTCAGAATTAAAAATAACATTTGTGTTGGAATCAAAAAGAACATTTATGTTAGGATTAAAAAGATGTTATTTATGTTAGAATTAAAAACAAATGCCATTTAATTAGATTTAATTAGAAGCATCACTTAATTAGAAATATCATTTTGTTTAGAATCATGTCATGTAAATAGAAATATCATCTATGTTAGAATCATTCCATTTTAATAGAAATATCATTTCATTAGAAATACCATGTTAATAGAAATGTTATTTATTAGATAATGTCATCTATGTTAAAAGATAGCATTTTATTAGGAATCCCCCTATAATGTCATTATATAAGAAATGTCCTTTTATTTAGAAATGTCATTATATTAAAGAAAATGTCATCATGGTAGAAATGTCATTTTTTTGATAATGTCATGTTTGGAATGCCGTCATATTAGAAATGTCATATTAATATAATGATGTCATTTTTTTAGAAAATGTCCTATAACCATGTCATGTTAACATAATAATGTTACCATGTTAGACAAGAATAAAAATAATTACTTGTCAAACTATATGTCTTGTTGAAATTATAAATATTTATTTTTAATTTAATAGTGAAAATTGGTTAAATAGAAAATAATTCAAACAGAATTATAATTGGTTAAATTTATTAACCAATAATCTATTTAGATGAACTGTTCTTGTTTGAAAACCCCACACGGGTGTTGGGATGATATTTGACATGCACTAGTCCTAATATTTAGTTGTATGTCAATTGATAAATTGACAATCTGTGATGAGCATTATTTATTTATTATTTTAATGCTTACACAATTATTAATTCCACTCTGGATGTGAATGGATGGTTTATTGATTATTTATTATTACTGTTATATACATATGTGATGTATGAAATCCATATAACTGAAAATATATGGTAATTGATTGAGTAGCATTCCGACTCAGAATATCTTTTAAATAAATAATATTTGAAAATAAAGAACATTTTTATATAAAGAACAATTTAAAAATAATGAATATTTTTCAGTGAAATAATTACAATAAAAAATTATAATTGCACTTTTGACACGAGGTTAGGTTGCATTTGTGGTGGAAGTCTGCCCGGACCCGACCGGCATATCCAGCAGCCACTAATGTTGAACCTAATGTGAGATGTCTAAGTGCGCAAATACGAAGTGGGCTATGACACGGGGTTAAGCCCAACTTGTGGGATAAGTCTGGCCAGACCCGACCGGCATGTCCAGCATCCGTAAGTTGTAGGCCTAATGTGGGAGGTGTAATATCCCAGAAATCTGAGCCAATTTAAAAATTTTATTTTGGAAATTTTGATGAATTTTGAATATTTAAAATGATTTATTTTAAATAATAACGACGAGAAATTTATTTTGAATAGAATTAGAACGTATATATTTATTTGAATTGACGTTAGAATATAAATATTTATTTTTAATTATAAAAGGAATTGAAAATGGCGCGGTAGTTCGAAAATTCGATTTCAAATTTCAAATGAATGTACAGGATTCAAAATAATCCGGATTTTAGCGAAACCAAAAATATTAGAATTTAATTGAAAATATCTTTCCAACGAATCCGAATAATTGAAATTTCATAGCGGGAATAGAAAGTTATGCCCAGTTGAAAATTCAGAATAGTCGCTATGGAATTTTGGCCCTTAAAAATGGAAATTTTGCAAACGACCTCTGTTTTCGACGAAACCACTTTTGTTGGATCCGAGATGTCAAGTTATTGCTAGATTCCAAAATTCGTAATTTTCTGAATCAATATGTGAGCGTGCCATAGGAAAACGTGTTTTGACAGTTTCAGTCAATTTCGATCGACCAGAAAATGGCCATTTTTCAAACGATCTCAGAATTTGACGAAATTAGTTTTGTTAGGACCGTATTATCAATACGAAGCTAGAAAATATTTTTCGGGAATTTTTAGAGTCCGTACGTGGCCTCAGTAAATTGAAATGTACGTTTAAATTAAATATATACTGATTTATATTTTAATGTAAAGTGAAACTGATCGAAATGGTCAAACCGGCTTACCGGACATATCCTATTGCGTTCGGAATGGGGGTAATTAGCTAGGAATGACAGTCGTTGGATGTGAATTGGAGTTCGGATAAAAATTCACCTTTTCGAATTAAAATAATAATAAACAAATTAAAAATAAACCCTCTCCCATATCGATTCTCTCTCACTCACAGTGGAGATATATATAAAAAAAGGACCTCGTGCCCTAGACCCGTCGACGCTGCCGGAGGAGCTCACCGCGCCACCTGCCAGTCGCGGCCCCGCCTCCGATTCATCCTCTCCTCCTCTCTCCGACGCGCAAAAGCCCTTCCCCCCCCCTCTGAAAATCGCGAGCACCCCATACCCTCGAGCACCCACGACCCCCACCCTCGACCGCACCCACCGCTGACCGACTGTCAGACTACCTCCCCCACCCTCGACTCGGACTGCGAGCTCCCCCTCCAAACCGTGCAGCACCACGAGTTCTTTCCCCTTTTTCTTCGATCGAACACCGCATGCCCCCTTCGTCACCCTCCGCCAAATCGAGCCAACGAGTAGCAGCGCCCAGCCTCCGCCTGCTCGCCTCGCCAGCAGCCTTCGCATGATCGAAACCCTAGAAAAGAAAATGTGAGTTTTCTTGTTTTATATTACATGAAAATTCTGAATTCTTTTTATGGTATGATTTATATTTCGTAAAAGCTTTAAATTTTTATAAGTTAAAAGATTGAATTTTTTTATGTTAAAAGGCTATAAAAGATTATATCTTTATATTTAAAAAGATTTGATTTTTTGGAAATAAAAAGATAGGATTTTTATATTTGAAAAGATAAGATTTTTATAAAAGAAATAGCGATATAAAAATCTATTTTATATATATATATATATATATATATATATATATATGTAACGAAGTGATAAAAACGTGATTTAAAAATAAATAACATTAGTTTAAAATGTGATTTTTGAAATGGAAAACTTTGAAAAAGAAAAACCAGTTTTAAAAATATGAATAACATTGATTTAAAACTATAATGTTTGAAATAAAAAAATATGGGTTTATTTATATATAGTTTGAAATAAAAATATATGATTTTCATATATTTGTAGCTGAATAAAAATATGATTTTTAACATATAGAACATCATATTAAAAATGTGATTTTAATATGAACAGCGTGGAGAAGACTACGTTGGAAGTACGGGCAAATCCAGACTATTCTGAATTTCAGGAATGAAATGGAGGAGTGGAATCGAAAGGTGAGAACTCCTCACTTTTATTTTAATTTCTAGTTTGAAATATATACTAGGACGCAGACGGTGCTTAGCAGCACCCGACGCCCGTCGTCCACAGACCATGGATGACTTGTTTGTTTGATTTATGCGTTGTGAAATTCTATTGTGTGATGTGGAATGAAATAAAATATTTTATCGTTATAAATATTTTATAGTTAAAAATATAATTTTTAACGTGTATATAAAATAAATATTTATAAACAAATCGGATGATTTGTTTATGTACACCCATTTGACTGATATTGAATGGGACGATAAATTTTACACATCGCCCAACTGCACAAATAAAAATCTATGTTTGTTGATTTGAGACCCCACACGTGTATTGGAATGATATTTGACGTACACTAATCCCGATTGTTTAGTTATATGTTAATCGAAGGGTTGACAGACTGTGTAAGCGCTAATTATTTGTTTTTAATGCTTATGCAGTTGTGTGATGCACTCTGGATGATGGTTGATTATTTATCATTGCTATTATATACATGTGTTGTATGAATCCATATAATTAACATTATATGGTAATTGATTGGGCCTCATTCCAATTTGGAAAATAAAGAAAAATTCATGTGTTGAATAAAATATATATTCATGTGTGGAATAAAAGAAAATTCATGTGTTGAATAAAAAAAATATTCATGTGTTGAATAAAAGAAAATTCATGTGTTGAAGAAAATATTCATTTGTTGAATAAAATAACGAAGTTACTGAAAGATATAAAGCCGTGTTGATTAGATTTGCGCCATTTTGACGCAAACGATATTTATATCGATTATATTCGTCTTTATAATGAATATAGAAAAGGAAGTAATTTCAAAATATAACGTTTTGAAAATATTATCATTTATATATATATATATATATATATATATATCGATGATATGGAATATTCAATTTTGATTAGAAATTGAATAGGAAGTTGAAATCGTTTTGAAAACGAATTTAAAATGATTTATAAAATACGTTTTAAAAGGAAATCAATGAAATATGTATAATATATATATATATATATATATATATATATATATATAATGGCCAGAATAGAACGCGCCGCGTTGCGGTAGTTCGCGAATTTCGACCATTGACTTCAAATGGACATTACGAGAGATCCGACCGTCGGATTCTCCTAAAACCGGAACCATTGGGTTCGTATCGAAAAGCGATTTCTAATAAATATTAGAGATTTGAAATTTAACGGTTGGATTTGGAATTATGTCCAAATCAAATTTGGAAAAGGTCGATGTAAGTGCAGTTCGATGGCCGTTGGTGGAAATCGACTGTACGGGCCTTGATAAAATTATTAAAAATATCAATAATTAGTGTAGAATCATAAGAAATGATTTGGAAAGAATTGGGATGAAAAACTCCATATTTGAAAAGATAAAAATAGATTTTTATCGAAATGAACTAGTTTTGAACTAGAATTATAATCCATTTATTTTTGAAATAAATAAATAGGATTTGAAAGGGTTTTAAAAGTAACCAGAATTTCCAATAATTTAATTGTAATGGATTTGAATCGAAATTGTCTTTGGAGTATTTCGATGTTGGGTTTCGTGATAATACAGATATTGTTATGGAAATTTGAAAGATATATTTATATCGTTATTTCCAATAAGATATTTGTTGGTCGTAGAATTTGATATTAAATATAAGCCGATATATTTTCTATTTAAAGCCTTGTATTAAATATCAAATGGGATTTGGGTTTGTCGTGAATGGTGTCTTCATTAACACTGTTCTTAAACCCAGTTGAGAAAAAGATTAAGTCTTTTTAGTTAGATTTAATGAAGTATACCAATTAAATGGTATTTAATTGGAATTGAATTTGAATTGATTTTTGGGTTTATCGTGAGCGGTGTTTTAAATAACACTTGTTCTTTTACCCGATAATTAATGGAATTTGAATTGGGTTTATCGTGAACTGTGTTTTAACGACATTCGTTCTTTAACCCGATTTACAGTGAAATGTGATTTGGGATTTATAAATCTTTTGTTGGGATTTAAAGGAGATTTTCCAAAGTAAAGTTTTCCAATTTAAATAAAATAAATTGGAATGGAATGGAATTCGATTTGGTAATAATCGAAGTGAATTTCTGTGGATGATGACTGCTAATATATATGGAATTTAAAAGGCTTTGCCGTTATTCCATTTATATTGTTAGTCGGATATGGAAGTTTATATCGATTATATATATCGATTTGTTTTCCATGAAGATTCCATAGTTAATGGAATGTGAATTTGGGTTGTCGTGAATGGTATCTTTAATAATACCATTCTTAGACCCAACGGAGTTAAGAAAACCAGAAACTAACTGGAGATTAGTTAAGTTGAATGGTTTCCTGGGTATTGATCTGATGTTGGTTTCGGCCTTCGGGGTTATTACTTAGGGAATTGTTCACTTGCTAATTTACGGTTAAAGGCTAATGGAATAGAATGTGATTTTGGGTTTATCGTGAACCGTGTTTTAAATGACATTGGTTCTTTAACCCAGTTAAAGACAGGATGTGATTTCCCAAGTTAAACAATCATTGATATTGATTCTTGGGAAGATTAAAACCAAGTGGAGTTTTAATGAATCTTTAATTAGATTGAAATGATTGAGAATGGA
Source organism: Allium sativum (assembly GCA_030737875.1). Taxonomy (NCBI): domain Eukaryota; kingdom Viridiplantae; phylum Streptophyta; class Magnoliopsida; order Asparagales; family Amaryllidaceae; genus Allium; species Allium sativum. Next base: position 461,598,971 of record CM060920.1, read on the forward strand.
GTATCACCGGTTTTGCACCAGGCGATAGTTGAATCTTTAATTAGATTTGAACGTGAAATGGTAATTGAATTTACCGATAACACCATGGTGTTAGATATGAAGTATTACCAGTTTTACTTCATGGGATGAATAGGTTGGGATTGGGAAATTAAAACAAATGATTACTTCGGTAAGGTTCGTTAATCCCGACTAGTTTGGATAAACCATAATTTGATTTGAATTGATATTCAAAGGAAAATTAAAGAATGAATTTAAGGAATTTATCTTTGATAAAATTAATGGGAACCTTTCCCAAAGTATAAGAATATTTGAATAAAAGAATATTCTGAATTGGAATGAGGCGTATGTTGTGTTTGTGTAACACTTGTTTATTATATACGCGGGTTATTCAGAAAGACCGGGTTTATCCCATATCTGAATAACTGATTCGACGATGTGTCAAGGATGAAGACGGTGGTTGAAGACTAGAGGTCTTCACGTCGTTTGGATAATTACTGATGATCTTGATTGGGACGTACACCCAAGAGGAGGGAATCAGTTGGTGATCGTCCAGACGTTCTTGGAGATCGATGGATATGCGAGGTACAAGGTGCCTCCGGTTTCGTTCAGACCCAGAATGGACTTGTAAATGGACTATGTGTCTGACATTGGATATCATTATGTGTGATTGATGGATATCGGTTGCATGGAGTGGTTTGCCTGTGGGCATGCTAAGATGCAAATGATCAAGGCTTCTGTTGAAAAGCAAAGTCTTGTGGTTGATGATCAAAGCACCGCCTGTGTGGCACAGCTTTGTGTAGCGTTAATTCGCGAGCCTCACACCCTGGTTGTGAACCAGAAATGGGAGAGGACATCAGGGAGGGAATGCGTTTCCTTCTAGCAAGAAGTGGCGTCAGTGGTTTTACACGCCTTGACGAGTTTGACTTATGTGGTTGTTGGATTGCGAGGTGCCTCAGATATATCGGTCGATCCGGGACCGATGGAGTCATTGGAATCATTGACACCTCATAGGGTGGGGAAACGCAGTGTTTAGGCATTTTAATCCACATCGGCGGACCGGCGATGACGATCCAAGGGACGATGCGTTCTGTTCCTGAGGGGCGGGCTAGAGTGTAACAACCCGTATTTTTGCGGTATATAAATAATTTATTTAATTATTTAAATAATGGTTTGGTTATTTAAAATGACCATAATTAAATAATATTGAATATTTAATTAATATAAATAATATATTTAATTTCTGAAATAATCAGAAATAGTGGAATTCACAAAATAGTGTGAATTGGATCGTCTGTGATATTTAATTCAGTTTAAAATTTAATTAGAATAACGAATATATTATTTAAATGAAGTTTGAATGTGTAATTATATTATAATTAAAATCGAGCTCAAAATGGCGCGGCAGTTCGCTATTTGGCGATTTGAACTTCAACTGAATATACAGGGTCCGTTTTAAATCGGATTTCTGTGAAACAAGAAACGTTCGGAGCTGGTGGAGTATATTTTTCTAATGGAAGAAAATAATCAGGATTTCATTGTGTAGATTTTGATTTATGTCCAAATCAAATTTTAGAAAAGTCGCCATGGGATTCCTTTATAATTTATATCGATTTATTTATATTTTAAAATGTATTTTTAACTATAAATCGAATATCGATGTAACACTGGATTTGAAATATTGAGTTATAAATCCCAATGTAGCAGTATGATATTCTATTGTGAATATACACGATAATATTTATTTTTAAATATTAAATTTAAATGTTTTTAAATATATTTATATATTTAAATGGGTTATTTAGAGCTTTAAAAATAGCCAGTTTTGCAAACGACCTCAGAATTCGACGAAACTAATTTTGTTGGATCCGCAATATTAAATTATTGCTAGATTTCAGTTTCCGTGATTTTTGAAGTCAATATGTGGCCATACCAATTTTTAATGTGAAAAACAGTCGATAAATTGACCTTTAAAAAATACGTTGTGTGAGCAAACGAACTCGGAATTCGACGAAACCATTTTCGTTGGGACCGTAATGTCAAACTCTAGTCATATGGCCAGTTTCGTGATTTTTGGGTATCGTATGTGACTACAGGAATTTTAGAGGACATAGAAAAATAGCGTTTGCTTAAAAATTAATATTATAATCAAATTTTTTTTTAAAAAATATGATATATAATATCCTTATTGCCTTAACCCTAATTCACAACTTCTGATCAATGAAATTCCGCCGACAAATTTTTCCAATAAATCAAAACCCATTTCGCCACTTTCTAAAATCCAAATAAAACTCAAATGAAATCTATAAATTTGTATACATATATATTTGGAATCGTATGTGAGAGGGCTTCAGTCTTGTATTGATTTTATGCCACTCGATCAGCATTCGTCGCGACTTACTTTAGTACAGTAAACCTAGGGTTCGGAGATGGTGAAGATAGGAGCTTCGGTCTGTATTTGTGATGTCATTTTTGGAGTGAGGAGTTGGTTTTGGTCTTGAGTGCAAAATCTGGGAGGGATTCATACCAAAAGAGGTCGGTACCTGCTGTTGAGTTGGGCGTTATACTGTTCGAACGCGATTTGTAGGTTGGAGCACGAGTTGTTGAGGGTTACACGAAGTTGAAGAGGAGGTTGATGTATGAAGTTTGGAAGTGGTTTCGGTGAATTTAGTGGAGGAAAAGGGGTTCGGTGCTTTCACCCGTCCAGTGAGGACGGTGCTGGAATAATAGTGTACAGGAAGGGGATCGAGCTCTGTTTTGTGGGGTGGAGGATATGTAGAAATCGAAGAGGGGAATTACTGTGATTTTTGTTTGATTTTAAACAAGGTGATGGAGGAGAATGATTGAGAGAAAGGGGACGCAATGGACTTCAAAAACGGGAGCAGTGATTTTTGTTTCCACGATGAGGAAGGAGTGGATGAGCGGGTCTGTGTAACGTTGGGTCTGGGAAGTGCAGATGGGCCGGTTTGGTTTCAAGGGGTGAGGCCCAACAATTTTAAAATCCATGTTTTATTTTATTTTAAAATGTACCTTAACTTGTAACCTTTATATTTCGGTCATACGAAATCAGAATTTGACGAAACAAGAACCATTGGGATTGTATGGACGGTGGCTACGCAATGGAACTGACGGAGAGCGAATCGAAGCACGTTACAATTTATAGTGAAATAAATTGATAGAATCAAATCGACGACAATTATCGTTATTTAACGATCACCGACTAATGTGAGTAATCTCACCAACTCTGCTCAATTTATATTTTTATAAAATATTTTTAGAATTTATAAATAACGGTCGTTTATTGTGTGTTGGCTGTTTGGTTGAATTGCTAGTTAATTGGTTGAAAATATCGATAAAGATATATATAAATCGTTAATCGAATCTTGATTCTGTTTATCAGAATATTTCATACTCGTGTTATTTATGTTGATTAACATCTGTGGATGCAGGGAAACAGGTCGGAGGGACCCAACTGGGTTCCTCAACATTTATTTTACTGTTTTTTTTCATATATTGCGTTATATGATGTGATATGAAATTTGTTGTTGATTTTGTATGGTTGAATGATACCGATTATTGTTATATGGTATGTTAAATACCATAGGGAATACTGGAATGTTAAAAAGGAAATTTTCAATGTTATATTGAAAAAGAAATATTTATAAAATCAAAAGATTTTATAAAAAGAAAACTATTTATTTAGAAAATAAATAGATTAAAAAGGAATATTTATTTGTTAATCGAATAGGTAAAAATTGAAAAGAAATATTTGTAAACCATTTACAAATAGAATTGAAAGGGGGTATTTATTTGAAAAATAAATAGAATAGAAAGAGGAAATATATGAAACAAATATAAAAGGGAATAATTAGATTATCAAATGAATTACTTATAAAATCAATAGATTTTATAAATAGAAAATATTTTATAAAACAAATAGAATTATCAAAAAGGGATGTATTTAGTAAATAAATAGATTATAAAAGGAAATACTTGAAAAGTGAATAGAATAGTATAAAAGAGGACTTTATATTTGAAAGGGTTAGACCCGTGCTTCGCACACGGGTATAACGTGCTATGGATTTAAAGTAAAGATTCTAAATAAAATCTATTCTAACCGATAGATTGAGAAGATAAATTTATAAATAATATTGTATAAATTAAATAAAATGTTTATCATTGGATAAATAGAATATATAAGTCAGGACTTATATAGAGAAGTAAGAAACGATTTCAACATCGATATTTGAAACTGAATAAACGTAGAGTTAATCAAAGGAGTTAATCAGTTAGAGTTAATCAGTTAGAGTTAATTAGATAGAGTTAATCAAATTAGGATTAATTGAATATTTGTTATTCAATTAGAGTTGATCTAATATAGTTAATTGAGATAGACTTAGTCAAATATAGTTATTTAGGATATGTTGCCATTTCGTACGACTGCTAGCGTAATTCGCAGGGCTGCAGATAGCCTATGGCGGTCGGATGTTTCCTGTGGGAATCAGACGTAACCATTGTGATCGCTGCGATCTAGAGTCAAGCGAATGGAGTTAAATCGAATATTAGCCATTCGAAATAAAGTTAAAACAGACATAGTTATTTGAATATAAGTTAATCGAATATTAGTTATTCGATAGGAGTTGTGTAAGTTGAGTTAAATAAGTTAAGTTAATCCAAGTGGAGTTAATCGAGTTGAGTTAGTCACAATGAGTTAATCGAACCGAGTTAATCCAAATGAGTTAATCCAAAGGAGTTATTCGAGATATTTTATTCGAATAAAATTAGAATTCGAGAAAGTAATATTTACTTTCTGGTTTAATAAAGATTTATTTATTTTTTAATAGATTAGTGGTTTAGTTATTTAGTTAAATTAAGGAATAAAAGTAACATTTTGAAGTTGGATATTTAAGAAGAAAGGAGTTATAACGATATAGTTAGAATCATTGTTTTAAAATAAAGAAGGGGATTCATAAATAGAATCCGAGTTACGTAAGGAAGTTGTTAAAGATTTAAAAGGTTGAACTTTGTCTATTTCGATGTTAGGAATGTTGTTCAGTTAAGGTCTGAGAGGTAATTATACCCCAAATTGATTGACTTCGTTTTTAACTAAGGGATGGGTAAGGTTCGATAGTGAATATTGATTAAGTGAATTTAGTTAATGAGTGTAATGGTTTAAATTGGCTTAGTGATGTTTTATTTAAACATCTGTTTAAATCAAATGAATAAATTTTGGAAACATTTTCCAAATATAATCAGAGATATTTTCTAATCATAGAAAATAAAATGTTGATGAGAAAGAATACTGGAATGACAGTGATACATGAAACAGAGATGGAAATGTTTTCCAATGATTGATGACGTATACTTCCTAAATTTAGAAAATAAGAAATGTTAAGTATATAGAAATGGGAAATGAATAAATAAATGATAAATTTAATTAAAAGAGATAAGTGTTAGTTGATGATTGATCGATCGAATTTCTATCTGGAAATAAGATCGTTGGTTGTACACCTATTTTTCTTTGATAGTTAAATCACCGACTATCGAAGTTTTTGACCATTTTTCCGTCATCAATACGGAGAGACCGGGATTAGATTCATCATCTGAAAACCACCCAGTATGGACATTAGCGTGGCGATCAAATATGATGAAAATAATTGAAGACAGAGTTATGCAAGGGCGATCCTGTTTATGGAATAGTGCCTTCGGTTTGTCGAGTCCCAGGACAACGTGAATGGACGAATGTCTAATAGAGTATATCTAACGGATCGCGTAAGTTGATCTATGTTTAGTGGCGGAGGAATTCGTTTCTCTTAGCTTTATACCCGTGGTATTCTTGGGGAAATCAATTTGTGATTTGACGGGTATGACGATGTGGCATTCAAAGCGAATGGTGGTCAGGTGTATCAAAGATACGTTATGACCTCAAGCCTCATCAACCGGGAAATGACAGAGATCAGGCAGGCAACATGGCTAAGTGGGTCACTCCCATTAGGGTGTATATCACCTATCTAGAGGAAATCCATTTCATTCTTTTATGTATTATCGATGCAGTCCCTTTTCGGGAAATAGTGGGTAGCTCCCAACCGTTGGTGATATACATTCGATACACTCAAGCGAAATGAGTGGTCGGTCATGTGTGGGCCGGGTTGCAATACATTCTTGTTGAACCCAGTGTATTTGTCTCTAGAGATACACTATCGGCAGGAGGTCCCATACCTTGTCATAGTTGGAATCCAATCTCCAATAAGCGCCCGCGGTTTTGATTTGTATACTATATATGTGGAACGTGAGATGCAAGCGTTCTACTAGATTGCTAATTACTTGTGATTAGACATTATTATAATATCAGAAAAGTATCGATTTCCAAAAATGTTTTGGGTTATTGTAAGGTAAAAACCGTCCGTGTTTATGTGTGGATCGGTCTTACGATTACCTTTTCTTTTGAAAAGAAATTTTGAAAAGTTAAATCAAATGATTTGAGTTTACTCACACCAGTCCCATGACTGACCCAGAGTTTATTTTGTTTTGTTTTCCCTAAATTCTTGGGTGCCCAAATTTGTACGGACAATCAAGTAGTTCAGGTCTTTACAGATATACTTGGAGGAGCTTGAAGCAGGAGGCTTCAGGATTATATAGCTATTGTTATTTCCGCTATGTGTAAGTGTTGTACACTGATAATGTTATTATACTGTTTTATTGAAAAGTTATGTTATATATTATATTTTATTCGTTCCGCTGTGAGATTCGTGTTTACTCTGATTGTGTTCTTCTTCTTCTTCTATTCTAATTTTCTATCCTATCTATTCTCACCCTCTAACTTCTTTCTATTAATGATCAGGAATTTCCGATGTCTGAATAGTCAACATGGTAGTTTGTGTTGATTTTCGGAGTCGAAAATCCCGGGTCGTTACAGTGGTATCAGAGCTGAAGGTTAATTGATTACCTTGGCTCTGTGGCGTGACTCAGTAGAGATGGGGTTAGTAATACCCTAAATTGAGTTTGAGTGTATATATACGAGTGAACGTATTTGTAGATTTTATTAAAAAAAATATTGTGGAGATTTATTGATTGAGTTGTTTATGAATTTTGGTCGATCAATTTGATCCACTGTATCGGTATGAATTTCTAAACACTCGAATACGATGAACCGACACAGTATGTTTTGAAAAAGGGTAAATGAAATAATTTTACCGAAATTATATTTTGATATAAACAAAATATTTATATTTGAAGTATTATAGTACATTGGATTTGTTGGTTGTTATCTAAATCGAATGAAGCTTAAAGTGAGTTGGTTATGTATATATAACCAAATAAAATTCATATACGTGTAATATATGGAATCAGACGAATTAAATCTGAATTTAAATCAGAATTGAAATTAAAACCTTGGAAAATTGAATAAGTGTTTATAAATGGATGTGGATTAACTATATGAGAATTTTAAAATCCTGGGAGATTTTAAATTGTTTTCCAAACATTATAAAGATATTTTGAAATAATTTCAAAATGATAATGGTTAAGAAATGGTTTTGAAAAGTGATATAGTATTGAACTCACTTCGATAGCTGGGAAATAACTCTGATGATGCTGGCCACATCATCAGTGTTCATTTTCAAGTTGTAAGTGACGGATTACTACCAAAGATTTTGTTTTCAAATTATTTTGGGAAAAGGAAGTTGTTTTGAATCCCGAAAGGGAATAATTTATTTTAGAAAAACTAAACTATTTAAAATCCCCAGGAAGATAGTATGAATTAAAAACAAATTTAAAGAAAATTGGCGAAAGAAAATTGAAATTGAATTAAAACCAGAAATGGAAATCAAATAGAAATTTGTGAATGCAAACTGGAATTAAATTAAAAACCAGTAAGGGGAAATTGAATTGAAATAGAACGATATCGAATAAAGTTAAAATTGTGAGTTATGAATTTGTCTAAGTATATTGGACGGGTAAGTAAGAGTTGAAATTGGTAATGGAATTTGAGATTGAGAATGAGATTTGGTTTGAAAATAGGATGATTGGATTTGAGAACAGATAATTGGAGATTGATTGGGATGACTTTGGTATATGATGAATTGGCAGCAGAATGAAAGGATTTAATGATATGCCCGACAAAAAGGTACACGTTTATTTTTATGGATTTGGTGATTTATGGGCCGATTTGGCAAGCCGCTTGGCTGTTTGATTTTCTTTTGGATTGGAGAGGGCCTAGAGAGGCGAGTTGGGATTTGAACTATTGACCGGTACAAAGGAGGTGCTGGCGAAATTTTCCGGAAATTTAGAGTGTTAGAAAATTTTCAAGATTTTGGAAAATTTTTGTTGATAAGAATAAATTAATATTTTAATTGGAATTAAACGGGTTCAGTTGAAATTGAAGTTAAAAGTGAACATATAATTTTTAACCCAGTTAATAGCTTCTGTCCTCTACCTTAGCAATTTCGAGGACGAAATTGTTTTAAGGGGGGAAGAATGTAACAACCCGTATTCTTGTGGTATATAAATAATTTATTTAATTTTTTAACTAATGGTTTGGTTATTTAAAATGACCATAATTAAATAATATTGAATATTTAATTAATATAATAATATATTTAATTTCTGAAATAATCAGAAATAGTGGAATTCACAAAATAGTGTGAATTGGATCATCTGTGATATTTAATTCAGTTTAAAATTTAATTAGAATAACGAATATATTATTTAAATGAAGTTTGAACGTATAATTATATTATAATTAAAATCAAGCTCGAAATGGCGCGGCAGTTCGCTATTTGGCGATTTGAACTTCAACTGAATATACAGGGTCCGTTTTAAATCGGATTTCTGTGAAACAAGAAACGTTCGGAGCTAGTGGAGTATATTTTCTAATGGAAGAGAAAAATCAGGATTTCATTGTGAAGATTTTGATTTATATGTCCAAATCAAATTTTAGAAAAGTAGCTATGGGATTCCTTTATAATTTATATCGATTTATTTATATTTTAAAATGGATTTTTAAATATAAATCGAATATCGATGTAACATTGGATTTGAAATATCGAGTTATAAATCCCAATGTAGCAATATTATATTCTATTATGAATATACACGATAATATTTATTTTTAAATATTAAATTTAAATGTTTTTAAATATATTTATATATTTAAATGGGTTATTTAGAGCTTTAAAAATAACCAATATTGCAAATGACCTCAGAATTCGACAAATCTAATTTTGTTGGATCCGCAATATTAAATTATTGCTAGATTTCAGTTTCCGTGATTTTTGAAGTTAGTATGTGGCCATACCAATTTTTAATGTGAAAAACAGTCGATAAATTGACCTTTAAAAAATACGTTGTGTGAGCAAACGAACTCGGAATTCGACGAAACCAGTTTCGTGGGGACCGTAATGTCGAACTCTAGTCGTATGGCCAGTTTCGTGATTTTTGGGTATCGTATGTGACTACAGGAATTTTAGAGGACATAGAAAAATAGCGTTTGCTTAAAAATTAATATTATAATCAAATATTTTTTAAAAAAAATATGCTATATAATATCCTTATTGCCTTAACCCTAATTCACAACTTCTGATCAATGAAATTCCACCGACAAATTTTTCCAACAAATCAAAACACATTTCGCCACTTTCTAAAATCCAAATAAAACTCAAATGAAATCTATAAATTTGTATACATAGATATTTGGAAACGTATGTGAGAGGGCTTCACTCTCGTATTGATTTTATGCCACTTGATCAGCATTCGTCGCGGCTTACTTTAGTACAGTAAACCTAGGGTTCGGAGATGGTGAAGATAGGAGCTTCGGTTTGTATTTGTGATGTCATTTTTGGAGTGAGGAGTTGATTTTGGTCTTGTGTGCAAAATCTGGGAGGGATTCGTACCAAAAGAGGTCGGTACCTGCTATTGAGTTGGGCGTTATACTATTCGAACGCGATTTGTAGGTTGGAGCGCGAGTTGTTGAGGGTTACACGAAGTTGAAGAGGAGGTTGATGTATGAAGTTTGGAAGTGGTTTCGGTGAATTTAGTGGAGGAAAAGGGGTTCGGTGCTTTCACTCGTACAGTGAGGATGGTGCTGGAATCACAGTGTACAGGAAGGGGATCGAGCTCTGTTTTGTGGAGTGGAGGATATGTAGAAATCGAAGAGGGGAATTACAGTGATTTTTGTTTGATTTTAAACATGGTGATGGAGGAGAATGATTGAGAGAAAGGGGGCGCAATGGCCTTCAAAAATGGGAGCGGTGATTTTTGTTTCCACGATGAGGAAGGAGAGGATGAGTGGTTCTGTGTAACGCTGGGCCTGGGAAGTGCAGATGGGCCGGTTTGGTTTCAAGGGGTGAGGCCCAACAATTTTAAAATCCATGTTTTATTTTATTTTAAAATGTACCTTAACTTGTAACCTTTATATCTCGGTCATACGAAATCAGAATTTGACGAAACAAGAACCGTTGGGATTGTATGGACGGTGGCTACGCAATGGAACTGACGAGGAGCGAATCGAAGCAAGTTACAATTTATAGTGAAATAAATTGTCAGAATCAAATCGACAACAATTATCGTTATTTAACGATCATCGACCAATGTGAGTAATCTCACCAACTCTGCTCAATTTATATTTTTATAAAATATTTTTAGAATTTATAAATAACGGTTGTTTGTTGTGTGTTGGCTGTTTGGTTGAATTGCTAGTTAATTGGTTGAAAATATCGATAACGATATATTTAATTCGTTAATCGAATCTTGATTCTGTTTATCAGAATATTTCATACTCGTGTTATTTATGTTGATTAACATTTGTGGATGCAGGGAAACAGGTCGGAGGGGCCCAACTGGTTTCCTCAACATTTATTTTACTGTTTTTTTTCATATATTGTGTTATATGATGTGGTATGAAATCTGTTGTTGATTTTGTATGGTTGAATGATACCGATTATTGTTATATGGTACGTTGAATACCATAGGGAATACTGGAATGTTAAAAAGGAAATTTTCAATGTTATATTGAAAAAGAAATATTTATAAAATCAAAAGATTTTATAAAAAGAAAACTATTTATTTAGAAAATAAATAGATTAAAAAGGAATATTTATTTGTTAATCAAATAGGTAAAAATTGAAAAGAAATATTTGTAAACCATTTACAAATAGAATTGAAAGGGGGTATTTATTTGAAAAATAAATAGAATAGAAAGAGGAAATATATGAAACAAATATAAAAGGGAATAGTTAGATTATCAAAGGAATTACTTATAAAATCAATAGATTTTATAAATAGAAAATATTTTATAAATAAATAGAATTATCAAAAAGGGATGTATTTGGTAAATAAATAGATTATAAAAGGAAATACTTGAAAAGTGAATAGAATAGTATAAAAGAGGATTTTATATTTGAAAGGGTTAGACCCGTGCTTCGCACACGGGTATAACATGCTATGGATTTAAAGTAAAGATTCTAAATAAAATCTATTCTAACCGATAGATTGAGAAGATAAATTTATAAATAATATTGTATAAATTAAATAAAATGTTTATCATTGGATAAATAGAATATATAAGTCAGGACTTATATAGAGAAGTAAGAATAGATTTCAACATCGATATTTGAAACTGAATATACGTAGAGTTAATCAAAGGAGTTAATCAGTTAGAGTTAATTAGATAGAGTTAATCAAATTAGGATTAATTGAATATTTGTTATTCAATTAGAGTTGATCGAATATAGTTATTTGAGATAGAGTTAGTCAAACATAGTTATTTAGGATATGTTGCCATTTCTTACGACTGCTAGCGTAATTCGCAAGGCTGCAGATAGCCGATGGTGGTCGGATGTTTCCTGAGGGAATCAGGCGTAACCATTGCGATTGCTGCGATCTAGAGTCAAGTGAATGGAGTTAAATCGAGTATTAGCCATTCGAAATAAAGTTAAAACAGACATAGTTATTCGAATATAAGTTAATCTAATATTAGTTATTCGATAGGAGTTATATAAGTTGAGTTAAATAAGTTAAGTTAATCCAAGTGGAGTTAATCGAGTTGAGTTAGTCAAAATGAGTTAATCGAACCGAGTTAATCCAAATGAGTTAATCCAAAGGAGTTATTCGAGATAGTTTATTCGAATAAAATTAAAGGAGATTAATCAAATGTAAATCATTCAAGGAGAATTAATCGAATGTAAATCATTCGAAGAGAGATTATCGAATATAGTTATTCGAAGAAAGAGTTATCGAATATAGTTTATTCGAAAAGGAGTTATCGAATAAATATTCGAAAAAGAGAATTATACATTGAATTCGATTATATCGCATTCGGGAAAGTAATATTTACTTTCCGGTTTAATCAAGATTTACTTATTTGTTAATAGATTAGTGGTTTTGTTATTTAGTTAAATTAAGGAATAAAAGTTACATTTTGAAGTTGGATATTTAAAAAGAAAGGAGTTATAACGCTATAGTTAAAATCATTGTTTTAAAATAAAGAAGGGGATTCATAAATAGAATTCAAGTTACGTAAGGAAGTTGTTTGTGACGATCCCAAAACCCCGTGACACGGTGTTAAGGATAATCATTGGAATATAACACATTAATCATCATTAGCAGATCACAGATAATAGCATAAACAGAAAATAGAATAATTTACACACATATGACAGCGGAATCATATAGATATCATCACATCAGAGAAGCACAGTACATGATACAACTTAGTGCATAATGATACATAATCAGTCACCATCGCCTGAGGCGGAATCATACATAAAGAGTACACAAAAGGAATATTAGTCTACATCGCCAATGGCGGAATCATAATATAGATACAATAATGGCGGAGAAAATCCAAGTCAGCACGGTGTAGTCAAGCCTCGCCATGAGCCAAAAGGTGCGTCAGAAACCTGTAACTAGGCTGCCCGTGTGAAAATGAGGGCACCCGAGTTTGCAAGGTGAAACAAACTACGAGTCAGTCATGGGACTGGTATGAGAAATCTACTCAACTTATTAACAACAATAATAAGGCAAATCAAAGGACCACGCCACTTTCGCGGAACGGGTTTACTCCAATGAGTGCTAGTGCATGAAATAAAGTAAACGATTAAATCAACGCAATGCTTTTTATAAAATGAAGACATTATAAGACTCAGGTCCCATCACACAATGCAACGCAAGCCGGAGGATAGAGTTTTCCCTTATAATGGCCAAAAATGCTTCATATGTATAAAACAAAAGTGTTTGATATTATTACTAGTGCATATATGTTTCAAAAGTGATTTCAATCATAAATATCAATCCTAGACGGCATGGGTACCATATATCATGTCGCCATACTAGTAATACAATCACATCCGCATATTTCGTATTGGAAATTGGATTCCTTCATGAGTCGAGGCAAGGGGCAAGCTCCTCTCCGATTCGAGACACTCTAGCAAATGTCCCAGGACCCCACTATGATCCTTGGATCTTCAGGGCCGGTCCTCTCTTACTTTTGAGGATTAATTATTCCTGAACACACGTTTCCCGGTCCTTACAGACCTATATCGAGGCGCCTCGCATTCCAACAACCACACAGGTGAAAAGTATATATAATGTCAGGGCTGGTAGGTCACTGACACCACCTTAGCTAGAAAGAAACGTCGTGCTCTCCCTGCAGTCACTCTCCCGTTTTTGACTCATACCGAGGTGTGAGGCTCGCGAATTCACGTTATACACAAAGCTACATCACACAGACCATGCTTTGATCATCAACCACAAGACTTTGCTTTGCAACAGAAGCCTTGATCATATGCCACTTAGGCGTGCCACACAGGCAATCCACTCAATGCGACTGATTTCTGTCAATACATAACCTCTGAGCTCGTACGTCTCAGAGAAGGGCGTTAAGCAAGAGAATAAATTCTCCGCCACCAAATAGATATATATTTAACTGAGATCAATCAACACGGAACAAAATCCAATGTCAGACACACAGTCCATTAACAAGTCCGTTCTGGGTCTGAACGAAACCGGAGGCACCAATTCCTCGCATATCCGTACAATCAACAGTATGTGTGGACGGCTACTACTTCAATTCCTTCATGGTAGCTACTCCAATCACGAGCATCAGTAGCGCCCATCCATCCAATGTGGAGATCGTCGGTCTTCAGTCGTCTTCGACTCTTCGACCTCTCAACGTCGATCGATTATTTGAAATGAGATAAACTCGGCCTTTTCAAATAACCCATGTATATTTAGATTTTCAAATCAATCAATCACATGGTTGGACTATTCAACAATCACCTTTCAGTTATTTAGTTATAATTTTCATGTCAAATACATTCAACCATCACATATCAAGCAAACACAACAAAATTGGTTTATTTCCACTCTATATCGTCCATAATATTTTATAACGATATATCGCCATTTTTATTTGATTCAAAACGGCCATAATTAATTAAACGACATTTCAGGTCGTGTCGATGCACTGGCGCTGCTTTTCACTAATTTTGTTTTACACATATATGAAAATCTAACCGTTGGATCTTCACAAATTTTACATCATTAGGAAGGTCTTTTCAAAACGAATCCAACGGTTTCAGTTTTGGGAAAATCCGACGGTCGGATCTTCCACACTAACCATTTGAAGTTACGATTTCAATTTACGAACTGCAGCGTCGTTATTCGATTTAATTTAATTATATTTTTTTATATATATAAATATAATCGTTTCTGGCGCTGTTTTTCTTCAGTTTTGAATTAAACATTCCAGACAATCCAACCGTCGGATCTTCACAAAGTTGGTGCCGTTGGAAAGATATTTCCAAGGCGAACCCAACGGTTGAGGTTTCGGGAAAATCCAATGGTCGGATTTCCCGCACTAGTCGTTTGAAATCACGGTTTCAAAACATGAACTGCACGGCCACGTTTCGTTTTAATTCTATTTATATTTATATATTTATATAAATATAGTTCATTCAAAAATTCCTATATCGTTTCCACTTCAATTATTTCACTAACGCCTTTAAATTTTGGAAAATTTCACCATAACCTCCTTTGTACGGGAGAGTCTGGGAAAATTCCCAAATAGCCACACGGGCGTCTCATATCAAAAAGAAAAAGAAAAAGCCAAGCGGTTAGCCAACAGGCTCATAAAATCATCACCCAAACAAAGCGGTAAATGTGTACCTATTTGTCGGGCACAAAATTCTATTTCTCTTCTCTAGCCCCTTTTTGCTTTAACCTGTTCAATAGATATGCATGTACATATATACAATTTCTAACATTTATCATTTTCCATTCAATTTCATATTTGATTTGCTTTGGTTTAAAAACACCATTCATTCTAATGTTGCATGCATAGGCTAAAATCATATCATTAGCTAGTTAATGTATATTTCAACTCATGCACGTTTATTTGAACAAGTGGCTATTTTTAACACTTCACATTTCAAAGAAGATAATTTTGGCGAACTAAAATAGATTTCAACACATGACTATTTTATTTAGTTCCTATGCATATTAAAAATACTATTTCTTTCACAAATATTTATTTCAACGTCCGCATATCTTTAGCATATCACAAATATGATAAAAATGATATTTTTATCGTTCAAAATATTTATTCAACCAATGGATGGTTTCAACTCTTCATAGTTTCAATAAAAATGTAATTTTTATTGTTCGATCATTTTATTCAACACATGAACTTTTCCACTACACACACTTCTCAACAAATGAGTATTTCCACACATGGACATTTTATTTATGTTGTTCATATTAGAAAGATGGGACTTTTATTGTTGAAACTATTTATATAAGGCGAATATTTTTCAGACTTCATATATATATAAAAATGTGATTTTTATTTTTTGAACACTTCGTTCATTCACAAACGAATCTAATTTTCACACAACACTTTTCAACACACAAATATTTCCATACATGGATATATTTTCAATATATGGCTTTAATTTCAACGCATGAAAATAATTTCAACATATGAAAAGAATTCTAACACACAAAGATTATTCAAAATTTCGGCAGCATAACGGCAGGGTAGTTAAAACCGGCACCGTCCCTAGTACGGCTCCTCGCTCTACCTTAAAACCTCGCGGTTTTTGACAATGGGGATTCATGCATCTAATTCGCACGTAGGCGGCATGTTTATTTTTATTTCCACAAATATTTTCAATTCATTTCAATCACCAATGGGTATTTTTCCACCACAACCAAACAATATCAACCACAAACAATTATTCAACCATTCGTGTTTTCACCCAATATTTCACACTAATTCACCACAATAAATATCGTCCATGGTTTGTGGACGAGGGGAGTATATATATATAATATAATATAATATAATATATATTTGCTATATTTCACTAGCATTTCAACACATATATCACTTATTCTATGCATGTAAAAATTCATACTTCGCTTATATAGCTTACACTACGCATGTACATGAGGTATACAACACGCATGTAATTTATATTTCGCTTATATAAATTATACACGACATTTTCCATTCAATTTCACGTTAATTTAGATTTCTCACCTTGGTTTTCTGAGCGCTAAAAATCGATACGATGTCAGAAAAATCCGCAGCTTCTTCTATTGGGTAGAGAGCTTCCTTGCGGTCTCGATGTTTCCTGTTTCATCGAATTTCGTCTACACACCAAAAAGATATGATTTTTCAAAGTGTAAAGATCAAAGAAAACTCACTTTCACGAAGCTTCAAAACTAGGTTTACAGTTTTCGCGAAATCCGTGGCACGTGGGGACGATCGGGGAGTTGGACATGGAAGAGGGAAGAGAGGGCTTTAAATCGGTGGTGGTTTGGTGGCGTTCGGTGGTCGGTGGCGTTCAGGGCGGCGGCGGGAAGTGTTCGACTTCCTGGCGTCGATACAGGCGGAGGAGGCGACGAGGGTGGCAGCGGTGGGGTCGGATTTGAAGAGGAGGCTGAGGCGCGTCGATTGGTGGCGGCGGCGAAGGCTGTAGGTGGCGGTAGCGGCGGCGGCGGAGGAGAGAAGGTGGTGAACGGGTTTCGCCGTTGATCGGGGGGGTTTATTTTTTTTATTTTAAGAATTATGAATGGAAATTTTTGATTGGCCCATAATTTCAATAAATTTTTAAATAGTGTTTTCTCAAACAAACTCCTTTTTAAACCCAACGACTGTCGCCCCTAGCCAAATACCCCCATTCCGGACACAATGGGATATGTTTCGTAGGCCAATTCGACTGTTACAATCAGTTATTTTTCAAATTAAAGTATAAAACATTTAATTTTTAACTCTGAACGCACATTTCAATTTGCACGGGCCACAAACTGGTTCGAAAAATTCCAGAAAAATAAATCTAGCTATGTTTTGACGCTACGGTCCCAACAAAACTAGTTTCGTCGAATTCTGAGGTTGTTTGAAAAATGGCCATTTTCTGGTCGATCCAATTTAACAGAAATCGACCAAACACATTTTCTTTTGCCACGCTCACATACTAGCTTAAAAAATTATGAAATTTGAAACCTAGCAATAGTTCGACATCCCGGACCCAACAAAAGTGGTTTCGTCGAATTCCGAGGTCGTATGCAAAATATCAATTTTCCAGGCCTATATATTCTATATATCGACTCTTCTGAAAATTCATTCGGCCATAACTTTTGATTCCCGTTATGAAACTTCGATTTTTCAGATTCGTTAGAAAGGTATTGACTAACAGATTTAAATATTTTTGGTTTCGCTAAAATCCGTTATATTTTCCATCCTGCATAGTCGGTCAAAGTTTGAATTCGAATTTTCAAACTGACTCACTATTTCTAATTCACTATTTTATTGAAATATTCTATTTCAATTGTTCAAATTCCTTTGAAATAACCAGTTTAAAAATTTTAAATTGGCTCGTATTTTCCGGGTTATTACAATCTCCCCTACT
Organism: Allium sativum; assembly: GCA_030737875.1. Taxonomy (NCBI): domain Eukaryota; kingdom Viridiplantae; phylum Streptophyta; class Magnoliopsida; order Asparagales; family Amaryllidaceae; genus Allium; species Allium sativum. Next base: position 461,616,877 of record CM060920.1, read on the forward strand.
TAAAACTTTTCGTCCTCGAAAAGGAAACAACAGTAAAGTAGGAAATAAAATGTAAATGCAAAGTATTATAAAGGTACCTTGCACCGGAGTTAGTCAGAGATATCCACTTTGCATTTGGGGTAAGCTTGCTTAATGCTTTCCTCAGTCTCCCAAGTACAGTCTCTGGGATCACTGCTCCACTGCACTTTAACTAAATGAACATTTTTGCTTCTGAGTTCTCTAGTTTCTTTGCCAACAATCTTTAATGGCTCTCTTTTGAGTGCTAATTCTGGAGTTATTTCCATATCCCGTTGCACTGCTTCTTCTACAACAAGATCCGGATCATGTACATGTCTCCTAAGTTGAGATACGTGAAAAACATTGTGCACTCCAGGCAACCAATCTGGTAATTGAACCCTATAAGCAAGAGTTCCAATTCGCTCAAGTATAGGAAAGGGACCAATAAATCTCGGTGCCAACTTCCCAGTCTTGCCAAATCTGATTACTCCTCTCATCGGAGAAACCTTTAAATAAACATGATCACCAACAACAAATGTCAAATCTCTCCTTCTAGAGTCTGCATAACTTTTCTGTCTGCTTTGGGCGGTTTTCAATCGCTTCTTGATGAAGTCCACTTTATCAGATGCTTCTCTAATCATATCGGGTCCTAGTACAGGTCTGTTGCCAGGTTCTACCCAACATACTGGACATCTGCAGGGTCTGCCATATAATGCTTCAAATGGTGACATTCTCAAACTTGCTTGATAGCTATTGTTATATGAGAATTCTGCCAAATGCAAATGATCCTCCCATGACCCACCAAAATCAATTATACAAGCCCGCAATAAATCTTCTAAAATTCTATTCACCCGCTCAGTTTGGCCATCTGTTTGAGGGTGATAAGCGGTGCTCATATTCCGTTTTGTTCCCAATTCTGTCTGGAAAGCCTCCCAGAACTTGCTAGTAAATAGGGGATCTCTATCACTGACTATGCTGATGGGAATTCCATGCAGCTTAACAATTTCTTTGAAATATATCTGTGCTAGACTTTGAGCGGTTCTATTGGACCTGACAGGTATAAAATGGGCAGTCCTCGTGAAGCGATCTACGATTACCCAAATGCTGTCATTACCTTTCTTGGTTCGCGGCAAACCATCTATGAAATCCATGGAAATCTGCTCCCATTTCCAGCCTGGGACTTCCAACGGTTGCAACAGTCCAGCTAGCTTCTGTTGGTCACTCTTGACCAATTGACAAGTAGGGCATCTGCTAACATACAAAGAAATATCCCTTTTCATTGCCTTCCACCAGAAAGTGCGTTTGATATCGTTGTACATTTTACTCACCCCAGGATGGATGCAAAATTTGGATTTATGGCATTCATCCAGCACTTCTCTTTTGAGCTCAGGAAGGTTGGGAACACAAATTCTCCCATTCAGCCTCAAAACTCCTTCTTTATTTACTTGAAAGCTTGAGGGTTCTCCTTTCTGGATTCTTTCCTTGATCTTTTGAATGAAATAATCATTCTCCTGGAGAGCACATATCTTATCGATCAAGCTAGGTGTAATTATAAGATGGGCAACAATTGCGGTTTTTCTACTAAGTGCATCCGCTACAACGTTAGCTTTCCCCGGCGTATACAGGATATCAAGATCATACGCTGCAAGAAATTCTAGCCAACGCTGCTGTCTCAGATTCAGATCTTTCTGGGTATATAAATACTTCAACGATTGATGATCTGTGTACAATATAAATTTCTCGCCCAATAAATAATGCCTCCAGATTTTCAAGGCAAAAACGATGGCTAGCAACTCAAGATCATGAGTCACATAATTCTTCTCATGCGGTTTCAGTTGGCGGCTTGCATAAGCGACTACTTGGCCTCTCTGCATTAACACTGCACCAAGACCTCTAATAGAAGCATCTGTCCAAATCGTTAAATCCTGATTGCCATCAATAATAGTTAACACTGGAGCGGTGGTCAGCTTCGATTTCAATTCCTGGAAAGCTTCTTCACAGTCGGAAGTCCACTTAAACTTCTCATGTTTCTTTGTGAGCTTCGTTAACGGACCGGATATCTTCGAAAAATCCTTAACGAACTTTCGATAATAACTAGCCAACCCCATAAAACTTCTAACTTCTGTGGGAGTAGTGGGTTGTTTCCAGTCTTGAATCGCTGTTATTTTGCTTGGGTCAACAGAAATTCCTTTCTCTGACACGACATGGCCAAGAAATTTAACTTCTTCTTGCCAGAAGACACATTTAGAGAATTTGGCTTTGAAGACGTTCTTCCTTAGAATCTCCAATACTTGTTCTAAGTGTTTTTCATGCTCGGGTTTTGATTTGGAGTAGATTAAAATATCATCGATGAATACGAGGACAAATTTATTCAGAAATCCCCTGAACACTCTATTCATTAGATCGACAAAGTATGCTGGAGCGTTGCATAGGCCAAACGGCATTACTAACCATTCATAAAATATGTCTGGACCTCTGAAAGCGGTCAAAGGAACACACTCTTCTGCTATTCTCAATTGATGAAAACCTTTAGCTAGGTCCATTCGGGAAAATACTTTCGCCCCATTCAATTGGTCAAGCAAATCATCAATGCGGGGTAATGGATATTTATTTTTAAGCGTCTGTTTGTTGAGGTCTCGGTAATCAACGCATAATCGAAGAGTACCGTCTGACTTTGGGACAAACACAACAGCTGCACCCCAATTAGAAAAACTCGGTCTGATTAGACCTTTCCACAACAGTTGACGAGTTTGATCGCCTAATTCTTCTTTTTCTTTCGGAGTCATTCTACGAATTGGATGCACCACTGGTCTGGCATTGGGAATTAGATCGATTCGGAATTCTATTTCTCTTTGCGGAGGTAAGTTTTCAACTTCTTCAAACACATCTGCATAGTTGCTAACAATCGGAATCTTTTCCATGGAAGTGGGGATAAGTTCTAATGCTGACCAAAATTCTTCTCTATTCGGATTCGAACCATGACAAGGAACCGTAATATACCCAAGCTTCGTACGAATTTTAACGATTCTTTCCGCACAATTCACTTCGGCTTCATATTTCGTTAACCATTCTAGTCCAAGGATAATGTCGAATTCGGGAAAATCCATAACGATCAAATTAATGGGAAATTTGTAGGAAGAATAAGAGATTGGCACTCTACAACATGAACTGAGAGTGATAGGACCCCCTATCGGGTTATGTACTTCAACCGACTCTTTGAGCTTTCGTTGTTTTAACTTTAATTTGTGCACTGTGTTTCTAGCAATAAAACTACGCGATGCACCTGTGTCAAACAATACAGAAACAGGAATATTTTTAATTGTAAGGGTACCTCCCAAAACATCAGGTTTACCTGCTCCATCGGAAGCAGCTGGCGGGCTAGACCCGTCATAGACATGAGCTGCTGTAGCTTTCTTCAGCAAAGGACAGTCTTTGACCAGATGATCGGTCTTGCGACAATTGAAGCATGAGCGAGGGTTCTGAGAGCCTTGGCTCGAGCCTTGAGAGTTCGTCTTCTGCCTCTTCGGAGCTGTGCAGACGTTTGAGTAGTGCCCCGGCTTACCACAATTAAAGCAATTTCCTCTTGGCGGCTTGCCAGTCTGAGGCTTTGAAGATGCTGCTTGGCTTGACTCGCCCTGATTTACAGCAGGCTTGCGCTTGTTTCCGGCTTGGCTTCTAGCGCGATCCTGATCCAGATGCCTTTGATCAAGGTCTTCATAGTTGCATGTCATTTCCACCAGCTCGTTGAATTCCAGCTTGACATGGGCCATGGCTCTATCATGATATTGTCGTCTTAGCCCAAGGATAAACCTCTTATTTTTGGATTTTGCGGTGGCGACGAGCTCTGGAGCATAGGGCGACAACATTGTAAATTTGTTCAGATAATCTTGCACGGAAAGATCCCCTTGCTGGAGATTGGCGAAGTCATCGTGCATTCTTTCTAGAGCTTGTTCTGGGACATATTTCTCCTTGAAGAGTTCTTTAAATCCATCCCATGTTCTTCCAGCTTCTCTATTCCCGGCGGTAAGAGATTCCCACCATAATTCAGCTTGTTCCTGCATAAGCCAGGCGCCCATAATAGCTTTGTCTTCGTCTCCAAGCCTTAGGCCTTCAAGAATTTTCTCGCATGTTTTGAGCCAGGCAAGGGCCTCTATTACGGTGCCAGTTCCCGAGAAGGTCTTGCCTCCTAAGTTCTTATATCTCTTAGCTACACGGTCAAGCTCGAAGTATTGAGCTGCCGGAGGTTGTATCAAAGGTCCTTCTTGAGCTGGGATTTCTCCCCTTCCTCGGCCTCGGCCGGCACGGCCTCCTCTAGCGGCGGCTGCTCTGGTAGCCATTTGTCAAATTCTGTATAAGCAACAAAAAAGTCAGCTAACAGAAATGATAGTCTATTGCATAGTTAAGCAGAAAATTCTACGGAAAGATAACGATGGACTGCTCAATTGTTTTTGCTATTCTGCTCAGCTCATTCTAGGACCTTACTAGTCCTATCTCTAATGAGCGACTCGCCTTAGAATACTACTAATTCTATTTTGACGAAGTGTTTAATGTGTTAGACTCCAGAACTAAGGTTAACCAAAGCTCTGATACCAGCTGTGACGATCCCAAAACCCCGTGACACGGTGTTAAGGATAATCATTGGAATATAACACATTAATCATCATTAGCAGATCACAGATAATAGCATAAACAGAAAATAGAATAATTTACACACATATGACAGCGGAATCATATAGATATCATCACATCAGAGAAGCACAGTACAGGATACAACTTAGTGCATAATGATACATAATCACTCACCATCGCCTGAGGCGGAATCATACATAAAGAGTACACAAAAGGAATATCAGTCTACATCGCCAATGGCGGAATCATAATATAGATACAATAATGGCGGAGAAAATCCAAGTCAGCACGGTGTAGTCAAGCCTCGCCATGAGCCAAAAGGTGCGTCAGAAACCTGTAACTAGGCTGCCCGAGTGAAAATGAGGGCACCCGAGTTTGCAAGGTGAAACAAACTATGAGTCAGTCATGGGACTGGTATGAGAAATCTACTCAACTTATTAACAACAATAATAAGGCAAATCAAAGGACCACGCCACTTTCGCGGAACGGGTTTACTCCAATGAGTGTTAGTGCATGAAATAAAGTAAACGATTAAATCAACGCAATGCTTTTTATAAAATGAAGACATTATAAGACTCAGGTCCCATCACACAATGCAACGCAAGCCGGAGGATAGAGTTTTCCCTTATAATGGCCAAAAATGCTTCATACGTTTAAAATAAAAGTGTTTGATATTATTACTAGTGCATATATGTTTCAAAAGTGATTTCAATCATAAATATCAATCCTAGACGGCATGGGTACCATATATCATGTCGCCATACTAGTAATACAATCACATCCGCATATTTCGTATTGGAAATTGGATTCCTTCATGAGTCGAGGCAAGGGGCAAGCTCCTCTCCGATTCGAGACACTCTAGCAAATGTCCCAGGACCCCACTATGATCCTTGGATCTTCAGGGCCGGTCCTCTCTTACTTTTGAGGATTAATTATTCCTGAACACACGTTTCCCGGTCCTTACAGACCTATATCGAGGCGCCTCGCATTCCAACAACCACACAGGTGAAAAGTATATATAATGTCAGGGCTGGTAGGTCACTGACACCACCTTAGCTAGAAAGAAACGTCGTGCTCTCCCTGCAGTCACTCTCCCGTTTTTGACTCATACCGAGGTGTGAGGCTCGCGAATTCACGTTATACACAAAGCTACGTCACACAGACCATGCTTTGATTATCAACCACAAGACTTTGCTTTGCAACAAAAGCCTTGATCATATGCCACTTAGGCGTGCCACACAGGCAATCCACTCAATGCGACTGATTTCTGTCAATACATAACCTCTGAGCTCGTACGTCTCAGAGAAGGGCGTTAAGCAAGAGAATAAATTCTCCGCCGCCAAACAAATATATATTTAACAGAGATCAATCAACACAGAACAAAAGCCAATGTCAGACACACAGTCCATTAACAAGTCCGTTCTGGGTCTGAACGAAACCGGAGGCACCAATTCCTCGCATATCCGTACAATCAACAGTATGTGTGGACGGCTACTACTTCAATTCCTTCATGGTAGCTACTCCAATCACAAGCATCAGTAGCGCCCATCCATCCAATGTGGAGATCGTCGGTCTTCAGTCGTCTTCGACTCTTCGACCTCTCAACGTCGATCGATTATTTGAAATGAGATAAACTCGGCCTTTTCAAATAACCCACGTATATTTAGATTTTCAAATCAATCAATCACATGGTTGGACTATTCAACAATCACCTTTCAGTTATTTAGTTATAATTTTCATGTCAAATACATTCAACCATCACATATCAAGCAAACACAACAAAATTGGTTTATTTCCACTCTATATCGTCGATAATATTTTATAACGATATATCGCCATTTTTATTTGATTCAAAACGGCCATATTTAATTAAACGACATTTCAGGTCGTGTCGATGCACTGGCGCTGCTTTTCACTAATTTTGTTTTACATATATATGAAAATCTAACCGTTGGATCTTCACAAATTTTACATCATTAGGAAGGTCTTTTCAAAACGAATCCAACGGTTTCAGTTTTGGGAAAATCCGACGGTCGGATCTTCCACACTAACCATTTGAAGTTACGATTTCAATTTACGAACTACAGCGTCGTTATTCGATTTAATTTAATTATATTTATATATATATATATATATAAATATAATCATTTCTGGCGCTGTTTTTCTTCAGTTTTGAATTAAACATTCCAGACAATCCAACCGTCGGATCTTCACAAAGTTGGTGCCGTTGGAAAGATATTTCCAAGGCGAACCCAACGGTTGAGGTTTCGGGAAAATCCAATGGTCGGATTTCCCGCACTAGTCGTTTGAAATCACGGTTTCAAAACATGAACTGCACGGCCACGTTTCGTTTTTATTCTATTTATATTTATATATTTATATAAATATAGTTCATTCAAAAATTCCTATATCGTTTCCACTTCAATTATTTCACTAACGCCTTTAAATTTTGGAAAATTTCGCCATAACCTCCTTTGTACGGGAGGGTCTGGGAAAATTCCCAAATAGCCACACGGGCGTCTCATATCAAAAAGAAAAAGAAAAAGCCAAGCGGCTACCCAACAGGCTCATAAAATCATCACCCAAACAAAGCGGTAAATGTGTACCTATTTGTCGGGCACAAAATTCTATTTCTCTTCTCTAGCCCCTTTTTGCTTTAACCTGTTCAATAGATATGCATGAACATATATACAATTTCTAACATTTATCATTTTCCATTCAATTTCATATTTGATTTGCTTTGGTTTAAAAACACCATTCATTCTAATGTTGCATGCATAGGCTAAAATCATATCAGTAGCTAGTTAATGTATATTTCAACTCATGCACGTTTATTTGAACAAGTGGCTATTTTTAACACTTCACATTTCAAAGAAGATAATTTTGGCGAACTAAAATAGATTTCAACACATGACTATTTTATTTAGTTCCTATGCATATTAAAAATACTATTTCTTTCACAAATATTTATTTCAACGTCCGCATATCTTTAGCATATCACAAATATGATAAAAATGATATTTTTATCGTTCAAAATATTTATTCAACCAATGGATGGTTTCAACACTTCATAATTTCAATAAAAATGTAATTTTTATTGTTCGATCTTTTTATTCAACACATGAACTTTTCCACTACACACACTTCTCAACAAATGAGTATTTCCACACATGGACATTTTATTTATGTTGTTCATATTAGAAAGATGGGACTTTTATTGTTGAAACTATTTATATAAGGCGAATATTTTTCAGACTTCATATATATATAAAAATGTGATTTTTATTGTTTGAACACTTCGTTCATTCACAAACGAATCTAATTTTCACACAACACTTTTCAACACACAAATATTTCCACACATGGATATATTTTCAATATATGGCTTTAATTTCAACGCATGAAAATAATTTCAACATATGAAAAGAATTCTAACACACAAAGATTATTCAAAATTTCGGCAGCATAACGGCAGGGTAGTTAAAACCGGCACCGTCCCTAGTACGGCTCCTCGCTCTACCTTAAAACCTCGCGGTTTTTGACAATGGGGATTCATGCATCTAATTCGCACACAGGCGGAATGTTTATTTTTATTTCCACAAATATTTTCAATTCATTTCAATCACCAATGGGTATTTTTCCACCACAACCAAACAATATCAACCACAAACAATTATTCAACCATTCGTGTTTTTCACCCAATATTTCACACCAATTCACCACAATAAATATCGTCCATGGTTTGTGGACGAGGGGAGTATATATATATATATATAATATAATATAATATATATTTGCTATATTTCACTAGCATTTCAACACATATATCACTTATTCTATGCATGTAAAAATTCATACTTCGCTTATATAGCTTACACTACGCATGTACATGAGGTATACAACACGTATGTAATTTATATTTCGCTTATATAAATTATAAACGACATTTTCCATTCAATTTCACGTTAATTTAGATTTCTCACCTTGGTTTTCTGAGCGCTAAAAATCGATACGATGTCAGAAAAATCCGCAGCTTCTTCTATTGGGTAGAGAGCTTCCTTGCGGTCTCGATGTTTCCTGTTTCATCGAATTTCGTCAACACACCAAAAAGATATGATTTTTCAAAGTGTAAAGATCAAAGAAAACTCACTTTCACGAAGCTTCAAAACTAGGTTTATAGTTTTCGCGAAATCCGTGGCACGTGGGGACGATCGGGGAGTTGGACGTAGAAGAGGGAAGAGAGGGCTTTAAATCGGTGGTGGTTTGGTGGCGTTCGGTGGTCGGTGGCGTTCAGGGCGGCGGCGGGAAGTGTTCGACTTCCTGGCGTCGATACAGGCGGAGGAGGCGACGAGGGTGGCAGCGGTGGGGTCGGATTTGAAGAGGAGGCTGAGGCGCGTCGAATGGTGGCGGCGGCGAAGGCTGTAGGTGGCGGTAGCGGCGGCGGAGGAGGAGAGAAGGTGGTGAATGGGTTTCACCGTTGATCGGGGGGGTTTTTTTTATTTTTTTTATTTTAAGAATTATGAATGGAAATTTTTGATTGGCCCATAATTTCAATAAATTTTTAAATAGTGTTTTCTCAAACAAACTCCTTTTTAAACCCAACAACTGTCGCCCCTAGCCAAATACCCCCATTCCGGACACAATGGGATATGTTTCGTAGGCCAATTCAACTGTTACAATCAGTTATTTTTCAAATTAAAGTATAAAACATTTAATTTTTAACTCTGAACGCACATTTCAATTTGCCCGGGCCACAAACTGGTTCGAAAAATTCCAGAAAAATAAATCTAGCTATGTTTTGACGCTACGGTCCCAACAAAACTAGTTTCGTCGAATTCTGAGGTTGTTTGAAAAATGGCCATTTTCTGGTCGATCCAATTTAACAGAAATCGACCAAACACATTTTCTTTTGCCACGCTCACATACTAGCTTCAAAAATTATGAAATTTGAAACCTAGCAATAGTTTGACATCCCGGACCCAACAAAAGTGGTTTCGTCGAATTCCGAGGTCGTATGCAAAATATCAATTTTCCAGGCCTATATATTCTATATACCGACTCTTCTGAAAATTCATTCGGCCATAACTTTTGATTCCCGTTATGAAACTTCGATTTTTCAGATTCGTTAGAAAGGTATTGACTAACAGATTTAAATATTTTTGGTTTCGCTAAAATCCGTTATATTTTCCATCCTGCATAGTCGGTCAAAGTTTGAATTCGAATTTTCAAACTGACTCACTATTTCTAATTCACTATTTTATTGAAATATTCTATTTCAATTGTTCAAATTCCTTTGAAATAACCAATTTAAAAATTTTAAATTGGCTCGTATTTTCCGGGTTATTACATTGTTAAAGATTTAAAAGGTTGAACTTTGTCTATTTCTAGGTTAGGAATGTTGTTCAGTTAAGGTCTAAGAGGTAATTATACCCCCACTTGATTGAATTCGTTTTTAACTAAGGGATGGGTAAGGTTCGATAGTGAAGATTGATTAAGTGAATTTAGTTAATGAGTGTAATGGTTTAAATTGGCTTAGTGATGTTTTATTTAAACATCTGTTTAAATCAAATGAATAAATTTTGGAAACATTTTCCAAATATAATCAGAGATATTTTCTAATCATAGAAAATGAAATGTTGATGAGAAAGAATACTGGAATGACAGTGATATGTGAAACAGAGATGGAAATGTTTTCCAATGATTGATGACGTATACTTCCTAAATTTAGAAAATAAGAAATGTTAAGTATATAGAAATGGGAAGTGTATAAATAAATGATAAATTTAATTAAAAGAGATAAGTGTTGGTTGATAATTGATCGATCGAAATTCTACCTGGAAATAAGATCGTTGGTTGTACACCTATTTTTCTTTGATAGTTAAATCACCGACTATCGAAGTTTTTGACCATTTTTCCGTCGTCAATACGGAGAGACCGGGATTAGATTCATCATCTGAAAACCACTCTGTATGGACGTTAGCGTTGCGATCAAATATGATGAAAATAATTGAAGATGGAGTTATGCAAGGGCTATCCTGTTTGCGGAATAGTGCCTTCGGTTTGTCCAGTCCCAGGACAACGTGAATGGACGAATGTCTGACAGAGTATATCTAACGGATCGCGTAAGTTGATCTCTTCAAACGTACTAACGTTTGGTGGCGGAGGAATTTGTTTCTCTTAGCTTTATACCTGTGGTATTCTTGGGGAAATCAATTTGTGATTTGACGGGTATGACGATGTGGCATTCAAAGCGAATGGTGGTCAGGTGTATCAAAGATACGTTATGAACTCAAGCCTCATCAACCGGGAAATGAAAGAACTCGGGCAGGCAGCATGGCTAAGTGGGTCGCTCCCATTAGGGTGTATATCACCTATCTAGAGAAAATCCAATTCATTCTTTTATCTACGATGATGTCCCTTTTCGGGAAACGGTGGGTAGCTCCCAACCGTTGGTGATATACATTCGATACACTCAAGCGAAATGAATGGTCGGCCATGTGTGGGCCGGGTTGCAAGATGTTCTTGTTGAACCCAGTGTATTTTCCTCTAGAGATACACTATCGGCAGGTGGTCCCATACCTTGTCACAGTTAGAATCCAATTTCCAATAAGCGCCCGCGGTTTTGATTTGTATACTATATATGTGGAACGTGAGATGCAAGCGTTCTGCTAGATTGCTATTTACTTGTGATTAGACATTATTATAATATCCGAAAAGTATTGATTTCCAAAAATGTTTTGGTTATCGTAAGGTAAAAACCGTCCGTGTTTATGTGTGGATCGGTCTTACGATTACCTTTTCTTTTGAAAAGAAATTTTGAAAAGTTAAATCAAATGATTTGAGTTTACTCACACCAGTCCCATGACTGACCCAGAGTTTATTTTGTTTTGTTTTCCCTAAACTCTTGGGTGCCCAAATATGTACGGGCAGTCAAGTAGTTCAGGTCTTTACAGATATACTTGGAGGAGCTTGAAGCAGGAGGCTTCAGGATTATATAGCTATTGTTATTTCCACTATGTGTAAGTGTTGTACTCTGATAATGTTATTATACTGTTTTATTGCAAAGTTATGTTATATATTATATTTTATTCGTTCCGCTGTGAGATTCATGTTTACTCTGATTGTGTTCTTCTTCTTCTTCTATTCTAATTTTCTATCTTATCTATTCTCCCCCTCTAACTTCTTTCTATTAATGATCAGGAATTTCCAATGTCTGAATAGTCAACATGGTAGTTTGTGTTGATTTTCGGAGTCGAAAATCCCGGGTCGTTACAGTGGTATTAGAGCTGAAGGTTAATTGATTACCTTGGTTCTGTGGCGTGACTCAGTAGAGATGGGGTTAGTAATACCCTAGATTGAGTTTGAGTGTATATATACGAGTGAACGTATTTGTATATTTTATAAAAATTGTTTTATATTGTGGAGATTTATTGATTGAGTTGTTTATGAATTTTGGTCGATCAGTTTGATCCACTGTATCGGTAGGAGTTTCTAAACACTCGAATACAATGAACCGACATAGTATGTTTTGAAAAAGGGTAAATGAAATAATTTTACTGAAATTATATTTTGATATAAACAAAATATTTATATTTGAAGTATTATAGTACATTGGATGTGTTGGTTGTTATCAAAATCGAATGAAGCTTAAAGTGAGTTGGTTATGTATATATAACCAAATAAAATTCATATACGTGTAATATATGGAATCAGACGAATTAAATCTGAATTTAAATCAGAATTGAAATTAAAACCTTGGAAAATTGAATAAGTGTTTATAAATGGATGTGGATTAACTATATGAGAATTTTAAAATCCTGGGAGATTTTAAATTATTTTCCAAACATTATAAAGATATTTTGAAATAATTTCAAAATGGTAATGGTTAAGAAATGGTTTTGAAAAGTGATATAGTATTGAACTCACTTCGATAGCTGGGAAATAACTCTGATGATGCTGGCCACATCATCAGTGTTCATTTTCGAGTTGTAAGTGACGGATTACTACCAAAGATTTTGTTTTCAAATTATTATGGGAAAAGGAAGTTGTTTTGAATACCGAAAGGGAATAATTTATTTTAGAAAAACTAAACTGTTTAAAATCCCCAGGAAGATAGTATGAATTAAAAACAAATTTAAAGAAAATTGGCGAAAGAAAATTGAAATTGAATTAAAACCAGAAATGGAAATCAAATAGAAATTTGTGAATGCAAACTGGAATTGAATTAAAAACCAGTAAGGGGAAATTGAATTGAAATAGAACGATATCGAATAAAGTTAAAATTGAGAGTTATAAATTTGTCTAAGTATATTGGACGGGTAAGTAAGAGTTGAAATTGGTAATGGAATTTGAGATTGAGAATGAGATTTGGTTTGAAAATAGGATGATTGGATTTGAGAACAGATAATTGGGGATTGATTGGGATGACTTTGGTATATGCTGAATTGGCAGCAGAATGAAAGGATTTAATGATATGCCCGACAAAAAGGTACACGTTCATTTTTATGGATTTGGTGATTTATGGGCCGATTTGGCAAGCCGCTTGGCTGTTTGATTTTCTTTTGGATTGGAGAGGGCCTAGAGAGGCGAGTTGGGATTTGAACTATTGACCGGTACAAAGGCGGTGCTGGCGAAATTTTCTGGAAATTTAGAGTGTTAGAAAATTTACAAGATTTTAGAAAATTTTTGTTGATAAGAATAAATTAATATTTTAATTGGAATTAAACGGGTTCAGTTAAAATTGAAGTTAAAAGTAATTATATAAATTTTAACCCAGTTAATAGAGTCTATCCTCTACCTTAGCAATTTCGAGGACGAAATTATTTTAAGGGGGGAGAATGTAACAACCCGTATTTTTGCGGTATATTTTTTTTAATTATTTAAATAATGGTTTGGTTATTTAAAATTACCATAATTAAATAATATTGAATATTTAATTAATATAAATAATATATTTAATTTCTGAAATAATCAGAAATAGTGGAATTCACAAAATAGTGTGAATTGGATCATCTGTGATATTTAATTCAGTTTAAAATTTAATTGGAATAACGAATATATTATTTAAACGAAGTTTGAATGTATAATTATATTATAATTAAAATCGAGCTCGAAATGGCGCGGTAGTTCGCTATTTGGCGATTTGAACTTCAACTGAATATAGAGGGTCCGTTTGAAATCGGATTTTTGTGAAACAAGAAACGTGCGGAGCTGGTGGAGTATATTTTTCTAATGGAAGAGAAAAATCGGGATTTCATTGTGTAGATTTTGATTTATGTCCAAATCAAATTTTAGAAAAGTCGCCATGGGATTCCTTTATAATTTATATCGATTTATTTATATTTTAAAATGGATTTTTAAATATAAATTTAATATCGATGTAACACTGGATTTGAAATATCGAGTTATAAATCCCAATGTAGCAGTATGATATTCTATTGTGAATATACACGATAATATTTATTTTTAAATATTAAATTTAAATGTTTTTAAATATATTTATATATTTAAATAGGTTATTTAGAGCTTTGAAAATAGTCAGTTTTGCAAACGACCTCAGAATTCGATGAAACTAATTTTGTTGGATCCGTAATATTAATTTATTGCTAGATTTCAGTTTCCGTGATTTTTGAAGTCAGTATGTGGCCATACTGATTTTAGTGTGAAAAACAATCGATAAATTAACCTTTAAAAAATACGCTGTATGAGCAAACGAACTCGGAATTCGACGAAACCAGTTTCGTTGGGACCGTAATGTCGAACTCTAGTCATATAGCCAGTTTCGCGATTTTTGGGTATCGTATGTGACTCTAGGAATTTTAGAGGACACAGAAAAATAGCGTTTGCTTAAAAATTAATATTATAATCGAATAAAAAAATATTAAAAATATGCTATATAATATCCTTATTGCCTTAACCCTAATTCACAACTTCTGTTCAATGAAATTCCGCTGAATTTTTTTCCAACAAATCAAAACCTATTTCGCCACTTTCTAAAATCCAAATAAAACTCAAATGAAATCTATAAAATTGTATACATATATATTTGGAATCGTATGTGAGAGGGCTTCACTCTCGTATTGATTTTTTGCCACTCGATCAACATTCGTCGCGGCTTACTTTAGTATAGTAAACCTAGGGTTCGGAGATGGTGAAGATAGGAGCTTCGGTTTGTATTTGTGATGACATTTTTGGAGTGAGGAGTTGATTTTGGTCTTGAGTGCAAAATCTGGGAGGGATTCATACCAAAAGAGGTCGGTACCTGCTGTTGAGTTGGGCGTTATACTGTTCAAACGCGATTTGTAGGTTGGAGCGCGAGTTGTTGAGGGTTACACGAAGTTGAAGAGGAGGTTGATGTATGAAGTTTGGAAGTGGTTTCGGTGAATTTAGTGGAGGAAAAGGGGTTCGGTGCTTTCACCCGTCCAGTGAGGACGGTGCTGGAATCACAGTGTACAGGAAGGGGATCGAGCTCTGTTTTGTGGAGTGGTGGGTATGTAGAAATCGAAGAGGGGAATTACTGTGATTTTTGTTTGATTTTAAACAAGGTGATGGAGGAGAATGATTGAGAGAAAGGGGGCGCAATGGCCTTCAAAAATGGGATCGGTAATTTTTGTTTCCACGATAAGGAAGGAGAGGATGAGCGGGTCTGTGTAACGTTGGGCCTGGGAAGTGCAGATGGGTCGTTTTGGTTTCAAGGGGTGAGGCCCAACAATTTTAAAATCCATGTTTTATTTTATTTTAAAATTTACCTTAACTTGTAACCTTTATATCTCTGTCATACGAAATCAGAATTTGACGAAACAAGAACCGTTAGGATTGTATGGACGGTGGCTACGCAATGGAACTGACGGGGATCGAATCGAAGCAAGTTACAATTTATAGTGAAATAAATTGTCAGAATCAAATCGATGACAATTATCGTTATTTAACGATCATCGACCAATGTGAGTAATCTCACCAACTCTGCTCAATTTATATTTTTATAAAATATTTTTAGAATTTATAAATAACGGTTGTTTGTTGTGTGTTGGTTGTTTGGTTGAATTGCTAGTTAATTGGTTGAAAATATCGATAACGATATATATAAATCGTTAATCGAATCTTGATTCTGTTTATCAGAATATTTCATACTCGTGTTATTTATGTTGATTAACATCTGTGGATGCAGGGAAACAGGTCGGAGGGACCCAACTGGGTTCCTCAACATTTATTTTACTGTTTTTTTCATATATTTTGTTATATGATTGTAACAACCCGAAAATCTGGGCCAGTTTAAAATTTTTATTTTGGCAATTTTAGCGAATTTTGAATATTTAAAATAGATTATTTTAAATAATATTGTCGAGGAATTTATTTTGAATAGAATTCGAACGTATATATTATACGCGTCGTCGTTAGAATATAAATATTTATATATAATTATAAATAGAATTGAAAATGGCGCGGTAGTTTGATAATTCGATTTCAAACTTCAATTGAATGTACCGGGTGCAAAACAATCCGGATTTTAGTGAAACCAAAAACATTAGGATCTAATTGATAATATCTTTCCAACGAATCCGGGAAATCGAAATTCCATAGCGGGAATCAAAAGATATGTCCAGTTGAAAATTCTGAATAGTCGCTATGGAATTCAGGCCCTTAAAAATAGACATTTTGCAAACGACCTCGGATTTCGACGAAACCAGTTTTGTTGGGTCCGTGATGTTAAGATATTGCTAGATTCCAAATTTCATAATTTTTCGAATCAATATGTGAGCGTGGCAAAGGAAGACGCGTTTGACCGGTTTTAGTTGATTTTAATCGACTGGAAATTGGCCATTTTTCCAACGGTCTCAGAATTCGACGAAACTAGTTTTGTTAGGACCGTATCGTCAATACGAAGCTAGAAAGTATTTTTCGGGAATTTTTCTAGTTAGTATGTGACCCCGGTAATTTGAAATTTATGTTTAAAATTCAATATTGCGATTTAAATGTAAATTCAAAGGAAACTGATTGTAACGATCGAATCAGCTTACGATATATATCCCATTGTGTTCGGAATGGGGGTAAAACGCTATGGACGACAGGCGGTGGGCCTCGTTTAGAGGTCGTATGAAAAAGTCAACTTTATGCAATTAAAATAATATTAAAAAAAAATATCTTCCTCCTTTTAACTTCTGGCACCTCCCCCGTTCTTAAATCAGAAAATTAGAAAAAAAAAAGAGAAAAGGATTCGACGAAGATGGAAGCCGCCTCCCCGTGATGACCGACGATGGCCACGCCCCCTCCAGCATCTCCCCCACCGACGCGAGACCCTCCAGTCTCTTCCCTCTCTCCCCACGCTCCTCCGTAGAAGCCGCAAAGCCTGGCTCGAGACCGCCCAACCCTAGACGCTACCGAAGCTCAGCCCTCCGCTACCAACGTCGAAGACAGCTCCGGCGACGGCTCCTCCTCCAGCGACGCTTCGATTAATCCAAACCCTAAATGTTGACTGTAAGTTTTATAACTCCTTTTTATTTATAAAATTCGATTCTTATTTACTTAAAGTTCATTGATTTTTCTTAGGTAAGAGCTGAATTTTTTTTGTATATGAAGCACTAATTTTATTTTTTTTTATTTAAAGAACTGATTTTTACTTCATAAAAGAAGTGATTTTGAATATGAGATTAGCATTGATTTTAAATGAAGAAAAGTTTGGATTTTTGATAATGAAAGGATTAGATTTTAATAGAAGTAAAAATATGATTTTTATATTTTTAAAGTAATAAAAATATGATTTTTATATTTTTAAAGTAATAAAAATATCGTTTTTATATTTTTAAAGTAATAAAAATATGGTTTTTATATTTTTAAAGTATTAAAAATATAATCTTTACTATATAGAAGATGTAAAAATGTGATTTTTATATTTTTAAAGAATTAAAAATATAATTTTTACATGTTAGAAATATTAAAAATATCATCGTTATATATGTAGCAAAGTAAAAGTTTGATCTTTATATATGTGGCGATATAAGAAGAATGCGATTTTTATTATATGTATAACAAAGTAAAAATTCGATTTTTATATATATAATAGCAAAGTAAAAATTCGATTTTTATATATTGAGTAGCAAAGTAAAAATGTGATTTTACGTATGTAGAGAATACGGGCAGAGAGCGTGACAAAGATGCAAGAACGATGAAGACTTCTATAAATGAAGAGTCAAGATGATTGGATAGCTATCGGTGAGAATTTCTCACCTTTCAATTTAGTTTTCTAGTTATATATATATATACTAGGATGTAGACGGTGCTTAGTAGCACCCGACACAACCGTCCACAGACCATGGACTTGTTTGTTTGGTTGCATAGATTAGTCAGATTATTTGATTTGAATTTGGTTGTTTGGTGAATTTGATTGATGTGTGAATGGCGTGGGCCTTCACTAGACCGGGGATAAGGCTAGGCCTTGTCCCGTTTCTAGTATCGTGCCGTTATGCCGCCGAAATTTTCTAAAATATGTTAGAAAAATAAAAATATCATTTTATTGAATAAATGAACCGAATAGAATATTCATAGGTTGAATAAAATGTTTTATCGTTAAAAATATAATTTTTAACGTGAAAGTGAATAAATAAATATTTATAAACAAATCGGCCGATTTGTTTATATACACTGATTTGACTGATATTGATTGGGACGATAAATTTTACACATCGCCCAACTGCACAACTAAAATCTGTGTTTGATTGTTTGAAAACCCCACACGGGTGTTGGGATGAAATATGAATTTCACTCATCCTGATTGATTAAATATGTCGATCGATTGATTGACAGGCTGTTATAAGCGTTAGATATCTATATTTGATGCTTATACAGTGTAGTGCACTTTGGTTGATGGTTGATTATCTATCGTTGCTATTATATACATTTGTTGTATGGAATCCATATAATTAACTTTATATGGTAATTGATTGGGCCTCATTTCAATTTAGAAAATAAAGAATAATATAAAATAAAGGTTCATGTGTTGACTGTACTCATCCGTTGAGATTAGTCATGTGTTGAACGAAATATTTTAATAATAAATTTTATATCTTTATTCACTATAAAATAAAGGTTCATGTGTTGACAGTACTCATCCATTGAGATTGGTCATGTGTTGAACGAAATATTTTAATAATAAATTTTATATCTTTATTCAATATAAAATAAAGGTTCATGTGTTGACTGTACTCATCCGTTGAGATTAGTCATGTGTTGAACGAAATAATTTAACAAAAATTGTCACACGTGGACAGTACTCATTCGTTGAGATTAGTCGTGTGTTGACAAAAATAAATATTCATTTGTTGAATAGAATATTTGAAAATAGAAATATATGAAGCCGTGTTGGTAAGATTGACGCCATTTTGACGCGAACGATATTTATATCGATTTTATCCATTTCGAAATGAATTGAATTGAAAACGATTTCGAAATGAATTGAATTGAAAATGATTTCGAAATGAATTGAATTGAAAACGATTTCGAAATGAATTGAATTGAAAACGATTTCGAAATGAATTGAATTGAAAACGATTTCGAAATGAATTGAATTGAAAACGATTTCGAAATGAATTGAATTGAAAACGATTTCGAAATAAATTGAATTGAAAACGATTTCGAAATGAATTGAATTGAAAACGATTTCGAAATGAATTGAATTGAAATTGAATTGAATTCAAACTGAATTGAAATTTGAATTGAATAGAAATGAACTTTAAAACGAATTTATAAAGAAGAATTCGGTTTTTCTTTGGATTGAAATGGAAGTTGAAATTGTTTTTGAAACGAATTTAAAACTATTTATATAATTCGTTTTAAATAGAAATCGACGAAATATATATTATATATATTATATATATAATATAATGGCCTGAATAGAACGCGCCGCGCCGCGGCAGTTCGTGAATTTCGACCATTTATTTCAAACGGACATTACGGGAGATCCGACCGTCGGATTCTCCTAAAACCGGAACCGTTGGGTTCGTATGGAAAAGAGCTTTCTAACGAATATTAGAAATTTGAAATCTAACGGTTGGATTTGGAGTTACGTCCAAATCAAATTTGAAAAAGGTCGTTGTAAGTGCAGTTCGATGGCCGTTGATGGAAATCGACTGTACGGGCCTTGATAAAATTATTAAAAATAGTAATAATTTGTGTAAAATCATAAGAAATGATTTAGAAAGAATTGGGATGAAAAACTCCATATTTGAGAAGATAAAAATAGATTTTTTATCGAAATGAACTAGTTTTGAACTAGAATTACAATTCTATTTATTTTTAATTAAATAAATTGAATTTGAAATGGTTTTGAAAATAACCAGAATTTCCAATGATTGCATTGGAATGGATTTGAATCGAAATTGCCTTCGGAATATTTCGATGTTGGATTTCGTGATGATACAGATATTGTTATGGGAATTTGAAAGATATATATATATATCGTTATTTCCAATGCGATATTTGTTAGTCGTAGAATTTGATATTGAATATAAGCCGGTATATTTTCTATTCAGAGCCTTGTATTGAATATCAAATGTGATTTGGGTTTGTCGTGAATGGTGTCTTCACTAACACTGTTCTTGAACCCAGTTGAGAAAAGATTAAATCTTTTTATTTAGATTTAATGAAGTGTACCAATTCAATAATATTTAATTGGAATTGAATTGATATTGATATTGGGTTTATCGTGAACAGTGTTTTAAATAACACTTGTTCTTTAACCCGATAATTAATGGAATGATTTTTGGGTTTATCGTGAACAGTGTTTTAAATAACACTTGTTCTTTAACCCGATAATTAATGGAATGATTTTTGGGTTTATCGTGAACAGTGTTTTAAATAACACTCGTTCTTTAACCCGATAATTAATGAATGTGGTTTTGGGTTTATCGTGAACCGTGTTTTAAATGACACTGATTCTTTAACCCAGTCGAAGATTAAAACTAAGTGGAGTTTTAATGAATCTTTAATTAGATTGAAATGATCGAAAATGGAGTATCACCAGTTTTGCTCCAGGCGATAGTTAAATCTTTAATTAGATTTGAACGTGTAATGGTAATTGAATTTACCGATAACACTGTGGTGTTAGATATGAAGTATTACCAGTTTTACTTCATGGGATGAATAGGTTGGGATGGGGAAATTAAAATAAATGATTACTTCGGTAAGGTTCGCTAATCCCGACTAGTTTGAATTGAGATTCAAAAATAGAATAAAGAATAAATTCAAGGAATTTATCTTGGATAAAATTAATGGGAACCTTTCCCTATGATTGTGAAAATCAGAAACTAACTGTCGGTTAGCTAAGCATAATGGTTTTCTGGATATTGATCTGATGTTGGTTTCGGCCTTCGGGGTTAATATTTGGGGAATTATTCTCTTGATTAATTTACGGTTAGTGACTGATGAATTGGAATGAGGCGTATGTTGTGTTTGTGTAACACTTATTTAAAATATACGCGAGTTATTCGGAAAGACCAGGTTTATCCCATTCTGAATAACTGATACGACGATAAGTCGAAGATGAAGACGGTGGTCGAAGACCGGAAGTCTTCACGTCGTTTGGGTGATTACTGATGATCTTGATTGGGCTGTACACCCAAGAAGATGGAAACCGTTGGTGATCGTCCAGACGTACTTGGAGATCGATGGATATGCGGGGTACTAGGTGCCTCCGGTTTCGTTCAGACCCAGAACGGACTTGTAAATGGACTGTGTGTCTGACATCGGATTCCATTCTCTGTGACCGATATAGGTTGCATAGAATGGTTTGCCTGTGTAGCATGCTAAGATGCAAATGATCAAGGTTTCTGTTGAAAAGCAAAGCCTTGTGGTGATGATCAAAGCACAGCCTGTGTGGCACAGCTTTGAGTAACGTGAATTCGCGAGCCTCACACCCCGGTATGAACCAGAAACGGGAGAAAGGACCTCAGGGAGGGCCTACGTTTCCTCCTAGCTAAAAGTGGCGTCAGTGGTTTTACACGCCCTGACGAGTTTGACTTATGTGGTTGTTGCTGTTGCGAGGCGCCTCGGTTAGATCGGACGATCCGGGTCCGATGGAGTCATTCGTTGGCTCGCTTACGCCCCAAAGGGCGGCGAAACGTAGTGCTCAGGCATTTTAATCCACTCCGTGTGGACCGGCCCTGACGATCCAAGGTTCGATGCGTTCTGATCCTGAGACTCGGGCTAGGCAGTCTCGAATTCGGTAAGGACTATCTTTTGCCTTGGTTCATGACGGAAATCCAATTTCCAAATACGTGATCTTGCGGTTTTAGTTGTAATCCTATATATGGCGACATAGTGTTATGGGGCATTCATGCCGCCTATGATTGATACTTATGATTTGAAGTTGTTTTATACACTATGCACTTATAGTAGTATCAAATGATTTGTTTTAAACGTACTAAGCATGTTTGGCTATTATAAGGGAAAACCCTATCCTTGGCTGCGTTGCATTGTGTGATGGGACCTGGGTCTTATAACAGCTTCATTTTTCTTTATTTAGCATTGCGTTGTTTGTTTTATGCACTGGTACTCTTGGGAGGAAACCCGTTCCGTGTTATACAGCGTGGTCCCTTGATTTCCCTAACTTTAAAAATAAAGATTTATAACTGTTTTAGTTCTCACACCAGTCACATGACTGACCTGGAGTTTATTGTTTTAACCTAAACTGTGGGTGCCCTTATTTTGACACGGGCAGCTAGTAGTTTTGGTTTTGCAGATTTATATTCATAGGATCCTGGTTTACAGCTGGAACGGTATCCGGAAAGCTTTGTATCCGTATATCTTCTTCTAGTTGTGTATTGTATTATTTTCCGCTGCGATGTATTTAAATGTAATTTAAATCTCTGATATTTCTGTGTAATATTTATTCATTAATACTCTGTATATTCTTGTAATCTGATGCATTGTTGTAATATACAATGAAATGTTCTTCTGTACGCGTTCTGTTGTGGCTTGTTCTCGAACTATCCGCCGCTTTCCTTCACGGGGAAGTTACGGGTTTTCACGGTTGGTATCAGAGCTTTGGTTTACAAAGCTCAGAGAACAAGGCACATTAGAACCGTACGAAAGAATTCATCAGATATTGGATTAGTAATATCCAATTAGAATGACTCGTTAGAGATAGGATCAGTAGTATCCTAGAACGAGTGTGAAGAGTATATTTTTAAAATGAAAACAAATTTTGTTTTGAAAATCTAAATCAACTATTCGTATTTGATTATTTATTTCATATTGATTAGGACGGTCCAGTATATTAAAATTTTGCATATACGCCTTGCAAACGTGTATTTGAAGTTTTAATATACTGGATAGATATAGAATCACACTCTAGTCGCCCGAAGATGATTCTGATGATAGTTCGAACATCATCAGAATTGGTATTCGTGTTTCGAAGGTGTGATATCTATATATTTCCTATTGACTGGTGTGAGAACCAAAATTAGATAGGGCCTATTGTTGTGATTTGGCATCAAAAATCTGATTTTTGACTATGTATCAAAGTTATCAATTTGAAAACTCTAATCCACTAATTGATTGATGATTGTGTTGTTTGTTTAATTGTTTGATAATTTTGAACCATTATGCCTAATTGCATCAAATATTGAATTGTATTGAAATTGGTCGCATTTGCTTGCATATACATATACTTACATTGAACAGGTCATAGCAAGGAGGCTAGAGCAGAGAATAAAATTTGTTTGCCCGACAAATAGGTACATGTTTATTACATAATTTACTGTTTTGTTTGGGTGATGATGATTTTATGAGCCTATTGGCTAGCCGCTTGGCTTTTTCTTTTTCTTTTTGAGATCTGAAGGACCGGGGAAGCTATTTGAAATTCCCCGATGCTCCCGGTGCAGGGGAGGTTATGGCGAAATATTTCGAAAATTTAGGGTGTTAGCCAAATTTTTGAAGAATTTGAAAATTCTCAGAAACTGAAAAGTTGGAGAATGGAAGCCAGATCGAACGTAGAGTTGATTAATCAAACCACTTTCGACTTTGTTCCTTTTCGGGGACGAAAAGTTTTAAGTGGGGGAGATTGTAACAACCCGAAAATCTGGGCCAGTTTAAAATTTTTATTTTGGCAATTTTAGCGAATTTTGAATATTTAAAATAGATTATTTTAAATAATATTGTCGAGGAATTTATTTTGAATAGAATTCGAACGTATATATTATACGCGTCGTCGTTAGAATATAAATATTTATATATAATTATAAATAGAATTGAAAATGGCGCGGTAGTTCAATAATTCGATTTCAAACTTCAATTGAATGTACCGGGTGCAAAACAATCCGGATTTTAGTGAAACCAAAAACATTAGGATCTAATTGATAATATCTTTCCAACGAATCCGGGAAATCGAAATTCCATAGCGGGAATCAAAAGATATGTCCAGTTGAAAATTCTGAATAGTCGCTATGGAATTCAGGCCCTTAAAAATAGACATTTTGCAAACGACCTCGGATTTCGACGAAACCAGTTTTGTTGGGTCCGTGATGTTAAGATATTGCTAGATTCCAAATTTCATAATTTTTCGAATCAATATGTGAGCGTGGCAAAGGAAGACGCGTTTGACCAGTTTCAGTTGATTTTAATCGACTGGAAATTGGCCATTTTTCCAACGGTCTCAGAATTCGACGAAACTAGTTTTGTTAGGACCGTATCGTCAATACGAAGTTAGAAAGTATTTTTCGGGAATTTTTCTAGTTAGTATGTGACCCCGGTAATTTGAAATGTACGTTTAAAATTCAATATAGCGATTTAAATGTAAATTCAAAGGAAACTGATTGTAACGATCGAATCAGCTTACGATATATATCCCATTGTGTTCGGAATGGGGGTAAAACGCTATGGACGACAGGCGGTGGGCCTCGTTTAGAGGTCGTATGAAAAAGTCAACTTTATGCAATTAAAATAATATTAAAAAAAATAAATATCTTCCTCCTTTTAACTTCTGGCCCCTCCCCCGTTCTTAAATCAGAAAATCAGAAGAAAAAAAAAGAAGAGAAAAGGATTCGACGAAGATGGAAGCCGCCTCCCCGTGATGACCGACGACGGCCACGCCCCCTCCAGCATCTCCCCCACCGACGCGAGACCCTCCAGTCTCTTCCCTCTCTCCCCACGCTCCTCCGTAGAAGCCGCAAAGCCTGGCTCGAGACTGCCCAACCCTAGACGCTACCGAATCTCAGCCCTCTACTACCAACGTCGAAGACAGCTCCGGCGACGGCTCCTCCTCCAGCGACGCTTCGATTAATCCAAACCCTAAATGTTGACTGTAAGTTTTATAACTCCTTTTTATTTATAAAATTCGATTCTTATTTACTTAAAGTTCATTGATTTTTCTTAGGTAAGAGCTGAATTTTTTTTGTATATGAAGCACTGATTTTTTTTTTTTTTTTTAAAGAACTGATTTTTACTTCATAAAAGAAGTGATTTTGAAAATGAGATTAGCATTGATTTTAAATGAAGAAAAGTTTGGATTTTTGATAATGAGAGGATTAGATTTTAATAGAAGTAAAAATATGATTTTTATATTTTTAAAGTAATAAAAATATGATTTTTATATTTTTAAAGTAATAAAAATATGGTTTTTATATTTTTAAAGTAATAAAAATATGGTTTTTATATTTTTAAAGTATTAAAAATATAATCTTTACTATATAGAAGATGTAAAAATGTGATTTTTATATTTTTAAAGAATTAAAAATATAATTTTTACATGTTAGAAATATTAAAAATATCATCGTTATATATGTAGCAAAGTAAAAGTTTGATCTTCATATATGTGGCGATATAAGAAGAATGCGATTTTTATTATATGTATAACAAAGTAAAAATTCGATTTTTATATATATAATAGCAAAGTAAAAATTCGATTTTTATATATTGAGTAGCAAAGTAAAAATGTGATTTTACATATGTAGAGAATACGGGCAGAGAGTGTGACAAAGATGCAAGAACGATGAAGACTTCTATAAATGAAGAGTCAAGATGATTGGATAGCTATCGGTGAGAATTTCTCACCTTTCAATTTAGTTTTCTAGTTATATATATATATACTAGGATGCAGACGGTGCTTAGTAGCACCCGACACAACCGTCCACAGACCATGGACTTGTTTGTTTGGTTGCATAGATTAGTCAGATTATTTGATTTGAATTTGGTTGTTTGGTGAATTTGATTGATGTGTGAATGGCGTGGGCCTTCACTAGACCGGGGATAAGGCTAGGCCTTGTCCCGTTTCTAGTATCGTGCCGTTATGCCGCCGAAATTTTCTAAAATATGTTAGAAAAATAAAAATATCATTTTATTGAATAAATGAACCGAATAGAATATTCATAGGTTGAATAAAATGTTTTATCGTTAAAAATATAATTTTTAACGTGAAAGTGAATAAATAAATATTTATAAACAAATCGGCCGATTTGTTTATATACAGTGATTTGACTGATATTGATTGGAACGATAAATTTTACACATCGCCCAACTGCACAACTAAAATCTGTGTTTGATTGTTTGAAAACCCCACACGGGTGTTGGGATGAAATATGAATTTCACTCATCCTGATTGATTAAATATGTCGATCGATTGATTGACAGGCTGTTATAAGCGTTAGATATCTATATTTGATGCTTATACAGTGTAGTGCACTTTGGTTGATGGTTGATTATCTATCGTTGCTATTATATACATTTGTTGTATGGAATCCATATAATTAACTTTATATGGTAATTGATTGGGCCTCATTTCAATTTAGAAAATAAAGAATAATATAAAATAAAGGTTCATGTGTTGACTGTACTCATCCGTTGAGATTAGTCATGTGTTGAACGAAATATTTTAATAATAAATTTTATATCTTTATTCACTATAAAATAAAGGTTCATGTGTTGACAGTACTCATCCATTGAGATTGGTCATGTGTTGAACGAAATATTTTAATAATAAATTTTATATCTTTATTCAATATAAAATAAAGGTTCATGTGTTGACTGTACTCATCCGTTGAGATTAGTCATGTGTTGAACGAAATAATTTAACAAAATTGTCACACGTGGACAGTACTCATTCGTTGAGATTAGTCGTGTGTTGACAAAAATAAATATTCATTTGTTGAATAGAATATTTGAAAATAGAAATATATGAAGCCGTGTTGGTTAGATTGACGCCATTTTGACGCGAACGATATTTATATCGATTTTATCCATTTCGAAATGAATTGAATTGAAAACGATTTCGAAATGAATTGAATTGAAAACGATTTCGAAATGAATTGAATTGAAAACGATTTCGAAATGAATTGAATTGAAAACGATTTCGAAATGAATTGAATTGAAAACGATTTCGAAATGAATTGAATTGAAAACGATTTCGAAATGAATTGAATTGAAAACGATTTCGAAATGAATTGAATTGAAATTGAATTGAATTCAAACTGAATTGAAATTTGAATTGAATAGAAATGAACTTTAAAACGAATTTATAAAGAAGAATTCAGTTTTGCTTTGGATTGAAATGGAAGTTGAAATTGTTTTTGAAACGAATTTAAAACTATTTATATAATTCGTTTTAAATAGAAATCGACGAAATATATATTATATATATTATATATATAATATAATGGCCTGAATAGAACGCGCCGCGCCGCGGCAGTTCGTGAATTTCGACCATTTATTTCAAACGGACATTACGGGAGATCCGACCGTCGGATTCTCCTAAAACCGGAACTGTTGGGTTCGTATCGAAAAGAGCTTTCTAAGAATATTAGAAATTTGAAATCTAACGGTTGGATTTGGAGTTACGTCCAAATCAAATTTGAAAAAGGTCGCTGTAAGTGCAGTTCGATGGCCGTTGATGGAAATCGACTGTACGCGCCTTGATAAAATTAATAAAAATAGTAATAATTTGTGTAAAATCATAAGAAATGATTTAGAAAGAATTGGGATGAAAAACTCCATATTTGAAAAGATAAAAATAGATTTTTATCGAAATGAACTAGTTTTGAACTAGAATTACAATTCTATTTATTTTTAAATAAATAAATTGAATTTGAAATGGTTTTGAAAATAACCAGAATTTCCAATGATTGCATTGGAATGGATTTGAATCGAAATTGCCTTCGGAATATTTCGATGTTGGATTTCGTGATGATACAGATATTGTTATGGGAATTTGAAAGATATATATATATATCGTTATTTCCAATGCGATATTTGTTAGTCGTAGAATTTGTTATTGAATATAAGCCGGTATATTTTCTATTCAGAGCCTTGTATTGAATATCAAATGTGATTTGGGTTTGTCGTGAATGGTGTCTTCACTAACACTGTTCTTGAACCCAGTTGAGAAAAGATTAAATCTTTTTATTTAGATTTAATGAAGTGTACCAATTCAATAATATTTAATTGGAATTGAATTGATATTGATATTGGGTTTATCGTGAACAGTGTTTTAAATAACACTTGTTCTTTAACCCGATAATTAATGGAATGATTTTTGGGTTTATCGTGAACAGTGTTTTAAATAACACTTGTTCTTTAACCCGATAATTAATGGAATGATTTTTGGGTTTATCGTGAACAGTGTTTTAAATAACACTCGTTCTTTAACCCGATAATTAATGAATGTGGTTTTGGGTTTATCGTGAACCGTGTTTTAAATGACACTGATTCTTTAACCCAGTCGAAGATTAAAACTAAGTGGAGTTTTAATGAATCTTTAATTAGATTGAAATGATCGAAAATGGAGTATCACCAGTTTTGCTCCAGGCGATAGTTAAATCTTTAATTAGATTTGAACGTGAAATGGTAATTGAATTTACCGATAACACTGTGGTGTTAGATATGAAGTATTACCAGTTTTACTTCATGGGATGAATAGGTTGGGATGGGGAAATTAAAATAAATGATTACTTCGGTAAGGTTCGCTAATCCCGACTAGTTTGAATTGAGATTCAAAAATAGAATAAAGAATAAATTCAAGGAATTTATCTTGGATAAAATTAATGGGAACCTTTCCCTATGAATGTGAAAATCAGAAACTAACTGTCGGTTAGCTAAGCAGAATGATTTTCTGGATATTGATCTGATGTTGGTTTCGGCCTTCGGGGTTAATATTTGGGGAATTATTCTCTTGATTAATTTACGGTTAGTGACTGATGAATTGGAATGAGGCGTATGTTGTGTTTGTGTAACACTTATTTAAAATATACGCGAGTTATTCGGAAAGACCGGGTTTATCCCATTCTGAATAACTGATACGACGATAAGTCGAAGATGAAGACGGTGGTCGAAGACCGGAAGTCTTCACGTCGTTTGGGTGATTACTGATGATCTTGATTGGGCTGTACACCCAAGAAGATGGAAATCGTTGGTGAACGTCCAGACGTACTTGGAGATCGATTGATATGCGGGGTACTAGGTGCCTCCGGTTTCGTTCAGACCCAGAACGGACTTGTAAATGGACTGTGTGTCTGACATCGGATTCCATTCTTTGTGACCGATATAGGTTGCATAGAATGGTTTGCCTGTGTAGCATGCTAAGATGTAAATGATCAAGGTTTCTGTTGAAAAGCAAAGCCTTGTGGTGATGATCAAAGCACAGCCTGTGTGGCACAGCTTTGAGTAACGTGAATTCGCGAGCCTCACACCCCGGTATGAACCAGAAACGGGAGAAAGGACCTCAGGGAGGGCCTACGTTTCCTCCTAGCTAAAAGTGGCGTCAGTGGTTTGACACGCCCTGAAAAGTTTGACTTATGTGGTTGTTGCTGTTGCGAGGCGCCTCGGTTAGATCGGACGATCCGGGTCCGATGGAGTCATTCGTTGGCTCGCTTACGCCCCAAAGGGCGGCGAAACGTAGTGCTCAGGCATTTTAATCCACTCCGTGTGGACCGGCCCTGACGATCCAAGGGTCGATGCGTTCTGATCCTGAGACTCGGGCTAGGCAGTCTCGAATTCGGTAAGGACTATCTTTTGCCTTGGTTCATGACGGAAATCCAATTTCCAAATACGTGATCTTGCAGTTTTAGTTGTAATCCTATATATGGCGACATAGTGTTATGGGGCATTCATGCCGCCTATGATTGATACTTATGATTTGAAGTTGTTTTATACACTATGCACTTATAGTAGTATCAAATGATTTGTTTTAAACGTACTAAGCATGTTTGGCTATTATAAGGGAAAACCCTATCCTCGGCTGCGTTGCATTGTGTGATGGGACCTGGGTCTTATAACAGCTTCATTTTTCTTTATTTAGCATTGCGTTGTTTGTTTTATGCACTGGTACTCTAGGGAGGAAACCCGTTCCGTGTTATACAGCGTGGTCCCTTGATTTCCCTAACTTTAAAAATAAAGATTTATAACTGTTTTAGTTCTCACACCAGTCACATGACTGACCTGGAGTTTATTGTTTTAACCTAAACTCTGGGTGCCCTTATTTTGACACGGGCAGCTAGTAGTTTTGGTTTTGCAGATTTATATTCACAGGATCCTGGTTTACAGCTGGAACAGTATCCGGAAAGCTTTGTATCCGTATATCTTCTTCTAGTTGTGTATTGTATTATTTTCCGCTGCGATGTATTTAAATGTAATTTAAATCTCTGATATTTCTGTGTAATATTTATTCATTAATACTCTGTATATTCTTGCAATCTGATGCATTGTTGTAATATACAATGAAATGTTCTTCTGTATGCGTTCTGTTGTGGCTTGTTCTCGAACTATCCGCCGCTTTCCTTCACGGGGAAGTTACGGGTTTTCACAATGATGTGATATGAAATTTGTTGTTGATTTTGTATGGTTGAATGATAACGATTATTGTTATATGGTACGTTGAATACCATAGGGAATACTGGAATATTAAAAGGGAAATTTTCAATGTTATATTGAGAAAGAAATATTTATAAAATCAAAAGATTTTATAAAAAGAAAACTATTTATTTAGAAAATAAATAGATTAAAAAGGAATATTTATTTGTTAATCAAATAGGTAAAAATTGAAAAGAAATATTTGTAAACCATTTACAAATAGAATTGAAATGGGGTATTTATTTGAAAAATAAATAGAATAGAAAGAGGAAATATATGAAACAAATATAAAAGGGAATAGTTAGATTATCAAAGGAATTACTTATAAAATCAATAGATTTTATAAATAGAAAATATTTTATAAAACAAATAGAATTATCAAAAAGGGATGTATTTAGTAAATAAATAGATTATAAAACGAAATACTTGAAAAGTGAATAGAATAGTATAAAAGAGGATTTTATATTTGAAAGGGTTAGACCCATGCTTCGCACACGGGTATAATATGCTATGGATTTAAAGTAAAGATTCTAAATAAAATCTATTCTAACCGATAGATTGAGAAGATAAATTTATAAATAATATTGTATAAAGTAAATAAAATGTTTATCATTGGATAAATAGAATATATAAGTCAGGACTTATATAGAGAAGTAAGAATCGATTTCAACATCGATATTTGAAACTGAATATACGTAGAGTTAATCAAAGGAGTTAATCAGTTAGAGTTAATCAGATAGAGTTAATCAAATTAGGATTAATTGAATATTTGTTATTCAATTAGAGTTGATCGAATATAGTTATTTGAGATAGAGTTAGTCAAACATAGTTATTTAGGATATGTTGCCATTTCGTACGACTCCTAGCGTAATTTGCAGGGCTGTAGATAGCCTATGGCGGTCGGATGTTTCCTGAGGGAATCAGGCGTAACCATTGTGATCGTTGCGATCTAGAGTCAAGCGAATGGAGTTAAATCGAATATTAACCATTCGAAATAAAGTTAAAACAGACTTAGTTATTCGAATATAAGTTAATCGAATATTAGTTATTCAACAGGAGTTATATAAGTTGAGTTAAATAAGTTGAGTTAAATAAGTTAAGTTAATCCAAGTGGAGTTAATCGAGTTGAGTTAGTCAAAATGAGTTAATCAAACCGAGTTAATCAAAATGAGTTAATCCAAAGGAGTTATTCGAGATAGTTTATTCGAATAAAATTAATGGAGATTAATCGAATGTAAATCATTCGAAGAGAATTAATCGAATGTAAATCATTCGAAGAGATATTATCGAATATAGTTATTCGAAGAAAGAGTTATCGAATATAGTTTATTCTAAAAGGAGTTATCGAATAGATATTCGAAAAAGAGAATTATATATTGAATTCGATTATATCGAATTCGGGAAAGTAATATTTACTTTTCGGTTTAATCAAGATTTACTTATTTATTAATAGATTAGTTGTTTAGTTATTTAGTTAAATTAAGGAATAAAAGTTACATTTTGTAGTTGGATATTTAAGAAGAAAGGAGTTATAACGCTATAGTTAAAATCATTATTTTAAAATAAAGAAGGGGATTCATAAATAGAATCCGAGTTACGTAAGGAAGTTGTTAAAGATTTAAAAGGTTGAACTTTGTCTATTTCGAGGTTAGGAATGTTGTTTAGTTAAGGTCTGAGAGGTAATTATACCACAACTTGATTGACTTCGTTTTTAACTAAGGGATGGGTAAGGTTCGATAGTGAAGATTGATTAAGTGAATTTAGTTAATGAGTGTAATGGTTTAAATTGGCTTAGTGATGTTTTATTTAAACATCTGTTTAAATCGAATGAATAAATTTTGGAAACATTTTCCAAATATAATCAGAGATATTTTCTAATCATAGAAAATGAAATGTTGATGAGAAAGAATACTGGAATGACAGTGATACGTGAAACAGAGATGGAAATGTTTTCCAATGATTGATGATGTATACTTCCTAAATTTAGAAAAAAAGAAATGTTAAGTATATAGAAATGGGAAATGAATAAATAAATGATAAATTTAATTAAAAGAGATAAGTGTTGGTTGATGATTGGTCGATCGAATTTCTATCTGGAAATAAGATCGTTGGTTGTACACCTATTTTTCTTTGATAGTTAAATCACCGACTATCGAAGTTTTTGACCATTTTTCCGTCGTCAATACGGAGAGACCGGGATTAGATTCATCATCTGAAAACCACTCTGTATGGACGTTAGCATTGCGATCAAATATGATGAAAATAATTGAAGACGGAGTTATGCAAGGGCGATCCTGTTTACGGAATAGTGCCTTCGGTTTGTCCAGTCCCAGGACAACGTGAATGGACGAATGTCTAACAGAGTATATCTAACGGATCGCGTAAGTTGATCTACGTTTGGTGGCGGAGGAATTCGTTTCTCTTAGCTTTATACCCGTGGTATTCTTGGGGAAATCAATTTTTGATTTGACGGGTATGACGATGTGGCATTCAAAGGGAATGGTGGTCAGGTGTATCAAAGATACGTTATGACCTCAAGCCTCCTCAACCAGGAAATGACAGAAATCGGACAGGCAACATGGCTAAGTGGGTCGCTCCCATTAGGGTGTATATCACCTATCTAGAGAAAATCCATTTCATTCTTTTATCTATTATCGATGCTGTCCCTTTTTGGGAAACGGTGGGTAGCTCCCAACCGTTGGTGATATACATTCGATACACTCAAGCGAAATGAGTGGTCGATCATGTGTGGGCTGGGTTGCAAGACGTTCTTGTTGAACCCAGTGTATTTGCCTCTAGAAATACACTATTGGCAGGTGGTCCCATACCTTGTCACAGTTGGAATCCAATCTCCAATAAGCTCCCGCGGTTTTGATTTGTATACTATATATGTGGAACGTGAGATGCAAGCGTTCTGCTAGATTGCTAATTACTTGTGATTAGACATTATTATAATATCAGAAAATTATCGATTTCCAAAAATGTTTTGGGTTATCGTAAGGTAAAAACCGTTCGTGTTTATGTGTGGATAGGTCTTACGATTACCTTTTCTTTTGAAAAGAAATTTTGAAAAGTTAAATCAAATGATTTGAGTTTACTCACACCAGTCCTATGACTGACCCGGAGTTTATTTTGTTTTGTTTTCCCTAAACTCTTGGGTGCCAAATTTGTATGGTCAGTCAAGTAGTTCAGGTCTTTACAGATATACTTGAAGGAGCTTGAAGCAGGAGGCTTCAGCATTATATAGCTATTGTTATTTCCGCTGTGTGTAAGTGTTGTACTCTGATAATGTTATTATACTGTTTTATTGCAAAGTTATGTTATATATTATATTCTATTCGTTCCGCTGTGAGATTCGTGTTTACTCTGATTGTGTTCTTCTTCTTCTTCTTCTTCTTCTATTCTAGTTTTCTATCTAATCTATTCTCACCCTCTAACTTCTTTCTATTAATGATCAGGAATTTCCGATGTCTGAATAGTCAACATGGTAGTTTGTGTTGATTTTCGGAGTCGAAAATCGCAGTTCGTTACATAGAGCGTCTCGAAGTGGTAAGGACGATCCCTTGCCTTGGTTCGCAGATGGAAATCCAACTTCCAATACGTGACATTTTTGGTTTTGATTGTAGAGCCTAGTATTGGCGACATGATATATGGTACCCATGCCGTCTATGATTCATACTTATGATTGAAATTGTTTTGACACTATACACTTATAGTAATAATAAAACATGAAATTTAGCTTATCAAGCATTCTTTGGCTTTTATAAGGTAAAACCCTATCCTACGGCTTGTGTTGCATTGTGTGATGGGACCTGGGTCTTATAATAGCTTCATTGTTCTTTATTTAGCATTGCGCTGTTGTTTTACGCACTGGTATTCTTGGGAGGAAACCCGTTCCGTGTTATACGGCGTGGTCCCTTGATTTACCTAACTTTAAAATAAAGATTAATAACTGTTTTAGTTCTCACACTAGTCACATGACTGACCTAGAGTTTATTGTTTTAACCTAAACTCTGGGTTCCTTTATTTTCGACACAGGCAGCTAGTAGTTTTGGGTTTGCAAATTTATATTCACAGGGTCCTGATTTACAGCTAAAGCAGTATTCGGAAAGCTCTGTATCCATGTATCTGTTTTCAGTTGTGCTTTGTATTGTTTTTCCGCTGCGATGTATTTAAATGTAATTTAAATATCTGATATTTTCTGTGTAATATTTATTCATACTCTGTAATATTCTTTTATTCTAATGAAATTGTTGTAATAAGCAATGAAATGTTCTTCTGTTTGCGTTCCGATTTGTTGTGTTCTCAAAACAATCAGGGGTTTCGAACGGTCTTAGTCGGTTTAGCGATCGATTCGGATCGAGCGAAATTCCTTGTTGTTACATTTGGTATCAGAGCCTTGGTTTACAGAGCTCGGAGAACAAGACATATTAGACCCGAACGAAAGAATTCATCAGAGATTGGATCAATAATATCCAATGAGAATGACTCGTTAGAGATGGGATCAGTAGTATCCTAGAACGAGTGTGAAGAGTGATGTTTTTAAAATAAAATTGAAAACAAGTTTTGTTTTGAAAATTTAAACTTTATTATTCGTATTTGAATATTTATTTTAAATTGATTTGGGCAATCGAGTATATAGAGATTTTAATATACGTCTGATCCACGTGTATACGAAGTCTTAATATAATGGATAGATATAGAATCACACTCTAGTCGCCCGAAGATGGTTCTGATGATCGCTATAGCGATCACATCAGCAGTATTCATGTTCGAGTTTCGAAGGTGGGACGTCTATATATTTCCTATTGACTGGTGTGAGAACCAAAACTTGATAGGGCTTATTGTTGTGATTTGGCATCAAAAATATGATTTTTGGCTATGGATTAAAGTTATGTGATTGAGACGTTATTCAACTAATTGATTGCTGATTGTTGATTGTGTTATATGATTATTGAAACCAATATGTAAACGAATGGTAATTTAGCCAAATTGAATCAAAATGTTGAACTGAATTGAAAATTATTTGGAAATGCATACATGTACTTACATTGAATAGGTCATAGCAAGGAGGCTAGAGAAGAGGAATAAAATTGTTTGCCCGACAAAAAGGTACATGTTTATTGTATTTCTTGGGTTTTTGATGATTTTATGAGCCGATTGGCTAGCCGCTTGGTTGTTTCTTTTTGGATTGGTGAGGGCCATGGGAGGCTATTTGAAATATCCCGAAGCTCCCGGTGCAGGGGAGGTTATGGCGAAATTTTTCAAAAATTTAGGGTGTTAGCCAAATTTTTGAAAATTTTGAAAAGTTCTTAGAAACTGAAAAGTTGAAGAACTTAAGCCGTAATGAAAATACTGGAAGTTGAGTTGATTTGTAAAACAACTTTCAGCTTCGTTCCTTTTCGGGGACGAAAAGTTTTAAGCGGGGGAGATTGTAATAACCCGAAAATCTGAGCCAATTTAAAATTTTTATTTTGGAAATTTTGATGAATTTTGAATATTTAAAATGATTTATTTTAAATAATAACGACAAGAAATTTATTTTGAATAGAATTATAACGTATATATTTATTTGAATCGAC
This sequence comes from Allium sativum, assembly GCA_030737875.1. Lineage (NCBI taxonomy): Eukaryota > Viridiplantae > Streptophyta > Magnoliopsida > Asparagales > Amaryllidaceae > Allium > Allium sativum. Next base: position 461,652,912 of record CM060920.1, read on the forward strand.
GTTAGAATATAAATATTTATTTTTAATTATAAAAGGAATTGAAAATGGCACGGTAGTTCGAAAATTCGATTTCAAATTTCAAATGAATGTATAGGATTCAAAATAATCCGGATTTTAGCAAAACCGAAAATATTAGAATCTAATTGAAAATATCTTCCCAACGAATCCGAAAAATTGAAATTTCATAGCGGGAATAGAAAGTTATGCCCAGTTGAAAATTCAGAATAGTCGCTATGGAATTTTGGCCCTTAAAAATGAAAAATTTGCAAACGACCTCTATTTTCGACGAAACCACTTTTGTTAAATCCGGGATGTAAAGTTATTGCTAGATTCCAAAATTCGTAATTTTCTAAATCAATATGTGAGCGTGGCACATGAAAACGTGTTTTGACAATTTCAATCAATTTCGATCGACCAGAAAATGGCCATTTTTCAAACAATCTCAGAATTTGATGAAATTAGTTTTGTTAGGAACGTATGGTCAATACGAAGCTAGAAAATATTTTTCAGGAATTTTTAGAGTCCATACGTGGCCCCATTAAATTGAAATGTACGTTTAAATAAAATATATACTGATTTATATTTTATTGTAAAGTGAAACTGATCGAAACAGTCAAACCGGCTTACCGGACATATCCCGTTGCGTTCGGAATGGGGGTAATTAGCTAGGAATGACAGTCGTTGGATGTGAATTGGAGTTCAGATAAAAGTTCACCTTTTTGAATTAAAATAATAATAAACAAATTAAAAATAAACCCTCTCCCATATCAATTCTCTCTCACTCACAGTGGAGATATTAAAAAAAAGGACCTCGTGCCCCAGACCCGTCGACGCCGCCGGAGGAGCTCACCGCGCAACCTGCCAGTCGCGGCCCTGCCTCCGATTCATCCTCTCCTCCTCCTCTCTCTGACATGCAAAAGCCCTTCCCCCCTGAAAATCGCAATCACCCCATACTCTCGAGCACCCGCGACCCCCACCCTCGACCGCACCCACCGCCAGCCGACTATCAGACTACGTACCCCACCCTCGACTCCGACTACGAGCTCCCCCTCCAAACCGCGTAGCACCACGAGTTCTTTCCCCTTTTTCTTCGATCGAACACCGCATGCCCCCTTCGTCAGCCTCCGCCAAATCGAGCAATCGAGTAGCAGCGCCAAGCCTCTGCCTGCTCGCCTCGCCAGCAGTCTTCGCATGATCGAAACCCTAGAAAAAAATGTGAGTTTTATTGTTTTATATTACATGAAAATTCTGAATTCTTTTTATGGTATGATTTATATTTCATAAAAGCTTTAAATTTTTATAAGTTAAAAGAATGAATTTTTTTATGTTAAATGGCTATAAAAGATTATATCTTTATATTTAAAAAGATTTGATTTTTTGGAAATAAAAAGATAGGATTTTTATATTTGAAAAGATAATATTTTTACATAAGAAAAAGCGATGATTTATATATATATGTAACGAAGTGATAAAAGTGTGATTTAAAAATAAATAGCATTAGTTTAAAACGTGATTTTTGAAATGGAAAACTTTGAAAAAGAAAAACCAGTTTTAAAAATATGAATAACATTGATTTAAAATTGTAATGTTTGAAATAAAAAAATATGGGTTTATTTATATATAGTTTGAAATAAAAATATATGATTTTCATATATTTGTAGCTGAATAAAAATATAATTTTTAACGTATAGAACATCATATTAAAAATGTGATTTTAATATGGACAGCGTGGAGAAGACTACGTTGGAAATACGGGAAAATCCAGACTATTCTGAATTTCAGGAATAAAATGGAGGAGTGGAACCCAAAGGTGAGAACTCCTCACTTTTATTTTAATTTCTAGTTTGAAATATATACTAGGACGCAGACGGTGCTTAGCAGCACCCAACACCCGTCGTCCACAAACGATGGATGACTTGTTTGTTTGATTTATGTGTTGTGAAATTCTATTGTGTGATGTGGAATGAAATAAAATATTTTATCTTTATAAATATTTTATAGTTAAAAATATAATTTTTAATGTGTATATAAAATAAATATTTATAAACAAATCGGACGATTTATTTATGTACACCCATTTGACTGATATTGATTGGGACGATAAATTTTACACATCGCCCAATTGCACAAATAAAAATCTGTGTTTGTTGATTTGAAACCCCACACGGGTATTGGGATGATATTTGACGTACACTAATCCCGATTGTTTAGTTGTATGTCAATCAATGGGTTGACAGACTGTGTAAGCGCTAATTATTTATATTTAATGCTTTTGCAGTTGTGTGGTGCACTCTGGATGATGGTTGATTATTTATCGTTGCTATTATATACATGTGTTGTATGAATCCATATAATTAACATTATATGGTAATTGATTGGGCCTCATTCCAATTTGGAAAATAAAGAAAAATTCATGTGTTGAATAAAATATATATTCATGTGTGGGTTAAAAGAAAATTCATGTGTTGAATAAAAAGAATATTCATGTGTTGAATAAAAGAAAATTCATGTGCTGAAGAAAATATTCATTTGTCGAATAGAATAACGAAGTTATTGAAAGATATAAAGCCGTGTTGATTAGATTTGCACCATTTTGATGCGAACGATATTTATATCGATTATATTCGTCTTTATAATGAATATAGAAAAGGAAGTAATTTCAAAATATAACGGTTTGAAAAAATTATCATTTATATGTATATCGATGATATAGAATATTCAATTTTGATTAGAAATTGAATAGGAAGTTGAAATCATTTTGAAAATGAATTTAAAACGATTTATAAAATACGTTTTAAAAGGAAATCGACGAAATATATATAATATATATATATAATGGTCTGAATAGAATGCGCCGCGCTGCGGTAGTTCGCAAATTTCGACATTGACTTCGAATGGACATTACGAGGGATCCGACCGTCGGATTCTCTTAAAACCAGAACCGTTGGGTTCGTATCGAAAGGAGCTTTCTAACGAATATTAGAGATTTGAAATCTCACAATTGGATTTGGAATTATGTCCAAATCAAATTTGGAAAAGGTCGGTGTAAGTGTAGTTCGATGGCCGTTGGTGGAAATCGACTGTACGGGCCTTGATAAAATTATTAAAAATATCAATAATTAGTGTAAAATCATAAGAGATGATTTGGAAAGAATTGGGATGAAAAACTCCATATTTGAAAAGATAAAAATAGATTTTTATCGAAATGAACTAGTTTTGAACTAGAATTATAATCCATTTATTTTTGAAATAAATAAATAGGATTTGAAAGGGTTTTAAAAGTAACCAGAATTTCCAATAATTGAATTGGAATGGATTTGAATCAAAATTGTCTTTGGAGTATTTCGATGTTGGGTTTCGTGATTATACAAATATTGTTATGGAAATTTGAAAGATATATTTATATCGTTATTTCCAATACGATATTTGTTGGTCGTAGAATTTGATATTGAATATAAGCCGATATATTTTCTATTCAGAGCCTTATATTGAATATCAAATGGGATTTGGGTTTGTTGTGATTGGTGTATTCATTAACACTATTCTTAAACCCTGTTGAGAAAAAGATTATGTCTTTTTTGTCTAGATTTAATGAAGTATACCAATTAAATGGTATTTAATTGGAATTGAATTTGAAGTGATTTTTGGGTTTATCATGAGCGCTGTTTTAAATAATACTTGTTCTTTAACCCGATAATTAATGGAATGTGAATTGGGTTTATCGTGAACTGTGTTTTAACGACATTCGTTCTTTAACCCGATTTACAGTGATTTGGGATTTATAAATCTTTTGTTAAGATTTAAAGGAGATTTTCCAAAGTAAAGTTTTCCAATTTAAATAAAATAAATTGGAATGGAATGGAATTCGATTTGGTAATAATCAAAGTGAATTTCTATGGATGAGGACTGCTAATATATATGGAATTTAAAAGGCTTTGCTGTTATTCCATTTATATTGTTAGACGAATATGGAAGTTTATATTGATTATATATATCGATTTGTTTTCCATGAAAATTCCATGGTTAATGGAATGTGAATTTGGGTTGTCGTGAATGGTATCTTTAATAATACCGTTCTTAGACCCTACGGAGTTAAGAAAACCAGAAACTATATGGAGATTAGTTAAGTTGAATGGTTTTCTGGGTATTGATCTGATGTTGGTTTCGGCCTTCGGGGTTATTACTTAGGGAATTGTTCACTTGCTAATTTACGGTTAAAGGCTGATGGAATAGAATGTGAATTTGGGTTTATCGTGAACCGTGTTTTAAATGACATTGGTTATTTAACCCAGTTAAAGACAGGATGTGATTTCCCAAGTTAAACAGTCATTGATATTGATTCTTGGGAAGATTAAAACCAAGTGGAGTTTTAATGAATTTTTAATTAGATTGAAATGATCGAGAATGGAGTATCACTAGTTTTTCTCCAAGCGATAGTTGAATCTTTAATTAGATTTGAACGTGAAATGGTAATTGAATTTACTGATAACACCGTGGTGTTAGATATGAAGTATTACCAGTTTTACTTCATGGGATGAATATGTTGGAATTGGGAAATTAAAATAAATGATTACTTCGGTATGGTTCGTTAATCCCGACTAGTTTGGATAAACCATAATTTGATTTGAATTGATATTCAAAGGAAGATTAAAGAATGAATTTAATGAATTTATCTTTGATAAAATTGATGGAAACCTTTCCCAAAGTATAAGAATATTTGAATAAAAGAATATTCTGAATTGGAATGAGGCGTATGTTGTGATTGTGTAACACTTGTTTATTATATACGCGGGTTATTCAGAAAGACCGGGTTTATCCCATTCTGAATAACTGATTCGATGATGTGTCAAGGATGAAGACGGTGGTTGAAGACTGGAGGTCTTCACGTCATTTGGATAATTACTGATGATCTTGATTGGGCCGTACACCCAAGAGGAGGGAATCAGTTGGTGATCGTCCAGATGTACTTGGAGATCGATGGATATGCGAGGTACAAGGTGCCTCCGGTTTTGTTCAGACCCAGAACGGACTTGTAAATGGACTGTATGTCTGACATTGGATATCATTCTGGGTGATTGATGGATATCGGTTGCATGGAGTGGTTTGCCTATGTGGCATGCTAAGATGCAAATGATCAAGGCTTCTGTTGAAAAGCAGAGTCTTGTGGTTGATGATCAAAGCATCACCTGTGTGGCATAGCTTTGTGTAGCGTTAATTCGCGAGCCTCACACCCCGGTTGTGAACCAGAAACGGGAGAGGACATCAGGGAGAGCATGCGTTTCTTTCTAGCTAGAAGTGGCGTCAGTGGTTTTACATGCCCTGACGAGTTTGACTTATTTGGTTGTTGGATTGCGAGGCGCCTCGGATATATCGTTCGATCCGGGACCGATGGAGTCATTGGACTCATTGACACCCCATAGGGTGGGGAAAAGCAGTGTTCATGCATTTTAATCCACATCGGTGGACCGACCCTGACAATCCAAGGGACGATGCGTTCTGTTCCTGAGGGGCGGGCTAGAGCGTCTCGAAGCGGTAAGGACAATCCCTTGCCTTGGTTCACTGATGGAAATCCAACTTCCAATACGTGACATTTGCAGTTTTGATTGTAGAGCCTAGTATTGGCGACATGATATATGGTACCCATGCCATCTATGATTAATACTTATGATTGAAATTGTTTTGACACTATACACTTATAGTAATAATAAAACATGAAATTTAGCGTATCAAGCATTCTTCGGCTATTATAAGGTAAAACCCTATCCTCCGGTTTATGTTGCATTGTGTGATGGGACCTGGGTCTTTTAATAGCTTCATTGTTCTTTGTTTAGCATTGCGCTGTTGTTTTATGCACTGGTATTCTTGGGAGGAAACCCGTTCCGTGTTATACGAAGTCTAGCCCGTTATAAACTATAATTGGACATGGTAATGAACTGGGCTATTTAGCCCATTATAAGTTGAAACGCCATTTCAACCCGAATGGCTTTATCGATCGTTTTTATACATTTTATAATGAATAGAATAAAAAGTAGTAATTTCCAAAATCTTATATTTTGAAAACATTATTTTAATAAAGAAATAGAATTAATCTTTAATCAAGATTTAATGGAGTTTTCCAATTAATTAGTATTTATTTGGAAGTAAAATAAATTGGATTTTGGTTTGTTGTGAATGGTGTCTTAAATAACACAGTTTTTGAACCTCGTATGAAAAGAATAATTCTTTTTAGTAAGATTTTAGAGTTTTCCAATTATATTTAATAATTTGAATAAAATGAAATGTAAATTGGGTTTATTGTGAACTGTGTTTTAAACGACATTTGTTCTTTAACTCAATTAACAGTGAAAATATATTTTGGAAATTATAAATCTTTTATTAAGATCTAATTGGAAATTCTCCAAAGTAAAGTTTTCCAATTTAATATATTGAATTGGAATTAAATGGAATTCGATTTAATAATAATCGAGATGAGCTTTTGTAAAAGAAGACTGTTAATATATATGATATTTAAAAAGCTTTGCCATTATTCCATTTATACTATTGGTCTGATACAGGAGTTTATATCGATTATATATTGATTTGATTTCTGTGAAATTTCCATATTTAATGGAAGATGATTTTAGCGTTTATAGTTAACAATGTTTTTAAATGACATTTGTTCTTTAACTTAGTTAAAGATAAGATTTATTTCTTAAATCTGAATAATCATTAAATAATGATTTTTGATATTAAAACCAAATTGGAGTTTTAATGAATCTTTAAAAAGAAGATCAAAGAATAAATTTTAAATAATTTATCTTTGATAAAATTAATGGGAACCTTTCCCTAATATTATGAATATTTTATTTAAAAGAATATTCTGAATTGGAATGAGGCGTATGATGTGTTTTATAATAATTGATTTTTGATTATAAAATATGCAAGTTATTCCGAAAGACCAGGTTTAACCCATTCTGAATAATTCAAGAGTCATAGATGAATACTGTGGTTGAAGACCGGAGGTCTTCACATCGTTTGGATGATGACTGATATCTTGATTGGGAGACATCCCAAGACAAGGTAATAAGTGGTGATCGTCCAGACGTACTTGGAGATTGTAATGACCCGGTATTTACGTCAATCACAAACAACAGTTTAATTTATCTTGAGTACAAATACAATTTGAAAAGCAAGATTTAAAGAAATTCAGAACTATCAACCAGTATATAATAGCATGTATATATAACAACATTTGCGTGGTTATATAAAACAACATCTTTGCAAATCATACTTACACCCTTGTATCACTATGAACATGCTAGCAAATAAGGATATTTTAGGCGCATGACAACATAGATCTTGATGAAGACAATTTCAGCTTTGTTTATTTATTTATACATGTATTTTTTTTCTCCTATGCAACCCAAAATACACCTACTCCATGTACAACCACCCTAGATTTATACACTAGAGAGTGATGGGAAAGCATGGGTACAATTCACATGACAATGTTGCTTTGTTTCAACATTTTTCAGTTTTTAAATCATTTCTATTTTCTGAAATTTCTTCCTGTTTTGTTCCCTAAAACATTTGCTTTTCTGACAAAGTACATGTACTAGAAGACCACAAAACATGTATAAACAAACATGTTTCTTTACTACTTTGATAAGCTTCAAAGAAATGTTTGTAAAAAGGTTTTTCTTTGCACAAAATATGTCCTGCCGTGAGCACAAGTGTGCAGAAATTTCAGAATTTGTTTGCCTTGTATACCAAGGCATTTGTATTTTATAATTTTTGTTAAAATAGTACATATTGCATAAGAAAGAGGGGACAAAGGGCATGTGAAAACTGAGCTAGTTAAGACAATAAGGAAGCTACTATTTTAGCTAAGTCCTATGATGGGTAACATGTAGTACATGGTATAGGTATGATCAGGTATGTTATAGCCGAAATACACCATGTGCATATGTGAGAAAATGTGCCAAACTTGTGAGAGAAAATGGAGTTTTAAATTTCAGTTTTCAAGTGTCACAAATAAAAGCTGCTGTGCATTTAATACACCCACTTGTTTAATATTTTCTCAACCCTATATAAAGACCTCCCATGCATATCATTTTTCACACACAAAAGCACACAGCAAATTCCTAGTTTATCAAAGAAAAGCAAAGGTTTTGGAAAGCTTAAAGTGAGTAAAACTGCTTTTAAACTTTCTGTTTTGAAGTGCCTGCATTTTCTGTTTTAAACCATAAGTTAAACTGATTGTGTGAATAAACTGTTCTTTTTAAAATTCCTGTTTGTATTGCTTGCACCTTGCTGTTTTGATTGAAAACTTGGGTTATATGATCTGGTTAAGTAGTATGTTTGTATTTCTGAGTTGGTAGAAGAATAATCTTTGGTTGTTAGTTAAAGACTCAAGCACCAATAGTTAGTAAAGTTGTTTTCTGTTACTGTTAACAGATCTTGTATTCTTGAATGGAACTCTACAAATCTGAAGTGATCAGCACATCTATAGTAAGGGATTATGAATTAAGACATCAGACTATAATTTAAAAACCTCAATATGGTAATCTAAGTATTCAAAAGAAGTATTCTTTGCCAAAAACACCAACTGTTATTCAAAAGCAAGAACACAGCACACCCTCTGGTTCCAAAAATCAAATTGGATTTTCAAACTTAATGAAACTTTGATTTAAGTTTTTAAATGTAGTAAAGGATCGAATTAATGATTTTTAAAAGAAAAATCAGGATTTTTACCTACCTAAATCCAAAGAAACTTGGAGATGATCGAATTTAGTACTTCGGGAAATTTCTGATGATCAAGTTGATCGGAGGCCATGAAAATGGGTCGGGAGGAGTGTCGTGTAATGGGGATTAGGGGAAAAATATTGTTAGATTTTTCCAGTATGTGAATGAAGAAGCTGGATCGATTTAGGGTCTGTGCTTGGCTATTGACAGCCTCAACTTCGACGGTGAACGGCGTCACCGGGATAGCACCGAGTGGGTCCACACTCGGGGAGGAGGAGGAGGGCGGGGATGGCGTCATTCTGGTGAGGTAGGGTGGGAACCGATGGTCAGTAGTGGTGGTGCGAGACCGTGGAGTGGTAGCAACTTTTGAGTGAAATGTGGGTTCAAACACTATATTTTGATTTGACTAGAGAAATCGGGTTTGGGGTTCAGAGGTGAATCAAGGGAAGGAGATGGCGTTTGTGGCCACTGGAGCGGAGCCGAGTTCGTCGGAGCCTGGGTGGTGCACGTGTACATGAGGGCGTGTACAGATGAAAAGGGAAGAAGGAGGGGTACCTTGGAGCGCATGGTGTTTTTATGTGATCAAGTAAGGGTTCGTCGTTCGCTGAAGGTGGCACTTTGGCTTTGGGTATGAAGTGGTACTTTGTTTGTTAAGCATCTTGATACTTCAGGAAAACTGCAAGAATCAGTCTGAAATGCTTGATCAACTAAAGTGGTAAATTTGAGGATTTGGTACTTTGAGTTTAATTAATTTTTAAACCCTTAGTTTAAATTTTAACCCAAGGTTTAAAATGTGAAAATATAAATTATAAATGGTAAATAAGGAGGGAGAAATTTAAGACAATATTTTTATTTAGTTTTAAATAGATAGAATAATTATGGTTTAAAAGAATGATATATTTCGCAAGAAATAGAAGGGTGAATCAGGATGTTGTGTTCGTCAAGAAGGTGAACACAAATACTGAAATGGAAAATTTTATAAACTCTAAATTTAGGATAAATTTAGATTAGCATTTGTTATAAATATACTTGAATCTTTTATAAAAATATAAAGACTGGAAGACGTATGTCACGCATACGCTGGAAATTGACCATTCAAACTGTAATTTCAGAAATACAGGAAGTCGGTCATGTATAGTTCAGTGTTCGCTGAGATAAGAACTGTAAAGGGTATTTTGACAGTGTTTAGACTGATAAAATAAAGAGGAGCAATTTTATTGGTATAGAACGAAGGAGAATGAAATCAGATCTAAAGGAAGATCTGATGAAATTTCGTCGGGAAATGCAGAAGTGGGATGTGTGATCGATTTAGTTTAAATTATTAAATTTGAATTTTTATTCAAATTAAAATATTTGGTTTAAAGTAATAAAATAAGAGTATTTGATGTACGCTAGAACTGCCGTGTTCAAATATGTAAATCTAAAATCCCTGGCACAACATAACGAATAATGTCGTACTATCTGAGCTAGTGGGAATAAAAACCAGTGTTTTATTATGTGTAGTTTGATAATTTAAAAAGGGAGGAAATTTGTTTAAATTATAGAAAGGAAGAAGCAAATTTAGTTGGACACAAGAAATACAGTATAAAAGCTGTAAACAAGGAATAGAATTATGAATTTAATTCATTTGTGAAGAATCAGAAATAAAGGTAGTCGAGGAAAGATAAAATTTCTGAAAGAATAATGTAAGGTTTCATTTTCAGAAGTGTCAGACAGGATGAAAAGAAAACCTGTGCAGCGCGAAAAATCTAAATTCGTCAAATTCTAAGATTTGATCAAAATATCATATATAAGTAAGATGATTATATACTGTTTTGATTTAACTGTATATGTAGTTGGTTTTAATCTGTTAGATTAAAGAATTTAAAGAAAATGTTCGTTAATCATTTCAAAGAGACCGGAATTTATATTCCACTTTGAATTTGATTATACGATGCGCGTCAGAGATTATCGAAGATAATAGAAGACGGAGTTGTGCAAGGACTATTTTTAAATAGTGCCTTCGGTTTGTTCAAACCCAGAACAACTTGCATGGACGAGTGTCCGACAAAGTAATTCTAACTGGTCATGTACGTTGGTCTTTTCAAACGTAATTATATGGTGGCAGAGGAATTCGTTTCTCTCGCCGTATACCTATAATATATTTTTGAGGAAGTCAATTAGTGATCGGGAAGTCTGGACGATGTGGCACTCAAAGTAATGAACCAGTGATGAGGAAGCGTAGTCTAGCCTCAAGCCTCACACCCAGGAAATGACAAAAATCGGGCTGGCAGCATGGCAATGTGGGTCGCTCCCATTAGGGTGTAGTATTACCCATCTAGAGAAATTCCTTTTGTTTCTAAATCTATCGATTCTGCCCATGCGGGGATGGTTGCCGCGCACAACCATCGGTGATATACATTCGATACACTCAAGAGAAATGAGTGGTCGGTCATGTGAGGGCCGGGTTGCAAGAAGTTCTTGTTGAACCCAGGTGTATTTGCCTCTAGAGATACATCATCGGAAGGTGGTCCCATACCTTGTCAGAGTTGGAAATCCAATTTCCCTAAGCGCCGAGCGGTTTGTATTTGTAATACTATATAGGAGAATGTGAGATGCAAGCATTCTTCTAGATTCTAAATTATTTGTGGAGAACTTATATGATAATATCTGATTTCAAGTATACAAAGTGTTTTGATCTCATAAGGTAAAAACCCGTTCCGTCTTCACGGCGTGGTCTTATGAGATATTTTCTTTGAACTGTTTTAATCTGTTTACTCATACCAGTCCCCTGACTGACCCGGAGTTTATTTTTCTGTGTTTTCCCTTAAACTCTTGGGTATTCATAACGCTTGTTATGAATAGACAAGTGAATCAGGATCGGATAACTTGTGAAGCTGAATGAAGATTATCAGAGTGCTGGTCTACCTACCCTGTCTACTATATAATTATAAGTCTGCAGTTAGTCAAGAAGGTTATGTATAATTACTGATGTACCATGAAATAGTTGTATCACTGGACATGTGATGATCTGATGTATTATGTACTGTTGTGTAACATTATAAAGTATTATCTTTTTGTGAAAAATTCCGCTGTGAGATTCTGATGTTCTGTGTTTTGTCTTCTATCTATTCTCATTTCTCATTAATGGCACAACTTGAGATGTGTTCGAAAGTTGGGTCGTTACAGTTGGTATCAGAGCTTAGGTTCTTGATTACCTAGGCTTTGGGTGAGTGTGAGAGAGCGTATTTTTATATAAAATTTAAAATGAATTTAACACAACTTGGATGATATACCTAAGGTAGTTATATCCTATCAAGACTCGATTGATAACCTGTTATAGTCAGGTGATCAAAATGAGCACCCGTGCACGAAGAGGTCGAGCTAGAGGGTCGTCCACTACTAATGGTCGTATTGTTGGATCCCAAGACCAAGGGGGAACAGTAGAGGAAGTTGCACCAGTTCAACAGGATAAGAGCTTTGCGACCATTTGTAAGGAGTATACGACTCTGGGGGGAAAAGTTTTCAAGGGAACTGAGTCGTTTACTGAAGTTCAAGCTTGGATGAGGTCTTGTGAAAGGATTTCCAAAGGGTTGAAGTTAAATGACGATCAGAAACGTCTTTTGGCATCATGGCAACTTCAAGGAACTGCAGCGATTTGGTGGGATGCTCAAACTGCTAATGTTCCTGAGGAAGATTTCACTTGGGAAAAGTTCAAAGAAACTTTCGAAGCACAGTTTCTACCTGCTACAGGAAAGACTAGGATGTATCGAGATTTTATTGATCTCAAGCAGGGAAATATGAAAGTGTCAGAATATGAGAACAAATTCAACTCGCTTTCTTGTTTTGGGCCAGAACTGATAAACACTTCGCTTAAGAAGAATGAAATGTTCATAGCAGGATTGAAGGATAGCCTGCAAGTTCAGATGATTGGACATCTCAAAATTCCATTCATTGATCTAGTGGATATGGCTGTTCGTTATAAAGCACTGGAGGGTAAGAAGCCAGTTGCTAAAGCAGCACAGACGGGAGGAACTAGTGGTGAGAATCCAAACAAAAGGAAGTTCAATCCGAACTGGAATAACAACAAGGAAGTACCTAAGATGGGGGAAAAGGCCAAAGAACGATTCAAGGATACCATATGTCACAACTGTTTGCAGAAAGGACATATTGCCAAATTCTGCACGAAGCCAGCAGCAGAAAAGCCACAGCAGACTCAGCAGCCGGAGCAATCTCAACCAAAGGGAACAAGTGATGCTATTCCCCAGAGATTTGCATGCTATAACTGTCATCAGCCTGGGCACTTGGTTAAAGACTGTCCGCTTATGAAGAAGTCACAGCAACCAAAGGTCTACGCTTTAATGGATAAGCCATCAACTTCTGAGAGTGTGAAAATGGAAGATGTTTCAGAAGGTACCTTACTCTTTTCTTATAAAAGGAGTTAATTAACTAGGGTCAGCCCCGAGATAAAATGAATATGGTTGGATTAAATTGGGGTAATATCCAATCACATTGATACCGAAGATCGAGTTAGAATTTTAAATTGAGTTAAAATTTGGATTTTACTGAAATTGAGACTAGACTTAAGTATTTATTTGTGTGTGGACTCAGTCAAAGTGAATGGGTCGATTTGTGAAAACAAATCATGTTTGAGTTCTGAAATGGAGATCGTTAAGTATGTAAATTAAAGTTTTGGGAAAATACTTAACGAAGTTAAGAAGATTGACTTGTGAATTAAGGGGATTTGGACAGATATTTTTGAATAGGAATAATTGCTGATGTTTGTCTTATTTATTGATGTGTGTTTATAAGTCGATAACTATAAATCCACTACTTACAAATTTCGAGGACGAAATTTTTATAAGGGGGGTAGAATGTAATGACCCGGTATTTACGTCAATCACAAACAACAGATTAATTTATCTTGAGTACAAATACAATTTGAAAAGCAAGATTTAAAGAAATTCAGAACTATCAACCAGTATATAATAGCATGTATATATAACAGCATTTGCGTGGTTATATAAAACAACATCTTTGCAAATCATACTTACACCCTTGTATCACTATGAACATGCTAGCAAATAAGGATATTTTAGGCGCATGACAACATAGATCTTGATGAAGACAATTTCAGTTTTGTTTATTTATTTATACATGTATTTTCTTTCTCCTATGCAACCCAAAATACACCTGCTCCATGTACAACCACCCTAGATTTATACACTAGAGAGTGATGGGAAAGCATGGGTACAATTCACATGACAATGTTGCTTTGTTTCAACATTTTTCAGTTTTTAAATCATTTCTATTTTCTGAAATTTCTTCCTGTTTTGTTCCCTAAAACATTTGCTTTTCTGACAAAGTACATGTACTAGAAGACCACAAAACATGTATAAACAAACATGTTTCTTTACTACTTTGATAAGCTTCAAAGAAATGTTTGTAAAAAGGTTTTTCTTTGCACAAAATATGTCCTGCCGTGAGCACAAGTGTGCAGAAATTTCAGAATTTGTTTGCCTTGTATACCAAGGCATTTGTATTTTATAATTTTTGTTAAAATAGTACATATTGCATAAGAAAGAGGGGACAAAGGGCATGTGAAAACTGAGCTAGTTAAGACAATAAGGAAGCTACTATTTTAGCTAAGTCCTATGATGGGTAACATGTAGTACATGGTATAGGTATGATCAGGTATGTTATAGCTGAAATACACCATGTGCATATGTGAGAAAATGTGCCAAACTTGTGAGAGAAAATGGAGTTTTAAATTTCAGTTTTCAAGTATCACAAATAAAAGCTGCTGTGCATTTAATACACCCACTTGTTTAATATTTTCTCAACCCTATATAAAGACCTCCCATGCATATCATTTTTCACACACAAAAGCACACAGCAAATTCCTAGTTTATCAAAGCAAAGCAAAGGTTTTGGAAAGCTTAAAGTGAGTAAAACTGCTTTTAAACTTTCTGTTTTGAAGTGCCTGCATTTTCTGTTTTAAACCATAAGTTAAACTGATTGTGTGAATAAACTGTTCTTTTTAAAATTCCTGTTTGTATTGCTTGCACCTTGCTGTTTTGATTGAAAACTTGGGTTATATGATCTGGTTAAGTAGTATGTTTGTATTTCTGAGTTGGTAGAAGAATAATCTTTGGTTGTTAGTTAAAGACTCAAGCACCAATAGTTAGTAAAGTTGTTTTCTGTTACTGTTAACAGATCTTGTATTCTTGAATGGAACTCTACAAATCTGAAGTGATCAGAACATCTATAGTAAGGGATTATGAATTAAGACATCAGACTATAATTTAAAAACCTCAATATGGTAATCTAAGTATTCAAAAGAAGTATTCTTTGCCAAAAACACCAACTGTTATTCAAAAGCAAGAACACAGCACACCCTCTGGTTCCAAAAATCAAATTGGATTTTCAAACTTAATGAAACTTTGATTTAAGTTTTTAAATGTAGTAAAGGATCGAATTAATGATTTTTAAAAGAAAAATCAGGATTTTTACCTACCTAAATCCAAAGAAACTTGGAGATGATCGAATTTAGTACTTTGGGAAATTTCTGATCATCAAGTTGATCGGAGGCCATGAAAATGGGTCGGGAGGAGTGTCGTGTAATGGGGATTAGGGGAAAAATATTGTTAGATTTTTCCAGTATGTGAATGAAGAAGCTGGATCGATTTAGGGTCTGTGCTTGGCTATTGACAGCCTCAACTTCGACGGTGAACGGCGTCACCGGGATAGCACCGAGTGGGTCCACACTCGGGGAGGAGGAGGAGGGCGGGGATGGCGTCATTCTGGTGAGGTAGGGTGGGAACCGATGGTCAGTAGTGGTGGTGCGAGACCGTGGAGTGGTAGCAACTTTTGAGTGAAATGTGGGTTCAAACACTATATTTTGATTTGACTAGAGAAATCGGGTTTGGGGTTCAGAGGTGAATCAAGGGAAGGAGATGGCGTTTGTGGCCACTGGAGCGGAGCCGAGTTCGTCGGAGCCTGGGTGGTGCACGTGTACATGAGGGCGTGTACAGATGAAAAGGGAAGAAGGAGGGGTACCTTGGAGCGCATGGTGTTTTTATGTGATCAAGTAAGGGTTCGTCGTTCGCTGAAGGTGGCACTTTGGCTTTGGGTATGAAGTGGTACTTTGTTTGTTAAGCATCTTGGTACTTCAGGAAAACTGCAAGAATCAGTCTGAAATGCTTGATCAACTAAAGTGGTAAATTTGAGGATTTGGTACTTTGAGTTTAATTAATTTTTAAACCCTTAGTTTAAATTTTAACCCAAGGTTTAAAATGTGAAAATATAAATTATAAATGGTAAATAAGGAGGGAGAAATTTAAGACAATATTTTTATTTAGTTTTAAATAGATAGAATAATTATGGTTTAAAAGAATGATATATTTCGCAAGAAATAGAAGGGTGAATCAGGATGTTGTGTTCGTCAAGAAGGTGAACAAAAATACTGAAATGGAAAATTTTATAAACTCTAAATTTAGGATAAATTTAGATTAGCATTTGTTATAAATAAAATACTTGAATCTTTTATAAAAATATAAAGACTGGAAGACGTATGTCACGCATACGCTGGAAATTGACCATTCAAACTGTAATTTCAGAAATACAGGAAGTCGGTCATGTATAGTTCAGTGTTCGCTGAGATAAGAACTGTAAAGGGTATTTTGACAGTGTTTAGACTGATAAAATAAAGAGGAGCAATTTTATTGGTATAGAACGAAGGAGAATGAAATCAGATCTAAAGGAAGATCTGATGAAATTTCGTCGGGAAATGCAGAAGTGGGATGTGTGATCGATTTAGTTTAAATTATTAAATTTGAATTTTTATTCAAATTAAAATATTTGGTTTAAAGTAATAAAATAAGAGTATTTGATGTACGCTAGAACTGCCGTGTTCAAATATGTAAATCTAAAATCCCTGGCACAACATAACGAATAATGTCGTACTATCTGAGCTAGTGGGAATAAAAACCAGTGTTTTATTATGTGTAGTTTGATAATTTAAAAAGGGAGGAAATTTGTTTAAATTATAGAAAGGAAGAAGCAAATTTAGTTGGACACAAGAAATACAGTATAAAAGCTGTAAACAAGGAATAGAATTATGAATTTAATTCATTTGTGAAGAATCAGAAATAAAGGTAGTCGAGGAAAGATAAAATTTCTGAAAGAATAATGTAAGGTTTCATTTTCAGAAGTGTCAGACAGGATGAAAAGAAAACCTGTGCAGCGCGAAAAATCTAAATTCGTCAAATTCTAAGATTTGATCAAAATATCATATATAAGTAAGATGATTATATACTGTTTTGATTTAACTGTATATGTAGTTGGTTTTAATCTGTTAGATTAAAGAATTTAAAGAAAATGTTCGTTAATCATTTCAAAGAGACCGGAATTTATATTCCACTTTGAATTTGATTATACGATGCGCGTCAGAGATTATCGAAGATAATAGAAGACGGAGTTGTGCAAGGACTATTTTTAAATAGTGCCTTCGGTTTGTTCAAACCCAGAACAACTTGCATGGACGAGTGTCCGACAAAGTAATTCTAACTGGTCATGTACGTTGGTCTTTTCAAACGTAATTATATGGTGGCAGAGGAATTCGTTTCTCTCGCCGTATACCTATAATATATTTTTGAGGAAGTCAATTAGTGATCGGGAAGTCTGGACGATGTGGCACTCAAAGTAATGAACCAGTGATGAGGAAGCGTAGTCTAGCCTCAAGCCTCACACCCAGGAAATGACAAAAATCGGGCTGGCAGCATGGCTATGTGGGTCGCTCCCATTAGGGTGTAGTATTACCTATCTAGAGAAATTCCTTTTGTTTCTAAATCTATCGATTCTGCCCATGCGGGGATGGTTGCCGCGCACAACCATCGGTGATATACATTCGATACACTCAAGAGAAATGAGTGGTCGGTCATGTGAGGGCCGGGTTGCAAGAAGTTCTTGTTGAACCCAGGTGTATTTGCCTCTAGAGATACATCATCGGAAGGTGGTCCCATACCTTGTCAGAGTTGGAAATCCAATTTCCCTAAGCGCCGAGCGGTTTGTATTTGTAATACTATATAGGAGAATGTGAGATGCAAGCATTCTTCTAGATTCTAAATTATTTGTGGAGAACTTATATGATAATATCTGATTTCAAGTATACAAAGTGTTTTGATCTCATAAGGTAAAAACCCGTTCCGTCTTCACGGCGTGGTCTTATGAGATATTTTCTTTGAACTGTTTTAAACTGTTTACTCATACCAGTCCCCTGACTGACCCGGAGTTTATTTTTCTGTGTTTTCCCTTAAACTCTTGGGTATTCACAACGCTTGTTATGAATAGACAAGTGAATAAGGATCGGATAACTTGTGAAGCTGAATGAAGATTATCAGAGTGCTGGTCTACCTACCCTGTCTACTATATAATTATAAGTCTGCAGTTAGTCAAGAAGGTTATGTATAATTACTGATGTACCATGAAATAGTTGTATCACTGGACATGTGATGATCTGATGTATTATGTACTGTTGTGTAACATTATAAAGTATTATCTTTTTGTGAAAAATTCCGCTGTGAGATTCTGATGTTCTGTGTTTTGTCTTCTATCTATTCTCATTTCTCATTAATGGCACAACTTGAGATGTGTTCGAAAGTTGGGTCGTTACAGAGATCCACCGGATATGCGAGAACCTCTCTCCCGTATTGGACATATGGGACGAGGAATAAGGTGTCTCCGGTTTCGTTCAAACCCAGAACGAACTTGTAAATGGATGTATGTCTGACGTTGTATTCCTTTATGTTGTATTTGTTGATCTCTGCTAAATATATATCTGTTGGTGGCGAAGAATTTATTCTCTTGCATAACACCCTTCTCTGAGACGTACGAGCTTAGAGGTTATATATTGGCAGAAATCAATGGTATGGTATGGATTGACAACGTGGCATGCTAAGATGCAATTGATCAAGGCTTATTGTTAAAAAGCAGAGCCTTGTGGTTGATGATCAAAGCATTGCTCATTTAGCATAGCTTTGTGTATAGCGATACTTCGCGAGCCTCACACCCCGGTATGAACCAGAAACGGAAGTAAGGAATTCAGGGAGGACATACGTTTCTTTCTAGCTAGAAGTGGTGTCATGGTTTTACACGCCCGGGCATTTTTACTTATGTGGATGATGGAATGAGGCGCCTCGGTTATTTGAGTCTCTAGTGGCTCTATTTACGCCCCGTAGGACGGGGAAACGTATTGTTTAGGCATAACTAATCCACTAACATATTTATGGACCGGCCTTGAAGATCCAAGGTGCAGTTGCGGCTATATCCTGAGACATGGTAGGCTAGATTGTCTCGAATTCAGTAAGGACTATCATTTGCCATGGTTCATGATGGAAATCTAACTTCCAATACGACACCATGCGGTTTTGATTGTATAACTAGTATAGCGACATAGTATATGTTAGCTATGCCGTCTACAATTGATATTATGATTGAAATGTTTTTGAAACATATACACACTAATAATATCAAATCGGTTTTATCATATCAAACATTTTTTACCATTATAAGGTAAAACTCTATCCTCCGGTTTGCGTTGCATTGTGTGATGGGACTTGAGTCTTATAATGGTTTCATTTTTCTAAAAAGCATTGCGTTGTTTAACGATTTACTTTATTTATGCACTGGAAATCCAATGGAGTAAACCCATTCCGCGTTAGCAGCGTGGTCCTGTGATTAGCCTTATTGTTAAATAGGTTGAGTAAAATTTCTCATACCAGTCCCATGACTGACCCATAGTTTGCTTCACTTTGCAAACTCGGGTGCCCATATTTTCCACACGGGCAGTCGAGTAGCTTATTTTGCAGATATATGGAGCAGAATTCTGGATCAAAGCTTAAAGCTGTGTCCAGAGCATTGATAGTCTTCCACTGCATTGTATTAATTTTGTTGTAATTTAATCTTCCGCTGTATTATTATAAAAATGTACTCTAATATTTTGTACTCTGATGTAACATTATTATAATGTTTATAAAAGTCTTCTGTTATTTGTTCTGATGTATTGTATACCCAAAGTTAACGTATGCGGGATTTGAACGGTCTTGGTCGATTTAGCGATCGATTAGGTCCAGGCAAAATTTTTATCGTTACAGTATCTTTCTTTTATTACATTAAAAATGTAATCTTTTAAAAAAAAATTTTTTTACACAATATGTCCTTTAACATAAACGACATGTATATTGACAAAATTTGATTTCTATGTATATTTACACAATATGATTTCTAACTTCAAAGATATATTTATTTACACAGTATGTCCTCTAACATAAACGACATGTATATTGACAAAATATGATTTCTACATAATAGACATATTTATTGAAAAAATATGATTTCTATGTAAATGACAAATTTATGACGAGTTATGATCACTACATAAATGACATATGTACTGACATTTTTAATTAACATGACATTACCTAATAAAAGGACATTTTTATTTCATCATGACATTTTCTAACTGAATGATATTTTTATTTAACATATCATGATTCTAACAAAATGTCATTTTTAATTAACATAACATGATCTAAAAAAATGACATTTTTATATTAACATAACATTTTTAGCAAAAAAAAAAATGACATTTTTACTTTAATGTAACGTTATTCTAACTAAATGACGTATTTTCATTTACAAAATATGAATGTTAATGAATGACATATTTTCATTTACAAAGTATAAATGTTAATAAACGGCATATTTTCATTTACTACATATAAATGTAATAAATGACATATTTTCATTTACTAAACTAGATTGAGGCCCGTGCTTTCGCACACGGGCAGTGTTGTACTTGATACTGGCTAAAACACGTTTGTAACTGTTATGACAAATTTGCTTATTTAAATGGTCCACATAATGCACTGTTGGAGAAGCAATATTTAATCATGTTTTGAAATTGCATCCAGTTGATAAAGGACGGATGCATTTGTAATATAAAATAGGAGCACTCTTAGACAAAGAAAGCCACATCATAAAGTGTGGAAGGCAGCACGTATGTACTATAAGGATTTATATATGAAAGCTGAATATGACTGAGTTATAGGGTAGCTTTGATTAATTCAAATGTTAACTGAATGTTCATATGACTCAACCATTTTCCAAATGAAAAACAGTAGTGAACTTGAAACTATAGCTCTATTATGTATTAAATTGACTGTATTAAAAAAAAATAGTAAAAGCATAAAATATGTCCATTATCATAAGCAATTTAGGGCAAGCAAGTTGTATTTTAGATGAATGTGTTGATGTTATCATAAGCAATTTACCAGTTTGTCAACTATGTCCATTATATTTTGTACTCTAATTCATATAACACCTTTTACTCTAAGATTGTTGTCAACGAAGTTATGAGTCATGCATAATTGCATAGTTTTTCATACTACGTCCAATATTAAGGTGTTAAAATTATAAGATTTCTTTATTCTATTTTATATAACAATGTACGCTATAGTTTGTCCACAGTTGGACAAAGCTCCGTGTCTTCACTACGTGACATACGCATATGAATTAGAATACAATTTGATGTAACGAAATAAATTTTAATGCTACATGCCGACCAATCCATATTTGTATAGCATTTCTCCTATTTAGTGATGTGTGATTTATCCGTTCAATCCATGATGTGAGCTGCTGCAAGATATACATGAGCTTTTATTGACCTTTGAACTTTCTAAGAACGAAATTTCATTTTAAACACAAAATGATATGTCGGCAATTTGATGGTTGATTGTAATAAGCCGGAAATCTGATCCAATTTAAAAATTTTATTTTGGCGAATTTAATGAAATTTGATTATTTAAAATGGATTATTTTAAATAATAATGACGGAAAATTTATTTTTGACGAAATTAAAACGAATAAATTTATTTTAATTATATAACGAGCCTGAAATGGCGCGGTAGTTTGAAAATTCGATTTTAAATTTCAAATGAATATACAAAATTCGTTTTAAGTCAGAATTGGACGAAACAAGAAATATTTGAATCTGTTTAATCATATCTTCCTAATTAAGTTAAGAAACTTAAATTTCACTTTATAGAGTGTAAGATATGTCCAGTTTAAAATTCAGAAAAGTCGCTGTGGAATTTATATATATTTTAATACATATAAAGGCCTTAAAAGTAGAAATTTTGCAAACGACCTTCTTTTTCGACGAAACCACTTTTGTTGGATCCGAGATATCAAATTATTGCTAGGTTTCAAAATTCATAATTTTTGAAGTCAATATGTGAGCGTGGCAAAGTTAAACGTGTTTTGACAGTTTCAGTCAATTTCGATCGACCAGAAAATGACCATTTTTCAAACGGTCTCAGAATTTGACGAAATTAGTTTCGTTAGGACCGTATTGTCAATACGAAGCTAGAAATAATTTTTTGGGAATTTTTAGAGTTAGTATGTGGCCCCGGTAAATTGAAATGCATGTTTAAAGTTGAATATATAGATTTATATTTTAATTTAAACGGAAACTGATCGTAACGATCGAATTGGCCTACGTGACATATCCCATTGTGTTCAGAATGGGGGTAATTAGCTAGGGACGACAGTCGTTGGGTCTCGTTTGGGGTTCGGACGAAATTTCAACTTTTAGAGAATTAAAATAATATAATATATAATTAAATTTTATAACCCCCTCTCTGTTTTCTCTCTCCCCGATTCATAACTGAAAATAAAAAAATAAAAAAAGCGAAAGAGAAGGGCGACGGAAGCCCTAGCCGCCGCCACCTCGTCGGAGCGCCGCCGCCAGGGCGTGATGCCGCCCTCCCCCTTCTCCTTCGTCTCTTCCCCTTCTAACCTCGAACCCATCAGCCATGTCCTTCCCCAAAACCCACCACACCATGACGCGATCGCTTCCGCACTTGTCAGCCACCACCGACAGCCTCGCGCACGCCAGCGCCGCCTCCCCCTTCCACTCCGACCCTCCTCCTCCTCAACGGACCCCCCTCTCTCTCGCTCCTCCACTTCTCTTTCCTCCTTCAAATCCAAACCCAACCTGCTGAACGGACCGCCACCCCCACTCCGACTTCGGCGCTGACATTCCAACCCTCGATGTAACACCCCGTAATTCTATAACACTAAGATTCACAAATCAAGGTTTAATTAATTCAAAATGGAAGAATTAAGGAAAACGGGTGGTGCCATTGCATTCATCTCGAAATTCTGCTTGAAATCGAGTCCGAGTTTGCGAGAATCGGAGTCCGTATGAGGGAGATATGACCCTCCGAAGTTTCAGGAATTTTCAGAACAGAAAACAGCTCGAAATTCGAATTCGAAATTCGAATTCAAACCCAGAAGCGGGCTGGGGGGGGGGGGAATTCCCGCCCAGGACCCAGGTCGACTGGGGAGTCGACTGGGTAGTCGACCCCCCCTGACCAGGTCGACTGCCCAGTCGACATGGGTGTCGACATGGGTGCAAAAACCCACTTTTGGGCCTGGGTGCATTCTGATGTACCTGGTCTCGTTTTCTGCCTAGATTCGTCCGCCTAATCCTATATAAATAGCCCCTAGTCTCCTTCTCTATTCACAATTCTTCTATAACCTTATGCTGCAAAGATTCTTGGTGGACATGGCTTCTTCTCCTCCTCTAAATTAAATAATAAATAAAATAATATGTAAAATAAAACAAGACGAGGAAATGCTGCTCAAGACTTTCAAGAGGAGATTCAAAACAAGCTAGGATTCAAGTGAAGATTCAAACGACTTCAACGACTGTTTTTCTAGAATCTAATATAATCTCTGTAAGTTGGTTACTTTTTAGATTTGAACGTTTTCTCTATTCGTGACATGAAATTAAAGGAATAAAAGAATATGCCAAATCTTTCTGTTCGAATCAGTGCTTATATCCTTGGACCTAATTAAGGACT
Source organism: Allium sativum (assembly GCA_030737875.1). Classification (NCBI taxonomy): domain Eukaryota; kingdom Viridiplantae; phylum Streptophyta; class Magnoliopsida; order Asparagales; family Amaryllidaceae; genus Allium; species Allium sativum. The sequence goes on from CM060920.1 coordinate 461,676,542, forward strand.
GTTATGATTCGATGACCAATAAGACTGTGACTATGAAACTATGGACCTTAAAACCATATGCCTCTTTGACTATGAACATTGCCTATGAACATTGCCTATGACTGTGGCTCATGACTATGAGAATTATTTTCCTTTGACTATGAACATCGCCTATGACTGTGATTCATTAACTGTGAGGATTTATTGCCTATGACTATGGATATAAGGTTATTATTTATGCCCATGACACTGTAGTTACAAAACCATGTTGTACCCCAAACTGGCACTATATTGGATCTAGGCTTGACTTTCTATTTCTAGTTATCCTTGGATCTTGATCTTGGGAATTTACCTGTTAAGTTAGGTCTACCCATGTTCTTGAACCTATACTATTCAACCCTTTTCATGTCGTAATATTACCATATCTATATGCCTGTGAATTATCATCTTATGCCAGTTATTATGTTTATTCTTTCATGGCATTTTGGTTCATTCCCTTTTTTTTCACGAATCTAGATTTATTTATAATCTAGGTTGAATCACGATTTTACGAACGATGGGAATACGTTTTGGGAAAAACATGAAATTGACTAAACTTGGAAATTGGCATAATTTGGGAACATGCATTATAGCATGACTATTAAGATGAAAATTAGAATAACATGTCTAGTTTTGACATGAACTGAAATTAGAATATTAAACCAGAATTGGGTGGCTAAATTAAGCATGATAAGTATATTAGCATAATTGTGAATAATTTACATACACTGGGCGTAAATGGTAAATGGTTAAATGGGCCACAAAGTAGGTAGTTGGTATGCAAATTAAGGTTTGGGCATAAACGGTGAACTAGAATATGAAATCTAGTTTGGCATAAACTGTAAACTAGAATATAAAATCTAGTTTTGGCATGAACTGTAAATGAGGATGTTGGATCTAAATTGCTATAAACTGTAAGATAGGCAAATCAAGATTTGGGCCTAGAATATAAGTCCATTAGTGGGCATAGCAAATGTATATGGTATAGGCCAAATTTATTTAAAAAGGGAAAAAGGAATTTGAGGATAAATGGTTAAACTTTGAGGATAAATTGTTAACAATTTATATATATACAAAAGAAAGGTTTATTAATGACATCTCTTTTAATAATACATACACCAGAAAGTTCTAGGGTGACAGAGAGGATAGTGTCTAGGCTTGGGTTTAGAAAATACAAGTTTCCTGCTCTCCCTGGCTATCCCTAACTGATCCGACGGACGGGATGGTCACTTTCAAAACCTGATTTGAAAATTAATCAAAACCCTTTGAACTTAGAAAACACGAATATGCCTAACCCGAGGTTAGACTGAGTTGCGATGTAAACCTGCCCGGAACCAACCGGCACATTCAGTAATCGCAACAATATCTGTCTAATGTGAGTGGTCGCGGCTTTAATTTATTTAGTTAAAGCTAGAACAAGAATGGTAGGGTTAAGTTAACTAAGACACTTAACCAATTCAACATGATAACCAAACAGATGGGTGGGGTTAGGTTCATACAGACACTTAACACAGTTAAGCTAGAATGGGGGGATTAAGTCCATAGGGACACTTAACCAAACTTAACATCGTAACAAGACAAGATTTGTAGGGGTTAAGTAAATAAGAAAACACTTATCCAAATTAACATGTTAACTAGACTAGAAGGTGGGGTTAAGTAAAGTTAATACACTTAGCCAAATTAACATGTTAACTAGACTAGAGGTTGGGGTTAAGTAAAATTTAATACACTTAGCCAATTTGATATGTTAGCTGGACTAGACCGTAGTGTTAAGTAAACTTGAACACTTAACCATCAGATTGTGATAAATGAATAGGGTTAAGTCTAAAACATGAAGGGATAATACTTAACCATTAATAAAATGTTAGTTAAAACAGATGGGCAAGGTTAGGTTAGAAAGGAACACTTAACCAATACAGGATGAATGAATAGGGTTAAGTAATAAGAAATACTTAACCAATATAACTTGGTTTGTGGTAGGGTTAAGTCAACATGAATTACTGATAACACTTAACCAGTTTATCAGGATAAATGAAGAGGGTTAAGTTAGCTTGAATTGACTAATGACACTTAACCAATCCAAATTGACGAGAAAGAGAACTAAGTAGTAAACCTTAGTTAAAAGGAACTAAGTAGTAAACCTTAGTTAAGAAAACAACGATTCTGGAAACTAAGTGGTAAACCTTAGTTAGCAAAACTAAGTAGTAATTCTTAGTATAACACGGGAAGGAGCGAACGTCCATCTAATTTTAATGAAAGCTCCAACGAATTGGGTTACGAAGCCCGAGGCTTCGAGGGGACGTAAGGGTACTCTTGGTATACCTCTGTGAGGCTGCAGATGATCCTCCTGGGCTCACAGAGGTTAAGGTCTGCGTTAGAAGAACCAAGGGTATGCCTTGGTTGCAAAATATGGCAACCTAAAGACTAGGATGGACCAACGTGATTCGGCGAGAAATCGGTAGCCCTGTGATAGCAACTCGTCGTCTACCATCCATCTTCAGTCAATCGAGATACGTGAAGCGGGAAGGCGGAGAACTCCTACGGACCATATACTTGCTATCTAGTTATGGTTGCGGTTGTGAAAGGCCATAGATTAGTGGAGCATAGGGGGCCTGCGTATAGTTCTCACTTTTCAAGGTGTGCCTTTCATTAGTTGAGGGAGGGGTCAAGTAGGACCATAGCCACTAGAATAAAAACAGACCTTAGCATCTGCATCGACATATATCTGAAAACTCCCGACCGAGTTCTGTGTTTCTTGATTTGCCCTGCCACAGGACTCGGGCAGCACATTACAGGACATGTGCATCTAGACAAGCGATAATGATTCCCAATACATGTGTGGGGAAGTCTAGGAACATATACCACTCTAGGTAGTGTGTCCTAGACTAGGGGGCATCGTTTGACAGGTAGCATAATCCCTAGTTGGACTAGGTGGCATAAACCCTGAATCCGAGAAGCGTTCAGCAGATTGCGTAAACTCTAGTTGAATCTAGAAAGCACTTGATAGAAAACCGTAGATTAGATCTAGGTAATAAATAATAAATGTATGCCTGAAGGCAATGGAAACTACAGGGATTGGGATCACGTTATCGTTACTAGTTGGGACACTAGTTAGGTGGTGCAGAGATATAGAAACCAGTATAACAAGGAAATAGCGAAGCGGTGAAAGTATTAGAGCATATCCAGTTTATCTTATCTTAGCATATCTTGTGTTAATCTTGTCTAATCTTGCTGACCCTATCATCATGGTGTTATCTTGTATTCAGTTAATTCATGTCGTTTTGTTTTTCCATGTTCACATGCTAGAAGTAACTGAACTTACTCAGGCTTTATGTCTGACTCTGTTTTTCTTTCGTCTTCTTTTCTTCCGTTCCCCCCCCAGGTAGTAAAGGAGGGAATAGTATAGCTCAGGTTAAGTTGGACTGTCACTCTTTCCCAGCTTGAAGATTTGTCGAAGTTTTGCTTGGATTCTCTTTTCAGATGCTATGGCTGGCTCTTGCTACATTGGGGAATATAAATGTTGTTTTATACTTCTTTATTTTGTAGGACAGATGATACTTTGATATTGTAAAGAAATCGTTGTACAAACTATTTTATCAATAAAGCAAAGTTATATTTTCCACTGTTTTAATTTTTGTCTGTCTTGTAATTCATCTGCATCTTTTACCTTAAAATGCTCCACAGAACTTAGTGCATTCCCTTTGTGAGTGACACTAACGGATGTGGGGTGTTACACGTGGTATCAGAGCTGAAGGTTACCATATCAGATAAAGGATTTGAAAAATTATTTTCAAAACGGTTTTAAAAGAAGCATTTTCAAGAGAAAAGATTTGTTTTAAAGGCATATTCCCCAAAGCCATACGCACTATCTTCTCTTCCTCTATTTGAATTCTTGTCTCCTTCTTTCTTGAGTCTCTGGGGCTCCTGGCTTTCTGGGAGGTAACCTCATCGATGGGCGAAGTCGTGCCTGGCTTCCATCCATAGCCATAGTTGTTTCACCTACGGCCAGTTTTCTTTCAAGCTTATAGGGTTTTCTGTACGATGGAAGCAGCTTTCGAGAGATTTGTCAACATGACTACACACGGAAGAGGATGAGGAATTCATGGATATAGATTTAGCTCACAAAGGAGGAAGGGATTATAAAACCTAAGACAAGAGGAAGTATCTTTACTATGGTGTAATAGGGCATGTAATTAAGGGCAAAGGACAAGATTTTCAGAAGGGCAAGAACCTACTTTCGCCACCAAGCGTACCTAGAAGAAAGGTAGTAAAGTTCTGTTGGAAGAGTCTAGTTTTGCTGTTCGTACTCTTTCCTTTGGTTTTAGCGCTTCGCATTTGTTCATATCCACTTCCATAGTTGAGTCTCTGCACCATAGTACTTGTATAGTAGAAAGATCCCACTAGAGTCTCAAATCCAATTGGTGGTCCGACCAGTTTATTTTTGGTTAGTAGGGATTTGAGAATAGCTATCGAGTTTGCTTATATCATCTCACGTAGATCGTCTAAATTCGGAGGAGATATTCCTTGGGTGCTTGTCTGATATTGGTTTAGGCCTTTGGGGCTTGTACTTGAGGAATGTCGAGTTCGACTAGGATGGTTTGCGTGAGAGATGAATAGTTGTGGCAGGCACTCTAAAAAGCACATAGTGACCTTTTGACCCTCATAGTTAAGGCGTGATGGATAGGCTAAGAGGAGAGACCTCAAACCATCTTGGTATGTACACTTGGTATCATAGTTAACATCTGTTTATTTTGGAAATGGAGGTCAGAAACTTCACAATCGTGAAGTTAAATTAGTTAAGATACAGTGGAGTAAAGCTCAAGAAGGCTAGATACTAGCATCATACCCTTTTCCTTAAGGATGCATCCTTGATTTATTTTTTTGTAGGAGCTTTACGCATAATTGTTTCTCTCTTTCCAAAGTATATCCTCTAGGTCGTATCTTCGATCCTTAGGTAGAAACTCTTTTGGATGTAAACATGTATTTGAAACATGTTATGGTTGATGGTTGCGAGTGGTTGCTAGTGGTTGCTCGTGAATGCATATACATACGTATTAGGCACTAGATCAGTTCGGACGTTTTCATATTGCATTTACAGATATGTATTTGTTTGTAAGTTGAACTTGATATGTTATCTTATGGATGTTGCATATGGATGAATGGCTATGCACACATGTAGTATTTACATAACTAGGGATGCTTGCATACATGATTGGACGCATGACACTGACATGATTCGCATTAAGGAGGTCAACTGAATCAGTAGACCGCCTGATTTTGCATTAGATAAAGACATATACACACACTATGCATATGAACATGAACGCATTAGAAATCTTATAAGGACAATGAATGCCTGTGATTGAATGGTTGATTAGATGGATGACGGAATGGTAGGACACATTCTTCCTAACTTGAAGATTTCGGGGACGAAATCCTTTTTAAGTGGGGGAGAATGTAACACCCCGTAATTCTGTAACACTAAGATTCACAAATCAAGGTTTAATTAATTAAAAATGGAAGAATTAAGGGAAACGGGTGGCGCCATTGCATTCGTCTCGAAATTCTGCTTGAAAACGAGTCCGAGTTTGCGAGAATCGAAGTCCGTATGAGGGAGATATGACCCTCCGAAGTTTCAGGAATTTTCAAAACAGAAAACAGCTCGAAATTCGAATTCGAAATTCGAATTCAAACCCAGAAGCGGGCTGGGCGGGAAAATTCCCGCCCAGGACCCAGGTCGACTGGGGAGTCGACTGGGTAGTCGATCCCCTCCTGACCAGGTCGACAGCCCAGTCGACATGGGTGTCGATCTGGGTGCAAAAACCCACTTTTGGGCCTGGGTGCATTCTGATGTACCTGGTCTCGTTTTCTGCCTAGATTCGTCCGCCTAATCCTATATAAACAGCCCCTAGTCTCCTTCTCTATTCACAATTCTTCTCTAACCTTATGCTGCAAAGATTCTTGGTGGACACGGCTTCTTCTCCTCCTCTAAATTAAATAATAAATAAAATAATATGTATAATAAATCAAGACGAGGAATTGCTGCTCAAGACTTTCAAGAGGAGATTCAAAACAAGCTAGGATTCAAGTCAAGATTCAAACGACTTCAACAACTGTTTTTCTACGAATCTAATATAATCTCTTTAAGTCGGTTACTTTTCAGATTTGAACGTTTTCTCTATTCGTGACATGAAATTAAAGGAATAAAAGAATATGCCAAATCTTTATGTTGGAATCAGTGCTTATATCCTTGGACCTAATTAAGGACTGTTATGATTCGATGACCAATAAGACTGTGACTATGAAACTATGGACCTTAAAACCATATGCCTCTTTGACTATGAACATTGCCTATGACTGTGACTCATGACTGTGAGAATTATTTTCCTTTGACTATGAACATCGCCTATGACTGTGATTCATTAACTGTGAGGATTTATTGCCTATGACTATGGATATAAGGTTATTATTTATGCCCATGACACTGTAGTTACAAAACCATGTTGTACCCCAAACTGGCATTATATTGGATCTAGGCTTGACTTTCTATTTCTAGTTATCCTTGGATCTTGATCTTGGGAATTTACCTATTAAGTTAGGTCTACCCATGTTCTTGAACCTATACTATTCAACCCTTTTCATGTCGTAATATTACCAGATCTATGTGTCTGTGAATTATCATCTTATGCCAGTTATTATGTTTATTCTTTCATGGCATTTTGGTTCATTCCCTTTTTTTCCACGAATCTAGATTTATTTATAATCTAGGTTGAATCACGATTTTACGAACGATGGGAATACGTTTTGGGAAAAACATGAAATTGACTAAACTTGGAAATTGGCATAATTTGGGAACATGCATTATAGCATGACTATTAAGATGAAAATTAGAATAACAAGTCTAGTTTTGACATGAACTGAAATTAGAATATTAAACCAGAATTGGGTGGCTAAATTAAGCATGATAAGTATATTAGCATAATTGTGAATAATTTACATACACTGGGCGTAAATGGTAAATGGTTAAATGGGCCACAAAGTAGGTAGTTGGTATGCAAATTAAGGTTTGGGCATAAACGGTGAACTAGAATATGAAATCTAGTTTGGCATAAACTGTAAACTAGAATATAAAATCTAGTTTTGGCATGAACTGTAAATGAGGATGTTGGATCTAAATTGCTATAAACTGTAAGATAGGCAAATCAAGATTTGGGCCTAGAATATAAGTCCATTAGTGGGCATGGCAAATGTATATGGTATAGGCCAAATTTATTTAAAAAGGGAAAATGGACTTTGAGGATAAATTGTTAACAATTTATATATATACAAAAGAAAGGTTTATTAATGACATCTCTTTTAATAATACATACACCAGAAAGTTCTAGGGTTACAGAGAGGATAGTGTCTAGGCTTGGGTTTGAAAAATACAAGTTTCCTGCTCTCCCTGGCTATCCCTAACTGATCCGACGGACGGGATGGTCACTTTCAAAACCTGATTTGAAAATTAATCAAAACCCTTTGAACTTAGAAAACACGAATATGCCTAACCCAAGGTTAGACTGAGTTGCGATGTAAACCTGCCCGGAACCAACCGACACATCCAGTAATCGCAACAATATATGTCTAATGTGAGTGGTCGCTGCTTTAATTTATTTAGTTAAAGCTAGAACAAGAATGGTACGGTTAAGTTAACTAAGATACTTAACCAATTCAACATGATAACCAAACAGATGGGTGGAGTTAGGTTCATACAGACACTTAACACAGTTAAGCTAGAATGGGAGGGTTAAGTCCATAGGGACACTTAACCAAACTTAACATCGTAACAAGACAAGATTTGTAGGGGTTAAGTAACTAAGAAAACACTTATCCAAATTAACATGTTAACTAGACTAGAAGGTGAAGTTAAGTAAAGTTAATACACTTAGCCAAATTAACATGTTAACTAGACTAGAGGTTGGGGTTAAGTAAAATTTAATACACTTAGCCAATTTGATATGTTAGTTGGACTAGACCGTAGGGTTAAGTAAACTTGAACACTTAACCATCAGATTGTGATAAATGAATAGGGTTAAGTCTAAAACATGAAGGGATAATACTTAACCATTAATAAAATGTTAGTTAAAACAGATGGGCAAGGTTAAGTTAAAAAGGAACACTTAACCAATACAGGATGAATGAATAGGGTTAAGTAATAAGAAATACTTAACCAATATAACTTGGTTTGTGGTAGGGTTAAGTCAACATGAATTACTGATAACACTTAACCAGTTTATCAGGATAAATGAAGAGGGTTAAGTTAGCTTGAATTGACTAATGACACTTAACCAATCCAAATTGACGAGAAAGAGAACTAAGTAGTAAACCTTAGTTAAAAGGAACTAAGTAGTAAACCTTAGTTAAGAAAACAACGATTCTAGAAACTAAGTGGTAAACCTTAGTTAGCAAAACTAAGTAGTAATTCTTAGTATAACACAGGAAGGAGCGAACGTCCATCTAATTTTAAAGAAAGCTCCAACGAATTGGGTTACGAAGCCCGAGGCTTCGAGGGGACGTAAAGGTACTCTTGGTATCCCTCTGTGAGGCTGCAGATGATCCTCCTGGCCTCACAGAGGTTAAGGTCTGGGTTAGAAGAACCAAGGGTATGCCTTGGTTGCAAAATATGGAAACCTAAAGACTAGGATGGACCAGCGTGATTCGGCGAGAAACCGGTAGCCCTGTGATAGCAACTCGTCGTCTACCATCCATCTTCAGTCAATCGAGATACGTGAAGCGGGAAGGCGGAGAACTCCTACGGACCATATACTTGCTATCTAGTTATGGTGGCGGTTGTGAATGGCCATAGATTAGTGGGGCATAGGGGGCCTGCGTATAGTTCTCATTTTTCAAGGTGTGCCTTTCATTAGTTGAGGGAGGGGTCAAGTGGGACCATAGCCACTGGAATAAAAACAGACCTTAGCATCTGCATCGGCAGATATCTTAAAACTCCCGACCGAGTTCTGTGTTTCTTGATTTGCCCTGCCACAGGACTCGGGCCGCACATTACAGGACATGTGCATCTAGACAAACGATAACGATTCGCGATACATGCGTGGGGAAGTCTAGGAACATATACCACTCTAGGTAGTGTGTCCTAGACTAGGGGGCATCGTTCGACAGGTAGCATAATCCCTAGTTGGACTAGGTGGCATAAACCCTGAATCCGAGAAGCGTTCAGCAGATAGCGTAAACTCTAGTTGAATCTAGAAAGCACTTGATAGAAAACCCTAGATTAGATCTAGGTAATAAATAATAAATGTATGCCTGAAGGCAACAGAAACTACAGGGATTGGGATCACGTTATCGTTACTAGTTGGGACACTAGTTAGGTGGTGCAGAGATATAGAAACCAGTATAACAATGAAATAGTGAAGCGGCGAAAGTATTAGAGCATATCTAGTTTATCTTATCTTAGCATATCTTGTGTTAATCTTGTCTAATCTTGCTGACCCTATCATCATGGTGTTATCTTGTATTCAGTTAATTCATGTCGTTTTGTTTTTCCATGTTCACATGCTAGAAGTAACTGAACTTACTCAGGCTTTATGTCTGACTCTGTTTTTCTTTCATCTTCTTTTCTTCCGTTTCCCCCCCCCCCCCCCTCCCAGGTAGTAAAGGAGGGAATAGTATAGCTCAGGTTAAGTTGGACTGTCACTCTTTCCCAGCTTGAAGATTTGTCGAAGTTTTGCTTGGATTCTCTTTTCAGATGCTATGGCTGGCTCTTGCTACATTGGGGAATATAAATGTTGTTTTATACTTCTTTATTTTGTAGGACAGATGATACTCTGATATTGTAAAGAAATCGCTGTACAAACTATTTTATCAATAAAGCAAAGTTTTATTTTTCGCTGTTTTAATTTTTGTCTGTCTTGTAATTCATCTTCATCTTTTACCTTAAAATGCTCCACAGAACTTAGTGCATTCCCTTTGTGAGTGACACTAACAGATGTGGGGTGTTACACTCGAACTCCGCTGTAAGTTTTAGTGTTAATTGATTTTAGATAATTAGTTTAATGTAATTAAAAACATTGATTTTAAATTCAGTTGTCATGAGAATAGTAATGTGTTTAAAGTTGAGATTTTTGTGAGGGTAAAAATACGATTTTTAATCGTATGAAGATAGGATTTTTAATGTAGAAGAGCTTAGATTTCTAAAATTGTAAAGATCGAAATAAAAATGTGATTTTTACTAGTTTGAATAGCGTTTAAAAAGGTGAGTATTATATAAGAAGTAGCAAAATAAAAATACGATTTTTACGTATAGAGATTTGTAATAAAAATATGATTTTTATGAAGTAGAGATAATAAAAATATGATTTTTATATGAGTAGCGAATCAAAAATAGGATTTTTATATGATCGAGAATATAAAAATATAATCTTTTATATACGTGTAGCATTATAGAAATATAATTTTTTTATACCTGAAGTGGTATTATAAAAAATGTGATTTTTAACGTAAAACCACGTGTATCAGATCTCGTTGGAAGCACGACGAAGAGTTCCTACATATGAAGAGTCGTGGCGTTTGGTTTAGCTTATCGGTGAGAACTTCTCACTTTAATTCTTGTTTTCTAGTTGAAATATATACTAAGATGCAGACGGTGCTTAGTAGCTCCCGACACCCGTCGTCCACAGACCATGGATGACTTGTTTGTTTGATTGCTGTGTTGTGAAATTTTATTGTGTGATGTGGAATGAAATAGAATATTTTATAGTTAAAAATATAATTTTTAACGTGTATATAAAATAAATATTTATAAACAAATCGGACGATTTGTTTATACACTAATTTGACTGATATTGATTGGGACGAAAAATTTTACACATCGACCAACTTCACAAATAAAATATGTGTTTGTTGATTTGAAACCCCATACGGGTATTAGGATGATATTTAACGTACACTAATCCCGGTTGTTTAGTTGTATGTCAATCGATGGGTTGACAAACTGTGTAAGCGTTAATTATTTATATTTAATGCTTATGCAGTTGTGTGGTGCACTCTGGATGATGGTTGATTATTTATCGTTGCTGTTATATACATGTGTTGTAGAGAATCCATATAATTAACATTATATGGTAATTGATTGGGCCTCATTCCAATTTGGAAAATAAGGAATATTATAAAAGAAAATTCATGTGTTGAATAGAAAGAAAATTCATGTGTTGAATAGAAAGAAAATTTTTGTGTTGAATAAAATGTAAATTCATGTGTTGAATAAAATATATATTCATGTGTTGAATAAAAATATATATTCATGTGTTGAAGAAAATATTCATTTGTTGAATAGAAAAATGATGTTATTGAAATATATAAAGCCGTGTTGGTTAGATAGGCGCCATTTTGACGCGAACGATATTTATATCGATTATATTCGTTTTTATAATGAATATTCAAAAGGAAGTGATTTCAAAATTTAACGTTTTGAAAATATTATCATTTATAGATTAATGATATGGAATATTCAATTTTGATTAGAAATTGAATATGAAGTTGAAATCGTTTTGAAAACGAATTTAAAACGATTTATAAAATTCGTTTTAAAAGGAAAACGACGAACTATATATATTATATATATAATGGCCTGAATAGAACGCGCCGCGCTGCGGCAGTTCGCGAATTTCGACCATTGACTTCGAATTGACGTTGCGGGAGATCCGAACGTCGGATTCTCCTAAAACTGGAACCATTGGGTTCATATCGAAAAGAGCTTTCTAACGAATATTAGAAATTTGAAATCTAACGGTTGGATTTGGAATTATGTCCAAATCAAATTTGGAAAAGGTCGCTGTAAGTGCAGTTCGTTAGCCGTTGATGGAAATCGACTGTACAGGCCTTGATAAAATTATTAAAAATAGTAATAATTTGTGTAAAATCATAAGAAATGATTTGTGAAGAATTGGGATGAAAAACTCCATATTTGAAAAGATAAAAATTGATTTTTATCGAAATGAACTAGTTTTGAACTAGAATTATAATTCTATTTTTTTTAAAATAAATAAAGTGGATTTGAAATGGTTTAAAAGTAACCAGAATTTCCAATAATTGAATCGGAATGGATTTGAATCGAAATTATCTTTGGAATATTTCGATGTTGGATTTCGTGATGATACAGATATTGTTATGTGAATTTGAAAGATATATTTATATCGTTATTTCCAATATGATATTTGTTGGTCATAGAATTTGATATTGAATATAAGCGATATATTTTCTATTCAAAGCCTTGTATTTAATATCAAATGTGATTTGGGTTTGTCATGAATGGTGTCTTCATTAACACTGTTCTTAAACCCAGTTGAGAAAAAGATTAAATCTTCTTATTTAGATTTAATGAAGTGTACCAATTAAATGGTGTTTAATTGGAATTGAATTTGAATTTGAATTGAATTTTGGGTTTATCGTGAACGGTGTTTTAAATAACACTCGTTCTTTAACCCGATAATTAATGGAATGTGATTTTGGGTTTATAGTGAACTGTGTTTTAAAAGACACTGGTTCTTTAACCCAGTTAAAGACCAGATGTGATTTCCCAAGTTAAATAATCATTGATAGAGATTATTGGGAAGATTAAAACTAAGTGGAGTTTTAATGAATCTTTAATTAGACTGAAGTGATCGAGAATGGAGTATCACCAGTTCTTCTCCAGGCGATAGTTAAATCTTTAATTAGATTTGAACGTGAAATGGTAATTAAATTTACCGATAACACCGTGGTGTTAGATATGAAGTGTGACCAGTTTTACTTCATGGGATGAATAGGTTGGGACTGGGAAATAAAATAAATGATTATTGCGGTGTGGTTCGCTAATCCCGACTAGTTTGAATTAATATTCAAAGAAGATTAAAGAATAAATTTAAAGAATTTATCTTTGATAAAATTAATGGGAACCTTTCCCAAAGTATAAGAATATTTGAATAAAAGAATATCCTGAATTAGAATGAGGCGTATGTTGTGTTTGTGTAACACTTGTTTATTATATACGCGAGTTATTCGGAAAGACCGGGTTTATCCCATTCTGAATAACTGATTCGATGTGGTGTCGAAGAGGAAGACGGTGGTCGAAGACCAGAGTTCTTCACATCGTTTGGGTGATTACTGATGATCTTGATTGGGCTGTACACCCAAGAGGAGGGAATTAGTTGGTGATCGTCCAGACGTACTTGGAGATCGATGGATATGCGAGGTACAAGGTGCCTCCGGTTTCGTTCAGACCCAGAACGAACTTGTAAATGGACTGTGTGTTTGACATTGGATTTTATTCTGTGTGATTGATTTCTATTAAATATATATCTGTTTGGCGGCGGAGAATTTATCCTCTTTCTTAACACCCTTCTCTGAGACGTACGAGCTCAGGGGTTATATATTGATGGATATCAATCGCATGGAGTGAACTGCCTGTGTGGCATGCCTAAGTGGCAATTGATCAAGGCTTCTATTGAAAAGCAAAGTCTTGTGGTTGATGATCAAGGCACGGCCTGTGTGGCATAGCTTTGTGTAGCGTTGATTCGCGAGCCTCACACCCCGGTTGTGAACCAGAAACGGGAGAGGACTGCAGGGAGGGCATGCATTTCTTTCTAGCTAGGGTGGTGTCAGTGACCTACCAGCCCTAACATTTATATTATTTTCACCTATGTGGTTGTTGTTGTTGCGAGGCGCCTCGGTTATATCGGTCGATCCGGGACCGATTGAGTCATTCGTTGGCTCATTTACGCCCCAAAGGGCGGGGAAACGCAGTGTTCAGGCATTTTAATCCACATCGGTGGACCGGCCCTGAAGATCCAAGGGTCACTCGAGCTATGATCCTGAGACATGGTAGGCTAGATTGTCTTGAATCTGTAGAGGACGATCCCTGGCCTCGGTTCACAGATGGAAATCCAATTTCCAAATACGTGACTTTGCGGTTTTGATTGTAGAGCCTAGTATGGCGACATGATATATGGTACCCATGCCGCCTATGATTAATATTTATGATTGAAATTGTTTTGACACTATACACTTATAATAGTATCAAATGATTTGTTTTTAACGTATCAAGCATGCTTTGGCTATTATAAGGTAAAACCCTATCCTCCGGCTTGTGTTGCATTGTGTGATGGGACTTGGGTCTTATAATAGCTTCATTTTTCTTTATTTAGCATTGCACTGTTGTTTTATGCACTGGTGTTCTTGGGAGGAAACCCGTTCCGTGTTATACGGCATGGTCCCTTGATTTACCTAACTTCAAAATAAAGATTAATAACTGTTTTAGTTCTCACACCAGTCACATGACTGACCTGGAGTTTATTGTTTTAACCAAAACTCTAGGTGCCCTTATTTTGACACGGGCAGCTAGTAGTTTCGGTTTTGCAGATTTATATTCATGGGATCCTGATTTACAGCTGGAACGATACTCGGAAAGCTCTGTATCCGTGTATTACTTCTAGTTGTTTTTGTATTATTTTCCGCTGCTTTATGATTTATTGTAATCTCTGATATTTATCGAATGTATTTTATTCATTCATACTCTGTATATTCTTGTATTCTGATGGAATTGTTGTGATAAACAATGAAATGTTCTTCTGTCTACGTTCTTTTGTGTGTTGTTCTCGAAGTATCCGTGCTTTCCTTACCGGGGAAGTTACGGGATTTCACATTGATCGATCATTTGCAGAGATTTGACTCTATCACATTCAAGTGGTTGCTAAACCGAGCTTCCAGGCCATGGGGTAGCATCAGTAAAGTTGATGATATCTAATTGCATGTTCTTTAGTTGGTTGATATTCATTATGTATTTTGTGAAACATCCAGCTATTTTTTGTTGAAAATGAAACCGAGGTTGGGGAACTATTACACTATGTTGGTACTGACCAGGACCTGTTAATTTTTTGACTTCCGATTTTCTATTGTATTTTTTTTTTGGTATAGTTTTATGGTTTTTACTGTAATAGATGTAAACGTATGCTCATGGTATTATCTGAACAATGGTCAATGTCTGTAGTGTTTCCAGTTGAAATGTTAATTTTGGTCAGTGGAACACAAGTGGTGGTCATGTTGTTCTGCTTAACAGTGCATAAAACTCGCTAATATCTTACAGTTTGTAAGATTTCCATACAAATTCAACGGATTCATTTCAGATTGAGTGCAACTGGATTGGGGTATAAACTGAGTCAACACTGTGTAATAAAATTAATATTTATTTACCACAACTTATTGGTAGAAATCACAATATAAGGCTTTTTCCACATAGCATGGTACATAATTGTCACTCTGTCAATATAAACATCTTGTTATATAAGCTTACAGAAGCATGCTGCAATCGTGTTCAAAAAATTATACGCAGCTGGTACTATAAGCATGTCGATTAACTGACTAAGCACAAGGTTAGTGAGTAGTACAGGGGAAGTTGTTGGAATTATACCAATAGTGATTATTTTTGATATGATAACAGTTACATTAGATGAGCAGCCTGCTTTGAGGGTAATATTTGTAGAGTATGTGGTGGCAGCATCCGTGTCAATTTTCACAATAGGGCAATTTTCAGTTTTAAATAAAGTAGTTGGACTATTTTTTTAGTTTCATTTCCATTTTAGATCACTGAAACAGCTTAAACTTTATGAATTAGTCCTAGCTAACCAAGCAACCAACACTGAACATTTTCTGAGATAAAATACGCATATTCATAGAATTATATACATGTAGAATCTTAATAAACACCACTGAAATTTCAGTAGTAAATCAAAATATTTGGCCTTTTTTATGAAGTACAATTTGATTTACAAAGAACATGATGTTTCACAGATTGTGTTAGAGAGAGAATACATAATTTGGAAGAATGAAAATATTCAAATATTGCATACATATTCGTAGTTATTAATATAATGCACATCTTGTTTTTATCAAGTAAAAAATAGTACAGTTGGAAGAACAAACAAGTCCACCATAATAATAATTTATGTTTGGTTAAACATGTGTTTTTGCAAAAGCTGCTTCATTTATATGGAAAAAAGAGCAGAAATACTCACAAATTTTAAAACTGCTAAAGAGCACCAAGAAAATTGCATATTAAAAACAAATCCAATCCCCCTTCCACAATTAGTAGTTATGACTTATGACTCTCTCCTAGCAGTTAGCAATAGCCCAGCCCCTATGACCCGGGACACCATCATTATGCAATAAGGTCATATTGCAACTTGCAAAATGATAGCTTAAATAGAATACTACATGATACAGTCAATTAGTTGCCCATGCAACTGAGAGATAAGTTTTAAGAACGAAGAAAACAAACCTGTAAATGTTGATTTCATTGTCCACGTTTAATATAAAAACAATAATGTGAAAAATAGAAATCGCTTGGGTAATGCAAACAAAGCAAAAATTCATGAAAGAATCTTCCTTCTCATTGATGACCGTAGTAAAAATTCATGCACCGTAACCCCTATGTAGCATTTTTTGTTTGTTATTCAATATCCAGCAATGATGACATTAAATTTGCAATAAATTTCAGTTTTCTATTCCGTATGAATCATCCAAGAAATGCTATAGGTAAAAATTATTTTTACTCTTTCCAAGACAATACTGATCCTATTTAATTTTTTGTTTTGGTTTCTAATGGGTATACGTAATAGAGATATCAAATATTAAAATTATATACTGACTATTATAAACATGTTGAATGTCAGTGCCCATTTAATTTGTACACTGAATCACAACCAAATAACATTAGATCACATTTTTCGTTTGCAGCTTAATTGTGCAGAACATCATTTATTTAAACTCATTTCAAGTTAAAATAAGGACATAGGAAACACAGAAAGAGGAAAACATAGAAAAACATGACGTCAAAAGGAGAGGGAAGTACCAAAGCAAAAACCTGAAAGTGCAAACCAAATGCTTGTACCTCCAAATACAGTTTTCTAAGGTGATCTGTTATGGTAAAGAGCAAACCAAAGAAAAATCGTAGAATATGAATACGCTAGTGGAGAAAAGATAGAAAATTCAAATTAAGCAACTTGGTTAGCTACCACATAACTACATTTTCATGATTACGCCCCTTTTAATAACCATCTTCCAATCATGCCTATATCTTCAACTTTTAAACGAAAACCTGATTTAGATAATGAAGAATTGTCTTAGATAATCAAGTGTGTCCAGCAATTTGGCACGTTATCGTTGTCCACAAATCATAAAGCGAATTAAATATAATTCAATTTTAGATTTAAAAATTGCTCTTAATACTCTAACTCGTAATTTTCATCCAACTTTAACAACAGGGAAGGGCTTTTCGAATTATTTTGAAATGTTCTACCGCTATGATGCTTGAGTCAAATCAGATTCAAGATCCATCTCTGTGTCACCTCCATTGCCATTCGACCGAAAAAAAAAACAATTTTCCACCAATTTTTGTATGTTCTATACTTTTATCATAAGTCATAAATGAAGTACATAAAACACAATGATCCACAATAGCAATATACTAACCATTAAAGGTCATGCATGTTATTTTTAACCAATGTTTAGTTTATGTAGTAATATGTACCAAGAATTTAAGTTAAAAACCCTTAACACTGGAATGTTCCACTAAATCAAGTAATTGAAATTTAACACTTACAGTGGCAAGTATTTTAAGCATCAACAATATGGCAGACGGTAGCTTGTTCAGTGTCTCAATTTTGCTTGTAAGGAAGGCACACACAATGTTTATTTGCCCGTCCAAGCAGATAAGTTCCTATTGAGAAAACCAAAAATAAAATGTAATACCTTTTATAAGAGAGGGATACATGACATCTGGGAGGTATGATAGAATAAAAAATAAAATAAAACTTGTTTCATAAGAAGATCAACTTTAGTGTTAGCAGGTGTTAGATTGTATAAAAAAATAAAGCATACTAACACATTGGTATAAGTAGGGTTGTTATGGTAATGGTTACCATTACCGTTTGGCAAATACCGTTACCGCATCGTTTTTACTGGTAAGCCAGAATTGCTTACCATTACCGTTACCGATTGACTGGTATACCGAAGACTGGTATACCGATAATCTGGTAACCGTTACACTGGTAATGGTAAATTACTGTTTGTCCATCAAAGTTTATATCTTGACATATTTTTTGTATACAATGCATATTTATTATACTATATGTACTGTTAGTTTATAAAAAATATAAATGAGAAAGAAAATAAGTGTACTTGGAACTATTTCACTTGATTAATGAACTAAATATAATCATTTATTTGGTTCTAAACGCATGTAATAAAGCATATCTGATGAAATACTAATGTTTTGAATTAACTGGTAGAATAACTGTGTAACAACCCGGAAATTCTGAGCCAATTTAAAAAATTTATTGTGGCGATTTTAGAGAATTTTGAATATTTAAAATGAATTATTTTAAATAAAAACGACAAGAAATTTAATTTGAATAGAAGTAGAAGTATATATTTATATAGAGCGTTGTTAGAATATAAATATTTATTTTTAATTATAAAAGGAATTGAAAGTGGCGTGGTAGTTTGAAAATTCGATTTCTAATTTCAAATGACTGTACAGGATTCAAAATAAACCAGATTTTAGCGAAACCAAAAATATTTGAATCTAATTGACAATATCTTTCCAACGAATCCGAAAAATTGAAATTTCATAGCGGGAATCAAAAGTTACGTCCAGTTGAAAATTCAGAATAGCCGCTATGGAATTCTGGCCCTTTAAAATGGAAATTTTGCAAACGACCTCGGTTTTCAACGAAACCACTTTTGTTGGATTCGGGATGTCAAATTATTGCTAGATTCCAAAATACGTAATTTTCTGAATCAATATGTGAGAGTGGCAGAAGAAAACGTGTTTTGACAGTTTCAGTCAATTTCGATCGACCAGAAAATGGCCATTTTTCAAACGGTCTCAGAATTTGATGAAATTTGTTTTGTTAGGACCGTATCGTCAATACGATGCTAGAAAATATTTTTCTGGAATTTTTAGAGTTCGTATGTGGCCCCGGTAAATTGAAATGCGCGTTCAAATTCAATATATAGATTTATATTTTGATTTTGACGGAAGTTGATCGAAACGATCGAATCAGCCTACGATACATATCCCATTGTGTTCCTAATGGGGGTAATTAGCTGTGGGCGACAGGCGGTGGGTCTTGTTTGGAGGTTGAATTAAAAAGTTACTTTTTGAAATTAAAAAAAATATAATATATATATATATATATAAACACCCTCCTCCCTTTATTCTCCAATCCCCAAATCGTTATACTAGAAAAGAAAAAAAACAAAATTAAAACCTGCTACCCCTCAGTCCTCCCTCGAAATCGCGCCGCCCACCTGAGCTTGACCGCCACCGCTCGCCATCGACCCCCCCCCCCCTCCGATCTACTCCTCTCCCCCTTCTTCTACACGAGAATGCGCAGACCCACAGAGCCCCAGACCCACTCTAGGCCATCACACCCCCGCCTGCGCCTACAGCCACCGTCGCCTTCAGCTGCTCCCCCTTCCCGACCTCCGCACCTCCCTTTGTCAGGCGCGACAACCACCAGCGCCGCTTCACACGGTGGTGCGATCAATTCGAAGCGGCTTCGGTCTTCGTGGGATGGTGGACTATTTTGGTGAGCGCAAGTTTGAGCAGCGTATTCCAGTGAAGATCAAAGAAGGGCTGATTGAGTTTCTGAGTTTAAACAGTAAGCATAAAAGCATTGTTTTCAGTTTCATTTCTTTTTAATTTTTAGATTAAAGATATGATTTTTATAACTAAAAATATAAGATTTTTATTTGTTTAAAAGATAAGATTTTGTAAATCGAAAAAGATTATATTTTTATATAAAGTAAAGATTCAATTTTTATTGTTGAAATGGTGAAGTAAAAATATAATTTTTATATGTTCATAGCAAGAATAAAAATATGATTTTTATATAGTAAAGATAATAAAAATATGATTTTTATATAGTAGAGATAATAAAGATATAATTTTTATATAGTAGAGATAATAAAAATATGATTTTTATATAGTAGAGAGAATAAAAATATGATTTTTATATAGTAGAGATAATAAAAATATGATTTTTATATAGTAGAGATAATAAAAATATGATTTTTACATATTAGAGATAATAAAAATATAACTTTTATATAGTAGAGATAATAAAAGTATGATTTTTATATACTAAAGAATATATAAAAAGCGATGTTTATATATGTAGTGGATACGGACAACGAAAGTGACAAAAGGCGAGCACGGCGAAGATTTCCTACATATGAAGAGTCGTGGCGTTTGGTTTAGCTTCTCGGTGAGAACTTCTCACTTTTACTCTTGTTTTCTAGTTAAAAATATATACTAGGATGCAGACGGTGCTTAGCAGCACCCGACACCCGTTGTCCACAGACCATGGACAACTTGTTTGATTTTGTTGTGTGGTGAAAATTGATTGTGATGTGGAATGAATGGAAATATATTCATGTGTTGAAATAAATTATTTATAGTTAAAAATATAATTTTTTAACGTGAATGTGAATAAATGAATATTTACAAATCAGACGATTTGTTTATGTACACCCATTTGAAGGATATTTGTTGGGACGATAAATTTTACACGTCGCCCAACTACACAAATAATATTCAGTGTTTGTTGATTTGAAACCCCACACGGGTGTTGGGATGATATTTGGCGTACACTAATCCCAATTATTTAGTTGTATGTCGATCGATTGGTCGACAGACTGTGTAAACGTTAATTATTTATATGTAATGCTTATGCAGTTGTGTAGTGCACTTTGGATGATGGTTGATTATTTATCATTGCTATTATATACATGTGTTTTATGGAATCCATATAATTAACATTGTATGGTAATTGATTGGGCCTAATTCCAATTTGGAAAATAAAGAATATTATAAAATAAAGATTCATGTGTTGAATAGAGTAAATAATAGTCATGTGTTGATGATACTCATGTGTTGAAGAAAATATTTATACAATAAAATTCACATTTTTATTGTAAGTAAGAATGAATAACTATTTATGTGTTGAAAAAATATATATTCATGTGTTGAAGAAGATATTCATTTGTTGAATAGAATAACGAAGTTATTGAAATATATAAAGCCGTGTTGATTAGATTTGCGCCATTTTGACGCGAACGATATTTATATCGATTATATTCGTTTTTATAATGAATATAGAAAAGGAAGTGATTTCAAAATCTAATATTTTGAAAATATTATCATTTATATATTAATGATATAGAATATTCAATTTTGATTTAAAATTGAATATGAAGTTGAAATTGTTTTGAAAATGAATTTAAAACGATTTATAAAATATGTTTTGAATTGAAATCGATGAAATATAATATATATATATATATATATATATTAATGGCCTGAATAGAACGCGCCGCGCCGCGGCAGTTCACGAATTTCGACCATTGACTTCGAATTGACGTTACGGGAGATCTGAGTGTGACGATCCCAAAATCCGAGGGGCGGTATTAAGGATAATCATTGGGAAATAACACATTAATCATCATAGCAGAGTACAGATAATAGCAGAAACAATAAATAGAATAAATTTACATGGATATGACAGCGGAATCACAACATGTAGGAACATCAGAATAGCATAACGTGGGATATAACTTAGTAAATAAAAAGGAAAGTGATCAGTCATCATCGCCAGAGGCGGAATACATACATGCAGTGAGACATAATAAGGGTATCAGTCTACATCGCCGAAGGCGGTACATATACATACAATAAGAAATACGGAAAGTAAATCAGTCTGCATCGCCCGTGGCGGAATCATAATATAAGTATAGTAATGGCGGAAAATGTCAAAGTCATCTCTGTGAAGTCAGCCTCGCCATGAGCCAAAAATGCACTCTATGCAGCAGTGCAGAACCAAAAACCACCTGTCACCTGTGTACTAGGCTGCCCGTGTGAAAATAAGGGCACCCGCGTTTGCAAAGTGAAACAAACAACGAGTCAGTCATGGGGACTGGTATGAGAAATCTATTTAACAGTTAAACAACAGTAATGAGCAAATCATAGGACCACACCACTTTCGCGGAACGGGTTTACTCCAGTGATTGCTAGTGCGTTTAAAAACAAAGTAAATTCTTTTAAAACAACGCAATGCTTTTTGAAAGAATGAAGCCATTATAAGACTCAGGTCCCATCACACAATGCAACGCAAGCCGGAGGATAGAGTTTTACCTTATAATAGCCAAATATGCTTGATACGTATAAAGCAAAATCATTTGATATTATTACTAGTGCATATATGTTTCAAAAATGAATAGCATCATAAATATCAATCATAGGCGACATGAGCGTCCCATGCCACTATGTCGCCATATATAAGTTACAATCAAGTCCGTTATTTCGTATTGGAAATTGGATTTCCGTCATCAGTCGAGGCAAGGGGCAAGCTCCTCTCCGCTTTGAGACACTCTAGCAAATGCCTCGGGACTACACACTCTGGGCAACCCCTGGATGCGGCTGGGCCGGTCCTCACTTACGTTAGAGGATTAATTATGCCTGAACACACGTTTCCCGGTCCTTACAGACCTATAATCGAGGCGCCTCGCATTCCAACAACCACAAAGGTGAAGAGTAGATATATATATATGCCAGGGCTGGTAAGTCACTGACACCGCCATAGCTAGAAAGAAACGTCGTGCTCTCCCAGCGGTTCGTATCCCGTTTTTAACTCATACCGGGGCGTGAGGCTCGCGAATCTACGAAATACACAAAGCTAGGTCACGTAGATCTTCCTTTGATCATCATCCACAAGACTTTGCTTTGCAACAGAAGCCTTGATCACAACATCTTGGCATGCCACATAGACAGTCCACTCCATACGATTGATTTCCATCGATATATAACCTCTGAGCTCGTACGTCTCAGAGAAGGGCGTTAAGCAAAAGAATAAATTCTCCACCGCCAAACAGATATATATTTAACAGAGATCAATTAGTATAGAACAAAATCCAATGTCAGACACACAGTCCATTTACAAGTCCGTTCTGGGTCTGAACGAAATCGGAGGCGTCAATTCCTCGCAAATCCGTACAATCAACACATACGTTCAGATGGCTACTACTTCCGCCCCTTTCCGGTAGCTACTCCGGTCAGGAACCTCAGTAGCGCCCATCCAACCGATACGAAGATCGTCCGTCTTGAATCGTCTTTGCATTTTCCAATTCGAATCGCTCGATAAATTATTTGAAATGAGGGTTAGCTCGGCCTTTTCAAATAATTCCCGTCATTAGAATTTAAATCGATTCATTTTATGGTTATATTATTCGACATCCATCTTTCGGTTCTTTAGTGTTATTTTCATGTCATACACATACAACCATCAAATATCAAACAATTCAAGCCCATTTGGTTTATTCTCAATCAATATTGCTTATAATATTTTATAACGATTTTTCGCCATTTTTATTTATTTAAAAATGGCCATATTTAATTAAACGACGTTTCAGGTCGTGCCGTGGCACTGTTTTTCCCTTAATTTGTTTTACACATGTCGGAAAATCTAACCGTTGGATTTCTACAAAGTCCATATTAGTGGGAAGATATTCCCAAAGCGAACCCAACGGTTCCAGTTTCGTGAGAATCCGACGGTCGGATCTTCCACACTAGTCGTTTGAAGTTACGGTTTTAAAATTCGAACTGCAGCGTCGTTATTCGATTTAATTTAAATATATTTATATTTATATATAAATATAAATGATTCTGGCGCTGTTTTTCTTTAGATTTGAATTAAACATTCCGGACAATCCAACCGTTGGATTTTTTACAAGGTTGGTGCCGTTGGAAAGATATTTCCAAGGCGAACCCAGCGGTTGCGGTTTCGGGAAAATCCGATGGTTGGATTTCTCGTACTAATCGTTTCAAATTACGATTCCGAAACACGAACTACACGGCCTCCATTCCCTTTAATTATATTTATATTTATATATATATAGTTCATTCTATAATTTCAACTATAGTTCATACTATATTTTCAACTTCGTTTTCACCTCAAATATTTCACTAACGCCTTAATATTTCGAAAAATTTCGCCATAACCTCCTTTGTACGGGGAGGGGTTTGGAAATTTATTAGGCCGTATTAGGTACCCAATAAATCCTAAAAAGCATTCACATATTTATAGTGATATATTCTGGTGTTTACGGGGGAGCATGTACTGATAATCACTCCAGAGAATAAATTCCCGTCACCCCGTTTCCGTGTGGAAATAAATAGTCCATGTGCCGTATGTAATAACTAGAGCGACGTGATTATTGTCAACTCCAGACCCATGTGGGGTTTTTATTAATCTGGCAATTTATCGTTATAATTTATATAGTCCATATCAGTCATCAGTTCAACCTGTAGTACATAGTCATCGCCATACAAGCCTCTTGCTTGTATGGTAAATCTTCCACCTCGTCACACAAGCTCCAATTGCTTATGTGGAATATGATGAAGTATGCCTATCATCAAGAAGTATGCCATGTAGTGTAGTTCAAAATTAATTGTTACTATCCTATGGCGTTATTTATTATTTCACATAGAATAACCAGCACTCCGCATCCAATGGCATTCACAGGAGTTGATATATAAATAAAATTGCGCAGCCAACTCATCAAGGTTTACCTATTTGTCGGGCACGCAAATAATTTCTTTACTCTACAGCTAATCTATTTTTCCTGTTCAACACATGTATATATATGCAGAACAAAGCTAATAATAATATTTCTAGCAAACTACTATTTGTTTCAGCACGTGTGTATTTTTAACTAAGCGTATACATGATAAAAGGAATATTTTTATCATCAAAAATATTTATTCGACACATGTGTATTTTTAACTAAGCGTATACATGATAAAAGGAATATTTTTATCATCAAAAATATTTATTCGACACATGTGTATTTTTAACTCTTCGTATTCACTATAAAAATATAGTTTTCATTGTCGATTCATTTTATTTTTAAAAGATGATAACATTCAACACATGAATTTCAACTCAACGAATGAATTGCAATTCAACATATGAATATTCTATATAGTTTGTATATATATAAAAATGTGATTTTTATCGCTAAAGCCATTTGTTCAAATTCAAATAATATTCAACACATGAATTTCAACTCAACGAATGAATTGCAACTCAACACATGAATATTCTATATAGTTTGTATATATATATATAAAAATGTGATTTTTATCGCTAAAGCCATTTGTTTAAATTCAAATAATATTCAACACATGAATTTCAACTCAACGAATGAATTGCAACTCAACACATGAATATTCTATATAGTTTGTATATATATATATATATATATATATATATATATATATAAATGTGATTTTTATCGCTAAAGCCATTTGTTTAAATTCAAATAATATTCAACACATGAATTTCAACTCAACGAATGAATTGCAACTCAACACATGAATATTCTATATAGTTTGTATATATATAAAAGTGTGATTTTTATCGCTAAAGCCATTTGTTTAAATTCAAATAATATTCAACACATGAATTTCAACTCAACGAATGAATTGCAACTCAACACATGAATATTCGATACAGTTTATGTAATTTATTTCAACGAATGAAAATTATTCTAACACATAAATATTTCAGAAAATTTCGGCAGCATAACGGCAGGGTAGTTAAAACCGGGACCGTCCCTGGTACGGCTCCTCGCTCTACCTTAAAACCTCGCGGTTTTTGACAATGGGGATCATGCATCTAGTTCGCACGCAGGCGGCATGTTTTATTTTCAATTCCACAATCCTATTCTATTTTGGTTCAACCACAAGAGGGTATTTTTCAACCACAAAGGTATTTTTCAACCACAATATCAACCACAAACAATTATTTCCAACCATTCGTCATACCATATAATATCACGTCAATCACAAACTATAAATATCGTCCATGGTCTGTGGACGAGGGGAGTGTATATATATATATATATATATATATATATATAATATAGTATAATATAATAATTCACTTGCATTCCATCACAATTCAAAGCATATATGGTTCAAACAACGCTTGTATAATTTATACATCGCTAATATAACTTATACAACACATGTACATGAGGTATACAATGCGTATATAATTTACACTTCGCTTATATAATTTACACAACGCGATTTCATTCACACAAATAGTTTAGATTCCTCACATTGGTTATTGCAGTGCTAAAAATCGTAGGAAGGTCAGAAAAATCCGCGGCTTCTTCTAGAATGTAGAGAGCCTCCTTGCGGTCACGGTGTCTCCTGTTTCATCGAATTTCGTTAACATAGCAAAAAGATATGATTTTTACAAGTTTGCAACGCTTTATAGTGTAAAAATCAGTTGAAAATGGTTTCAGCCGTATACCTCCTTCGAGATCGAAAACTAGGGTTAAACTTTTCGGCAAAACCGCTAAGCGATAGGACGAACGGCCAGCGCTGCGTCGAAGAGGAAGGAAAGAGCTTCCCAAAGCTACCCGAGATGATCAGCTCGGTGGTCTCCAGCACCCACGGCGGCGGCACGAAGTTCGGACCTTCCTGGCGTGATATCTCCCTCAACACTCAACGATAATTCTTGAAATTGCTATGGATTTGAAGATCTCTGAACGCTCTTCAAAATAGATCTGAGTTTGCTTGATTTCATTGTGTGGTTGTGGAGAAATTGAAGAGAGAAGGTTCGGAGCTTTTTCCGCGTCGCGCCTGGGAGTTTCGATGAAGAAGACGAATTCTGATTGGCCCGCTCCTTTTATTTTAATTTTTTAATTTATTTAATTCCTAAAATACCCCCTTTCACAAACGAACTCGAAATCTAACCCAACGACTATCGTCCCTAGCTAAATACCCCCATTCCGGACACAATGGGATATGTTTCGTTGGCCATTTCGACTGTTACAGCCAGTTATTTTTCAAATTAAAATATAAAACATCCGATATTTAATTTAAACGTACATTTCAATTTGCTAGGGCCACAAACTGAATCGAAAAATTCCAGAAAAATAAATCTAGCGTTGTTTTGACGATACGGTCCTAACAAAACCAGTTTCGTCGAATTCTGAGCTCGTTTGAAAAACGGCCATTTTTAGGTCGACCCATTTTAACAGAATTTGACCAAACACATTATCTTTTGCCCCGCTCACATACTAGCTTCAAAAATTATGAAATTTGAAACTTAGCAATAATTTGACATCCCGGACCCAACAAAAGTGGTTTCGTCGAATTCCGAGGTCGTATGCAAAATCTCAATTTTCAAGGGCTATATATACTATATAGCGACCTTTCTGAAAATTCATTTGGCCATAACTTTTGATTTCCGTTATGAAACTTCGATTTTTCAGATTCGTTAGAAAGGTATTGATAAACAGATTTAAATATTTTCAGTTTCGCTAAAATCCGTTATATTTTCCACCCGGTACAGTCAGACAAAGTTTGTATTCAAAAATTCCAAACTGCCATACCATACCAAATTCTATATTTTATTGAAATATTCTATTTCAACTATTCAAATTCTTTGGTAATAACCTAATTTAAAAATTTTAAACTGGTTCACTTTTTCCGGGTTATTACAATCTCCCCCACTTAAAACTTTTCGTCCTCGAAAAGGAAATAACAGCTAAGCAGGAAACAAAATGTAAATGCAAAGTATTGTAAGGGTACCTTGCACCGGAGTTAGTCAGAAATGTCCACTCTGCATTTGGGATAGGCTTGTTTAATGCTTTCCTCAGTCTCCCAAGTACAGTCTCTAGGATCACTACTCCACTGCACTTTGACTAAATGAATCTTTTTCCTCCTTAGCTCTCTAGTTTCTTTGCCAACTATCTTTAATGGCTCTCTTCTGAGTGCTAATTCTGGAGTTATGTCAATATCATGTTGCGCTGCTTCTTCCACAACAAGATCGGGATCATGAACATGTTTTCTGAGTTGAGATACATGGAACACATCATGTACACCAGGCAACCAATTAGGTAATGAAACCCTATATGCAAGAGTTCCAATCCGTTCAAGTATAGGAAAGGGACCAATAAATCTCGGTGCCAACTTCCCAGTCTTGCCAAATCTGATTACTCCTCGCATTGGAGAAACTCTTAAATAAACATAATCGCCAACGGCAAACGATATATCCCTTCTTCTCGCATCAGCATAACTTTTCTGTCGGCTCTGCGCTGTTTTCAATCTCTTCTTAATGAAATCGACTTTATCCGATGCTTCTTGAATCATATCGGGCCCTAACACAAGTCTGTTGCCAGGTTCTACCCAACATGCTGGAGATCTGCACGGTCTACCGTATAATGCTTCAAATGGAGACATTCCCAAACTTGCTTGATAGCTATTGTTGTAAGAGAATTAGGCTAAATGTAAGTGATCTTCCCATGAGCCTCCAAAATCAATAACGCAAGCCCGCAGCAAATCTTCTAGAATTCTATTCACCCGCTCAGTTTGGCCGTCTGTCTGTGGGTGATAAGCGGTGCTTAGATTCAATTTGGTTCCCAATTCTTCCTGGAATGCTTCCCAGAATTTGCTAGTAAATAGGGGATCTCTATCACTGACTATATTGAGCGGCACCCCATGTAGTTTAACTATTTCTTTGAAGTAAATCTGTGCTAGACTTTGAGCCGTTCTGTTGGATCGGACAGGTATAAAATGGGCAGTCTTCGTGAAGCGATCTACAATTACCCATATACTATCGTTTCCTTTTTTTGTTCGAGGCAAGCCATCGATGAAATCCATCGAGATTTGTTCCCACTTCCATCTTGGAATTTCTAAGGGTTGTAATAATCCAGCCAATTTCTGCTGATCACTCTTAACTAGCTGACAAGTGGAGCATCTGCTAACATATATTGAAATATCTCTTTTCATCGCCTTCCACTAGAATGTGCGTTTGATATCGTTATACATTTTGCTCACACCAGGATGGATACTTAGTTTGGACTTGTGGCATTCATCAAGTATTTCTCTTCTGAGCTCTGGAATTCCAGGCACACAAATTCGCCCTTTTAATCTTAGGATCCCTTGGCTATCAAGGCTAAAATCTGAGGGTTTTCCTTCTCGGATCCGCTGGCTAATCCTTTCAATGAATTCATCGTCCTTCGGTAGAATAGTAATCTTATCTTCTAAGGAAGAAGTAATGATAAAACTGGCAATGATTTC
Organism: Allium sativum; assembly: GCA_030737875.1. Taxonomy (NCBI): domain Eukaryota; kingdom Viridiplantae; phylum Streptophyta; class Magnoliopsida; order Asparagales; family Amaryllidaceae; genus Allium; species Allium sativum. The sequence goes on from CM060920.1 coordinate 461,705,751, forward strand.
ATTCTTTCTGCTGAGAGCATCTACGACAACATTTGCTTTTCCCGGAGTGTATAGAATTTCAAAATCGTATGCTGCAAGGAATTCTAACCAACGCTGTTGCCTCAAGTTTAGATCTTTCTGTGTGAAAAGATATTTCAAGGATTGATGATCGGTAAATAGTTCGAACTTCTCGCCCAGTAAATAATGCCTCCAGATCCTTAAAGCAAACACGATAGCTAATAACTCAAGATCATAAGTAGCATAGTTTCTTTCATGCGGCTTTAGTTGACGGCTGGCATAAGCGATTACTTGGCCTTTTTGCATTAACACTGCGCCTAGCCCTCTAATAGAAGCATCTGTCCATACAGTCAAGTCTTGATTACCTTCTATTATGGTCAATACTGGAGCAGTTGTCAATTTCAGTTTCAGCTCCTGGAAAGCTTCTTCACATTTGGGAGTCCATTTGAATTTCTCATGCTTCTTCGTAAGCTTTGTCAATACACCAGATATCTTTGAAAAATCCTGAACGAATTTCCGATAGTAACTAGCCAATCCAAGGAAACTTCGAACTTCTGTGGGGGTAGTAGGTTGTTTCCAGTTCTGAATCGCTGTAATTTTGCTTGGATCTACAGCAATTCCTTCCTTTGATACGACATGGCCTAGGAATTTAACTTCATTCTGCCAGAAGACACACTTAGAAAATTTAGCTTTCAAGACATTTCTCCTTAGAATTTTCAACACTTGTTCTAAATGTTTTGCATGCTCGCCTTCCGACTTAGAGTATATTAAAATGTCATCGATGAAGACTAGAACAAATTTATTCAATACACCACGGAACACTCTGTTCATAAGATCAACGAAGTATGCCGGAGCGTTGCACAAGTCGAACGGCATTACTAACCATTCGTAGAATAAATCGGGACCCCTGAAGGCTGTCAAAGGAACACAGTCTTTGGCTATACGTAATTGGTGGAAACCTGTAGCTAGGTCCATTCTGGAGAATACTGTTGCTCCATTTAATTGATCTAACAGATCATCTATTCGTGGCAAGGGATATTTTTTCTTCATTGTCTATTTATTGAGATCTCGGTAATCAACACAAAGTCTTAAAGTACCGTCTGACTTCGGGACAAATACAACTGCTGCTCCCCATGCTAAAAAGCTCGGTCTGATCAGATCTTTCCAAAGCAATTCTCGGGTTTGACTACTCAGCTCTTCTTTTTCTTTCGGGGCCATTCTTCTTATTGGATGTACTACTGGTCGGGCGTTAGGAATTAGATCTATCCTAAATTCAATTTCTCTTTGCGGCGGTAAGTTTTCTACTTCTTCAAACACGTCCGCATAGTTTTTAACAACCGGTATCTTTTCTAATGAAGGGGGAGTAACTTTTAAAGAAGACCAAAATTCTGTTCTATTAATTTCTGAGCCATGGCATGGTATATATATAGGCCCAAGCTTCATTTCGACTTTAACGATTCTTTCGGCACATCTAACTTCGGCCTTATATTTGGTTAACCATTCCAAACCGAGAATAACATCGAATTCCGATAAATCCATAACAATTAAGTGGATGGGAAACTTGTAACGTGAATAAGAGATAGGCACTCTGCAGTATAAACTGAAACTAACAGAACCCCCTATCGGGTTTTGAACTTTAATCGGTTCTTTTAGAATTCTTTGTTTCAATTTTAACTTATGAACAATATTACCAGAAATGAAGCTATGTGATGCACCGGTATCAAAAAGTACAGAAACAGGAATATTTTTTATAGTAAGGGTACCTCCCAAGATATCGGGTTTACCTGATCCATCGGTAATAGCTGGCGGGGTCTTCCTGTCATAGACATGAGCCACTTGTGCATTCTGCTTCAGAGGACAGTTCCTGCTATAGTGCCCCTTCTTATGGCAGTTGTAGCATTCGGCTGAGTCATTTGCCTTCGGCTTCCTCGGAGCTTTGCATACATTAGAAAAGTGACCTGGCTTCCCGCAATTGTAGCAATTTCCTTTCGGGATCTTTGCAGGTTTCTGAGTAGTGGCCGCGGAAATGCTAGACTCGGGTTGATCTGTTGAAGCCTTGCGCTTATTTCCAGCTTGGCTTTTGGCGCGGTCTTGGCTAGCATGCCTCTCATCCATGTCTTCGTAATTGCAAGCCATCTCTACTAATTCTGAAAAGGAGAGTTTGATGTTGCTCATAGCTCTATCGTGGTACTTGCGCTTCAGCCCAAATATGAATCTCTTGTTCTTTGCTTTGTTGGTCATAATCAGCTCTGGAGCATAGCGCGATAACTGGGTGAACTTATTTAGGTAGTCCTAAATAGAGAGATCTCCTTGCTGGAGATTAGCAAACTGCTCTCGCATCCTCTCTAGAGCCTGTTCAGGTACAAACTTCTCATTGAACATAGTTCTGAATTGCTCCCAAGTCCTGACAGTACCAGCTGCATCCTCTGAGGTAATAGCATCCCACCACAGCTCTTCTTCCTCCTGAAGGAGCCAAATACCAAGTCGGGCTTTGTTGTTGGTTCTCATGCCCATGCCTTCAAAGATTTTCTCACAAGTCTTCAGCCAAGCTATAGCCTCGGTCACTGTACCAGTGCCAGTAAAAGGTTTTCCCCCAAGATTTCTATACCTCTTTGCTACTTTATCTAGCTCAAAGTCCTCAAGTGCTAGTGGCTGAACAATAGGGCCTTCCACAACTACGGGGATATTCCCCCGTCCTCCTGCTGCTCCTGCTCGGCCTCCACGACCTCCTCTAGCTGCTGCTGCTCGTGTAACCATCTAAGAGAATACTGTATAAGCAAGAAAAGAGTCAAGCTCACAGTTTTGATAATTTTCATAAATGATAAAGCAGGGGAATACAAGGAAAGATAATGATGATGTACTGATCAAATTGTTTTGCTAGTCTGCTTAGCTCATTCTAGGACATTGCTAATCCTATCTCTAATGAGCTACTCGCATTACAACACTACTGATTCTATTCTGACGAGGTGTTTAATGTGTTAGATCCCGGAACTAAGGTTAACCAAAGCTCTGATACCAACTGTGACGATCCCAAAATCCGAGGGGCGGTATTAAGGATAATCATTGGGAAATAACACATTAATCATCATAGCAGAGTACAGATAATAGCAGAAACCATAAATAGAATAAATTTACATGGATATGACAGCGGAATCACAACATGTAGGAACATCAGAATAGCATAACGTGGGATATAACTTAGTAAATAAAAAGGAAAGTGATCAGTCATCATCGCCAGAGGCGGAATACATACATGCAGTGAGACATAATAAGGGTATCAGTCTACATCGCCGAAAGCGGTACATATACATACAATAAGAAATACGGAAAGTAAATCAGTCTGCATCGCCCGTGGCGGAATCATAATATAAGTATAGTAATGGAGGAAAATGTCAAAGTCATCTCTGTGAAGTCAGCCTCGCCATGAGCCAAAAATGCACTCTATGCAGTAGTGCAGAACCAAAAACCACCTGTCACCTGTGTACTAGGCTGCCCATGTGAAAATAAGGGCACCCGCGTTTGCAAAGTGAAACAAACAACGAGTCAGTCATAGGGACTGGTATGAGAAATCTATTTAACAGTTAAACAACAGTAATGAGCAAATCATAGGACCACGCCACTTTCGCGGAACGGGTTTACTCCAGTGATTGCAAGTGCGTTTAAAAACAAAATAAATTCTTTTAAAACAACGCAATGCTTTTTGAAAGAATGAAGCCATTATAAGACTCAGGTCCCATCACACAATGCAACGCAAGCCGGAGGATAGATTTTACCTTATAATAGCCAAATATGCTTGATACGTATAAAGAAAAATCATTTGATATTATTACTAGTGCATATATGTTTCAAAAATGAATAGCATCATAAATATCAATCATAGGCGACATGAGCGTCCCATGCCACTATGTCGCCATATATAAGTTACAATCAAGTCCGTTATTTCGTATTGGAAAATGGATTTCCGTCATGAGTCGAGGCAAGGGGCAAGCTCCTCTCCGCTTCGAGACACTCTAGCAAATGCCTCGGGACTACACACTCTGGGCAACCCCTGGATGCGGCTGGGCCGGTCCTCACTTACGTTAGAGGATTAATTATGCCTGAACACACGTTTCCCGGTCCTTACAGACCTATAATCGAGGCGCCTCGCATTCCAACAACCACAAAGGTGAAAAGTAGATATATATATGCCAGGGCTGGTAAGTCACTGACACCACCATAGCTAGAAAGAAACGTCGTGCTCTCCCAGCGGTCCGTATCCCGTTTTTAACTCATACCGGGGCGTGAGGCTCGCGAATCTACGAAATACACAAAGCTAGGTCACGTAGACCTTGCTTTGATCATCATCCACAAGACTTTGCTTTGCAACAGAAGCCTTGATCACAGCATCTTGGCATGCCACATAGGCAGTCCACTCCATACGATTGATTTCCATCGACATATAACCTCTGAGCTCGTACGTCTCAGAGAAGGGCGTTAAGCAAAAGAATAAATTCTCCGCCGCCAAACAGATATATATTTAACAGAGATCAATCAGTATAGAACAAAATCCAATGTCAGACACACAGTCCATTTACAAGTCCGTTCTGGGTCTGAACGAAACCGGAGGCGTCAATTCCTCGCAAATTCGTACAATCAACACATAGGTTCAGACGGCTACTACTTCCGCCCCTTTCCGGTAGCTACTCCGGTCAGGAACCTCAGTAGCGCCCATCCAACCGATACGAAGATCGTCGGTCTTGAATCGTCTTTGCATTTTCCAATTCGAATCGCTCGATAAATTATTTGAAATGAGGGTTAGCTCGGCCTTTTCAAATAATTCCCGTCATTAGAATTTAAATCGATTCATTTTATGGTTATATTATTCGACATCCATCTTTCGGTTCTTTAGTGTTATTTTCATGTCATACACATACAACCATCAAATATCAAACAATTCAAGCCCATTTGGTTTATTCTCAATCAATATTGCTTATAATATTTTATAACGATTTTTCGCCATTTTTATTTATTTAAAAATGGCCATATTTAATTAAACGACGTTTCAGGTCGTGCCGTGGCACTGGCGCTGTTTTTCCCTTAATTTGTTTTACACATGTCGGAAAATCTAACCGTTGGATTTCTACAAAGTCCATATTAGTGGGAAGATATTCCCAAAGCGAACCCAACGGTTCCAGTTTCGTGAGAATCCGACGGTCGGATCTTCCACACTAGTCGTTTGAAGTTACGGTTTTAAAATTCGAACTGCAGCGTCGTTATTCGATTTAATTTAAATATATTTATATTTATATATAAATATAAATGATTCTGGCGCTGTTTTTCTTCAGATTTGAATTAAACATTCCGGACAATCCAACCGTTGGATTTTTACAAGGTTGGTGCCGTTGGAAAGATATTTCCAAGGCGAACCCAGCGGTTGCGATTTCGGGAAAATCCGATGGTCGGATTTCTCGTACTAATCGTTTCAAATTACGATTCCGAAACACGAACTACACGGCCTCCATTCCCTTTAATTATATTTATATTTATATATATAAATATAGTTCATTCTATAATTTCAACTATAGTTCATACTATATTTTCAACTTCGTTTTCACCTCAAATATTTCACTAACGCCTTAATATTTCGAAAAATTTCGCCATAACCTCCTTTGTACGGGGAGGGGTTTGGAAATTTATTGGGCCGTATTAGGTACCCAATAAATCCTAAAAAGCATTCACATATTTATAGTGATATATTCTGGTGTTTACGGGGGAGCATGTACTGATAATCACTCCAGAGAATAAATTCCCGTCACCCCGTTTCCGTGTGGAAATAAATAGTCCATGTGCCGTATCTAATAACTAGAGTGTAACGAACCGGGATTTTCGACTCCGAAAATCAACATCAAACTACCGTGTTGACCATTCAGACATCGAACATTCCAGATCATTAATAGAAAGAAGTTAGAGGGTGAGAATAGATAAGGTAGAAATATTGAATAGAAGAAGAAGAAGAAGAAGAACACCACACAGGGTCTCACATCGCAGCGGAACAAAATATAATACAGAAATAAATCTTTACCGAGAGCTTTTAAAATACTTACAATATCAGAGTACACATCTGGACAGTGATAATAATCTGTCCTCATATAACCCACAGCGGAATAGTAATATCATACATCTGGACTCTCCCATCTCGTCTCTTCTCAGCAGTCGATAACCTGAACCTGTACACTCCGGGCTAACCCGAGCATTTACAAAATACCGGGTCAGTCTGGTGAACCAGAGTGAGATAAACTCGCACAGTAATAAGGGTGAATCATCCAATCATGATTTTAAAGTTCAAAAACCTTTTCAAAGAAAAGGATAATCGTAAGACCAAATCCACACATAAATACGGACGGTTTTTACCTTACGATAACCCAAAACAGTTTTGAAACCAATATCTTGTTCTGATATTATAATAATGTCTAAATACAAGTAAATAGAATCTAGTGGAACGCTTGCATCTCACGCTCCACATATATAGTATACAATCAAAACCGCAGGCGCTTATTGGAAATTGGATTCCGACTTGACAAGGTATGGGTCCACCTTCCGATCGTGTATCTCTAGAGACGAATACACTGGGTTCAACAAGAACTTCTTGCAACCCGGCCCTCACATGACCGACCACTCATTTCGCTTGAGTGTATCGAATGTATACCACCGACGGTTGGGATCAGCAACCGTCTGCCCGAAAAGGGACAGCATCGAAACATAGATTTAAGAAGCAAATAGGATTTCCTCTAGATAGGTGATCATACACCCTAATGGGAGCGACCCACATAGCCATGCTGCCTGCCCGATTTTTGTCACTTCCCGGCTGATGAGGCTTGAGGCCAGAATTAACTCTTGATATCTGGTCGCCATTCACTTTGAATGCCACATCGTCAAATCCATCAGATATCACTAATTGACGTCCACAAAAATACTCTAGCTGAAAGCTAGAGAATGGCAATTCCCTGCCAACAACTATCGTACGTTTGAAGAAATCAACGTACGTGATCCTTTGGAAATACTCTGTCAGACACTCGTCCATATACGTCATCCAGGGACAGGATGAACCGAAGGCACTCTCCTACCGCATCCATCTAGGAATCACCCCATGGATCAGTAGCGAGTAGTCCTTGCAACCCGTTGATTCCAACCACGACAGAATCACAGCTTATCTCTGCTTGCCAGGCAGAGAACATTAGTGGTTCTTCCGTTTATGAAGATCCACGGTCTTCAATGCTCCATCTCGATCATCTTCTGAGATCTTCACGCATTTGTTGGTCAGAATGGTTTTCGAATATAAATTCGATCCCGGTCTTTCCATACCAACAATCGTATTGGACAGATTTGATAGTCGGTGTTTTAACTATCAAAATATACAGTGTTTCAATCATGACACTCCAATGAGTTCATTGGTCCAGTATTTAGCATCATTTGGCCTTTGACAAACTAATTTTCTTTTTGTTAAATTGAAACTTCCAATTCTTTTGATATTCAACAATACGATATTTGAATAACTCTAATTGATTAATTAACGTTCGTCTTAACCCCATTCGCTTGACTCTAGATCACAGCGATCACAATGGTTACGCCTGAATCCCTCAGGAAACATCCGACCGCCGTAGGCTATCTGCAGCCCTGCGAATTACGCTAGCAGTCGTACGCAAATGGCAACTTAGCCGAATAATTATGTTTGGCTAATTCTATCTCGAATAACTATATTCAATTTCCCATTTGAAATTTCATTTAAAATTCTCCTTTTTACTAGATCTCGTTTTCAAATAACGTTAATGTAAAATTAACGTCTTAACACTTTGAATCTCACTTAAAACCTCTGGTTTATAGTAAACCTTTTTATCGTAATCTCCTTTCACTTAATTCATATAATTGAGTACGTTTATTTCCTTTCACCATTCAATTGGCTTGCATCTCACATTCGGTAACCTTTTAAATGACTTCCCATTTAAATATATATATTCCTAACTTTATCATTAATTAAAATAATAACTTATTTCAAATATTAATTACTTTAGTAGTTAATCCCTTTAAATTCAACAATATTCATTTAACTATTCTAGTCAAAACACATTAACTTGATAAACAAATTCTAATTCCAAACGGTTGATTTAATTAACTCAAAAACTTGATTATCTTCTTAACCGATTTCAACAAATCCTCGCTTTAAATTAATTAAAAATATAATTAATTTAAATAAATTCTAATTATTTGTTTCCAGTTATAAAATAAACTTTATAACTTCACTTTTATCGACTCACCTAACGGTGAATCCATATCTATAAACCGATTGATTTTTAAAGGCCATACTCTGCCAAACACTTGACCAATATCACCTATTGGTTCAAACCAAACAGAGGTTGAATATTCAATTAATAATCAACCATCAAATCAATCACACAAACAGATCAGTTCATATATGATAATATGAAAATAAATAATACATTTGAGGAATCCGGTTGGATCCCTCCAACCTGTTCTTCCCTGTATTCAAATGGTTATCTCAAATCAGACCATTCAGTTTTGTTTAACTGATAAACTAAAATAACAACCATTTAACATTAACCACAAGCAATTCAAACAATGCAACCATTTTAAACACGTTTATAAATAAACGTGACCAACCAAGGTGAGTTACCTTTATTGGAACCAATCGTTAAAATATAACGATTTGGTATTTCACTGAAATTAAACACAGTTTAATTCCATCGGTTAAATCAACAGATCAATGTATAACTAGCAAAATAGTCAACCATTGGCAAGCAGAACACACAAAATAAAAACACCCAATTTATATAAAATATAAAAAGGGTAACTGAGTGAGTTTAACTCACCTTGATCTGATTCTGTTGTCAACAACTTGTTTTAATTAAATTAAACTATCGCTTAATTTAATTAAAAATTTCGTTGTTCCTGATTGCTTCCATTTTTGTTCTATGTCGTAGCATCCGTCAAGACGATTCCATTGGTATCTGATTTTCCTGATTCTGTAAATATATGCATTATTAATTAGTGTTCAAACATTCTTGATAAAAATTTACTTAACGCTGAATTTTACTTTATATTAATCTAGGGTGTAAATTAGCCTAATTAAAAGCTGAATTACATTATCAAGGAAACGAGTGATCGAATTTCTTCCCAAGTCTTTGTTTGTTTCGACAGCGTCCAGTATCTGCAATTTAGGCCTGCAGATAAATTCATGGTTTAAGCCAATAATCTTGCAATTAAAATAATTAACTTTAACCAATATGTTGACTTATTTACGTTTTAAATCATCGGTGATTTGTTTCCTCAGCTCGTCAGTTTGAACAAATATGTGGCTGACTCCTTCAGATTTCCCAACCATGGCCCGCTTTCCTTCCCTCCTCTCCTGTTGCCCATTCATCATTCACCCACCTTGTTTTCCGTTCGCATGCAACTACCCAGCTGATACCCCCCGCACGCTCCAGCATGAAACGCCCAGAAACACGAGACATATTTCAACCCAGTTGAAACCTTCAGCTCGTAAATCCTTGTTTTGGCCCTCGCGCTGGTCACTCCCACTTACGCCTGAAGTGCCAAAACTCAATGCTCCTTCTATTCGGTGACCCTCCTTCGAACGCCGGAAATTTTGAGCGAGATTCCTGGTGGGATTTCACCACTTAAACGCATCTCAATCGATCACCAAGGAGAGCCTGTGAGGCTTGATATTATTGTAGTTGAACAGATGTAAATTGATGAGGGATTCGGATATTAATGTGGAGAGAAAGGGGGACGTTTTCTGTTCGTTCATTATTGGGGAAGTGGCGGCTCGTTAGGAAATAGGGTTTGGACTGTTGTAATGGGGTATATATAGTAGGGGAAAAATTGGTTTTAATATTAATTTATTTTTAACGAAACTTAGCGGCAAAGTAGTTGATAAATACCACTACAAACGATCCCCGTTTACTGACATTAATGCTAATCTTAGTGTAAAAAGATATTCCGGATCCAATGGAACAAGTTTTGTCGAAATCCGAGGTCGTATGAAAATTTTCCCTTTATGAAACCGGAAATGAACACACATTTAATTTTTTCACGGTCACCAGATAAGTCAAATCCACTTGAAACTGCGAATATCGACAATAACTTTTCGATACGAACCCAACGGTACTAATTCCGTCGCATTCTGAGACTGTTGCCCCGGTAGGCTGTTTTTACCTCGAACCGCCCTACCCTTTTTAACGCCAAATTTCTCGATCTCTAAAAATAACAAACTATATACATATCCTGACTCTAATCGACGATACGAACTCAACGGAACTGGTTTCGTGGCCTAATTCGATCGTCTGCTCAAGTTACACCCAAATATCCCTTTATTCAGTTGAATTAATTTAACTGCACTGAACGAGCGTTTACGGTTACCGTGGTCACATACAACATCGGTTTTTCACGCAATTCACCACCGTACAATAATTTAACGATACGGTCCCAATGAAACTGATTTCGTCGAAATCTGAGTCCGTTTGCAAAACGGCCATTTTAAAGGCCTATAATTTAATAACGATTTTCCATAGCGACTATTTCAAAATTTGATTTGGCCATAAATTATTATCTATAACACGGAATCTGGATTTTTCTCTTCCATATGAAAATTATCGTCAATACGGTCCCAACGTGTCTTGTTTTACAGAAATCCGACTTATATCGAATCCTGTATTCTTAGTTGAAGTTCAAAACCAAATATTACGAACTGCACGCCATTTTCGAGCTCGATTTTATATTATATATAAATTATAACGTTCAACTTCGTTTTAAATAGCTAATTCAATATTAAATTTCATTAATATTCCCAATATAATATTTAAAACTAATTTAAATATTCATATTCAAATGGTCGAAAAACACGGGTCGTTACATTCTTTCCCCCTTAAAATAATTTCGTCCTCGAAATTGCTAAGGTAAGAAAGAACGTTATAAACTCATTAATTTTCAAATCTAATTTTATATTAAATTAGAAACCAATTCACTACTGTAAATAAATATTTTCAAAAATATCGAAAATCTTCTAGCACTTTAAGTTTTCGAAAAATTTTGCCAGCATCTCCTCTGTACGGCTCAATCGGTACAACCACAACTCGCCTTTCTGGACCTTCTCCAATTCAAAAGAAAATAAAACAGCCAAGTGGCTTGCCAAATAGGCTCATAAATCACCAAACCCATATATAAAAATAAACGTGTACCTTTTTGTCGGGCATATCATTATATCCCTTCCATCTTCTGCCCTGTCAGCTTATACAAATGCATCCCTCAACAAAATTCCAATTTTATCTTCAAAAACAAATCCTTCATGAGTCCAAGCCAAATTCCATTCTTAACTCAATCTTCATCCATCATCAATTCCAACCAACACTATTTCAGATTCTTGTCTCCCAATTCAAATCTAATTCAACTTGATATATTATATCCTGATTCAATTTCCAGTTAATTGGTTTCAATTCAATCCATATTTGCTTTCACAAACTTTTATTTAATTTTGTTTTTGTTCAACAATTTTTTTCCTGGGAGTTTTTAAACAGCTCAACTTTTCCAAAAATCAAACCTTTCTTTACAGAATTCAAAACCACTTGTTTTTCTCAAAGCCATTCAAAACAAGATTTTTGGTAGTAATCCGTCACTTAGAACTTGGAAATGAACACTGATGATGTGGCCAGCATCCTCAGAGTTATTCCCCAGCCATCGAAGTGAGTTCAATACTATATAACCATTCAAAATCATAGTTAAACATTTCCTTTTTGAAATCTATTTCAAAATATCATCTCAAAGTTTGTAAAACAATTTTTAAAATCTCCCAGGATCTTAAATTTCTCATATATTTAACCCAATTTCATTTGTTATCACTTTTTCCACATTTAGGAATTTTAATTCCAATTCTGATTTAGGTTTCAGATTTAATTCATCTGATTCCATAGTACGAATTCTAATTGGTTATTATTTATATAACCATTTCAATTATAATCAACCAACACATCCAATATACTATAATACTTCAAATATATATCATTCTTTTATATTAAAATATAATTTGGGTAAAATTATTTCATTTACCCTCTTTCAAAAACATACTGTGTCGAATTATTCTGTTCAAGAGTTTAGAAACACTTATCGACACAGTTTGCATTACTGTATCGACCAGAATTCATAAACTACTCGACAAACCAATCAACACAATATAAACAGTTTTTATATCAAATTACAAATACGCGCTCATATATATACACTCAAACTCAATCTAGGGTATTGCTAACCCCATCTCTACTGAGTCACGCCACAGAGCCAAGGTAATTACTTAACCTCGCTCTGATACCACTGTAACGAACCGGGATTTTCGACTCCGAAAATCAACATCAAACTACCGTGTTGACCATTCAGACATCGAACATTCCAGATCATTAATAGAAAGAAGTTAGAGGGTGAGAATAGATAAGGTAGAAATATTGAATAGAAGAAGAAGAAGAAGAAGAACACCACACAGGGTCTCACATCGCAGCGGAACAAAATATAATACAGAAATAAATCTTTACCGAGAGCTTTTAAAATACTTACAATATCAGAGTACACATCTGGACAGTGATAATAATCTGTCCTCATATAACCCACAGCGGAATAGTAATATCATACATGTGGACTCTCCCATCTCGTCTCTTCTCAGCACTCGATAACCTGAACCTGTACACTCCGGGCTAACCCGAGCATTTACAAAATACCGGGTCAGTCTGGTGAACCAGAGTGAGATAAACTCGCACAGTAATAAGGGTGAATCATCCAATCATGATTTTAAAGTTCAAAAACCTTTTCAAAGAAAAGGATAATCGTAAGACCAAATCCACACATAAATACGGACGGTTTTTACCTTACGATAACCCAAAACAGTTTTGAAACCAATATCTTGTTCTGATATTATAATAATGTCTAAATACAAGTAAATAGAATCTAGTGGAACGCTTGCATCTCACGCTCCACATATATAGTATACAATCAAAACCGCAGGCGCTTATTGGAAATTGGATTCCGACTTGACAAGGTATGGGTCCACCTTCCGATCGTGTATCTCTAGAGACGAATACACTGGGTTCAACAAGAACTTCTTGCAACCCGGCCCTCACATGACCGACCACTCATTTCGCTTGAGTGTATCGAATGTATACCACCGACGGTTGGGATCAGCAACCGTCTGCCCGAAAAGGGACAGCATCGAAACATAGATTTAAGAAGCAAATAGGATTTCCTCTAGATAGGTGATCATACACCCTAATGGGAGCGACCCACATAGCCATGCTGCCTGCCCGATTTTTGTCACTTCCCGGCTGATGAGGCTTGAGGCCAGAATTAACTCTTGATATCTGGTCGCCATTCACTTTGAATGCCACATCGTCAAATCCATCAGATATCACTAATTGACGTCCACAAAAATACTCTAGCTGAAAGCTAGAGAATGGCAATTCCCTGCCAACAACTATCGTACGTTTGAAGAAATCAACGTACGTGATCCTTTGGAAATACTCTGTCAGACACTCGTCCATATACGTCATCCAGGGACAGGATGAACCGAAGGCACTCTCCTACCGCATCCATCTAGGAATCACCCCATGGATCAGTAGCGAGTAGTCCTTGCAACCCGTTGATTCCAACCACGACAGAATCACAGCTTATCTCTGCTTGCCAGGCAGAGAACATTAGTGGTTCTTCCGTTTATGAAGATCCACGGTCTTCAATGCTCCATCTCGATCATCTTCTGAGATCTTCACGCATTTGTTGGTCAGAATGGTTTTCGAATATAAATTCGATCCCGGTCTTTCCATACCAACAATCGTATTGGACAGATTTGATAGTCGGTGTTTTAACTATCAAAATATACAGTGTTTCAATCATGACACTCCAATGAGTTCATTGGTCCAGTATTTAGCATCATTTGGCCTTTGACAAACTAATTTTCTTTTTGTTAAATTGAAACTTCCAATTCTTTTGATATTCAACAATACGATATTTGAATAACTCTAATTGATTAATTAACGTTCGTCTTAACCCCATTCGCTTGACTCTAGATCACAGCGATCACAATGGTTACGCCTGAATCCCTCAGGAAACATCCGACCGCCGTAGGCTATCTGCAGCCCTGCGAATTACGCTAGCAGTCGTACGCAAATGGCAACTTAGCCGAATAATTATGTTTGGCTAATTCTATCTCGAATAACTATATTCAATTTCCCATTTGAAATTTCATTTAAAATTCTCCTTTTTACTAGATCTCGTTTTCAAATAACGTTAATGTAAAATTAACGTCTTAACACTTTGAATCTCACTTAAAACCTCTGGTTTATAGTAAACCTTTTTATCGTAATCTCCTTTCACTTAATTCATATAATTGAGTACGTTTATTTCCTTTCACCATTCAATTGGCTTGCATCTCACATTCGGTAACCTTTTAAATGACTTCCCATTTAAATATATATATTCCTAACTTTATCATTAATTAAAATAATAACTTATTTCAAATATTAATTACTTTAGTAGTTAATCCCTTTAAATTCAACAATATTCATTTAACTATTCTAGTCAAAACACATTAACTTGATAAACAAATTCTAATTCCAAACGGTTGATTTAATTAACTCAAAAACTTGATTATCTTCTTAACCGATTTCAACAAATCCTCGCTTTAAATTAATTAAAAATATAATTAATTTAAATAAATTCTAATTATTTGTTTCCAGTTATAAAATAAACTTTATAACTTCACTTTTATCGACTCACCTAACGGTGAATCCATATCTATAAACCGATTGATTTTTAAAGGCCATACTCTGCCAAACACTTGACCAATATCACCTATTGGTTCAAACCAAACAGAGGTTGAATATTCAATTAATAATCAACCATCAAATCAATCACACAAACAGATCAGTTCATATATGATAATATGAAAATAAATAATACATTTGAGGAATCCGGTTGGATCCCTCCAACCTGTTCTTCCCTGTATTCAAATGGTTATCTCAAATCAGACCATTCAGTTTTGTTTAACTAATAAACTAAAATAACAACCATTTAACATTAACCACAAGCAATTCAAACAATGCAACCATTTTAAACACGTTTATAAATAAACGTGACCAACCAAGGTGAGTTACCTTTATTGGAACCAATCGTTAAAATATAACGATTTGGTATTTCACTGAAATTAAACACAGTTTAATTCCATCGGTTAAATCAACAGATCAATGTATAACTAGCAAAATAGTCAACCATTGGCAAGCAGAACACACAAAATAAAAACACCCAATTTATATAAAATATAAAAAGGGTAACTGAGTGAGTTTAACTCACCTTGATCTGATTCTGTTGTCAACAACTTGTTTTAATTAAATTAAACTATCGCTTAATTTAATTAAAAATTTCGTTGTTCCTGATTGCTTCCATTTTTGTTCTATGTCGTAGCATCCGTCAAGACGATTCCATTGGTATCTGATTTTCCTGATTCTGTAAATATATGCATTATTAATTAGTGTTCAAACATTCTTGATAAAAATTTACTTAACGCTGAATTTTACTTTATATTAATCTAGGGTGTAAATTAGCCTAATTAAAAGCTGAATTACATTATCAAGGAAACGAGTGATCGAATTTCTTCCCAAGTCTTTGTTTGTTTCGACAGCGTCCAGTATCTGCAATTTAGGCCTGCAGATAAATTCATGGTTTAAGCCAATAATCTTGCAATTAAAATAATTAACTTTAACCAATATGTTGACTTATTTACGTTTTAAATCATCGGTGATTTGTTTCCTCAGCTCGTCAGTTTGAACAAATATGTGGCTGACTCCTTCAGATTTCCCAACCATGGCCCGCTTTCCTTCCCTCCTCTCCTGTTGCCCATTCATCATTCACCCACCTTGTTTTCCGTTCGCATGCAACTACCCAGCTGATACCCCCCGCACGCTCCAGCATGAAACGCCCAGAAACACGAGACAGATTTCAACCCAGTTGAAACCTTCAGCTCGTAAATCCTTGTTTTGGCCCTCGCGCTGGTCACTCCCACTTACGCCTGAAGTGCCAAAACTCAATGCTCCTTCTATTCGGTGACCCTCCTTCGAACGCCGGAAATTTTGAGCGAGATTCCTGGTGGGATTTCACCACTTAAACGCATCTCAATCGATCACCAAGGAGAGCCTGTGAGGCTTGATATTATTGTAGTTGAACAGATGTAAATTGATGAGGGATTCGGATATTAATGTGGAGAGAAAGGGGGACGTTTTCTGTTCGTTCATTATTGGGGAAGTGGCGGCTCGTTAGGAAATAGGGTTTGGACTGTTGTAATGGGGTATATATAGTAGGGGAAAAATTGGTTTTAATATTAATTTATTTTTAACGAAACTTAGCGGCAAAGTAGTTGATAAATACCACTACAAACGATCCCCGTTTACTGACATTAATGCTAATCTTAGTGTAAAAAGATATTCCGGATCCAATGGAACAAGTTTTGTCGAAATCCGAGGTCGTATGAAAATTTTCCCTTTATGAAACCGGAAATGAACACACATTTAATTTTTTCACGGTCACCAGATAAGTCAAATCCACTTGAAACTGCGAATATCGACAATAACTTTTCGATACGAACCCAACGGTACTAATTCCGTCGCATTCTGAGACTGTTGCCCCGGTAGGCTGTTTTTACCTCGAACCGCCCTACCCTTTTTAACGCCAAATTTCTCGATCTCTAAAAATAACAAACTATATACATATCCTGACTCTAATCGACGATACGAACTCAACGGAACTGGTTTCGTGGCCTAATTCGATCGTCTGCTCAAGTTACACCCAAATATCCCTTTATTCAGTTGAATTAATTTAACTGCACTGAACGAGCGTTTACGGTTACCGTGGTCACATACAACATCGGTTTTTCACGCAATTCACCACCATACAATAATTTAACGATACGGTCCCAATGAAACTGATTTCGTCGAAATCTGAGTCCGTTTGCAAAACGGCCATTTTAAAGGCCTATAATTTAATAACGATTTTCCATAGCGACTATTTCAAAATTTGATTTGGCCATAAATTATTATCTATAGCACGGAATCTGGATTTTTCTCTTCCATATGAAAATTATCGTCAATACGGTCCCAACGTGTCTTGTTTTACAGAAATCCGACTTATATCGAATCCTGTATTCTCAGTTGAAGTTCAAAACCAAATATTACGAACTGCACGCCATTTTCGAGCTCGATTTTATATTATATATAAATTATAACGTTCAACTTCGTTTTAAATAGCTAATTCAATATTAAATTTCATTAATATTCCCAATATAATATTTAAAACTAATTTAAATATTCATATTCAAATGGTCGAAAAACACGGGTCGTTACATAGAGCGACGTGATTATTGTCAACTCCAGACCCGTGTGGGGTTTTTATTAATCTGGCAATTTATCGTTATAATTTGTATAGTCCATATCAGTCATCAGTTCAACCTGTAGTACATAGTCATCGCCATACAAGCCTCTTGCTTGTATGGTAAATCTTCCACCTCGTCACACAAGCTCCAATTGCTTATGTGGAATATGATGAAGTATGCCTATCATCAAGAAGTATGCCATGTAGTGTAGTTCAAAATTAATTGTTACTATCCTATGGCGTTATTTATTATTTCACATAGAATAACCAGCACTCCGCATCCAATGGCATTCACAGGAGTTGATATATAAATAAAATTGCGCAGCCAACTCATCAAGGTTTACCTATTTGTCGGGCACGCAAATAATTTCTTTACTCTACAGCTAATCTATTTTTCCTGTTCAACACATGTATATATATGCAGAACAAAGCTAATAATAATATTTCTAGCAAACTACTATTTGTTTCAGCACGTGTGTATTTTTAACTAAGCGTATACATGATAAAAGGAATATTTTTATCATCAAAAATATTTATTCGACACATGTGTATTTTTAACTAAGCGTATACATGATAAAAGGAATATTTTTATCATCAAAAATATTTATTCGACACATGTGTATTTTTAACTCTTCATATTCACTATAAAAATATAGTTTTCATTGTCGATTCATTTTATTTTTAAAAGATGATAACATTCAACACATGAATTTCAACTCAACGAATGAATTGCAATTCAACACATGAATATTCTATATAGTTTGTATATATATAAAAATGTGATTTTTATCGCTAAAGCCATTTGTTCAAATTCAAATAATATTCAACACATGAATTTCAACTCAACGAATGAATTGCAACTCAACACATGAATATTCTATATAGTTTGTATATATATATATAAAAATGTGATTTTTATCGCTAAAGCCATTTGTTTAAATTCAAATAATATTCAACACATGAATTTCAACTCAACGAATGAATTGCAACTCAACACATGAATATTCTATATAGTTTGTATATATATATATATATATAAATGTGATTTTTATCGCTAAAGCCATTTGTTTAAATTCAAATAATATTCAACACATGAATTTCAACTCAACGAATGAATTGCAACTCAACACATGAATATTCTATATAGTTTGTATATATATAAAAACGTGATTTTTATCGCTAAAGCCATTTGTTTAAATTCAAATAATATTCAACACATGAATTTCAACTCAACGAATGAATTGCAAATCAACACATGAATATTCGATACAGTTTATGTAATTTATTTCAACGAATGAAAATTATTCTAACACATAAATATTTCAGAAAATTTCGGCAGCATAACGGCAGGGTAGTTAAAACCGGGACCGTCCCTAGTACGGCTCCTCGGTCTACCTTAAAACCTCGCGGTTTTTGACAATGGGGATCATGCATCTAGTTCGCACCCAGGCGGCATGTTTTATTTTCAATTCCACAATCCTATTCTATTTTGTTTCAACCACAAGAGGGTATTTTTCAACCACAAAGGTATTTTTCAACCACAATATCAACCACAAACAATTATTTCCAACCATTCGTCATACCATATAATATCACGTCAATCACAAGCAATAAATATCGTCCATGGTCTGTGGACGAGGGGAGTATATATATATATATATAATATAATATAATATAATAATTCACTTCCATTCCATCACAATTCAAAGCATATATGGTTCAAACAACGCTTGTATAATTTATACATCGCTAATATAACTTATACAACACATGTACATGAGGTATACAATGCGTATATAATTTACACTTCGCTTATATAATTTATACAACGCGATTTCATTCACACAAATAGTTTAGATTCCTCACATTGGTTATTGCAGTGCTAAAAATCGTAGGAAGGTCAGAAAAATCCGCGGCTTCTTCTAGAATGTAGAGAGCCTCCTTGCGGTCACGGTGTCTCCTGTTTCATCGAATTTCGTTAACATAGCAAAAAGATACGATTTTTACAAGTTTGCAACGCTTTATAGTGTAAAAATCAGTTGAAAATGGTTTCAGCCGTATACCTCCTTCGAGATCGAAAACTAGGGTTAAACTTTTCGGCAAAACCGCTAAGCGATAGGACGAACGGCCAGCGCTGCGTCGAAGAGGAAGGAAAGAGCTTCCCAAAGCTACCCGAGATGATCAGCTCGGTGGTCTCCAGCACCCACGGCGGTGGCGCGAAGTTCGGACCTTCCTGGCGCGATATCTCCCTCAACACTCAACGATAATTCTTGAAATTGCTATGGATTTGAAGATCTCTGAACGCTCTTCAAAATGGATCTGAGTTTGCTTGATTTCGTTGTGTGGTTGTGGAGAAATTGAAGAGAGAAGGTTCGGAGCTTTTTCCGCGTCGCGCCTGGGATTTTCGATGAAGAAGACGAATTCTGATTGGCCCGCTCCTTTTATTTTAATTTTTTAATTTATTTAATTCCTAAAATACCCCCTTTCACAGACGAACTCGAAATCTAACCCAACGACTGTCGCCCCTAGCTAAATACCCCCATTCCGGACACAATGGGATATGTTTCGTTGGCCATTTCGACTGTTATAGTCAGTTATTTTTCAAATTAAAATATAAAACATCCGATATTTAATTTAAACGTACATTTCAATTTGCTAGGGCCACAAACTGAATCGAAAAATTCCAGAAAAATAAATCTAGCTTTGTTTTGACGATACGGTCCTTACAAAACCAGTTTCGTCGAATTCTGAGCTCGTTTGAAAAACGGCCATTTTTAGGTCGACCCATTTTAACAGAATTTGACCAAACACATTATCTTTTGCCCCGCTCACATACTAGCTTCAAAAATTATGAAATTTAAAACTTAGCAATAATTTGACATCCCGGACCCAACAAAAGTGGTTTCGTCGAATTCCGAAGTCGTATGCAAAATCTCAATTTTCAAGGGTTATATATACTATATAGCGACCTTTCTGAAAATTCATTTGGCCATAACTTTTGATTTCCGTTATGAAACTTCGATTTTTCAGATTCGTTAGAAAGGTATTGATAAACATATTTAAATATTTTCAGTTTCGCTAAAATCCGTTATATTTTCCACCCGGTACAGTCAGACAAAGTTTGTATTCAAAAATTCCAAACTGCCATACCATACCAAATTCTATATTTTATTGAAATATTCTATTTCAACTATTCAAATTCTTTGGTAATAACCTAATTTAAAAATTTTAAACTGGTTCACTTTTTCCGGGTTATTACATTCGACCGTCGGATTCTTCTGAAACCGGAACCGTTGGGTTCGTATCGAAAAGAGCTTTCCAATGAATATTAGAAATTTGAAATCTAACGGTTGGGTTTGGAATTATGTCCAAATCAAATTTGGAAAAGGTCGTTGTAAGTGCAGTTCGACGACCGTTATTGGAAATCGACTAAACGGGCCTTGATAAAATTATTAAAAATATTAATAATTTGTGTAAAATCATAATATATGAATTGGAAAGAATTGGGGTGAAAAATTCCATATTTGAAAGGATAAGAATATGTTTTTATCTAAATGAACTAGTTTTAAACTAGATTTGAAATGGTTTTGAAAATAATCAGAATTTCCAATATACGAATTGGAATGGATTTGAAACAAAATTATCTTCGGAATATTTCAATGTTGGATTTCATGATTATACAGATATGGTGGTGGGAATTTGAAAGATATATATATATATATATATATATATATATCGTTGTTTCCAATACGATATTTGTTGGTTTCAGAATTTGATATTGAATATAAGCCGGTATATTTTCTATTCAGAGCCTTGTATTTAATATCAAATGAGATTTTGGGTTCGTCGTGAATGGTGTCTTAAATAACACTGTTCTTGAACCCATTTTAGAAAAGAATAAATCTTTTTAATTAAGATTTAGTGAAATTGTCCAATTAATTAATATTTAATTGGAAATGAATTTAAATTGGTTTTTGGAGTTTATCGTGAGCGGTGTTTTGAATAACACATGTTCTTTAACCTGATTAGCAATGGAAAGTGATTTTGGGTTTATCACGAACCATGATTTAGATGACATTGATTCTTTAACCCAGTTAAAGACAGGATATTGATTTTTGGGAAGATTAAAACTAAGTGGAGTTTTAATGAATCTTTCATTAGATTAACGTGATCGAGAATGGAGTATCACCAGTTTTGCTCCAAAGCGATAGTTAAATCTTTAATTAGATTTGAACGTGAAATGGTAATTAATATTTATGATAACACCGTGGTGTTAGATATGGAGTATTACCAGTTTTGCTCCATGGGATGAATAGGTTGGGATTGGGAAATAAAATAAATAATTACTTCGGTGTGGTTCGCTAATCTCGACTAGTTTGGAAAACTTTAACATGGTTTGAAATGATATCCAAAGGAAGATTAAGGAATAAATTTAGAAGAATTTATCTTTGATAAAATTAATGGGAATCTTTCCCTAAGAATGTGAATATTTGAATTAAAGGAAATTCCGAATTGGAATGAGGCGTATGTTGTGTTTGTGTAACACTTGTTTATTATATACGCGGGTTATTCGGAAAGGCCAGGTTTATACCCGTTCTGAATAACCGATTCGACGATAAGTCGAAGATTAAGACGATGGTTGAAGACCGGAGGTGTAATAACCCGGAAAATCTGGGCCAGTTTAAAATTTATATTTTGGCAATTTTAGCGAATTTTGATTATTTAAAATAGATTATTTTAAATAATATCGATGAGAAAATTAGTTTTGAATAGAATTCGAACGTATATATTATATACGACGTCGTTAGAATATAAATAATTATATATAATTATAATTAGAATTGAAAATGGCGCGGTAGTTCGATAATTCGATTTCAAACTTCAATTGAATGTACCGGGTGCAAAACAATCCGGATTTTAGTGAAACCAAAAACATTAGGATCTAATTGATAATATCTTTCCAACGAATCCGAAAAATCAAAATTTCATAGCGGGAATCAAAAGATATGTACAATTGAAAATTCTGAATAGTCGCTATGGAATTCAGGCCCTTAAAAATAGACATTTTGCAAACGATCTCGGATTTCGACGAAACCAGTTTTGTTGGGTCCGTGATGTCAAATTATTGCTAGGTTTTAAATTTCCTAATTTTTCGAATCAATATGTGAGCGTGGCGAAGGAAAACGCGTTTGACCAGTTTCAGTTGATTTTAATCGACTGGAAAATGGCCATTTTTCCAACGGCCTCAGAATTCGACGAAACTAGTTTTGTTAGGACCGTATCGTCAATACGAAGCTAGAAAATATTTTTCGAGAATTTTTAGAGTTAGTATGTGACCCCTGTAATTTGAAATGTACGTTTAAAATTCAATATAGTGATTTAAATGTAAATTTAACGGAAACTGATTGTAACGATCAAATCAGCTTGCAATACATATCCCATTGTGTTCAGAATGGGGGTAATTAGCTATGGACGACAGGCGGTGGGCTTCGTTTCGAGGTCGATAGAAAAAGTTACTTTATGTGAATAAAATATTGAAATTAAATAATAAAAAAAGAAAAGAAAAGGTCAACCCTTCTCCCCCTTAAATCACGTTGGCCCCCTTTTCCTCAAAGCCGATTCAGCAAATAAAAAAAAAGGGAAGAAGAAGGAACGACGGAGGAGGGGGGATAGTTGCTCCCCCTCGTCGATGGCCAGCGCCGCCGCTGGTGGCGGGCGCACCATCGCCCTACCCTCCCCTCCGTTCGACCTCCATCCTCCTCCACCTCGCAGCGCGCACTGCACCTCCGCAATCCACCCATCGCCATCGACGTTCACACCCCCCCCCAATCGCTGAACCCGCCGCTTCTCCTTCTTCCTCTCCCTCTCCTCGCTCAAGCCTCACACCCAATCGACAACCGCAGCCCCCCCCCCCCCTTCCGACGCACCGCCCCCCTCTTCTTCCTTCCTCCTCCTGCTTCCGCCCCTCCACGACCTCCGGCGCCACCTCCCAGACGGCGCAGCAAAGACACCCCTCCCCCGTTCCTAATACAGTAAAGTAAGTTTTTGATTAATTATTTTCAGTTATTTTAAATATTCAGTTTTATTGTGAATGAATTTTCAGAGATTTTTATATGCTAGAGAGATAAATATGTTTTTTTATCATATGTGAAATATAAAAATATAGTCCTTTATGTTGTAGAAGTTATAAAAATATAATCTTTTATATTGTAAAAAGATAAAAATATGATTTTTACATGGTAGGAACTATAAAAAATATAATCTTTATGAGATAGAGAATATAAAAATATCATCTTTGTATATGTAGCAAAATAAAAATCTGATTTTTATTTTATATACGTTGAAATAAAGTGGATATTTTTATAAAGGCGAAATCTTTATTTTTGAAAAGGAGAAATCTATATTTTAGAAAAGGCGAAATCTATATTTTAGAAAAGGCGAAATCTTTATTTTAGAAAAGGCGAAATCTTTATTATAGAAAGGTGAAAGATCTATTTTTGAAAAGGCAGAAACTTTATATGTAGAATAGCGTGATAAAATAGAATTTTATCCATATAGCGTCAAAGTAAAAATTCGATTTTTATATATTGAATAACAAAGTAAAAATTCGATTTTTATATATTGAATAACAAAGTAAAAATTCGATTTTTAAATATATGAAGTGATTATAAAAATATGATTTTTAAATTGAAAGTGAATAAATTAAAATGTGATTTTTATTTTAAAGACATCAAAATATAAAAATGTGTGATTTTTTATATATGTAGTGACTACGGGCAACGAAGATGACAAAAATGCGATAACGATGAAGATTTCTATCAAAGAAGAGTCAAGATGATTGGATAGCTATCGGTGAGAATTTCTCACCTTTCAATTTCATTTTCTAGTTATATATATATATATATATATATATACTAGGATGCAGACGGTGCTTAGTAGCACCCGACACAATCGTCCACAGACCATGGACTTGTTTGTTTGATTGCAAAAATTGGTTAGATTATTTGATTGAAATTTGAGTTGTTAAGTGAAATGGAATGGATTGATTGATGTGTGAATGGCGTGGGCCTTCACTAGACCGGGGATAAGGCCAGGCCTCGTCCCGTTTCTAGTATCGTGCCGTTATGCCGTCGAAATTTTCTAAAATAAATTAGAAAAATAAAAATATCATTTTATTGTGTAAATGAACGAAATAGAAATTAATGTGTTGAAAGGGAATAAAATATTTATATAGTTAAAAATATTTTATCGTTAAAAATATAATTTTTAACATGAATGTGAATAAATAAATATTCATTTACAAACCGGACGGTTTGTTTATGTACACTGATTTGACTGACATTGATTGGGACGATAAATTTTACACATCACCCAACTGCACAAATAAAATTTGTGTTTGATTGTTTGAAACCCCACACGGGTGTTGGGATGAAATTTGAAGTTCACTCATCCTGATTGATCAAATATGTCGATCGATTGATTGACAGGCTGTTATAAGCGTTAGATATCTATATTTGATGCTTATACAGTGTAGTGCACTTTGGATGATGGTTGATTGTTTATCGTTGCTATTATATACATGTGTTGTATGGAATCCATATAGTTAACGCTATATGGTGATTGATTGGGCCTCATTCCAATTTAGAAAATAAAGAATATATAAAATAAAGGTTCATGTGTTGACTGTACTCATCCGTTGAGATTAGTCATGTGTTGAACGAAATATTTTAATAATAAAATTTACATCTTTACCAATATAAAATAAAGGTTCATGTGTTGACTGTACTCATCCATTGAGATTAGTCATGTGTTGAACGAAATATTTGAATAGGAAATATTTGAAAAAGAAATATTTGAAATAGAATATTTGAAAATAGAATTATAAGAAGCCGTGTTGATTAGATTGACGCCATTTTGACGTGAACGATATTTATATCGATTTTATTCATTTTAAAATGAATATTGAAAAGTGCTTTCGAATCGAATATTTTGAAACGAAATGAATTGAATATAAAGCGATTTCGAAATGAATTGAATATAAAACGATTTCGAAATGAATTGAATTGAAAGCGATTTCGAAATGAATTGAATATAAAGCGATTTCGAAATGAATTGAATATAAAACGATTTCGAAATGAATTGAATATAAAGCGATTTCGAAATGAATTGAATATAAAGCGATTTCGAATTGAATGGAATAGAAAACTAATTTGAATTCGAATGGAATAGAAAACTAATTTGAATTCGAATTGAATATATAACGAATTGAATTCGAATTGAATATATAATGAATTTGATTCAAATAGAAAACCAATATGAATTTGATTCGAATAGAAAACCAATATGAATTTGATTCGAATAGAAAACCAATATGAATTTGATTCGAATAGAAAACCAATTTGAATTGAATTGAATAGAAAATAAATTGAATATATAACGAATTTGATTTGAATTGAAAACGAATTCGAATTGAATAGAACTCGAATTCGAATTGAATTGAAAACGAATTCGATTCGAATTGAAAACAAATTGCAATGAATTCAAATTGAATTGAAATTTGAATTGAATAGAAATGAATTTTAAAACGAATTTATAAAGAAGAATTCAATTTTGATTTGAATTGAAATGGAAGTTGAAATTGTTTTTGAAACGAATTTAAAACGATGTATAAAATTCGTTTTAAATAGAAATCGACGAAATATATATTATATATATATTATATATATAATATAATGGCCTGAATAGAACGCGCCGCGCCGCGGCAGTTCGTGAATTTCGACCATTTATTTCAAACGTACATTACGGGAGATCCGACCGTCGGATTCTCCTAAAACCGGAACCGTTGGGTTCGTATCGAAAAGAGCTTTCTAACGAATATTAGAAATTCAAAATCTAACGGTTGGATTTGGAGATACGTCCAAATCAAATTTGAAAAAGGTCGCTGTAAGTGCAGTTCGATGGCCATTGTTGGAAATCGATTGTACGGGCCTTGATAAAATTATTAAAAATATCAATAATTTGTGTAAAATCATAAGAAATGATTTGGGAAAATTTGGGATGAAAAACTCCATATTTGAAAAGATAAGAATAGATTTTATCAAAATGAACTAGTTTGAACTAAATTTAAAACCCGATTTGTTTTTAAATAAATAAATTAGATTTAAAAAGGGGTTTTAAATAATTGGAATTTATAATATATTTGATTGGATTTGAAACGGGTTTATCGTGAACGGTGTTTTAAATAACACTAGTTCTTTAACCCGATAACAAATAGAATGTGATTTGGGTTTGTCGTGAACTATGCTTTAAATAACACCTAGTTCTTTAACCCAGTAAAAGGAGTTTTAATGAATCTGCAATTAAATTGAAATGTGAATGGATAATGTAAATTATCAAATTTAGGAAATAAGCGAGAATGGAGTATCACCAGTTTTGCTCCAAAGCGTTAGTTAAATCTTTAATTAGATTTGAACGTGAAATGGTAATTAATTTTACCAACAACACTGTGGTGTTAAATATGGAGTATCACCAGTTTTGCTCCAAAGCGTTAGTTAAATCTTTAATTAGATTTGAACGTGAAATGGTAATTAATTTTACCGACAACACTGTGGTGTTAAATATGGAGTATTACCAGTTTTGCTTCATGGGATGAATAGGTTGGGATTGGGAAATAAAATAAATAATTACTTCGGTGTGGTTCGCTAACCTCGACTAGTTTGGAAAACCATAATTTGGTTTGAAATGACATCCAAAAGATGATTAAAGGATAAATTTTAAAGAATTTATCTTGGATAAAATTAATGGGAACCTTTCCCTGAAAATATGAATTGGAATGAGGCGTATGTTGTGTTTGTGTAACATTTGTTTTTAATATACGCGGGTTGTTCGGAAAGTCCGGGTTTATACCCATTCTGAATAACTGATTCGACGATAAGTCGAAGATGAAGACGGTGGTCGAAGACCGGAAGTCTTCACATCGTTTGGATAATTACTGATGATCCTGATTGGGCTGTATACCCAAGAGGATGGAAATAGTTGGTGGTCGTCCAGACGTACTTGGAGATGGATGGATATGCGAGGAAAGTGCCTCCGGTTTCGTTCAGACCCAGAACGGACTTGTAAATGGATTGTGTGTCTGACATTGGATTTTATTCTGTGTTGATTGATTTCTATTAAATATACATCTGTTTGGCGGCGGAGAATTTATTCTTTTGCTTAACGCCCTTCTCTGAGACGTACGAGCTCAGAGGTTGTATATCGATAGATATCAATCGCATGGCATGAATTGTCTGTGTGGCATGCTAAGATGCAATGATCAAGGCTTCTGTTGAAAAGAAAAGTCTTGTGGTTGATGATCAAAGCACGCCTACGTGGCAGCTTTGTGTATAACGTGAATTCGCGAGCCTCACACCTCGGTATGAGTTAAAAACGGGATACGGGCCGTTGGGAGAACACGACGTTTCTTTCTAGCTTTGGTGGTGTCAGTGACTTACCAGCCCTGACATTTATATACTTTTCACCTTTGTGGTTGTTGGAATGAGGCGCCTCGATTATAGGTCTGTAAGGACCGGGAAACGTGTGTTCAGGAATAACTAATCCTCTAACGTAAGTGAGGACCGACCCAACCGATCCAAGTGGCTGCCCAGAGTGTGTAGTCCTGAGCATTTGCTAGAGTGTCTCGAACGCGGAGAGGAGCTTGCCCCTTGCCTCGACTCATGACGGAAATCCAATTTCCAATACGTGTATTTCGGTTTTATTTGTAGAGCCTAGTATGGCGACATAGTGGGATGGGGCACTCATGTCGTCTATGATTTATATTTATGATTGAAATTGTTTTGACACTATACACATACTATAGTATCAAATGATTTGTTTTATACGCATCAAGCATGTTTGGCTGTTATAAGGTAAAACCCTATCCTCCGGCTTGCTTTGCATTGTGTGATGGGACCTGGGTCTTATAATAGCTTCATTTTTCGAAAAAGCATTGCGTTGTTTATTCTATGCACTGGTATTCTTGGGAGGAAACCCGTTCCGTGTTATACGGCGTGGTCCCTTGAATTACTCTCTTTTTAAAGTAAAGTTTTAAATAACTGTTTTAGTTCTCACACCAGTCACATGACTGACCTGGAGTTTATTGTTTTAACCTAAACTCTGGGTGCCCCCATTTTCTGCACGGGCAGCTAGTAGTTTTGGTTTTGCAGATTTATATTCACAGGATCCTGGTTTACAGCTGGAATGATATCCGGAAAGCTCTGTATCCGTATATCACCTTCAGTTGTGCGTTGTATTATTTTTCCGCTGCTATGTAATTTATTGTAATCTCTGATATTTATCGAATGTAATTTATTCATTTATACTCTGTATATTCTTGTATCTGATGCATTGTTGTAATAACAATGAAATGTTCTTCCGTCTGCGTTCTGTTTTGTCTTGTCCTCACAGTAATTCGTTCTTTCTCATCTCTTCGGAGACCGGGGAAGTTTCGGGTCGCTTCAGGAGGTCTTCACATCGTTTGGATGATTACTGATGATTTTGATTGGGCTGTACACCCAAGAGGAGGGAATCAGTTGGTGATCGTCCAGACGTACTTGGAGATCGATGGATATGCGAGGAATAAGGTTCCTCCGGTTTCGTTCAGACCTAGAACGAACTTCTAAATGGACTGTGTGTCTGACATTGGATTTTATTATGTGTGACTGATTTCTATTAAATATATATCTGTTTGGCGGCGGAGAATTTATTCTCTTGCTTAACGCCCTTCTCTGAGACATACGAGCTTAGAGGTTATATATCGATTGATATCAATCTCATGGCATGAATTGCCTGTGTGGCATGCCTAAGTGGCAGATGATCAAGGCTTTTGTTGAAAAGCAAAGTCTTGTGGTTGATGATCAAAGCACGGCCTGTGTGGCATAGCTTTGTGTATAGCATTAATTCGCGGGCCTCACACCTCGGTATGAGTCAAAAATGGGATAAGGACCCAAGGAGTGCACGACGTTTCTTTCTAGCTATGGGTGATGTCACTGACCTACCAGCCCTGACATTTATATACTTTTTACCTGTGTGGTTGTTGGATGCGAGGCTCCTCGGATATAGATCTGAAAGGACCGGGAAACGTGTGTTCAGGAATTGCTAATCCTCAAAAGTAAGAGAGGACCGGCCTTGGAGGTTCCAAGGATCGTTGTGTGTGGTCCTGAGACATTTGCTAGAGTGTCTCGAACGGAGAGGAGCTTGCCCCTTTCCTCGACTCATGATAGAAATCCAATTTCCAATATGTGACTTTCGGTTTTATTTATAGAACCTAGTATGGCGACATAGTAGATGGTAGCTATGCCGCCTATGATTGAAATTGTTTTGACACTATACACTTATAGTAATATCAAAATAATATGTTTTAAACGTATCAAGCATTATTTGGCTATTATAAGGTAAAACCCTATCCTTCGGCTTACGTTGCATTGTGTGATGGGACCTGGGTCTTATAATAGCTTCATTTTTCTTTATTTAGCATTGCGCTGTTTGTTTTATGCACTGGTATTCTTGAGAGGAAACCCGTTTCGTGTTATACGGCATGGTCCCTTGATTTACCTAACTTTAAATTAAGATTAATAACTGTTTTAGTTCTCACACCAGTCACATGACTGACCTGGAGTTTATTGTTTTAACCTAAACTCTGGGTGCCCTTATTTTCGAAACGGGTAGCTAGTAGTTGGGTTTTGCAGATTTATATTCACATGATCCTGGTTTACAGCTGGAACGATACTCGGAAAGCTCTGTATCCGTGTATTTCTTTCAGTTGTGTTGTATTATTTTTCCGCTGCTATGTATTTAAATGTAATTTAAATCTCTGATATTTGTCAAATGTGTAATATTTATTCATACTCTGTATATTCTGTTATTCTGATGGAATTGTTGTAATAAACAATGAAATGTTCTTCTGTTTGTGTTCCGATGTGTGTTGTTCTCAAAGCAATCAGTGCTTTCCTTCAGGGGGAAGTTCGGGTCGTTATATACTGTTACCGCTGGTATTGAAGAAATGTTACCGATAATTTACCGTTAAAAATGGTAAATTTACCATTACCATACCGTTTTAACTGGTATATCGATCGACTGGTAATGGTAAATTTACCGTTACCATAACAGCCCTAGGTATAAGATGACAATGTTGTAATTATTCAAACTTACAGTGGACGGCCATATTTTATGTGTGTGTTCAAGCGTCTTACGCTTGTCAAATTCAATGTCATCAAGAAACCTATGTCACATCTGCATCTTGTAGAGTAAAATTGAGAATCATGCTGTGACATAGTCAGTAATACCTAAACAAATGAAATTAGTTTTAGCACATTTAAATTGTTAATCAAATTTTAATTAAACAACTGGTAAAGAAATAACGGTAGGGATGTTCATACAATCAAAAAAAAAGTAACAATATCGTAAATCAAATATGTATATTTGCATATGTATTATAGACTGGAAATGTGAAAATGAACAGAGTGAAATATTATCATGTTGATTATAATAAATTTGCAATGATATGTGAGGCACATGTGATTCTAAAGCAAAAGGATGTGATGCAAAGATTGATGCACTATAAATGTCAAAACAGTTCATTTCCCTACGACATTTGTAAGTCAACATAAATAAGATTGAACTTTCTGTTTCTTAGGCTTATTAGAATTTCACAATAACACGCTTTGGTCAGTTGATAGGTTGATGATATTCATATATGTTAATAAGATATATTTGTATGTAAGGAACGGAAAACAAAGTTTACAATTAGATATAATTAAAATGCTTTACCATAAATGTTAATAAATTGACCGCAACATTGTCGATTCAAAGATTATATAGTACAAGTTATCTGTTGTAACTATAAGAATACATAAATGATTAAACTAAATAATTTGAATTAGTGTGTCGGATTGAGTATTCTTTAGATCATCCAACAATATATGCTTACCTTCGTCATCTTTCCATGAAGTGGCATAAGAAATATTGAAAAAATAACAGAAGCAATGGAAGCAATTTTAAAATTAAAAAATTACCCAATGTCACAAAAGCATTTGTTTACAATCATGTTGTTGTTTGAAAGCATCGAGCTACCCAAGAATACCTAAAGTTGCAAAAGTATTGAAAAAATTACCCAGAAATCACCCAAAGTGGCAAACCAATTCCGACAATTAAATTAAAGCATCAATATTTATGGATAACCATTGATTTGGATTATGATTCCCCTAAACCGAAGCTGTTGTCAGGAAGATTTAACATACGACAATAAACTACTGGCGACTGATAAGATGTAGCAGTTTGGAAACAAATTGGGACAGCATGCTTACCAGTTATGCATTCCTCCTCCTTCTAATTTTTGGAGACAGTGGGATGGTGAATTGTTGTGGTTTCCTTCTTCTTTCCCCTTTTCAGGCGGTGCAAATTTATGGATTTTCTTCAGTAAAAGAAAATAGGGAAAAACGTACGGTAGGAAAAAAACAATAGTAGGTATTTCAAAAAAATAAACTAAAAAATGCAATCGATTCTAGGAATCGTCTCCGGTTGCAGAAGCGGATCGAAAGTCAATTTCAAAAAATGGGAATCGAGTTGATTCCAATCAGTGGAATCAAATTTGGGTTCGTTTCCAGTATTTGAACTTGTCGTTGATTCCAGCATTTGAGTTGGAGAAGAATTAATGTTGGATCTGACAAAGAACATTGATATTGGAGAAGAGTCAATGTGTTTTTCGGATGAAAGTTTGAGGGATGATTGATAAAACAATCACAATGTACGGGTTTATGTAACTGTCATGGAAGGAGAGAAGGGAAATAAATTACAGAGATAGTGAGGCGAAACAGTATGTAATGTTTAGTATTTAGTACATGAGAAAGCAGAGTGATCAATGGACTGTGATTTTGAAATAAAGGTAGATCAATGGTGCCATATAAGCAGAGTGAACATCCTGTTTTCTAGTTTAAGTAATAGATATGAGTGATAATAAATGACATATTTTCATGTCAACATGTTTCCATTCCAAAAGATGATCATTCTTAATACCCAATGAAAATGTGAAATTTAAGGTTAACATATTCTCATTTCAATAAATGACATTAATTAACATGATATGATTCTAACAAAATAATATCTTTAATTAACATGATATTATCTAGCCAAATGATATTTTAACCTAACATAATATTTTCTAATAAAAAATGTTATTTTAATCTACATAATATTTTCTAATAAAAAATGTTAATTTTATCTACATAATATTTTCTAATCAAAAATGTTATTTTAATCTAACATAACCTTTTCTAAATGAAATGTCATTTTTAATTAACTTACATGATTCTAACAAAAATGATGACTCATTTTGTTAACAATTCTATCTTAACAAAATGAATAAAATAATAACTTCATTTTGTTAACAATTCTTTTTAATGTAACATTTTATCTCAAAAATGTTATTTCTTTTCTAAGACAACATTTTATAACAAAATGTCATTTTATTCTAATGTCACATTTTATAACAAAATGCTATTTTAATCTAATGTCACATTTATAATTAACCTGTATGACATTTAATAATTAACATAAATGACATTTTATAATTAACATAAATGACGTTTTATTATGTCCATTCCAATTCAACATAAGTGACAATTTCAATAACATGACATTTCTATAATAAATGACAATTCTAATAACATGACATTTTTATAATGAATGACATGATTTTATCAAAATGATTTTTTTTTATTGTCTAATCTTTTTATTTAAACCAAGTTTCCTTTTTATTGATTCAACTTACAATAAAAATTGATATTTTATTGTCTAAACAAATTGTTTAAAGCATGAACATTTTTATTTTCATAAAAACAATAAAAGTATGATTTTTATTGTAAGGAAATCCTAGACCTACACAATTTCATCAAATTAACTCATCTCAAACACAAACAACCAAATCAAATTTCATACATCACACACATGAATTTTAATAGTGAATACATGAGAATTCCATAACGAAATCAACAATTAAATTTGATTTAAATCAGAGATCTCACCATGATTTTATCTGAATTTTCAACATGCCCTGTTTAACCTCTAATCAGTTCCATCACGTAGATCTGGTCCATACGATTCCAACGCAATCAGTTTTTTCGGATTTGGTTTCTATTTGCACAAGATATGGATTTTTTTAAATCTAATTACATTAGTAAACAATTTGATAATATAATTAAATTCTTAATTAAATTCTTCAAATACATTTTCTTTAGGATTTACCGCTCCTTCCTTCTCCTACAGGAATCCAAAGCGAACCCAGAAACCCATAGCATCGCACAAAAAAAAGCATCACCACTCGTCAATCGGGCCACCGTGCTCCGATCAACCAATACCACGCGGAAGCCCCAACCATCACCTCCTCACGCCCGGCGTCACGACCCACTCGCACCACCCCTGCGACGCCAAAACCCACTTCGAACGCCCTATGTTTGAGAGCACAGAACGAACAAAATATTCAACGAACCTTCATCGCCACCGTTCATCACTTAGATCTTTATTAGCTCTTTGATTTTTGCTTTTATGGATTTAGAAATCACTGAGTGGATTAGAAGAGAAAAGAGGAGGAAGATCACTGTTTTTCAGCCATAGATAGAAGACATGGCGGCTGCCTCTAGAAGATAGATTAGGGTTTTGTTTGTTTGTGAATTTATAATAAAACAGTATTTATTTCTAATTTTGCAAATAAACCCATTAATGTGTCTTTTCACATATAGTAGTTTACAAAGTAATTTAATCAGCTGACTAGGCATGATGGGACCACACTTATTATTCATTCAAATTTCATAAAAAGAGAAAGGGAATAAAAGGAAAAATGAATGTTGGATTCATTTTCTCTGATTGTTAAGTTATGCAACTTTTTATATTTCAAAACACATAATTAAATATCATATTTCATCAAAAGTGTGATTTCTTATGTTCCTATATTTTTATCACATAATTAAATATCATTTTTAATGTAAGAAATGAATTCAAAAAATGATCGTATTTCGAAGATAAAAATAAGTTAACATTAAATATCATATCTTTAATGGCATGAATGAAATGAATATAAAAGGTTTCATCATTTTTTTTATAATGTAATATAAGAAAAGAATAGATTACAATTTTTATATAATGTAATAAAGGAATAGAAAAGTTTTACATTTTATGTAATGTAAAAAGGTTTACATTTTTATGTAATAAAATAGTTTACATTCTTTTATGTAATATAAAAGGGTTACATTTTTATACAATGAAAAAGATTACATATTTTTATCTTTCTTTTATTACATTAAAAATGTAATCTTTAAAAAAAATCTTTTTTTTGACGCATTTTCTATTTAAAATTTCTTAATATAAATTTTTAAATTGGTTCTGAATTTCCGGGTTGTTACATGAACCTTTCTCCCAAGAGATAATACCACCAAGTCTTAAGTGCGAACACTATAGCAGCCAATTCCAAATCATGGGTAGGAGTAGTTCCTCTCATGAACCTTCAACTGTTTACTACCATAGCATACTACCCTTCCTACCAGCATCAAGATGACACCGAGCCCTGTACCACATGCATTAGTATACACTGTGAAAACCTTGCTCCCATCAGGAAATGTCAAAATTGGGTCATTGTCAGAGCCCTCTTTAATCGTTGAAAAGCATCCTCACAATCAATATTCCAAGTGTAACGACCAGAGGATTTTCGGCCCTGGAAATCGACAAAAATACCTTTACCGTAACTAATGCCGACCTTCCAAACACCGAAAACACTGGACGTTATTAGAAAGAAATTAGAGGGTGAGGTAAGAAAGAAAGAAATATTAGAATAGAAGAAGAAGAAGAACAAATACAACACAGAGTCTCACATCGCAGCGGAACAAAATATAATACAGAGATAATTTTATTGAGAGCTTTAAAATACTTACAATATCAGAGAATATCAACATTTTTGGACAGTTATAAAATCTGTCCCATATACAACACACAGCGGAATAGTATCATACGTCTGGACTCTTCCAGCTCGTTTCTTCACAGCTTTCGATAACCTGAACCTGTATACCCCGGGCTAACCCGAGCATTTACAAAACACCGGGTCAGTCTGGTGAACCAGAGTGAGATAAACTCGCACAATATTAAGATATCACACAACTTGATTTTTAAGTTGAAATCCTTTCGAAAGCAAAAGGGTAATCGTAAGACCAAATCCACACATAAACACGGACGGTTTTAACCTGATGATAACCTAAACCATTTTTGAAACCAATATCTTGTCTGATGATAACATAAACACGGACGGTTTTTACCTGATGATAACCCAAACCATTTTTGAAACCATTTTTGGATTCCGACTATGACAAGGTATGGGACCACCTGCCGATCGTGTATCTCTAGAGGCGAATACACTGGGTTTAACAAGAACGTCTTGTAACCCGGCCCTCACATGACCGACCACTCATTTCGCTTGAGTGTATCGAATGTATATCACCAACGGTTGGGAGCGACCCACCGTTTCCCGAAAAGGGACAACATCGAAACAGATTAAAGAAGCAAATAGATTTTCTCTAGATAGGTGATTATACACCCTAATGGGAGCGACCCACATAGCCATGTTGCCTGCCCGATTTTTGTCATTTCCCGGTTGATGAGGCTTGAGGCTAGGCTTTATCATCACACCAGATTCACTTTGAATGCCACATCGTCAAATCCGTCAAATCACTGATTGACGTCCTCAACAATACATTATGTGTTAGCTAAAAGAAGTTCCTTTTCCGCTTCCACTCTTGGTACAGTTGAAGAAATCAATATACGTGACCATCCG
Organism: Allium sativum; assembly: GCA_030737875.1. NCBI lineage: Eukaryota > Viridiplantae > Streptophyta > Magnoliopsida > Asparagales > Amaryllidaceae > Allium > Allium sativum. Next base: position 461,742,043 of record CM060920.1, read on the forward strand.
GAAATACTTTGTCAGACACTCGTCCATACAAGTCATCCAAGAACAGGATGAACCGAAGGTACTCTCCTATTGCATCCAATATAGGAATCACCCCATGGATCAGTAGTGAGAAGTCCTTACAACCCGTAGATTCCAATCACGACAGAATCACAACTTTTCTTTGTTTGCAAGGCAGAGAATTTTAGTGGCTCTTCCGTATATGAAAGTCTACGGTCTTCAAAGCTCCACCTCGATCATCTCTTGATCTCTTTACGTATTTGTTGGTCGAAATGGTTTTCGAATGTAAATTCGATCCCGGTCTTTCCGTACCAACAATCGTATTGGACAGATTTGATAGTCGATGATTTAACTATCAAAATAGGCAGTGTTCCAAACATGACAACTCAATGGGTTCACTGGTTCGGTATTCAGCATCACTTGGCCTTTTAATTGAGAACAAATATGAATTTAAAACTCTTAAATCTTTCGATATTATAAATATAGTTTCTCGCTTTTTATTTGACACAAGACTTTATTTTTCAACACTATTTCAAATACACTAGAATTCATATATATATATATATATATATATATATATATATATATATATATATATATATATATTCCCAACCTTGTTTTTAACCAATTTCACGTAAACCATTGTTATTTGAAAAAAAAAATTCAATATCTCTTCTAAGAGTAAACTCGTTCCAAAAACTTACCGTTTTTATTACCTTTTTCTTTTGGAATATCGTTAAATAAGTATATATATATATCCTCTAATTTTCTTATTTTCGTTACTCTGGAAATTGCACTATATATACTCAAATCCTTTTTATATTCCGTTAATTTGGAAATCCAAATATATATATATATATATATTCCATGTTTTCACCACACTTTGCCTTATTATTTCTTTAATGAGAATAATAAATTATCACTGACCTCTTTTACGATTACCAACAAATATCATCTTCAGATAATCCTGATGTTGTTCAAGTTGGGGTATTCTAATTACCTCTCAGACTTTGACCAACAACGTTCATATCTTCAGACAGATACAAGTTGTAATCCAAAACCCAATATTTCATTCTAAATCGATTCAGATTCCATTTAACGATTTAGTTCAAAATACGGTTTAATAAACCTTATTATCCTTTTAAAAATCCCCTTTTCAAAAATACCATCATCATTTCTCAATTCAATTAAATAACTTCTTTATATCACACCACTTTTAACTCGACCTCTCTAACCAAACTCTTTTATAATTCGGATTTTGTTATCAAATCCTACGACCCGTATCTTTAACCACATTCACATTTACCAATCTCCTTTCACATCTATTCAATGTTTTCATGCTTTGGAAATCCTATTTCAATTTCCCCGCTTAATCACATTCTTAAATAACGTTAATTTAGGATTAACGATATAACACCTCAAATCTCTCTTATATAACTCTTGTTTATCATCAAACTCTTTCATCTGAATTTCTTTTTTCTAAATTCAACAATTAAGTAACATTTATTTAAAGCTAGAATATTTGCTTAAAATTCCCTTTTAACTTAGATTACTTTTTAAATAAATTCCCATTAAAAAGTAAATTTCTAAATTATTACTAATTACAATAATGATTTATTTCAACCATTAACTACCTAGGCAGTTAATTCCTTTATTCATTAAAATAACTAGTAAATCTCTTTTAAAAATCTTATTATAATCTAAAAATATTCATTTAAACTGTTTTCTATTCAAAACATACTAATTTAGAAATCAATCCAACTAAAGAGTTAATTTATTTACTCAAAACACGATTATCTTATTAATCGATGCCAATTCGTTTTCTCTTTAAATTAATTAATAATATAATTAATTAATTAAAAAAATTCCATTAAATTATTTCTCAACAACAGAATTATCCAAATTTAATCGTTATGTTAACTTTCTTATTCTCACCTTTACAAATCTGATTAACATTAGTTTGACTTTATAAAATCAATTTACAATTGATTATAACCATAAATATTTATTGCCTTTTACATAAGTTTTTAATTAAATTATATATTTCAAAATCTATCCTTATTTATAAAATAAATTTCATAACTTCATCTCTATCGACTCATCTGACGGTAAATCGATATCATTTCTTTTAGGCCATTTACTGCCGATTACTCAACCAATATTGCCCACTGGTTAAAACACAACACATGTTGATTTTTCAGTCAATGATCACTACTAAAATCAATAACCCAGTCATAACAGTTCATATATGAAAATATGAAAATAAATAATATATTTGAGGAATCCGGTTGGATTCCTCCAACCCGTTCTTCTCTGTATACAAGCGGTGATCTCCACACAGTTCAAACAATTCAAACAGATCAAACAATTCAAACATGTCAAACAATTCAAACCATTAAACACGTTTATTGATAAACATGACCAATAAGGTAAGTTACCTTTATTGGAACAAATCGTTAGTATAACGATCTGGCATTTCACTGAAATTAAACGACGGTTTAATTTCATCAGTTAAATAAATAATAGATATAAACTAGCAAATAGTCAACCATAACAAACAGAGCACTCAAAAATAAAAACCCAATTTATATAAAAATATAAATGGGAAAAATATACTGAGTGAGTTTAACTCAACTTGATTTAATCTGCGTCAAAACGATTCATTTTAACCAAATTAAACAGAAGTTTTAATTTGATCAGAAAACTCCAACGTTTACCACTTTGAACGGATCAGCTTCATCATGAAGTGCTTGTTGACACAGTGTCAATGTGGGTTTGTCTGATTCTATACATATATGAGCAAATTATAAATATTGTACGTTATGTCTTTTTAATTTAAACTAAACCATTTTTAACTTATATAATTAAATAACAAATTATTTTGTTTAATCTCGCGTAGGCGCCGATACCTTTGATGAATAAACTCAATGTTGCTTCGTTCAAAAATCACATCGTTCATTGTTGCCCTCATGTACTGACCTTCACCACGCTATTGTTTCGAATGCAGCTCATCATCCAACACCTTCTCACCAAACCCCGGCCCACTTGCTTTAACATGTCAGCCCAGTATGTCATACTTCTCCATCACTTTTCTTCTACCCAACACATGAAATGCTCCACCTGCTGCTTCAAAGAAACCGAACCACCCTCATACGCTATTTTTCCTTTTCCCTTTTTTTTCATTGCTTCCTTTCGCTCCAGTACCCAACCAAACGCCACGCATGAAAACGCAATGTTCTGCCTTCAAACTCCCCTGCTCCTCTCTTCTTTCTTTACGTTGGTCCTTTTTTTTTTTGAACTGTCCATTGCCGAAAATGGAAAACCACTACTGAAGCAACCCATACTCCCCTCCATCCCTCCGGCGCCAACTCCCCTCCCCTGTTCTTTCCATACGCCCTCCCACTTCCTTCCTTTCATTTTCATGTTCTTCCCCTCGTGTTATTTCCATCCCATGCAAACTTCATGCAATCTCCTCCCACATTTGTTGCTACAGCTCATGGTCCTTCACCGCCTTCTTCCCTGATATTCTTTGTTTGCTTTTTTTTAGTGAGGAAGGCTTGTGTAATAACCCGAAAATCTGGGCCAGTTTAAATTTTTTATTTTGGCAATTTTAGCGAATTTTGAACATTTAAATAGAATATTTTAAATAATATCGACGAGAAATTTATTATGAATAGAATTCGACGTATATATTATATACGTCGTCGTTAGAATATAAATATTTATATATAATTATAAATAGAATTGAAAATGGCGCGGTAGTTCGATAATTCGATTTCAAACTTCAATTGAATGTACCGGGTGCAAAACAATCCGGATTTTAGTGAAACAAAAAACATTAGGATCTAATTGAGAATATCTTTCCAACGAATCCGAATAATCGAAATTTCATAGCGGGAATCAAAAGATATGTCCGGTTGAAAATTCTGAATAGTCGCTATGGAATTCAGGCCCTTAAAAATGGAAATTTTGCAAACGACCTCGGATTTCGACGAAACTACTTTTGTTGGATCCGTAGTGTGAAGTTATTGCTAGATTCCAAATTTCATAATTTTTCGAATCAATATGTGAGCGTGGCAAAGGAAAACGCGTTTGACCAGTTTTAGTTGATTTTAATCGACTGGAAAATGGCCATTTTTCCAACGGTCTCAGAATTCGACGAAACTAGTTTTGTTAGGACCGTATCGTCAATACGAAGCTAGAAAATATTTTTCTGGGATTTATAGAGTTCGTATGTGACCCCGGTAAATTGAATTGCGCGTTCAAAATCAATATATAGAGTTATATGTTGATTTTGACGAAAAATGATCGAAATGATCGAAGCAGCCTATGATACATGTCCCATTGTGTTCGGAATGGGGGTAATTAGCTATGGACGACAGGCGATGGGCCTCGTTTAGAGGTCGTATGAAAAAGTCAAATTTTTGTAAATTAAATAAAAAAATATTATTCTCTTTCCTCTCCCTATTCCTTTATCAGGCCCCCCCCCCCGATTCAAATCAAAAAAAAGAGAAAGAAAAGGTGGAGCCGCCGCCCCCAGGCGATCGACTCCACGCCATCGCGCCCCTCCAAGGCGGCGCCGCCCGTCGCCTCGTCGAAGAAACCCCTACCTGACGCCGCGCATCCCTCTTCTCCCCCCTCCATCGATCGAAGTCCCGAGCCATACCCCCCTTCAGTCGAACCAAACCCGACGCCACCACCAGAAGACCGTCACCTTCTCCGCCTGCCACCACCGGCGAACTCCAGCGCCCTCCCCCGTCCCTCTACACCTCCGACGTGGCAGCAAACCCCCCTCCCCCCTTGCGACTGAGGCACGCCATCTCCACCCCATTATCCACCGTAAGCTTTCTTCTTTATTTCATTTATTTTATTTAATTATAATACACTTTTATTTTCTGATTTATATTTATATAATTTACTTATATAAAGATAGCGATTTTTTATATATAATACATCAGTTTTAATTTAACAAAGATATGAAATTTTATATGTAAAGATTCGGGTTTTCTATGAAGTTAGATGATTTGATTTTTACTTCATAAAGATTCGATTTTTACTTCATAAAGATTTGATTTTTATAAATACGGGTTTAGAAAAAATTCGATTTTTATATATTGAATAGCAAGGTAAAAATTCGATTTTTATATGTTGAATAGCAAGGTAAAAATTCGATTTTTATATATTGAATAGCAAGGTAAAAATTCGATTTTTATATATTGAATAGCAAGGTAAAAATTCGATTTTTATATATTAAATAGCAAGGTAAAAATTCGATTTTTACATATGTAGAGAATACGTGAAACGAAGGTGACAAAAAGGCGAGAACGACGAAGATTTCTATAAATGAAAAGTCAAGATGATTGGATAGCTATTGGTGAGAACTTCTCACTCTTCAATTTCTTTTTCTAGTTATATATATATATACTAGGATGCAGATGGTGTTTAGTAGCACCCGACACAATCGTCCACAGACCATGGACTTGTTTGTTTGGTTGTGTAGTTGGTTAGTTTATTTAGTTTGAATTGATTTTTTTTGGTGAAATGGAATGGATTTGATTGATGTGTGAATGGCGTGGGCCTTCACTAGACCGGGGATAAGGCTAGGCCTTGTCCCGTTTCTAGTATCGTGTCGTTATGCCGCCGAAATTTTCTAAAATAAGTTAGAAAAATAAAAATATCATTTTTATTTTTGTAAATGAACTAAATAAAAATTCATGTGTTGAAATAAAATGTTTTATCGTTAAAAATATTATTTTTAACGTGAATGTGAATAAATAAATATTCATTTACAAACCAGACGGTTTGTTTATGTACACCTATTTGAATGACATTGATTGGGACGATAAATTTTACACATCGCCCAACTGCACAAATAAAATCTGTGTTTGTTGATTTGAAACCCCACACGGGTGTTGGGATGAAATTTTAAGTTCACTCATCCTGATTGGTTAAATATGTCGATCGATGGATCGACAGGCTGTGATAAGCGTTAGATATCTATATTTGATGCTTATACAGTGTAGTGCACTTTGGATGATGGTTGATTGTTTATCATTGCTATTATATACATGTGTGTATGAAATCCATATAATTAACATTATATGGTGATTGATTGGGCCTCATTCCAATCGGGAAAATAATGAATATTATAAAAGAAAATTCATGTGTTGAATATAAAAATATTCATGGGTTGACGATGTTCATGTGTTGAAACTATTCGTGTGTTGAGTAAAATATTTTAACAATAAAATTTACATCTTTATCATATTTAAAATTAGAACTACTTCACGGTGGAGTCTAATTAAAATCAAACGATAGATACCATAGTTTTATAAAATATTTTACATAACAAAAATAGTCGTGTGTTGAAAGAAATATAGATTCATGTGTTGAATAGAATAAATATTCATTTGTTGAATAGAATAAAGAAGTTTTTGAAAAATATAAAGCCGTGTGGATTAGAGATGCGTTATTTTGACGCGAACGATATTTATATCGATTTTATTCGTTTTATAATGAATGTTGAAAAGTGATTTCAAAATTTAATATTTTGAAATGAAATTCAAATTAAATTAGAATTTGAATTGAATTGAAACAAATTAGAATTAGAATTGGATTGAAACGAATTAGAATTAGAATTGAATTGAAACGAATTTGAATTGAATTGAAACGAATTTGAATTTGAACTGAATTGAAACGAATTAGAATTTGAATTGAATTGAAACGAATTAGAATTTGAATTGAATTGAAACGAATTAGAATTAGAATTGAATTGAAACGAATTAGAATTTGAATTGAATAAAATTGAAATGAATTCGAATTGAATTGAAATCAAATCGATTTGAAATTGAAGATGAAGTTGATATTATTTTTGAAACGAATTTAAAACGATTTATAAAATACGTTTTAAAAGGAAATCGACGAAATATATATATATAATATATATATATTATATATATAATGGCCTGAATAGAACGCGTCGCGCCGCGGCAGTTCGTGAATTTCGACCATTGACTTCGAATTGACATTACGGGAGATCCGACCGTCGGATTCTCCTAAAACCAGAACCGTTGGGTTCGCATCGAAAAGAGATTTCCAATGAATATTAGAAAATTGAAATCTAACGGTTGGATTTGGAATTATGTCCAAATCAAATTTGGAAAAGATCGCTGTAAGTGCAGTTCGATGGTCGTTGATGGAAATCGACTGTACGGGCCTTGATAAAATTATTAAAAATATTGATAATTTGTGTAAAATCATAAGAAATGATTTGGGAAAAATTGGGCCGAAGAATTCCACATTTGAAAGGATAAAAATAGATTTTTATCGAAATGAACTAGTTTTGAACTAGAATTAAAATTAATTTATTTTTGAAATAAATAAATTGAATTTGAAAGTGATTTTAAAAATAATCAATATTCACAATACGTGGATTGGACGGGAGTTGAATCGAAATTATCTTCGGAATATTTCGATGTTGGATTTCGTGACTATACAGATATTGTTATGGGAATTTGAAAGATATATTTTATATCGTTATTTCCAATACGATATTTGTTGGTTTCAGAATTTGATATTGAATATAAGCCAGTATATTTTCTATTCAGAGCCTTGTATTTAATATCAAATGTGATTTGGGTTTATCGTGAATCGTGTTTTAGATGACATTGGTTCTTTAACCCAGTTAAAGGCAGGATATTGATTTTTGAAGAGATTGAAACTAAGTGGAGATTTAATGAATCTTTAATTAGATTAAAAGGTGAATTGATAATTTAAATTATCAAATCTGAAAGGTGATCGAGAATGGAGTACCACCAGTTTTGCTCCAATGCGATAGTTAAATCTTTAATTAGATTTGAACGTGAAATGGTAATTAATTTTACCGATAACCCCGTGGTGTTAGATGTGGAGTATTACCAGTTTTCTCCATGGGATATATAGGTTGGGATTGGGAAATAAAATAAATAATTACTTCGGTGTGGTTCGTTAATCCCGACTAGTTTGAAATGATATCCAAAGGAGGATTAAAGAATAAATTTAGAAGAATTTATCTTGGATAAAATTAATGGGAACCTTTCCCTAAGAATGTGATTTTGTGAATAAAAGAATATTCTGAATTGGAATGAGGCGTTCATTGTGTTTGTGTAACATTTATTTATTATATACGTGGGTTATTCAGAAAGGCCGGGATATACCCATTCTGAATAACTGATTCGACGAGATGTCGAAGATGAAGACAGTGGTTGAAGACCGGAAGTCTTCACATCGTTTGGGTGATTACTGATGATCTCGATTGGGATGTACACCCAAGATGAGGGAAACGGTTGGTGATCGTCCAGACGTACTTGGAGATGGATGGATATGCGAGGAAAGTGCCTCCGGTTTCATTCAGACCCAGAACGAACTTGTAAATGGATAGTGTGTCTGACATTGGATTTTATTCTGAGTTGATTGATCTCTATTAAATATACATCTGTTTGGCGGCCGAGAATTTATTCTCTTGCTTAACGCCCTTCTCTGAGACGTACGAGATCAGAGGTTGTATATCGATGGACATCAGTCGCATGGAGTGAATTGCCAATGTGGCACGCGTAAGTGGCAATTGATCAAGGCTTCTGTTGAAAAGCAAAGTCTTGTGGTTGATGATCAAAGCACGACCTGTGTGGCGTAGCTTTGTGTATAACGTGAATTCGCGAGCCTTACACCTCGGTATGAGTCAAAAACGGGATACGGACCCAAGGAGTGCACGACGTTTCTTTCTAGCTAGGGTGGTGTCAGTGACCTACCAGCCCTGACATTTATATACTTTTCACCTGTGTGGTTGTTGGATGCAAGGAGCCTCGGATATAGGTCTGTAAGGACCGGGAAACTTGTGTTCAGGAATAACTAAACCTCAAAAGTAAGAGAGGACCGGCCTTGGAGGTTCCAAAGGATCATAGTGGGGTCCTGAGGCATTTGCTAGAGTGTCTCGAACGCGGAGAGGAGCTTGCCCCTTGCCTCGGCTCATGACGGAAATCCAATTTCCAATACGTGATATTGCGGTTTTAATTGTAGAACTAGTATGGCGACATGATATATGGTACCCATGCCGTCTATGATTGATATTTATGATTGAAATTGTTTTGACACTATACACCTATAATAGTATCAAAGAATGTGTTTTAAACGTATCAAGCATGCTTTGGCTGTTATAAGGGAAAACCCTATCCTTCGGCTTGCGTTGCATTGTGTGATGGGACCTGGGTCTTATAACAGCTTCATTTTTCTTTATTTAGCATTGCGCTGTTTGTTCTATGCACTGGTATTCTTGGGAGGAAACCCGTTCCGTGTTATACGTCGTGGTCCCTTGAATTACTCTCTTTTAAAGTAAAGTTTTAAATAACTGTTTTAGTTCTCACACCAGTCACATGACTGACCTGGAGTTTATTGTTTTAACCTAAACTATGGGTGCCCCTATTTTCTACACGGGCAGCTAGTAGTTTTGGTTTTGCAGATTTATATTCACAGGGACCTGATTTACACCTGGAATGATGCTTGGAAAGCTCTGTATCCGTGCATTACTTCTAGTTGTGCTTTTATATTATTTTCCGCTGCTATGTAATTTATTGTCATCTCTGATATTTGTTAAATGTAATTTATTCATTTATACTCTGTATATTCTTGTATTTGATGGAACTGTTGTAATAACAATGAAATGTTCTTCCGTTTGCGTCCTTTTGTGTGTTGTTCTCAAATTATCCGCTCTTTCCTTCACGGGGATGTTACGGGTTCTTACAGTTGGTATCAGAGCTTTGGTTTACAGAGCTCGAGAACAAGACACATTAGAACCATACGAAAGAATTCATCAGATATTGGATTAGTAAAATCCAATTAGAATGACTTGTTAGAGATAGGATCAGTAGTATCCTAGAACGAGTGCGAAGAGTATATTTTTCAAATGAAAACAATTTTGTTTTGAAAATTTAAATTGCTTTATACGTATTTGAATATTTATTTATATTGATATGGGCAATCCAGTATATAAAAGTTTTGTATATACGCGTCATGAACGTATATTCGATGTTTTAATATACTGGGTAGATATAGAATCACATTCTAGATATCCGGGGATGATTCTGATGATGGTGCATCATCATCAGTATTCATATTCGAATTTCGAAGGTGTGATTTCTATATATTTCCATTAGACTGGTGTGAGAACCAAAACTAATATAGCTAGAATACATTGTTGTGAATTGGCATCAAAACATGATTTTTTGTATATATATCAAAATTATGAATTTTAAACTCTAATCCACTAATTGATTGATGTTTGTGTTGGTTGTTTATTTGTTTGATAATTTTGAACCATTATGCCTAATTGTATCAAATATTGAGTTGTATTGAAAATCGGTTGCATTTGCTTGCATATACATGTACTTACATTGAACAGGTCATAGCAAGGAGGCTAGAGCAGAGAATAAAATTTGTTTGCCCGACAAATTGGTACATATTTACTATAATTTACTGTTTTGTTTGGGTGATGATGATTTTATGAGCCTATTGGCTAGCCGCTTGGCTTTTTCTTTTTCTTTTTGAGATCAGAAGGCCTATATGGCAATTTGGGGATTTTCCCGTGGCTCCCGGTGCAGGGGAGGTTATGGCGAAATTTTTCAAAAATTCCGGGTGTTAGCCAAATTTTTGAAGAATTTGAAAATTCTCAGAAACTGAAAAGTTGGAGAATGAAAGCCAGATCGAACGTAGTGTTGATAAATCAAACCACTTTCGACTATGTTCCTTTTCGGGGACGAAAAGTTTTAAGTGGGGGAGATTGTAATAACCCAAAAATCTGGGCCAGTTTAAAATTTTTATTTTGGCAATTTTAGCGAATTTTGAACATTTAAATAGAATATTTTAAATAATATCGACGAGAAATTTATTATGAATCGAATTCGACGTATATATTATATACGTCGTCGTTAGAATATAAATATTTTTATATAATTATAAATAGAATTGAAAATGGCGCGGTAGTTCGATAATTCGATTTCAAATTTCAATTGAATGTACCGGGTGCAAAACAATCCGGATTTTAGTGAAACCAAATACATTAGGATCTAATTGAGAATATCTTTCCAACGAATCCGAATAATCGAAATTTCATAGCGGGAATCAAAAGATATGTCCAGTTGAAAATTCTGAATGTCGCTATGGAATTCAGGCCCTTAAAAATGGAAATTTTGCAAACGACCTCGGATTTCGACGAAACCACTTTTGTTCGATCCGCAGTGTTAAGTTATTGCTATATTCCAAATTTCATAATTTTTCGAATCAATATGTGAGCGTGGCAAAGGAAAACGCGTTTGACCAGTTTCAGTTGATTTTAATCGACTGGAAAATGGCCATTTTTCCAACGGTCTCAAAATTCGACGAAACTAGTTTTGTTAGGACCGTATCATCAATACGAAGCTAGAAAATATTTTTCTGGGATTTATAGAGTTCGTATGTGACCCCGGTAAATTGAATTGCGCGTTCAAAATCAATATATAGAGTTATATGTTGATTTTGACGAAAACTGATCGAAATGATCGAATCAGCCTACGATACATGTCCCATTGTGTTCAGAATGGGGGTAATTAGCTATGGACGACAGGTGGTGGGCCTCGTTTAGAGGTCGTATGAAAAAGTCAACTGTTTGTAAATTAAATAAAAAAAATATTATTCTCTTTCCTCTCCCTATTCCTTTATCAGCCCCCCCCGATTCAAATCAAAATAAAAAAAAGAGAAAGAAAAGGGGGAGCCGCCGCCCCCAGGCGATCGACTCCACGCCATCGCGCCCCTCCAAGGCTGCGCCGCCCATTGCCTCGTCGAAGAAACCCCCACCTGACGCCGTGCATCCCCCTTCTCCCCCCCCCTCCATCGATCGAAGTCCCGAGCCATACCCCCTTCAGTCGAACCAAACCCGACGCCACCACCAGAAGACCGTCACCTGCTCCGCCTGCCACCACCGGCGAACTCCAACGCCCTCCCCCGTCCCTCTACACCTCCGACGTGGCAGCAAACCCCCCCTGCGACTAAGGCACGCCATCTCCACCCCATTATCCACCGTAAGCTTTCTTCTTTATTTCATTTATTTTATTTAATTATAATACACTTTTATTTTCTGATTTATATTTATATAATTTACTTATATAAAGATAGCGATTTTTTATATATAATACATCAGTTTTAATTTAACAAAGATATGAAACTTTATATGTAAAGATTCGGTTTTTCTATGAAGTTAGATGATTTGATTTTTACTTCATAAAGATTCGATTTTTACTTCATAAAGATTTGATTTTTATAAATACGGGTTTAGAAAAAATTCGTTTTTTATATATTGAATAGCAAGGTAAAAATTCGATTTTTATATATTGAATAGCAAGGTAAAAATTCGATTTTTATATATTGCATAGCAAGGTAAAAATTCGATTTTTATATATTGAATAGCAAGGTAAAAATTCGATTTTTATATATTGAATAGCAAGGTAAAAATTCGATTTTTATATATTGAATAGCAAGGTAAAAATTCGATTTTTACATATGTAGAGAATACGGGAAACGAAGGTGACAAAAAGGCGAGAACGACGAAGATTTCTATAAATGAAAAGTCAAGATGATTGGATAGCTATTGGTGAGAACTTCTCACTCTTCAATTTCTTTTTCTAGTTATATATATATACTAGGATGCAGACGGTGTTTAGTAGCACCCGACACAATCGTCCACAGACCATGGACTTGTTTGTTTGGTTGTGTAGTTGGTTAGTTTATTTAGTTTGAATTGATTTTTTTTGGTGAAATGGAATGGATTTGATTGATGTGTGAATGGCGTGGGCCTTCACTAGACCGGGGATAAGGCTAGGTCTTGTCCCGTTTCTGGTATCGTGCCGTTATGCCGCCGAAATTTTCTAAAATAAGTTAGAAAAATAAAAATATCATTTTTATTTTTGTAAATGAACTAAATAAAAATTCATGTGTTGAAATAAAATGTTTTATCGTTAAAAATATAATTTTTAACGTGAATGTGAATAAACAAATATTCATTTACAAACCGGACGGTTTGTTTATGTACACCTATTTGAATGACATTGATTGGGACGATAAATTTTACACATCGCCCAACTGCACAAATAAAATCTGTGTTTGTTGATTTGAAACCCCACACGGGTGTTGGGATGAAATTTGAAGTTCACTCATCCTGATTGATTAAATATGTCGATCGATGGATCGACAGGCTGTGATAAGCGTTAGATATCTATATTTGATGCTTATACAGTGTAGTGCACTTTGGATGATGGTTGATTGTTTATCATTGCTATTATATACATGTGTGTATGGAATCCATATAATTAACATTATATGGTGATTGATTGGACCTCATTCCAATCGGGAAAATAATGAATATTATAATAGAAAATTCATGTGTTGAATATAAAAATATTCATGGGTTGACGATGTTCATGTGTTGAAACTATTCGTGTGTTGAGTAAAATATTTTAACAATAAAATTTACATCTTTATCATATTTAAAATTAGAACTACTTCACGGTGGAGTCTAATTAAAATCAAACGATAGATACCATAGTTTTATAAAATATTTTACATAACAAAAATAGTCGTGTGTTGAAAGAAATATAGATTCATGTGTTGAATAGAATAAATATTCATTTGTTGAATATAATAAAGAAGTTTTTGAAAAATATAAAGCCGTGTGGATTAGAGATGCGTTATTTTGACGCGAACGATATTTATATCGATTTTATAATGAATGTTGAAAAGTGATTTCAAAATTTAATATTTTGAAATGAAATTCAAATTAAATTAGAATTTGAATTGAATTGAAACGAATTAGAATTTGAATTGAATTGAAACGAATTAGAATTTGAATTGAAACGAATTAGAATTTGAATTGAATTGAAATGAATTAGAATTTGAATTGAATTGAAACGAATTAGAATTTGAATTGAAACGAATTATAATTTGAATTGAATTGAAACAAATTAGAATTTGAATTGAATTGAAACGAATTAGAATTTGAATTGAATAAAATTGAAACGAATTCAAATTGAATTGAAATCAAATCGATTTGAAATTGAAGATGAAGTTGAAATTGTTTTTGAAACGAATTTAAAACGATTTATAAAATACGTTTTAAAAGGAAATCGACGAAATATATATATAATATATATATTATATATATAATGGCCTGAATAGAACGCGCCACGCCGCGGCAGTTCGTGAATTTCGACCATTGACTTCGAATTGACATTACGGGAGATCCGACCGTCGAATTTTCCTAAAACTAGAACCGTTGGGTTCGCATCGAAAAGAACTTTCCAATGAATATTAGAAATTTGAAATCTAACGGTTGGATTTGGAATTATGTCCAAATCAAATTCGGAAAAGGTCGCTGTAAGTGCAGTTCGATGGCCGTTGATGGAAATCGATTGTACGGGCCTTGATAAAATTATTAAAAATATTGATAATTTGTGTAAAATCATAAGAAATGATTTGGGAAAAATTGGGCCGAAGAATTCCACATTTGAAAGGATAAAAATAGATTTTTATCGAAATGAACTAGTTTTGAACTAGAATTAAAATTAATTTATTTTTGAAATAAATAAATTGAATTTGAAAGTGATTTTAAAAATAATCAATATTCACAATACGTGGATTGGACGGGAGTTGAATCGAAATTATCTTCGGAATATTTCGATGTTGGATTTCATGACTATACAGATATTGTTATGGGAATTTGAAAGATATATTTTATATCGTTATTTCCAATACGATATTTGTTGGTTTCAGAATTTGATATTGAATATAAGCCGGTATATTTTCTATTCAGAGCCTTGTATTTAATATCAAATGTGATTTGGGTTTATCGTGAATCGTGTTTTAGATGACATTGGTTCTTTAACCCAGTTAAAGGCAGGATATTGATTTTTGAAGAGATTGAAACTAAGTGGAGATTTAATGAATCTTTAATTAGATTAAAAGGTGAATTGATAATTTAAATTATCAAATCTGAAAGGTGATCGAGAATGGAGTACCACCAGTTTTGCTCCAATGCGATAGTTAAATCTTTAATTAGATTTGAACGTGAAATGGTAATTAATTTTACCGATAACCCCGTGGTGTTAGATGTGGAGTATTACCATTTTTCTCCATGGGATATATAGGTTGGGATTGGGAAATAAAATAAATAATTACTTCGGTGTGGTTCGTTAATCCCGACTAGTTTGAAATGATATCCAAAGGAGGATTAAAGAATAAATTTAGAAGAATTTATCTTGGATAAAATTAATGGGAACCTTTCCCTAAGAATGTGATTTTGTGAATAAAAGAATATTCTGAATTGGAATGAGGCGTTCGTTGTGTTTGTGTAACATTTGTTTATTATATACGTGGGTTATTCAGAAAGGCCGGGTTATACCCATTCTGAATAACCGATTTGACGAGATGTCGAAGATGAAGACGGTGGTTGAAGACCGGAAGTCTTCACATCGTTTGGGTGATTACTGATGATCTCGATTGGGCTGTACACCCAAGATGAGGGAAATGGTTGGTGATCGTCCAGACGTACTTGGAGATGGATGGATATGCGAGGAAAGTGCCTCCGGTTTCGTTCAGACCCAGAACGAACGTGTAAATGGATAGTGTGTCTGACATTGGATTTTATTCTGTGTTGATTGATCTCTATTAAATATGCATCTGTTTGGCGGCAGAGAATTTATTCTCTTGCTTAACGCCCTTCTCTGAGACGTACGAGATCAGAGGTTGTATATCGATGGACATCAGTCGCATGGAGTGAATTGCCAATGTGGCACGCGTAAGTGGCAATTGATCAAGGCTTCTGTTGAAAAGCAAAGTCTTGTGGTTGATGATCAAAGCACGGCCTGTGTGGCGTAGCTTTGTGTATAACGTGAATTCGCGAGCCTCACACCTCGGTATGAGTCAAAAACGGGATACGGACCCAAGGAGTGCACGACGTTTCTTTCTAGATAGGGTGGTGTCAGTGACCTACCAGCCCTGACATTTATATACTTTTCACCTTTGTGGTTGTTGGATACGAGGCACCTCGGATATAGGTCTGTAAGGACCGGGAAACGTGTGTTCAGGAATAACTAATCCTCAAAAGTAAGAGAGGACCGGCCTTGGAGGTTCCAAAGGATCATAGTGGGGTCCTGAGGCATTTGCTAGAGTGTCTCGAACGCGGAGAGGAGCTTGCCCCTTGCCTCGGCTCATGACGGAAATCCAATTTCCAATACGTGATATTGCGGTTTTAATTGTAGAACTAGTATGGTGACATGATATATGGTACCCATGCCGTCTATGATTGATATTTATGATTGAAATTATTTTGACACTATACACCTATAATAGTATCAAAGAATGTGTTTTAAACGTATCAAGCATGCTTTGGCTGTTATAAGGGAAAACCCTATCCTCCGGCTTGCGTTGCATTGTGTGATGGGACCTGGGTCTTATAACAGCTTCATTTTTCATTATTTAGCATTGCGCTGTTTATTCTATGCACTGGTATTCTTGGGAGGAAACCCGTTCCGTGTTATACGGTGTAACAACCCGTATTTTTGAATAACATGCTATAACATAAATTGAGGCAGAATTAAACTGTAAAATCTGAATCAAGGGAAACGGGCTGTGCCATTGCGTTCGTCTCGGAAAAATACGCGAAATATAGTCCGAGTTTTCGAAAATCGGAGTCCGTATGACCAAGATATGGCCTCGCGAAGTTTCACGAAAAATTCAAATTCAAAACAGATTTCAAATTTCAGAAAATCAGAAGTGGCGGGAAAATTCCCGCCAGACCCAGGGGGTTCGACCTGGGGGTCGACTGGGGAGTCGACCTCCCCCCCCCCCCAGGTCGACTGGGGATTCGACCCCGGGGTCGACCTGCCTGGTCGGCCCAGGCAACCTGATGCACTTGAATGGGCTGTTTGGACCTGTTTTGGAGGCTTGTGACGGGATTTGATGGCTTGGATTGAATCTAGGGTTAATCCTATGGCTAATACTATCCTAATCTTCTATAAAAAGACCCTAATACCTAGCCTAAATCATCATTATTCATTCCTACAACTAAACTATGCCAAAATGATTCTTGATCATGGCCTCCACTCTCATGCTAAAATTTCTAAGTCTATGTATATGAGAGATTTTGAGTGCATACAAGTGTTTTCAAGCTTGTATGAGTGTTCTTAGTTTGCATTCAAGTCAAGTTGCAACATTTCTATCACAAAGCAAGGATTTTTATTGATTTGGCTCAAGGGTTTTCATTTGGAGCTTTCATATTTGGGTTTTTGGTGCTTGCATAAGGGCTTCGTCTCAATCTTTATAATAAATATTCATTTGTGTCTTCATAGCATTGTAAGCCCTTTTCTACTTTCTTTTTTTGAACTCTAAAGTTAAATGAATGATGCAAGTTTGGGGTTGATCATTATGATATGCAAGTTTGGTTGATCATTATGATATGCAATTTTGGTTGATCATTATGATATGCAAGTTTGGTTGATCATTATATGCAAGTTTGGTTGATCATTATGATATTCAAGTTGGTTTAATCATTATGTATGACACATGTTGCTATGTTATGCAAGTTTGGGTTGATCATTATACACATGTTATCATGTTATGCAAGTTAAACCTGAACTTGTGAGCTTAAAGCTTCAAGCTTTATGTTGAAGGTTTCATTTTGGCAACATGGAAGTTATCATATCCCTTATGATAACTTGCATGTGAGGCTAAATGCGAACTTCTAGCAACTTCTACATGTCATTCATCACCATGTATCACTTATATGCTAAGTGTGGTTTTATGCATGCTTTTGAAGCCTAATAATGCAATATGCAAGTATATGAACATATGTACATTTCATATGCCACCATGTTAAACTTGTGGCTTCAACACCTTTTTGTCATGATTATGCCAAGTTCCCTATTTTATCCTTTATGCGTTGTTGCGATTATGTAAACGATGGGATTACGTTGGGGTTGGGTAACATTATGACATAAACATGGCTTTTATAACATGACGTGATATGTTAACTTGTAATTATGTTTTGGAAACATAATGGACATGACACTTAGAAAATATGAGTGTGGCCAACTCGAGGTTGGGTTGAGTTTGTAGCATAAATCTACCCGGACCCGCCCGACTTAACTAGTGGCTACAAACAATAAGACCCAATGTGAGAAGTTGGTCATGTTGTGCACGAACCCGAGGTTAGACCAGGTTGTGGTGTAAAGCTACCCGGACCCGCCCGGCTTAACTAGTAACCACAACAAGGTCTAATGTGAGAGGTTAAAGCACATTAAGTTAATAAATGCCTCCTGATTAGGGTTAAGTCATGGTCCACTTAATACTTAACCAATTTGGGCTTGATGGATTAATCGAGGTTAAGTCAGGAGCCTTGGATACTCTTAACCGATTTAATCCACGTTTGGATCGGGTTAACCACATTTAACCCGTTAAGAAACCCTAGTTGTGTGGTCCTTTTCAGCAGTAACCTTCTAGATAGTATCATAAGACCCTAGGACTAGGCTAGGGTGGGGCACGATTACTAGGCTGATTGTAAGAGACCAAAAGAGACGACTGAATGATGCCCCGGTGGTTCAGGAGGACCATGGTCGTGCACATTAAGTCCGGAGTTGAACACGGGCACCGGTAGGTTTAGACTGTGCATCCAGGAATGGGGTCTGAGGGTTACACCGTAGGGCCAGATACACCCTAGGGTGGACCCTGCACAGTCAACTACATTACATGATTAAGCCGTATGACACCGACACTTGACGAGTTAGGCTTATAGGGAGCCGATCGACTAGACCGAGTAGTTGGACCTTGATTTAGGTCATCTCATGATGTTGGGCTAAACTTGGGCCAAGGGATCAATTCTTGTTTTTACTTGACATGTTAGAATGCTAGTACACCCGTGGTGCAAAACTTAACCTTGATTATGCGATGACACCTTTATCTATCTTGTTAGTTACTCATCATGCCGGTATGTTGTTATCCTTATGTTCATCTCAGCTTCTCATGCCAGTTAACTTTACTAGTTCATAGACAGATAGTAGTAGGGCTTACCAGTCTTTTTGACTGACCTGTTTTCTTTCGCCTCTTTTCTTCCGTTTCCCCCCCCCCCCCCAGGTCCTCAGGGTGGGAACATTGAAGCTTAGCTTGGATCTTTCTAGCTTGCTTACTGGATTTGCTCATGTACGGTCTTGGACATTGAGCTAGCTATGGTTTATCACTTCACTTTGGGGATAGTACTTTATGTATTTCAGTTTTTCAGTTTATGCTTTTGTCTAGACTTTGTTTGTTGGAAAATAATGAGTACTTTGTTGTAACTTAACTCTGGTTTTGAAATGCTAGTTTATCCGCTGCTTTACTACTCTGTTTTACTTATATGTTCTGTCTTGTGATATCTGCATGCATGTTTACCTTGTTTAAACGCCCCTCCAAAGCCAGTGTGCTTGCAAGAGTCGCCCTGGCGGAGGTGGGGTGTTACATTTGGTATTAGAGCATAAGGTTTGCAAGATTTGAGCAAAAGTGTTTTTGAAACTTACCTTTTGAAAAACTATTTTCAAAACCAATTAAGTATTTTCCAAGAAAAGTCTAGTTATTTTAAAAAGGCTATTCCCCAAAAGCCATAGCACTATCCTTCGTTTCTTCGTTCTGAATCTATCTATCTTTTTCTTCGTTTCAGTATGGCTGATCTTAACCTTCTCGAGGGAGTGACCATTCCCGGATGGTTCCGGAGGTACTTGGAAGCTAGGGCCAACGATGTGGGCCCAGCAAATACCCCCAATATAACCGAGGTTCCTCCTCCTCCTCCTCAGAATCCACAAGTAGATTTCGCTAAGATTTGCAAAGACTTTAAGGCGATGGGTGGCAAGAATTTCATAGGGACGGAGACTTTTATGGAGGCAAGAAATTGGTTGAAAGAAACCGAAGATCTTTTCGCTATCTTTGATGTGGAAGACCATAGAAAGGTTTTATTGGCAGCATGGCTATTAAAAGAAGAAGCTGCTTATTGGTGGGAGGTCACCAATGCTACGAGGCCTATTGAGACTTGGGCCGACTTTAGGGCAAGATTTGGGCTTAAGTTTCTATCATCAGCTGAGGCGAATTTGCAATTGGAGAAGTTTATATCTTTGAAGCAAGGGGACATGACAGTGAGGGAGTATGTGAATGAGTTTAACAAGCTCGCCCGATTCGGTTTGGACATGGTTAATACTCCCCAGAAGAAGGCTTTACGCTTTGCACGAGGGTTGAACGAGCCATTACAAGGTTTAGCCCTATCTCATATACCCATAGGGGCCACTTTTGAAGGCCTAGTGGACATGGCATTGCTTCAAGGAGACAATAAGAATGGCAAGAAGGAAGTCAAGGCTAGTGAGACCCAAGCCAAGAAGACAGACTCCAAGTGGGGAGGAAATCAGAGCAATCAGAACAACAAGAACAACCAGGGCAACAAGGCCAAGGCAAAGGACCCAAGAAAATGCAACTACTGTGGGATTGTTGGGCACATAGCTAAAGACTGTAGGAAGAAGAAGAGGAAGTTAGGCGGATGCTTTCATTGTGGAGAGATCGGACATTTTAGCAAGGATTGCCCCAAGAAGCAAGGGCAGAATCAGCGTGCAGGACCTTCTGGAGGGCAAGTGCATGCTCTCAACGCTGCTCCAGTTCAGGACCGAGGTAGTATTTCTGTAGAAAGTCTTGTTTATATTTCTGATTATCCTGTTCGCACCTTATTTGATTCTGGCGCATCGCATAGTTTTATTTCTTCTGACATTGTTGAAAGTTTGCACCTAAGTACTAGCCTAGTTGAGGATCCTGTTTGTGTTTCAAATCCAATTGGGGGTTCCGCCCATCTATCTATGATTTGTGTGGATTTGAAGATTTCTATCTTGACTGTAGAATTCACGTGTAATGCTTATGTTCTCGGGTTCACGAGATATGGGTTGATCTTGGGCATGGATTGGTTGTCCAGTTATGGAGCCATTCTCGATTGTGAACATAGGGTGGTGAGGCTCATGACTCACCTCGGTAATACCCTAGAAATTTCTTGTAACCCTAGAAGTCCCATCATGTTATGTTATCTTGAATCTCTCGACTCGTCCATCGATGATCTGCAATCTGTAAGGGTGGTCCGAGACTATCCTGATGTCTTTGAAGAAGTTAAGGGGTTACCCCCTAAACGAGAGATAGATTTTCGCATTTATCTAGTCGATAATGCCAAGCCAGTATCATTGCCCGTTAGGCACATGGCCCCTCGTGAGAGAAGGGAGCTCAGTAAGCAAATCAAGGAGTTGCTTGAGAAAATTTTTATTAGACGAAGCATTTCTGAATGGGTTGCTCCGGTGGTATTCGCTACTAAGGCGGATGGTTCGCTTCGTCTATGTGTTGATTATCGAGAGTTGAACAAGCTGACAAAGAAGAATAGGCACCCTTTACCGAGGATTGATGATCTCTTTGATCAGCTGGTTGGTGCTTCTGTTTTCTCTCAGCTCGATCTAGCCACCGGATTCCATCAGCTTAGAGTAGCTGAGGATAGCATTGATAAGACTGCGTTTAGGACTCCGGATGGATTCTTTGAATTGCTTGTCATGCCATCCGGTTTGACTAATGCACCCGCCTACTTCGTAGACTTGATGAGTAGGGTGTTCAGGGAGTTCCTCAACAAGTTTGTTGTTGTTTTCGTGGATGATATTCTGATCTTCTCAAAGGATGAGGAAGAGCACGCTAGGCATCTCAAGGAAGTGATGGATAGGCTTAGAGCGCATCAGTTGAAAGCCAAGTTCTCCAAATGTCATTTCTGGAGAAGGGAAGTTCGGTTTCTTGGACATATAGTTTCTAAGCAAGGCATAGCGGTGGATCCCGCGAAAGTGGTTGTGGTTCAAGATTGGAAGACTCCTAGGAATGCAACCGAAGTAAGAAGCTTTGTATGGGAGGCCGTGTAGGTCACCATCTTGTTGGTGGGAGACAACAGATAGACTTATACTTGGGCCCGATATGATACGGGACACATCCGAGAAAGTTGAATTGGTGAGAAGAAGGATGAAAGCGGCCCAAGATAGACAGAAATCCTATGCTGACAAGCGAAGGGCAGATTTGGAATTCGAAGTTGGGGATATGGTTTTCGTGAAGGTTTCTCCTTTGCGTAATGTGGTACTTTTTGGAGAAGTTGGGAAGCTGGCACCAAGGTTCGTAGGACCCTTCCCTATCATAGAGAGAATTGGAAAGATGGCCTATAAAGTGGAATTGCCTGAAAAGCTAGCCGAAGTGCATAATGTCTTTCATGTCTCGCATCTCCGAAAGTGCCTACATGAGTCCGCTGAGGTAGTTGAACCAAGCATTCTTGAAGACATTGAGGTAGAGAAAGAAGCAACCTTGAGAAAAGCTCCGATTCGTACCTTGGGAACGGAGATCAAGAAGCTAAGGAATCGAGAAGTCAAATTGGTGAAAGTTCAGTGGAGTGAAGCCGATGAGGACGCAACTTGGGAAACCGAGGAGAAGATGCGTGGGCTTTATCCGTTCCTTTTTGAGGGTACATTCTCGACCTCTTTCCTAATTAGCACATCTTTCTTTTGCTATCTATGTTTATCTTGTTTATCTTGTTATCTCGTTAATCATGTCATGAGGACCTTAGGTAGAAACCCTTTGGATGAAACATGTATTTGAAACAAGTTATGCTTGATGGTTGCAAGTGGTTGCAAGTGTTTGCAAGTGGATACTCGTGGATGCATGATACACATTAGGCACTAAGATCGGCTCACACACTTTCATAGTGCATATGCATGAGTGTTTATGCTTATTCATGGATGAAACTTGTTATGCTATCACGTGGATATTGCATATGGATGAATGTTATATGCACTCATGTAGATATTATAAATTATGTTAGGAATTTGCATACATATGGACTCATTTCACTAACATACTTTGCATTAAGGAGGTTTACTGTATCAGTAACCGCCTGATTTTCGCATTAGATAAGTACATATACACACACCTTTGCATATGATCATACAACATTTAGAATCCTCTAAGGACAATGACTGCACGTGGATGATGTTTTGAGTAGATGGATGATGGATGGTAGGATACGTTCTTCCTAACTTGGAGATTTCGGGGACGAAATCCTTTAAGGAGGGGAGAATGTAACAACCCGTATTTTTGAATAACATGTTATAACATAAATCGAGGCAGAATTAAACTGTAAAATCTGAATCAAGGGAAACGGGCTGTTCCATTGCGTTCGTCTCGGAAAAATACGCGAAATAGAGTCCGAGTTTTCGAATATCGGAGTCCGTATGACCAAGATATGGCCTCGCGAAGTTTCACGAAAAAATCAAATTCAAAACAGATTTCAAATTTCAGAAAATCAGAAGTGGCGGGAAAATTCCCGCCAGACCCAGGGGGGTCGACCTGGGGGTCGACTGGGGAGTCGACCTCCCCCCCCCCCCCCCAGGTCGACTGGGGAGTCGACCCCAGGGTCGACCTGGGTGTCGACCTGCCTGGTCGGCCCAGGCAACCTGATGCACTTGAATGGGCTGTTTGGACCTGTTTTGGAGGCTTGTGACGGGATTTGATGGCTTGGATTGAATCTAGGGTTAATCCTATGGCTAATACTATCCTAATCTTCTATAAAAAAGACCCTAATACCTAGCCTAAATCATCATTATTCATTCCTACAACTAAACTATGCCAAAATGATTCTTGATCATGGCCTCCACTCTCATGCTAAAATTTCTAAGTCTATGTATATGAGAGATTTTGAGTGCATACAAGTGTTTTCAAGCTTGTATGAGTGTTCTTAGTTTGCATTCAAGTCAAGTTGCAACATTTCTATCACAAAGCAAGGATTTTTATTGATTTGGCTCAAGGGTTTTCATTTGGAGCTTTCATATTTGGGTTTTTGGTGCTTGCATAAGGGCTTCGTCTCAATCTTTATAATAAATATTCATTTGTGTCTTCATAGCATTGTAAGCCCTTTTCTACTTTCTTTTTTTGAACTCTAAAGTTAAATGAATGATGCAAGTTTGGGGTTGATCATTATGATATGCAAGTTTGGTTGATCATTATGATATGCAAGTTTGGTTGATCATTATGATATGCAAGTTTGGTTGATTATTATGATATGCAAGTTTGATTGATCATTATATGCAAGTTTGGTTGATCATTATGATATGTAAGTTGGTTTAGTCATTATGTATGACACATGTTGCTATGTTATGCAAGTTTGGGTTGATCATTATACACATGTTATCATGTTATGCAAGTTAAACTTGAAGTTGTGAGCTTAAAGCTTCAAGCTTTATGTTGAAGGTTGCATTTTGGCAACATGGAAGTTATCATATCCCTTATGATAACTTGCATGTGAGGCTAAATGCGAACTTCTAGCAACTTCTACATGTCATTCATCACCATGTATCACTTATATGCTAAGTGTGGTTTTATGCATGCTTTTGAAGCCTAATAATGCAATATGCAAGTATATGAACATATGTACATTTCATATGCCACCATGTTAAACTTGTGGCTTCAACACCTTTTTGTCATGATTATGCCAAGTTCCCTATTTTATCCTTTATGCGTTGTTGCGATTATGTAAACGATGGGATTACGTTGGGGTTGGGTAACATTATGACATAAACATGGTTTTTATAACATGACGTGATATGTTAACTTGTAATTATGTTTTGGAAACATAATGGACATGACACTTAGAAAATATGAGTGTGGCCAACTCGAGGTTGGGTTGAGTTTGTAGCATAAATCTACCCGGACCCGCCCGGCTTAACTAGTGGCTACAAACAATAAGACCCAATGTGAGAAGTTGGTCATGTTGTGCACGAACCCGAGGTTAGACCAAGTTGTGGTGTAAAGCTACCCGGACCCGCCCGACTTAACTAGTAACCACAACAAGGTCTAATGTGAGAGGTTAAAGCACATTAAGTTAATAAATGCCTCCTGATTAGGGTTAAGTCATGGTCCACTTAATACTTAACCAATTTGGGCTTGATGGATTAATTAAGGTTAAGTCAGGAGCCTTGGGTACTCTTAACCGATTTAATCCACGTTTGGATCGGGTTAACCACATTTAACCCGTTAAGAAACCCTAGTTGCGTGGTCCTTTTCAGCAGTAACCTTCTAGATAGTATCATAAGACCCTAGGACTAGGCTAGGGTGGGGCACGATTACTGGGCTGATTGTAAGAGACTAAAAGAGACGGCTGAATGATGCCCCGGTGGTTCAGGCGGACCATGGTCGTGCACATTAAGTCCGGAGTTGAACACGGGCACCGGTAGGTTTAGACTGTGCATCTTGGAATGGTGTTTGAGGGTTACACCGTAGGGCCAGATACACCCTAGGGTGGACCCTGCACAGTCAACTACATTACATGATTAAGCCGTATGACACCGACACTTGACGAGTTAGGCTTATAGGGAGCCGATCGACTAGACCGAGTAGTTGGACCTTGATTTAGGTCATCTCATGATGTTGGGCTAAACTTGGGCCAAGGGATCAATTCTTGTTTTTACTTGACATGTTAGAATGCTAGTACACCCGTGGTGCAAAACTTAACCTTGATTATGCGATGACACCTTTATCTATCTTGTTAGTTACTCATCATGCCGGTATGTTGTTATCCTTATGTTCATCTCAGCTTCTCATGCCAGTTAACTTTACTAGTTCATAGACAGATAGTAGTAGGGCTTACCAGTCTTTTTGACTGACCTGTTTTCTTTCGCCTCTTTTCTTCCGTTCCCCCCCCCCTTAGGTCCTCAGGGTGGGAACATTGAAGCTTAGCTTGGATCTTTCTAGCTTGCTTACTGGATTTGCTCATGTACGGTCTTGGACATTGAGCTAGCTATGGTTTATCACTTCACTTTGGGGATAGTACTTTATGTATTTCAGTTTTTCAGTTTATGCTTTTGTCTAGACTTTGTTTGTTGGAAAATAATGAGTACTTTGTTGTAACTTAACTCTGGTTTTGAAATGCTAGTTTATCCGCTGCTTTACTACTCTGTTTTACTTATATGTTCTGTCTTGTGATATCTGCATGCATGTTTAGCTTGTTTAAACGCCCCTCCAAAGCCAGTGTGCTTGCAAGAGTCACCCTGGCGGAGGTGGGGTGTTACATACGGCGTGGTCCCTTGAATTACTCTCTTTTAAAGTAAAGTTTTAAATAACTGTTTTAGTTCTCACACCAGTCACATGACTGACCTGGAGTTTATTGTTTTAACCTAAACTCTGGGTGCCCCTATTTTCTACATGGGCAGCTAGTAGTTTTGGTTTTGCAGATTAATATTCACAGGGACCTGATTTACAGCTGGAACGATGCTCGGAAAGCTCTGTATCCGTGTATTACTTCTAGTTGTGCTTTTATATTATTTTCCGCTGCTATGTAATTTATTGTCATCTCTGATATTTGTTGAATGTAATTTATTCATTTATACTTTGTATATTCTTGTATCTGATGGAATTGTTGTAATAACAATGAAATGTTCTTCCGTTTGCGTCCTTTTGTGTGTTGTTCTCAAATTATCCGCTCTTTCCTTCACGGGGAAGTTACGGGTTCTTACAGCTTGCGTTTACAAATTCTGGAATGGGAAGAATACGGGGGAGACAAAAGTGTATTTATAGAAGAAAAGGATGTGGGGAGTACGTTGTTTAGAGTAGGTGAGCTGTGCATTAGACTAGCTGTTGCATGAAGTTTCAGAAAATTACTAGGGAGGCACGGTTGGGTAAATTGGCAGGCAAGGCATAGTTTGTTTGGGGTGCAAGGAAAAGGGATTGTTTGTCTTTCAAGCAACGAAAAGAACCATATTTAATATCCTTATAAGTCTGTACCCTATTATTATTTTTTCTTTTAAACAGTAGTCTGGGCGCAGGCAAAAATTTGTCTGGACACAAGGAAATTAATAAAGTGGGATATATTATATTAATAAAATAATATAACTAACCTTGCATATGAGTTATCATGATAAAAACCACCACATTAGATTTCTGTTTACTGATAAATAAACTTATCTTGGTGTAAAAAGGTATTCCGGACCCAATGGGAAAAGTTTCGTCGAAATCCGAGGTCGTATGGAAAAAATTTCCTTTATAAAACCAGAAATAAACACACGTTTAAATTTTTCTTGATCACCAGATAAATCAAATCAACTTGAAACTTTGAAATCCTATAATAATTGTAACACCCCACGTCCATTAATGTCACTCACAAAGGGAATGCATTAACTTCCATGGAGCATTTTAATTGAATATAGAACAGAAAATCACAACAAGACAGATATAAAGCAGTACTTGAAAATTTAAAACTTTATTTATTGCAGCAGAAGGTAAATATGTTTGGTTACATCATCAAAAACCATAAACCAAAGTCAAGTACATAATATCCATCTTGATAAAACAAAGTACATAATCCCACTACTACAAATGGCCATACAGAAAATGATAGGATGAACTTTACTTCGGCAATCCAAATCCAAGTGCTCCCAAAGAGATCCCAACCAAGCTCCACTAGTACTAGTCCCACCCTTAGAACCTGGGGGGGGGGGGGGGGAAGAAGAAAAGAGGTGGAAACAAAGGCGGTCAGACATAAAGTCTGGCGAGTGCGATAACTCTAACAACATAATTATTAAAGCAATATGATAAGAAATAAGCTGGAGAATAAGGTAATGACTGTGTGAACCACATGGGTATGGCAAGGCAATCAAGAGAAACAAAGATAACGTAAATGGCGCTTCCTAATCTATATAGGATAATTACTATACTCTACCGTACTGTACCATACTGTACTGTACTAACACTAACTGCACCCCTACTAGTCACTCTAGAATTTTGATCCCTCTTGGCTAAATAGAACGATGATAGTAGCTTCATGTACTACTAGATGTACCCACTACCCTCCATGTTTGACTGTATATCTCTAGTTGCTATCATAGGTACCCAGCGTGTACCTATCCCTACTAGATGTACCCCCTTCAATAAGTAATAATGGTAATTCTATGTACTCCTAGCTGACGTCATAGGTGCCGCCTGCTCCTATCTCCACTAGGTGTACCCCCTTAGTAATTATTAATAATAGTGGTAGCTTCGTGTACCCTAGCTGACTACATAGGTGTCGTCTGCTCCTATCTCCACTAAGTGTACCCACTACCCTGCCCCATTCGATCGGCTCCCTAACTCGTAGATACACGTGCTGGCCCCACAGTGGGGTGTATCACTCCCCAAGGTGGCAACCCGATACAACAAAGAATGCACGGCTTATACCTACACGATGCAACAACATCTTACCTACCAGCCCGGGTCCACACACACATATGAACCCGTTGGACTTGCGTTGCCACCGCTAACCCGGTTTGGCCTCTTACAGTCAAGCCCAGTATGCGTGTCCCGTCCTCAACTTGGGTCGAGCCCACAAAGATACGTGTATGGGTTACTGGTTGAAATGGGCCCCCATGACTTGACATAAGCTATCCACCTAAGCTTGGTCACCTCTAGTATTTCCCACTTAACCCCACTTCTTATTCATGTTTCAATTACATGTTTCAATCTTGGTTAAGGATTTCTATTAGCAATTCCACATGCCACCCAAGGCACCCACTTAACCCCTATGTCCCACTTACATGTTTTACCTTGGTTAAGTGTTACTAATCGTATTTCCTCATACCCCCCAAGGCACCCACTAGATTCTACATGCCACCCAAGGCACCCACTTAACCTCCTCATGTCCCACTACATGCTTATCTGGTTAAGTGTTTCTTAATTCATTAAGACCGTAACCTCATAAAGACCTCTCACATTAGACTGACATTTGTGGCAGCTGGATTTGCCGGGCGGGTCCGGGAAGTCTTACACCACCAAAGAGCCTAACCTCGTGTCTTTACAAATGTTACGTATTTAGTTTATGCCTAAGACCTCTCACATTAGACTGACATTTGTGGCAGCTGGATTTGCCGGGCGGGTCCGGGCAGTCTTACACCACAAAAGAGTCTAACCTCGTGTCTTAGACGATTAATTACTCCTAATTAATCATTCCCCAATTTGAATTACTTTCCCTATTCAAATTATCAATCAATTCCAAATTTAACGATGTCCATAATTGACTCAATTATGTCCATCCATTTATGGTATGTAAAATCATACCCATTTTCACCACAATTATATTTTATGCCTTTTAGGGCATTTATGCTCATCTATTTATGGTATATAAATTATACCAATTTCAATACTAATTAATTTTATTTCTTAAAATTAATTACATGCCTTTTTAGTCCATTACATGCCAATTTAATATTATCCCCTTCGTACCTCCGTCATTCGTTCGCTCAACATGACATATTCATATTAGACTAGCAATTAGTCTAATAAAAAAAAGGAATAAACGTCACAAATTCACATACACACAATAATAGATCTAATTTGCATCAAACTTGCAATTAAGAATTTCAACATACTTGCATAGTCTTTGTATTATCAAGGATCAAAAATCATAGATCTAAAAGGTGTGGGGTTGCATGTATGAACATAATTTTACACCCAACTAGCCTAAGTAATTATCACAAACTTACATAAACTGTGTATGTCGTCAACCTAAACATAAAGGTGTCATGTAGCATAACTATGGATCCAATAAAGGTGTTAACTTGAGTAAACTATGGATCCACATAAAGGTGTAAACTTTCATAACTAGGCATGTCATAGATTCAACATAAAAATGTCAACTTGAATATGGATCTAAACTTTAAAGGTGTGAACTTGTATATATACATATGAATCCAATTATCACTTAAACTTGCATATGAACATAATACCTAAACGAACTAGCATATGTTCCACATCCATATTCGCATAAAAACTAATGTTATAAACCTAGGTGGTTGGATTATAAAAAAGGATTCATTAACACAAGTTAACATCATGAACTACTAACATATATTTTAGATCCAAACTTACATAACATCATATACAAAACTTGCATAACATCATATATAAAACTTGCATAACATCATATATGAAACTGGCATGACATCATATATAAAACTTGCATAACATCATATGTGAAACTGGCATAACATCATATATAAAACATAACATCATGTGTGAAACCGGCATACCATCATATATAAAACTTGCGTAACATCATATGTGAAACTTGCATAACATCGCATATAAAACTTTCATAACATCATATAATATGAATCAAGTTAACATACATGATTACACATATGAATTAGATTCACAACCACAACTTATAATCCAACGTATATCACATCATAATTAATTTAGCAATTATTTTGTTAAGGTGATCGAACTCACAACTCAAAAGCAGTCTTGAGTTCTGAATTCTGATTTCTGGAGTTGAATTAGCGCTCCTTTGATGAAGATTCGTTGTTAGGGTTGAGTAGTTCTGATTTGGTTGATGTTCTTCCTCTTAATTTTGGTGGCGGCTGCTCTAAGGTTCAAGACAACAGCATGACGACCATAGTTTTAGTTTTAATTCTGATTTAGGGTTTGAGTCTATGGGTCTTTTTGTTGAGTTATGAATTAATTTAAGCCGTCGGATGTTCTTAGGGTTAATCAAAACCATTCAGTCCAGATTAGAACTGTCCAGAAACCCTAATGACTCATTAACTAGTCAGAAATGACTCAACATTGACTCACCGTTCGAACCTGATGGCTGTGCAGGTTTTCTCTCGGCCTGGGCGCACTTGGGAAGTGCGCCAATGCAAATTTGTATTGGCGCACTTTCCAAGTGCGCCAGTGCATTTTTTTTTCAAACTTTGTTCGTCCATATCTTCTTCATACGGTATCCGTTTTACGCAAACTCGGACTTTATCTCAAGCAGAATTCCGAGACGAACGCAATGGAACGACCTGTTTCCCTTAATTCCCACATTTGAAATTAAGTATTCTTAAATTTAGTTAATCTGATTATTCGAAAATTCAGGGTGTTACATTCTCCTCTACTTAAAGGATTTCGTCCCCGAAATCTTCAAGTTAAGAAGAATGTGTCCTACCATCCAATCACCCATCTACTCAACCATCATCCACAAGCATCCATTGTCCTTAGAAAATTTCTAATGTTGTATGAACATATGCAAGTGTGTGTATATGTTCCTTATCTAATGCAAAATCAGGCGGTCTACTGATTCAGTTGACCTCCTTAATGCAAACCATGATAGTGCCATGCGTCCATTATGTATGCGAAAGAACCTTATAGATACATATTATTTCTACATGTGTGCACAACCATTCACCAAAATGCAACATCCATATGATGGTACAACCATTATTCATCCATTACTTAAATATGTACACACATTTATATGCAATATGAAGTGACTGAGCCGATCTAGTGCCTAAAGTGTGTGTATATGCATCCACGAGCAACCACTAGCAAACACTTGCATCCACGGGCATCCATCATCCATAACATGTTTCAAACACATGTTTCAACCATAGGACTACCCTATCTAAAGGTCAAAAATACTAGCGAGAGGACGTACTAAAGATAAGATAAGTACAAGGTAAGCGATAAAGGAGAAATTAAAAGACATACCCTTGAAAAGAAAAGGGTACAATGAACGCATCTTCGCTTCCGTCTCCTAAGTAGCATTTCTCTCATCATCTCCCCATTGAACTTTGACTAGTTTGACCTCTCGATTTCTCAATTTCTTAATCTCCGACCCAAGAATGCGCGTAGGAGCTTGTCGAATTGTTGCGTCATGCTCGATCTCTACCTCTCTAAGCAAGCTCGGCTCTACCACTTCCGCGGTCTCGTGCAAGCACTTCCTCAAGTGTGATACATGGAATACGTCGTGTACACCACTAAGTCTCTCGGGCAACTCCACTCTATACGCCATCTTCCCAATCCTTTCCTTAATAGGAAACGACCCTACGAACCTTGGTGCTAACTTCCCAACGGACCGAAAGCGAACGACGTTCCGTAATGGAGACACTTTGACAAAGACCATGTCCCCAACATCAAACTCAAGATCTGACCTCCTCTTGTCCGCATAAGATTTCTGCCTATCTTGCACCGTCTTCATCCTTCTTCGGATCAAATCAATCTTTTCCGAAGTCTCTCTAATCATATCGGGCCCAAGCAAGATCTTATCTGTAGCTTCCCACCAACATGTAGGCGAACGACACGACCGTCCATAAAGAGCTTCGAACGGTGCCATGCCAATGCTAGACTGAAAGCTGTCATTATATGTGAATTCTACCAACGGAAGATGTTCCTCCCATGTACCTCCGAAATCTAAGACACATAACCTCAACAAGTCCTCTAGAATACAATTCACCCTCTCGGTCCGGCCGTCCGTCTGAGGATGATATGCGGTGCTCAAACATAACTGAGTCCCTACCGCCACTTGCAAGCTTCTCCAAAATTCGCTAGTGAAAATAGGATCGCGGTCGCTCACTATGCTGGAAGGAACACCGTGCAAACGAACTATTTCTCGAATGTATACGGAGGCTAACCATGGAGCAGTCCTCTTACTCTTCACGGGAATGAAATGGGTGCTCTTAGTAAGTCTGTCTACCACGACACAAATCCCTGTATTACCCTTCCTCGATCTTGGTAATCCGTCAACAAAGTCCATCGAAATGCTTTCCCACTTCCATTGTGGGACCTCCAATGGATGAAGCAATCCACTGGGCTTCTTTTGCTCCGCTTTTACTTGTTGGCACACCAAGCATCTAGCGACATACTCAGCCACCTCTTTCTTCATGCCAGCCCAAAAGTAAACTCGTCTCATGTCCATGTACATCTTGTCCCCGCCGGGATGAATGGTCATCTTCGAACAATGTGCATCATCAAGAATGGTCTTCCTTAGGTCATCGTCTTTTGGTACACAAAGTCTACCGTCCCTACGTAACCAACCCTTATCATCTAGGGTATACCTACGGAGATGGCTCGATGACTCCCCTCCTTTGAGATTTTCTACTAACTCAACCAACTGTGGGTCGTCTCGCTGTGCCTCGCCAATCCGTCCTAAAAGCGTAGGTCTGACCTCTAAGGATGCTAGCTAACTGGGTACAAAATCACTGGATGGTCTAAAGTCAAAGGTAGAGATAAACTCTAAGCTACGCCGCTCGACAAACAAAGGACTCAATGTCAACTTTTCCTACTCAAGGCATCCGCCACAACGTTACCCTCGTCAGGGATGTATGCTATCTCGAAATCGTAGGACGCCAAGAACTCCATCCACTATAACATATCACCCTTCCCCAGAGACCACATGCCCAAAATTCCTCACTTCTTTCCTCCAAAAATGGTATTTTGGAGAACTTAGCTTTAAGATGGTGCACTCGTAGGGTCCCTAAGCTTTCCCTAAGATGTAGGGCATGCTCTTCTCTGCTTCTAGAGAAAACCAGGATATTATCCCATGCGAAATCGTTACAACTATCCATCTCTCACGCAGACCATCCTAGTCGAACTCGACATCCCCTAAGTGCAAGCCCCAAAGGCCTAAACCAATATCAGACAAACACCCAAGGGATGCCTCCTTCGAATTCTGATGACCTACGTGAGATGATACTAGTAAGACGGTCAACCAATTGAGCACTTGACCGACTCTGGCTGTCCTTGCCAGTCTTGCTCCAAAACCACCGCTGATTACACAACTAGCTTTGCTTAATCTATTAAGCACGTACGAAAACTTATTTCGTGCCTTCGGGTAAACCCCGCACTTTATCAAAGACGTCTCCATACTCACGGACCACACAAACAAATTCCTAATCATCGTTGGATGCGTCAGAAGATTCTAGGCAGCTAAGCATCACTGAACCCCTAGGGTCGCAAGAAATATGAGGGTCTTTCCATAAAGAATCAATAGTCTAACTACCCTCCTTTGACAATCTAGGATGGCACCCCGCCTGGCTAGCCAATCCACCCCTAGAATCAAACTATAGCCCGTGAAACCAAGGACGAAGGCGTTGCATTCAAATCAAACGCCCAAGATAGACACTCTCAAATCCCGACAAACCATTGAAGGATGAGCCGAACCACCAACATGATTTGAGACTAGGATGGGATCCTTAACTAGACTAGTATTTAGGTGCAGTGTTTCAACTAACGAAGCAGATACTAACGAGTATGAAGTGCCAGAATCAAACAAAGTTCAAACAGGATGATAAAGAAAACCAAATTTCAACCTAAACGGTCCTACCCCCATCAGGTATACTAGCCGTGAGGGATACCCTACAGAAGATCATGTACTTTGTCCTTTCCTCCTTGGACAATCCTAAGGTGTCCTACTTCTCCAAAACAACTAGCCTTCTTCTTCACATTCTCCATTCGTGACCTCCCACCAAGATGAGGCTTCGTCCTTTGTTAACCAAACAACTATTTGAACCTTCCTCCCATCGTCTATCTTAAAGGTACCAACAAGCCCTCCACTTCCTTGGACTAACTTCTAGCCAACAAAAATGTCTAAGTCCTTTGAAATGGTTTTCCGTCCTTCGTACGGAAATCCTTATTTATCTTAGAAAAAAGCATCTATACGCGGAGGGGGAAAAACTCAAAAAGAGAAAGAGGAAGAGATTCAAAACGGGGAATCGAAGGAAGGATATATGGCACTTGGGGATTATGTTCTTAAAATAAACCTTTCTTTCAAAAATACTCTTCTACAAACATATTTTTGAAAGTATTCTTTATAAAAATGCTTTTGAAAAATAGTTTTTCAAAATATCTTATCTGTTCTGGAAACCTTCAGCTCTGATACCACGTGTAACTCCCCACGTCCATTAATGTCACTCACAAAGGGAATGCATTAACTTCCATGGAGCATTTTAAGCGAATATAGAACAGAGAATCACAATAAGACAGATATAAAGCAGTACTTGAAAATTTAAAACTTTATTTATTGCAGCAGAAGGTAAATATGTTTGGTTACATCATCAAAAACCATAAACCAAAGTCAAGTACATAATATCCATCTTGATAAAACAAAGTACATAATCCCACTACTACAAATGGCCATACAGAAAATGATAGGTTGAACTTTACTTCGGCAATCCAAATCCAAGTGCTCCCAAAGAGATCCCAACCAAGCTCCACTAGTACTAGTCCCACCCTTAGAACCTTGGGGGGGGGGAAGGAAGAAAAGAGGTGGAAACAAAGGGGGTCAGACATAAAGTATGGCGAGTGCGATAACTCTAACAACATAATTATTAAAGCAATATGATAAGATATAAGCTGGAGAATAAGGTAATGACTGTGTGAACCACATGGGTATGGCAAGGCAATCAAGAGAAACAAAGATAACATAAATGGCGCTTCCTAATCTATATAGGATAATGACTATACTCTACCGTACTGTACCATACTGTACTGTACCAACACTAACTGCACCCCTACTAGTCACTCAAGAATTTTGATCCCTCTTGGCTAAATAGAACGATGATAGTAGCTTCATGTACTACTAGATGTACCCACTATCCTCCATGTTTGACTGTATATCTCTAGTTGCTATCATAGGTACCCAGCGTGTACCTATCCCTACTAGATGTACCCCCTTCAATAAGTAATAATGGTAATTCTATGTACTCCTAGCTGACGTCATAGGTGCCGCCTGCTCCTATCTCCACTAGGTGTACCCCCTTAGTAATTATTAATAATAGTGGTAGCTTCGTGTACCCTAGCTGACTACATAGGTGCCGTCTGCTCCTATCTCCACTAGGTGTACCCACTACCCTGCTCCATTCGATCGGCTCCCTAACTCATAGATACACATGCTGGCCCCACAGTGGGGTGTATCACTCCCCAAAGTGGCAACCCGATACAACAAAGAATTCACGGCTTATACCGACACGATGCAACAACGTCTTACCTACCAGCCCGGGTCCACGCACGCATATGAACCCGTTGGACTTGCGTTGCCACCACTAACCCGGTTTGGCCTCTTACAGTCAAGCCCAGTATGCGTGTCCCGTCCTCGACTTGGGTCGAGCCCACAAAGATACGTATGGGTTACTGGTTGAAATGGGCCCCCATGACTTGACAGAAGCTATCCACCTATGCTTGGTCCCCTCTAGTATTTCCCACTTAACCCCACTTCTTATTCATGTTTCAATTACATGTTTCAATCTTGGTTAAGGGTTTCTATTAGTAATTCCACATGCCACCCAAGGCACCCACTTAACCCCTATGTTCCACTTACATGTTTTACCTTGGTTAAGTGTTACTAATCGTATTTCCTCATGCCACCCAAGGCACCCACTAGATTCCACATGCCACCCAAGGCACCCACTTAACCTCCTAATGTCCCACTACGTGCTTATTTGGTTAAGTGTTTCTTAATTCATTAAGACCGTAACCTCATAAAGACCTCTCACATTAGACTGACATTTGTGGCAGCTAGATTTTCCGGGCGGGTCCGGGCAGTCTTACACCACAAAAGAGCCTAACCTCGTGTCTTTACAACTGTTACGTATTTAGTTTATTCCTAAGACCTCTCACATTAGAATGACATTTGTGGCAGCTGGATTTGCCGGGCGGGTCCGGGCAGTCTTACACCACAAAAGAGTCTAACCTCATGTCTTAGACGATTAATTACTCCTAATTAATCATTCCCCAATTTGAATTACTTTCCCTATTCAAATTATCAATCAATTCCAAATTTAACGATGTCAATAATTGACTCAATTATGTCCATCCATTTATGGTATGTAAAATCATACCCATTTTCACCACAATTATATTTTATGCCTTTTAGGGCATTTATGCTCATCTATTTATGGTATTTAAATTATACCAATTTCATTACTAATTAATTTTATTTCTTAAAATTAATTACATGCCTTTTTAGGCCATTACATGCCAATTTAATATTATCCCCTTCGTACCCCCGTCATTCGTTCGCTCAACATGACATATTCATATTAGACTAGCAATTAGTCTAATAAAAAAAAGGAATAAACGTCACAAATTCACATACACACCATAATAGATCTAATTTGCATCAAACTTGCAATTAAGAATTTCAACATACTTGCATAGTCTTTGTATTATCAAGGATCAAAAATCAAATATCTAAAAGGTGTGGGGTTGCATGTATGAACATAATTTTACACCCAACTAGCCTAAGTAATTATCACAAACTTACATAAACTGTGTATGTCGTCAACTTAAACATAAAGGTGTCATGTAGCATAACTATGGATCCAATAAAGGTGTTAACTTGAGTAAACTATGGATCCACATAAAGGTGTAAACTTTCATAACTAGGCATGTCATAGATTCAACATAAAAATGTCAACTTGAATATGGATCTAAACTTTAAAGGTGTGAACTTGTATATATACATATGAATCCAATTATCACTTGAACTTGCATATGAACATAATACCTAAACGAACTAGCATATGTTCCACATCCATATTCGCATAAAAACTAATGTTATAAACCTAGGTGGTAGGATTATAAAAAGGGATTCATTAACACAAGTTAACATCATGAACTACTAGCATATATTTTAGATCCAAACTTACATAACATCATATACAAAACTTGCATAACATCATATATAAAACTTGCATAACATCATATATGAAACTGGCATGACATCATATATAAAACTTGCATAACATCATATGTGAAACTGGCATAACATCATATATAAAACATAACATCATGTGTGAAACCGGCATACCATCATATATAAAACTTGCATAACATCATATGTGAAACTTGCATAACATCGCATATAAAACTTTCATAACATCATATAATATAAATCAAGTTAACATACATGATTACACATATGAATTAGATTCACAACCACAACTTATAATCCAACGTATATCACATCATAATTAATTTAGCAATTATTTTGTTAAGGTGATCGAACTCACAACTCAAAAGCAGTCTTGAGTTCTGAATTCTGATTTCTGGAGTTGAATTAGCGCTCCTTTGATGAAGATTCGTTGTTAGGGTTGAGTAGTTCTGATTTGGTTGTTGTTCTTCCTCTTAATTTTGGTGGCGGCTGCTCTAGGGTTCAAGACAACAGCATGACGGCCATAGTTTATTTTTAATTCTGATTTAGGGTTTGAGTCTATGGGTCTTTTTATTGAGTTATGAATTAATTTAAGCCGTCGGATGTTCTTAGGGTTAATCAAAACCATTCAGTCCAGATTAGAACTGTCCAGAAACCCTAATGACTCATTAACTAGTCAGAAATGACTCAGCACTGACTCACCGTTCGAACCAGATGGCTGTGCAGGTTTTCTCTCGGCCTGGGCGCACTTGGGAAGTGCGCCAATGCAAATTTGTACTGGCGCACTTCCCAAGTGCGCCAGTGCATTTTTTTTTCAAACTTCGTTCATCCATATCTTCTTTATACGGTATCCGTTTTACGCACACTCGGACTCTATCTCAAGCAGAATTCCGAGACGAACGCAATGGAACGACCCGTTTCCCTTAATTCCCACATTTGAAATTAAGTGTTCTTAAATTTAGTTAATCTGATTATTCGAAAATTCAGGGTGTTATAATAATTTTTCAATACGATCCCAACGGCACCAGTTTCTTCGCATTCTGAGACTGTTTCCCCGGTAGGCTATTTTCACGTGCACCGCAATGCCACTTCGGACACCCAATTTCACGGTCTTCAAAAATAACAAACTATATACCTATTCTGACTCTCATCGACGATACGAACTCAACGGAATTGGTTTCGTGGCTTAATTCGATCGTCTATTCAAGTTATACCCAAATAACCCTTTATTAAATTTATTATGCACTATAGAAATTGAACGGGCGTTAATGGCTGCCGTGGTCACATACGACATTGGTTTTCCACGCCATTCAACACCGTACAATAATTTAACGATATGGTTCCAATGAAACTGATTTCGTCGAAATCTGAGTCCGTTTGCAAAACGACCATTTTAAGGGCCTATAATTAAATAACGATTTTCCATAGCGACTATTTCAAAATTTGGTTTGGCCATAAATAACAAATTATAACACGAAATCTGAATTTTTCTCTTTCATATGAAAATTATCATCAACACGGTTCTAACGTTTCTCGTTTCACAGAAATCCGACTTATATCGGCTTCTATATTCTTAGATGAAGTTCAAAACCGAATATTACGAACTGTCGCGCGATTTCGAGCTCGTTTTATATTATAAATAAAACATAACGTTTAAAACTTCTTTTTAAATAACGAATTCAATATTAAAACCCATTAACATTCCAAATATAATATTTAAAATAATAGATTAAATTAAATATTTGGTGGCCAAAATACGGGTCGTTACATTCTTCCCCCCTTAAAATAATTTCGTCCTCGAAATTGCTTAGGTAAGAACGAATATTACAAACCCATTATCTTTACAAAAACAATAAATTTAAAACTCTATTTTTAATTTCCAAAACTAATCTAATTGGTTGTGAACCAATTTAATTCAAATAAAAGAATTTTCCAAAAATCCTCAAAAAATTTCTAACACCTCAAATTTTGGAAAATTTTTGGCAGAGTCTCCCCTGTACGGAGGACAACTGCAAAATCGCAGGTTCAAGATTTATATATACATCGACCAACAGGGTCGGAAAAATTCAAAAACCAAACTCAAAACCCAAACCAAAATTTCATATTCTGCATAGGTGTACCTTTTTGCGAGCGTTATTACGCGATAAACGATATTTTATATTCGAGCTTGCTTAGTTATTATGCATCTCTATTCCAACTGGATTCAATTAACTCCAGAATTTTCTCTTGCATGGATTTTAAAGTTGAATTGGCACTTCTGCACCTGTTCTCAACTTAAATAAATTTCATTAGTCCCTAAAACAATATCAATTAGTTTCAAATATCCACGTCATTCCATCCCTACCAATTCTACACACAATTCAATCCCCATGAGATTATAATTATTTATATTCACTCTATTTCTTCTTTAATTATCCATTCAGGTTTATTAATCTGGATTGATTTATCCAACTTATTCATTTCATGTTGGTTTTAAACCAAGTCTATCATGTTCAGATTTATATTCAAGTAATCCATATCACAATCCAAACATATCATTCAAAACAAATCAATCAATTTCTCATATAATAAATTGAGAAAATCATTACTTTTATTATCAAATAAATTGGCCAAAAATAACTTCAAAAATAATTTTAATATCAAATTACAAATACGTGCTCTCATATATATAACCAACTCAATCTAGGGTATTACTAACCCCATCTCTATCGAGTCACGCCACAGAGCCAAGGTTATACTAAACCAATAGCTCTGATACCACTGTAACGACCAGAGGATTTTCGACCTTGGAAATCGACATAAATACCTTTACCGTAACTCATGCCGACCTTCCAAACACCGAAAACACTGGACGTTATATGAAAGAAATTAGAGGGTGAGGTAAGAAAGAAAGAAATATTAGAATAGAAGAAGAAGAACCAATACAACACAGAGTCTCACATTGCAGCGGAACAAAATATAATACAGGGATAATTTTATTGAGAGCTTTAAAATACTTACAATATCAGAGAATATCAACGTTTTTGGACAGTTATAAAATCTGTCCCATATACAACACACAGCGGAATAGTATCATATGTCTGGACTCTTCCAGCTCGTTTCTTCATAGCTTTCGATAACCTGAACCTGTATACCCCGGGCTAACCCGAGCATTTACAAAACACCGGGTCAGTCTGGTGAACCAGAGTGAGATAAACTCGCACAGTATTAAGATATCACACAACTTGATTTTTAAGTTGAAATCCTTTCGAAAGCAAAAGGGTAATCGTAAGACCAAATCCACACATAAACACAGACGGTTTTTACCTGATGATAACCCAAACCATTTTTGAAACCAATATCTTGTCTGATATTATAATAATGTCTAATTATAAGTAAATATCAATCTAGTGGAACGCTTGCATCTCACGCTCCACATATATAGTATACAATCAAAACCGCAGGCGCTTATTGGAGATTGGATTCCGACTATGACAAGGTATGGGACCACCTGCCGATCGTGTATCTCTAGAGGCGAATACACTGGGTTCAATAAGAACGTCTTGTAACCCGGCCCTCACATGACCGACCACTCATTTCGCTTGAGTGTATCGAATGTATAACACCAACGGTTGGGAGCGACCCACCGTTTCCCGAAAAGGGACAGCATCGAAACAGATTAAAGAAGCAAATAGATTTTCTCTAGATAGGTGATTATACACCCTAATAGGAGCGACCCACATAGCCAAGTTGCCTGCCCGATTTTTGTCATTTCCCGGTTGATGAGGCTTGAGGCCACGCTTTATCATCACACCAGGTTCACATTGAATGCCACATCGTCAAATCCATCAAATCACTGATTGACGCCCTCAACAATACATTATGTGTTAGCTAAAAGAAGTTTCCTTTTCCGCTTCCACTCTTGGTACGGTTGAAGAAATCAATATACGTGACCATCCGGAAATACTTTGTCAGACACTCGTCCATACAAGTCATCCAGGAACAGGATGAACCGAAGGTACTCTCCTACTGCATCCAATATAGGAATCACCCCATGGATCAGTAGCGAGAAATCCTTGCAACCCGTAGATTCCAATCACGACAGAATCACAACTTTTCTCTGTTTGCAAGGCAGAGAATTTTAGTGGCTCTTCCGTATATGAAAATCTACGGTCCTCAATGCTCCACCTCGATCATCTCTTGATCTCTTTACGTATTTGTTGGTCGAAATGGTTTTCGAATGTAAATTCGATCCCGGTCTTTCCGTACCAACAATCGTATTGGGCATATTTGATAGTCGGTGATTTAACTATCAAAATAGACAGTGTTCCAAACATGACAACTCAATGGGTTCACTGGTTCGGTATTCAGCTTCACTTGGCCTTTTAATTGAGAACAAATATGAATTTAAAACTCTTAAATCTTTCGTTATTATAAATATAGTTTCTCGCTTCTTATTTGACACAAGACTTTATTTTTCAACACTATTTCAAATACACTAGAATTCACATATATATATATATAATATATTCCCAACCTTGTTTTTAACCAATTTCACGTAAACCATTGTTATTTGAAAAAAATATTCAATATCTCTTCTTAGAGTAAACTCATTCCAAAAACTTACCGTTTTTATTACCTTTTTCTTTTGGAAAATCGTTAAATAAGTAAATATATATATATCCTCTAATTTTCTTATTTTCATTTCTCTGGAAATTGCACTATATATACTCAAATCCTTTTTATATTCCGTTAATTTGGAAATCCAAATATATATATATTCCATGTTTTCACCGCACTTTGCCTTATTATTTCTTTAATGAGAATAATAAATTATCACTAACCTCTTTTACGATTACCAACAAATATCATCTTCAGATAATCCTGATGTTGTTCAAGTTGGGGTATTCTAATTAC
The DNA here is from genome assembly GCA_030737875.1 of Allium sativum. Lineage (NCBI taxonomy): Eukaryota > Viridiplantae > Streptophyta > Magnoliopsida > Asparagales > Amaryllidaceae > Allium > Allium sativum. Next base: position 461,784,494 of record CM060920.1, read on the forward strand.
CTCTCAGACTTTGACCAACAACGTTCATATCTTCAGACGGATACAAGTTGTAATCCAAAACCCAATATTTCATTCTAAATCAATTCAGATTCCATTTAACGATTTAGTTCAAAATACGGTTTAATAAACCTTATTATCCTTTTAAAAATCCCCTTTTATAAAATACCATCATCATTTCTCAATTCAATTAAATAACTTCTTTATATCACACCACTTTTAACTCGACCTCTCTAACCAAACTCTTTTATAATTCGGATTTTGTTATCAAATCCTACGACCCATATCTTTAACCACATTCACATTTACCAATCTCCTTTCACATCTGTTCAATGTTTTCATGCTTTGGAAATCCTATTTCAATTTCCCCGCTTAATCACATTCTTAAATAACGTTAATTTAGGATTAACGATATAACACCTCAAATCTCTCTTATATAACTCTTGTTTATCATCAAACTCTTTCATCTGAATTTCCTTTTTCTAAATTCAACAATTAAGTAACATTTATTTAAAGCTAGAATATTTGCTTAAAATTCCCTTTTAACTTAGATTACTTTTTAAATAAATTCCCATTAAAAAGTAAATTTCTAAATTATTACTAATTACAATAATGATTTATTTCAACCATTAACTACCTAGGTAGTTAATTCCTTTATTCACTAAAATAACCAGTAAATCTCTTTTTAAAATCTTATTATAATCTAAAAATATTCATTTAAACTGTTTTCTATTCAAAACATACTAATTTAGAAATCAATCCAACTAAAGAGTTAATTTATTTACTCAAAACACGATTATCTTATTAATCGATGCCAATTCGTTTTCTCTTTAAATTAATTAATAATATAATTAATTAATTTAAAAAATTCCATTAAATTGTTTCTCAACAACAAAATTATCCAAATTTAATCGTTATGTTAACTTTCTTATTCTCACCTTTACAAATCTGATTAACATCAGTTTGACTTTATAAAATCAATTTACAATTGATTATAACCATAAATATTTATTGCCTTTTACATAAGTTTTTAATTAAATTATATATTTCAAAATCTATCCTTATTTATAAAATAAATTTCATAACTTCATCTCTATCGACTCATCTGACGGTAAATCGATATCATTTCTTTTAGGCCATTTACTGATATAGCCCACTGGTTAAAACACAACACATGTTGATTTTTCAGTCAATGATCACTACTAAAATTAATAACCCAGTCATAACAACTCATATATGAAAATATGAAAATAAATAATATATTTGAGGAATCCGGTTGGATCCCTCCAACCTGTTCTTCTCTGTATACAAACAGTGATCTCCAAACAGTTCAAAACAATTCAAACAGATCAAACAATTCAAACCATTAAACACGTTTATTGATAAACGTGACCAATAAGGTAAGTTACCTTTATTGGAACAAATCGTTAGTATAACGATCTGGCATTTCACTGAAATTAAACGACGGTTTAATTTCATCAGTTAAATAAATAATAGATACAAACTAGCTAATAGTCAACCATAGCAAACAGAGCACTCAAAATAAATACCCAATTTATATAAAAATATAAATGGGAAAAATATACTGAGTGAGTTTAACCCACCTTGATTTAATCTGCGTCAAAACGATTCGTTTTAACCAAATTAAACAGACGTTTTAATTTGATCAGAAAACTCCAGCGTTTACCACTTTGACCGGATCAGCTTCATCATGAAGTGCTTGTTGACACAGTGTCAATGTGGGTTTGTCTGATTCTGTATATATATGAGCAAATTATAAATATTGTACGTTATGTCTTTTTAATTTAAACTAAACCATTTTTAACTTATATAATTAAATAACAAATTATTTTGTTTAATCTCGCGTAGGCACCGATACCTTTGATGAATAAACTCAATGTTACTTCATTCAAAAATCTCATCGTTCATTGTTGCCCCCATGTACTGACCTTCACCACGCTATTGTTTCGAATGCAGATCATCATCCAACACCTTCTCACCAAACCCCGGCCCACTTGCTTTAACATGTCAGCCCAGTATGTCATACCTATCCATCATTGTTCTTCTACCCAACACATGAAATGCTCCACCTGCTGCTTCAAAGAAACCGAACCACCCTCATACGCTATTTTTCCTTTCCCCCTTTTTTTTTCATTGCTTCCTTTCGCTCTAGTACCCAACCGAACGCCCCGCATGAAAACGCACTGTTCTGCCTTCAAACTCCTCTGCTCCTCTCTTCTTTCTTTACGTTGGTCCTTTTTTTTTTTGAACTGTCCATTGCCGAAAATGGCAAACCACTGCTGAAGCAACCCATACTCCCCTCCATCCTTCCTGCGCCAACTCCCCTCCCCTGTTCTTTCCATACGCCCTCCCACTTCCTTCCTTTCATTTTCATGTTCTTCCCCTCATGTTATTTCCATCCCATGCAAACTTCATGCAATCTCCTCCCACATTTGTTGCTACAGCTCACGGTCCTTCACCGCCATCTTTCCTGATCTTCTTTGTTTGCTTTTTTTTAGTGAGGAAGGCTTGCGTTTACAAATTCTGGAATGGGAAGAATACGGGGGAGACAAAAGTGTATTTATAGAAGAAAAGGATGTGGGGAGTACGTTGTTCAGAGTAGGTGAGCTGTACATTAGACTAGCTGTTGCGTGAAGTTTCTGAAAATTACTTGGGAGGCACGGTTGGGTAAATTGGCAGGCAAGGCATAGTTTGTTTGGGGTGCAAGGAAAATGGATTGTTTGTCTTTCAAGCAACGAAAAGAACCATATTTAATATCCTTATAAGTCTGTACCCTATTTTTTTTTCTTTTAAACAGTAGTCTGGGCGTAGGCAAAAATTTGTCTGGACACAAGGAAATTAATAAAGTGGGATATATTATATTAATAAAATAATATAACTAACCTTGCATATGAGTTATCATGATAAAATCCACCACATTAGATTTCTGTTTATTGATAAATAAACTTATCTTGGTGTAAAAAGGTATTCCGAACCCAATGGGACAAGTTTCGTCGAAATCCGAGGTCATATGAAAAAATTTCCTTTATAAAACCAGAAATAAACACACGTTTAATTTGTTCTCGATCACCAGATAAATCAAATCAAATTGAAACTTTGAAAACCTATAATAATTTTTCAATACAAACCCAACGGCACCAGTTTCGTCGCATTCTGAGACTGTTTCCCCGGTAGGCTATTTTCACGCGCACCGCAATGCCACTTCGGACACCCAATTTCACATTCTCCAAAAATAACAAACTATATACCTATTCTGACTCTAATCGACGATACGAACTCAACGGAATTGGTTTTGTGGCTTAATTCGATCGTATGTTCAAGTTATACTCAAATAACCCTTTATTAAATTTATTACGCGCTATAGAAATTGAACGGGCGTTTATGCTGTCGTAGTCACATACGACATCGGTTTTCCATGCCATTAAACACAGTACAATAATTTAACGATACGGTTCCAATGAAACTGATTTCGTCGAAATCTGAGTCCGTTTGCAAAACGACCATTTTAAGGGCCTATAATTAAATAACGATTTTCCATAGCGACTATTTCAAAATTTGGTTTGGCCATAAATAACAAATTATAACACAAAATCTGAATTTTTCTCTTTCATATGAAAATTATCATCAACACGGTTCTAACGTTTCTCGTTTCACAGAAATCCGACTTATATCGGCTTCTGTATTCTTAAATGAAGTTCAAAACCGAATATTACGAACTACCGCACGATTTCGAGCCCGTTTTATATTATAAATAAAATATAATGTTTAAAACTTCGTTTTAAATAACGAATTCAATATTAAAACCCATTAATATTCCAAATATAATATTTAAAATAATATATTAAATTAAATATTTGACGGCCAAAATATGGGTCGTTACACCAAGCAAAGGTCAAATTCTTCTTCGTCAGTCTGGTGAGTGGGGCTGATATCTTTGCAAAGTCCTTGATAAACTTCTTATTGTATCCCGCTAAACCAAGAAAACTTCTCACCTCCGTTGCATTCTTTGGAACTTTCCAACCTTGAACTACAGCTACTTTCGTGGGATCCACCGCTGTCCTATCCTTCGAGACCACATGCCCTAGAAATCTCACCTCCTTTCTCCAAAAGTGACAATTGGAGAATTTCGCTTTAAGCTAGTGTGCTCTGAGAGTCCTCAAAACCTCCCCTAAATGTAGGGCATGCTCTTCCTCGCTCTTTAAGAAAATCAAAATGTCATCCACAAAGACCACCACAAGCTTATTAAGAAACTCCCTAACCACTCTTCTCATCAGATCCACAAAATACGCGGGTGCATTCATCAACCCAAAAGGCATGAATAAAGTTATAAAGGTGGTCATATCTATACTGTCCTCGGCCACCCTCAACTGATGAAATCTCATGGCCAAGTCTAACTGCGACAAAACAGATGCGCCAACAAGTTGGTCAAGCAGATCGTCAATCCTTGGAAGTGGGTGCCTATTTTACTTGGTGAGCTTATTCAACTCCCTGTAATCCACACATAGGCGAAGCGAGCCATCCTCCTTAGCTGCGAAGACGACTGGATCACCCCATTCTGATATACTTCGCCTAATAAACCCCTTCTCAAGTACCTACCCTACTTGCTTGCTAAGCTCCCTCCTTTCCCTAGGAGCCATGTAGCGCACATGCAATGCGATTGGCTTCGCATTATCCACCAAGTATATCTCGAAATCAATCTATGCCTCGGAGGTAAGCCCCTAACCTCATCAAAAATATCTGGATACTTATAGACTACAGGTACAGATCGCAAATCATCGATAGAAGCATCAAGTGATTCTAGGAAACTAAGCATGACAGACCCCCTTGGGTCACAGGAAATCTCGAGAGTCCTCCCACGACAAGTCAAAAGTCTAATGACCTTCCTCTCATAGTCTAGGATGGCACAATATATGGCTAGCCAATCCATCCCTAGAATCAAACCATAGCCCATAAAACCAAGCACATATGTGTCGCACTCGAACTCAACGCCCAACACAGATATCCTCAAACACCGACATATCATAGACAGATGAGTCGTGCCCCCAATGGGGTTTGAGGCAATAATGGGATCAGAAACAATACTAGTTCCAAGGTACAGAGACTCAACCACATAATCAGATATAAAAGAATGAGAAGCGCTAGAATCAAAAAGAGTCCTAACGTGATGATCAGAAAGGGAAATCAAAACTTCAACAGAAACTTTTCTACCTCTATCTGGTCTGCTAGCCTCAAAAGCATGCACCTACCCTCCAGAAGGTCCTGTACTCTACCCATGTCCTTGTTTCTTCGAGCATTCCCTACTACAGTGTCCAGCTTTACCATAGCTGAAACAAGCATTCTTCCTTTTTCTGCAATCCTTGATCACATGACCCAAGCTCCCACAGCTATGACATTTCTTCTTATTCTGAGCCTTGTCGTTCTTTCCACCTTTCTTTTGTTGTTCATTCTCGGGCCACATTTTCTTGTTTTGTGTCTCATTGGTCTTGACCCTTTTCTTCTCATAATTACCCTCTTCATGCATCAATGCCATATCGACAAGTCTTCCAAAAGTTTCTCCCATTGGTATGTGAGATAATGACAATGCTTGGAGAGGTTGATACAACCCTCTCGCAGACCTTAAAGCTTTCTTGTGTAGGGTATTCACTAGTTCCAGACCAAACCTTGCCAGCTGATTGAACTTATTGACATTTTCGAAGAATCTCTCTATCTGCATACTCTCTTCTACTTGAGGAAGAAACTTCGCCTCGAATCTCTATCGGAAATCATCCGAAGTTTCTGCTGGATGCCATCCTTGTGTCACTTCCCACCAAAACGAAGCCTCATCCTTAAGCTGCCATATGACCAACTGTATCTTCCTACGGTCGTCGACCTCAAAAAGTCCAAAAAAGTTCTCTGTCTCTCGCAGCCAATTCTGTGCGTCCACAAAGCTTTCAATTCCATGGAATAGTTTTCCTCCCATAGCGCAAAATTCCTTGCATATCTTAAAGAAATAATTCGCTCACGGAGGAGGAGGAATAACGGTTGCAGTTGGGGGAGGGACGTCTCCTGGCCTCTGGCAGGTGCCGTAGCCTCAAGATATCTACGGAACTAAGACGATATCTAAATGCCCTCGGGAAGATTCGGTTCCCCAGACATGCTAAAAAGAAAAGGAAAAAGGGTTCAAACAGAGAATCGAAAGGTATTTTATATGGCTTTGAGGAATATGTTTTTCAAATACAGACTTTTCTTTGAAAATACTTTGCTTTTGAAAACAAATTTCAAAACTTTTATCTGATCTTGTAACCTTTAGCTTTGATTCCAAGTATGACACCCCACATACATTAATGTCACTCTTTATCAGAATGCATTAAGTTCTGTGAAGCTTTATAGGTAAACAAAAACAAAATCTTACAAGATATATATAAAAAATAGTAGCGGAAATTTAAAACTTTATTTTCCAACAGAAAACATCGTGGTCTCAAAATCCTAAAATACTGGAATAAAATACCTCAAATAAAAACATATTTCTTGCGCTAAAAACCATCAGAGTACAGAAATGAAAAATCATAATCCCCATAAGTACCAAAAACATGTAGACAAGAAGTCAAAGTGATACATCAAAGCAGATCCAGATCCAAGAAGAAACAAAAGGGAGAGGAATCCCTAATCACGCCTAAGCGTTCCCACCCTGAGAACCTGGGGATAGGGAAGGAAAGAGAGAAAAGGAAACAAAATGGGTCAAACATAAACTCTGGCGAGTCTAGTGAGTTTTAACATATAAAAAAATGAAAGTATCAAGACAGTAAAATAAACTAGATGAGAGATAACTATAATATATAATATGTATAACAAGATGGAGAGGATAAACAGAATAAACAGGATTAACTATGCTTCTCAACTACTTTCTCTGCACCAATACTAGTATACCGGATTTCGTGTTTTCCTATTACTTAACAAAAAAAGAATTATCCCAACAGAAACGTAATGGTAGATTTAGGTGTACTTCTAGTAACGGGTTTTACCCCAAATAGAAATAACAGGTACCCCAACATAAATAATGGGTGTTACCCTAAACAGAAATAACAGGTACCTAAATAGAAAGGACTAGATGTACCATAATTTCTACCCCAAGCGATTGGCTCCCTAACACGTAAATACCCTGTGTCTGCCCCACAGCAGAGTGTATTACTTCCTAAAGTGGCAACCTACAGAAGGACATAGACTTATTTATAGGTGTTACGTCGACTTATTTTCTCAGGCAGGCGGACCTATGCACGCACATGACCCCGTTGGAACGCTCCATCAGAACACCCCTTTTGAGATGAACCTCTTACAATCAGCTCAATAAGCATACCAAGACCCCTACCTAGTGCGAGGACCCATTTAATACCATAATGGGATCTGACTAATATGGGTCCCACACGACAGGTGACAGAAGCCAAACCCCTAAACTTGTGTCCCCAATCAACTAGGATTTCCACTGGTTAAGTCTTACATCCTAACCCCCCACAAATTCAATAGGTTAAGTTTTCACGGGTTAACAGTGTCCATACAACTCCAAACAGGTTTACTTAACCCAACAGATTAAATAGGTTTTCTTAACCCTAATAGATTGAAAAGGTTTACTTAACCCCAGCAGATTAAAAAGGTTACATACAATTTCATTAACATGTTCAACTTATTCTTTGAATTAAGCCTACAGATGTACATGTTCATACACTCCAAATTACAGTCATATTTCACAATATAAGATATGTCCCAAATTTCCCTCTTTTATTTTCATTCCCAAAATTCCCTAATTTTCCCTAATTTCGTTCATACGTATGTCTCTTACGAGAATGGCCTAGGCTCGAAAGTAGCCTAGGCTTATAAAATAAAAAGGGAATAAGAGAGGGAGAAGAACATAAATAGGCATAAATTAACAACTGAATAGCAGAATAGGTGTATGGAAAATTACATGTAATTATAGCAAATCTGTTTAGATATAAATCGGTTTCTTAACAGGCATAGGCTCAGAATCGATTTATTAACATGTCAAGGTTACTGTTAAATTTTTATATCTAAAAGTAACATGAATTCACAGAGATTGGATTGGAGTAAAAGAAATATCTCTGATGTATGTATAGCTGTTGTTATAGAAGATAGTCTAATTCAATCCAAGCTGAGGTAGCATCTCCTTGTCTCCATTGTTTTTCGTGTAGAAAACAATAGAAATGATGGCCTTTATATATACTTTTTCCAAAGAACCCAGCAAACAAACAAGTCCAAGTTCATAAAATGAACCTGGTCAGATCTGGGGTGGGTCGACACATCGTTGTGTGGGTCGACCCATAAGTCAACCCCCTAGGGTGTAGGTTGACCCCCAATGGGTCTTATTCCCTCTTAGGTCTCCCGCTCGTCAAATTTGATTAATTTTGAATTTTTGGTTTGATTTATATATATATCCTCCTTATATGTATACAAACTTCTAGCCTTTATATCTTCTTCATACGATATCCGTTTTACGCAAACACGAAGTCTATGTGAACCATAATTCTAAGACGAATGCAATGGTATAGTTTGTTTTACTTAATTCCCAACATTAAATTAAGTATTCCTTGTTTATTAATATTCTTTTAAAATCACGGGGTGTTATAATGTTAAAGGCTTATTAATGAACTTAAATGGGCTAAGTTATATAACTAAAATTAACAAGCAAAAGGAATTTGGTAACTTAAATAAGAAGTCAGTATGGCTTGAAATAACCAAATTAATCGGAAATCTGATGAGGTAGATCAAGCGTGTAATTAAATGTTTAGATATAGGGTCTAATAACACATTAACCGGAGGCGCTTGGACCAGTCTGTACGTCTGTAGGTGAATAACCCAATGGGGTAGATCATCGTGGTCTCATGAGACATGAGGGGAGCGCATGTCCATCTGATTATTCTGCCTGTTCTGCTTGCTCCAAAGGACTAGAAGGGAAAGCACGTGTGTAACATCCCATATTTTATCGATATAATAATTATGAATATTTAATTAATATAAATAAAAGAATAATATATTTATTTCTGAAATAAATCGGAAATAACATAATTCACAATATTGTGTGAATTGGACAATTTGAAATATATATTTTAGTTTAGAATTGAATTATATTAACGAATTTATTTATAAATGTCCGTTGAACGTATAATTTATATTATAATTATAATCGAGCTCGAAATGGCGCAGCAGTTCGTAATTTGGCGTTTTGAATTTTAAACATATATACAGAATCCTTTTTAAGTCGGATTTCAACGAAATAAGAAACATTGGAATCTAATTAACAGTATTTTTCTAATGGACGTGAAAAATCGAGATTTCGACTTATGGTTTGTAAGTTATGCCCAAATCAAATTTTCAAATAGTCGCTATGGAACCATTTATAAACCATAACGATATATTTAATTTTAATTAAATATTGGCTTCGAATTTGGACAGGGTCTTTGAGGCGTAGTTATAATTTAATTTTTAGAATTTTACTGTAACTTTTATTTTGAAAAATAAGCACTTTTAATTTTGATGTACTTTACACCGTAAATCAGAATTTTCGGATTCCACGGAATAAGCTAACTTATTTATATAATTATATTTTTGGAATCGTGGCCTATCGCTTGACATGACCGCACTTTTATTTTTGTCTGTAACAGCTCATATTCAAACAGAGTTTTACTAAAAGGATTGTTACCGTGGAAATGCAAATCATCTTGATGGGTTCTAAGCTTAATGACGGGCATAATGTATAGTTTATCCCATGGTAAAATAAACTCCAACACGTCAACCCTAACAAGTCATTGTGAACATTAATAAGTAAGTTGTAAACATAAGTTATATAAAGGTAGACAAACTATCGTTACAGCTAAAATAATTTAATGGTCACGTAGGTAAAGAAAGTCAAAAATCAACCCAAAAAGGATTGTTATCAATATAGGAATAACATAAAGGTATTGTTGTAGATGGAAAATACTCAATAGTTTGCCAAGCGGACTTCACAAGTAACATGTAAGTGTATATGCAGATCATGTAATAAAGGTTATTATAATATACACATACCTTAGGAACTAAGTCTTCCCAATTTAAAGTATCTCAAATCACCTTGTCTTATCACGTTTTCTTAGCTGGGAACAAAATGTGTTTCCTTAGCCTAGAAGGAAGAGTACTGACTAATTAATATATATAGTGCTATCTATACAACCACTCACGTTTCCACAGGCGCATTCATTTCTTTTGTTTCAAATTTTCATTTCCACTTATCTTAAATGAATCAAATCAAAACATATACAAATACAATCCTAAGACCTCGGGTTTCATCTAGGTTGTTTTCGTAAGGATCAATCTTTATTTCTGGAGATCGAAAATCAACTCAGCAATGCGGCAGAAGTACGTGGAGTTTAATAGTTGTTGTGGCCATTTTCTTCCCCTCATGAAGAAACGCTGGAGCGGTGATATGCTTCAGGGAAGAAGCAGCAAATTGAAAATGGCAACATGGAGGTCGGATCTTTAATGACAGGTGGGTGAGGAGGGGCAACGGCCGGAGCTAGGTATCATTGTAGAGATGGAGGAGTATTGCTTAAAGGCCTAGTGTAAAGCACAGAAGGAAGAAATGCTTGTTGCGACTTTATGGAGTAGGTTGCTTTCGAGAAGAAGACACAGCAGAAAGAGGATGCGGTGAGGAATATTGTGGGATGTTTGTGCATGGGAATTTAAAGGAGGTGAGGTCACTGCACTTTGTTGTTTTGGAGAGAATGATACTATAATGCATTATATAAGGTGAATATGTATTAGATGGGTCACAGCAGTATGATTTAGTGGGAGAAGATAGAGTAGCGGGTTCCGGGTTGGTGTGAAGTCGAGTGGGTCTGAAGGGATGGGCCGTTTTAAATCAGTAAAGCCCAAGTATTTATTAAAAAAAAATGGATGGAAGAGGCGCGACATTTAAATGAAGCCTGACGGGTTTTTGGGTATGTTGAGGGACAATTAAATCATGGCATGGTATGGGAAGTGAAAACTGGAGAGCAGATATATGCTGGAGATAGGGTACAAAAGCTTTTCGGGTTCCATAAAACAACATTGGGAAGAAATGGTAAGGAACGGATCAAGTATAGATGGAAATTGGGCTGAATCAAATGTTAAAGGCCAAAATTAAATAAATAAAAACTTATTTAGTTAATTTAATTAGTATATTTATATGCTAATGCGATATTTATCTCATCCTAACTGAGATTGAGGAGTCGTTCATCACGTTGGAATCATAGGATCACCGGCTATGCAATGAAGTTGGTTTGGAACCATTTCAAGATCGTTGAAATTTATGGTGAATAAAAAAACGTCGGATTGAAATCAACTGACATTAATCGTTATTTAATGATGATCGTCCAATGTGAGTAAAACTCACAAACTCTATCAGTTTATATTTTTATAAATATAATCTATTATTAATAAATGATGATTGATTGTGGTGTGTTGATTATTTGGATGAACTGCTAATTGATTGGTTGAAATTATAGATACTGATATATAGCGTTAATTAAATATTGATTCTATTTATTAGAATATTTCATGTTGAAATGAAATTTGATGTTAATTATATTGTTTAACATCTGTGGATGCAGGGAATCAGGTTGGAGGGATCCAACTGGATTCCTTAATATTTATAATACTGTTTTTCCATATATTGTCATATATGATATGATATATAATCTGTTGTTGATTATGTGTGTTTAGATGATATTGATCATGGTTATTTGGTATTTTAAATACCATAAGAAATACCAAAATGTAAAAAGGGGAATTTTCAAAGTGTATATTGAAAATGAAATATTTATAAAATCAAAGGATTTTATAAAAGAAAATATTTATTTAGTTGAAAATGAAATATTTATAAAATCAAAGGATTTTATAAAAGAAAATATTTATTTAGAAAATGAATAGAATTATATAAAAGGATTTATACAAGATAAATAGAATTATATAAAAAAATTTATATAAAATGAATAGAATTATATGAAAGGATTTATATAAAATGAATAGAATTATATAAAAGGATTTATATAAAATGAATAGAATTATATAAAAGGATTTGTATAGAATAAATAAAAATATATAGAGGGAATTATAAATGAGATTTAATTGTTAGAAATAAAAAGGAGATTTGTATGAATAATTCTGCAAATAAAAATATAAATAGAATTTGGATATTTGGTTTTAAATACGAAATCAAACTGTTTTGATTATACAAAGAAATATTATTCACATTCTATGTGAAAAAATTAGATTAAAGTAAATATTTTGCAAATAAAATATTATAAAGTAATTTGGGGTTCGAATTAGGAATTTAAATGAAATTACTGAAATTAGAAAATGACTGGAAATTAGTTGAGTCGAATGGCTTTCTGGGTATCGATCTGATGTTGGTTTCGGCCTTCGGGGTATATACTTGGGAAGTTGTTCTCTTACTAGTTTACAGTTAGAGACTGATAGAGGTGGGAAGATATTGATGCATGAATCAGAAATGGGAATGTTTTCCAAAGTTAATAACGTATATTTTCTAATTTTAGAAAATAAGGAATTTATGAATATATGGAAACGATAAAATGGGAAATTGGGAAATGAAATGATGATTGATCGGTAAGATTTCCAATTGGGAATACGACCGTTGTTTGTACACATGTTTTCCTTTCATAGCTAAATCACCGACTATCAAAATTTTTGACCATTTCCATTGTCAATATGGAGAGACCAGGATCATATATATTATCTGAAAACCACTCCGTATGGCATTAGCGTTGTGAATCAAATATGATGAAAATAATTGAAGACGGAGTTATGCAAGGGCTGTTCGGTAAATCCTAGGTAGAAATTGCCTAAGATGGATTTACAGAATAGTGCCTTCGGGTTTCCCAGTCCCAGGACAATTTGAATAGACGAATTTCTGACAGAGTATATCTGGTGGATCACGTAAGTTGGTCGTTTCAAACGTATTTATGTTGGTGGCGAAGGGATTCGTTTTTCTTAGCTTATACCCGTGGCTTTTTTGGAAAAATCAATTGTGATTTGGCGGGTATGACGATGTGGCATTCAAAGTAAATGAAGGAGTGATCTGTTAAAAGATACGTTATGACCTCAAGCCTCATCAACTAGGAAATGGCAGAAATCGGGCAGGCAGCATGGCTAAGTGGGTCGCACCCAATTAGGGTATATTGTCACCATCTAGAGAATATTCATATTTGTTACTTCTTACAATTCTATATCTCCCGAGAACGGCTATGTTGGTATACCAACCGTAAGGTGACAATATATTCGGAACATTCAAGCGAAATGAATGGCCGGTCATGTGTGGCCGAGTTACAAGATGTTCTTGTTGAACTCCAGTGTATCGCTTCTAAAGTACACTGATCGGGAGGTGGTTCCATACCTTGTCATAGTTGGAAATCCATTACCTAATAAGAGTCCGCGGTGTTTGATTGTATATTATATATGTAGAACGTGAGAAGAAAGCGTTCTACTAGATTGTTATTTACTTGTTTTAGACATTATTATAATATCAGAAGAGTTGTGATATAAAGAATATTTTGAGTAGTCGTAAGGTAAAAACCATCCGTGCTTATGTGTGGATCGGTTTTATGATTTTCAATTCTTTTAAAAGAATTTTAAAAGTTAAACAAATGGTTGGAGTTTACTAACACCAGTTACATGACTGACCCAGAGTTTATTTTGTTTTGTTTTCCATAAACTCTTAGGTGCCCAATTTTGTACAGGCAGTCAAGTAGTCGGGATTTTACAGATGTATTTGGAGAGCTTGGAGCAGGAGGCTTCAGGATTTTATAGCAATTGTTTATTTCCGCTGTGTTGTAAGTGCTGTACTTTAATAATGATACGTATATTCAAGTACAGATTTATATTTCAAAGCTTTGTTATATAGTATATTTTATTCTGTCCGCTGTGAGATTCGTGTTACTCTGAATCTGTTGTATGTTCTTCTTCTTCTTCTTCTATTCTAATTTTCTATCTTATCTATTCTCACCCTCTAACTTCTTTCAATATCTATTCGGTTTTTTCGATGCTTGAATAGTCGACATTTAGTTTATGTCGATTACCAAGATCGAAAACTCCGGGTCGTTACAATGGTATCATAGCTGAAGGTTAAGTAATTACCTTGGCTCTGTGGCGTGACTCAGTAGAGATAGGGTTAGCAATACCCTAGTTTGAGTTTGAGTGTATTTATATGAGCGCGCATTTGTTGTTCAATATATAATGATTTGATATTGTGGACATTTATTGATTGAGTTGTTTATGAGTTCTGGTTGATTAGTTTGATCCACTGTATCGGCAGGAGTTAATAAACACTTGAATACGATGAACCGACATAGTATGTTTTGAAAAGAGGGTAAATGAAATAATTTCACCCGAATTATATTTTGTTATAAAAGGAATCAATATATTGGAATTATTGTAAGATATAGGATGTGTTGGTTGTTATTATAATCGAATGAGATTATAAATTGAAATGGTTACATTAATAACCAATTAGAATTCATATAAGTGTAATATATGAAATCAGACGAGTTAAATCTGAATTTAAATCAGAATTGGAATTAAAATTCCGAAAAAACATGAAAAGTGTTTGTAAATGGAATTGGATTAAATATATGAGAATTTTAAAATCCTGGGAGATTTTAAATTGTTTACAAGCATTGTGAAGAATATTTTGAAAGTGATTTCAGAATGAAGGTGTTTAAATATGGTTTTGAAATTGTTATAGTATTGAACTCACTTCGATAGCTGGAAAATAACCCTGATGATGATGGCCACATCATCAGTGTCATTTTCGAGTTGCTAAGTGATGGATTATTACCAAAGATTTTGTTTTTGAATTGTTTTGGGGAAAGAAAGTTGTTCTGAATCCTGAAAAGGGATATCCGGTTTTAGAAAAGCTAAACTATTTAGAACTCCCTGGGGAAGATTGTTTGAATTAAAACAAATTAAATATGAATTTGTTAAAGCAAATAGAAATTGAATTGAAACAAGTTAAGTGGAAAATGAATTGAGATAGAAAACTGTTGAATTAGATTGGATTAGAGACAATCCGAAATGGAATTGGACTAGTAAGTTAAGAGTTGAAATTAAAAATGGAATCTGAGTTAAGAATAGAGGTCGGCTTGGGTATAACGGAATAATTGGGATGACATTGGTATATGCAGAATTGGTAACACATGGATGCCCGACAAAAAGTTATCAGTTTATATTTTATATGGGTTTGAGATTTTGATGGGCCGAATTGGCAAGCCGCTTGGTTGTTTGATTTTCTTTTGGATTAAAGAAGGCCCAGAGAGGCGAGTTGTAGTTGTACCAATTGAGCCGTACAAAGGAGGTACTGGCGAAATTTTTCAAAAAATTAAGGTGTTAGAAAATTTTCAAGATTTTTGAAAATTTTCGTTAATTGGGATAAACTAATATTTTAATTAAAATTAATCGATTCAATTAAAACTAAAGTTTAAAGTAAAAAAAATTAACCCAGTTAATAGGGTTTGTTTTCTACCTTAGTAATTTCGAGGACGAAATTATTTTAAGGGGGGAAGAATGTAACGTCCCATATTTTATCGATATAATAATTTATTTATTTAATTATTTAAATAGTGATTTAGGGATTAATGGTTGTTTAATTAAATAATATTGAATATTTAATTAATATAAATAATATAATAATATATTATTTCTAAAATAAATCGGAAATAACATAATTCACAATATTGTGTGAATTGGACAATTTAAAATATATAATTCAGTTTAGAATTGAATTATATTAACGAGTTTATTTATAAATGTCAGTTGAACGTATAATTTATATTATAGTTATAATCGAGCTCGAAATGGCGCGGTAGTTCATAATTTGGCGATTTGAACTTTAAACGAAAATACAGAATCCGTTTTAAGTCAGATTTCTGTGGAACAAGAACGTTGGAATCTAATTAAATGTATTTTTCTAATGGAGGTGAAAAATCGAGATTTCGACTTATAGTTTGTAAGTTATGTCCAAATCAAATTTTCAAATAGTCGATATGGAACCATTTATAAACTATTACGATATATTTAATTTTAATTAAATATTGGCTTCGAATTTGGATAGGGTCTTTGAGGCGTAGTTATAATTTAATTTTTAGAATTTTACTGTAATTTTTATTTTGAAAAATAAGCACTTTTAATTTTGAAGTACTTTACACCCTAAATCAGAATTTTGGGAATCCACAGAATAAGCTAACATTTTTATATTATTATATTTTTGGAATTGTGGCCTATCGCTCGACAAGACCGCACTTTTATTTTTTCTATAACAGCTCGTATTCAAACGGAGTTTTACTAAAAGGGTTGTTACCATGGAAATGCAAATCATCTTGATGGGTTCTAAGCTTAATGAAGGGCACAATGTATAGTTTATCCCACGGTAAAATAAACTCTGACACGTCAACCCTAACAAGTCAATGTGAACATTAATAAGTAAGTTGTAAACATAAGTTACAAAAAGGTAGATAAACTATCGTTACAGCGAAAATAATTTAATGGTCACGTAGGCAAAGAAAGTCAAAAATCAACCCAAAAAGGATTGTTATCAATATGGGAATGACATAAAGGTACTGTTGTAGATGGAAAATACTCAATAATTTGCCAAGCGGACTTCACAGGTAACATGTAAGTGTATATGCAGATCATATAATAAAGATTAATATAATATACACATACCTTATGAACTAAGTCTTCCCAATTTAAAGTATCTTTAATCACCTTGTCTTATCACGTTTTACCTTGTCTTATCACGTTTTCTCAACTGGGAAGAAAATGTGTTTCCTTAGCATAGAAGGAAGAGTACTGACTAATTAATATATATAGTGCCATCTATACAACCACTCATGTTTCCACAGAGGCATTCATGTCTTTTGTTTCAATTTTTCTTTTTCACTTATCTTAAATGAATCAAATCGAAACATATACAAATACAATCCCAAGACCTCGGGTTTTCATAAGAATCGATCTTCATTTCTGAAGATCGAAAATCAATTCAGCAACGCGGCGGAAGTACGTGGAGTTTAAGAGTCCCTGTGACCATTTTCTTTCCCTCATGAAGAAACGCTGGAGCGGTGATATGCTTCAGGGAAGAAGCAGCGAATTGAAAATGGCAACATGGAGGTCGGATCTTTAATGAAGGGTGGGTGAGAAGCGGCAACGGCCGGAGCTGGGTATCATTGTAGAGATGAAGGAGTATTGCGTAAAGGCTTGGTGTAAAGCATAGCAGGAAGAAATGCTTGTTGCGACTTTATGGGGTAGGTTGCCAGCGAGAAGAAGATATAGTAGAAAGAGGATACGGTAAGGAATATTGTGGGATGTTTGTGCATGGGAATTTGAAGGATGTGAGGTCACTGCACTTTGTTGTTTTGGAGAGAATGATATTGTAATGCATTATATAAGGTGAAGATGTATTAGATGGGTCACAACAGTATGATTTAGTGGGAGAAGATAGAGTAGCGGGTTCCAGGTTGGTGTGAAGACGAGTGGGTCTGAAGGGATGGGCCGTTTTAAATCAGTAAAGCCTAAGTATTTATTAAAAAAAATGGATGGAAGAGGCACGATATTTAAATGAGGCCTGACGAGTTTTTGGGTATGTTGAGAGACAATTAAATCACGGCATGGTATGGGAAGTGAAAACTGGAGAGCCGATATATGTTGGAGATGGGGTATAAAAGCTCTGCGGGTTCCAGAAAACAACATTGGGAAGAAATGGTAAGGAACGGATCAAGTATAGATGGAAATTGGGCTGAATCAAATGTTAAAGACCTAAATTAAATAAATAAAAACTTATTTAGTTAATTTAATTAGTATATTTAATTGTTAACGCGATATTTATCTCATCCTAACTCAAATTGAGTAGTCGTTCATCACGTTAAAATCATAGGATCACCGGCTACGCAATGAAGTTGGTCTGGAACCATTTCAAGATCATTGAAATTTATGGCGAATAAAAAAACGTCGGACTGAAATCAACCAACATTAACCGTTATTTAACGATGATCGTCCAATGTGAGTAAAACTCACAAACTCTATCAATTTATATTTTTATAAATATAATCTGGTATTGATAAATGATGATTAATTGTTGTGTGTCGAATGTTTGGATGAACTGCTAATTGATTGGTTGAAATCATAGATAACGATATATAGCGTTAATAAAATATTGATTCTATTAATCAGAAGATTTCATGTTGAAATGAAATTGATGTTAAATATATTGTTTAACATCTGTGGATGCAGGGAAATAGGTTGGAGGGATCCAACAGGATTCCTCAATATTTATAATACTGTTTTTCCATATATTGTGATATATGATATGATATATGATATGTAGTTGATTATGTGTGTTTAGATGATATTGATCATGGTTATTTGGTATTTTAAATACCATAAGAAATACCAAACTGTAAAAAGGGGAATTTTCAAAGGTATATTGAAAATGAAAAATTTATAAAATCTAAGGATTTTATAAAAGAAATTATTTATTTAGAAAATGAATAGAATTATATAAAAGGATTTACATAAAATGAATAGAATTATATAAAAGGATTTACATAAAATGAATAGAATTATATAAAAGGATTTATATAAAATGAATAGAATTATATAAAAGGATTTGTATAGAATAAATAGAATTAAATAAAGGGAATTATAAATGAGATTTAAGTGTTAGAAATAAAAAGGAGATTTGTATGAATAATTTTGCAAATAAAAATATAAATAGAATTTGGATATTTGGTTTTAAATACGAAATCAAACTATTTTGATTATATAAAGAAATATTATTCACATTCTATGTGAAAAAATTAGATTAAAGTAAATATTTTGCAAATAAAATATTATAAAGGAATTTGGGGTTCGAATTAGGAATTTAAATGGAATTACTGAAATTAGGAACTGACTGGAAATTAATTGATTTGAATGGCTTTTTGGGTATCGATCTGATATTGGTTTCGACCTTCAGGGTTTATACTTGGGAAGTGGTTCTTTACAGTTAGAGACTGATAGAGGTGGGAAGATATTGATGCATGAATCAGAAATTGAAACGTTTTCCAAAGTTAATAACGTATATTTTCTAATTTTAGAAAATAAGGAATTTACGAATATATGGAAACAATAAAATGGGAAATTGGGAAATGAAATGATGATTGATCGGTAAGATTTCCATTTGGGAATACGACCGTTGTTTGTACACATGTTTTCCTTTGATAGTTAAATCACCAACTATCAAAGATTTTGACCATTTCTTTTGTCAATACGGAGAGACTAGTAAATTATCTGAAAACCACTCTATATGGCATTAGCGTTGTGAATCAAATATGATGAAGATAATTAAAGACGGAGTTATGCAAGGGCTGTTCAGTAAATCCTAGGTAGAAATTGCCTAAGATGGATTTACAGAATAGTGCCTTCGGATTGTCCAACCCCAGGATAATTTGAACGAACGAATGTTTGATAGAATATATCTAGTGGATCACGTAAGTTGATCGTTTCAAATGTATTTACGTTGATGGCGGAGGAATTCATTTCTCTTAGCTTATACCCGTGGTATTTTTGGAAAATCAATTTGTGATTTGATGGGTATGACGATGTGACATTCAAAGTAAATGAAGGAGTGATCTGTTAAAAGATACATTATGACCTCAAGCCTCATCAACTAGGAAATGACAGAAATCGGGCAGTCAGCATGGGTAAGTGGGTCGCACCCAATTAGGGTATATTGTCACCATCTAGGGAATATTCATATTTGTTAATTCTTTCAATTCTGTATCTCCCGGGAATGGTTATGTTGGTATACCAACCGTAAGGTGACAATATATTCAAAACATTCAAGCGAAATGAATGGCCGGTCATGTATGGCCGAGTTACAAGATGTTCTTATTGAACTCTAGTGTATCGCTTCTAGAGTACACTGATCGGATGGTGGTTCCATACCTTGTCATAGTTGGAAATCCATTACCCAATAAGAGTCTGTGGTTTTTGATTATATATTATATATGTAGAACGTGAGATGAAAGCGTTCTACTAGATTGTTATTTACTTG
The DNA here is from genome assembly GCA_030737875.1 of Allium sativum. Classification (NCBI taxonomy): domain Eukaryota; kingdom Viridiplantae; phylum Streptophyta; class Magnoliopsida; order Asparagales; family Amaryllidaceae; genus Allium; species Allium sativum. The sequence continues at coordinate 461,804,616 of CM060920.1, forward strand.
ATTTAGACATTATTATAATATCAGAAGAGTTGTGATATAAAGAATATTTTGAGTAGTCGTAAGGTAAAAACCATCTGTGTTTATGTGTGGATCGGTCTTACGATTTTCCTTTCTTTTAAAAGAAATTTAAAAGATAAACTAATGGTTGGAGTTTACTCACATAGTCACATGACTGACCCAGAGTTTATTTTGTTTTGTTTTCCATAAACACTTGGGTGCCCAATTTTGTATGGGTAGTCAAGTAGTCGGGATTTTACAGATGTATTTGGAGAGCTTGGAGCAGGAGGCTTCAGGTTTTCTCGCAATTGTTTATTTCCGCTGTGTTGTTAGTGCTGTACTTTGATAATGATATGTATATTCAAGTACAAATTTATATTTCACAGCTATGTTATATAGTATATTTTATTCTGTCCGTTGTGAGATTCGTGTTACTATGACTCTTTTTTATGTTCTTCGTCTTCTTCTATTCTAATTTTCTATCTTATCTATTCTCACCCTCTAACTTCTTTCATTAACTATCCGGTATTTACGATGCTTGAATAGCCGACATTTAGTTTATGTCGATTACCAAGATCGAAAACTCCAGGTCGTTACAGTGGTATCAGAGCTGAAGGTTAAGTAATTACCTTGGCTCTGTGGCGTGACTCAGTAGAGATAGGGTTAGCAATACCCTAGATTGATTTTGAGTGTATATATATGAGCGCGTATTTGTTGTTCAATATAAAATGATTTTATATTGTGGAGATTTATTGATTGAGTAGTTTATGAGTTCTGGTCGACAGTTTGATCCACTTTATCAGTAGGAGTTAATAAACACTTGAATACGATGAACCGACATGGTATATTTTGAAAAGAGGGTAAATGAAATAATTTTACCCGAATTATATTTTGTTATAAAAGGAATTTATATATTGGAATTATTGTAATATGTAGGATGTGTTGGTTGTTATTATAATCGGATGAGATTATGAATTGAAATGGTTATATAAATAACCAATTAGAATTCATATAAGTGTAATATATGAAATCAGATGAATTAAATCTAAATTTAAATTTAAATCAGAATTGGAATTAAAATTCCAAAAAAACATGAAAAGTGCTTGTAAATGGAATTGGATTAAATATATGAGAATTTTAAAATCCTGGGAGATTTTAAATTGTTTACAAGCATTGTGAAGGATATTTTGAAAGTGATTTCAAAATGAAGGTGTTTAAATATGGTTTTGAAATTATTATAGTATTGAACTCACTTCGATAGCTGGAAAATTACCCTGATGATGATGGCCACGTCATCAGTGTCATTTTCGAGTTGCTAAGTGATGGATTACTACCAAAGATTTTGTTTTTGAATTGTTTTGTGGAAAGCAAGTTGTTTTGAATCCTGAAAAGGGATATCTGGTTTTAGAAAAGCTAAATTATTTAAAACTCCCTAGGGAAGATTGTTTGAATTAAAACAAATTAAATATGAATTTGTGAAAGCAAATAGAAATTGAATTGAAACCAGTTAAGTGGAAAATGAATTGAGATAGAAAAATATCGAATTAGATTGGATTAGAGACAATCTGAAATGGAATTGGACTGGTAAGTTAAGAGTTGAAATTAAAAATGGAATCTGAGTTAAGAACAGAATTCGGCTTGGGTATAACCGAATAATTGGGATGACATTGGTATATGCAGAATTGGTAACACATGGATGCCCGACAAAAAGGTACCAGTTTATATTATATATGGGTTTGAGATTTTGATGAGCCGAATTGACAAGCCACTTGGCTGTTTGATTTTCTTTTGGATTGGAGAAGGCCCAGAGAGGCGAGTTGTAGTTGTACCGATTGAGCCGTACAAAGGAGGTGCTGGCGAAATTTTTCGAAAATTTAAGGTGTTAGAAAATTTTCAAGATTTTTGATTTTTTTTATTAATAGAGGTAAATTAATATTTTAATTAAAATTAATTGATTCTGTTGAAACTGAAGTTTAAAGTTAAAAATAAAAAAATTTAACCTAGTTAATAGTGTTTGTTTTCTACCTTAGCAATTTCGAGGACAAAATTATTTTAAGGGGGGAAGAATGTAACGTCCCATATTTTATCGATATAATAATTTATTTATTTAATTATTTAAATAGTGATTTAGAGATTAATGGTTGTTTAATTAAATAATATTGAATATTTAATTAATATAAATAATAAAATAATATATTTATTTCTGAAATAAATCGGAAATAACATAATTCACAATATTGTGTGAAATGGACAATTTAAAATATATAATTCAGTTTAGAATTGAATTATATTAACGAATTTATTTATAAATGTCAGTTGAACGTATAATTTATATTATAATTATAATCGAGCTCGAAATGGCGCGGTAGTTCATAATTTGGCGATTTGAACTTTAAACGAATATACAGAATCCGTTTTAAGTCAGATTTCTGTGAAACAAGAAACATTGGAATCTAATTAACTGTATTTTTCTAATGGAGGTGAAAAATCGAGATTTCGACTTATAGTTTGTAAGTTATGTCCAAATCAAATTTTCAAATTGTCACTATGGAACCATTTATAAACCGTAACGATATATTTAATTTTAATTAAATATTAACTTCGAATTTAGACAGGGTCTTTGGGGCGTAGTTATAATTTAATTTTTAGAATTTTACTATAATTTTTATTTTGAAAAATAAGCACTTTTAATTTTAAAGTACTTTACACCCTAAATCAAAATTTTGGGAGTCCACAGAATAAGCTAACTTGTTTATATTATTATATTTTTGGAATCGTGGCCTATCGCTCGACACGACCGCACTTTTATTTTTGTCTGTAACAGCTCGTATTCAAACGGAGTTTTACTAAAAGGGTTGTTACCGTGGAAATGCAAATCATCTTGATGGGTTCTAAGCTTAACGACGGGCACAATGTATAGTTTATCCCATGGTAAATTAAACTCCAACACGTTAACCCTAACAAGTCATTGTGAACATTAATAAGTAAGTTGTAAACATAAGTTATAAAAAGGTAGATAAACTATCGTTACATCTAAAGTAATTTAATGGTCACGTAGGTAAAGAAAGTCAAAAATCAACCCAAAAAGGATTGTTATCAATATGGGAATAACATAAAGGTATTGTTGTAGATGGAAAATACTCAATAGTTTGCCAAGTGGACTTCACAAGTAACATGTAAGTGTATATGCAGATCATGTAATAAAGGTTATTATAATATACACATACCTTAGGAACTAAGTCTTCCCAATTTAAAGTATCTCTAATCACCTTGTCTTATCACGTTTTACCTTGTCTTATCACATTTTCTTAGCTGGGATGAAAATGTGTTTCCTTAGCCTAGAAGGAAGAGTACTGTCTAATTAATATATATAGTGCCATCTATACAACCACTCACGTTTCCACAGGCGCATTCATTTCTTTTGTTTCAAATTTTCTTTTCCACTTATCTTAATGAATCAAATCTGAACATATACTAATAAAACCCCAAGACCTCGGGTTTCATCTGGGTAGTTTTCGGAAGGATCGATCTTCATTTCCGGAGATCAAAAACAAACTCAGCAACGCAACGGAAGTACGAGGAGTTCAAGAGTCGCTGTGACCATTTTCTTTCCCTCATGAAAAAATTCTGGAGCGGTGATATGCTTTAGGGAAGAAGCAGTGAATTGAAAATGGCAACATGGAGGTCGGATCTTTAATGAAGGATGGGTGAGAAGCGGCGACGGCCAGAGCTGGGTATCATTGTAGAGATGGAGGAGTATTGCGTAAAGGCTTGGTGTAAAGCACGGCAGGAAGAAATGCTTGTTGCAATTTATGGAGTAGGTTACCTGCGATAAGAAGACATAGCAGAAAGAGGACGCGGTGAGGAATATTGTGGGATGTTTGTGCATGGGAATTTGAAGGAGGTGAGGTCACAGCAGTTTGTTGTTTGAGAGAGAATGATACTGCAATGCATTATATAAGGTGAAGATGTATTAGATGGGTCACAACAATATGATTTAGTGGGAGAAGATAGAGTAGCGGGTTCCGGGTTGGTGTGAAGACGAGGGGGTCTGAAGGGATGGGCCGTTTTAAATCAGTAAAGCCCAAGTATTTATTTAAAAAAATGGATGGAAGAGGCGCGTCATTTAAATGAAGCCTGATGAGTTTTTGGGTATGTTGAGGGACAATTAAATCATGGCATGGTATGGGAAGTGAAAATTGGAGAGCGGATATATGTTGGAGATGGGGTATAAAAGCTTTGTGGGTTCCAGAAAACAACATTGGGAATAAATGGTAAGGAACAGATCAAGTATAGACGTAAATTGAGCTGAATCAAATGTTAAAGGCCTAAATTAAATAAATAAAAACTTATTTAGTTAATTTAGTTAGTATATTTAATTGTTAACGCGATATTTATCTCATCCTAACTCAGATTGAGGAGTCGTTCATCATGTTGGAATCATAGGATCGTCGGCTACGCAATGAAGTTGGTTTGGAACCATTTCAAGATCGTTGAAATTTATGGCGAATACAAAAATGTCGGACTGAAATCAACTGACATTAACTGTTATTCAACGATGATTGTCCAATGTGAGTAAAACTCACAAACTCTGCCAGTTTATATTTTTTAAATATAATCTAGTATTGATAAATGATGATTGATTGTTGTGTATTGATTGTTTGAATGAACTGCTCATTGATTGGTTGAAATTATAGATAATGGTATATAGCATTAATTAAATATTGATTCGATTGATCAAAATATTTCATGTTGAAATGAAATTGATGTTAATTATATTGTTTAACATATGTGGATGCAAGGAAACAGGTTGAAGGGATCCAACTGGATTCTTCAATTTTTATAATACTGTTTTTCCATATATTGTGATATATTATATGATATATAATCTGTTTTTGATTATGTGTGTTTAGATGATATTGATCATGGTTATTTGGTATTTTAAATACCATAAGAATTACCAAAATGTAAAAAGGGGAATTTTCAAAGTGTACATTGAAAATGAAATAATTACAAAATCAAAGGATTATATAAAAGAAATTAATTATTTAGCAAATGAATAGAATTATATAAAAGGATTTATATAAAATGAATAGAATTATGTAAAAGGATTTATATAAAATGAATACAATTATATAAAAGGATTTGTATAAAATGAATAGAATTATATAAAGGGAATTATAAATAATATTTAAGTGTTAGAAATAAAAAGGAGATTTGTATGAATAATTCTGCAAATAAAAATATAAATAGAATTTGGATATTTGGTTCTAAATACGAAATCAAACTGTTTTGATTATATAAAGAAATATTATTCACATTCTATGTGAAAATATTAGATTAAAGTAAATATTTTGCAAATAAAATATTATAAAGGAATTTGGGGTTTGAATTAGGAATTTAAATGGAATTACTGAAATTAGAAACTGACTGGAAATTAATTGAGTTGAATGGCTTTCTGGGTATCGATCTGATGTTAGTTTCGGCCTTCGGGGTTTATACTTGGGAAGTTGTTCTCTTACTAGTTTACAGTTAGAGACTGGTAGAGGTGAGAAGATATTGATGCATGAATCAGAAATGGAAACGTTTTCCAAAGTTAATAACGTATATTTTCTAATTTTAGAAAATAAGGAATTTATGAATATACGGAAGCGATAAAATGGGAAATTGGGAAATGAAATGATGATTGATCGGTAAGATTTCCATTTGGGAATACGACCGTTGTTTGTACACATGTTTTCCTTTGATAGTTAAATCACCGACTATCAAAGATTTTGACCATTTCCATTGTCAACACGGAGAGACCAGAATCAGATATATTATCTGAAAACCACTCCGTATGGCATTAGCGTTGCGAATCAAATATGATGAAGATAATTGAAGACAGAGTTATGCAAGGGCTATTCAGTAAATCCTAGGTAGAAATTGCCTAAGATGGATTTACAGAATAGTGCCTTCGGGTTGTCCAGTCCTAGGACAATTTGAATGGATGAATGTCTGGCAGAGTATATCCAGTGGATCGCGTAAGTTGATCGTTTCAAACGTATTTACGTTGGTGGCGGAGGAATTCGTTTCTCTTAGCTTATACCCGTGGTATTTTTGGAAAAATCAATTAGTGATTTGATAGGTATGACGATGTGGCATTCAAAGTAAATGAAGTAGTGATCTGTTAAAACATACGTTATGACCTCAAGCCTCATCAACTAGGAAATGACAGAAATCGGGCAGGCAGCATGACTAAGTGGGTCACACCCAATTAGGGTATATTGTCACCATCTAGAGAATATTCATATTTGTTACTTCTTTCAATTCTGTATCTCCCGGGAACGGTTATGTTGGTATACCAACCGTAAGGTAACAATATATTCGGAACATTCAAGCAAAATGAATGGTCGGTCATGTGTGGCCAAATTACAAGATCTTCTTGTTGAACTCCAGTGTATCACTTCTAGAGTACGCTGATCAGAAGGTGGTTCCATACCTTGTCATAGTTGGAAATCCATTACCCAATAAGAATTTGCGGTTTTGGATTGTATATTATATATATAGAACGTGAGATGAAAGCGTTCTACTAAATTGTTATTTACTTGATTTAGACATTATTATAATATTAGAAGAGTTGTGATATAAATAATAGTTTGAGTAATCGTAAGGTAAAAACCATTTGTGTTTATGTGTGGATCGGTCTTACGATTTTCCTTTCTTTTAAAAGAATTTTAAAAGTTAAACAAATGGGTGGAGTTTACTAACACCAGTCACATGACTGACCCAGATTTATTTATTTTTGTTTTCCATAAACTCTTAGGTGCCTAATTTTGTACGGGCAGTCAAGTAGTCGAGATTTTATAGATGTATTTGGAGAGCTTGGAGCAGGAGGCTTCAAGATTTTATAGCAATTGTTTATTCCCGTTGTGTTGTAAGTGCTATACTTTGATAATGATAAGTATATTCAAGTACAGATTTATATTTCAAAGTTATGTTATATAGTATATTTTATTCGTTCCGCTGTGAGATTCGAGTTACTCTGATTCTGTTGTATGTTCTTCTTCTTCTATTCTATTTTTCTATCTTGTCTATTCTCACCCTCTAACTTCTTTCATAAACTATCTGGTATTTCCGATGCTTGAATAGTCGACATTTAGTTTATGTCGATTACCAAGATCGAAAACTCCAGGTCGTTACAACCCGACTTTCTGGGACGTGGAGGGTAGTCGTGGTAATCTTTTGTGCAGTGACAGTGCTTAAGCTATGTTCGCAGGGGTTGCGTCTACGCGTTACTACCCAGTGAGTATACCCTGACTGCCACGATAGGGGGCAGTTAGAAGGTTGTAGGGTGGCATAAGTGATTCGACTCAATTTCTAGAAAACACTCTTTTGGACAAAGTCTCAGCACATGAGATCATTGCACCCTTGCCATATTTTTTAGGTATGAGACATAGGTCGGAAACCTACTTTCCTACTTCCTGACACCCTACTTCCTTATTACCCTTATACTTTGCAGTAACAAACACACACAGACATCATGACACAAGTATGACCAGAGATATTTACAATTTATAACCTATAAACATGGTCTTTATGGGTTATGTTTCAACATAAATCAAGTATAATCAAGTCCATATATTATTAGCTTAATTTAGGAGAGCATCCAACAAATTAAACATTACAAACTAACTTACTACTGCACCATTTTCAAACATATAATGCTTGCAGATTTTATCTTTTTGTTAACTAGGGTTTTATTTATAGCTGTATATTTAACTCAGTTCTCTTGTTTTAGAGAGTAGATCTTTAAAATGCCCAATGCTTCATAAGCTATTTGCTTCTTATTACTATATTGGGCTTCCTGTTAGATTCTTTATATGATCATGAGATCAGCATATCAACTCAGTGCACCCATATCTTCTATCTTGAGGTGAGTGACATAAGCAGGAAACCAAATTTCCAACTGCCAAACACCCTACTATCATTTCTGACTTAAATATTATACAGTACTAAATGTAACTTAGTTTTGAAACTATTAGTACACTATCATATATGAATAAAACATTACATTTTTGTGCTGATAGCACAACAAACAACTTGGGGTTTTTAGCACCGACTTTTAACAAACATATGAATAAAAATTACTTAATGATAACAATTTATCACAAAGTCATCATTCATTTATAAGCATACCCATAATAGTATCGTACTTCTAGTAAACTCATAGTTAATAGATCTTTACCATTTATTTATTTATACCGAGTTTATTGATACTATCGAATCAGCTGTGTCAATCACCTATTATCATACACAATTTTTTTTCTTTTCTTCAGAATTAATATAAACACATATTAATTATTTATTGTTTGCAATAGACTATACATACACACATGCACATATAATTCAAGCTAAAGTATCCACTAGAAATCACCATATCCATGACTCTCCGAACTCTTAGCCTATTAATCCTTGTGTATTACTACTCTTAACATCTTTTAGGTCCAATGCTATATTCATAAGTCCACTTGTGCACACTGCCTAGGATCTCCACCACTGTCCCAAGACACAAAAACCTTAGGTCTTAAACAAGACATGTGCAGACTCACACCACTCCTTTGATGCAAGCCAACCAAATATGCAACGTCCACTTACCCCCATACACAACTTGATATAGTTGACCTTTACCTTTGTTTACTACTAAGTTTTCTTGCTTTTTTCCGCTATTTAAATTGTACTTCCCTCCCAAGTATCAATTTATTCAAAACATTAGGGTAAATCCAATAGCAAACCAAATTCATTCGTACCAAAGAAATGTAATCATTCACGTCAATTATATAAATCATAAACAGATTAATACTCATATATCCCACCCTCCCAACATTATCTAATGTAATCTAGTGGGCCTATGTCTTTCATAAATTTATTTATAGACTCATCTATAATTTTCATTTCTAACCAGGTTATATTATACTTGACTCAATGGTGCACAATGTATAGAATCCCCTTACTATTTCCAGACACTCAAGTTTCTGGACTTAAACAAGTCATGTACAAGCTTGCATTGTAACCCATGCCAAGATGCTCAAGATAATCTTTCCTAACCAGATCAGTCCTTAGTTTAACACTAAGTTTTTCTCTTGCATTTTCCCTATTTGACCCATTCACAACTCCTGAGTACCCACTGCCGTCAGAAATGAATCAAATATATCCATCAATATCAGCCATACATTTACATAAATCATGGCAACCATTACTTATGTAAACACCCAACATTTTTTAACATAAGTAAAAAGTCAAATTATTTTCAAATATTAGCACAACTAACTTACTAGCATTCAATCAATTCAATGTAGCATCAACATTACACTTAGCATAAATTAAAAAATAATCAGATATGCAATTTACAGTGTTTAGCATGGGTATATCTTGGGTATTCTCTACCTCTTTTACATTGCTAACATCATATGGCCATGAGTGTTTAAATTGGCACACCCTAAAGCCTTCATTCCTAACCACTATGCTTTAACTAGTGCTTACTTATTTGATAAGCCTAGCTAAATCACAGTTTATATATAAGGAAATGTTTGCGAAACTAGAGGCTCAGCGCATGACTAACCATTGCACCCCTAGTCTCTTTTGAATACAAGACAAAAGCAACATCAAATATGTTGTTGCCTTGTACCCAACATTTTTTAGACCACATTTTGTTACTAATGTCTAAAATTATATGCAAATACTTGTTCAAAGGTTGCCATAACTATGAATATTCAATAAATCACACACTATAATTCATCCAAGACCGTAACAATAACGTAAACAATTCCTGCAGTTCTAATTCATTTGTGAATTTTTCTATGCAGTTTTCTTTTTCACTGGTTATATTGAATCCAATCTAAAATGATTCACAAATATGTTTCAAATAATAATTTTCTGTGCATACTTCATTAATGTTTTCGTAAGTGATGACACTACTATATCCATAATCACTGGCACACTAATAATTGTAATGTTTAGTCTCAAGTATCACAATTAAATATTTAAATGAACTTGCAGGTTATTCCTATCATTTTTCATCATATAATAAGGTAATACTTATAGTCCTGCATTACAACTAATTAAAAATTAGCAAATCACACAATTCATCCATTAAAACCAAATGCAATTTCATATCAAACAAACATGCAAATGGACACAGCAGGATTTGAATTGTTTTTAATTATAACTTGAGGTCATTATCTAAGTTGTTTTTTTAATGATTCCAAATTTTATTTTCATGTGTTTCATCAATCATAACACCCAAGCACACAAATAGCAATATCCAATTCTTGTGTTACAACCAATTATTAGGGATACTTATGCTAAAATTAGCGCAATCCCTTAAATTTTCTGCACTACTTAAACAAATAAATAGAGTCAACCAATCACTCAATGTTTATACACATTTTGAATTAGCATGCTCTATTAAAAATCAAAAAAATTTATTTTCTATAGTTATGTTTTATAACCACACCTATCATACCAGCTAAGAGGACCACAAAAGTTTCAAAACAAATTTTCATTTATTTACTATATAATTTTCAACAGTCTTGGGTCCTCCACTCAAGGGTTATCTTCTTATAACCCTTCTATTCCAGGATCACTCAACCCCAATATAGAAATATTGGTATAATTCAAAATTTTACTTGTATATATGATGATATACAAGTCTACTTTTACTTAAATCATAGTTAATTTGAAATAGTAAAAGATGTTTTGATTAATCAAGAAATAATTAATCACCACATAGCCAAAGCATTATCAAAATCAATGTTTTCTATTTTATCATATGTAGTGAGTCATGTTCGCTTATTTATACATTTTAAACTACGACCCTTCAGAACTTTTTCAAGGATAAATATGCGTAAACAATCAAATATTAACGTTTTATATAACTGATACTAAGCTAAATATCGTATTTATGAACAGGGACTATAATTAATCCATAGCTTCAATATTCAGTAATAAAAAAGATAATTGATTTTATCTTTTTCCAAAACTCATTCAATTTAAACTTTAATAAAAGGAAAACTATACATTGTTTATATGCTATGCTTTCTTTATCAGCTCAAAAGTGTACAACCACTTAAACAAAATCCACATTCTATCTACAGGCAAATTTATTCTCTATTATGTTATGCACACTTTTTCAACACAGAGGGGAGTAAAGCTCTTAAAACAACAATTTCATTGACATTAAAACCAACATGTTTCTGGCCATTTCAAACAGATGCCATAGCTATATATTAATCAGGTAGTATGACACTATTTTCAGCCTCAAATACATTAATGACAAAGCCAAAACACAGAATAAACCAAAACAATCACGCGTTCAAACTCAAGGTACAAAATATTATCCTTTAACATTGTTATACTGAGCATTTATAAGCATTCAACAGCATTATCACTTAACAGTGGACAGTATTACAATAAATATTACATGCAATTCTTTTAATTGCATGACATATAAGAACATGCGAGCTTATACCTTTTAAAATTAGTTTTCAGCAATTTATAAGTACACATTTTTACAGCTTATAAAAGTGTTGTCCTCAAATACCACTGATTTACATTTCACACATACACTGCTAAAAACATACAAAACCACTAATGTGTATGTTACTGCAACCTAAATGTATATCATCTAATAACCATTTAAACTATCAATCTTCAATTTTTCCCATCACTTTAGAAATTGTATTTGCCTGCAAAAATACTAGGTTTGCCTCATTATAAAAATGAGACACCCCAGGTGCATATAAAACAAACATACAGGGGTCAGACATGGTCTCGTATAAGTGCATCTCAATATGTTATGTGGCCTAACATGTGCTGGCTTTTCTCGTAAAGGATTAAACACAATGTTAAGTCCTTTTTCTCTACTTCACAATTTTACTGAAGTAATTCAGTAAGAATATTAAACTTTCAGCAAGAATATTAAAATGAATCTAACAATTTATATGCATAATCATAACTAGGTGTAATATTCAATCAATTTCCATTCATAGCAGACATAATGTACCCCTTATCCATACTTGTAGTCCTTTATATGGGTGTAATTCAGATTATATCTAAGTGTTTCTTAGCATTCATGGAGTTGAACATGTGAATTCACACTAAGTTTCAACATGTTAAGCATACATTTTTAACAACTCTGTATGCGGTGGAGTTCGACAATGAGGTAGGTGGATTTGGAGACAATTACTGGATTTGAAGAAAGAGAAAGATGGTGGATAGCCTTGACCTTCGGGTCATAATTAAAATGACTAAAACAGATGCCATGGCCGAGCCAAGTGAGGTCGCACCTCCTATCGAACACGCTTCTTCGATACCATGTCTATTACTTTGTGATTTGGTTGGTGGCCACCCGTGATTTTTCGGAGTGTTGTTCGAGGTGGGCGGTAGTAGGTACTATGCGTTACCACCAGCTCGATCCTGCAATCCGGTAGAATCCTATCGTGGGTATTTCTCGTGTGCCTTGTCATATTTTCCTGATCGTGCCCACTACGATTTTGTTTTGCGTTGTACCTATGGAGTGCTCCCTGATAGCCCACTGATTTGGTGGAGTTTACAGTACTGTATAGACTACAATGCTTATAAATGGTGTAAGGGTAAAAAATGTAATCCCGCTTACGCTATTTTGACACTTTACTGAATAGACACTGTTATAATAACGTAGTATATTATACAGTATCTAGTTTGATGGATCCTTAGGAGATGGAAATTCCCATAGCATCTCTTAAGTTATTGCACTCACGGACACCTTGGATAGGAGATGTGAATTACCGTAAGCATCTCTAACGCCGTGACACTCATATTTTTACCTAATTTTGAATTAATTGATATGAGAATATTTTAGCTCTGATCTGAGTAACTTTGTATTTTCATTGGTGCTTGGGTCAGCCTGATAGCGAAGACCACATTATATTGAAGATGAAAATGGAGCTTGACAGATGTAAATACTAGAATCATTCCGCTACATATTGGTATGTTTTATGATAGTCGACTCTGATGTATTATAGTAATGTATAATCAAATGTATATTTTAACAGCTTCATGAACTGTTATTTGATTATTATATTTTGTCCTTCCGCTGTGAGATTCTACGATTGTTTTTTCTTTCTTCTTTTTCTTATATTTGTCCCCATAACTATATGTTTTTTAGATTTGTTTAAGTTGGTATGTGAAGATTATTGTTGATTTTGAACGGTCAAAAATTCATGTTGTTACAAGTATTTCTCGTGTGCCTTGTCATATTATCCCGATCGTGCCCACTACGATTTTGTTTTACGTTGTACCTATGGAGTGCTCCCTGATAGCCCACCGATTTGGTGGAGTTTACAGTACTATATAGACTACAATGTTTATAAACGGTGTAAGGGTAAAAATGTAATCCCGCTTATGCTATTTTGATACTTTACTAAATAGACAATATTATAATAACGTAGTATATTAATAGTATCTAGTTTGACGGATCCTTAGGAGATGGAAATTCCCATAACATCTCTTAAGTTATTGCACTCACGAACACTTTGGATAGGAGATGTAAATTACCTAAGCATCTCTGACGCCGTGACACTCATATTTTTACCTGATTTTGATTTAACTGATATGGGAATATTTTAGTTCTAATCCGAGTATTTTTGTATTTTCATTGGTGCTCGGGTCAGCTGAGTTTTCAGTTAGCGAAGACCACATTATATTGAAGATGAAGATGGAGCTTGACAGACGTAAATACTAGTATTATTCCGCTACATACTGGTATGTTTTATGATAGTCCACTTTGATGTATTATAGTAATGTATAATCAAATGTATATTTTAACAGCTTCATGAACTGTTATTTAATTATTATATTTTGTCCTTTCGCTGTGAGATTCTATGATTCTTTTTTCTTTCTTCTTTTTCTTATATTAGTCCCAATAACTATCTGTACTTTAGATTTGTTTAAGTCGGCATATGAGGATTATTGTTGATTTGAACATTCAAAAATTTAGGTTGTTACAGTTTCAACATGTTAAGCATACATTTTCTGGCACTTATCAATATCGTGGGTATTTGCAGGCCTACACGTATCCAAAACTGGCCAAACAAGTATGTAAACCTGGTTATGTGTTCACTAAATGTAAGTATATATTTGACTGACCCAAATAATGCATTACAGGTCACATATTCCTCCTAAAATGTGCATATGTATTAACCTACCCAAACAAATATATAGCATGTCACATGTCCACAATAATATGCATATATATACCCAATTGTCTAAAAATATGCAATAGGTAACTGGTTATGTGATCATCAACTAATGCATCCTCTATTTAATCAATGTTAAGACCATTCTTAAATCACCAAAACCCTTATTATTTACCCACCTTTTCACTGAGTATATCTATATATACTTTAACAGTCAACCAGCTTATAACAATTCAAAGAACATAAATGGTACAGTATATAAAACTCAATTTTCAAGTACCCAAAAACACTGTAATTTGTATAGCAGCTAATTAAGCACTTACATTGCTAATCTTCAATTCCTTTTTACTCCATCCTTAGCAAATATACACATATATATTTATACATTTATATCTGTCAAGATTATTTAATCAAACTCAACCCAACAGTTCATTTCCAAGATATATATTTGTATACATATACACACATCTTTATGTATGTATACATATATACATATAATTCCTTAATTTCATAGTCATCTAACAGATTATTTCTACAATATATATATATATATATATATATAAACCTGTAACCAACCCCATATACAAAACAAATCATGCCATAATAGCCAAACATTCAACCATAGGGCATCCAATTGAACATTTAAATATTCAATCCTCCTAGTTTTATTTATTAAATCTGGTTAACCTCCTTATTCCTTTGTATTCATACCCCCGTCCTGATGTGAATACCTCAAATAAGACATCACTACTTTTACCTATGTTTACATAGGAACATTCAGAAATTAATCTTTTATACAATGTCAAACATCACAAGCATGACACTCAAGCATTCAACCATATCAACGCACACTTGATAACTGATTCACACACACAAACACAAACACACACATAAATATACATATACATATATATATATATATATATGTGTGTGTGTGTGTATATGTGTGTGTACATATATATATATATATTTGTATGTATGTATATACACATAGGGTGTACATTAGTCAAAGTTACTATGATGTATGTCATATCCTCTAAAACTGAACAACATTTGTATTATAAAATCCTTTTATTTTGTAATTGGTCTGTGTATACATCAAGTAGTAGACAATCATCAACCATACACCCATTCACAAAGATCATACATATTAACATGTGAATCACCCCAATCAGCATATAGATATATTTCATCATTCTGAGCACGAAATCAAATACACAGACAAATAATAGGCCTCCTATAAAAAGGTCTTAGTGCCTAAAAAGTGAGAATACACTCACCGAGTATTCTCTCGACTTTATCCTCTCAAGATCTTGATTTAGGCTTCAAGCTCTCAGATCCACTGCCGATCTCCCTCTCGAGCCATGAATTCGCCTCCCCAAATCTAATACGAGGTGATCGATTTGGTTGATTTTCCCCAATTTAGCTTCCTAGTGTAATAACTCGGAAATCTGAGCCAATTTAAAAATTTTATTTTGGCAATTTTAGCGAATTTTGATTATTTAAAATGATTTATTTTAAATAATAACGACGATAAATTTATTTTGAATAGAATTCGAATGTATATATTTATTTGAATCATCGTTAGAATATAAATAATTATTTATAATTATAAAAGGAATTGAAAATGGCGCGGTAGTTCGAAAATTCGATTTCAAAATTCAAATGAATGTGCAGGATTCAAAATAAACCGGATTTTAGTGAAACCAAAAATATTTGAATCTAATTGAGAATATCTTTCCAATGAATCCGAAAAATTTAAATTTCATAGCGGGAATAAAAAGTTATGCCCAGTTGAAAATTCAGAATAGTCCCTATGGAATTCTGGCCCTTAAAAATGGAAATTTTGCAAACGACCTCGGTTTTTGATGAAACCACTTTTGCTGGATCCGGGATGTCAAGTTATTGCTAGGTTTCAAAATTCATAATTTTCTGAATCAATATGTGAGCGTGGCAAAGGAAAACGCGTTTGACCAGTTTTAGTTGATTTTAATCGACTGGAAAATAGCCATTTTTCAAACGATCTCAGAATTTGATGAAATTAGTTTTGTTAGGACCGTATCGTCAATACGAAGCTAGAAAATATTTTTCGGTAATTTTTAGGGTTAGTATGTAGCCCCGGTAAATTGAAATGTGCGTTCAAATTAAATATATAGATTTATATTTTGATTTTGACGAAAACTGATCGAAACAGCCAAATTAGCTTACGATACATATCCCATTGTGTTTGGAATGGGGGTAACTAGCTATGGACGACAGGCGGTAGGTTTGATTTCGAGTTCGAAATTAAAAGTCAACATTTAGGGTTTGAAAAATAAATAATAAAATAAATATATTCATAAACCCCCCCCCCCCCCCGCCCCACCGGTTCATTTCTATTTTCTCCAATCAGAAAACCGCCTCCTTTCCAAATCAATCAAATCCTATTGCCTTTCCCCTTCAATCGCGCCGCTAGAGGCGAGCTCCCCCTCCGGCCGTCGAGCGCCACCCCGTCCCCGCCTCCTCCTCCACGCAACCTTCTCCTTCCCTCCCTTCTTATAAAACCGAACCCGACCCAAAACCCATGCCTCTGGCCATCCACAGCCCGCCGCGACCACCTACAGCCAGCCCCACGCCTCGTGCAGCCCAGCGCCGTCCCCCACCGCTGACCACCGACAGTGAAAACCCCCCTCCTCCATAAAAATATGATTTTTATCCTTTTTAACTATATTCCTTCAATCCTTGAGCTTCCCGGACCTCCTCTGACCACTAACAGCGACCGTGGACCCTCTTCCCTCTCCATTCGATGACTGTGAGTTTTTATTTCAGTTTTTAATTTATTTACGCGATTAAAAATATGTTGTTTCCTACGGTTTTAATATAAAAATGTGATCTTTCTTATACATGAAGTGGTTATATGGAAGTGTGATTTTTATAAGTAGAAAGGTCGGATTTTTAATAAGAAAATATTATATTTGTACCATAGAAAAGATTATATCTTTAAAAACGAAAACACTATATTTCTATGATAAGAAAGATATGATTTTTAGCATAAGAAAAAATATTATTTTTATGTAGTAGAGATAACAAAAATATGATTTTTATATAGTAGAGATAACAAAAATATGATTTTTATATAGTAGAGATAATAAAACTATGATTTTTATACAGTAGAGATAATAAAAATATGATTTTTATATAATAGAGAATATAAAAATGTGATTTTTATATATGTAGTGAATACGGGCGACGAAAGTGACAAAAGGCGAGCACAACAAGATTTCCTACATACGAAGAATCGTGGGGTTTGGTTTAGCTAGTCAGTGAGAAATCCTCACTTTTATTTTTATTTCTAGTTTGAAATATATACTAGGATGCAGACGGTGCTTGGTAGCACCCGACACCCGTCGTCTACAGACCATGGATGACTTGTTTGTTTGATTTCTGTGTTGTGAAATTTGATTGTGTGATGTGGGATGAAATAAAATATTTTATAGTGGAAAATATTTTATAGTTAAAAATATGATTTTTAACGTGTATATAAAATAAATAGTAATAAACAAATTGGACGATTTGTTTATATACACTGATTTGACTGATATTGATTGGGACGATACACATCGCCCAACTGCACAAATAAAATCTGTGTTTGTTGATTTGAAACCCGACATGGGTATTGGGATGATATTTGACGTACACTAATCCCGATTGTTTAGTTGTATGTCAATCGATGGGTTGACAGACTGTGTAAGCGTTAATTATTTATATTTAATGCTTATGCAGTTATGTGGCGCACTCTGGATGATGGCTGATGATTTATCGTTGCTGTTATATACATGTGTTGTAGGGAATCCATATAATTAATGTTATATGGTAATTGATTGGGCCTCATTCCAATTTGGAAAATAAGAAATATAAATTCATGTGTTGAATAGAAATATAAATTCATGTGTTGAATAGAAATATAAATTCATGTGTTGAATAGAAATATAAATTCATGTGTTTAATAGAAATATATATTCATGTGTTGAATAGAAAAATAAATATTCATGTGTTGAATAGAAATATAAATACATGTGTTGAATAGAATAAATATTCATGTGTTGAATAGAAGTATAAATATTCATGTGTTGAATAGAAAAATAAATATTCATGTGTTGAAGAAAATATTCATTTGTTGAATAGAATAACGAAGTTATTGAAATATATAAAGCCGTGTTGGTTAGATATGCGCCATTTTGATGTGAACGATATTTATATCGATTTTATTCATTTTTATAATGAATATAGAAAAGGAAGTGATTTCAAAATATAACGTTTTGAAAATATTATCATTTATAGATTACTGATATGGAATATTCAATTTTGATTTGAAACTGAATTTGAAGTTGAAATCGTTTTGAAAACGAATTTTAAAACGATTTATGAAATACGTTTTGAAAGGAAATCGAAGAAATATATATATTATATATATACATATAATGGCCTGAATAGAACGCACCGCGCTGCGGCAGTTCGCGAATTTCGACCATTGACTTCGAATGGACGTTACGGGAGATCCGACCGTCGGATTCTCCTAAAACCAGAACCGTTGGGTTCGTATCGAAAAGAGCTTTCTAAGAATATTAGAGATTTGAAATCTAACGGTTGGATTTGGAATTATGCCCAAATCAAATTTGGAAAAGGTCGTTGTAAGTGTAGTTCGATGGCCGTTGATGGAAATCGATTGTACGGGCCATGATAAAATTATTAAAAATAGTAATAATTTGTGTAAAATCATAAGAAATGATTTGTGAAGAATTGGGATGAAAAATTCTACATTTGAAAAGATAAAAATAGATTTTATCGAAATGAACTAGTTTTGAACTAGAATTATAATCCATTTATTTTTAATAAATAAATTGGATTTGAAATGGTTTTAAAGGTAATCAGAATTTCCAATAATTGAATTGGAATGGATTTGAATCGAAATTGTCATTATAATATTTCAATGTTGGATTTCGTGATTATACAGATATTGTTATGGAAGTTTGAAAGATATATTTATATCGTTATTTCCAATACGATATTTGTTGGTCGTAGAATTTGATATTGAATATAAGCCTGTAACGACCCGTATTTTCTCCCTATTTATTTGGAATATTTTAATTATTTTAATTATTTAAAATATTGGTTTGAATTTAAATGAGCGAATTTAACGATTTTATTTGGAATATATTATTTAAATAAATAATAAAATAATATTTTAATTTCCAGAATATTTGGGAAAATATAGAATTTGAAATATATTGTGACCGGGCAGTTTAAAGTTGTCAAATATTGGTTATATTGAAAATATAGTAACGATTTTGATTCGAAAACGACGGTTGAGCGATATGGTTTATAATTTAATTAAATAACGAGCTGCAGCGGCATGGTAGTTCGCGATTTGGCGTTTTGAACTTCAATTGGTCGTACCGGGTTCAAAATAAGTCTGATTTCCTCGAAACAAGAAACGTCGGGACCGGTTTGACGATATCTTTCCAATGGTAGAGAAAAATCCAATTTTCATCGTGTAGATTTTATTTTATGTCCAAATCAAATTTTGAAAAGGTTGCTATGGAATTTTTATATATATATTATATCGATTATTTATATTAAATAAAGAGGTTTTTAAATATTTTTAATATCGATTTGGCTTCAAATTCAACCTGGGATATTTTATTATGGTAATATACGATATTCTGGTCGTGTATGGCCGATTTCAATATTTTAATATTATTCTATTGAGGTATTTTAAAATTGGTTTATTTTATTTGAATTGGCCAGTTATAAAAGGGCCTTTATTCAAACGACCTCAGTTTTCGATGAAATAAATTTTATTGGAACCGCAACATCAAATTATTGCTAGATTTCAAGTGGTGCGTCAATCGGGATTAATTTGTGAGCGTGGCAAAATAAAATACAAATATAAATGACCATTTGAACGTGAACGAGGGCCATTCGAGCAAACGGACTCGAAATTCGACAAAACAAGTTTCGTTAGGACCGTCTCGTCAAAATATACTATGCCGTCCATTCGCGTCTCGAACGGGGTTTGTATGCGAGCGCAGGAGACAATAAACAATGTTTAAAATAGCGATAGGTACGAAATAAAAATAGTTAGTCAACATCGCTTGTCACGTCGACTTAAAATATTAATATTTACAACTATATAAACACCTAAAATCAGAATTTCAGCCAAAACTATTTCCTCCATTCATGTAAATTTGTAGAAAAGCCCCTATCCACGTTTTAGTTTATTTCTTTAAATCCATGATGAATTCGAGGGGGGTTCCAAAGCGAAAGTTGTAGATCAGGTTGTTGTCTACCTAATGAGAAAAGTTGGGGGTGATCGGGCGACTGTGGTGGCCGGAATTCGCGATGAACAGCGAAGAACATTTTTCGGTTTTGGCCCAAATTACACGGATTTGGTTGATTTGAGGGAACGAGACCTTGGGGGTTTTGTAGAGGAGAGGCAAGGCTTCATTTTCACCTGCGTGGTTGTTGCTGTTGCGAGGCACCCCGGATATATCGGTGACTATATGGAGTCGATAAAGTCATAGGACTCATTTACGCCCCAAAGGGCGGGGAAACGCAGTGTTCAGGCATTTTAATCCACATCGGTGGACCGACCCTGTCGCTCCAAGGGTCACTCGAGCTCTGATCCTGAGGCTCGGGCTAGACAGTCTCGAATCGGTTGAGGATGATCCCTTGCCTCGGTTCACAGATGGAAATCCAGCTTCCAAATAAGACACCGTGTGGTTTTGATTATATACCTATATATGGCGACATAGTGATATGGGGCACTTATGCCGTCTATGGTTGATACTTATGATTGAAATTGTTTTAACACTATACACTTATAGTAATAATAAAACATGAAATTTAGCGTATCAAGCATTCTTTGGCTATTATAAGGTAAAAACCCTATCCTCCGGCTTGTGTTGCATTGTGTAATGGGATCTAGGTCTTTTAATATGTAACGACCCGCATTTCCTGTACTCATATATTTAATATATTTTATTATTTAAATATCGATTTGGAATTTCTTAATGAAGTTACAATATATATTTCGTTTCTTTAATATATATGGATGTGAATGGATTTTTACAAAATGGAATGTCATTTAAATACAACTGTTAAAATCTTGAATTCTATCATGTTAGGAATTTAAGCTGTTTGTTGATATTACGTTATTTCAGCTGTTTGAGTTAATTAAGATTTTATAAGTTTAAAATAATAAACCAAATCTAATGATAGTATACGACTTGGTTTGGCAAAACAAACAACTAATGGAATAGACAAAATACAAGATGTAAAGAGATCAACATGTTCCGAAATTTTTATCATTTAAACAAGTAGTTTTAAATTATTTGGAACATGACACCATTAACTTTACTTAAACAATCCATTATTTGCACTATACTGATGGTGAAATATATATCCAAGGCATTAACAATGATAGTCTAGTGGCGTTTCACACTAAAATGCACTTCGGCAACTTTAAAATTTTGTACACTGGTTAAATCTTTTCAATCCAAATGTTTTGTTTCAGATTTACATGAAAATGCAACTATACCATTCAACACATTTAACCATATATACATTTATATTTACATAGCTATTTAGTGAAAAACTGAGCAGTTTAAAAAAGAAAAAAAAACAAGGAATAGTTTCCCATGTTTGCTGATTGTTTGTTCCAGATTCAATTAATCGAAATCCCAGCAACCCTACTACATTCTAGTAAAACCAGAGGGACATGGCCGTTCAACCCAATGTTCCCCTGCATGATTGATATTTCTCGTTGCTTTCCTGGAAGAAACAATAAAACAATTCTCAATTAGAAAACAGCTATAGGATAGTAAGGACAGCTAAGAAAAGCATACACATAAATTGGCCGTACAATGCCAATTAGGATAGGCATGATAATGCGTTGTAAATACAAGAACAGTTAAGGAAAAGATAACAATTCAATGAATAGCAGTAGAGTAGGAACAGCTAAGACAATGCATAGCCAAAGATAAACAGATGTATATATTTATACGTCAAAGTACAATAAACAGCTATAAATAAATCAAATGTATTTATATGTTTATCCCCTCTGTACAAAGGAATTGATATATATACATATTCACATATACTGAATCTATGCTCTATATTTTTTTCCAAAATCTGGACTTCAAATCTGGAATACAGATATATGTATATATCAAAAGTGTACGGCATAACATGTGTGTGTATATGCTATCAAACCTATACAGATTTTTTTCAGAAATAGCTACACAGCTAAGTGGAATCAAATCCAACGTATATATATATTTATACCATTTCAATCGAATACAAATTAATGAAGACTGGACCATACATTAGAAAATCTAACATAGAACCCACATTTAGATTTAAATCTCTGAAGTGAATAAAACATGTCATAGCTCCTATCTTACCTAAACCTAGGCCATTTCAATCACTGTGAACAGAATTGTACTAAAATCTAACTTAAATTCACAAAATCTTTACCAAAACGAGTTGCAGTGATCAATATACATCAACCATCACAGTACACACAATCTGAAAAGAAAGGAAGAAAAAGAAAACCCAATGGCCTATAGGAGGGTAGCCGAACCTATCTAGGGGTTGATGGACATTGGCCTTACCCAATCACACTATAAATACGGGTGTCGCGCATAAGGATTTCATCAATTTCAGAAAGCAATTCAAACAAATACAGTAAACAAAAATCGTTCAACCACTTAATAGAAAATCAAAACAAAATTGGGTTAAAATACTTAGCTTAGGGTGTCTGCGCTTCGGATCCGTGTAAGCCCGATGGATCCACTGTGTTCAGCTCGAACCAAAGCTTAGGGTTCGGGATAACTTCGATTGGAAGCCTTGGGTGACTTATGGTGGCTTCCGAAGTCGTGGGGGTCGTCGCAGTGGGGTTCGATGGCTCTAGGAAGAAGCGGGGTCGGTTTAAAGGCGAAAGGCGGGTAGTGTTTCTACCATGAACGAATCTTCTGGAGGAAGTGTTTTGTGAGGCGGCTGAATGATGAAAGAGGGATTGGAAATAGGGTTTTAAAGGGGACGGGTCGGATCCTTGTTAATGGTTTGGCGGTTGAGGTAAAGGCCCATTCTTTTATATAAAATGTAAGATTTAATAATTTACTTACTTTACCAATTTGTTTAAGGGATATCTCTCACGTACTTAAATAGATTTAAACGCGGTTGGTTCCGTTAGAACCCTAGAGACGAGAGGATCGAGATGGAGCAGTGTCTGTCAGGACTGGAAGGACGGAAATTTTTTAATTAAATTAAACGTTTTTTAATTTAATTAAAAACCAGCGCTGAACGACCAAACCAATCAAAGTGAGTTAACCTCACTCAGTTCTTCCCGTTTATATTTCATATAAATTGGGTTTTACTTCTGTGTGCTCTGATTGCTAGTAGTTGACCAATTGCTAGTTATATATATATATTTATTTATTTATTTTTGATTTAATCAATGGAATTAAATGGACATTTAATTCCAGTGAAACACTAAACCTTGTTCTAATCCAATAAAGAAAATTTTCTTTGATTAATCACGTTTATAAAAATAAGCGTGATTTAAATTGTTTGAATTGTTTGTGTGATCTGTCTGCTGATTGATGGTTGTTATTATCAGATAAAGTAATAGTTTTGGATTGGACAATTGATTTGATCAATAACCGTTGGACTGAAAATTCAACATTTGATTTGTGTTAACCAGTGGGTAAATTGGTTGAGTAACTTGGCATTACTGTCTATAAGTAAATCATTATACCAATATGGATTTTATCGTCATGTAAATCGACCGTATTGAAGTTATAAATTTATTTTATAATTAAAATAGGTTTTAAATATATTATTTTGAATAAGGAAGTATTAAAAGAAAATAAGTATTATTATTATCATTCAAAGGGTTTATAAGTCATTATTAAATTGTTTTGATAAGGTAAACTGTTATGTTAAGAGAAATTATAAGCAGATGAGCAGGAAATAACCTAACAATTTAGAATTCGATCAATTGTTCTTAGAAACAATTATATGAAGTTATTTAAATTAATTATATTATTTATTAATTTAAAGGAGGAATTAACTGGAGTTGATTTAATTTTTGAAAAGAGATTATGAACGAGTTTTTATTTTAACTCGAGTTATAATGAAGTTATAAAAGGGATTTAAGCGAACTTATAAGCTTAAATAGGAGGGTTACTTAACGATTTGATTAAGTAAAGGAAATGAAGGTATAAAAGAGTTAAAATTAAACCTGAGATGTAAATACAAGGTATATAAAGCAAATGAGAAGTAAAGAAATGATTTGGAAATGGGAAATACTTAATGATGGAATTAAGTTAAACCATAAAAATTGAAAGGAGATTTCCCGTGGTAAGGATTTAAATTAGAACTTGGTAAACGAAGTTGGAGATAGGAATTGAAATAATAATATCGGTTTTTTTTTGAAATTTCAACTCGTATTTATCTAAAGATAGGAACGTTGTTGATCAAGGTCTGAGAGGTAATTAAAATACCCCAACTTGAACGACTTTGTGATTATCCAAGGATGATACTAGTTGGTAATGTCAAGGGTGTGTGGTAAGATTTCCAAAGTAACGGAAATAATACGAAATCATATTTTCCCTAGTAACGAAATTAAAAGGAGTTTGAGCGATAAGTTTTAGAAGCCAAGTGATGCTGAGTACTAGACCTTTGAATGTATTTTTATGATTTCATGAATTTTTACTTGATAGTTAAATAACCGACTATCAAGTCTGACCATTACGATTGTTGGTATGGAAAGACCGGGATCGAATGTATATTCGAAACCATTCCGACCAACAGATACGAATATAAAGAAAGAGATTAAGCGATGATCGAGATGGAGCATGTGAAGACCATAGATCTTCATAAAGCGGAAGAACCACTTACGATCTCTGATTCGACCCGGAGATATACTGGGGTTCTGTCGTGGTTGAATCTATGGATTGCAAGGACTGTCGCTACTGATCCATGGGGTGATTCCTATATTGGATGCAGTAGGAGAGTACCTTCGGTTCATCCTGTTCCTGGATGACTTGTATGGATGGATGTCTGACAGAGTAGTTCTTAAGAGTCACGTACGTTGATTTTTACAAACGTATCTCTGTTAGTGGCGGAGAGGGGCACCTCTCTAGCTTAACGATCAGAATATTTTTGTGGACGTCAATTAGTGATTTGGCGGATCTGACGATGTGGCATCCAAAGTGTATGATGATCAGATGTGTTCTGACCTCAAGCCTCATTAACCGGGGAATGACAGAAATCGGGCAGGCAGCATGGCTATGTGGGTCGCTCCCATTAGGGTGTATAATCACCTATCTAGAGAAAATCCTTTTGTTTCTAAATCTATTTCGATGCTATCCCTTTTCGAGAAGACGGTGGGTAGCTCCCAACCGTTGGTGATATACATTCGATACACTCAAGCGAAATGAGTGGTCGGTCATGTGTGGACCGGGTTGCAAGACGTTCTTGTTGAACCCAGTGTATTCGTCTCTAGAGATACACGATCGGCAGGTGGTCCCATACCTTGTCAGGGTTGGAATCCAATCTCCAATAAGCGCATGTGGTTTTGTTTGTATACTATATATGTAGAGC
Source organism: Allium sativum (assembly GCA_030737875.1). Classification (NCBI taxonomy): domain Eukaryota; kingdom Viridiplantae; phylum Streptophyta; class Magnoliopsida; order Asparagales; family Amaryllidaceae; genus Allium; species Allium sativum. Next base: position 461,830,478 of record CM060920.1, read on the forward strand.
GTGAGATGCAAGCGTTCTACTAGATTCTATTTATCTGTATTTAGACATTATTATAATATCAGATAAGATATTGGTTTCAAAAATGTGTTGGGTTATCGTAGGGTAAAAACCGTCCGTATTTATGTGTGGATTTGGTCTTACGATTATCCTTTTCTTTCGAAAGGATTTTAACTGTAAAATCAAGTTTGTGATACCTTAATACTGTGCGAGTTTATCTCACTCTGGTTCACCAGACTGACCCAGTGTTTTGTAAATGCTCGGGTTAGCCCGGAGTGTACAGGTTCAGGTTATCGAATGCTGTGAAGAGACGAGATGAAGATGTTCAGGCGTATGATATTATATAGCTACTATTCCGCTGTGTGTGGCATATGGGAACAGATTATTATAACTGTTTAGATAAATTGATGTACTCTGATGATTATAAGTTATTTCAAGCTCTCAATAAAATTATTTCCATATTATATTTTGTTCCGCTGCGATGTGAGACTCTGTGTTATGTTGGTTCTTCTTCTTCTATTCTAATATTTCTTTCTTTCTTATCTCACCCTCTAATTTCTTTCTAATAATGTCCAGTGTTTTCGGTGGTTGGAAGGTCGGCATGAGTTACGGTAAAGGTATTTGTGTCGATTTTCAGGGCCGAAAAACCCTGGGTCGTTACAGTGATATCAGAGCTATTGGTTGAGTAGTAACCTTGGATCTGTGGTGTAACTCAATAGAGATGGGTTTAGTAACACCCTAGATTGAGTTTGAGTGTATATATATGAGAGCGTATTTGTAAATTCTATATAAAAATGTTTTATATTGTGTTATTTGACCAGTTTGATTTTTGAATTCGCAACTGGCACAATAATGTTTTATTAAAAGTGATCAGATGAAATAATTTTGGCCATATTATATTTTGTATAGAAAAAGAATAATTTTATGATTTATTTTGAGTTGTTTGATTTATTGGAATCGAACTTGAATTTAATCATGAATTGGAATGGTCTAATATAACTTAAATTTTCCATATATGAAAGTAGAAAAAAGGAAATGGATAATGATGGAAATAGAAATCAAAATTTGAGTTTGAAACTTAACATGGTTAAGCGTTGTATATTGGGATTAAAATTTGGGGTTCGGAAATAAAAGTTGTTTGCTCTGGTTGATGGGATTGTGCATTGTTGATGGTTGTCTGTAAGATGAACTGAATAATTTCATCGAATGATTTAATGAATAAGAGAAGAAAAATTGAAAACGAAGATAACAATCTTGTATAATAATTTTGAATAAAAGCAAATTTGAAATAAAACTGGGAGGATTTAATCCTGTAATGGTTATTGGATATCGAGCTGAGTGCGAATTGAAAATGAAAAGGGCTGCAAGTTGCTTTGGAATTTGACTTTGGTAGGGCTGACAAAAAGGTAAGCCTTAATATCGTCGATTAATAATTGACTTTATACCCCTGAACCGGATAGCCATTTGGTTTTGTTCTCTTTCGAGATGTGTGAAGCCGGAGAGGCAAATGAAGTTGGTCTGATCGAGAAATGTTGTAGAGATACTGACGAATTTTCGTAAATTTTATAACTTAGAATTTTGATGATAATTCCATAATAATTATTTAGAAAATAATTGGGATGGGAACGTTCCTCTTACTTAGCAATTTCGAGGACGAAATTATTTTAAGGGGGAAGGAATGTAACGACCCGCATTTCCTGTACTCATATATTTAGTATATTTTATTATTTAAATATCGATTTGGAATTTCTTAATGAAGTTACAATATATATTTCATTTCTTTAATATATATGGACGTGAATGGATTTTTACAAAATGGAATGTCATTTAAATACAACTGTTAAAAACTTGAAATCTATCATATTAGGAATTTAAGTTGTTTGTTGATATTACGTTATTTCAGCTGTTTGAGTTAATTAAGATTTTATAAGTTTAAAATAATAAACCAAATCTAATGATAGTATACGACTTGGTTTGGCAAAACAAACAACTAATGGAATAGACAAAATACAAGATGTAAAGAGATCAACATGTTCCGAAATTTTTATCATTTAAACAAGTAGTTTTAAATTATTTGGAACATGACACCATTAACTTTACTTAAACAATCCATTATTTGCACTATACTGATGGTGAAATATATATCCAAGGCATTAACAATGATAGTCTAGTGGCGTTTCACACTAAAATGCACTTCGGCAACTTTAAAATTTTGTACACTGGTTAAATCTTTTCAATCCAAATGTTTTGTTTCAGATTTACATGAAAATGCAACTATACCATTCAACACATTTAACCATATATACATTTATATTTACATAGCTATTTAGTACAAAACTGAGCAGTTTAAAAAGGGAAAAAAAACAAGGAATAGTTTCCCATGTTTGCTGATTGTTTGTTCCAGATTCAACTAATCGAAATCCCAGCAACCCTACTACATCCTAGTAAAACCAGAGGGACGTGGTCGTTCAACCCAATGTTCCCCTGCATGATTGATATGTCTCGTTGCTTTCCTTGAAGAAACAATAAAACAATTCTCAATTAGAAAACAGCTATAGGATAGTAAGGACAGCTAAGAAAAGCATACACATAAATTGGTCGTATAATGCCAATTAGGATAGGCATGATAATGCGTTGTAAATACAAGAACAGTTAAGGAAAACATAACAATTCAATGAATAGCAGTAGAGTAGGAACAGCTAAGACAATGCATAGCCAAAGAAAAACAGATGTATATATTTATACATCAAAGTACAATAAACGGCTATAAATAAATCAAATGTATTTATATGTTTATCCCCTCTGTACAAAGGAATTGATATATATACATATTCACATATACTGAATCTATGCTCTATATTTTTTTCCAAAATCTGGACTTCAAATCTGGAATACAGATATATGTATATACCAAAAGTGTACGACATAACATGTGTGTGTATATGCTATCAAACCTATACAGATTTTTTTCAGAAATATCTACACAGCTAAGTGGAATCAAATCCAACGTATGTATATATTTATACCATTTCATTCGAATACAAATTAATGAAGACTGGACCATACATTAGAAAATCTAACATAGAACCCACATTTAGATTTAAATCTCTGAAGTGAATAAAACATGTCATAGCTCCTATCTCACCTAAACCTAGGCCATTTCAATCACTGTGAACAGAATTGTACTAAAATCTAACTTAAATTCACAAAATCTTTACCAAAACGAGTTGCAGTGATCAATATACATCAACCATCACAGTACACACAATCTGAAAAGAAAGAAGAAAAAGAAAACCCAATGGCCTATAGGAGGGTAGCCGAACCTATCTAGGGGTTGATGGACTTTGGCCTTACCCAATCACACTATAAATACGGGTGTCGCGCATAAGGATTTCATCAATTTCAGAAAGCAATTCAAACAAATACAGTAAACAAAAATCGTTCAACCACTTAATAGAAAATCAAAACAAAATTGGGTTAAAATACTTAGCTTGGGGTGTCTGCACTTCAGATCCGTGTAAGCCCGATGGATCCACTGTGTTCAGCTCGAACCAAAGCTTAGGGTTCGGGAGAACTTCGATTGGAAGCCTCGGGTGACTTATGGTGGCTTCCGAAGTCGTGGGGGTCGTCGTAGTGGGGTTCGATGGCTCTAGGAAGAAGCAGCGTCAGTTTAAAGGCGAATGGCGGGTAGGGTTTCTACCATGAACGAATCTTCTGGAGGAAGTGTTTTGTGAGGCGGCTGAATGATGAAAGAGGGATTGGAAATAGGGTTTTAAAGGGGACGGGTCGGATCCTTGTTAATGGGCTGGCAGTTGAGGTAAAGGCCCATTCTTTTATATAAAATGTAAGATTTAATAATTTAATTACTTTACCAATTTGTTTAAGCGATATCTCTCACGTACATAAACAGATTTAAACGTGGTTGGTTCCGTTAGAACCCTAGAGACGAGAGGATCGAGATGGAGCAGTGTCTGTCAGGAATGGAAGGACGGAAAATTTTTAATTAAATTAAACGTTGTTTAATTTAATTAAAAACCAGCTCTGAACGACCAATCCAATCAAAGGGAGTTAACCTCACTCAGTTCTTCCCGTTTATATTTCATATAAATTGGGTTTTACTTCTGTGTGCTCTGATTGCAAGTAGTTGACCAATTGCTAGTTATATATATTTATTTTTGATTTAATCAATGGAATTAAATGGACATTTAATTCCAGCGAAACACTAAACCTTGTTCTAATCCAATAAAGAATTTTTTTTTGATTAATCACGTTTATAAAAATAAGCGTGATTTAAATTGTTTGAATTGTTTGTGTGATCTGTCTGCTGATTTATGGTTGTTATTATCAGATAAAGGAAATAGTTTTGGATTGGACAATTGATTTGATCAATAACCGTTGGATTGAAAATTAAACATTTGATTTGTGTTAACCAGTGGGTAAATTGGTTGAGTAACTTGGCATCACTGTCTATAAGTAAATCATTATACCAATATGGATTTTATCGTCAAGTAAATCGACCGTATTGAAGTTATAAATTTATTTTATAATTAAAATAGGTTTTAAATATATTATTTTGAATAAGGAAGTATTAAAAGAAAATAATTATTATTATTATCATTCAAAGGGTTTATAAGTCATTATTAAATTGTTTTGATAAGGTAAACTCTTATGTTAAGAGAAATTATAAGCAGATGAGTAGGAAATAACCTAACAATTTAGAATTCGATTAATTGTTCTTAGAAACAATTATATGAAGTTATTTAAATTAATTATATTATTTATTAATTTAAGGGAGGAATTAACTGGAGTTGATTTAAATTTTGAAAAGAGATTATGAACGAGTTTTTATTTTTACTCGAGTTATAATGAAGTTATAAAAGGGATTTAAGCGAACATATAAGCTTAAATAGGAGGGTTACTTAACGATTTGATTAAGTAAAGGAAATGAAGGTATAAAAGAGTTAAAATTAAACCTGAGATGTAAAAACAAGGTATATAAAGCAAACGAGAAGTAAAGAAATGATTTGGAAATGGGAAATACTTAATGATGGAATTAAGTTAAACCATAAAAATTGGAAGGAGATTTCCCGTGGTAGGGATTTAAATGAGAGCTTGGTAAAAGAAGTTGGAAATAGGAATTGAAATAATAATATCGGGTTTTTTTGAAATTTCAACTCGTATTTATCTAAAGATAGGAACGTTGTTGATCAAGGTCTGAGAGGTAATTAAAATACCCCAACTTGAACGACTTCGGGACTATCTAAGGACGATACTAGTTGGTAATGTCAAGGGTGTGTGGTAAGATTTCCAAAGTGACGGAAATAATACAAAATCATATTTTCCCTAGTAACGAAATTAAAAGGAGTTTGAGCGATAAGTTTTAGAAGCCAAGTGATGCTGAGTACTAGACCTTTGAATGTATTTTTATGATTTCATGAATGTTTACTTAATAGTTAAATAACCGACTATCAAGTCTGACCATTATGATTGTTGGTATGGAAAGACCGGGATCGAATGTATATTCGAAACCATTCCGACCAACAAATACGAATATAAAGAAAGAGATTAAGCGACGATCGAGATGGAGCATGTGAAGACCATAGATCTTCATAAAGAGGAAGAACCACTTACGATCTCTGATTCGACCCGGAGATATACCGGGGTTCTGTCGTGGTTGAATCTATGGATTGCAAGGACTGTCGCTACTGATCCATGGGGTGATTCCTATATTGGATGCAGTAGGAGAGTACCTTCGGTTCATCCTGTTCTTGGATGACTTGTATGGACGGATGTCTGACAGAGTAGTTCTTAAGAGTCACGTACGTTGATTTTTACAAACGTATCTCTGTTAGTGGCGGAGAGGGGCACCTCTCTAGCTTAATGATCAGAATATTTTTATGGACGTCAATTAGTGATTTGGCGGATCTGATGATGTGGCATCCAAAGTGTATGATGATCAGATGTGTTCTGACCTCAAGCCTCATCAACCGGGGAATGACAGAAATCGGGCAGGCAGCATGGCTATGTGGGTCGCTCCCATTAGGGTGTATAATCACCTATCTAGAGAAAATCCTTTTGTTTCTAAATCTATTTCGATGCTGTCCCTTTTCGGGAAGACGGTGTGTAGCTCCCAACCGTTGGTGATATACATTCGATACACTCAAGCGAAATGAGTGGTCGGTCATGTGTGGGACGGGTTGCAAGACATTCTTGTTGAACCCAGTGTATTCGTCTCTAGAGATACACGATCGGCAGGTGGTCCCATACCTTGTCAGGCTTGGAATCCAGTCTCCAATAAGCGCCTGCGGTTTTGTTTGTATACTATATATGTAGAGCGTGAGATGCAAGCGTTCTACTAGATTCCATTTATCTGTATTTAGACATTATTATAATATCAGATAAGATATTGGTTTCAAAAATGTGTTGGGTTATCGTAAGGTAAAAACCGTCTGTATTTATGTGTGGATTTGGTCTTACGATTATCCTTTTCTTTTGAAAGGATTTTAACTATAAAATCAAGTGTGTGATACCTTAATACTGTGCGAGTTTATCTCACTCTGGTTCACCAGACTGACCCGGTGTTTTGTAAATGCTCGGGTTAGCCCGGAGTGTACAGGTTCAGGTTATCGAATGCTGTGAAGAGACGAGCTGAAGATGTTCAGGCGTATGATATTATATAGCTACTATTCCGTTGTGTGTGGCATATGGGAACATATTATTATAACAGTTCAGATAAATTGATGTACTCAGATGATTGTAAGTTATTTCAAGCTCTCAATAAAATTATTTCCATATTATATTTTGTTCTGCTGCGATGTGAGACTCTGTGTTATGTTGGTTCTTCTTCTTCTATTCTAATATTTCTTTCTTTCTTATCTCACCCTCTAATTTCTTTCTAATAACGTCCAGTGTTTTCGGTGGTTGGAAGGTCGGCATGAGTTACGGTAAAGGTATTTGTGTCGATTTTCAGGGCCGAAAAACCCTGGGTCGTTACATAATAGCTTCATTTTTCTTTATTTAGCATTGCGTTGTTGTGTTATGCACTGGTATTCTCGGGAGGAAACTCGTTCCGTGTTATACGGCGTGGTCCCTTGATTTACCTAACTTTAAAATAAGGATTAATAACTGTTTTAGTTCTCACACCAGTCACATGACTGACCTAAAGTTTATTGTTTTAACCTAAACTCTGGGTGCCCTTATTTTGTCACGGGCAGCTAGTAGTTTTGGTTTTGCAGATTTATATTCACAGGATCCTGATTTACAGCTGGAATGATATCCGGAAAGCTCTGTATCCGTATATCTCCTTCTAGTTGTGTTTTGTATTATTTCCGCTACGATGTATTTAAATGTAATTTAAATCTCTGATATTTTCTATGTAATATTTATTCATACTCTGTATATTCTTGTATTCTGATGGAATTGTTGTAATAAGCAATGAAATGTTCTTCTGTTTGCGTCTCGATCTGTCTTGTCCTCAAAGCAATCCGGGCTTTCCTTACCGGGGAAGTTCGGGTCGTTTCATTGTGGTATCAGAGCTTTGGTTTACAAAGCTCGAGAACAAGACACATTAGAACCATACGAAAGAATTCATCAGAGTTTGGATTAGTAATATTTAATAAGAATGACTCGTTAGAGATAGGATCAGTAGTATCCTAGAACGAGTGTAAAGAGTATTGTTTTGAAAAATAAAATTGAAAACAAGTTTTGTTTTGATAATTTAATTCAATAATTCGTATTTGAATATTTATTTATGTTGATTTGGACTATCAGGTATATAGAGATTTTAATATACGTCTGATCCACGTGTATTGGAAGCCTCCAATATACTGGATGGATATAGAGTCACACTTTAGTCGCCCGTGGATGTTCTGATGGTGGTTCGAAACATCATCAGAATTTATGTTCGAGTGACAAAAGTGGGATTTCTATATGTTTCCATTAGACTGGTGTGATACCCAAAGCTAGATAGGTTTATTATCGTGATTTTGCATCAAAAATCTGATTTTTGGACTATATATCAAGGTTATGAATTGGAAAAGCTAATCAACTAATTAATTGCTGATTGTGTTGTTTGATCATTGGTTGATTAATTAAAATTTGGACCATTTAGCCAAATTGTTTCAAATTGTGAGTTGTATTGAAAATTTGTCACATTTGCATAGTATACATGTACTTACATTGAACAGGTCATAGCAAGGAGGCTAGAGCAGAACAATAAAATTGTTTGCCCGACAAATAGGTACATGTTTACGAATTTATTGGGTTTTGATGATTTTATGTGCCGATTGGCTACCCGCTTGGCTGTTTCTTTTTCTTTCTGGATTGGTGAGGGCCATGGAAGGCTATTTGAAATATCCCGAAGCTCCCGGTGCAGGGGAGGTTATGGCGAAATTTTTCGAAAATTTAGGGTGTTAGCCAAATTTTTGAAAATTTTGAAAAGTTCTTAGAAACTGAAAAGTTGAAGAACTTAAGCCGTAAAGAAAATAATGGAAGTTGAGTTGATTAGTTAAACAACTTTCAGCTTCGTTCCTTTTCGGGGACGAAAAGTTTTAAGTGGGGGAGATTGTAATAACCCGGAAATCTGAGCCAATTTAAATTTTTTATTTTGGCAATTTTAGCGAATTTTGATTATTTAAAATGATTTATTTTAAATAATAACGACGATAAATTTATTTTGAATATAATTCGAACGTATATATTTATTTGAATCGTCGTTAGAATATAAATAATTATTTATAATTATAAAAGGAACTGAAAATGGCGCGGTAGCTCAAAAATTCGATTTCAAAATTCAAATGAATGTGCAGGATTCAAAATAAACCGGATTTTAGTGAAACCAAAAATATTTGAATCTAATTGAGAATATCTTTTCCATGAATCCGAAAAATTGAAATTTCATAGTGGGGATAAAAAGTTATGCCCAGTTGAAAATTCAGAATAGTCGCTATAGAATTCTGGCCCTTAAAAATGGAAATTTTGCAAACGACCTCGGTTTTCGACGAAACCACTTTTGTTGGATCCGGGATGTCAAATTATTGCTAGGTTTCAAAATTCATAATTTTCTGAATCAATATGTGAGTGTGGCAAAGGAAAACGCGTTTGACCAGTCTTAGTCGATTTTAATCGACTGGAAAATAGCCATTTTTCAAATGATCTCGGAATTTGACGAAATTAGTTTTGTTAGGACCGTATCATCAATACGAAGCTAGAAAATATTTTTCGGGAATTTTTAGGGTTAGTATGTAGCCCCGGTAAATTGAAATGTGCGTTCAAATTAAATATATAGATTTATATTTTGATTTTGACGAAAACTGATCGAAACGGCCAAATCAGCTTATGATACATATCCCATTGTGTTCGAAATGGGGGTAATTAGCTATGGACGACAAGCGGTAGGTTCGATTTTGAGTTCGAAATTAAAAGTCAGCATTTAGGGTTTGGAAAATAAATAATAAAATAAATATATTCATAAACCCCCCCTGGTTCATTTCTATTTTCTCCAATCAGAAAACCGCCTCCTTCCCAAATCGACCAAATCCCGTTGCCTTTCCCTTTCAGCCGCGCCGCTAGAGGTGAGCTCCCCCTCCGGCCGTCGAGCGCCACCCCGTCCCCCCTCCTCCTCCACGCCACCTTCTCCTTCCCTCCCTTCTTCTAAAATCGAACGCGACCCAAAACCCACGCCTCTGGCCATCCACAGCCCGTCGCGACCACCTACAGCCAGCCCCACGCCTCGCATAGCCTAGCGCCGTCCCCCACCGCTGACCACCGACGGTGAAACCCCCCTCCTCCATAAAAATATGATTTTTATCCTTTTTAAGTATATTCCTTCAATCCTTGAGCTTCCCGAACCTCCTCCGAACACCAACAGCGACCGTGGACCCTCTTCCCTCTCCATTCGACGACTGTGAGTTTTTATTTCAGTTTTTAATTTATTTACGTGATTAAAAATATGATTTTTCCTACGGTTTTAATATAAAAATGTGATCTTTCTTATACATGAAGTGGTTATATGGAAGTGCGATTTTTATAAGTAGAAAGGTCGGATTTTTAATAAGAAAATATTACATTTGTACCATAGAAAAGATTATATCTTTATAAAGGAAAACATTATATTTATATGATAAGAAAGATATGATTTTTAGCATAAGAAAAATATGATTTTTATATAGTAGAGATAACAAAAATATGATTTTTATATAGTAGAGATAACAAAAATATGATTTTTATATAGTAAAGATAACAAAAATATGATTTTTTATATAGTAGAGATAATAAAAATATGATTTTTATACAGTAGAGATAATAAAAATATGATTTTTATATACTAGAGAATATGAAAATGAGATTTTTATATATGTAGTGAATACGGGAGACGAAACTGACAAAAGGCGAGCACAGCAAGATTTCCTACATACAAAGAGTCGTGGCGTTTGGTTTAGCTAGTCGGTGAGAACTCCTCACTTTTATTTTTATTTCTAGTTTGAAATATATACTAGGATGCAGACGGTGCTTGGTAGCACCCGACACCCGTCGTCCACAGACCATGGATGACTTGTTTGTTTGATTTTTGTGTTGTGAAATTTGATTGTGTGATATAGAATGAAATAAAATATTTTATAGTGGAAAATATTTTATAGTTAAAAATATGATTTTTAACGTGTATATAAAATAAATAGTAATAAACAAATCGGACGATTTGTTTATATACACTGATTTGACTGATATTGATTGGGACGATAAATTTTACACATCGCCCAACTGCACAAATAAAATCTGTGTTTGTTGATTTGAAACCCCACACGGGTATTGGGATGATATTTGACGTACACTAATCCCGATTGTTTAGTTGTATGTCAATCGATGGGTTGATAGACTGTGTAAGCGTTAATTATTTATATTTAATGCTTATGCAGTTGAGTGGCGCACTCTGGATGATGGCTGATGATTTATCGTTGCTGTTATATACATGTGTTGTAGGGAATCCATATAATTAACGTTATATGGTAATTGATTGGGCCTCATTCCAATTTGGAAAATAAGAAATATAAATTCATGTGTTGAATAGAAATATAAATTCATGTGTTGAATAGAAATATAAATTCATGTGTTTAATAGAAATATATATATTCATGTGTTGAATAGAAAAATAAATATTCATGTGTTGAATAGAAATATAAATTAATGTGTTGAATAGAATAAATATTCATGTGTTGAATAGAAGTATAAATATTCATGTGTTGAATAGAAAATTAAATATTCATGTGTTGAAGAAAATATTCATTTGTTGAAAAGAATAACGAAGTTATTGAAATATATAAAGCCGTGTTGGTCAGATATGCGCCATTTTGACGTAAACGATATTTATATCGATTTTATTCATTTTTATAATGAATATAGAAAAGGAAGTGATTTCAAAATATAATGTTTTGAAAATATTATCATTTATAGATTAATGATATGGAATATTCAATTTTGATTTGAAATTGAATTTGAAGTTGAAATCGTTTTGAAAACGAATTTTAAAACGATTTATGAAATACGTTTTGAAAGAAAATCGACGAGATATATAATATATATATATATATATATATATATATATATATATATATATATATATATTGGCCTGAATAGAACGCGCCGCGCTGCGGCAGTTCGTGAATTTCGGCCATTGACTTCGAATGGACGTTACGGGAGATCCAACCGTCGGATTCTCCTAAAACCAGAACCGCTGGGTTCGTATCGAAAAGAGCTTTCTAACGAATATTAGAGATTTAAAATCTAACGGTTGGATTTGGAATTATGTCCAAATCAAATTTGGAAAAGGTCGTTGTAAGTGCAGTTCGATGGCCGTTGATGGAAATCGACTGTACGGGCCTTGATAAAATTATTAAAAATAGTAATAATTTGTGTAAAATCATAAGAAATGATTTGTGAAGAATTGGGTTGAAAAATTCTAAATTTGAAAAGAAAAAAATAGATTTTTATCGAAATGAACTAGTTTTGAACTAGAATTATAATCCATTTATTTTTAATAAATAAATTGGATTTGAAATGGCTTTAAAGGTAATCAGAATTTCCAATGATTGAATTGGAATGGATTTGAATCGAAATTGTCTTTGGAATATTTCGATGTTGGATTTTGTGATTATACAGATATTGTTATGAAAGTTTGAAAGATATATTTATATCGTTATTTCCAATACGATATTTGTGGATCGTAGAATTTGATATTGAATATAAGCCGATATATTTTCTATTCAGAGTTTTGTATTTAATATCAAATGGGATTTGGGTTTGTCGTGAATGGTGTCTTCATTAACACTGTTCTTAAACCCAGTTGAGAAAAAGACTAAATCTTTTTATTTAGATTTAATGAAGTATACCAATTAAATGGTATTTAATTGGAATTGAACAGAATGTGATCTTGGGTTTATCGTGATCCGTGTTTTAAATGACCTTGGTTCTTTAACCCAGTTAAAGACAGGATGTGATTTCCCAAGTTAAATAATCATTGATAGTGATTATTGGGAAGATTAAAACCAAGTGGAGTTTTAATGAATCTTTAATTAGATTGAAATAATCGAGAATGGAGTATCACCAGTTTTGCTCCAGGCGATAGTTAAATCTTTAATTAGATTTGAACGTGAAATGGTAATTGAATTTACCGATAACACCGTGGTGTTAGATATGATGTATTACCAGTTTTACTTCATGGGATGAATAGGTTGGGATTGGGAAATAAAATAAATGATTACTTCGGTGTGGTTCGCTAATCCCGACCAATTTGAATTGATATTCAAAAGAAGATTAAAGAATAAATTTAAAGAATAAATTTAAAGAATTTATCTTTGATAAAATTAATGGGAACTTTTCCAAAGTACAAGAATATTTGAATAAAAGAATATTCTGAATTGGAATGAGGCATATGTTGTGTTTGTGTAACACTTGTTTATTATATACGTGAGTTATTCAGAAAGACCGGGTTTATCCCATTCTGAATAACTGATTCGACGTGGTGTCGAGGATGAAGACGGTGGTTGAAGACCGGAGGTCTTCACATCGTTTGGGTGATTACTGATGATCTTGATTAGGCTGTACACCCAAGAGGAGGGAATCAGTTGGTGATCGTCTAGACGTACTTGGAGATCGATGGATATGCGAGGTACAAGGTGCCTCCGGTTTCGTTCAGACCCAGAACGAACTTGTAAATGGACCGTGTGTCTGACATTGGATTTTATTCTGTGTGATTGATTTCTATTAAATATATATCTGTTTGGCGGCAGAGAATTTATTCTCTTGCTTAACGCCCTTCTCTGAGACGTACGAGCTCACGGGTTATATATTGATGGATATCAATTGCATGGAGTGAATTGTCTGTGTGGCATGCCTAAGTGACAAATGATCAAGGCTTTTGTTGAAAAGAAGAGTCTTGTGGTTGATGATCAAAGCACGACCTGTGTGGCATAGCTTTGTGTAACGTTGATTCGCGAGCCTCGCACCCTGGTTGTGAACCAGAAACGAGAGAGGACCTTAGGGAGGGCATGCGTTTCCTTCTAGCTAGGGTGGTGTCAGTGACCTACCTGCCCTGACATTTATATTATTTTCACCTGTGTGGTTGTTGCTGTTGCGAGGTGCCTTAGATATATCGGTGACTATGTGGAGCCGATGGAGTCATAGGACTCATTTACGCCCCAAAGGGCGGGGAAACGCAGTGTTCAGGCATTTTAATCCACATCGGTGGACCGGCCCTGTCGCTCCAAGGGTCACTAGAGCTCTGATCCTGAGGCTCGGGCTAGACAGTCTCGAATCGGTTGAGGACGATCCCTTGCCTCGGTTCACAGATGGAAATCCAACTGCCAAATACGACACCGTGCGGTTTTGATTGTATACCTATATATGGCGACATAGTGGTATGGGGCACTTATGCCGTCTATGATTGATACTTACGATTGAAATTGTTTTGACACTATACACTTATAGTAATAATAAAACATGAAATTTAGCGTATCAAGCATTCTTTGGCTATTATAAGGTAAAAACCCTATCCTCCGGCTTGTGTTGCATTGTGTGATGGGAACTGGGTCTTATAATAGCTTCATTTTTCTTTATTTAGCATTGCGCTGTTGTTTTATGCACTGGTATTCTTAGGAGGAAACCCATTCCGTGTTATACGGCGTGGTCCCTTGATTTACCTAACTTTAAAATAAGGATTAATAATTGTTTTAGTTCTCACACCAGTCACATGACTGACCTGGAGTTTATTGTTTTAACCTAAACTCTGGGTGCCCTTATTTGGACACGGGCAGCTAGTAGTTTTGGTTTTGCAGATTTATATTCACAGGATCCTGATTTACTGCTGGAATGATATCCGGAAAGCTCTGTATCCGTATATCTCCTTCTGGTTGTGTTTTGTATTATTTCCGCTGCGATGTATTTAAATGTAATTTAAATCTCTGATATTTTCTATGTAATATTTATTCATACTCTGTATATTCTTGTATTCTGATGGAATTGTTGTAATAAGCAATGAAATGTTCTTCTGTTTGCGTCCCGATCTGTTTTGTCCTCAAAGCAATCCGGGCTTTCCTTACCGGGGAAATTCGGGTCGTTTCACCTAGGGTTTGGTCATTTTTTTAATTTTCTTATTTGTGAACGAGACGAAAAATAATGAAAATCGATGGCCTCTTTCTTTTATTTGCATTGATCCATACGGCTAGGGTTTTACCATTACCAATACCCATTTTTCCCTTAGATTCTTATTTGCCTTATAATTGGAATAACACTTGAGCTCATGTTTAAAACACTTGAACAAAGTTTCAAGTTACACGCCATATATAAATAAACATGTATATTTTTTTCCATAATTTTAACCATGTACAATATATATATATATATATATATATATATATATATATATATTCATTACATACACACAATTGAATTATTTATTTATCCCAAATGTATACATAGGTTTAATTATAATTAGTATAATTTAAGGTCACTAAATTCTGGGTTCTCACAAAATCAAACAAAATCATAATATATTCAAATTAGAAGCAAATTTCAGATATTCGAATGATGGATTTACGATGGATTTTATAAAATTGATAGATTTTTAAAACATATGAATTTCAGTTATTTTCAAACAAAATTTTAAAAAATGAGCACAAAATAGCGATTGATTTGGACTATGGTTATAAATTCAAATCAAGTGACAAAATCCAATAATTGTAAATTCCAAAAATTATCAATTAAAAAATCATAAAATATTAACACATTTCACAATTTAGAAAAATGGATTGATAGGATAGTTTTTACATAACAAGGAGGATTTAATATATATATATATAAAAATTTATTTTCTTTTCTTTTTCTTCAATTTTATTTTCAGAGCACACTAACCATGCATAGTCTATAAGGAATTTTAAACGGGATCAGTTGGAACTTAAATTATAAGTAATCTCTAAGCATGCATGACCATATCTAGGTTTTTTTTAAATGAGGTTAGAGAAATACTTATTATATAAAAATCTCCTCAGTATATAAAACCAAAATGAATGACAGAATCATGGTAAGTATAGAGATGGTTGTGAAATAAATTTCTTAATTAATCATATTATGATATATGTTCAACCATAAAGGGATTTTTGAAAAAAAAATCAATTATCTCTTATTCTGAAGGAAAATAACATAGTCACATTTCCATTCACAATTTTTGAAACTGTATATTCTTTAATGATGAAAAAAATAAACTCTCCATATTAAATAAAACCATGATGGATCATGGATGACAGAAAGGTGATAGGAAAAGAAGATATTTGTGAAATCACCGCCAATTTAAAGATATTATAAAAATATGTTCAAACATCATGAGAATTTAAATAAAATCTCCTCTTGTTGTGAATTATACTATAGTCACATCTCATCACAATTTCATAAATCTAATAATATGAGTTCCAAATATAGTACAATTTGGTTACTAATTTCAATTTTGAATAAATAACCAAAAATGATTTTAAAATTGAAAATATCAATTACAAGTGGGATTCTGAAAGAACTTTCCAAGTTGAAAATAAATTTTAAAAATCAAACAGTTGAATGTGAAAATTTTTAAGACTTCCAAAAACTGATATCACTTGTAGGTCCTAATGTCCGTATTTACAATGAAGTCTATACACATATCATGCAGTCATTAAATACACATAAAATATTTTAGTTTCTTTTATCACAGTAGCAGTCATCAATTTCTGAACAAGATTCACAAGAGACTTTTTCAGAATATTTATAGCAAAAACAAGTGACAATAAATGAATCAAGATTAAAAGAAAGTTATTTGAAATCACTTGAAGAGATGTGTAAATTTCAAGGTTCAATAAATCAATCATGCAAGATTATTAATTTCAAATCCAAGTAGTGTGTGAGATTCAAGATATCGACAATTTCAAATGATTTAAGAAAATCAAATATCCAAGCCAAATAATCATGATTTAAAAATGAGTTTCAAGATGTAACACGACAATCTATGCCACATGATTTTCAATTCAAAATAGTCAAGCCCATCCAAAACCCAATGAAATTATCACAACATAAATATAGTAGTGTGCTGTAATGAGTGTAATTTTTCAAGTCTTTCCAAAATGAATTAGAAGAAACTCAAAAATAGCAAAGATGTGTGAAATTTCAATAGCTTTTAGATCATCTAAAAATTTAGAATTCTGAATAATAGTGTTCAAGATGTGATAAGAATACTTCAGCACTGTTAGGAATTCAGGAATCAACCAGAAAATTAAAATTCAAACCAATTGCAGAAAATTTACAATTTTAAATTCAAAATCTGGAAATCATCAAAACATGAGAGTTTTAGATATATGAATTTAATTTCCAGAAAATCAAGAATTTTGCAACTTGAAGTTTAAGAAGCTTAGAATAAGTCAAAAAAATGTGGCAAAGTCAAACTGAAATCAGTATTAATAGAGAGGAGGATAGAAGAAAGAATAGAAGGAGGAATAGAAAAAAAAATAGAAATAGAAAACAGATGTGAGTTCAGAAATCATACCTGATTTACAATAAACATTATGGATCTCCAACTCAACAACCATGGCTAAGGAACACTGAATGATTCAAAAACATGAAATAACTTGAATTCGACTTCTCTTTCTGTAACAACCCGTATTTCGATAACATGTTAAGACGAGAATCAAGGCATAATTTAATTTTAAATTCTGAATCAAGTAAAATGGGCTATGCCATTGCGTTCGTCTCGGAAAAATACGCGAAATAGAGTCTGAGCTTTCGAGAATCGGAGTCCGTATGACCAAGTTATGGTCCGACGAAGTTTTCAGAAAATTCAAGTTCAAAAACGAGTTCTAATTTGGAAAATTTGGCCTAGAAGGCTAGGCGGGAAAATTCCCGCCAGCCACCCCAAGTCGACAGGGCTGTCGACTTGGAAGTCGACATGGCATGACCCAAGTCGACAGCCCTGTCGACTTGGGTGTCGACTTATGGTGGCCGGGCAGTTTTGCCTGGTGCACCTGTTTTCTGTTTTGGCTAGGTTTTTGGGCCTGGTTCGAAATCTGATGGTTCAGGTTGATCCTATGGTTAATCTAAGGGTCCTAACTAATCCTAATCTCTATAAATAAGCCCCTAACCCTCTCCTAAAATCCTCATTATTCATTCATGCAACTAAACTATGCCAAAATTGCTCCTCTCATGGCCTCCACTCAAAACCCTAGCCTCCATCCTCTTGCCCAAAGTTTCTATCTTCATTTCTATGAGAGGTTTCATGATCATGTGAGTGTTAGAGAGTCTCTATGTTAGTATGAGAGCTTCTCAAGTTGATTTCAAGGCTAAAGCTTTGATCTTTGTTCATCAAGATGGGGTTTTTATTGATTTGGAGCTTTCATCTTTGGGTTTTTGGATGATGGCATGCATAGGCTTTGTCTCAATCTTTAATTTAATCGATTTGTGCCTTCATAGCAATGTAAGCCCTTTCCCTACTCTTAGATATTAACTATGAAGTTAAATGTTCATGTTGCAAGTTTGGGTTTGATCATTAAGTATGATACATGCTATCATGTCATGCAAGTTTATGAAGTCATTATCTTGATCTTGTGGGCTAAAAGCTACAACCTTTATGTTGAAATGTTGCATTATGCAACATGAGAACCCTCATAACCTTTATGTCAACTTGCATATGAAGTCATAACCCTTATATGATGATATATGCGGGTTACTAGTCATCATTCCATGTCTTTTGTCACCATGATTCGCTTATGTGCCAAGTTTGGGTTTATGCATGTTTTTGAGGCTTAAGAATGTAACATGCAAGTTAATGAACACATGTGTGCCTCATTTGCCACCATGATTAACTTGTGGCTTAATATCCATTTTTGTCATGCCTTTGCCAAGTCTCTTCTTTTAATCCATTACGTTGTTGCGAACGTATATGCGAGTTTAAAAGCGTTGGGTTACGTTATGGGTAATTTCTAATGACATGAAAATATAACTTAAAAACATGACTTGAAATATAACATGGAAGTTGACATGTAAGTATGCTTGAAAATATGAAATTGGGAATTTACCTATTAAGTTAGGTCTACCCATACTATGGAATTGGGAATTTACCTATTGAGTTAGGTCTACCCATATTCTTAAGAAAACTTGAATATGAACATGACACTAGACTAAACATGAAAGTGACCAACTCGAGGTTGGGTTGAGTTTGCAACATAAAGCTACCCGGAACCGACCGGCCTAACTAGTAGTTGCAAACAATAGGACCCAATGTGAGAAGTTGGTCATGTTGTGCTTGAACCCGAGGTTAGACCAAGTTGTGGTGTAAAGCTACCCGGAACCGACCGGCTTAACTAGTAACCACAACAAAGTCTAATGTGAGAGGTTGAGGTGCATTAAGTAATTAATGCCACATGATACGGTTAAGTAAGTTTCCTTAATGACACTTAACCGTATAATACAGTTAATGGATGGGGTTAAGTTAACTTAGACTTAACTAATCTAAACATGGAAATCGGATGGGGTTAAGTTAGCCTAGACTTAATTAATCCAACTTGGTAGTTTAAGGGGGTTAAGTTAAACACTTAACTAATCTAACACGATGATTTGATGTGGTTAAGTGACCTATACTTAACCAATCTAACTCGTTAATTTGATGTGGTTAAGTTAACCAATACTTAACCAATATAACGTGAAAACATGATAAGGCTAAGTCACGAATCGCTTGAATACACTTGACCGATTTGACTAAGTAAATTGATAGGGTCAAGTTAATATATACTTAACCAATCTAGAATGATAATTGGACGAGGTTAAGTCGTGAATTGCTTAATATACTTAACCAACTTGACACATGGTTAGTAGGGTTAAGTCTTGAACTTGGATACTTAGCCAATTTTGACATGATTTGTAGACGGATTAAGTCATGAACTTAAGTGACACTTAATCCATTATATAAACCCTAGTTCAGAGAATTAGGTGGATAACCGTAATTAACAAGAATAACGGGAATAAGCTAAGTGGTAAACCTTAGTTGGAGAATAGCTAAGTAATAATTCTCAGTCAAGGAATTTTGGACTAGTTCATAGATTGGATGAGTAACCCGATACGGTAGGTCATCGTTTAAGCACACGAGTAGGAGCAAGTTATCTGATTTAGATAAAGGCTCCAGCGAACTGGGTAACGAAGCAGCGGCTTCGGGGAACGTGAGGATATTCTTGGTATCCCTCTGTGAGCTGCCAGGTGATCATACTAGGCTCATGAGAGGTTAAGGTCTGCGTTAGAAGAACCATGAGTATGCCTTGGTTGCTATACGAGCGACCTAAAGACGGGGATGGATAGGGGATAGTCGACGATACACGGTAGTGCCCTAGATAGCATTTCGTCAGGCTACCTACCATCTTTGGTCAAGCGTGTACGTACGGAAAGGCAGAGAACACCCAAAAGACCATAATTGCTATCTAATTATGGTTGCGGTAAGGCTAGGATTGTGGGTTGGCCAGTAGTGTGTTCTCATACAGGATTTATCCTGTCTTGTCTTTCACTAGTTGAGGGAGTGGTCTCGTGGGACCATAGCCACGTATAGGAAAAACAAACCTTAGCATCTGCATCGGCAGATAAATCGAAAGCTCCCGACCGAGTCCTGTATTTCTTGATCTGCCCTGTAACAGGACTCGGATGGCACGATGTGATACATGTGCATACAGTCATGGAAAAACGATTCACGATGAATGCGTGGGAAAAAGGGCGCGGTTGACGGTTAGCGTAATTCCTAGTGGCCCTGGGTGGTTGAACCCAAACCGAAATAGGAAAACGTGCAATAGGTAAGCATAATCACTAGTGGTCCTAGGTGGCATAAGTCCTAGTTGCACAAACGATGATTCATGCTGGGAAAGCCTAGCTAGGTCTAGGGTAACAGTCCAAACGAGCTTAAGGATCATGGAATTACATTGGAGTAGTATAGAACCTCATGGGAAAGCCCGTACGGTCTACGGCAAGGAACTGAACATTTACATGGAAAGAAACACACGAGTTGAGTAACCTATAAATGCGATATATTAGGTTGACATGAACCATTACACGACTTTTGAGTAAGGGTCATTCATGGTTAACACATGATACGGTGGGGATACTAGTATGGTAGGTGCAGAGCTAAAATACAGGATAGATACCATGGGACGTTATACGTGATAGATATCTTGGGGATATTATACTTGATAGGAACCTGACGATGGGATACCTTGTTTTATCTTGACATCGTAATTTATCATGACACCTTAGTTTATCTGAGTTCAGTAGTTCATCCTGTTATTTTGATTTAGCTTATCTATCTTGTCATCATGCTTATGTTCATCTCAGTTTCTCATGTCAGTTAACTTTACTAGTTTTTATGCTGATAGTAGATAGGGCTTACTCAGTCTTTTTGACTGACCCGTTTTGTTTCGCTTCTTGTCTTCCGTTTCCCCCCCAGGTTACAGGGAGGAAATACTGTTGTTTAATTCGGACTTTTTCTGCTTGAAGGTCATCATGGATGGCTTGGACTTTTCTTGGCTATGGCTACTTTACTGTTTTACTTGGGGAATAATTTTCGAAAATGTCTTTATGCTTCTTTACTATTGCAAGACAGGTTTTGATGTACTCTGATGTAAAAGGCTTTAGACCTTATTTATTCATGTTATGAAAGTTTGATTTTACTTCCGCTATTTTATATGTTCTGTCTTGTGATATTTCTGTGCATGTTTACCAATAATGCCCCTCTAAAGCTAGTGCATTCCTTTGCGAGTGACCCTAGCGGAGGCGGGGTATTACACTTTCACAACGTGATTCCTCAGCCTCCTCCGGTACCTAACTTTTGATAGAATCAAGTGGTCAAACAAAGGTTGTTTTACCACTCATAGCTTCGTTTACACGTTTTGGTACCCAAACTCATTTAAATAACAATCCATCAAAATTTACCAATGTGCCATTAGGAACCCAAATTTGTTTGAATTTAACCAAGCTCGTTTTGTTTCCTTTTTGGACCCAGACTCGTTTAATTGGATTGTTACAAGACAAGAACTTATCACGCTTATGTTCGAAAAATCCTTTGGAATAATTAGAGTTCAGATTCTCAGTTCTATCTTTTCCAAAGCAATTTAAAGGATTTTTTGAATCATTTGAATTTCATTTTTCAAGCTCATCAATTTTTCCAAAACCAAGACCATTTTTATTTCTAATAGAAAACTAATTTTTCAACAACATATTCAAAGATTTTTCTCTGGTTGAAAATCTTTTCAAACTCATTTAAGACAGTTGATTTTGTATTTCAAAAGATCATTCTCGTTTAACATCTTAGAACAACGGTTGATCGAAATTTGTCTCTCTTGGGCATCTTTTTGTTTTAAGATCGAATTTCCATTTTCAAGCATCTAATTTTTGGCTTTAGACTAAGAAATCTCAATTTCAAATCTATTACGCATTTCAATGTTTTTCAAATTCCTAAAATTTTCCAATTGTTTTTTCAAAATCATTGTAACAACCCGGAAATTCTGAGCCAATTTAAATTTTTTATTTTAGCAATTTTGATGAATTTTGAATATTTAAAATGAATTATTTTAAATAATATCGACGAAAATTTATTTTGAATAGAATTCGAACGTATATATTTATATACGTCATCGTTAGAATATAAATAATTATTTATAATTATAAAAGGAATTGAAAATGGCGTGGTAGTTCGATAATTCGATTTCAAATTTCAAATGAATGTACCGGGTGCAAAATAAACCGGATTTTGGCGAAACCAAAAATATTTGAATCTAATTGAGAATATCTTTCCAACGAATCCGGGATATCAAAATTTCATAGCGGGAATCAAAAGTTACGTCCAGTTGAAAATTCAGAATAGTCGCTATGGAATTCTGGCCCTTAAAAATGGAAATTTTGCAAACGACCTCGGAATTCGACGAAACCACTTTTGTTGGATCCGCGATATCAAATTATTGCTAGGTTTCAAAATTCATAATTTTCTAAATCAATATGTGAGCGTGGCGAAGGAAAACGCGTTTGACCAGTTTTAGTTGATTTTAATCGACTGGAAAATGGCCATTTTTCAAACGGTCTCAGAATTTGACGAAATTAGTTTTGTTAGGACCATATCGTCAATACAAAGCTAGAAATTTTTTTTTGGGAATTTTTAGAGACTGTATGTGGCCTCGGTAAATTGAAATGTACGTTTAAATTAAATATTTACTGATTTATATTTTAATTTAAAGAAAAATTGATTCAAATAGTT
Organism: Allium sativum; assembly: GCA_030737875.1. Lineage (NCBI taxonomy): Eukaryota > Viridiplantae > Streptophyta > Magnoliopsida > Asparagales > Amaryllidaceae > Allium > Allium sativum. The sequence continues at coordinate 461,853,261 of CM060920.1, forward strand.
GAATTGGCTTACGATACATATCCCATTGTGTCCGGGGTAGGGGTAATTAGCTAGGGGCGACTCTCGTTGGGTTTGATTTGAAATTCGTGGTGTTAAACAAGTATTTTCGAAATTAAATAAATATAAAAATATATAAATGGTCAAACCCTAGTTAATGGTCAAACTAAGAATTCGCGGTCAACAGCTCAGAAACCCGCCTCCCTCTCAAATCGACGGCGAAAATTTTCTCCCTTTCCTCCTCTCCGATCTCCCCAACGCTTGAGAGTTAAAACCAACTATGAAGAGGAATCCAAAGCTCTCTCTGAGCTCTTCGAATCCAGATGAAGATGATCGAAGATAACGCATTGTAGAGCTCGATTTTTGGCCTTGAATCAGCCAATTTCGCATGCCGTTCTTGGCGCAGTGGCCCCATCGAGCAGGCCGCCATCCCTAGCGGTGATTGGCGACGTCTAGCCGCCCCATGTGGCACCTTCTGATCTATCTTCGATGCTTCAGGTGGCATGAAAAAATCAAACCCTATGTTTGAGCCTGATGTTGGAAACACAACCGACGTTGTGCAGAAGGAAGATGAAGATGCAGTGTAAATTTTTAAACCTTTAATTAATTTAATTAAATAGCATTGTTTATTTTTCTAATTTGATTAAAATAACGTTGTTTTATTCTTCAGATTAGTTCTAAATATGAAAAAGAAGAAGAAAACTTTGATTTAAAATTAGTATTGTTTTAAATATAGATTAAAAATGTTGTTTTTAAAAATAAAATAACATGATATTGAAAATAGGATTTTTAATAAATATAGCATTGTGAAAATAAAATAAAAATTCGATTTTTACATAAGAAGTAGTGGAACAAAAATTCGATTTTTACATATAAAATTGTAGAATAAAAATTCGATCTTTACATATGAGGTAGCGGTATAAAAATCCGATTTTTACCTATATGGTTTCGATATAAAAATGTAATTTTTTTCTATATAGTAGCCGTATAAAAATGTGATTTTTATCCAAATAAGCGTTGGAATAAAAATGTGATTTTTATTTATGAACAGCGTGGAATGAAAGAGTTGGAACTTTGGGCAAATCCAGACTGTTCTGAATTTCAGAAATAAAGAATGGAGGAGTGGAATCCAAAGGTGAGAACTCCTCACTTTTATTTCTAATTTTCTAGTTTAAAATATATACTAGGATGCAGACGGTGCTTAGCAGCACCCGACACCCGTCGTCCACAGACCTTGGATGACTTGTTTGTTTGGTTTCTATGTTGTGAAATTTGATTGTGTGATGTGGAACGAAATAAAATATTTTATAGTGGAAAATATTCTATAGTTAAAAATATAATTTTTAACATGTATATAAAATAAATATTTATAAATGAATCGGACGATTTGTTTATATACACTGATTTGACTGATATTGATTGGGACGATAAATTTTACACATCGCCCAACTGCACAAATAAAATCTGTGTTTGATTGTTTGAAACCCCACACGGGTGTTGGGATGATATTTGGCGTACACTAATCCCAATTATTAAATTGTATGTCGATCGATTGGTCGACAGACTTTGTGAGCGTTAATTATATATATTTAATGCTTATGCAGTTGTGTGGTGCACTTTGGATGATGGTTGATTATTAATCATTGCTATTATATACATGTGTTGTATGGAATCCATATAATTAACATTATATGGTAATTGATTGGGCCTCATTCCAATTGGGAAAATAAAAAATATTATAAAATAAAGATTCATGTGTTGACGGTACTCATTTGTTGAGATTAGTCATATGGTGAAAGAAATATAGATTCATGTGTTAAATAGAATAAATATTCATTTGTTGAATAGAATAACGAAGTTATTGAAAAATATAAAGCCGTGTTGATTAGAGATGCGCTATTTTGACGCGAACGATATTTATATCGATTATATTCGTTTTTAAAATGAATTCGAATTGAATAGAATAGAAAATGAATTCGAATTGAATAGAATAGAATAGAAAATGAATTCGAATTGAATAGAAAAGAAAATGAATTGAATTGAAATTGAAATCGAATTGAATTGAATTGAAATTGAATAGAATTGAATTTGAATTGAAACCAGTTTGAAATGAATTTAAAACGAATTTATATTGGAAAAATTCAATTTTGATTTGAATTTGAAATGAAGTTGAAATCGTTTTGAAAACGAATTTAAAACGATTTATAAAATTCGTTTTTAAAAGGAAATCGATGAAGTATATATTATATATATCATATATATAATATAATGGCCTGAATAGAACGCGCCGCGCTGCGGCAGTTCGCGAATTTCGACCATTGACTTCGAATTGATGTTGCGGGAGATCCGACCGTCGGATTCTCCTGAAACCGGAACCGTTGGGTTCGTATCGAAAAGAGCTTTCCAATGAATATTAGAAATTTGAAATCTAACGGTTGGATTTGGAATTATGTCCAAATAAAATTTGGAAAAGCTCGCTGTAAGTGCAGTTCGATGGCCGTAGATGGAAATCGACTGTACGGGCCTTGATAAAATAATTAAAAATATCTATAACTTGTGTAAAATCAAAATAAATGATTTGAGAAAAACTGGGATGAAAAACTCCATATTTGAAAAGATAAAAATAGATTTTTATCGAAATGAACTAGTTTTGAACTAGAATTAAAATCAATTTATTTTTGAAATAAACAAATTGAATTTGAAGTGGGTTTTAAATAACCAGAATTTCTAATACATTTAATTTGAATTGAAATAGAATGTGATTTGGGTTTATCGTGGACTGTGCTTTAAATGACATTAGTTCTTTAATCCAGTAAAAGGAGTTTTAATGAATCTTTAATTAGATTGAAATATGAATTGATAATTTAAATTATCAAAATTTGGAAATGATCGAAAGGGGAGTATCACCAGTTTTACTCCTAGCGATAGTTAAATCTTTAATTAGATTTGAATGTGAAATGGTAATTAAATTTACCGATAACACCGTGGTGTTAGTTATGGGGTAATAACAGTTTTTCTCCATGGGATGAATAGGTTGGGTTTGGGAAATAAAATAAATAATTACTTCGGTGTGGTTCGCTAATCCCGACTAGTTTGGAAAACCATAATATGGTTTGAAATGATATCCAAAGGAAGATTAAAGAATAAATTTAAAAGAATTTATCTTTGATAAAATTAATGGGAACCTTTCCCTAGGAGTGTGAATATCTGAATAAAAGAATATTTTGAATTGGAATGAGGCGTATATAGTGTTTTATAGCACTTGTTGATTAAGATACGCGAGTTATTCAGAAAGTCCGGGTATAACCCATTCTGAATAACTAATTCGACGACGAGTCGAAGAGATTGAAGATGGTGCAAGACCGACGATCTTCACATCGAATGGATGGGTGCTACTGATGCTCACGACGGGAGTAGCTACCTTGAAGGGGGCTAAAGTAGTAGCCGTCCGGACGTACTTGGAGGTCGACGGGTATGCGAGGAAAGTGCCTACGGTTTCGTTCAGACCTAGAACGGACTTGTAAATGGATGGTGTGTCTGACATTGTATTCCTTTATATTGTATTCGTTGATCTCTGCTAAATATATATCTGTTTGGCGGCGGAGAATTTATTCTTTTGCTTAACGCCCTTCTCTGAGACGTACGAGCTCAGAGGTTATATATTAGTAGAAATCAGTGGTACGATATGGATTGATAGTGTGACATGCTGAGATGCAGTGATCCAGACTTTTGTTGAAAAGCAAAGTTTGGTCGATGATGATCAAAGCGCTGCTTTAATATAGCACGGCTTTGTGTATAGCGTTGATTCACGAGCCTCACACCCCGGTATGGTGTTAAACTGATGGTTTGATCAGTATGCTTTTTAGTGGATGGGCACCTTAGTGGTGTCGTGGATTCGGTCGACCGAGATTGAGCTTAGTGCTCAGAGGGATAGGGTAAGCGGTGTTTTCTCTCGCCGAGACGTAAGCCGCAGTGATACTCGATTTCCCAAAAGTGCGGATGTGCATTACGGTGTTTTCTCTCGCTGAGACGTAAGCCGTTTTAGATGTCACTACGTGATCGATCTTTCGAATCAGGAGCCACCATGATGGAAATCCAATTTCCAAATATGACATTTTGCGGTTTTGATTGTAGAGCATAGTATTGGCAACATGATATATGGTACTCATGCCGTCTATGATTGATACATTTATAAATTGTTTCCTTCACTTATAGTAATAATATAAGATGAAATTTCACGTATCAAGCATATTTGGCTATTATAAGGGAAAACCCTATCCTTCGGCTTGCGTTGCATTGTGTGATGGGACCTGGGTCTTATAATAGCTTCATTTTTCTTTATTTAGCATTGCGCTTTTTGTTTTCTGCCCTGGTATTCTTGGAAGGAAACCCGTTCCGTGTTATACGGCGTGGTCCCTTGATTTACCTAACTTTAAAAACAAAGATTAATAACTGTTTTAGTTCTCACACCAGTCCCATGACTGACCTGGAGTTTATTGTTTTAACCTAAACTCTAGGTGCCCCTATTTTCCACACGGGCAGCTAGTAGTTTTGGTTTTGCAGATTTATATTCACAGGATCCTGATTTACAGCTGGAACGATATCCGGAAAGCTCTGTATTCGTATATCTCTTCTAGTTGTGCTTTGTATTATTTCCGTTGCGATGTATTTAAATGTAATTTAAATCTCTGATATTTTTCTGTGTAATATTTATTCATACTCTGTATATTCTTTTATTCTAATGGAATTGTTGTAATATACAATGAAATGTTCTTCCGTTTGCGTTCTATTTTGTCTTGTCCTCAAAACGATCAGGGGTTTCGAACGGTCTTGGTCGGTTTAACGATCGATTCAGATCGAGCGAAATTCCTTGTCGTCACAATCATGATTTATTTGAATAATCTCAGATTTGTCATTTTTCAAAATAATGTTTTCATTTTCAAGGGATTTTATATTCTCTTTTATTTCAAGCAGTTATTTTTGAGAAGTCATACATTTTTTACACTTGAGATTTCTGATTCTCTCGGTTTCAATTTCAAGCTTATTCAGAATTTTTTTGGTTCTCAATATAAACTTCTTCTTAGCAATCTTATGTTTGGAACTTTTGGAAATCTTAAAATTTTCCAACTCTTTTTACAAGGTATTGCTTGTATAGATTAGCTCATCCTCCTTTTCTTTTGAACTCATAATTTGTTTTTCAAGCTATTGAAGATTTTCATTGAGATGAGCTGAATCATTTTTCAAATTGAAACAATTCTTGCAATCAAAGTTTGAAAATTTCTTGATATTTTCAAGTTTTAATTCCAAAATATTATTTTTTGTGATCAACTCAAGTTTTTCAGATTTTAGAGTTTTATTTTTAGATTTGAGACTATCAACAACATTTGTTAAATCATTACAAAGATGAATTAAATCTTTATATGAAAAGTCTCCGTTGTCCGAATCTGTGCACTTAAAGGCCCACTAAAGCCCCGAAAAATCCCCGCTATAGCCCGTAGCACCCTTCAACGGCTATGCTATTTCTGTTTAGCACTGATGAACAGTAGATTCGCTTTAAGCCCCGCTATTTTCCACTGCACCTGCTAAATCAATGCTTTTAGCACCCGCTTTAGCAATATTACTATATGAAGCTTGATTGACTAGTTTTCTTGTAAAACAAATCAATAAAATTAGTGTAAATAGATAATTTTAGCACATAAGTGTATAATATATGGTAGGCATCTATTATAGTCATCAATTGTAATGTGTGTAACCATGATATTATCATATAAGTTTAATAGATATAATATTCTTCTACACAAATGATGTGATAATGATAATTAATTAATTTTAAAATACTTATTTTTGCAGTTATTGCAACCTTTTTCACCTTCGTTATATCCCCGCTATTTCTCCGCTTTATTGCCACTGCACCTTTTTACACTTTCACCACTACAGAACCACTAAGCGCTTTAACTACACAGGTTCGAATCATCACCTATTGAGTCTCCATCATCTGTAAATCCTATTAATCATATTTTTGAACTTGAGTTGACCTTTGAGGGTTTTGAGCTCTTGTTGTCCTTTCTTCCATACTTTGCAGCGAGAGTTTTCCAGATATCCTGCACAGTTAAACAATGTGAGACATGGTTAAACTGTTCAACTCAGATAAAAATATATGATATGCACATCATGCGTATTGATAACTTTATTGTTCTTATCTAGCATATCTCCCATATTGATAATAATATTCCAATATTTAGTATGAATAGATTTTAAATAGAATTCCATTTTTAATTTCCAATTTAAAGTTTTGTTCCATTGAAAATAGTTGGAATATTACTGGACTGACTCTCGCTATACTGACAACTAGGGGAAACCATGACTCTAGAGTATATAAAAAAACCTTCTCTGATAACACTTGCATGATCTTGATTAACTATAGAGGGGGGTGAATAGGTTTTATTGCAATTTTACTAAATATCAAACTTATCAAAGCGTAGGTTGCAATAGAGAAAATAAATGGCACAGATTTTACCCGGCTTTGGCAAACCCTGCCTACTGCCGCATTTCCCAAGGTTTTTACTGGAATTAAAACAATCTCTATGTTTACAAATTACCTGTAAACTCACGACACCCTCTCCCAACTGTTCTAATCGTACTCTCAAAACAATGCACTGATCTTTATCCCCAAGATCAAATTTTCCATGTATTACAAATCTGTAACTCGTAAAGTCTAACCATAAATCCTATAGATAAACACCCTAGTTTACAAAAAAATTAGAAAACTGTAGAATGTTTACAAAAGAAAATATAACTAAAAATAACAGCAAAAACAAAACCCCCTTTTGTATAAAAATAGCCAGTCCCCCCTTTTTAATTTGTCCCTTGAATAAATGAATCTCTGGCTTCCTTCTTTCTTCAATGGCAACCGACTCTCTATAACTAGGGTTTTGTGATCTTCTTCCCAAATTGCAATGTTTAAACAGAGTTATTAATTCTCTAGATGCTTCGAATGTCATTGCTTGCTTGTTGATGATTTGGGCTTCAGCTTACGATCGAAACTTGTGAGTAATTCAGAATTTAATTTCTTTTGCTCTCGAATTGGTTGCATTGTTTCGATTAAAAATGCCAATGATGAATCATGTGTATTTATAGCAATTACAAACCCCTTAATCTTTGATTTCATGTGTGTTGATTTAGTCTAGATTGAATGTCGTGGATGCTTGATTGGATTATGTGATTATATGGAAACTTGTTAATTCATCCTTGCCAAAACATTGATCCTTCGATTACATTGATTAAAAACACGCCTGATGTATGTAATCGAGTTTATGTTCACTGTGCATTCCCGAAACAAAATTTTCTTGGCGTAAAATAATGTTTGTGTGAATTTCTGGAATGTTTTGAAATTAAGGAAATAATTCTTTCCACAAATAACACATGCTTATATCTTCTTGCGAAATTATCCAGTTTTGAAATTGAATTTCTTGCCAATTTTACATTTGCAAATTTCTGGATAGTATTAAAATATATTGCCAAATATATTCTTTGATTTTGCTGATTGGAAAAACATATTCTTGCATGATTAACAAAACCTTTCCCAAAATTTAAATTGCCAGTATTTCACTTTTTGCCTTTTTTAATACAAATGTCTGTTCGAAATCAAAATTCCATGCACCTGCTCGAATTAGAAAAATTCTTCCTCTCTCTTTTTGCGTTGACCAATACTGATAAGTATAGATGCTTGCACTCATCCCTTTCCTCTGTTCACACTTTCTTTTGTATATTCCTCATGTGCTTGATTTCGATTCTTTGCATGTCTTGAAAATTTGCACTTGTCCACTACATGTAATCAGATAAGAATAGATTCTATATTTGAGTCTTGTCACTGCGTTTGAGTGTTGTTGTTTTGACACTATTTGTTTGTATATGAACATGCACCATTTCACTTGAGCCTGCATTTGTTCCATTTGTGCATCATGCATGTACATGCATATGTACACTGCTTCCATGTGTACTTATTGCTGAACCATTGAACCACTATGTATGGTATTTCTGCCTCTATGTGACCTTGCATTATGTGTTGAGCTTTGTTTATGTGTTGCTGCTTTTGTACTTGGACCTTGTATGTGTGCTTTCACTTTTTTGTACTCTGTTGTGCTTTGTTCTTGTGCACTTGGCATATTAGTGTTGTTGTTGCCATATAGAACTGATCTTATCTTTGCTTTGAGTGTTGAACCTTTGTGTACATGTGCAATCCCAATGTTGCACCTTCTTGTTTATGTTGGAATGTACTTGTGTTCATGCTAAGTTGCTTCATACTTTAAAACTGTTGCACCATCATGGTTGTTACACGTATGCAGTTGCACACCCCCTTTGTCATGTGCATACTTGTGTATGTATGTACTAGAACTGCATGATTTTGTTTACATTATCCACCATGTTCATGTTGCTTTGCCATGTGAACTTGATCTATGTTGTATGTATTTCTTGCTTAGTTGCCTTGTGTCACTGATTGTCACTTGAGCCTTTGTCCTTAAAAAAACTAAAAGTTATCACTGTTTTTGTGTATTGGCTTAATCCTATATACTTGAATTTGCTACTAAATCTTGAATTGGCTTGTGTTTCCTTGACCTTCATGTTTGAACCTAGAGTATACTTGTATATAATGCACATACACACACACACATACACACATACATACATACATACATACATACATACATACATACATACATATATATATATATGTGTGTGTGTGTGTGTGTATGCGCGCTCTTGCTGGTTTGTCTTGGCTCTGGCTTGTGATTTGCATGTCCATCTTGTTTTTGTCATTGGCTTGTTGCACTTCGGCTTTTGCTACTGGTCGTGTACATATATATATATATACATATATATATACACACACATATATATATACACACACACACAGTGATGTGTGTGTGTATATGTATGTGTGTGTGCTATTATTGTGAATGTCATATCGTTGCTTTGTTGACTGTCCTTGTTGCAAGTGCTTGCAAATGAAAACCTTGTGCACTTGAAAATTTTATGCATGCCACTTTATCTACTTGTAACAACCCGGAAAATCTGAACCAATTTAAAAAAATTATTTTGGCTATTTCGGTAAATTTTGAATAGTTAAAATAATTTATTTAAATAATAACGATTAAAAATTTATTTTAATCGAAGTTAGAGCGAATATATTTATTTTAATTTCAAAAGGAATTAAAAATAGTACGGTAGTTTGAAAAGTCAAACCTGAACTTTGACTGAATGTACCGAATTCAAAATTTAACAGATTTTAGTGAAACCAAAAATATCTAAATCTGTTTGAAAATATCTTTCCAACGAATCCGAAAAATCTAAATTTCATGGCGGGAATCAAAAGTTATGGCCAGACGAATATTCAGAATAGTTGCTATAGTATAATTTATAGCCCGTATAAAAGGTCATTTTTCAAACAACCTCCGTTTCTGACGAAAACACTTTTGATGGATCCGGAACGTCAAATTATGGCTAAGTTTAATTTTCCAGAATTTTTGGAATTAATTTGTGAGCGTGGAAAAAGAAAATGTGTTTTGTCAATTTCGGTCAAATTTAATCAACTTGAAAATGACCATTTTTCAAACGGTCTCCAAATTCGATGAAATTAATTTTGTTAGGACAGTATCACCAAAAAAAAGCTAGAAATAATTTTTCTGGAATTTTTAGAGTCCGTATGTGGCCCCGGTGAATTTAAATATACGATCGAATTAATATAATAAAGGATTTAAAATTTAAGTTGAATAACTCACCACAAACAGTGGTTTGGGCTGATGGGACCTAGCCCATTGGATCCGGAACGGGGGCTTTTGGGTGGGATTAACTCTTGTTGGGTTGGAATCGGAGTTGTTAAGGAGTTACGGGTTTATTTGCAAATTTTACAATTAAAATATTATAAATATTCACAAATTCATTTGCAAACCCTAATTCCTATACATAACCAGTCGCCGCCCCTTTAACCGATGGCTGAAATACTCCTATCTTCTCTCCTATAATTCTCTCAATCCACTACAAATTAGACCTCACTTGTTTAGACATTATCGAAGAGATTTTCTTGCTCTTCAATTCTGTACGGTTGGATCATCCTCAAGTGGCACGAACGCCGAGATACAGCACCCCAAACCTAGCAGTTTTTGACCACCGCCTGCCTCTGTAGCCACCATCAAGTTCAACCCTAGTGGGGCCCCCCCTATGCGCCACACTCCCCCCTTCGTCGTGCTACCATCTGATCTTCAAACCACTGCTTCATTCGATCGAAAAGTTTAAACCTAGATTCGAAAGAGTAGTGTATAACGGCGGCCTTTCATCTGTGAGGAGGAAGAAGGGTATAAAATCATATTTTATTTTAAAATGTTAATTACACAAATTAAATCATAACTCATCCATACTAACTCATAATAACTCGATTTTCGAAGCGTTGCGATCGTAGAGACGAGATCTACGACTCTAGACTGAAAAAAGCAATTCTGAGCTGGTTTTTTAGGTCAAATTTTCAGATCTGAACTATTTAGATTCAAAAGAACTATGAGAAATCCTATTTTATTTTTATTATTATTTATTTTAAAATAATTAAAATAAATCGTAATTGTATTCTCATTGATTCGCTGTATATGTTATGTTACGCGATTTGATTTGTATGTGATGTGTTAATATATAGATCTGTTAGTTTAGATATTTTATTAATAAAGAACTGTATGTGATGTGTTAATTAGAATAAATCATTTTTGTTGATATTTTGTCAAATCATATATACTCAACAGAAATGGAGCATCATGTTTATTTATTGGATTGAATTAGAACTTTCAATTCAATATAAAATTATCACTTTGTTTATTTTATTGGATTGAATTAGAACTTTCAATTCAATATAAAATTATCACTTTGTTTATTTTGTTGAATTGAATTAGAACTTTCAATTCAATATAAAATATATCACTTTGTTTATTTTGTTGAATTGAATTAGAACTTTCAATTCAATATAAAATTAACACTTTGTTTATTTTGTTGAATTGAATTAGAACTTCCAATTCAATATAAAAATATCACTTTGTTTATTTTATTGAACTGAATTAGAACTTCCAATTCAATATAAAATATATCACTTTTTTTATTTTGTTGAATTGAATTAGAATTTTCAATTCAATAAAAAATATCACTTTGTTTGTTTGTTGATTGAATTAGAATTTTCAATCAAAATAAAAACATCGCTTTTGTTATTTTTGATTGAACTAGAATTTTCAATAAAAATAAAAATACCACTTTTGTTATTGTTTGATTGAATTAGAGTTTTCAATCAAAACAAAATATCACTTTGGTTTGTTATTTGATTGAGTTAAAATTTCAATCAGAAAGGAAATATCAAATCTTGTCATTTGGTTGAATTAAAATATTCAACAAAAATGAAATGTAAATTTCTATCATATTATGGAATCACTATCAAAAAGGAAATGCTCATGTTTTAGATAAAAATAAGGACATTACATTAAAAAGTTTACATTTTAATGTAATGTTAAAAGTAAAGAAAATGTTCATGTTTTAGACCAAAACATGAATTTATTAAAAATATACAATTTTAAGGAAATGTTAAGAATAGAGAAAAATGTACATGTTTAGAAATAAAAGCGTGTAGTCATTAAAAACCGTACTTTAATGTCATTGAGGAAATTAGAAAAATGTTCAGAGTGTGAGCAAAAACATGATTTTCATATAAAATGTACATTTTAATGAAATGGTTGAAAAATAAAGAAAATGTTCATGTTTTTGAACAAAAACATGGATTCATTAAAAGTATGCATTTTTAATGTAAAGTTAAAAATAAGAAAGGTGTTTATGTTTTAAGGTCAAAACATTACTAAACTAAAAATATACTTTTTAATGTAATAGTAGATAATAAGAAAAATGTTCATGTTTTTAATCAAAATATGATTTCATTAAAAATATACATTTTTAATGGAATGTTGAAAATAGGAAAAATGTATATATTTTCAATCCAACATGATTCCATGTAAAAGCTCACATTTTTAATATAATGTTGAATAAAATAGAAATTACACATGTTTTAAAAGAAAACATGATTTCATTAAAATTTCATATTTTAGTATCAAGGATGAATGTAGAGAAAAGATTCATGTTTTAAAAGAAAACATGATTTCATTAAAAATATACATTTTTAATTTAATATTAGAATATAGAAAATGTACATGTCTTAAATGCAAAAAATGTTATACATTAAAATTTCACTTTTTAATGTAATTGCAAAAATGCAGAAAAGAAACACGTTTTAAAATGAAAATAGGAGTTACATAAAAAAATTCATTTTTTATGCAATAATAGAAATGTTAAAAATATGAAAGATGTTCATGTTTTAAATAGAAAACATGACTTCATTAAAAATTTGCATTTTTAATGTAAAAAGACAAACATGCAAGTTTTCAAAATAAAACATATTTACATTAAAAACTTTTTTTTTAATGAAATGGTTAAAAACACATTTATATTACATCGCACATATTAGAATTTATATGCATTGTTAAAAATTACATTTTCAATTACATCGCATATATTAGAATTATATGCGCTGTTAAAATCACATTTTCAATTATATATACCGCATATATTAAAATTTATATGTGTTGTTAAAATCATATTTATAATTACATCGCATATATTAGAATTTATATGCGATGTTAAAATAACATATATAATTACATTTATATTTACATTTGCATATGGTGGGATTCATGTGCAAAGTAAACTTGTCATTAAATAAATTTTCAAGTAAATGATATATATTCCGTTTGACAGTACATAAATATGATTTGCCAAAAAACGTTATTTTATTTGGTATGTTAAATACGTTAGCGAGATCGTCGAAGAGTTTATATATATAATTATATTTATATATATAAATATAAACTAAAAATAAACGAATCACGAGCGGCAGTTCGCGTTTTGAAATCGTAACTTTAAACGATTATACCGAATGATCCAACCGTCAGATTTTCCCAAACTGGAATCGCTAGTACCGCTTTGGGAAGATCTTTCCAACGATATAAATTTTGTTAAAATCCAACGGTTAGATTTCAAGATAAGTGTAAATCAAAATTTGGTAAAAACAGCGCCAGGGCCGCCCATCGACCAGAACGTCATTAAATAAATTTGGCTATTTTTATGTAAATAAAAATAGCGATAAATCGTTATTAAATACTATTTACGATATGAAATGATTTTAACCTATATATATGTGTGAATCATTTGAAAAGACTGAGTTAAATCTCATTTCAAATGGTTATACGACGATCTAAATTGGAGATCTTAAAGACGGAGATTGAAGACCGGCGATCTTCACATCGAAAGGATAACTACTGATGCATGGCATTGGCTAGCTACCAATAAAGGGTTAAAGTGGTAGTTGTCCAGACATACTTGTTGATTGTCCGGATACGCGAGCACCTCTCTTCCATATTGACATACGGGACGAGGAATAAGATGACTCCGGTTTCGTTTAGATCTAGAACGGACTTGTAAATGGATGTGTGTCTGACATTGAATTTCATTATGTGTAATTAAATTGATTTCTATTAATATATATCTGGGGTGGCGGAGGATTTATTCTCTTGCTTAACAGCCTTCTTTGAGACGCATGAGCTCAAAGGTTATATATTAGTAGTTATCGATCGCATGGCATGAATTGTCAATGTGACATGCCAAGATGCAATTGATCGAGGCTTTTGTTGAAAAGCAGAGCCTTGTGGATGATGATCAAAGCATAGCCTATTTCGGCATAGCTTTGTGTATTACGTTACCTCGCGAGCCTCATACCCCGGTAGAGTCAAAAAGGAACAAGGGAACGCAGGGAGTGCACACGTTTCTTTCTAACTAGGAGTGGTGTTGGGTTTTTACAAGACCCGACATTTATACTTATGTGGTTGATGGATTATGAGGCACCTCGGGTTTATTGGTCGCCAATGGCCAAATTGTAGGTCCAATAGGATCGGGGAGCGTGTGTTCAGGCATAACCAATCCACTAAAGTATTTATGGACCGGCCCTGCAGGATCCAAGAGTTCGCCAGCGTCCGAATCCCGAGACATTGCTAGAGTGTCTCGAATCGGTTAGGAGATCGTCCCTAGCCCTGACTCATGATGGAAACCCAATCTCCAATACGACATCACGGTTTTGATTGTAAACCTATATATGGCGACATAGTATATGGTAGCTATGCCATCTAGATTGATATGTAATAACCCAGAAATCTGAGCCAATTTAAAATTTTTATTTTGGCAATTTTAGTGAATTTTGAATATTTAAAATGAATTATTTTAAATAATAACGACGAGAAATTTATTTTGAATATAATTAGAACATATATATTTATTGGAATCGACGTTAGAGTATAAATATTTATTTTTATTTATAAAAGGAACTGAAAATGGCGAGGTAGTTCGAAAATTCGATTTCAAATTTTAAATGAATGTACGGGATTCAAAATAAACCGGATTTTGGCGAAACCAAAAATATTAGAATCTATTTGAAAATATCTTTCCAATGAATCCGAAAAATTGAAATTTAATAGCGAGAATAAAACGTTATGCCCAGTTGAAAATTCAGAATAGTCGCTATGGAATTTTGGCCCTTAAAAATAGCCATTTTGCAAACGACCTTTGTTTTCGACGAAACAACTTTTGTTGGATTCGGGATATCAAATTATTGCTAGATTCAAATTTCCATAATTTTTGAAATCAATATGCGAGCGTGGCAAAAGACAACGTGTTTTAACAGTTTATTTCAATTTCGATCAACCAGAAAATGACCATTTTTCAAACGGTCTCAGAATTTGACGAAATCAGTTTTGTTAGGACCGTATCATCAATACGAAGCTAGAAATAATTTTTCTAGATTTTTTGGGGTCCGTATGTGGCCCTAGTAAATTGAAATGTGCGTTAAAATCAAGTTTGACTATTATATTAATTTATATTTTAATTTTAACGAAAATTGATCGTAACAGCCAAATTGGCTTATGGGACCTATCCCATTTTGTTCGGAATGGGGGTGATTAGCTAGGGACGACAGTCGGTGGGTCTCGTTTGGAGATCGAAATTTAAAGTCAACTCTTTGGAGAATAAAATAAAATATAATTTTATACATAACCCCTCAACTTTCTCTCTCCTTTCCCTCTCTCATTACGGTCTCGTTCAGATTAAAAAAAACCAAAACTACGATCCCGTTGACCAGCCTCCTCCTCCTCCGCTTTGCCCGCACCGCTACCACCTCCGTCGATCGGATACGCACCTCCCCTGTTCTCCGGCACCGTCTCCCTTGCCTCCTTCCGCGAGCCCTCCCTAAGGCTCTAAATTGACCCAATCTGCCACCAATAACCAACCTGCCCCTGAGCGCCGCCGTGAGGCACTGAACCGCCTCCCCCACCCCTGACTGCGACGGTGGAAACCCCCCCCTTCTCGGAAATTCAAGAAAAAAAGTGAGTCTTCTTCTCTTTTGCTTATTTAACTAATATGTAATTAGTTTTTAGGTTAATTTTTATAAAGATTATATTTTTAATAAGATAAAGATTATATTTTTAATAATAAAAAGCTTATATTTTTTATATATGTAAGGATAGAATTTTTATTATGAAAGAATACGATTTTTAATTATGAAAAGTTGAAATTTTTACTTATAAGAAAGTTAAGATTTTTATCAAAGAAAGTTTAAATTTTTAATGGCATAAAGATTAGATTTTTGATTACATAAAGATAGGATTTTTAAGCTTGTAAAGATACGATCTTAAGTTCGATAAAAATATTATTTTTATTGTATGTGTGATATGATTTTCGCACATGGTTTTAAATTAAAAATATGATTTTCCTTTATGTAAACAAAGTATAAAAAGATGATTTTTAACTAGAGTACGACATGAAAATATTTTTAGAAAGGTAAAAATGGGATTTTAGCCTATGTATGCTATTAATAAAATAGTCACGTTATGGAATAACTTTTAATTCGATAAAAATATGATTTTCAGATTATATATGTGACGAATAAAACACGGCGAAGATTATCTACATAAGAAGAGTCGTGGAGTTTGGTTTAGCTTCTCGGTGAGAACTCCTCACTTTAATTTTCTTTATACAGTTATTTATTATGTAACTGCATATATGAATTGTTCCCCGTCGTCCACAGACCATGGGCGGCTTGTTTGTTTGATTGCGTTTGGATGGATTTGTTTGTGTGAAAATTGATTGTGAGGTGGAATGGAAAATAAAAATTCATGTGCTGAATAGAATAAAATTCATGTGTTGAATAGAATAAAAATTCATGTGTTGAATAGAATAAAATTCATGTGTTGAATAGAATAAAATTCATGTGTTGAATAGAATAAAAATTCATGTGTTGAATTAAAAATATATTTATGTGTTGAAGTAAAATAAATATTCATTTACAAATCGAACGATTTGTTTATGTACACCCATTTGAAGGATATAGATTGGGACAATAAATTTTACACATCGCCCAACTACACAAATAGAACTTGTGTTTGATTGTTTGAAACCCCACACGGGTGTTGGGATGATATTTGGCGTACACTAATCCCAGTAATTAGTTGTGTGCCGATTGATAGATTGACAGGCTGTTATAAGCGTTAATTATTTATATTTAATGCTTATGCAGTTGTGTGGTGCACTCTGGATGATGGTTGATTATTTATCGTTGTTATTATATACATGTGTGGTATGGAACCCATATAATTAACATTATATGGTAATTGATTGAGCCTTATTCCTATTTGGAAAATAAAGAATATTATAAAATATATATTCATGTGTTGAATAAAAGGAAATTCATGTGTTGAATAAAATATATATTCATGTGTTGAATAAAAGGAAATTCATGTGTTGAATAAAATATAAAATTCATGTGTTGAAGAAAATATTCATTTGTTGAATAGAATAACGAAGTTATTGAAATATTAAAGCCGTGTTGATTAGATATGCGCCATTTTGACGCGAACGATATTCATATCGATTTTATTCATTTTTATACTGAATATCGAAAAGGAAATGATTTTAGAATCTAATATTTTGAAAATATTATCATGTATATATTAATGATGTGAAATATCCAATTTGATTTGAAATTGAATATGAAGTTGAAATTTTTTTGAAAACGAATTTAAAACGATTTATAAAATATGTTTTAAATGGAAATCGACGAAGTATATATTTTATATATTATATATATATATATAATATAATGGCCTGAATAGAACGCGCCGCACTGCGGCAGTTCGCGAATTTCGACCATTGACTTCGAACGGACGTTACGGGAGATCCGACCGTCGGATTCTCCTAAAACCGGAACCATTGGGTTCGTATCGAAAAGAGCTTTCTAAGAATATTAGGGAATTGAAATCTAATGGTTGTATTTGGAATTATGTCCAAATCAAATTTGGAAAAGGTCGCTGTAAGTGCAGTTCGATGGTCATTGACGAAAATCGACTGTACGGGCCTTGATAAAATTATTAAAAATAGTAATAATTTGTGTAAAATCATAAGAAATGATTTGTGAAGAATTGGGATGAAAAATTCCAAATTTGAAAAGATAAAAATAGATTTTTATCGAAATGAACTAGTTTTGAACTAGAATTATAATCCTTTTTTTTATTTCTTTATAAATAAATTGGATTTGAAAGGGTTTTAAAAGTAACCAGAATTTCCAATAATTGAATTGGAATGGATTTGAATCGAAATTGTCTTTGGAATATTTCGATGTTGGATTTCGTGATTATACAGATATTGTTATGGAAATTTGAAAGATCTATTTATATCGTTATTTCCAATATGATATTTGTTGGTCATAGAATTTGATATTGAATATAAGCCGATATATTTTCTATTCAGAGCCTTGTATTTAATATCAAATGGGATTTGGGTTTCTCGTGAATGGTGTCTTCATTAACACTCTTCTTAAACCCTGTTGAGAAAAAGATTAAATCTTTTTATTTAGATTTAATGAGGCATACCAATTAAATGATATTTAATTGGAATTGAATTTGAATTAATTTTTAGGTTTATCGTGAACGGTGTTTTAAATAACACTTGTTCTTTAACCCGATAATTAATGGAATGTGAATTGGGTTTATCGTGAACTGTGTTTTAACGACATTCGTTCTTTAACCCTATTTACAGTGAAATGTGATTTGGAATTTATAAATCTTTTGTTAAGATTTAAAGGAGATTTTCCAAAGTAAAGTTTTCGAATTTAATAAAATAAATTGGAATGGAATGGAATTCGATTTGGTAAATAATCGAAGTGAATTTCTATGGAGGAAGACAACTAATATATCTGGAATTTAAAAGGCTTTGTCGTTATTCCATTTATATAATTAGTCGGATATGGAAGTTTATATCGATTATATATATTGATTTGTTTTCCATGAAGATTCCATTGTAAATGGAATGTGATTTTGGGTTTATCGTGAAACGTTTTTTAAAGGACATTGGTTCTGTAACCCAGTTAAAGACAGGATATGGTTTCCCAAGTTAAACAATCATTAATATTGATTTTTGGGAAGATTAAAACCAAGTGGAGTTTTAATGAATCTTTAATTAGATTGAAATGATCGAGAATGGAGTATCACCAGTTTGCTCCAGGCGATAGTTAAATCTTTAATTAGATTTGAACGTGAAATGGTAATTGAATTTACCGATGAAATGGTAATTGAATTTACCGATAACACCATGGTGTTAGATATGAAGTATTACTGGTTTTACTTCATGGGATTAATAGGTTGGGATTGGGAAATTTAAGAATTGATTACTTCGGTAAGGTTCGTTAATCCCGACTAGTTCGGATAAACCATAATTTGGTTTGAATTGATATTCAAAAGAAGATTAAAGAATAAATTTTAAAGAATTTATCTCTGATAAAATTAATGGGAACCTTTCCCTAATAATGTGAATATTTGAATAAAAGAATATTCTGAATTGGAAAAAGGCGTATGTTGTGTTTGTGTAACACTTGTTTATAAAATACGCGAGTTATTCGGAAAGACCGGGTTTATCCCATTCTGAATAACTGATTCGACGATGTGTCGAGGATGAAGACGGTGGTCGAAGATCGGAGGTCTTCACGTCGTTTGGATAATTACTGATGATCTTGATTGGGCTGTGCACCCAAGAGGAGGGAATCAGTTGGTGGTCGTCCAGACGTACTTGGAGATCGATGGATATGCGATGTACAAGGTGCCTCCGATTTCGTTCAGACCCAGATCGAACTTGTATGGACTGTGTGTCTGACATTGGATTTTGCTCTGTGTTGATTGATCTCTATTAAATATACATCTGCCTGGTGAAGGGGAATTCATTCCCTTACTTCACCCTTCTCTGAGACGTACGGGATCAGAGGTTGTATATCGATAGACATCAGTTGCATGGTGTGAATTGCTTGTGTGGCATGCCTAAGGGGCAAATGATCAAGGCTTTTGTTGAAAACCAAAGTCATGTGGTTGATGATCAAAGCACCGCCTATGTGGCATAGCTTTGTGTAACGTTAATTCGCGAGCCTCACACCCCGGTTGTGAACCAGAAACGGGAGTGGACCTCATGGAGGGCATGCGTTTCCTTCTAGCTAGGGTGGTGTCAGTGACCTACCAGCCCTGACATTTATATTATTTTCACCTGTGTGGTTGTTGGATTGCGAGGCGCCTCGAATATATCGGTGACTATGTGGAGCCGATGGAGTCATTTGGCTTATTGACGCCCCAAAGGGCGGGGAAACGTAGTGTTCAGGCATTATAATCCACATCGGTGGACCGGCCCTGACGATCCAAGGGGCAGTTGCAGTTGTTCCTGAGACACGGGCTAGAGCATCTCGAATTCGGTAGAGGACGATCACTTGCCTCGGTTCACAGATGGAAATCCAACTTCCAATACACGACTTTGCGGTTTTAATTGTAAACCTATATATGGCGACATAGTGGTATGGGGCACTTATGCCGTCTATGATTGATACTTATGATTGAAATTGTTTTGACACTATACACTTATAGTAATAATAAAAGATGAAATTTAGCATATCAAGCATGCTTTGGCTATTATAAGGTAAATCCCTATCCTCCGGCTTGTGCTGCATTGTGTGATGGGACCTGGGTCTTATAGTAGCTTCATTGTTCTTTATTTAGCATTGTGCTGTTGTTTTATGCACTAGTATTCTTAGGAAAAAACCCGTTCCGTGTTATACGGTGTGGTCCCTTGATTTACCTAACTTTAAAATAAAGATTAATAACTGTTTTAGTTCTCACACCAGTCACATGACTGGCCTAGAGTTTATTGTTTTAACCTAAACTCTGGGTGCCCCTATTTTCCGCATGGGCAGTTAGTGGTTTTGGTTTTGCAGATTTATATTCACAGGATCCTGATTTACAGCTGGAACGATATCCGGAAAGCTCTGTATCCGTATATCTCTTTCAGTTGTGTTTTGTATTATTTTCCGCTGCCATGTATTGTAATATCTGATCTTTTGTGATGTATATTAATTATTCATACTCTGTATATTCTTGTATTCTGATGTAATTATTGTAATAAACAATGAAATGTTCTTATGTTTGTGTTCTGATTAGTCTTGTCCTCAGTACAATCCGCGATTTCCCGTAAGGGGGATTTCGGGTCGTCTCAGCTTGGTATCAGAGCTTTGGTTTACAGAGCTCGGAGAACAAGGCACATTAGAACCAAACTAAAGAATTCATCAGAGATTGGATTAGTTATATCCAATGGGAATGACTCGTTAGGGATGGGATCGGTAGTATCCTAGAACAAGTGTGAAGAGTATATATTTAAAATTGAAAACAATTTTTGGTTTTGAAAATTTAAACCAATTATTCGTAGTTGAATATTATTTTCATATTGATTTGGACAATCAAGTATATAGAGATTAGAATATACGTCTGATCCACGTGTATTTGAAGCCTCGAATATTCTAGATAGATATAGAATCACACTCTAGTCGCCCGAAGATGATTCTGATGATGAGGCCTCATCATCAGTCTTTGTGTTCGAGTTTCGAAAGTGGGATTTTTATATATTTCCAATTGACTGGTGTGAGAACCAAAGCTATATAGGGCCTATTGTTGTGATTTGGCATCAAAAATATGATTTTTGGACTATGTATCAAAATTATGAATTTGAACGTTAATCAACTAATTGATTGTTGATTGTGTTGTTTGATTATTGGTAGATTAATTAAAATTTGGAACATTTAGCCAAATTGTATCAAATTGTGTATTGTATTATTTTCCGCTGCTATGTAATGTATTGTAATCTCTGATATTTATCAAATATATTTTATTCATTCATACTCTGTAATATTCTTGTATTCTGATGGAATTGTTATAGTTAACAATGAAATGTTCTTCTGTTTGTGTCCCAATGTGTCTTGTCCTCGGTACAATCCGCGATTTCCCGTAAGGGGGATTTCGGGTCGTCTCATGATATATTTACTTTGAAGTATTTTTGAAACATATTAGACACTAATAATAATATTAAAAATATTATTTTCTACGTATCAAGCATGTTTGATCATTATAAGGTAAAACTCTATCCTCCGGTTTGTGTTGCATTGTGTGATGGGACTTGAGTCTTATAATGATTTCATTTTCAAAAAAACATTGCGTTGTTTTGACTTAAAATTTATAAAACTTATGCACTGGAAATCCAATGGAGAAAACCCGTTCTGCGTTAACGGCGTGGTCCTGTGATTTTCCATATTGTTAGTTAAGTAAGATTTCTCATACCAGTCCTTGATTGACTCGTAGTTTGTTTCACTTTGCAAACTCAGGTGCCCTCTTTCCACACGAGCAGCCAAATGATAGGTTTTAGGTATGGATATTTTCTAGACTGGAGCTTGCTAAAGAAGAAGATAAAGACTCTTTTTCTTTTTATCTTTTTATTTACTTCTTGAGACATTGAGACATTTTTGAGCATTGATGTATTTTGGTGGAGATTGAGACTTTATTTCTTTCCATGTTTTAGACATCTATTTTGTTAAGTGTATCCTGTACTGCGTACTCTGATGTCTGTGATGATATGTTGTGATGACATTTCCATTTCCGCTGTAATGATTTATATGTCCTGCTATTATCTGAGATCTGTTATTGTTTTAATTATGCTATGCTCCTATGATTATCCTTACTTTCGTACCACGGAAGTTGGGGTCGTCACAGTTGGTATCAGAGCTAAAGGTTAACCTTAGCTTCGGAGTATAACATTTTTAGAACAATTCGTCTAGATAGAATCAGCTGTATTCTAAGACGAGTAGCTCATTAGAGATAGGATTAGTAATGTCCTAGAATGAGCACAACAGAATAGCACATATTAATCAGTCATTACATCATTATCATCTTATCGTTTGTCTCTACTTAGTCAAAGTACAGTGGAGCGGGGATACTAGAGACTGTACATGGGAGACTAAGGATAGCATCAAACAGGCTTATCCCAAGTGTAGAATGGATATCACCGAGTAGCTTTTGTGTTGAGGTACATTTACAATACCTTGCATTTTCCGTTTTATTTTCTACTTTACTATTGTTTCCTTTTCGGGGATGAAAAGCTTTTAAGTGGGGGAGATTGTAACAACCTGGAAAATATGAACCAATTTAAAAGTTTTATTTTGGCTATTTCAATAAATTTTGAATAGTTAAAATAATTTATTTTAAATAATAACGATCGAAAATTTATTTTAATCGAAGTTAGAGCGAATATATTTATTTTAATTTCAAAAGGAATTAGAAATAGTACGGTACTTTGATAAGTCAAACCTGAACTTTCACTGATTCAAAATTTAACAGATTTTAGTGAAACCAAAAATATCAAAATCTATTTGAAAATATATTTCCGACGAATCCGAAAAAATGAAATTTCATAGCGGGAATCAAAAGTTATGGCCAGATGAATATTCAGAGTAGTCGCTATAGTATAATTTATAGCCCGTATAAAAGGCCATTTTTCAAACGACCTCCGTTTCCGACGAAACCACTTTTATCGGATCCGGAACGTCAAATTATTGCTAAGTTTAATTTTCCAGAATTTTTGTAATTAATATGTGAGCGTAGCAAAAGAAAATGTGTTTTGTCAATTTTGGTCAAATTTAATCGACTTGAAAATGGACATTTTTCAAATGGTCTCCAAGTTCGACGAAATTAATATTGTTAGGACCGTATCGTCAAAACAAAGCCAGAAATAATTTTTTTGGAATTTTTAGAGTCCGTATATGGCCTCGGTGAATTTAAATATACGATCGAATTAATTTAGTAAAGGATTTAAAATTTAAATTAAATAATTCAGGCCACAAACAGTCGTTTGGGCTGACGGGACCTAGCCCATTGGATCCGGAATGGGGGCTATTGGGTGTGATCAACTCTTGTTGGGTTGGAATTGGAGTTGTTAAGGAGTTACGGGTTTACTTGCAAAATTTACAATTAAAATATTATAAATATTCACAAATTCATTTGCAAACCCTAATTCCCTATACATAACCAGCCGTCGCCCCTTTAACCTATGGCTAAAATGCTCCTATCTTCTCTCCTATAATTCTCTCAATCCACTACGAATTAGACATCACTCCTTTAGACATTATCGAAGAGATTTTCTTGCTCTTCGATTCTGTACGGTTTGATCATCCTCAAGTGGCACGAACGCCGCTCCAAATCCAGCGGGTTTCGACCGCTACTCGCTTCTGTAGCCACCACCGAGTTCAACCGCAATGGGCCCCCTTTGCGCCACACTCCCCCCTTCGTCATGCTACCATCCGATCTTCAAACCACTGCTCCATTCGATCAAAAAGTTTAAACCTAGATTTGACAGAGTAGTGTATAATGGCGGCCTTTCATCTGTGAGGAGGAAGAAGGGTATAAATCATATTTTATTTTAAAATGTTAATTACACAAATTAAAACATAACTCATCCATACTGACTCAGAATAACTCGATTTTCGAAGCGTTGCGATCGTAGAGACGAGATCTACGATTCTAGACTGAAAAGAAGCAATTCTGAGCTGGTTGAATTTTGGGTCAAATTTTCAGATCTTAACTATTCAGATTCAACAGAACTGTGAGAAATCCTATTTTATTTTTATTATTATTTATTTTAAAATAATTAGAATAAATCGTAATTGTATTCTCATTGATTCGCTGTGTATGCTATGTTACGTGATTTGATTTGTACGTGATGTGTTAATATAGATCTGTCAGTTAGATATTTTGTTAATATAGGTCTGTATGTGATGTGTTAATTAGAATAAATCATTTTTGTTGATATTTTGTCGAATCATATATATTCAACAGAAATGGAGTATCATGTTTATTTATTGGATTGAATTAGAACTTTCAATTCAATATAAAATTATCACTTTGTTTATTTTGTTGGATTGAATTAGAACTTTCAATTCAATATAAAATTATCACTTTGTTTATTTTGTTGAATTGAATTAGAACTTTCAATTCAATATAAAATTATCACTTTGTTTATTTTGTTGAATTGAATTAGAACTTTCAATTCAATATAAAATTATCACTTTGTTTATTTTGTTGAATTGAATTAGAACTTTCAATTCAATATAAAATTATCACTTTGTTTATTTTGTTGAATTGAATTAGAACTTTCAATTCAATATAAAAATATCACTTTGTTTATTTTATTGAATTGAATTAGAACTTTCAATTCAATATAAAATATATCACTTTGTTTATTTTGTTGAATTGAATTAGAATTTTCAATTCAATAAAAAATATCACTTTGTTTGTTTGTTGATTGAATTAGAATTTTTAATCAAAGTAAAAACATTGCTTTTGTTATTTTTGATTGAACTAAAATATTCAATCAAAATAAAAATACCACTTTTGTTATTGTTAGATTGAATTATAGTTTTCAATCAAAGCAAAATATCACTTTGGTTTGTTATTTGATTGAGTTAAAACTTTCAATCAAAAAGGAAATATCAAATCTTTTCATTTTGTTGAGGTAGAATATTCAACAAAAATGATACGTAAATTTCTATCATATTATGGAATCACCATCAAAAAGGAAATGCTCATGTTTTAGATAAAAATAAGGACATTACATTAAAAAGTTTACATTTTAATGTAATGTTAAAAGTAAAGAAAATGTTCATGTTTTAAACCAAAACATGAATTCATTAAAAATATACAATTTTAAGGAAATGTTAAGAATAGAGAAAAATGTACATGTTTAGAAATAAAAGCATGTAGTCATTAAAAACCATACTTTAATGTCATTGAGGAAATTAGCAAAATGTTCATAGTGTGAACAAAAACATGATTTTCATATAAAATATACATTTTAATGAAATGGTTGGAAAATGAAGAAAATGTTTAGCTTTTGAACAAAAACATGAATTCATTAAAAGTATACATTTTTAATGTAAAGTTAAAAATAAGAAAGGTGTTTATGTTTTAAGATCAAAACATTACTAAACTAAAAATATACTTTTTAATGTAATGGTAGGTAATAAGAAAAATGTTCATGTTTTTAATCAAAATATGATTTCATTAAAAATATACATTTTTAATGAAATGTTGAAAATAGGAAAAATGTCATGTTTTCAATCCAACATGATTCCATTTAAAAGTTCACATTTTTAATTTAATGTTGAATAAAACAGAAATTACACATGTTTTAAAAGAAAACATGATTTCATTAAAAATGTACATTTTTAATGTAATATTAGAATAGAGAGAATGTACATGTTTTAAATGCAAAACATATTATACATTAAGATTTCACTTTTTAATGTAATTGTAAAAATGCAGAAAAGAAACACGTTTTAGAATGAAAGTAGGAGTTACATAAAAAAATTCATTTTTTATGTAATAATAGAAATGTTAAAAATATGAAAGATGTTCATGTTTTAAATAGAAAACATGACTTCATTAAAAATTTGCATTTTTAATGTAAAAAGACAAAGTTTTCAAAATAAAACATGTTTACATTAAAAACTTTGTTTTTAATGAAATGGTTAAAATCACATTTATATTACATAGCATATATTAGAATTTATATGCGATGTTAAAAATTACATTTTCAATTACATCGCATATATTAGAATTATATGCGCTGTTAAAATCATATTTTCAATTATACGCATATATTAGAATTTATATGTGTTGTTAAAATCATATTTATAATTACATCGCATATATTAGAATTTATATGCGATGTTAAAATAACATTTATAATTACATTGTATATATTGGATTTATATGCACCGTCGAAGATTACATTTATATTTACATTTTCATATGGTAGGATTCATGTGCAAAGTAAACTTGTCATTAAATAAATTTTCATGTAAATGATATATATTCTTTTTGACGGTACATAAATATGATTTGCCAAAAAAAAACATTATTTTATTTGGTATGTTAAATACGTTAGCGAGATCGTCGAAGAGTTTATATATATATAATTATATTTATATATATAAATATAAACTAAAAATAAATGAATCACGAGCGGTAGTTCGCGTTTTGAAATCGTAACTTTAAACGATTATACCGAAAGATCCAACCATCAGATTTTCCCAAAACTGGAATCGCTAGGACCGCTTTAGGAATATCTTTCCAACGATATAAATTTTGTTAAAATCCAACAGTTAGATTTCGAGATAAGTGTAAATCAAAATTTGGTAAAAACAGCGCCAAGGCCGCCCATCGACCTGAAGCGTCGTTAAATAAATTTGGCTATTTTTATGTAAATAAAAATAGCGATAAATCGTTATTAAATACTATTAACGATATGAAATGATTTTAACCTATATATGTGTGAATCATTTGAAAAGACCGAGTTAAATCTCTTTTCAAATGGTTATAAGACGATCTAAATTGGAGATCTTAAAGACGGCGATTGAAGACCGGCGATCTTCACATCGAAAGGATAACTACTGATGCATGGCATTGGCTAGCTACCAATAAAGGGTTAAAGTGGTAGTTGTCCAGGCGTACTTATTGATTGTCCGGATACGCGAGCACCTCTCTTCCGTATTGACATACGGGACGAGGAATAAGATGACTCCGGTTTCGTTCAAACCTAGAACGGAATTGTAAATAGATGTGTGTCCGACATTGAATTTCATTCTGTGTAATTAAATTGATTTTTATTAATATATATCTGTGGTGGAGGAGGATTTATTCCCTTGCTTAACAGCCTTCTTTGAGACGCATGAGCTCAAAGGTTATATATTAGTAATTATCGATCGCATGGCATGATTGTCAATGTGACATGCCAAGATGCAATTGATCGAGGCTTTTGTTGAAAAGCAGAGCCTTTTGGATGATGATCAAAGCATAGCCTATTTCGGCATAGCTTTGTGTATTACGTTACCTCGCGAGCCTCACACCCCAGTAGAGTCAAAAACGGGACAAGGGAATGTAGGGAGTGCACACGTTTCTTTCTAGCTAGGAGTGGTGTTTGGGTTTTTACAAGACTCGGCATTTATACTTATGTGGTTGATGGATTATGAGGCGCCTCGGGTTTATTGGACGTCAATAACCAAATTATAGGTCCAATAGGATCGAGGAGCGTGTGTTCAGGCATAATTAATCCACTAAAGTATTTATGGACCGGCCCTACAGGATCCAAGGGTTCGCCAGCGTCTGAATCCTGAGACATTGCTAGAGTGTCTCGAATTGGTTAGGAGATCGTCCCTAGCCTTGACTCATGATGGAAACCCAATCTCCAATACGACATCACGGTTTTGATTGTAAACCTATATATGGCGACATAGTATATGGTAGCTATGCCGTCTAGGATTGATATGTAATAACCTGGAAATCCGAGCCAATTAAAAATTTTTGTTTTGGCAATTTTAGTGAATTTTGAATATTTAAAATGAATTATTTTAAATAATAACGACGAGAAATTTATTTTGAATAGAATTAAAACATATATATTTATTGGAATTGATGTTAGAGTATAAATATTTATTTTTATTCATATAAGGAATTGAAAATGGCGCAGTAGTTCGAAAATTCGATTTCAAATTTTAAATGAATGTACAGGATTCAAAATAAATCGGATTTTGGCGAAACCAAAAATATTAGAACCCATTTGAAAATATCTTTCCAATGAATCCGAAAAATTGAAATTTCATTGCGGGAATAAAAAGTTATGCCCAGTGGAAAATTCAGAATAGTCGCTATGGAATTTTGGCTCTTAAAAATAGCCATTTTGCAAACGACCTCTATTTTCGACGAAACCACTTTTGTTGGATCCGGGATGTCAAATTATTGCTAGATTCAAATTTCCATAATTTTTGAAATCAATATGCGAGCGTGACAAAAGACAACGTGTTTTAACAGTTTTAGTCAATTTCGATCGACCAGAAAATGACCATTTTTCAAATGGTGTCGGAATTTGACGAAATCAGTTTTGTTAGGACCGTATCATCAGTACGAAGCTAAAAATAATTTTTCTAGATTTTTTGGGGTTCATATGTGGCCCTAGTAAATTGAAATGTGCGTTAAAATCAAGTTTGACTATTATATTAATTTATATTTTAATTTTAACGAAAACTGATTGTAACGGCCAAATTGGCTTACGGGACCTATCCCATTGCGTTCGGAATGGGGGTGATTAGCTAGGGACGACAGTCGGTGGGTCTCGTTTGGAGATCGAAATTTAAAGTCAACTCTTTGGAGAATAAAATAAAATAAAATATAATTTTATATATAACCCCTTAACTTTTTCTCTCCTTTCTCTCTCTCATTACAGTCTCGTTCAGATAAAAAAAGAAAAGAAAAAAAAACCCAAAACCGCGATCCCGTTGACCAGCCTCCTCCTCCGCTATGCCCGCACCGCTGCCACCTTCGTCGATCGGATCCGCACCTCCCCTCTTCTCCAGCGCTATGGTTTTCAATATTATATTCAGAATATTGATGGATTTTAATATTTAATTCGTTAATTAAATGACGAATGAACGTTTATATTTATATCAAATATAAAACGAACTCGAAACGTCGTGGTAGTTCGGAATATTGAGTTTTGAACTTCAGTTGAATATACAGAATCCGTTTTAAGTCGGAATTCTGTGAAACAAGAAACGTTGGGATCTTATTGATTATAATTTTCTAACAAAAGAGAAAAATTGAGATTCCAGCTTATATATTGTGAGATATGTCCGATTTAAATTAGTCGCTATGGATTTCGATTATAAACGATAACGTTTATTTAAGAAATTAAAAAGGAATTTCTATATATTTCGAATATCGTTTAACTTGAAATGGTAATAATCCCATATTAGTTGAATTTAAAGTTATATATTATTTTATTCATATATATGCATGATGATAATTATTTATTATTTTATTGTTTTGGAAATTAATATTATATCGATATATTATATAAGCATTTGAAATATTTATTTTCCAAACAACGGCCGTTTTCGACAAAACAAAATCTTTTGGGATACGTGTGACTAATTTACCAGTTTGGAGCCAAACGGAGTTGTTTTTTTCAAACGAAGACCGTTTTCAACGACATTAGTTCATTAGGACCGTAAAGTAAAATTTTATCATGATGTCCATTTTCGTTACTTTTGGAGATTTCCGTTGCGAATATTAAACGGTAGCGTTAAGTAGCAGTACCGAATAAAACATGTAATATAATAAAATCTAAATATATCGAATCAAATCCTTTTAATAATCAAATCAAAATTTATGAAGCCTACTCTATGCCCTCACATAATGTACTCAGCTAGCCATTTTAAACGATACCTCTTGTCTGTCTGACCTTCAAACCATGTTAAGAAATCTAATGCCTACGTTCTGCCTAATCCTTCTTTTCTATCATTCATATGATGAAACAGCTACTTCCGCCTATCCTATACATTGCCCAATCCAAACTATTTCTTAAATATCAAGGAACACAACAAATACAACATATGTGAAGGCCAGTATAAACATCTACACCCTACTCCAGCTTCCACATGCGAAATGAAACTTCTCTATTCACAGCAACGTACGTGCTCTTCGCTCCTTTCTTTTCAATTTTCCATCAGTATACTAATTTACTGGCCAACCTAACATCTACAGCTAGCTCTTTCCTGTGTCCTCAAATTAACAGTACATCTATCGATGCAGACCATATGAGCAGTTTTCATCGAATTGATATACCACTGCAAACACACATATTCTACCGCCTACCCAAAACATTGCCTTGCTAACCAAGCTTTTTGCGTGCTGGCCACACAAACATACGTGAGTGCCAAGTATCTCACCATTTTAAATACGGACCTCCCCTTCAATTTCTTCTACAGAAAAGAAATGCCAACAGAAAAGAAAATCAAAATTCCTCAGCATAAATAAAATTAAACCAAAAGCTACTTCAAAAATCCAAACCGCAACTTCCTTTCTGAAATATTATATAAGCACCAAGGTAAACATCATAAAGTGCAGAGTTGGGTGATCTCCATGGCAGAAGTACTGGCGGATCCATAGGTGGCTCGCGAGTTGGGACGGTTTCAGAGGCAACGGTGGGTGATGAAGTTAAGGTTCGTGGGTTTTACTGTATTCATGAGTTAGTTTTGGATGGGGGAATTATACATAACGTATGGGTAGTTTGCATGCTGATTATGGGAGAAAATAATATTTGCGTGAGAGTTGGGTTTGTAGAGGAGTGTAAGGCTTCAAGAAAATGGGAAGAAGAATAGAGAGTAGAAATTGGTTAGAAAACCATGAACGTGGGAAAGCCTGAATGCGTTGGGAAGGAAGAAGCTCGCATTCACATGCATGGAAGGAGAGGCCGTGTTTCAGGAGAAGATGCTACTGTATATTTACGTAGTGGATGCGAGTTGAATTCATGCAAGTGGTATATGCTTCAGGAAAATGTAATTGATGGGGAGACTCTGTTTTCGGTGGCAGGGGAGGAGAGAAGTTTAAAGATAAGGCTTTTACAGTGTACTGGAGAACGGGCTCTGACAGGAGAAAGAAGAGTTCGGCGAAGAGTGATGAGGTGGTGTAGTGACATGAAGCGAGAAAGCAATAGCGTTGAAATAGGTGTGTACGCTAGCTGAGTGGTTCAGAAATGAAGGACGGAGGTTGGGCGCATGTGGATGGCGGAAGGTGGTTGTGGGCTGATATGGCGAAGTGGTATTTACCTGCATGGGGTTGCGGAATTTCTTTTGAAATATTAGGCGTGATAATGTTTTGTTAGGGAAGATTCTAAGTGGGATACTGACGAGATAAGCTTGGTTTGGAAAGATGAAATCGTGGAGATAGGCTGAAACTTTTTGTGGGCTTTAGGCCTTCACCATTGGAAAAAAAATTGATGAGGGAACAAACGAGGGGGTGACGGCTGTTGATAGGAGTGTTCAACCAGGTATTAAGATAATGTGGCCAGTTTACTTTATACATGATTTACAAAGGGCAACGTTTTAAATACACCTAATCCTAATTGTGTACGTGGCAAATGAATACTGCAAGTAGAAATGGCTTTCATATGCCTAATCATATTCGGATCTAAGTATATATATCTGCCCAGTCATATTTTTAAAGTGACCGACTATTTTATAATGTGCACAACCTTTCGAAATGTGATTAATTTTTAAAGTGACCGACTATTTTATAACGTGTTTACATTTCAAAAGGGTCTAACCGTGTTTTAAGATGCCTAATGAAGATTTATCATGGCCAACATTTTATTAAAATAACTTGAATGACATTAATTAAATTTTATTTAAGGTTTAGTTAATTTAATGTAAATCGATATATATAAATTCTATAATGTGTTTGTATGTTATCAGAACTCGACAAGATCAATCGACATTGGAACCGTTTCAGTGAACATGACATAAGAAGCTGGTTTGAACAGAATTGGGCGTAGCTAGAGGTTTAATTAAATTAAACCCTTGTTTAATTTTATTAAAATAAACCATTTTAACATCATGTGAAGACCCAAGGTGAGTTAAACTCACTCAGCTCTCCCACTTATAATTATTATAAGTTGGGTTTATTATTTTTATGCCATGTTTGATAATTGTGGATGAATTTGATGATTGTTTGGATGCCAATAAATATTGTTATATCGATTATTTAAATTAAACGGTTGTTTAATTTAAATAAAATGACACCGTTATTTTAACGGTTATTTCAAAACAAGGTAACTTACCTTGTTGGTTGCATTTATAATAATATAAACGTATAAAAATTAAATTGGATGCTTGAATTATTATTATTGGTTGGCCGTTATCAGTTGAATTGATTATTTATCTGCATATGATCATTATATGAACTGTTTAACCAATATGATTAGATTATTGGGTTGGTTATTGATTGTCAAATCCAAATTCGACATTTGTTTGATTATTAAATAATTGGTGATATTGGTTAAGGAATTTATAGCAGATGGCAAAAATACAAACTGTTTTATAAAGATTGATTTACCGTCAGGTGAATCAATAGAAATGAAGTTATGGAATTTATTTATAACTGAATATAGATTTTTAAATATATTATTTTAATTGGGTTCATAAAAAGGAAATTGACCAACCTTATACTTTAACCACCAATTACCATTTTTGGTACCAAAATCTATCCGTGTGCGAAGCACGTACGTCATATCAATTATTAAATGGTCGTATAAAGATGATTCTTGTATTTACAAGACTAATAAGCAAGTGAGCGGATATTAATGTGATGTTTAATAACCGAGGTTAATTGTTTAAAATAAGATTATATTGATTTGATTACTATTTATTTAATAATAATCAAATGGAATCATTTAAATTAATTTAATCTGAAACTAAATGGAAAGACGAATTGAGATTTCATTAATGAGTTAATCATGTGTAGAGTTGACTAAGTCAACTAGGTTACTCGAAATTTAAATATGTAATTAGTTATTAATTTAATGAAAAAGTTAGTGGATAATTAAACCATTTTTGAATGCTGATATTTGTTAAATGATGATCAAAGTGGTATCTTGGGATTTAAAATGTATAAATGAAGAGTTATGAAGTTTCAAACCATTGTTTATAGTAAAGTGATGTTTTTAAGCAAGTTTATATAATTAATAATATAAATTAAGTTTAAATTAAATCCTTACTAGGATTTTATTTTGAATGGGGTTATAAAACCCAAGCTTTATTGAATATTATTGGAACGGGTTATTTGACATATGAATGGAGATGAAATGGAAACAAAAATGGAGATCCGAGTTTGAATTAAAGTGGTAAGGTAGATTGATTTATAATGGTGTGATATAAATTCTCTATATTAAATAAGAAATGAAGTTTTATCAAAATATAACTCAAATGGAATTTGTTTTGACAGTGGAAATGAGTATGGGGATTTGGTATTACAACTGATATTATCTTAAGGTAAAAATGTTGTTGATCATGGTTTGAGAGGTAATTAAAATACCCCAACTTGAACGACTTCAGGATTATCGAAAGATGATATTATTTGTAATGATAAGGACGTTAGAAGTAAATTATTTTGAGAAAAAAAAGACGCAATATTATTTGAAGAACTTTCTATAATAGATAATGAAATTTCGAAATAAAAGGAAATATAAAGGAGCTTGAGAATATGAAATAATATTTCCATGGTAAAGAGATCAATGAAAGGAGATTTGTGAAAATTGTAATGATATTCTCAGAAGGTAAAGGAAAGAGATGTAGGATAATTTATTCTAAAGAATAAGTGACGATGATGGTATTCAAATAACGAAACAAAGGAGATATCGTAATGATCGTTTTAAAATGATAAGTTGAATCAGCTTCCCTATTATAAATAATAAGTAATGTAATAGTAAATGTTTTGAAATGGAAGTTAACAGAAAATTTTGATATGATTTTAAGATATTTTTCCAAGTATATTAATAAAATGATTTGAGAATATTAATGTATTAAAACTGATATATTACTTTTAATGGTCAAGTGATGCTTTATAATAAACCAATTGATCTGTTTTATTTTTACGGTTGTTTATTTTGTTAGATAAATAACTGACTATCAAAATTTGGCCCACGTTATTGGTACGGAAAGACCGGGATCGAATTTATATTCGAAAACCATTCCAACCAATAAATACGAAAACGGGGAAGAAGGTGATCGAGATGGAGCAATTGAAGACCGTAAATCTTCATGAATGGAAGGATTATTGTTGGATTTCTCTAGTTGATCCCTAGAGATATTTTGACAATGATTCTGTCAGGGTTGAAATCTACGGATTGCAAGGACTACTCGTTACTGATCCATGGGGTGATTCCTATATTGGATGCAGAAGGAGGGTGCCTTCGGTTCATCCTATTCCTGGATGACTTGTATGGACGATGTGAACGGTGGCCAGATGTTCCAAAAGTTGATTATAACCTCAAGCCTCAACAACAGGGAAATGACAAAAATCAGGCAGGCAGCATGGCTATGTGGGTCGCACCCATTAGGGTGTATAATCACCTATCTAGAGAAATTCCTTTTGCTTCTTTAATCTATTAATGTTGTCCCTTTTCGGGAAACGGTGGGTAGCTCCCAACCGTTGGTGATATACATTCGATACACTCAAGCGAAATGAGTGGTCGGTCATGTTTGTGCCGGGTTGCAAGACGTTCTTGTTGAACCCAGTGTATTCGCCTCTAGAGATACACTATCGGCAGGTGGTTCCATACCTTGTCATAGTCGGAATACAATCTCCAATAAGCGCCCGTTGTTTTGTTTGTATACTATATATGTGGAGCGTGAGATGCAAGCGTTCTGCTAGATTCTATTTAGTTGTAATTAGACATTATTATAATATCAGACAAGTATTGATTTTCAAAATGTTTTAGGTTATCGTAAGGTAAAAACCGTCCGTATTTATGTGTGGATTTGGTCTTACGATTATCCTTTCTTTCGAAAGGATTTTAACTAAAAAAAATCAAGTTGGATGTTACCCATAAACTATGCGAGTTTTTTTCTCACTCTGGTTCATCGGACTGACCCGGTGTTTGTAATGCTCGGGTTAGACCGGGTTGTAGAGGTTCAGGTTATCGGATGCTGAGAAGTCTAATGACGAGCTGGAAGAGTTCAGTGTTATACTGTTATTATTCCGCTATGTCATATATATAAGGACAGGCTATTATAACTGTCCAGATTTACTGATGTACTCTGATGACTGTAAGTTTATTTCAAAGCTCTCTATAAAGTTTATTTATATATTATTTTTTGTTCCGCTGCAATGTTAGACTCTTTGTTTTGTGGTTCTCCTTATTCTTCTATTCTAATACTTCTTTCTTTCTTATCTCATCCTCTATTTTCTTCCAAATAACGTTTCGGTATTTTTGATGCTTGAATGTTCGACATGGTGTTTTTGTGTCGATTTTCGGGGTCGAAAATCACTTTTCGTTACACCATATGATTTCTACTGTAGCACTTGCAATACTGCGATATTCTGCTTCTGTACTTGACCTTGAAACAGTATTTTGTTTCTTTACACACCACGATATAGGATTCTTGCCTAAGAATATACAGTATCCACTTATATTTTTTTTGTCATCATAGTTGTTTGCCCAGTCAGAATCTGCATAGGTATTAATGTTTAAATTGTTGCCAGTCCTCAGAATTAATCCCTGATTAATTGTGCCTCTTAAGTACCTTAAAATTCTTTTTACTACATTCCAATGGTACTTCTGTACAATTTTTCATTGCATGTGGGTTCACCTTTTTCCTTACTTAAGTGAGCACTAGATATCATTGGTGTAGGTAAAGGGTTAGCCTTGTCCATGTTTGACCTTGTTAGAATTTCTGCAATGTATTTCTTCTGACTCAATTGAAGCTCATTGTCGTTGTTTCTGCTGACTTCAATTCCTAGAAAGTAGGATAGTTCACCTAGGTCCTTGACTGAAAATTCACTGTGTAATTGGTTGGTAATAGTGTTGATTTCAGATTCACGGTTGCCTGTAATTATGAAATCATCCAGATAGATCAACACATAGGTGACTGTATCAGCAGTGAATTTTGTGAATAGAGAATTGTCTGATCTTGTAGGATTGTATCCAAACTTTGACAGTGTTGTCTTTAGCTTATTAAACCAGACACTTGGTGCCTGCTTTAGCCCATAAATAGCCTTGTTTAGTTTGCACACCACTTTTCCATTTGTCTTCTCTTTAAGCCCTAGTGGTAGTTCCATATAAACTGTAACGCCATGAATTTTCAACCCCGAAAATTGACATAAAACACGATGTCGACTATTCAGACATCGGAAATACCTGATCATTAATTGAAAGAAGTTGGAGGATAAGATAGAAGAGATATGTGACGATCCCAAAACCCCGTACCACGGTGTTAAGGATAATCATTGGAATATAACACATTAATCATCATTAGCAGAGTATAGATAATAGCATAAACAAGAAATAGAATAATTCACACAAATATGACAGCGGAATCATATATATATCACCACATCAGAGAGCACAGTGCAGGATACTACTTAGTGCATAATAATACATAATCAGTCAACATCGCCAGTGGCGGAATCATAATACATAAGAGTACACAAACTAATCATCAGCCTACATCGCCTGTGGCGGAATCATAATACATATACAATAATGGCGGAAAAGTCACAATCATCTCAATGTAGTCAAGTATAACGACCCGAACTCCTCCCGGTAAGGAACGCCCGGATTGAGATGAGAACAACACACATCGGAACGCAGACGGAAGAACATTTCATTGTTATTACAACGATTCCATCAGATACAAGAATATACAGAGTATAAATGAATAAAATACAATCGATGTATATCAGAGATTACAATAAGTTACATAGCAGCGGAAAATAATACAAAAGTAC
Organism: Allium sativum; assembly: GCA_030737875.1. Taxonomy (NCBI): domain Eukaryota; kingdom Viridiplantae; phylum Streptophyta; class Magnoliopsida; order Asparagales; family Amaryllidaceae; genus Allium; species Allium sativum. Next base: position 461,890,121 of record CM060920.1, read on the forward strand.
AACTAGAAGTAATGCACGGATACAGAGCTTTCCGAGCATCGTTCCAGCTGTAAATCAGGATCCTGTGAATATAAATCTGCAAAACCAAAACTACTAGCTGCCCGTATCGAAAATAAGGGCACCTAGAGTTTAGGTTAAAACAATAAACTCCAGGTCAGTCATGTGACTGGTGTGAGAACTAAAACAGTTATTAATATTTATTTTAAAGTTCGGTAAATCAAGGGACCACGCCGTATAACACGGAACGGGTTTCCTCCCAAGAATACCAGTGCATAGAACAAACAGCGCAATGCTAAATAAAGAAAAATGAAGCTGTTATAAGACCCAGGTCCCATCACACAATGCAACGCAAGCCGGAGGATAGGGTTTTTACCTTATAACAGCCAAAGCATGCTTGATACGTTTAAAACACATTATTTGATACTATTATAGGTGTATAGTGTCAAAACAATTTCAATCATAAATATCAATCATAGGCGGCATGAATGACCCATACCACTATGTCGCCATACTAGGTTCTACAAATAAAACTGCAATATCACGTATTGGAAATTGGATTTCCGTCATGAGTCGAGGCAAGGGGCAAGCTCCTCTCCACGTTCGAGACACTCTAGCAAATGCCTCAGGACCCCACTATGATCCTTTGGAACCTCCAAGGCCGGTCCTCTCTTACTTTTGAGGATTAGTTATTCCTGAACACACGTTTCCCGGTCCTTACAGACCTATATCCGAGGCGCCTCGTATCCAACAACCACACAGGTGAAAAGTATATAAATGTCAGGGCTGGTAGGTCACTGACACCACCCATAGCTAGAAAGAAACGTCGTGCACTCCTTGGTTCCGTATCCCGTTTTTGACTCATACCGAGGTGTGAGGCTCGCGAATTCACGTTATACACAAAGCTACGCCACACAGGTTGTGCTTTGATCATCAACCACCAGACTTTGCTTTTCAACAGAAGCCTTAATCGATTGCCACTTACGCGTGCCACACTGGCAATTCACTCCATGCGACTGATGTCCATCGATATACAACCTCTGAGCTCGTACGTCTCAGAGAAGGGCGTTAAGCAAGAGAATAAATTATCTGCATATATATTTAATAGAGATCAATCAACACAGAATAAAATCCAATGTCAGACACACAATCCATTTACAAGTTCGTTCTGGGTCTGAACGAAACCGGAGGCACTTTCCTCGCATATCCATTCGTCTCCAAGTATGTCTGGACGATCACCAACTGTTTCCCTCATCTTGGGTGTACAGCCCAATCGAGATCATCAGTAATCACCCAGACGATGTGAAGACTTCCGGTCTTCAACCACCGTCTTCATCTTCGACATCTCGTCGAATCGGTTACTCAGAATGTGTATAACCCCGGCCTTTCTGAATAACCCACGTATATGATAAATAAATGTTACACAAACACAACGAACGCCTCATTCCAATTCAGAATATTCTTTTATTCACAAAATCACATTCTTAGGGAAAGGTTCCCATTAATTTTATCCAAGATAAATTCTTCTAAATTTATTCTTTAATCTTCCTTTGGATATCATTTCAAACTAGTCGGGATTAGCGAATCACACCGAAGTAATTATTTATTTTATTTCCCAATCCCAACCTATTAATCCCATGGAGCAAAACTAGTAATACTCCATATCTAACACCACGGTGTTATCGGTAGAATCAATTACCATTTCACGTTCAATTCTAATTAAAGATTTAACTATCGCTTTGGAGCAAAACTGGTGGTACTCCATTCTCGATCACCTTTCAGATTTGATAATTTAAATTATCAATTCATATTTCAATCTAATTAAAGATTCATTGAGATTTCACTTAGTTTTAATCTTCTCAAAAATTAACATCCTGCCTTTAACTGGGTTAAAGAACCAATGTCATATAAAACACGATTCACGATAAACCCAAATCACATTTGATATTAAATACAAGGCTCTGAATAGAAAATATACCGGCTTATATTCAATATCAAATTCCGAAACCAACAAATATCGTATTGGAAATAAAGATATAAAATATATCTTTCAAATTCCCATAACAATATCTGTATAGTCACGAAATCCAATATCGAAATATTCCAAAGACAATTTCGATTCAGATCCACTTCCACTTTATATATTTGAAATTCTGGTTATTTTCAAAACCAATTCAAATTCAATCTATTTATTTCAAAAATAAATTGATTTTAATTCTAGTTCAAAACTAGTTCATTTCGATAAAAATCTATTTTCATCTTTTCAAATGTGGGATTTTTCATCCCAGTTCTTTCCAATTCACATATTATGATTTTACACAAATTATTAATATTTTTAATAATTTTATCAAGGCCCGTACAGTCGATTTCCATCAACGGCCATCGAACTGCACTTACAACGACCTTTTCCAAATTTGATTTGGACATAATTCCAAATCCAACCGTTAGATTTCAAATTTCTAATATTCGTTGGAAAGCTCTTTTCGATACGAACCCAACGGTTCTGGTTTCAGGAGAATCCGACGGTCGGATCTCCCGCAACGTCAATTCGAAATCAATGGTCGAAATTCACGAACTGCTGTGGCGCGGCGCGTTCTATTCAGGCCATTATATACATAATATATATATATTATATAAATTTCGTCGATTTCCTTTTAAAACGTATTTTATAAATCGTTTTAAATTCGTTTTCAAAACCATTTCAACTCTATATTCAATTTCAAATCAAAATTGAATATTCCATGTCATTACTATATAAATGATAATATTTTCAAAATGTTATATTTTGAAATCACTTCTTTTCTATATTCATTATAAAAACGAATATAATCGATATAAATATCGTTCACGTCAAAATGGCGCAACTCTAATCAACACGGTTTTAAATATACATATTTCAATAAATTCGTTATCCTATTCAACAAATGAATATGTATTCCATTCAACACATGAATCTATATTTCTTTCAACACACGACCAATCTCAACACATGAATACTGTCAACACACAACTATTTTTGTTTTGTAAAATATTTTATAAAATTATGGTATCTATCGTTTGATTTTAAATCAGACTCCAATCGTAAATTAGATTCTAATTTTAAATATGATAAAGATGTAAATTTTATTATTAAAATATTCTACTCAACACATGAATAATTTCAACACTCAAATATCATCAACACATGACCATTTTTATATTCAGCACATGAATTTTCTTTTATAATATTCATTATTTTCTCGATTGGAATGAGGCCCATTCAATCACCATATAACGTTAATTATATGGATTCCATACAACACATGTATATAATAGTAACGATAAACAATCAACCATCATCCAAAGTGCACCACACAACTGCATAAGCATCAAATATAAATAATCGACGCTTACACAGTCTGTCGACCAATCGATCGACATACAATTAAATAATTGGGATTAGTGTACCCAAATATCATCCCAACACCCGTGTGGGGTTTCAAATCAACAAACACAGATTTTAATTTGTGCAGTTGGGCGATGTGTAAAATTTATCATCCCAATCAATATCAGTCAAACCAGTGTATATAAACAAATCGGCCGATTTGTTTATAAATATTTATTTATTCACTTTCACATTAAAAATTATATTTTTAACGATAATTAATTTATTTCAACATATGAATATATCTCATTATCTATTTCACATCAACATCACAAACAATTTTCACAACACATCAATCAAACAAGCAAGCCGTCCATGGTCTGGGGACGACGGGTGTCGGGTGCTGCTAAGCACCGTCTGCATCCTAGTATATATATATATATATATATAACTAGAAAAAGAAATTTAGAGTGAGAAGTTCTCACCAACTAGCTAATCCAATCATCTCGACTCTTCCTATGTAGAAGTCATCGTTGTTCTCGCCTTTTTGCCAATTTCACTGCCCGTAGTCACTACATATATAAAAATCACATTTTTATATTGTTGCTATGTATATAAAAATTATATTTTTATAATCACTCCATATAGATAAAAATTCTATTTTTACATCGCTACTATATAGATAAAAATTCCATTTTTACATCGCTACTATATAGATAAAAATTCCATTTTTACATCGCTACTATATAGATAGAAATTCTATTTTTACAACGATGCTCATATAATAGAGATTATATTTTTATCGCGCTATGCTCTATATAAAGATTTCGCCTTTTCAAATATAAAGATTTCGCCTTTTCAAATATAAAGATTTCGCCTTTTCAAATATAAATATTTCGCCTTTTCAAATATAAATATTTCGCCCTTTCAAATATAAAGATCGCCTTTTCAAATATAAAGATCGCCTTTTCAAATATAAATATTTCGCCTTTTCAAATATAAATATTTCGCCTTTTCAAATATAAATATTTCGCCTTTTCAAATATAAAGATCGCATCTTTACATTGCTACTACTATAAAGATCACATCTTTATTACTCTACATGAATAAAAATCATATTTTTACTACTTCCTATACTATAAAAGATTATATTTTTAAACTTCTACAATATAAACGATTATATTTTTACTATGTAAACAAACTGATTTTATTAAATAAAAACAAAACAAAATAGAAATAAAAAGAAACAAGGAAGCTTACAGTGTTCGATTGCAGAGGGGGGCGTTGGTGCTCTAGCGCACGTCGGTGGGTGGTTTGATTAGAAGAAGGAGGGAAGAATGGAGGAAGTGGGAGGAGCAGGGAAGAGGAGGGGGGAATCGGGTTCGATGAAGGAGGAGGGGGGAGAAGAGGCTGCGCGCGGTGCTGGTGGGTGGCTCATCGGCGCAGGGACGGGGAGGTGGTGATTGGTGGATGGCGGTGGAGGTTTCGAGGGGTTGGGGGGGCGCAGTCGCGTTTCAGAAGGAAAGGAGAGGAGGAGACAGGAGCAAGAGGAGGGGGTCTAGAGGGGGGCGCGGTGGGCTGCGCCACCCTGGGCGGTGGCGATGGAGGAGGCCGCTCCGCCCCTCCATCGTCTTTTTTTTTCTTTTAATAGAATTGAAATCGGGGGGGGGGGGGGCTGAAGTTAAAAAGGAGGAGAGAAGGGGGAGTTTTATTTTTAATTATTTAAATTATTTAATTTACAAAAAGTTGACTTTTTCATATGACCTCTAAACGAGGCCCACTGCCTGTCGTCCATAGTGTTTCACACCCATTCCGAACACAATGGGATATGTACCATAAGCTGATTCGATCATTTCGATCAGTTTCCGTTAAAATCAACATATAACTCTATATATTGAATTTGAACGTGCATTTCAATTTACTGGGGTCACATACTAACTCTATAAATCCCAGAAAAATATTTTCTAGCTTCGTATTGACGATACGGTCCTAACAAAACTAGTTTCGTCGAATTCTGAGACCGTTAGAAAAATGGCTATTTTCCAGTCGATTAAAATCAACTGAAACTGGTCAAACGCGTTTTCCCTTGCCACGCTCACATATTGATTCGAAAAATTATGAAATTTAAAACCTAACAATAATTTGACATCGCGGACCCAACAAAAGTGGTTTCGTCGAAATCTGAGGTCGTTTGCAAAATTCCCATTTTTAAGGGCCTGAATTCCATAGCGACTATTCAGAATTTTCAACTGGACGTATCTTTTGATTCCCGCTATGAAATCCTGATTTTTCGGATTCGTTGGAAAGATATTCTCCAATAGATCCTATTATTTTTGGTTTCGCTAAAATCCGAATTGTTTTGCACCCGGTATGTTCAATTGAAATTTGAAATCGAATTATCGAACTACCGCGCCATTTTCAATTCCTTTTATAATTATATATAATCATTTATATTCTAACGACGACGTAGATAATATATATGTTCGAATTCTATTCAAATAAATTTCTTGTCGATATTATTTAAAATAATCTATTTTAAATATTCAAAATTCGCTAAAATTGTCAAAATAAATTTTTTAAATTGGCTCGCATTTCCGGGTTGTTACATCAAGCCTCGCCATAAGCCAAAAGCGCACCTCTACTGCGGTGCCATGCCCAAAATATGTCGGCTACCTATAACTAGGCTGCCCGTGTGAAAATAAGGGCACCCGAGTTTGCAAGGTGAAACAAACTACGAGTCAGTCATGGGACTGGTATGAGAAATCTACTTAACTTATTAAACAACAATAATAAGGCAAATCAAAGGACCACGCCACTTTCGCGGAACGGGTTTACTCCAATGAGTGCTAGTGCATAAAATAAAGTACACGGTTAAGTCATCGCAATGCTTTTTATCAAAATGAAGCCATTATAAGACTTAGGTCCCATCACACAATGCAACGCAAGCCGGAGGATAGAGTTTTACCTTATAATGGCCAAAAATGCTTCATACGTATAAAACGAAAGTGTTGGATATTATTACTAGTGCATATATGTTTCAAAAGCAAATTCAATCATAAATATCAATCATAGACGGCATGGGTACCATATATTATGTCGCCATACTAGTAATACAATCACATCCGCAATTTTGTATTGGGAATTGGATTCCATCATGAGTCGAGGCAAGGGGCAAGCTCCTCTCCATTCGAGACACTCTAGCAAATGTCCCAGGATCGCACACAGCGGTCCTTGGAATCGGCTGGGCCGATCCTCTCTTACTTTTGAGGATTGGCAATTCCTGAACACACGTTTCCCGGTCCTTACAGACCAATAATCGAGGCGCCTCGCATTCCAACAACCACACAGGTGAAAAGTATATATGAATGTCAGGGCTGGTAGGTCACTGACACCACCCTAGCTAGAAAGAAACGTCGTGCTCTCCCAGCGGTCCTTCTCCCGTTTTTGACTCATACCGAGGTGTGAGGCTCGCGAATCCACACTATACACAAAGCTACGTCATACCGACCATGCTTTGATCATCAACCACAAGATTTTGCTTTGCAACAGAAGCCTTAATCACATGCCACTTAGGCGTGCCACACAGGCAATCCACTCCATGCGACTGATTTCTATCTATACATAACCTCTGAGCTCGTACGTCTCAGAGAAGGGCGTTAAGCAAGAGAATAAATTCCCCGCCGCCAAGCAGATATATATTTAATAGAGATCAATTAACACAGAAAAAAATCCAATGTTAGACACACAGTCCATTTACAAGTTCGTTCTGGGTCTGAACGAAACCGGAGGCACCAAATTCCTCGCTTATCCGCCCAATCAACAATACGTCCGGACGGCTACTACTTCAGCCCCTTCAAGGTAGCTACTCCAATCATGAGCATCAGAAGCGCCCATCCATCCAATGTGAAGATCGTCGGTCTTCAACCGTCTTTAACTCTTCGACTTCACATCGTCGATCGATTATTTGAAATGAGAATAAACTCGGCCTTTTCAAATAATCCACGTATATTTAGACTTTCAAATCAATTCATCACATGGTTAAATTATTCAACATTCACATTTCAGTTCCTTAGTATAGTTTTCATGTTAAATGCATTCAACCATTACATATCAAGCAAACCAAGCAAAATCAGTTTATTTCCACTCTATATCGTCAATAATATTTTTCAACGATATATCGCCATTTTTATTTATTTAAAAACGACCATATTCAATTAAACGACATTTCAGGTCCTGCCGAAGCACTAGCGCTGTTTTTCACTAAATTTGTTTTACACATATCTGAAAATCTAATCGTTGGATCTTCACAAATTGTATATCATTAGAAAGATCATTTCAAAACGAATCCAATGATTTCAGTTTTGGGAAAATCCGACGGTCGGATCTCCCACACTAGTCGTTTGAAATCACGGTTTCAAATTACGAACTGCAGCGTCGTTATTCGATTTAATTTAATTATATTTATATTTATATATAAATATAATCGATTCTGGCGCTGTTTTTCTTCAGATTCGAATTAAACATTCCAGACAATCCAACCGTCGGATCTTTACAAAGTTGGTGCCGTTGGAAAGATATTTCCAAGGCGAACCCAAAGGTTGCGGTTTCGGGAAAATCCAATGGTCGGATTTCCCGCACTAGTCGTTTGAAATCACGGTTTCAAAACACGAACTGCACGGCTACAATTCGTTTTAATTTAATTATATTTATATTTATATATAAATATAGTTCATTCGAAAATTCCTATATCGTTTTCACTTCAAATATTTAACTAACGCCTTTAAATTTTGGAAAATTTCGCCATAACCTCCTTTGTACGGGAGGGGCTGGGAAAATTCCCAAATAGCCACACGGGCGTCTCATCTCAAAAAGAAAAAGAAAAAGCCAAGCGGCTAGCCAATAGGCTCATAAAATCATCACCCAAGCAAAACAGTAAACATGTACCTATTTGTTGGGCACATAATTTTATTCCTCTTTTCTAGCCTCTTTGCCAAAACCTGTTCAATAAATATGCATGTACATATATGCAATTTTCATCACTTATCATTTTCTATTCAATTTCATTTTCGATTCACTTTGGTTTAAAGTCACCATTCATTCTAATGTTGCATACATAAGCAAAAATCACATCATTAGCTAATTAATGAATACTTCAACTCATGCATATTTATTTGAACAAGTGGTTATTTTTAACACTTCACATTTCAATAAAAATGATATTTTTGGCGAACTAAAATATATTTCAACACATGACTATTTCGTTTAGTTCCTTTTCATGTTAAAAATAATATTCACTTCACAAATATTTATTTCAACACTAGTATATCTTTAGCAAATCACATATATGATAAAAATGGTATTTTCATCATCTAAAATATTTATTCAACACATGAAGGTTTTTAACACTTCATAGTTTCAATAAAAATGTAATTTTCATTGTTCAATCTTTATTCAACACATGAATTTCATTTTCACACATCTCTTCTCAACACATGAGCATTCCCACACATGGATATTTTATATAGTTTGTTCGTATAAGAAAGATGAAATTTTTATTGTTGAAACTATTTATATATAAGGCGAATATTTTACATACTTCATATATATTATAAAAAGGTGATTTTTATTGTTTAAACACTTTATTCATTCACACATGAATTTAATTTTCACACATCACTTCTCAACACATGAGCATTTCCACACATGGATATAGTTTCAACACATGACTTTAGTTTTAACGCATGAAAATAATTTCAACATATGAAAATAATTCTAACACATAGATATTATTCAAAATTTCGGCAGCATAACGGCAGGGTAGTTAAAACCGGCACCGTCCCGAGTACGGCTCCTCGCTCTACCTTAAAACCTCACGGTTTTTGACAATGGGGATTTCATGCATCTAATTCGCATGCAGGCGGCATGTTTTATTTTCATTTCCACAATTATTTCCAATTTACTTCAATCACCAATGGGTATTTTTCAACCACAACCAAACAATATCAACCACAAACAATTATTCAACCATTTGAATTTTTCACCCAATTTTTCGCACCAATTCACAACAATAAATATCGTCCATGATTTGTGGACGAGGGGAGTGTATATATATATATTTCCTATATTTCACTTGCATTTCAACACACATATTATTTAAACAATGCATGTATAATTCATACTTCGCTCATACAACTTATACTACACATGTATATGTGGTATACAACACGTATATAAATTATACTTCACTTATATAATTTACAAATGACATTTTCTATTGAATTTCATTTAATTTAGATTTCTCACATTGGTTTTCGGAGTGCTAAAAATCGTAGATGGCTCAGAAAAATCCGCGGTCTCTTCTATGTGGTAGAGAGCCTCCTTGCGGTCCTGATGTTTCCTGTTTCATCGAATTTCATCAACACACCATAAAGATATGATTTATCAAAGTTCAAACATAATAAAGGACTCACCTTTCACGATGGTTCAAAAATAGGTTTTCAGTTTTCGCGAAAACCGAGGCACGATACGATGATCAGAGGGTATGACGTGAAAGAGGGGAGTGAGGGCTTCAGGCGGAGGGTGGTCGCGTTGGGTGCGGTGGCCGGAGGAAGGCGCAGCGACGGTGGGAAGTTGGAGATTTTGGGTCGACAGATCTCGTTGATGCGGCGACGATAGGGGTCACGGGTTGGTCGGATTTGAAGAGGGGAGGGAGGCGCATCGAATCAGGGTGGTGGCGGCAGCTGCAGTTGGCCGTGGCGGCGGCGATTTGCCTGGGAAGTGGCGAAGTCGACAGTTGTCGAGAACGATAAAGGAAAAAGGGTTTTCCGATGTTTTTTATTTTATTTTAATGAATGGAGAATTTTGATTGGCCAAGGGCTTTATTAAATTTTAAATAGTGTTTCTCCACACGGACACCAATTCAAACCCAATGACTGTCGTCCCTAGCTAAATACCCCAATCCCGGACAAAATTGAATATGTTTCGTTAGCCAATTTGACTATGACAGTCAGTTATTCTTCAAATTAAAGTATAAAACATTTAATTTTCAATTTGAACGTACATTTTAATTTGCCAGGGCCCCAAACTGATTCGAAAAATTCCCGAAAAATAATTCTAGCTATGTTTTGACTCTACGGTCCCAACAAAACTAGTTTCGTCAAATTCTGAGATCGTTTGAAAAACGGCCATTTTCTGGTTGATCCAATTTAACAGAAATTGACCAAACACATTTTCTTTTGCCACGCTCACATACTAGCTTCAAAAATTATGAAATTTGAAACCTAGCAATAGTTTGACATCCCGGACCCAACAAATGTGGTTTCGTCGAATTCCGAGATTGTTTGCAAAATGTCTATTTTCAAGGGCTATATATTCTATATAGCGACCTTTCTAAAAATTCATTTGGCCATAACTTTTGATCCCCGCTATGAAACTTCGATTTTTCAGATTCGTTAGAAGGGTATTCATAAACAGATTTAAATATTTTTGGTTTCCCTAAAATCCGTTATATTTTCCACCAGGCACAGTCAGTCAAAGTTTGAATTCAAATTTTCAATCTGCCTCACTATTTCTAATCCATTATTTTATTGAAATATTCTATTTCAATTGTTCAAATTGCATTGAAATAACCAATTTAAATTTTTTAAATTGGCTCGTATTTTCCGGGTTGTTACAATCTCCCCCACTTAAAACTTTTCGTCCCCGAAAAGGAAACAACGGTAAAGTAGGAAACAAAATGTAAATGCAAAGGATTGTAAAGGTACCTTGCACCGGAGTTAGTCAGAGATGTCCACTCTGCATTTGGGGTAAGCTTGCTTAATGCTTTCCTCAGTCTCCCAAGTACAGTCTCTAGGATCACTGCTCCATTGCACTTTAACCAAATGAACCTTTTTGCTTCTTAGTTCTCTAGTTTCTTTGCCAACAATTTTTAATGGCTCTCTTCTGACTGCTAATTCTGGAGTGATTTCTAAATCCTGTTGCGCTGCTTCTTCTACAACAAGATCCGGATCATGCACATGTCTTCTAAGTTGAGATACCTGAAACACGTTATGCACTCCAGGCAACCAATCAGGTAATTGAACCCGATAAGCAAGAGTTCCAATTCGTTCAAGTATAGGAAAGAGACCAATAAACCTGGGTGCTAACTTCCCAGTTTTACCGAATCGGATCACTCCTCTCATCGGAGATACTTTCAAATAAACATGATCACCAACAACAAATGTCAAATCTCTTCTTCTGGAATCTGCATAACTTTTCTGTCGGCTTTGTGCGGTTTTCAATCGCTTCTTGATAAAATCGACTTTATCAGATGCTTCTCGAATCATATCGGGTCCTAACACAAGTCTGTTGCCAGATTCTACCCAACATGCTGGAGATCTGCATGATCTGCCATAAAATGTTTCAAATGGCGACATTCTCAAACTTGCTTGATAGCTATTGTTATATGAGAATTCTGCCAAATGCAAGTGATCTTCCCATGACCCGCCAAAATTAATTATACAAGCCCGCAGTAGATCTTCTAGAATTCTATTCACCCGCTCAGTTTGGCCATCCGTCTGAGGGTGATAAGCGGTGCTTAGATTTAATTTTGTCCCTAATTCGGTTTGGAATGCCTCCCAGAATTTGCTAGCAAAAATTGGGTCTCTATCACTGACTATGCTGATGGGAATTCCATGTAGCTTAACAATTTATTTGAAATATATCTGTGCTAGACTTTGAGCGGTTCTATTGGATCTGACAGGTATGAAATGGGCAGTCTTCGTGAAGCGATCTACGATTACCCAAATACTGTCATTAACTTTCTTGGTACGAGGCAAACCATCTATGAAATCCATGGAAATCTATTCCCATTTCCAACCTGGGAGTTCCAACGGTTGCAACAATCCTGCTAGCTTTTGTTGGTCGCTCTTGACTAATTGACAAGTAGGGCATCTGCTAACATATAAAGAAATGTCCCTCTTCATTGCCTTCCACCAGAAAGTGAGCTTGATATCGTTATACATTTTGCTCACACCGGGATGGATACAAAGCTTGGATTTATGGCATTCATCTAGCACCTCTCTTTTGAGCTCAGGGATATTGGGAACACAGATTCTCCCTTTCTGTCTCAGAACTTCTTCTTTATCTATCTGAAAACTTGAGGGTTCGCCCTTCTGTATTCTCCCTCTGATTCTTTGAATGAAGTGATCATTCTTTTGGAGAGCAGATATCTTATCAATCAAGTCGGGCGTAATTATAAGATTGGAAATCATTGCGGTTTTTCTACTAAGCGCATCCGCTACAACGTTAGCCTTTCCCGGCGTATACAGAATATCTAGGTCATACGCTGCAAGAAATTCTAGCCAACGCTGCTGTCTCAAGTTCAGATCTTTCTGGGTGTACAAGTACTTTAATGATTGATGATCAGTAAATAGTTCGAATTTCTCACCCAGCAATTAATGCCTCCAGATTTTCAAAGCAAAAACGATAGCTAGCAACTCAAGATCATGAGTTACATAATTCTTCTCATGCGGTTTTAGCTGGCGGCTTGCATAAGCGACTACTTGGCCTTTTTTGCATTAACACTGCACCAAGACCTCTAATAGAAGCGTATGTCCAAACCGTCAAATTCTGATTGCCATCAATAATGGTTAACACTGGAGCAGTTGTCAGTTTCGATTTCAATTCCTGGAAAGCTTCCTTACAGTCGGAAGTCCACTAAAACTTCTCATGCTTCTTTGTAAGCTTCGTTAATGGACCGGATATCTTCGAAAAATCCTTAACGAATTTTCGATAATAACTAGCCAACCCCATAAAACTTCTAACCTCTGTGGGTGTGGTAGGCTGTTTCCAGTCTTGAATTGCTGTAATTTTACTCGGATCTACAGAAATCCCTTCCTTTGACACAACATGGCCAAGGAACTTCACTTCTTCTTGCCAGAAGACACACTTAGAGAATTTGGCTTTGAAGACGTTCTTTCTCAGAATCTCCAATACTTGTTTTAAATGTCTTTCATGCTCGGGTTTTGATTTGGAGTAGATTAAAATATCATCGATAAATACTAGGACAAATTTATTCAGAACTCCCCTGAACACTCTATTCATTAGATCGACAAAGTATGCTGGAGCATTGCATAGGCCAAACGACATTACTAACCATTCATAAAATATGTCTGGACCTTTGAAAGCTGTCAAAGGAACACACTCTTCTGCAATTCTCAATTGATGGAAACCTGTAGCTAGGTCCATTCTAGAAAATACTCCCGCCCCATTTAATTGGTCTAGCAGATCATCGATACGGGGTAATGGGTATTTGTTTTTGAGCGTCTATTTGTTAAGGTCTCGGTAATCAACACACAATCGAAGAGTACCGTTTGACTTTGGGACAAACACTACAGCTGCACCCCAACTAGAAGGTCTGATCAGACCCTTCCATAGTAGTTGACGAGTTTGATCGCCTAATTCTCCCTTTTCCTTTGGAGTCATTCTTCTAATAGGATGAACCACTGGTCTGACATTGGGAATTAAATCAATCCTGAATTCTATTTCTCTTTGCGGAGGTAAGTTTTCAACTTCTTCAAACACATCCGCATAGTTTCTAACAACAGGAATCTTTTCTAAGGAAGTTGGGATAACTTCTAGCGCAGACCAAAATTCTTCTCTATCTGGATTCGAACCATGATATGGTACAGTAATATATCCAAGCTTCGTTCGAATTTTTACTACCCTTTCCGCACACTTTACTTCGGCTTCGTACTTCGTTAACCAATCTAGCCCGAGAATGATATCAAACTCAGGGAAATCCATAATGACTAGATCAAAAGGAAACTGGTATCGGGAAAAGGAAGCAGGTACTTTACAATATAAGCTGAGAATAATAGAACCTCCTATTGGATTATGAACCTTAACTGATTCTTTGAGCTTTCTCTGTTTTAACTTTAATTTGTGAACTGTGTTACTAGCAATAAAACTACGTGATGCACCTGTGTCAAACAATACAGAAACATGAATATTTTTAACTGTAAGGGTACCTCCCAAAACATCGGGTTTACCTGCTCCATCGGAAGCAGCTCGAGGGTTCGTCCCGTTATAGACATGAGCTACTATAGCCTTCTTAAGAAAAGGACAGTCCCTGACAAGATGATCCGTCTTGCGACAGTTGAAGTACGAGCGAGGGTTCTGGGAGCCTTGGCTTGAACCTTGAGAATTGGTCCTTTTCCGTTTCGGGGCTGTGCAGACATTTGAGTAGTGCCCCACCTTGCCACAGTTATAGCAGCTTCCTTTTGGCGGCCTACTGGTCTTTGGATTCGAGGATGCCGCTTGGCTTGACTCGCCTTATTCGCAGCAGGCTTGCGCTTATTCCCGGCTTGGCTTTAGCACGATCCTGATCCAGGTGCCTTTGATCTAGGTCTTCATAGTTACACGCCATCTCCACCAATTCATTAAACCCCAGCTTGATGTGGGCCATTGCCCTATCCTGGTACTTTCGCTTCAGCCCGAGGATGAACCTCTTGTTCTTGGACTTTGCGGTGGCGACGAGTTCGGGAGCATAGCGGGCTAATTGTGTAAATTTGTTCAGATAATCTTGCACTGAGAGATCCCCCTGCTGGAGGTTGGCGAATTCATCGTGCATGCGCTCCAGGGCTTGTTCTGGGACATACTTCTCTTTGAATAATTTTTTGAATTCGTCCCAGGTTCTGCCAGCATTTCTGTTCCTTGCGGTGAGAGCTTCCCACCATAGCTCGGCTTCTTCTTGCATAAGCCAGGAACCCATAAAAGCTTTATCTTGATCGCCCAGCCTCAGGCCTCCAAGTATCTTCTCGCATGTTTTTAGCCATGCTAAGGCCTCTATTACAGTGCCCGTACCGGAGAAGGTTTTGCCTCCTAGGTTTTTGTATCTTTTAGCCATGCGGTCCAGCTCGAAGGGTTGAGCGGCCGGGGGTTGTATTAAAGGTTTGTGGACGAGGGGAGTATATATATATATATCGTCCATGGTTTGTGGACGAGGGGAGTATATATATATATATTTCCTATATTTCACTTGCATTTCAATACACATATCATTTAAGCAATGCATGTATAATTCATACTTCGCTCATACAACTTATACTACGCATGTATATGTGGTATACAACACGTATATAAATTATATTTCGCTTATATAATTTACACATGACATTTTCTATTCAATTTCATTTAATTTAGATTTCTCACATCGGTTTTCGAAGTGCTAAAAATCGTAGATGGCTGAGAAAAATATGCGGTCTCTTCTATGTGGTAGAGAGCCTCCTTGCGGTCCTGATGTTTCCTGTTTCATCGAATTTCATCAACACACCATAAAGATATGATTTTTCAAAGTTCAAACATAATAAAGGACTCACCTTTCACGATGGTTCAAAACTAGGTTTTCAGTTCTCGCGAAAACCAAGGCACAATACGATGATCAGAGGGTATGACGTGAAAGAGGGGAGTGAGGGCTTCAGGCGGAGGGTGGTCACGTTGGGTGCGGTGGCCAGAGGAAGGCGTAGCGACGGTGGGAAGTTGGCGATTTTGGGTCGACGGATCTCGTCGATGCGGCGACGATAGGGGTCAGGGGTTGGTCGGATTTGAAGAGGGGAGGGAGGCGCGTCGAATCAGGGTGGTGGTTGCGGCTGCAGTTGGCCATGGCGCCGGCGATTTGCCTGGGAAGTGGAGAAGTCGACAGTCGTCGAGAACGATAAAGGAAAAAGGGTTTTCCGACGTTTTTTATTTTATTTTAATGAATGGAGAATTTTGATTGGCCAAGGGCTCTATTAAATTTTTAAATAGTGTTTCTCCACACGGACACCAATTCAAACCCAACGACTGTCATCCCAAGCTAAATACCCCCATCCCGGACACAATGGAATATGTTTCGTTAGCCAATTTGACTGTTACAGTCAGTTATTCTTCAAATGAATGTATAAAACATTTAATTTTCAATTTGAACGTACATTTTAATTTTCCAGGGCCCCAAACTGATTCGAAAAATTCCCGAAAAATAATTCTAGCTATGTTTTGACTCTACGGTCCCAACAAAACTAGTTTCGTCGAATTCTGAGATCGTTTGAAAAACGGCCATTTTCTGGTCGATCCAATTTAACAGAAATTGACCAAACACATTTTCTTTTGCCACGCTCACATACTAGCTTCAAAAATTATGAAATTTGAAACCTAGCAATAGTTTGACATCCCGGACCCAACAAAAGTGGTTTTGTCGAATTCTGAGGTCGTTTGCAAAATGTCTATTTTCAAGGGCTATATATTCTATATAGCGACCTTTCTGAAAATTCATGTGGCCATAAATTTTGATCCCCGCTATGAAACTTCGATTTTTTTGATTCGTTAGAAGGGTATTCATAAACAGATTTAAATATTTTTGGTTTCACTAAAATCCGTTATATTTTCCACCAGGCACAGTCGGTCAAAGTTTGAATTCAAATTTTCAAACTGCCTCACTATTTCTAATCCATTATTTTATTGAAATATTCTATTTCAATTGTTCAAATTGCATTGAAATAACCAATTTAAAAATTTTTAATTGGCTCGTATTTTCCGGGTTGTTACAAGATAGAACTGAAAGAATATAAAAAGAAGAACACAACTGAACATAATCAGAGTAAACACGAATCTCACAGCGGAACGAATAAAAATGTATTTTATAACATAACTTTGAAATACAAAACTGTATGGTATATACATACCATTATCAGAGTACAATACATCATATCACAATGGAAATAATCTTTAAATACTAACGGTGAAACATTTTGCTTTGAGCTCCTCCAAGTGAATCTGTAAAAGCCTGAAACACTTGATTGCCCGTACAAATTTGGGCACCTAAGAGTTTAGGGAAAACAAACAAAATAAACTCTGGGTCAGTCATGGGATTGGTGTGAGTAAACTCCAACCATACTGTTTAACTTTGAAAATCCTTTTGAAATAAAAAGAAAATAGTAAGACCAGCCCACACATAAACATGGACGGTTTTTACCTTACTATAACCCAAAACATGTAACACCCCGTATTTTCTATGAACATATAAGTAGCAAATCAGAGGATAATTAATAAGAATCAAGGGAAACGGGTTGCGCCATTGCGTTCTATTTGGAATTCTGCTTGGAAACGAGTCCGAGTTTGCAAGAATCGGAGTCCGTATGAGAGAGATATGACCCTCCGAAGTTTCAGAAATTTTCAGAATCGAAAACAGCTCGAAATTCGAATTCAAAATTCGAATTCGAACCCAGAAGTGGGCTGGGCGGGAAATTTCCTGCCCAGGACCCAGGTCGACTGGGGAGTCGACCCCCCAGGACCCATGTCGACTGGGCAGTCGACCCCCCAGACCAGGTCGACTGGGCAGTCGACCTGGGAGTCGACCTCCCTGGTCGAACCTGTGCGTGTGTGTGCGATTTTGAGGGCTGTGACGTGTTTGGACGGACCTGATGAGTTCTAAGGTTAATCTGAGGGCCTAAATGAGTTCCTACACCTATAAATGCATCCTAAGATCTAGCCTTCTCTACACACAATTCTATTCTGCTTCTACTCTACCTCTGTTCTAATAATAATAAAAATGACGTGGCTACTCTGCTGGAATCAAAACTAGAAGCTAACCAACATCAACCTAAGCAACTCAATTCAAATTAGAGATTAAAGCTTCTGCAATGATTCTACAACAATTAAAGTTCTTTCTTTAATCCAACCAAGGCAAGTGCAGTTATTTTCCGATATAAACGTTAATTCTGATTGTGACATGAATTGTAAATCTGAATTTGAGGTTATATCCGTTCTGTTCTGTTTAGATCTTATTTTGTATCTCTTTCCTCTTTCTGTTTTATAGCCAGGCTACCACGAGCCTGAGCCAATCTCATAAGAGATTAACGTACGCTAAAATGTTTGGGACAGTAAAATGAATGATGCATAAATTGGGCATGACCAATAGGTGACTGATTTGAGGAAAGAACATGGACTGTAGCTAGAACGTAAATCTGAGACATATGACTGGACATGTTATATTTATAACATAAAGGGGATTGAACATATGATTTGAGGACACGACATAGAAAGGCATATAATTGGACATAAATATAGACTGTATTGAACATATGACTTGAGATAAAGAGAATATGGCTTAGGTATAAAGATTTACATTAAAGTAGGATATCTATCAAATGTGAATAACACCTAAGTAGGAGATTTTTGAATATATGACATGCATTGAAATCGATGGTTATATTTGGTATAATTTATATGTGAATCTTTTATACTAGGCAAGTTGAACTAAATTGGGACATGTAAATTATGACCATAATCTGTGACATGTAAAATCAATGCAAACGTGGGGTATACGATCATAGTGTGAATCATGACAACTATTTAGGCATGCAAACTTAGGCCAAATTTATAATTAGGCAAGATATGTTTGTGAAACTTTAAAGGAATGATTAAATCTGTTATATTTGCCTAATTTGCTAGTTCTGCTATATTTTCCTAATCTGCTAGTTCTGTTATATTGCCTAATATGCTAGTTCTATTATATTGCTTAATCTGCTAGTTCTGCTCTACTGCCTAGTCTGCTAGATTTGTTCATCTGCCAAATCTGTCATCTGCTAAGTCTGCCAAATCTGCTAAACTAAATCTGTTGAGATGCCTAATCTGTTGTCTGCTAAATCTGCTAGTTTGCCTAATCCGCTAAATCCGATAGGTCGCCTAATCTGAAAAATCTGTTATCTGCTATATCTGTTGAGTTGATATAATTAGTCCGTTATAGACATAATCTGAATTGGCTATAGTTATGAAAAATTGACATGTATATTAGGCGTGGGTATAAATGGTAAATCGTTAATTAATTGGCTGCAAAGATAAACATGGCTAACTCGAGGTTAGAATGAGTTTGCGGCGTAATTCTGCCCGGAACCGCCCGGCATATTCCAGTGGCCGCAAACAATAGGTTCTAATGTGGGAAGTTAGTCATAACGTGCTTGAAACCCGAGGTTAGACTCAGTTTGCGACAGAAACCTGCCCGGAACCAACCGGCCTAACCAGCAGCCGCAAACTGTCAGTCTAATGTGAGAGGTCTGGGCATTAATATTTAATTAATGAAAATCTGAGAGAAATATGATGTCTAAAACGTGTTGGGTGGGTAAGGTTAAACCAATTGGACCAATGAATCTGATAAACCCATTTCGTGAATCTGTAGGCCCAATACAAAGTTAGACAATCTGTAACCGGTTAATCTATAACCAGTTTATCTATAAGTCTGTTAATCTGTAAGTCTGTTAATCTATAACCAGTTAATCTGTAAGTCTGCTAAATCTGTGTATTTGATCCATTAGTCTGAAAACTTGTCTGTAAACTAGTTGATCTAGATTCTGTATGTCTGAAACTTGTAAACAAGTTAATCTGAAATCTGTTAGTCTGGGGACACAAGGTTAGGAGGGGAATTACTTGTGTCATCTGTTGTTTGGGACCCATATTAGTTAGTAACCCTTTCTGGTATCAAAACTTTGACCTAACAGTAGGTAGGGTCCGGGCACGCTTACTGAACTAATTATAAGCGGTTCATTCTGATAATGGCGAGGGGTGTTGATGGTGCGTTCCAACCGGGTCATGTGCGTGCATGGATCCCGGTCTGCCTCTGAGGATGTAAGACGCCGTGACATCTGTAAATAGGTCTGTGCCAATTGGTTGTCACTTTAGGGAGTGATACACCCTACTGTGGGGCCGACACAGGGTATTTATGTTTAGGGAGCCGATCGCTTGGGGTAGGGTTTTAGGGTACACTTAGTTCTGTCTGTTTCTGTTGGTACCGTATGTTTCTGTTGGGTGGTAACACCTGTCTGTTTCTGCGTGGTACCGTCTGTTCGGGTGGTAAAGGCCCAATTACTAGTGTACACCTAATTCTACATTCTGTTTCCGTAGGGATTAATCTGTTTCTGTCTATTCTGTTCGGGTGGTAAAGGCCCATTATTAGCATTCTGTTTCTGTCCGTTTCTGTTGAGGTGGTAAAGGCCCATTACTAGCATTCTCTTCTGTGGAAATTATTCTGTACCCGTTTCTGTTTCAGTTTAGACATTAGGGTGACACCTAATTCTGTTATACTAGTATTAGTGCAGAGAAGTGTAAAGCAATAGCTTATGTTGTTCTGTTCTTCTGTTATATCTGTTACACCTGTTACAGTTATCTCTCATCCAGTTTTATTTTCATGTCATGTTATTATTATCTGCTCATAACTGAAAATCACTGGACTTGCCAGACTTTTTGTTTGACCCTTGTTGTTTCGCCTCCTTTCTTCCGTTTCCCCCCAGGTTTTGTAGAAGGGAATACTCTAGCTTGATCCGGATTCCTTCTACTTGAAGTGCTTAAAGTATGGCTTGGATCTTCATAGCTTCTGTTCTGTGGGGATTATGCTTTTAAAGTTTTGTACTCTGATAGTTTTGAACAAGGCTGATATTTATGTACTTGAGTTTTTGATAAAGGTGTAACCATACTGATTTCTGTTTTCTGCTGTAATAAAGTTAAAATTTTGCAAGTACCATTTATCTGTCTTGTAAGTTTCTGTTTCGTTTACTAAAATACTCCACCAAAGTTAAGGCATTCCCTTTGTGAGTGACCTTAACGGAGGTGGGGTGTTACAAAACATTTTCAAAATCAATACTTTTCTGATATTATAATAGTGTCTAATCACAAGTAAATAAAATCTAGCAGTACGCTTGCATCTCACGCTCAACATATATAATATACAACCAAAACCGTGGGTGCTTATTGGAGATTGGATTCCGACTATGACAAGGTATGGAACCACCTGCCGATAGTGTATCTCTAGAGAGGAATACACTGGGTTCAACAAGAATGTCTTGCAACCCGGCCACACATGACCAAACACTCATTTCTCTTGAGTGTATCGAATATATTGTCACCTACGGTTGCTAGCAACATAACTGTTCCCGGGAGATACAGAAGCGAAAAGAAATAACAAATATGAATATTCTCCATATGGTGACAATACACCCTAATGGGGCGACACACATAGCCATGTTGCCTGTTCGATTTTTGTCATTTCCTGGCTGATGAGGCTTGAGGTTATAACGTATCTCTTGACAGATTGCACCTTCACTTTCTTTGAATGCCACATCATCATACCCACCAAACCACAAATTGATTTCCAAAAATATCACGGGTATAAAAAGCTAAGAGGAACGAATTCCTCCATCACCAGACGTAATACTTTTAAGAGATCAACCGTACGTGATTTATTAGGTATACTCTGTCAGGCACTCGTCCATACAAGTTGTCCTGGGACTGGACAAACATAAAGTATTCAATTGTCTTCAGCATAATCAAATTCTCAGCGCTTATGCCTATGTGGAGTGGTTTTCGGATAATATATCCAACCGGTCTCCCCGTATTGACAACAATGGTCAAAATACTTCGATAGTTGGTTATTTAACTATCGAAGTAAAAACAAACATTCATTCAAACGTATAACTAAACATCGCACAACCACAGGCACTTTTATTTAACATTCAATTTTATTATTCAAATTCTCATATCTTACCAGATATTTCTCAAATCCCGTTTTAGCCTTTTCACGCTTCTTGGAAAACATTCCCAGTTATTATAAATTCTCATTCTCCCATGTTCCAGAAAATATACATTATTAACATTCATAACATTTCTATTCTTTCTACATTCTTTATTTTCGACACTTGGACAATATACCCTATCCACATTGGAAAAACATTCCAATTTCACTATAAATATTTTAATCTGCCAAACGTTCACTTTTTAAAAACATTATTCACTTTAAATGTGAATATCATCCCTATTATAGAAATCTGAACCCCTTTATCAAATACTCTTTATTCAAGTAATAAATACCCTTATCTTATTTATCGAAAACTCTTTCATAATCTTATATTCCTATTCCACTTTAAAAACTCTGTTTCTAAGTCGACTTCTTGCTAAATCAATATCAAGTTTATAACTAAATATAGATTACATCTCCTTATTCTAATCTATTGGTTCAAAACTAAATATTAACTTATCCTATCAGATTATAATTCCTAAAAATAATTTACTTTAATACATTCGACATCGTTGGATTATAGTTCGAATTCCTAATAGTGTTATATATAAAAATCACGCTTGAGCTTGGTCAACAATGTTAATTTATCATTACAGTTCAAAACTCGCAGTGCACTGCGATATCCCCTTTATAACTAATTTCAACATAACAGTCACGCTTAAGCCTAGTCAACAACGTTATTTTATCGTTATAGTTCAAAGACTTACCATACGCTGCAATATCCCTTTTATAACTAATCTTGACATCTCTTTTCGTTATAAACTGATACCATTCCTCGATAATAGTGAAGCCGTTCAAGTTGGGGTATTTTATTTACCTCTCAGACCTTGATCGACAACATTCTTATCTTATTATAGATATACGTTCGTAACTCTAACCCTTATACTTTATAATCCGTCAAATCGTACTTCTTGCTATATTTTAAATATGGTTTTATGACGCCATATCCTTAATTTGAAAACTCAGTTGTTTACAACTATTTATTTGAATATTAACTCTTTGTATCGTCTTCGTTATACAATTATATTCATAATTTCTTTTACCAAAATACCTTTACGTTCTTTGTCTCTTGAAATATTACTTTTATTTGATCCATTTTACTTAATGCAAGTAACATCGCATCACCACTCCAATAACATCTTAAATGTGGTCCATTTAAGAACAATTACTTAATTAGATAATATCTTACTTCATCATTGTTGAAGTAAACAATTTACTTCATCATTAATTCAAAATAGATTGTTTGCTTACTGTATATAAACAATAACTAATTATGTTGGTTAAATAATTATTAAATACCTCATTAATTTAAAAAGGGTAATTAATATGGAATCTTCTTAATTTTTGATCAGTTTACCTCTAAGTTATTTTTATTAGATTAATTGAAGATCAATTAATCTAATAATTATTTTCCAAATAACCAGTTGATTTAATCAACTTCATTCCATCAGTAAATTCGTTAACTGATTTTATTTACTTCTTACCAATAGATTTTTAATTAATCTAATAATGTTTCTTAATAGTTTGCTTTAAAATAATTATCCAAATTATTCATTCCAGGATAATTACATCTTATTAACTTATTTAAATGTCAAATAATTGTTTATGTTTTCTTTATAGAATGAACTATAAAATAGTAGTTTATAATAGAACTTCTATTATAATTTAAACTTCACTTAAATTATAAAAATATAATTTTTATAATTATCTTCATTGATTTGCCTGACGGCCAATCAACTTCTTAACAAAAAGATCGGTTTACGATCGGTGCTGCCACTTTCTTAATCGATATCGTCTATTTGATTTAACCAATATCCATATAGGGTTTAAATGTCATTTGGGTTCAAACAGTGCATATAAAACAAAAAGTACATATAAATATTGAGGAATCTGGTTGGATACCTCCAACCGGTTTCCCGCATCCACAGATGTTAGTCAAACAATTTACACTGATTCCTAATAGGGAATATTATAACCGATGGAATCGGTATACAACCGGTGAGGTGTACATATGCAATGATATATATTATTCAACCAATTAAATTGTAATCTACCTATACGACCATCACACAACATTCAACCATTAAGTTATCACTATGTCTCAAAAGAACCTTGTCTAAATTCGAAACCGATATCTAGTTATATTGAATAAACTGTTACGGTCGATAAACGATTCTACAGCGACTATTTGAATATTTGATTTGGACATATCTTGCAATGTATACGATGAAATCTCCATTTTCCACTTCCGTTGGAAAAATATATTTCAACGGATTCCAACGTTTCTTGTTTTCTAAGAAATCCGACTAATAATGGATCATGTACACTCATTTGAAGTTCAGAACGTTAAATTACAAACTGCCACGATATTACGGGCTCGATTATATTTAATATTTTTTTTTATACGTTCAACTTCGTTTTAATTAATATATAAATTCACTTATATTACGAATTCAATATTTAAACTGATTTAAATATTCAAATACAAACCGATAAAAATGCGGGACGTTACATTCCTTCCCCCTTAGAAGAATTTCGTCCCCAAAATTACTAAGGCAGAAAAAATGCTACAATCCATATTGATTTGGTTAAAAATCGTCTGTTTTACTTCTTATCTTCAATTTCAACTGAATCGACTAACTTTAATTAAAATATTAATTTCTTCTTATTAACGAATTCTTTAAGAAATTTTAAAATTTTCCTAACAGCTTAAATTTCCAAGAAATTTTGCCAGCATCTCCTCCGCATGGCTCATTCGGTACTACTACAACTTGCCTCTCTGGGCATTTTCTAATCCAAAAGAAAATCAAACAGCCAAACGACTTAAAAAAATAGCTCATAAATCTCATACCCAAATATAATGTAAACTTGTACCTTTTTGTCAGGCATTCAACTCTTTCCTATTCCATTTGTTGCCCTACCAGCATATATAGATACATTTCCATTTGATTTCCAATCAACTTATTCTTCAATCCAATCATTTGCTATTGCTTAAGCCAATTCCCTTTCAATTCCAGTTTCAATTTCAATTTCAAACTCTTACTCAATAATCAAATTTCACAACCGAGTTCGGTTCCATTCCAAATCTTAATTCACAAATCCAACTACTTTGCCAAGTTAAATCCTACTCCATTACAATTTCCACTTAATCGACTTCAAATCAAATTCCAATTTTCTTAGTTTAAGTTAAACTCTAATTCATTTATTTACTTTTATCATTTCAATTCATTTAACTTCACAAGTTAAATTTAAATTTAGGAATTCAAATTCCTGGGTTCTAATTCAAATCAGTTTGAAAAAAATATATTTATATATAATAATAGAAATTCAAAACATTTGAATTTTTAACAACACGTTTTCTCAAAACAATTTCAAAACAATATCTTTTGGTAGTAATCTGTCACTTGGAAGCTTGAAAATGAAGACTGATGATGCGGCCGTCATTATCACAATTATTTCCCAGTGATCACAGTGAGTTCAATACTTTATCAAATTCAAAATTCAATTTCAAACACTTTCATTATGAAATTACTTCAAAACACCTTTTAAAATATTCGAAAAACAATTTCAAATCACCCAGGATCTTGAAATTTCCTTATACAATTCGAAATTCAATTCAAACATCTTTTCAAATTTCAGGGATTTTAATTCCAAATTCTGATTTAAATTCAGATTTAGTTCATCTGATCTTTATACGAGTTCTAATTGGTTATTTATAACTATTTCAATTATAATCAAATTCGATTATAATAACAACCAACATATTTTATACTATAATAATTCTAATATATATACTTATATTTATCAAATATAATTTTGGGTAAATTATTCATTTACCCTCTTTCAAAAACATATTGTGTCGAATTACTCTGTTTAAGAGTTTAGAAACACCTATCGACTCAGTTTGCATTACTGTGTCGATCAGAATTCATAAACTATTCGACAAACCAATCAACACAATTTAAAATAGTTTTTATATCAGTTTTACAAATACGCGCTCATATATACACACTCAAACTCAATCTAGGGTATTACTAACCTTACCTCTATTGAGTCACGCCACAAAGCCAAGGTAATCACTTAACCTTCAGCTCTGATACCACTGTAATGACCACGAATTTTCAACCCCGAAAATGGACATAAAACACGATGTCGACTATTCAGACATCGGAAATACCTAATCATTAACAGAAAGAAGTTAGAGGATGAGATAGAACTGATAGAATAGAAGAAGAAGAAGAACATGGCTGAACATAATCAGAGTAAACACGAATCTCACAGCGGAACGAATAAAAATGTATTTTATAACGTAACTTTGAAATACAAAACTGTATGGTATATACATACCATTATCAGAGTACAATACATCATATCACAGTGGAAATAATATTTAAATACTAACGGTGAAACCTTCTGCTTTGAGCTCCTCCAAGTGAATCGGTAAAAGCCTGAAACACTTGACTGCCCGTACAAATTTGGGCACCCAAGAGTTTAGGGAAAACAAACAAAATAAACTCTGGGTCAGTCATGGGACTGGTGTGAGTAAACTCCAACCATACTGTTTAACTTTGAAAATCCTTTTGAAACAAAAAGATAATATTAAGACCAGCCCACACATAAACATGGACGGTTTTTACCTTACTATAACCCAAAACATTTTCAAAATCAATACTTTTCTGATATTATAATAGTGTCTAATCACAAGTAAATAAAATCTAGCAGAACGCTTGTATCTCACGCTCTACATATATAATATACAATCAAAACCGCGGGCGCTTATTGGAGATTGGATTCCGGCTATGACAAGCTATGGAACCACCTGCCGATAGTGTATCTCTAGAGAGGAATACACTGGGTTCAACAAGAATGTCTTGCAACCTGGCCACCCATGACCGACCACTCATTTCTCTTGAGTGTATCGAATATATTGTCACCTACGGTTGCTAGCAACATAACCGTTCCCGGGAGATACAGAAGCGAAAAGTAGTAACAAATATGAATATTCTTCAGATGGTGACAACACACCCAAATGGGGGCGACCTACATAGCCATGTTGCCTGCCCGATTTTTGTCATTTCCTGGCTGATGAGGCTTGAGGTTATAACATATCTCTTGACAGATCGCACCTTCACTTTCTTTGAATGCCACATCGTCATACCCGCCAAATCACAAATTGATTTCCAAAAATATCACAAGTATAAAAAGCTAAGAGGAACAAATTCCTCCTCTACCAGACGTAATACTTTTAAGAGATCAACTGCATGTGATTTGTTAGGTATACTCTGTCAGGCACTCGTCCATACATGTTGTCCTAGGACTAGACAAACATAAAGTACCATTCTAGGACAGAACGACCCTTGCATTTCACTCCGTCTTCAATTGTCTTCAGCATAATCAAATTCGCAGCGCTTATGCCTATACGGAGTGGTTTTCGGATAATATATCCAACCGGTCTCCCCGTATTGACAACGATGGTCAAAATACTTCGATAGTCGGTTATTTAACTATCGAAGTAAAAACAAACATTCATTCAAACGTATAACTAAACATCACATAACCACGGGCTCTTTTATTTAACATTCAATTTTATTATTCAAATTCTCATATCTTACCAAATATTTCTCAAATCCCGTTTTAGCCTTTTCACACTTCTTGGAAAACATTTCCAGTTATTATAAATTCTCATTCTCCCAAGTTCCAGAAAATATACGTTATTAACGTTCAAAACATTTCCATTCTTTCTACATTCTTTATTTTCTACACTTGGATAATATACCATATCCACATTGGAAAAATATTCCAATTTCATTATAAATATTTTAATCTTCCAAACGTTCACTTTCTAAAAACATTATTCACTTTAAATGTGAATATCATCCTTATTATAGAAATCTGAACCCCTTTATCAAATAACTCTTTATTCAAGTAATAAATACCCTTATCTTATTTATCGAAAACTCTTTCATAATCTTATATTCCTATTCCACTTTAAAAACTCTGTTTCTAAGTCGACTTCTTGCTAAATCAATATCAAGTTTGTAACTAAATATTGATTACATCTCCTTATTCTAATCTATTGGTTCAAAACTAAATATTAACTTATCCTATCAGATTAAAATTCCTAAAAATAATTTACTTTAATACATTCGACATCGTCGGATTATAGTTCAATTCCTAATAGTGTTATATATAAAAATCACGCTTAAGCTTGGTCAACAACGTTAATTTATCGTTACAGTTCAAAACTCGCAATGCGCTGCGATATCCCCTTTATAACTAATTTCAACATAACAGTCACGCTTAAGCCTAGTCAACAACGTTATTTTATCGTTATAGTTCAAAGACTTACCATACGCTCCAATATCCCTTTTATAACTAATCTTGACATCTCTTTTCGTTATAAACTGATACCATTCCTCGATAATAGTGAAGCCGTTCAAGTTGGGGTATTTTATTTACCTCTCAGACCTTGATCGACAACATTCATATCTTAGAATAGACATACGTCCGTAACTCTAACCCCTTATACTTTATAATCCGTCAAATCGTACTTCTTGCTATATTTTAAATATGGTTTTATGACGCTATATCCTTAATTTGAAAACTCAGTTGTTTACAACTATTTATTTAAATATTAACTCTTTGTTGCGTCTTCGTTATACAATTATATTCATAACTTCTTTTACCAAAATACCTTTACGTTCTTTGTCTCTTGAAATATTACTTTTATTTGAGCCATTTTACTTAAAGCAAGTAACATCTCATCACTACTCCACATCTTAAATGTGGTCCATTTAAGAACAATTATTTAATTAGATAATATCTTACTTCATCATTGCTGAAGTAAACAATTTACTTCATCATTAATCCAAAATAGATTGTTTGCTTACTATATATAAACAATAACTAATTATGTTGGTTAAATAATTATTAAATACCTCATTAATTTAAAAAGGGTAATTAATTAGGAATCTTCTTAATTTTTGATCAGTTCACCGCTAAGTTATTTTTATTAGATTAATTGAAGATCAATTAATCTAATAATTATTTTCCAAATAAACAGTTGATTTAATCAACTTCATTCCATCAGTAAATTCGTTAACTGATTTTATTTACTTCTTACCATTAGATTTTTAATTAATCTAATAATGTTTCTTAATAGTTTTCTTTAAAATAATTATCTGAATTATTCACTCCAGGATAATTACATATTAATAACTTATTTAAATGTCAAATAATCATTTATATTTTCTTTATAGAATGAACTATAAAATACCAGTTTATAATAAAACTTCTATTATAAGTTAAACTTCGCTTAAATACAAAAATATAATTTTTATAATTATCTTCGTTGATTTGCCTGATCAACTTCTTAACAAAAAGATGGGTTTACAGTCGGTGCTGCCACTTTCTTAATCGAATATTTTCTATTTGATTTAACCAATATCCATACAGGGTTTAAATGTCATTTGGGTTCAAACAGTGCATATAAAACAAACAGTACATATAAATATTAAGGAATCCGGTTGGATATCTCCAACCGATTTCCTGCATCCACAGATGTTAG
This sequence comes from Allium sativum, assembly GCA_030737875.1. Taxonomy (NCBI): domain Eukaryota; kingdom Viridiplantae; phylum Streptophyta; class Magnoliopsida; order Asparagales; family Amaryllidaceae; genus Allium; species Allium sativum. The sequence continues at coordinate 461,919,629 of CM060920.1, forward strand.
TCAAACAATTTACACTGATTCCTGCTAGGGAATATTATAACCGATGGAATCAGTATCCAACCGGTGAGGTGTACATATGCAACGATATATATTATTCAACCAATTTAATCGTAATCTACCTATACGACCATCACACAACATTCAACTATTAAATTACCACTATGTTTCAAAAGAACCTTGTCTAAATTGGAAACCGATATCTAGTTATATCGAATAAACCATTACAGTTGATAAACGATTCTACATCGACTATTTGAATATTTTATTTGGACATATCTTGCAATCTATACGACGAAATCTCCATTTTCCACTTTTGTTAGAAAAATATATTTCAACGGATTCCAACGTTTCTTGTTTTCGAAGAAATCCAACTAATAATGGATAATGTACACTCGGTTGAAGTTCAGAACGTTAAATTACGAACTGCCACGATATTACGGGCTCGATTATATTTAATATATATTTTTATATGTTCAACTTCGTTTTAATTAATATATATCCACTTATATTACGAATTCAATATTTAAACTGATTTAAATATTCAAATACAAACCGATAAAAATGCGGGACATTACATAAACCTCCTCCTGCAATTCCCCATTCAAAAAAGCATTATTAACCTCAAGTTGTTTGATGGTCCAATTTCTGTGCAAGGCTATTGTTAATATAATTATGATTGTTGTAGGTTTCACAACTGGTGAGAATGTTTCACTGAAATCAATTCCCCAATGTTGTGAATATCCTTTTGCCACCATCCTAGCCTTGTATTTAGAAATTGTACCATCAGCCTGTCTTTTAATTCTATATGTCCATCTACACCCAATAAATTTTTTGTTTTTGGGTGGTCGAACAAGACACCAAGTTTGTTTTTTTATTTAACGCATCTAACTCTTCATTCATGGCTGATATCCGCTTAACATTCAACTTGGCTTGTTGATAAGTGGATGGTTCAGTCTCATTAGATTCAGTATAGAAGATTTATGGTTCGAATATACCACTTTTTGCCCTTGTCATCATATGATGTTGATTTTGAGTTTGAGCGTCTTCCCTGTTTTCTTCTGATTGAATGTTTCCATGGTCATTGTTATCTTCTTGTATCACACTGTTGTGTGAAGAATCATCACTGGAGTCATTAGCACTGCCTTCATCTTCATTCATGGTCTCTGTTCTGGAATTTGAATGATGTGGTGTACTAGTATTATGTGTACTTTGTGTGTGTGTGTTATACCATTGTTAAAGTGTTGCACATGCACAATGTCACTAGTTTGTTCAGGAAATTTTGGAACTGAAATCTTTGGATTTTAAATTTTATTTGTAGTTTTGCATGCGACTTTTAAATGGAAACACTTTCTCATTAAAGATGACATGTCTAGATATATAAATTCTTCCATTGTTACTCACACACTTGTAACCTTTTTGATTTGTAGTATAACCAAAAAAAGTGCATGGAATTGACCTATAGTCAAGTTTATGCTTATTAAATGGTCTGATATGAGGAAAACACAACCTCCAAACACTTTTAGATCATTATAATTAGGCTTGATTTGATTCAAAACCTAAATGGGACATTTTAAATCATGCACTTTTGTAGGCAACCTATTAATAAGATGTACAGTTGTTGCAAATGCATCAAACCATAATTTTAATGGCATTGATGCATGTTCTAATAGTATAAATCCAGTTTTAACAATATGCCTGTGTTTTCTCTCAATTAGCCCATTTTGTTCAGAAGTATGAGCACATGTCAGTTTATGTGTGATACCTTTTTTGCAAAAGTAATTTTTCAATGGTAAAAATTCTTTACCACCATCACTTTGCATAGTCTTGACTTTGTGACTTAACTGATTTTCAACACTAGAGATAAACTACATTACTACATTGTAAGTGTCAGATTTTGATTTCATGAAGTAAATCCACACATATCTTGAATGAGAATCAATAAATGAAATACAGTAGTTGTACCCATAGTCAGTATTAATAAGTGCTGGACCCCAAAGATCAACAACAATTAGTTCTAATGGGTTAATATATTTAGTTTCAGAATTTGGGAATGGTAATTTATGACTCTTCCCCATTTGACAATATGTACACACATAATCATTTGGAATATTAATAGAGATATTGCTGTTATGTAAAATTTCTTTCATAATTCTTGAACTTGGATGTCCAAGCTTAGAATGCCACAAATCATACATCATGCATTCATTGCTACTGCCTAATTCAGTCGCATTATAGCAATTTCTTTTAAACTCAGTATTTCTGAGATTTCCATAATCAAACTTGTATAGGCCGTTTTTTTTCTCTACCCTGCAATAAAATGTTCCTAGTCAGCATGTCCCTAACTATACAGTGATTTGGGTAAAATTCAAATGATACTTTATTATCTTTGGCACACTGTGACACGTTGATTAAGTTCTTTCTTATGTGTGGTGCACATAGTAAGTTATTTAGATAAATCTGTTTAGCACCCCTAATACTAGCATGTCCAGTGTGAGAAATAACTATTGAGTTTCCATTACCCATAATTAGAGATTGCTTACCTTTGTATTCACGATTCCCAAGATTCAGATTATTTAGATCGTTAGTGACATGATGTGTAGCCCCTGAATCTGGATACCATGATTCATCTTGGATATCATCTGCAGTGGCAGAGTTTGAAGTAGATTCTTGATTGTTTTTAACATCTACTTGGCTGTTGACCATATTAGCATTAGGATTGTTGTTTTTATTATTGTTATTCCCTTGTTGGTTCACATTGAAACGGTTGTCAAATCTGAAATAACGTTTGTTGGCTGTGTGTCCAATCCTTTCACAAATCTGGCACTTTGGTTTGTTGTTGGGATTCCATCTCCCAGCTCTTCCTCTTCCTCTATTTGACCGGCCTCCTCTTTGGTAAATGTTTTGATTTCTTGTATTCTGTTGATTATTGTTTTTGCCTGTAGTAATATAATTGACAGAGGGGTCGATAACTTGATCTTTCTTTTGCATTAATCTTCCTTCATGTGCAAGTAGCATAGAATAGACACTTTTTAGTTGTTTTTGCCTGTAGTAGTATAATTAACAGAGGGGTCGATAACCTAATCTTTCTTTTGCATTAATCTTCCTTCATGTGCAAGTAGCATAGAATAGACACTTTTTAGTGAAGGAGTGGGTTCAATAGACGTAATAAATGCAACAACAGCTTCATACTCTTCTTCTAATCCTCCAACAATATACAAAACCTGCTCCTTTTCTTCTATTCTATTTCTAGTGCATGCAAGTTGATCACATAAGTTTTTCACCTTCATAAGATATTCAATCATACTTGAGTTTTCTTTCTTTATTGGCTGTAATTGCCTTTTGTAATGTAAAACACTTGCTGAAGACTGACTTGTGAATGATCTTTCTAAGGTTGTCCATACATCATGAGATGTCTTACTGCCAATTAATTGTGGCATGATAGATGAGCTTACGGTTGACATTAACCATGCACTAACAAGATTGTATTGCCTTTGATATGATGCATGTTCTTGATTAGGAATTAAATTGTTATCAACACCTATGATGTATTTTGCTAGAACTGTTTGTGATCCATAGAGATAATCTTCAAATCCATAACCTTTTGCCGCTATTTCAACTTGCAGTTTCCATAGAAGTTAATTTGATTCATCCAGTTGGATTGAGATGATGTTACTTTGCGGCTTGATGATGGATTTAGTATGATCTTCTGTGCTTTCAGCACTAATCTGGTTTGATCTAGCTGATGATCTTTTAGAATTTGGTGGATTTTTTTCAACCAAGATTCTCTGAAGTGATGTAAAGGATCAGTTGTAGGAAAGATTGCTCAAAAAACAGGTAAACTTCTCCTGAACTCTTTTCTTGAATTGAAATCTTCTACAAGATTTCTTTGAATTTGAATTTAAAAGCAACTAGAATTGCTAAAACAAGGATTTGAGAAAGTGACGAAACAATGAATATCTGATTAGCAATCTAGGACGGCTTTTGACTTCATATTATTGATTTCTTTAGAATTTTATGATCGAAATTGAGTTCTTGAGAAAATTTAGCACCAAACTGTGGTGTTGAAAACTGATGCAGCCACTGGATGTAGGCAAGGCACAGTTTTTAGGACCACAGCCTCAACTCTCAGATAATGAAATGAAAATCTTGGATGAGAGTTATCCAAGTAATGAGAATTTTCTGATGGATGATCTATCTTTTGATAGATTTGTAGAGAAATGAATTACTCGATCAAAATTGATGCGGTTAGCACAATTTATAGCTCTGATACCATATAAGAAAGTAAAATGAAATGTTTTTGTATATTGATTCAATGAATTACAAAAGATACATGTACATATTTATATTCGTATTTGCCGAATGGGCTAAGCTGAAATGTTTTTTTAATAAACAGAACTTATGGGCTGTAGCGGCGCGATTTTCGATACCTCGAAAGTCATGTCATTATTGAAAGAATTTAGAAGATGAGATAGAAAAGATAGAACTTATAGAATAGAAGAATAAGAAGTCATCAGAATCTCACAACGGAATTTCACAAATACATATATATTACATCATTAGGTGTGATACAATAGAGTACACAACATAATACATCATCATGGTTCAACAGCATAATTATACATTACCACCTTACAATAACATAGATACTTAAACTGGGTAACTAAAACAGATATACTACTAGGGTCTTGAACTTGTCCTTCATCAGGTTACACTTGCCTACCTGAATTCACTTGTCTACTCATAATAAATATTATGAGTACCCAAGAGTTTAGGAAACACAGAAAATAAACTCTGGGTCAGTCAGGGGACTGGTGTGAGGAAACATAGTTATACAGATGTAAACAGGGAAATGAGTGTTAAGGTTTCATGTTGACCGATTTATTTACCTTAGAAATCATTAGGCCAAACCATAACTAGCATATGGATAATGACCAAGTATTTATATCAAAACATTTGATATTACAATAGTTTGTATCAAATAAATAGTTATCTAGTGAAACGCTTGCATCTCACGTTCACGTATATAGTATACAATCTAAAATCGCAGAGCACGTATTGGAGATTGGATTCCAACAGACAGGGTATGGGAGCACCCATCGATCAGTGTACTCTAGAGAGGATACACTGGGGTTCAACAAGAACGTCTTGTTACCCGGCCACACATGACCGTCCACTCATTTAGCTTGAGTGTAACGAATATATTATCACTCCTACGGTTGAGCTCGATTTACCGTTTCCGAATGCTACAGCAGCGAAAGAGATTTAAGAAGTTAAATATGGAAGTCCTCTAGATAGTGATAATATACCCTGCTTGGGTATGACCCAACTAGCCATGCTACCTAGCCCAACTTTTGTTACTTCCGGGTTGTGAAGTTTTGAAGTTACGTTTCTCTTCTGACAGATCTATTCTTTTAATTCCTTTGAATGCCACATCGTCCTATCCATCAGAAATACTCATTCGATTACCCAAAATATATTATGGGTAATAAAGCTAAGAGAAACGAATTTCTCCGCTACCAACGTAATATACTTACGTAAATTCGATGTGTAGAATCTAACGGATATACGTTGTCAGACACTCGTCCATTCGGGTTTGTCCTGGGACTGAAAAGACCGAAGATACTATTTAAAATAGCACTTTCATCTCGTTGTCCTCATCATCTTGATACGCGTCGTATACTTCGAATCGAAGTGGAATATTTATTCCGGACTCTTCGAACGATGTACGAAATATCTTTTATAGTTGATGAATATTTATCGGCCTAATCATGATTATTTATTCAGTCTACTGTTTAATTATCATTATAAACAGTGTTTGGTTTCCTGGTTCATAACAGAATAGTTTAATTATCCTTTAAAAATAACAGTCAAGGTGTATGTGTTTTACACAGTGTTTGGTTCAGTTTTAATCATTATTTTGGAATGAATAAGCAATGCACGTGCTTCGCACACGGCATTTTTACTTCTTTTATCATCGTTGTTCGGACGATGTTTCAAACATTTTATTCCCTTTTTAAATCATCCCCTTATGTTTATTTAATTATAAGTAATTTAAATTAATTATTCGCTTGTTATTTAAATTTCAAAACTGATTGAACTTCTACGGTCGAACTTTTCGATTTGATCTTCTGCTTCTCCTTTCCATTTGCCTTCGACTAATTAAATAAAAACTCTTCTTTTTATTTAATTAATTTATTTATTTTTAAATTTTATTTATTTTCAAATTTTAAATTTAAAACTGTTTAAATTTAAAATATCGTTCCGATTTTTGCCAAAGTACCAGTTCTTGTTAAAGTACCAGTTACCAGGCCTTGCCACGACCATCCGATCACCTTTAAACTGCTTGCCACGACCATGATGTTTAAAGTACCACCTGGTACTTGGCAAAGTGCCCAAGTACTAGTGACCAGATTTGAAAACTTCTTGCCACGACCACTGATCACTCCAAAAATACCTTGCCACGATCATATTTTCTGAAGTACCACTTTTTCTTAGAAGTAGCATTTTTGTCGGAAGTGCCATTTTTTCTCGACTTATCGGAAATACCACTTAGCTCTTGGAAAAGTGCCAATGTACCAGTGACCGAACCCAAAAACTGCTTGCCACGACTGCCGTTCACTTCAAAATTCCCGCGCGCTGCTCGAGTTTGCAAAGTACCACCTGGTACTTCCTCTTCTTCTTTATTGTTCGAGTTTTTTATGGCAGAAATGGGTCATCGGGGAGAACCCCTACTGTAATAACCCAGAAATCTGAGCCAATTTAAAATTTTTATTTTGGCAGTTTTAACGCATTTTCATTATTTAAAATGAATTATTTTAAATAAAAACGACGAGAAATATATTTTGAATGGAATTCGAACGTATATTTTATATAGATCGTCGTTAGAATATAAATATTTATTTGTATATATAAAAGGAATTGAAAATGGCGCGGTAGTTCGATAATTCGATTTCAAATTTCAAATGAATGTACAGGATTCAAAATAAACCGGATTTTAGTGAAACCAAAAATATTTGAATCTAATTGATAATATCTTTCCAACGAATCCAGGAAATCAAAATTTCATAGTGGGAATCAAAAGTTACGTCCAGTTGAAATTTCAGAATAATCGCTATGGAATTTCGGCCCTTGAAAATGGCCATTTTGCAAACGACCTCGGATTTCGACGAAACCACTTTTGTTGGATCCGCGATGTCAAATTATTGCTAGGTTTCAAATTTCATAATTTTTCGAATCAATATGTGAGCGTGGCAAAGGAAAACGCGTTTGATAAGTTTCAGTTGATTTTAATCGACTGGAAAATGGCCATTTTTCAAACGGTCTCAGAATTTGACGAAACTAGTTTTGTAAGGACCGTATCGTCAATACGAAGCTAGAAAATATTTTTCGGGAATTTTTCTAGTTAGTATGTGGCCCCGATAAATTGAAATGTGCGTTCAAATTCAATATATAGAGTTGTATTTTGATTCTGACGAAAACTGATCGAAATGATCGAATCAGCCTGCGATACATATCCCATTGTGTTCGGAATGGGGGTAATTAGCTATGGACGACAGTCGGTGAGCTTGATTTCGACTTCGAAATAAAAAGTTACTTTTAAAAGAGAAATAAAAATAAATTAATATATATTATATTATATCCTCACCACTCCCTCTCTTCCCTCAGTCAAACCGATCGATTAAATAAAAAAAAGAGAAAACCCCTGAAGCCTAACCCTCCTGTCGCCCCCTTCACCTACGCCACCACCGTCAACGTCAGCTCCGCCGCCCACCTCCACAACAGCGCCGCACCTCCCCTACAGCCTACCCCTTCCGATTCGAGCCCTCCACCCCCAAACAGACGCTAACCCAAAACCCTAACCACCCTAGGAGCCCCCCACCGCCGACGCTCAGGCGCGCCCACACCCCCTCTGACAGAACGCGTCGCCTGACCCAGTTTCACCCCCTCTCATCTCCAGTGCAGCGACACTCCCTTGATTTTTATATTATCACTCCATGGATAAAAAATTCTATTTTTATACCACTACTATATAGATAAAAATACTATTTTTATAACGGTGTTCATATAATAAAGATTATATTTTTATATATGTAGTGGCTACGAACAAAAGTGACAAAAGGCGAGAACGGCGAAGACTTCTACATATGAAGAGTCGTGGCGTTTGGTTTAGCTATTCTGTGAGAACTCCTCACCTTTAATTTAAATTTCTAGTCAAAAATATATACTAGGATGCAGACGGTGTTTAGTAGCACCCGACTCCCGTCGTCCACAGACCATGGACGGCTTGTATGCTTGTTTGTTTGATTTTGATGTGTAGTTGATTGTGTGATGTGATGTGAAATGAACTAAAATATCTATATAGTTAAAATATTTTATAGTTGAAAATAGAATTTCAACGTGTATTTAAAATGAAATAAATATAAACAAATCGAAGGATTTGTTTATATATACACACATTTGACTGATATAGATTGGGACGATAAATTTTACACATCGCCCAACTGCACAAATTAAATATGTGTTTGATTGTTTGAAAACCCCACACGGGTATTGGGATGATATAAGACATACACTAATCCCAATAACTAGCTGTATGTCGATCGATTGATTGACAGACTGTTATAAGCGTTAAATATTTATATTTGATGCTTATACAGTGTAGAATGCACTTTGGATGATTGTTGATTATTTGTCATTGTTGATATATACATGCGTTGTATGGAAATCCATAAAAATAAAATCTATGGTAATTGATTGGGCCTCATTCCAGTTTTGAAAAGAAATATTTGAATAGAAATATTTGAAAAGAAATATCTGAATAGAAATATTTGAATAGAAATATTTGAAAAAGAAATATTTGAAAAGAAATATTTGAATAGAAATATTTGAATAGAAATATTTGAAAAGGAAATATTTGAAATAGAATATTTGAAAATAGAAATATATAAAGCCGTGTTGATTAGATATACGCCATTTTGACGTGAACAATATTTATATCGATTTTATTCATTTTTCAATGAATATTGAAAGTGATTTCAAAATTCGAATTAAATTGAAATGAATTGAAATTCGAATTAAATTGAAATTCGAATTAAATTGAAATGAATTGAAATTCGAATTAAATTGAAATTCGAATTAAAGTGAAATTAATTAAAATTCGAATTAAATTGAAATGAATTGAAATTCGAATTAAATTGAAATGAATTGAAATTCGAATTAAATTGAAATTGAATTGAAATCGATTTGAAATGAAATTAAAGCGAATTTATATGGAATATTCAATTTTGATTTGAAATTGAATATGAAGTTGAAATCGTTTTGAAAATGAATTTAAAACGATTTATAAAATACGTTTTGAAAGGAAATCGACAAAATATATATATTATATATATAATGGCCTGAATAGAACACGCCGCACTGCGGCAGTTCGCGAATTTCGACCATTGACTTCGACTGGATATTACGGGAGATCCGACCGTCGGATTCTCCTAAAACTGGAACCGTTGGGTTCGTATCAAAAAGAGCTTTCTAACGAATATTAGAAATTAGAAATCTAACGGTTGGATTTGGAATTATGTCCAAATCAAATTTGGAAAAGGTCGTTGTAAGTGCAATTCGATGGCTGTTGATGGAAATCGACTATACGGGCCTTGATAAAATTATTAAAAATAGTAATAATTTGTGTAAAATCATAAGAAATGATTTGTGAAGAATTGGGGTGAAAAACTCCATATTTGAAAGGATAAAAATAGATTTTTATTGAAATGAACTAATTTTGAATTAGAATAATAATTTTTTTTATTTTTAAATAAATAAATTGGATTTGAAATGGTTTTAAAAGAAACCAGAGTTTCCAATAATTGAATTGGAATAGATTTGAATTGAAATTGTCTTTGGAATATTTCGATGTTAGATTTCGTGATTATACAGATATTGTTATGGAAATTTGAAAGATATATTTATATTGTTATTTCCAATACGATATTTGTTGGTCGTAGAATTTGATATTGAATATAAGCCGATATATTTTCTATTCAGAGCCTTGTATTTAATATCAAATGTGATTTGGGTTTGTCGTGAATGATGTCTTCATTAACACTGTTCTTAAACCCAGTTGATAAAAAGATTAAATCTTTTTATTTAGATTTAATGAAGTGTATCAATTAAATGGTATTTAATTGGAATTGAATTTGAATTTGAATTGATTTTTGGGTTTATCGTGAACGGTGTTTTAAATAACACTTGTTCTTTAACCTGATAATTAATGGAATGTGATCTTGGGTTGTTGTGAACGGTATCTTCAATAATACTGTTCTTAGACCCAATGGAGTTAAGAAAATCAGAATCTAACTGGAGATTAGTTAAGTTGAATGGTCTCCTGGGTATTGATCTGATGTTGGTTTCGGCCTTCGGGGTTAATATTTAGGGAATTGTTCACTTGCTAATTTATGGTTAAAGGCTGATGGAGTGAAATGTGATTTTTTTTTATCGCGAATCGTGTTTTAAATGACATTGGTTCTTTAACCTAGTTAAAGACAGGAAGATTAAAACCAAGTGGAGTTTTAATGAATCTTTAATTAGATTGAAATGATCGAGAATGGAGTATCACCAGTTTTGCTCCAGACGATAGTTAAATCTTTAATTAGATTTGAACGTGAAATGGTAATTGAATTTACCGATAACACCGTGGTGTTAGATATGACGTATGACCAGTTTTACTTCATGGGATGAATAGGTTGGGATTGGGAAATAAAATAAATGATTACTTCGGTGTGGTTCGCTAATCCCGACTAGTTTGAAGTGATATTCAAAGGAGGATTAAAGAATAAATTTAAAAGAATTTATCTTTGATAAAATTAATGGGAACCTTTCCCTAAGAATGTGAAATTTAGAAACTAACTGTAGGTTAGCTAAGCAGAACGGTTTCCTGGGTATTGATCTGATGTTGGTTTTGGCCTTCGGGGTTAATATTTGGGGAATTATTCTCTTGTTAATTTACGATTAGTGACTGATGAATTGGAATGAGGCATATGTTGTGTTTGTGTAACACTTGTTTATTATATACGCGAGTTATTCAAAAAGACCGGGTTTATCCCATTCTGAATAACTGATTCGACGATGAGTCGAAGATGAAGACGGTGGTCGAAGACCGGAGGTTTTCACGTCGTTTGGATAATTACTGATGATCTTGATTGGGCTGTACACCTAAGAGGAGGGAATCAGTTGGTGATCGTCCAGACGTACTTGGAGATCGATGGATATGCGGGGTACTGGTGCCTCCGGTTTCGTTCAGACCCGGAACGAACTTGTAAATGGACTGTGTGTCTGACATTGGATTTTATTCTGTGTGATTGATTTCTATTAAATATATACCTGTTTGGCGGCGGAGAATTTATTCTCTTGCTTAACGCCCTTCTCTGAGACGTACGAGCTCAGAGGTTATGTATTGATGGATATCAAAAGCATGGAGCGAATTGCATGTGTGGCATGCCTAAGTGGCGATATGATCAAGGCTTCTGTTGAAAAGCAGAGTCTTGTGGTTGATGATCAAAGCACAGCCTGTGTGGCATAGCTTTGTGTAGTGTTGATTCGCGAGCCTCACACCCCGGTTGGGAACCAGAAATGGGAGAGGACCTCAGGGAGGGCATGCGTTTCCTTCTAGTTAGAAGTGGCGTCAGTGGTTTTACACGCCATGACGAGTTTGACTTATGTGGTTATTGCTGTTGCGAGGCGCCTCGGATATATCAGTGACTATGTGGAGCCGATGGAGTCATTTGCTGGCTAATTTACGCCCCAAAGGGCTGGGAAACGCAGTGTTCAGGCATTTTAATCCACATCGGTGGACCGGCCCTGACGATCCAAAGGCATGACTGAGTACTTGCCTGAGACATGGGCTAGATTGTCTCGAATGCGGTAGTGGACTATCTTTTGCCTCGGTTCACAGATGGAAATCCAACTTCCAATACGTGACTTTGCGGTTTTATTTGTAGAGCCTAGTATGGCAACATAGTAGCATGGGATACTATGCCGTCTATGATTGATATTTATGATTGAAGTTGTTTTGACACTTTATACTATAATAGTATCAAAATGATTTGTTTTAAACGTACCAAGCATGTTTGGCTATTATAAGGGAAAACCCTATCCCCCGGCTTGCGTTGCATTGTGTGATAGGATCTGGGTATTATAATAGCTTCATTTTTCTTTATTTAGCATTGCGTTGTTTGTTTTATGCACTGGTATTCTTGGGAGGAAACCCGTTCCGTGCTATACGGCGTGGTCCCTTTATTTACCTAACTTTAAAATAAAGATTAACAACTATTTTAGTTCTCACACCAGTCACATGACTGACCTGGAGTTTATTGTTTTAACCTAAACTCTGGGTGCCCCTATTTTGACACGGGCAGCTAGTATTTTTGGTTTTGCAGATTTATATTCACAGGATCCTGACTTGCAGCTGGAATGATATCCTGAAAGCTCTGTATCCGTATATCTCTTTCAGTTGCGTTTTGTATTATTTTCCGCTACGATGTATTTAAATGTATTGTAATCTCTGGTATTTTCTGTGTAATATTTATTTGTTTATACTCTGTATATTCTTGTAATCTGATGAAATAGTTGTAATATACAATGAAAAGTTCTTCTGTCTGCGTTCTAATTTGTCGTGTTCTCAAAACAATCAGGCGTTTCGAACGGTCTTGGTCGGTTTAGCGACTGATTCGGATTGAGCGAAATTCCCGGTCTTTACAACGTGGTATCAGAGCTTTGGTTTACGAAGCTCGGAGAACAAGACTTAGAACCAACCGAAAGAATTCATCAGAGATTGGATTAGTAATATCCAACGAGAATGACTCGTTAGAGATAGGATCAGTAGTATCCTAGAACGAGTGTGAAGAGTAGTATTTTTGAAATAAAAGTGAATTTTTTTTTTTGAAAATTTAAATCAACTATTCATATTTGATTATTTATTTATGTTGAATTTGGACAATGCAGTATATAAAGATTTTGCGTATATGTCTGATCCGCATGTATTCGAAGTTTTAATATACTGGATAGATATAGAATCACACTCTAGTCGCCGGGGGATGAAACTATTGATGACTATATAGCATTAGTAGTTTGTGTTCGAGCGACGAAAGTGAGATTTCTATATATTTCCAATTGAATGGTGTGAGAACCAAAATTAGATAGGACTTATTGTTGTGATTTGGCATCAAAAATGTGATTTTTGACTATATATCAAAGTTATGAATTTCAAAAGCTAATCAACTAATTGATTGTTGGTTGTGTTGTTTGATTATAGTTTGATTAATTAAATGTTGAACCTATAACCAAATTTAATCAAATAGTGAATTGTATTGTAATTTAGTCGCATTTGCATGCATATACATGTGCTTACATTGAACAGGTCATAGCAAAGGGGCTAGAGCAGAAGAATAAAATTGTTTGTCCGACAAATAGGTACATGTTTACCATAATTTACTGTTTTGTTTGGGTGATGATGATTTTGTGAGCCGATTGGCTAGCCGCTTGGCTTTTTCTTTTTCTTTTGGATTGAAGAAGGCCATGGGAGGCTATATGAAATATCCCGAAGTCCCCGGTGCAGGGGAGGTTATGGCGAAATTTTTCGAAAATCTAGGGTATTAGCCAAATTTTTGAAAAATTTGAGAAGTTCTTAGAAACCGAAAAGTTAAAGAACTTAAGTCGTAAGGAAAATACTGAAAGTTGAGTTGATTTGTGAAACAACTTTCGGCTTCGTTCCTTTTCGGGGACGAAAAGTTTTAAGTGGGGGAGATTGTAATAACCCGGAAATCCGAGCCAATTTAAAAATTTTATTTTGGTAATTTTAACGAATTTTGATTATTTAAAATGAATTATTTTAAATAAAAATGATGAGAAATTTATTTTGAATGGAATTCGAACGTATATTTTATATAAATCGTCATTAGAATATAAATATTTATTTATATATATAAAAGGAATTGAAAATGGCGCGGTAGTTCGATTTCAAATTTCAAATGAATGTACATGATTCAAAATAAACCGGATTTTAGTGAAACCAAAAATATTTGAATCTAATTGAGAATATCTTTCCAACGAATCCGGGAAATCAAAATTTCATAGCGGGAATCAAAAGTTACGTCCAGTTGAAATTTCAGAATAGTCGCTATGGAATTTCGGCCCTTGAAAATGGCCATTTTGCAAACGCCTCGGATTTCGACGAAACCACTTTTGTTGGATCTGCGATATCAAATTATTGCTAGGTTTCAAATTTCATAATTTTTCAAATCAATATGTGAGCGTGGCAAAGGAAAACGCGTTTGACTTGTTAGGACCGTATCGTCAATACGAAGCTAGAAAATATTTTTCGGGAATTTTTCTAGTTAGTATGTGGCCCGGGTAAATTGAAATGTGCGTTCAAATTCAATATATAGAGTTATATTTTAATTTTGACGAAAACTGATCGAAACGATCGAATCAGCCTGCGATACATATCCCATTGTGTTCGGAATGGAGGTAATTAGCTATGGACGACAGTCGGTGAGCTTGATTTCGACTTCAAAATAAAAAGTTACTTTTTGAAGAGAAATTAAAATAAATTAATATATATTATATTATATCCTCACCACTCCCTCTCTTCCCTCAGTCAAACCGATCGATTAAAAAAATAAAAGAAAGAGAAAACCCCTGAAGTCCAACCCTCCCGTCGCCCCCTTCACCTATGCCACCACCGTCGACGTCAGCACCGCCGCCCACCTCCACAACAGTGCCGCACCTCCCCTACATCCTTCCCCTTCCGATTCGAGCCCTCCACCCCCAAAAAGACGCTAACCCAAAACCCTAACCACCGTAGGAACCCCCCATCGCCAACGCTCAGGCGCGCCCACACCCCCTCTGACAGAACGCGCCGCCTGACCCAGTTTCACCCCCTCTCATCTCCAGTGCAGCGACACTCCCTTTCTCCCCTTCTTTACCTGAAAACCCCATTGGCCTCCCAATCTGCCAGCGAAGGGAAAGCTCCGGTTCAACTTCGGTCTGAAAGTTAGGTGATGAAGGTGATTTTTATTTCATTTTATTAAATCAGTTTTAAAGTTATAGGTAAAAAGTTTATATAGTTATAGGAAGAAAGTTTATGTATGTAGAAGATAGAAAGATCATATTTTTATCATAGTAAAGATCGGATTTTTATCATAGTAAAGGCGAGATTTTTATTAGAAAGATAGGATTTTTTTATCATATATGAAAGGTTGGATTTTTAATAAGAAAAAGATTTGATTTTTAATCTAGCAAAGAAGTGATTTTTAATTCTATAAAAATATAATTTTTATATAAGCAGCGAATTAAAAATATAATTTTTATATTATAGAGAGATTAAAAATATGATTTTTATATAATAGAAGTATTAAAAATTCGATCTTTATTATGTAGAAGGAACAAATATGTGATTTTTATATGAGTGGCGATATAAAAATATAATCTTTATTATATGAACACCGTTATAAAAATAGAATTTTTTATCCATGGAGTGATAATATAAAAATGTGATTTTTATATATGTAGTGGCTACAAACAAAAGTGACAAAAGGCGAGAACGGCGAAGATTTCTACATATGAAGAGTTGTGGCGTTTGGTTTAGCTATTCTGTGAGAACTCCTCACCTTTAATTTAAATTTCTAGTTAAAAATATATACTAGGATGCAGACGGTGTTTAGTAGCACCCGACACCCGTCGTCTACAGACCATGGACGGCTTGTATGCTTGTTTGTTTGATTTTGATGTGTAGTTGATTGTGTGATGTGATGTGAAATGAAATAAAATATATATATAGTTAAAATATTTTATAGTTGAAAATAGAATTTTTAACGTGTATTTAAAATGAAATAAATATAAACAAATCGAAGGATTTGTTTATATATACACACATTTGACTGATATTGATTGGGACGATAAATTTTACACATCGCCCAACTGCACAAATAAAATCTGTGTTTGATTGTTTGAAAACCCCACACGGGTATTGGGATGATATAAGACATACACTAATCCCAATAATTAGCTGTATGTCGATCGATTGATTGACAGACTGTTATAAGCGTTAAATATTTATATTTGATGCTTATACAGTGTAGAATGCACTTTGGATGATGGTTGATTATTTGTCATTGTTGATATATACATGCGTTGTATGGAAATCCATAGAAATAAAATCTATGGTAATTGATTGGGCCTCATTCTAGTTTTGAAAAGAAATATTTGAATAGAAATATTTGAAAAGAAATATTTGAATAGAAATATTTGAATAGAAATATTTGAAAAAGAAATATTTGAAAAGAAATATTTGAATAGAAATATTTGAATAAAAATATTTGAAAAAGAAATATTTGAAATAGAATATTTGAAAATAGAAATATATAAACCCGTGTTGATTAGATATACGCCATTTTGACGTGAACGATATTTATATCGATTTTATTCATTTTTCAATGAATATTAAAAGTGATTTCAAAATTCGAATTAAATTGAAATGAATTGAAATTCGAATTAAATTGAAATGAATTGAAATTCGAATTAAATTGAAATGAATTGAAATTCGAATTAAATTGAAATGAATTGAAATTCGAATTAAATTGAAATGAATTGAAATTCAAATTAAATTGAAATTGAAATCGATTTGAAATGAAATTAAAGCGAATTTATATGGAATATTCAATTTTGATTTGAAATTGAATATGAAGTTGAAATCGTTTTGAAAACGAATTTAAAACGATTTATAAAATACGTTTTGAAAGGAAATCGACGAAATATATATAATATATATAATGGTCTGAATAGAACGCGCCGCACCGCGGCAGTTCGCGAATTTCGACCATTGACTTCAATGGATATTACGGGAGATCCGACCGTCAGATTCTCCTAAAACTGGAACTATTGGGTTCGTATTGAAAATAGCTTTCTAACGAATATTAGAAATTAGAAATCTAACGGTTGGATTTGGAATTATGTCCAAATCAAATTTGGAAAAGGTCGTTGTAAGTGCAGTTCGATGGCCGTTGGTGGAAATCGACTGTACGGGCCTTGATAAAATTATTAAAAATAGTAATAATTTGTGTAAAATCATAAGAAATGATTTGTGAAGAATTGGGGTGAAAAACTCCATATTTGAAAGGATAAAAATAGATTTTTATCGAAATGAACTAATTTTGAACTAGAATAATAATTTATTTATTTTTAAATAAATAAATTGGATTTGAAATGGTTTTAAAAGAAACCAGAATTTCCAATAATTGAATTGGAATGGATTTGAATCGAAATTGTCTTTGGAATATTTCGATGTTGGATTTCGTGATTATACAGATATTGTTATGGAAATTTGAAAGATATATTTATATCGTTATTTCCAATACGATATTTGTTGGTCGTAGAATTTGATATTGAATATAAGCCGATATATTTTCTATTCAAAGCCTTGTATTTAATATCAAATGTGATTTGGGTTTGTCGTGAATGGTGTCTTCATTAACACTGTTCTTAAACCCAGTTGAGAAAAAGATTAAATCTTTTTATTTAGATTTAATGAAGTGTACCAATTATATGGTATTAAATTGGAATTGAATTTGAATTTGAATTGATTTTTGGGTTTATCGTGAATGGTGTTTTAAATAACACTTGTTCTTTAACCCGATAATTAATGGAATGTGATCTTGGGTTGTCGGGAACGGTATCTTCATTAATATTGTTCTTAGACCCAATGGAGTTAAGAAAATCAGAAACTAACTGGAGATTAGTTAAGTTGAATGGTCTCCTGGGTATTGATCTGATGTTGGTTTCGGCCTTCGGGGTTAATATTTAGGGAATTGTTCACTTGCTAATTTACGGTTAAAGGCTGATGGAGTGAAATGTGATTTTGGGTTTATCGCGAATCGTGTTTTAAATGACATTGGTTCTTTAACCTAGTTAAAGACAGGAAGATTAAAACCAAGTGGAGTTTTAATGAATCTTTAATTAGATTGAAATGATCGAGAATGGAGTATCACCAGTTTTGCTCCAGACGATAGTTAAATCTTTAATTAGATTTGAACGTGAAATGGTAATTGAATTTACCGATAACACCGTGGTGTTAGATATGAAGTATGACCAGTTTTACTTCATGGGATGAATTGGTTGGGATTGGGAAATAAAATAAATGATTACTTCGGTGTGGTTCGCTAATCCCGACTAGTTTGAAGTGATATTCAAAGGAGGATTAAAGAATAAATTTAAAAGAATTTATCTTTGATAAAATTAATGGGAACCTTTCCCTAAGAATGTGAAATTTAGAAACTAACTGTAGGTTAGCTAAGCAGAACGGTTTCCTGGGTATTGGTCTGATGTTGGTTTCGGCCTTCGGGGTTAATATTTGGGGAATTATTCTCTTGTTAATTTACGGTTAGTGACTGATGAATTGGAATGAGGCATATGTAGTGTTTGTGTAACACTTGTTTATTATATACGCGAGTTATTCAGAAAGACCGGGTTTATCCCATTCTGAATAACTGATTCGACGATGAGTCAAAGATGAAGACGGTGGTCGAAGACCAGAGGTTTTCACGTCGTTTGGATAATTACTGATGATCTTGATTGGGCCGTACACCCAAGAGGAGGGAATCAGTTGGTGATCGTCCAGACGTACTTGGAGATCGATGGATATGCGAGGTACTAGGTACCTCCGGTTTCATTCAGACCCAAAACGAACTTGTAAATGGACTGTGTGTCTGACATTGGATTTTATTCTGTGTGATTGATTTCTATTAAATATATATCTGTTTGGCGGCGGAGAATTTATTCTCTTTCTTAACGCCCTTCTCTGAGACATACGAGCTCAGAGGTTATGTATTGATGGATATCAAACGCATGGAGTGAATTGCCTGTGTGGCATGCCTAAGTGGCGATATGATCAAGGCTTCTGTTGAAAAGCAAATTCTTGTGATTGATGATCAAAGCACGGCCTGTGTGGCATAGCTTTGTGTAGCGTTGATTCGCGAGCCTCACACCCCGGTTGTGAACCAGAAACGGGAGAGGACCTCAGGGAGGGCATGCGTTTCCTTCTAGTTAGAAGTGGCGTCAGTGGTTTTACACGCCCTGACGAGTTTGACTTATGTGGTTGTTGCTGTTGCTGTTGCGAGGCGCCTCAGATATATCGGTGACTATGTGGAGGTGATGGAGTCATTTGTTGGCTCATTTACACCCCAAAGGGCGGGGAAACGCAGTGTTCAGGCATTTTAATCCACATCGGTGGACCGGCCCTGACGATCCAAAGGCTTGACTGAGTACTTGCCTGAGACATGGGCTAGATTGTCTCGAATTCAATAGAGGACTATCTTTTGCCTCGGTTCACAGATGGAAATCCAACTTCCACTACGAGAATTTGCGGTTTTATTTGTAGAGCCTAGCATGGCGACATAGTAGCATGGGATACTATGCCGTCTATGATTGATATTTATGATTGAAGTTGTTTTGACACTTTATACTATAATAGTATCAAAATGATTTGTTTTAAACGTACCAAGCACGTTTGGCTATTATAAGGGAAAACCCTATCCCCCGGTTTGCGTTGCATTGTGTGATAGGACCTGGGTCTTATAATAGCTTCATTTTTCTTTATTTAGCATTGCGCTGTTTGTTTTATGCACTGGTATTCTTGGGAGGAAACCCGTTCCGTGCTATACGGCGTGGTCCCTTGATTTACCTAACTTTAAAATAAATATTAACAACTGTTTTAGTTCTCACACCAGTCGCATGACTGACCTGGAGTTTATTGTTTTAACCTAAACTTTGGGTGCCCCTATTTTGACACGGGCAGCTAGTAGTTTTGGTTTTGTAGATTTATATTCACAGGATCCTGACTTGCAGCTGGAACGATATCCAGAAAGCTCTGTATCCGTATATCTCTTTCAGTTGCGTTTTGTATTATTTTCCGCTGCGATGTATTTAAATGTATTGTAATCTCTGATATTTTCTTTGTAATATTTATTTGTTTATACTTTGTATATTCTTGTAATCTGATGAAATTGTTGTAATATACAATGAAAAGTTCTTCTGTCTGCGTTATAATTTGTCGTGTTCTCAAAACAATCAGGTGTTTCGAACGGTCTTTGTAACGACCCGGGGAAAAGCTCGACGCTCGAGTTTTCGACAACAATACATAAACCCGTATCGCTTGCCAAAAACCCAAGTATCGAATCCCCAGATTGTCATGAGAAAGAATTTAGAGGGTGAGAATAGAGAGAAAGAATATTAGAATAGAAGAAAGAAGAAGAACACCTCATCAGAATCTCACAGCGGAACGAATAAAATATAATATCAAATCTCTTTATACAAAAGAACTGTATATACATACCAATCATCAGAGTACAACATCAATCACAGCGGAATAATAACTTTATATAACTTGCAGTGAAGCCTCCTGCTTCTAGCTCCTGAAACTCCAAGCGAAACCTAACCTGGAACATACTCGGTCTGACCCGAGCACATTTGATTTAAAACAAAATACACCGGGTCAGTCTGGAATACTATCAGTGATAAATTCACAGCACACACACACACACTTGTTTAACTTGGGAAAATCCTTTATGAAATCAAAGGATAATAGTAAGACCAGTCCACAAATAAACACTGACGGTTTTTACCTTACTATAACCCAAACCATTTTTGAAATCAATATCTTCCTCTGATAGTATCATAATGTCTAAATACAAATAAATAACAATCTAGAGGAACACTTGCATCTCACGCTCCCCATATATAGTATACAATCAAAACCGCGGGAGCTTATTGGATGTTGGATTCCAACTTGACAAGGTATGGGACCACCTGCCGATAGTGTATCTCTAGAGGCGAATACACTGGGTTCAATAAGAATGTCTTGCAACCCGGCCCTCACATGACCAACCACTCATTTCTCTTGAGTGTATCGAATGTATATCACCGACGGTTGGGATCAGCAACCGCCTGCCCGAAAAGGGACAGCATCGAATATAGATTAAAGAAGCAAATGGAATTTCCCTAGATAGGTGATCATACACCCTAATGGGAGCGACCCACATAGCTATGCTGCCTGCCCGATTTTTTTCATTTTCCGGTTGATGAGGCTTGAGGATAGAAAATATCTCCAGAACATCTGGTCATCATTCACTTTGAATTCCACATCGTCAGATCCTCTGGATATCACTAATTGACGTCCACAAAAATACTCTAGTTGGAAGCTAACCAACTATAATACGTTTGAGGAAATCAACGTATGTGGTCCTTTGGAAATACTCTGTCAGACACTCGTCCATACAAGTCATCCAGGAACAGCATGAACCGAAGGCATTCTCCTACTGCATCTCATATAGGAACCACCCCATGGATCAGTAGCGAGAAGTCCTTGCAACCCGTAGATTCCAACCACGACAGAATCACAGTTTAGCTTTGTTTGCAAGACAGAGAATCTTAGTGGTTCTTCCGTTTATGAAGATCTACGGTCTTTAATGCTCCATCTCGACCGTCTTCTGATATCTTCACGTATTTGTTGGTCGGAATGGTTTTCGAATATAATTCGATCCCAGTCTTTCCATACCAACAAGCGTATTGGTCAGGTTTTGATAGTCGGTGATTTAACTATCAAATAACAAAGGTGTGAATACAATGGGTTTGCCGTTTCAGTACTTGACATAACTAGACCTCTTTAAAATATATTTATATACTTAATGATATAAACCAAATTCCTCTGATTAACTCTGACTGATTTACTTTGATCGATTAACTCTAACTTGACTAACTCGACTTATTTAACTGACTGAACTAACTTGATTTGACTACTCCTATCGATTAACTAATACTCGACTTAACTCCATTCGCTTGACTCTAGATCGCAGCGATCACAATGGTTACGCCTGATTCCCTTAGGAAACATCCGACCGCCGTAGGCTATCTGCAGCCCTACGAATTACGCTAACAGTCGTACGCAATGGAAACTCTTATTGAATAACCATGTTTGCTTAACTTTACCTCAAATACTATATTCGACCAACTCTTAATTGAATAACAAATGTTCAATGTAATTTGAAATCAATATACTTATTTTCTTTGAACAATTTTTGCAATATTATTTATTTCCCAAACCTTGCATTAGGGTTTGAAATTTTTCGTATAAGAAAAACAAATTTCAATACCTTCACTCACTCCAAAACTAATACCATTCCTCGATAATAGTAAAGCCAATCAAGGTGGGGTATTTTAGTTACCTCTCAGACCTTGATCGACCCCGTTCTTACCTCAGAATAATAAAAGTTTCTCACTTAAACACCTTACCAAAATCTCCTTCACCATCTCGGTTTCAAACTGGTTTCGTAAACCATTTCTTACATTTAAAATCCCTTGCCAATCTCATCTATCCACTTAAATTTGATTGATTAAGTAAATGTCAAATAAACGCCACTTTTAACTTGGAATTTAGTTCCAAGAACCCATTTACCAACATTCTAATACTATACTATTTCATGTATTTCTTTTGTTTGAAATCCCTTAGTTCAAATTCTAATATTGACTAAATTCCATTTCTTAATATTTAATTCAATAAACTTCTGATTTAAAACCCTTTTAAAACCTTGTCGGATTTGTTTCCAAATCGCTTACTCTAATTTGCTTAACCACTCCTAATACTTAGTTTTAGCCTATTACCATATTCAACCTATTTTCAATTCATAATCATTACCCCTAAAGGGTTCATCTCACTTGAATTTACTTTACTTAATTTAATTATTAAGTAAAATTTTATTTAAATCTCCACTTCTACTTACTAATCACATTTACCATTCTCGTTTGAACACTCGGGTTTTTAAATCCCTTTATAATAGCTCTTATCATCTCTTTGACCAAAACCATATTCCACTAAATCACTTCTTGACTAAATCCCAATTAAAAGCCATTGTTCTAATTATAAAAATAAAAATTAACTATACTAAAATAATTTACTTTGCTATTAACTGGAAATGGGACCATTTATCATTTTCAACAACCTATTAAATAATTATCCATTATATTAACTCCAACTAGTTTGATAATTACTTTAATTATAGTTAATCAAACATTAACTAACATTAAACATTTATTAGTTGCAATTAACAAATAAATTCAGAGATTCAAATCAATTTGATTCAATTATCATTTCAAGTAAAATAGTTGAATTTATTGACTATGCATCTCAGTTAACTTTTAACTGATTTTTCCACTGTCATTTCCCCTTTTTATTAATTAATTAACTTAAATAATTTAAAAATCACTATTTAATTGTTTAAAAACAATTATTCTGTTTTACTAACTCGTCGGTAAATCCCTTGGGTTCTGCTTGTACAACTGGACTAAACCATTTAAATAATTTCCTTTAACTCGATTTAAAGTATTTATTTATAATTTTCCAATTTAAATACTCGTATAAAATAATTGAATAACTTTAATCCGGTTATAAAATAATTTATAACTTTAAACCTACGTCAGTTCACTTAACGGTCGAATGACGTTAAAACCACACATTTAGGCCATTACTGCCAATTATTCAGTCAACACAGCCGGTTGATTTTAACCACAACCACGACGAGTATATATTCAACTATCAACATTCGAACAAGTTTTGGTGTCAGTCAGGGTGAACAAATCATATGTATGCACAACAAACAAAAATACAGTTTATTTGAGGAATCCGGTCGGATCCCTCCAACCTGTCCTTATCTACATCACAGACGTCAGTTGGATAAAAATATACGAATTGAATAATTTACGAAATATAAATAGCTGCAACCAATCAAACAACAACAACCAACTTGCATCCATCGCATCCAATCAACCAATTTATATTGTTAATTGTAAAATATATTTTTCTGTGACTTTACCACATCACGGGATTCCAAAAGGAGTGAGAATTAACTCACCAGATTTATACGATTGGCGGTTGACGCGTTTGTCGCCTTTACTTTGATACGAACGTTCAAAATTAGCTGAATTTTCAACTATGTCAGATTGACTCCTAGTCAGTGCCATCGGATAGGTCTCGTCCCTGCGATCCCAACGGATCCTGTTTCGTGGAATTTCGTTATCGTATGCAAAAGTTATCGCGGTTTAAAGCTTATATAAATTTAGCGTTTAAATAATTAGACAAACTATTAAATAATTAAATAAATTTGTAATTACCCTTTTATACCGTTAATCGCCTTTATAATTGCCATGCCACGTCATCATCGGATCAGTAAAAAACGCGTTTTCTCTAAACAACCTGCTTCTTCCCCGATGGCCCCCCTTCGTTCAGAAAACACGGCCTCCACCATTGATCACTGCCGCCACTAGGCTTCACCGGAGAACCCAGCGTTGACCTCGTCGACATCGCCTGACCACCCTAGCCTCTCGCCGGAAACCTCGGCCACCAGAAACCCTCTGTTCGTCCTAAAATTGTAAAACCCCAACTCCCATTCAAACCCTGATTCCTCCGCCACCTCGCCACCAGATGACTCCCACCACCACCAGAGCCTCGGCCTCGCCACCAGCTCCGACTTCCCCCTGGTCCGCGACCACCACGATGACCAGATCCGCCGGGAAACCCACCAAACCGATCGACACTTTTAAAACCGAACCCAAAATTACCACTCCACGTTCATCTCTCGATTTCTCTCACCTCCGACCACTAGAAACCTTGAGACCACCGCCAAATCGAAGGTCTATCTCCCCTCTTCGAAAGCCCTAAGGTCCCCGTACCTCAAATCAACCACAACTCACCAATTTCAGCCAAAAACGAAAACAGTTTTCTACGGTTTTACCTCTATTCCGACCACCACAGTCAGCGATACAACCCCAACTTTTGGCTGAAGCTTCCTCTCCTCCCGATCTACGACTTTCCCTTAGGACCCCTTAGCAGAGTCCTCACGGATTGGAAGATATAATTAAATTTGTGTTTGAGGACTTTATTGCAAAATGTGATGAAGGTGATGGAGGTCGGCGGGAAATTCTGGTGGAGGGGGGTTTATATAAGCGGGAAAAGTATATTTTAAGTTGACGTGACGATCGACAACGACCGACGATATTTATTTCGTACCTATCGCTATTTCTGAACGTTGTTATTCGCTGCTGCGCTCACATACGAACCCCGTTCGACACGCGACTGGACGGCATAGTATATTTTGACGATACGGTCCTAACGAAACTTGTTTCGTCGAATTCTGTATCCGTATGCTCAAACAGCGTTTGTACACGTCCAAATAGATCGATTTATTTTACATTTTATTTTGCCACGCTCACAGAATAACCCCGATTTACGCGTCGTCTAAAAATCTAGCAATAATTTACCGTCACGGTTCCAACAAAATTTGTTTCGTCAAAAACAGAGGTCGTTTGAAAAATGTTCCTTTTATAACTGGCCAATTCAAATAAAATAAACCAATTTTAAAATACCTCAATATAATATTATTAAAATATTGAAATTAGCCATACATGACCAGAATATCGTATACTACCACAATAAAATATCCCGGGTTGAATTCCAAGCCAAATCGATATATAAAATATTTAAAAACCTTTACTTTATATAAACGCAGCGCTATATATATAAAGGGAATTCCATAGCGTTTTTTCAAAAATTTGATTTGGACATAAAACAAAATCTACACGACGAAAACTGGATTTTTCTCTGCCACAGGAAAGATATCGTCAAACCGGTCCCGATGTTTCTTGTTTCGAGGAAATCCGACTTATTTTGAACCCGGTACGACCCATTGAAGTTCAAAACGCCAAAACGCGAACTGCCGCGCTGCTGCAGCTCGTTATTTAATTAAATTATAAACCATATCGTTCAACCGTCGTTTTCAAATCGAAATCGTCACTATATTTTCAATATAACCAATATTTGACCGATCTAACTGCCCGATCATAATATATTTCAAATTCAACATTTTCCCATATTCTGGGAATAAAATATGATTTTATTATTTATTTAAATAATAAATTCAAAATAAAATCATTAAATTCGAACCAATATTTTAAATAAATAAAATATTTAAAATAACCCTAATAAATAGGCAGAAAATACGGGTCGTTACAGTCTTGGTCGGTTTAGCGACTGATTCGGATCGAGCGAAATTCCCGATCGTTACACCTACGGCTCCTTGCTCCGACCACTGATCAATGTCCCCTTCTTGCCACGCCACCGTGGGACCCTGACGCCGCCATCCCCCCTGGACCGCACCCCCTAGCCATCACCTCGAGGCGTAGTTCGGCGAGAAAGAACCGAATCCATAAACCCAAATAAAACCCTATTCTTGATTCGTTCTCATAATTTATGCAATGGAAAAATTAATTTATATTTTTTTGCTGATCCCTGAACCCTCATGCTCCTCTCCTCCTCTCGCCCTGGAGTTCGACGGCGCCGATCATCGGAATTTCCCCCAAAACCATTTTCCGTTCATTCCCAAAATTCTCACGATCCACACGCTTAAAAATCATGATTTACTTATTAAAAATCATCATTTCGATCTACTATTCCGTTTATATAATCAAAAAGAGTTTTTAAAACATTTGAAAATCCACTTTGATTTTGAAATACAGAGAGCTGTTGTGTTTTCTGTTTGAACATACAAGATTTTTATATACTTCTTCTTTGATCTTATTTGTAAATGTGTGTGATATATATTCTATAGTTTTCATCAATCAAATGTGAAGCATCTGGTTTTTATTCCCTTTCAAGGATCAAGTGCACATATTCTGTATTTTACAAAACACAGTACAGGTTCTAACTAAGGTGCTTAATCATCGAACAAATTTGCACAAACATTCCAGTATGTTTTCTACATGGATCTTAGTTCTTATAGATGTAGATCAGGGTGTTCTATCATCACACTTTTCTTGTTGACAGTAACAATTAATGATCATAACAAAACTTGGCAGTTAAAACTATATACAAACTATTTTACAGTAACATTTAAAACAAGAAATTTAAAAGTGTTTCACTCACCTTAATGCTCTCCAAGATTCCAGTAAAGACTTCAGAAATTAGTATGAGTTGGGAGTTTTGTTGTGAGTGAAAGTGAGAGATTTAAGGTGTATTTATAGTTGAGCTCAAGCTTTTTAAAAACATTTCCTGCGCATGGTTCTACTGTAAAATCTCCCATTAGCCTTAACCCTTCCTCCTAGTTCCTACGGCCAACTATGCAAGGAAAGTTTGTCTTTATTAAGGTTTCAATAGCCAACAGATTGGTACTAGGTTACCCCTTCTAGAAACATGAGCATACCTTCATTTAATGCAGGTATCTCCTCTTAGATTTTAAAGCAATTAACAAAGGCTTTTCTTTGTCTCTTTCCAGTTAGATATTTCCTCTTAGCCAAGTGTGCACATGCAAACTGAAACTTAGAGGCTTTAAGTGTTATTTTAGGGAATGGTTTGGAAATCTTAGTTTACTATTTATAGCATACTTCATTAAATGGTTTTGTCTCCATGTGTGCTTATTTTTGTCTCATGTACTAAGATATTTCTTTTGGTCAAAAGGAACAAATGTTTTATGTGCCATTTGTTCATGTTTGGCCGAATTGTTTTCTTTGTCATATACATGCATGTTTTTGTTATTTTGTTCTTAAGTCCTTCTTCATTTTCAAAGTGAAAAAAAATACCTTTTCTTACATGTAATTTATGTTATAAGGCTTTTGTTTTTAAATCCTTGTTTTGTTAAAATATTAAACTATGAACTATTTATATTCTTGTATGTACTTTCACTTATGATTTTTATTTGTATGTAGTATACTTGTTTTACACTTTAAAATCCTAAGATATAACAAGTATATCTATTATTCTTTCTATACATACATACATACATATGTTTTCACATATGTATCAAGAATCACTTTAGTTTTTTTTTAACTAGCATTCTCATTTTAATGATTATTAGTAAAAGTCGGGACATTATAGTCCACCCCCCTTATAAGAATTTCGTCCTCGAAAATTAAAGTAAGAAAGATAGAAAGATTTTCCCAAAAGATGATACTCCATATCATAACCACTTAGTACATTATAATTATACACTAGTTTCATACTTGTACTAGTCATACATTACATACCTAGGCTATACTTGACTACTTCAAGTTATAGGCTATATAATATACATATAGATAGTCCACACACATCACTATACTCTACTCCTCCGTGTCACTGTCAATCACAATCCACTCCTCATATGATATGTTCACAACTTCAACCACTTCGTCATCGTCGTCTGATGGCCCTAAAACCTCCATTATCCCCTGGGTAGCTGGTTCCTCCTCCTCGTCGTCGGAAATCTCTATAACCTCCACTGGTGGAAGTAGATACACCTGTATCACGGGATACCCATAGTTCCCAAAGATCTCTGCCTATCCACCCACTGCATGATACTCAACGAGCGCCTACTCCAATCTCGCTCATATCGCTAACAATGGGTCAACAAACTCCTCTGGTTGTCCTCCCATGGCAGCGACTGGTGTCTCTGGGACAACCTCTTCCTCCTCCTCCTCGTATTCTTCTTCATCTTCTTCGTCACCATCTATGTCCATATCCTCCGCATCATCCGCATCCCTGTCACTGTCGTCATCACTATCACTATCTCCAAAACCTGTCTCTATCATCAGTATGTCGTCTTCCTCTGAGAATCCCTGGCTGTCTGCCTCTTGCTCTATCGATTCTTCTCTACCGACATCCGACTCCTCAGATGTCCTGTTGGTACCCTCATCTTCACTCGGTGACCTCTCTCTAATGTCTTCTGAATCTCCTACTCTTGCTCTCTTGGCCAACAATCTCTCGGTCTGGTGTAGGGTGAGTCTTTTCCTAGCTGTGGTCTTCATTAAGGGTGCCATCTGGAAAGTAACAAGGAAATAGAACTCGTCAATGATAGGATCATAACAAGAGAGTTCATAAGTCCTAATAAACTGAATCCACAAATGCACATACCAATGCTCATAGAAATGAAGAAATCCAAGGTTTCATTTCATCCAAACAACCAAATAGTAAAACATACCTAATCTGTAGAAAAATCCAGGTATAATTTCCTGATATGTTTTTCGGTTTCCCACATGCAATCCTTCGGATTTTCGCTCCACTGAATCTTTAGCAGACTTACCACTTTGTTGCGAAGCTGTTTTTATTCTTTATCGATAATACGAAATGGCTGTCGAATCACCGTCAAATCTGGTTCAATCTCTATTTCTTGCTGAACAGACGGTTCCAGAATTAAGGACGGATCGTACAAATACTTTCTTAAATGAGATACATGGAATACATTGTGAATCCCCGCCATATGTTCTGGCAATTCAACTCTATAGGCTAGAAATCCAATTTTCTCCAGAATTCAGAAAGGTCCAACATATCGCGGAGTTAACTTTCCGGCTTTTCCAAATCTCACAACTCCTATCATCGGTGAAATCTTCACAAATACCAGATCTCCTGTCTCAAATACAAGATCTCTTCGCCTTTGATCAGCATAGCTTTTCTGTCGATCTTGAGCATCTTTCATTCTTAATTTCACCAACTCCACTTTCTCTGTTGCTTCTCGGATCATATCCGGTCCAAGTACTAGTTTGTTTCCGGATTCGATCCAACATGCGGGTGCTTTACAAGGTCTTCCATACAGTGCTTCGTATGGTGCCATCTGTTTACTCGCCTGGTAACTATTGTTATAAGCGAATTCCACCAGGTGTAAATGATCCTCCAAAATCTAAAATACAAGCTCTTAACAAATCTTCCAATATCCGGTTTACTCTCTCAATCTGACCGTCCGTTTGAGGATGGTAAGCTGTACTGAAATTCAATCTCGTTCCCAAAGTCTTTTGCAATGCTTCCCAAAATTTACTTGTAAAGATGGGATCTCTATCGCTTACAATGCTTGCTGGGACTCCATGTAATCGTACAATAACTCTCATGAAAACTTCGGCTAAAGATGCGGCTGTGCGTGTCAGTTTTACTGGAATAAAATGCGCGCTTTTTGTTTGCCGATCGACAATTACCCAAATTCCTTTAAATCCTCTTCTTGTCCTTGGCAATCCAACGAAAAAATCCATCGATATCATTTCCCACTTCCAGTTGGGTATCTCTAATGATCGTAACAATCCAGCAGTCTTTTGATGATCTCCTTTGACTTGTTGACAGCATAGACATTCATTTACAAAAGTTGTAATGTCCTTCTTCATTCCTGGCCACCAAAATACTCTCTTCATGTCATTATTCATTTTATGAATTCCTGGATGGATGCTCAACCTCGAGGCGTGGCATTCTTTCAAGACTTCTTGCCTCAACCCATCCACATCTGGAACATATAATCTGTTGTTAATTCTTAACATTCCTCGGTTATCTAACTCGAAATCAGACTCCTTTCCATCCGTGACTCCTTGAATGATCTTTTTCAGTTTGGCATCTCTTCTTTGATTGCTCATAATCCTTTCTTGGAGAGTCGGTGTGACTTCCAATAGGGATAAAATCGCGTTTCTTCTTAAAGCGTCTGCTACCACATTTGCTTTGTCGGGTGTATAAATGATGTCCAAATCATACGATGCAAGAAATTCCAACCATCGTTGTTGCCTCAAATTTAAATCCTTTTGAGATAATAAGTACCTCAATGGTTTGTGATCTGTAAACAACTCAAATTTCCCACCCAGAAGGTAATGCCTCCATATCTTTAATGCAAAAACAACGGCCAATAACTCCAGATCGTGAGTTGCATAATTCTTCTCGTGTATCTTTAATTGTCTACTCGCATATGCAATTACACAACGGTTCTGCATCAACACAGCTCCTAATTCAACTCCACAAGCGTTAGTGTAAACTTCAAATTTTCTTGTTCCATCGGGAACAACTAACACTGGTGCTTTGGTTAAACACTCCTTTAACTCTTGAAAAGATTCTTCACACTTCGGGGTCCAAATAAACCTTTGGCCTTTCTTCGTTAATTTCGTCAGATGAGATGATATCTTAGAAAAATCTTGGATAAACCTTTGGTAATATCCCGCCAATCCTAAGAAACTTCGAACATCGGTTGGTGTATGAGGTTGTCTCCATTGTTGTACTGATTCAACTTTAACTGGGTCTACCGATATTCCATCTCCATTTACAATATGGCCCAAAAATCTCACTTCCGACTTCCAAAAATGACATTTTGAAAATTTGGCTTTCAACACATTTTTCCTCAGAGTTTCTAGTACTACTATAAGATGATAACGATGCTCCTCTTCCGTTTTTGAATAAATCAGAATATCGTCAATGAAAATTAGAACGAACTTATTCAGAATTTTCCTGAAAACTCTGTTCATCAAATCTACAAAAAATGCTGGTGCGTTGGTTAGACCGAATGGCATTACCAACCACTCATAAAAGAAATCTGGGCCTCTAAATGCTGTTAAAGGAATGCTATTTTCAGCGATTCTTAATTGGTGGAGTCCTGTTGCTAAATCCATTTGAGAGAATACTGTTGCTCCGTGCAATTGATCGAAAAGGTCGTCGATTCGGGGTAAAGATCTATCAGACTTCACTACAAAAACTACCGTCGAGCCCCAACTAGAAAAACTAGGTCGGATTAAGCCTTTATTCAGCAAATCCCGAGTCTGTTTCTCCAGTTCCAACACTTCTTTTGGAGCCATACGTCTTTCTGGTTGTACTATTGGTCTTGCTCCTGGAATTAAATCGATTCGGAATTCTATCTCCCGATGAGGAGGTAAACTTCCGACTTCTTCGAATATATCTTTGAATTCTCTAACGACATCCAAAGTTTCAAGGTTCTCTTTTGGTGCTTCTAGGGCGTATAGGAAACTACAGGTATGTGAAAATGTGTGTGCGTACTTGTCAAGTACACTCACAAGGATCGTGTAATATGACAAACAATATTCCACATATAAAGTAATAGCTAATCACAGAACAATAAAATCGAAGATGCAGTAAAAAGGAAAATCACACCAGGGATTTTTATACTGGTTCGGAGCACCGTCCTACGTCCAGTCCCAGACCTCTCTCTGGATTTTCACTAACAACAACCTCACTTCACCCGGAGGAACAGGTTCACAATACACCACTTGATTTCATGGGCTACAAGCTTACCCACTTGATTTCACAGGCCATAAGCTTACCCACTTGATTTCACTGGCCACAAGCTTACCCACCTGATTTGAACGGCTATAGGCTTACTGGAATTTCAATACAAAGTAGTTGATGATTGACTATATATTGTGTCTTCAATACACGGACTAGTCACTTGTAGTACACCCTTCCTATAATCTTATCCTCGAGTATATACTTTAAATGCGTAGATTTAAGGAAGTAGAATGCTTGTTGAATCAAATGATATTAAATTGATTCAAGGATTCAACAAGTATTTGAAATTTGGAGAGCTTTTGTTTTGCAAAGAATATGAAAATGCAATTCAGAAATTAGAGAGAATATAGAATGATTTCGTTTTTTTTGTAAAACAAGTTTGAAGTTGTTTATATAATAGTAGATAGGTAGTAATTCTTCATGAAGAGCTTCTATAAAAAGTTATGTCCATTTCCTTTGATTATTGAATAGAAATCTCTTCACAAATAGAAGCAACCTTTCATAAAAAAGCTTGCTGTTCGAAAAAGGTCGACAGGTCAAAAATCTCCGGTCGACTGGTTGAATTTAATTAAAATTGAAAATTCCAGAAAAATAGCCGTTATGTGCAAAAACACATAAACCGGTCGACTGGTTATTTTCAAACGGTCGACTGGTTGATCTGAGAAATGTTTTTGTTTCCAAACAGAAACATAACCGGTCGACTGGTTGTTTATTGGGCGGTCGACCGTTTTATGGCTGCGGACCGGAGGACTTCAGTCCACAGTCTAGATCACTCTGCACTCTTTCTATAATGACCCAGGTTTTTGTCGACTTTGGTTATCGCCATAAACTCAATGATGACTAACCAAACATCGAAAAATACCGGATAATTAATGAAAGAAATTAGAGGGTGAGGAAAGATAAGATAGAAACTTAGAATAGAAGAAGAAGAAGACCACAACATCAGAGTAACACGAACCTCACGGCGGAACGAATAAATATATTTCATAACATAACTTGAAATATACATTTTTACTTGAATATACATCATTATCAAAGTACAACACTTACAACACAGCGGAAATAACTATAGCTATATAATCTTGAAGCCTCCTGCTCCAAGCTCTTCCAGTATATCTGTAAATCCTGACTACTTGACTGCCCGTACAAAATTGGGCACCCAAGAGTTTAGGGAAAACAACAAAATAAACTCCGGGTCAGTCTTGGGACTGGTATGAGTAAAAACAGTTTAAAACAGTTTGAACAAGTAAACGATATCTCATAAGACCACGCCGTATAACGGAACGGGTTTTTCCATTATGAGTATCCAAATTATCTTTATATCAAAAACCTTTTGATATTATAATAATGTCTATCAACCACAATATAATAATCATCTAGCAGAAACACTTTCATCTCACGTTCTACATATATAGTATACAATCAAAACCGCAAGCACGTATTGGGTAATGGATTTCCAACTATGACAAGGTATGGAACCACCTTTCGCTAGTGTACCTCTAGAAAGGAATACACTGGGTTCAACAAGAACATCTTGCAACCCGGCCACACATGACCGACCACTCATTTCGCTTGAGTGTATCTAATGTATATCACCAACGGTTGGGATCAGCAACTGTTTTCCGAATGGGACAGCATCAACAATAGATTTTTAGAAATAAATGAAACTCTAGATCAGGTGATTATACACCCTACTTCGGAGCGACCGACTTAGCCATGCTGCCTGCCCGATTTAAAGACCCGCAACTTCCCCGTAAAGGAAAGCGTCGGATAGTTCGAGAACAAGCCACAGCAGAACGCATACAGAAGAACATTTCATTGAATATTACAACAGTGCATCAGATTACAAGGATATACAGAGTATAAATGAATATTACACAGAAATATCAGAGATTTAAATTACATTTAAATACATAGCAGCGGAAAATAATACAATACACAACTAGAATGAGATATACGGATACAAAGCTTTCCGGATATCGTTCCAGCTGTAAACCAGGATCCTGTGAATATAAATCTGCAAAACCAAAACTACTAGCTGCCCGTGTCGAAAATAGGGGCACCCAGAGTTTAGGTTAAAACAATAAACTCCAGGTCAGTCATGTGACTGGTGTGAGAACTAAAACAGTTATTAATCTTTATTTCAAATCATTAGGTAAATCAAGGGACCACGCCGTATAACACGGAACGGGTTTCCTCCCAAGAATACCAGTGCATAAAACCAACAGCGCAATGCTAAATAAAGAAAAATGAAGCTGTTATAAGACCCAGGTCCCATCACACAATGCAACGCAGTCGAGGATAGGGTTTTCCCTTATAACAGCCAAAGAATGCTTGATACGTTTAAAACAAATCATTTGATACTATTATAAGTGCATAGTATATAAAACACTTCAAATCATAAGTATCAATCATAGGCGGCATGAGCGCCCCATCCCACTATGTCGCCATATATAGGATATACAATCAAAACCGCAAAGTCTCGTATTTGGAAATTGGGTTTCCATCTATGAACCGAGGCAAAAGATAGTCCTCAACCGATTCGAGACAATCTAGCCCATGTCTCAGGCAAGCGCGCAGG
The DNA here is from genome assembly GCA_030737875.1 of Allium sativum. Classification (NCBI taxonomy): domain Eukaryota; kingdom Viridiplantae; phylum Streptophyta; class Magnoliopsida; order Asparagales; family Amaryllidaceae; genus Allium; species Allium sativum. Next base: position 461,954,311 of record CM060920.1, read on the forward strand.
CAAGCCTTGGATCGTCAGGGCCGGTCCACACGGAGTGGATTATTATGCCTGAACAATACGTCTCCCCACCCTATGGGGTGTAAGTCTGGTCCGTCAGCCGACCAGAATGCATTCGGCCGAAACCGATATAACCGAGGCGCCTCGCAACAGCAACAACCACATAAGTCAAACTCGTCAGGGCGTGTAAAACCACTGACGCCACTTCTAGCTAGAAAGAAACGCATGCCCTCCCTGAGGTCCGTCTCCCGTTTTTGGTTCATACCGGGTGTGAAACACGCGAGGTAAACGTTACACAAAGCTACGCCACAAAGGCCGTGCTTTGATCATCACCACAAGACTTTGCTTTTCAACAGAAGCCTCGATCATTTGCATCTTAGCATGCCACACAGGCAAGCCATCCTATGCAACCGATATCAGTCACACAGAATGAAATCCGATGTCAGACACACAGTCCATTTACAAGTCCGTTCTGGGTCTGAACGAAACCGGAGGCACCTAGTACCCCGCATATCCATCGATCTCCAAGTACGTCTGGACGATCACTAACTGTTTCCATCTTCTTGGGTGTACAGCCCAATCAAGATCATCAGTTATCACCCAAACGACGTGAAGACTTCCGGTCTTCGACCATCGTCTTCATCTTCGACTTATCGTCGTATCAGTTATTCAGAATGGGATAAACCCGGTCTTTCCGAATAACTCGCGTATATATTATAAAAGTGTTACACAAACACAACATACGCCTCATTCCAATTCATTAGTCACTAACCGTAAATTAATCAAGAGAATAATTCCCCAAATATTAACCCCGAAGGCCGAAACCAACATCAGATCAATATCCAGAAAACCATTCTGCTTGGCTAACCGCCAGTTAGTTTCTAAATTTCACATTCAAATCTAATTAAAGATTTAACTATCGCCTGGAGCAAAACTGGTGATACTCCATTCTCGATCTTTTCAATCTAATTAAAGATTCATTAAAACTCCACTTAGTTTTAATCTGTGACTGGGTTAAAGAATCAGTGTCATTTAAAACACGGTTCACGATAAACCCAAAGTCACATCCCATTAATTATCGGGTTAAAGAACAAGTGTTATTTAAAACACTGTTCACGATAAACCCAAAAATCAATATCAATTCAATTCCAATTAAATATCATTTAATTGGTACACTTCATTAAATCTAAATAAAAAGATTTAATCTTTTCTCAACTGGGTTCAAGAACAGTGTTAGTGAAGACACCATTCACGACAAACCCAAATCACATTCGATATTCAATACAAGGCTCTGAATAGAAACTATATCGGCCTATATTCAATATCAAATTCTACGATTAACAAATGTCGTATTGGAAATAACGATATACATATATATCTTTCAAATTTCCATAACAACACCTGTAATATCACGAATTCCAACATCGAAATATTCCGAAGACAATTTCGATTCAAATCCACTCCAATGCAATCATTGGAAATTTTGGTTATTTTCAAAACCATTTCAAATTCAATTTATTTATTTAAAAATAAATAGAATTATAATTCTAGTTCAAAACTAGTTCATTTCGATAAAAATCTATTTTTATCTTTTCAAATATGGAGTTTTTCATCCCAAACTTTCACAAATCATTTCTTATGATTTTACACAAATTATTACTATTTTTAATAATTTTATCAAGGCCCGTACGGTCGATTTCCATTAACGGCCATCGAACTGCACTTACAGCGACCTTTTTCGAATTTGATTTGGACGTATCTCCAAATCCAACCGTTAGATTTCAAATTTCTAACATTCATTAGAAAGCTCTTTTCGATACGAACCCAACGGTTCCGGTTTTAGGAGAATCCGACGGTCGGATCTCCCGTAATGTCCGTTTGAAACAAATGATCGAAATTCGCGAACTGCCGCAGCGCGGCGCGTTCTATTCAGGCCATTATATTATATATATAATATATATAATATATATTTCGTCGATTACTATTTAAAACGAATTATATAAATGGTTTTAAATTCGTTTCAAAAGCAATTTCAACTTCCTTTTCAATTCAAATCAAAATTGAATTCTTCTTTATAAATTCGTTTCAAAATTCATTTCTATTCAATTCAAATTTCAATTCAATTTGAATTCATTTCAATTCGCTTTCAATTCCATTTGAATTCGTTTTCAATTCAATTCATTTCGAAATCGTTTTAAAATTCAATTCATTTCGAAATCGTTTTCAATTCAATTCATTTCGAAATCGTTTTCAATTCAATTCATTTCGAAATCGTTTTCAATTCAATTCATTTCGAAATCGTTTTCAATTCAATTTATTTCGAAATCGCTTTCAATTCAATTTGAATTCGTTTTCAATTCATTTCGAAATCGTTTTCAATTCAATTTATTTCGAAATCGTTTTCAATTCAATTCATTTCGAAATCGTTTTCAATTCAATTTATTTCGAAATCGTTTTCAATTCAATTCATTTCGAAATCGTTTTCAATTCAATTTATTTCGAAATCGTTTTCAATTCAATTCATTTCAAAATATTCGATTTCGAAATCACGTTTCAATATTCATTTTAAAATGAATAAAATCGATATAAATATCGTTCACGTCAAAATGGCGTCAATCTAATCCTCACGGCTTCACATATTTCTATTTTCAAATATTCTATTTCAAATATTTCTATTTCAAATATTTCTATTTCAAATATTTCTATTTCAAATATTTCTATTTCAAATATTTCTATTTCAAATATTTCTATTTCAAATATTTCTATTTCAAATATTTCTATTTTTCTCGAAACTGGAATGAGGCCCAATCAATTACCATATAATGTTAATTATATGGATTTTCTACAACACATGTATATATCAACAACGATGAATAATCAACCATCAACCAAAGTGCACTACACTGTATAAGCATCAAATATAGACATTTAACGCTTATAGCAGCTTGTCAATCAATCGATCGACATATTTAATAAATCAGGATGAGTGAACTTCAAATTTCATCCTAACACCCGTGTGGGGTTTCAAACAATCAAACACATATTTTATTTGTGCAGTTAGGCGATGTGTAAAATTTATCGACCCAATCAACGTCATTCAAATAGGTGTACATAAACAAACCGTCTGGTTTGTAAATGAATATTTATTTATTCACATTCACGTTAAAAATTATATTTTTAACGATAACACATTTTATTTTAACATATGAATTTATATTCAGTTCATTCGTTAAATAAAATGCTAATTTTATTTTTCTAACTTATTTTAGAAAATTTCGGCGGCATAACGGCACGATACTAGAAACGGGACAAGGCCTAGCCTTATCCCCGGTCTAGTGAAGGCCCACGCCATTCACACATCAATCAAATCAATTCGTTATGCAAACCACAAACTTTGGAGTAAGGGTCTAACCTAGCCTTACTCCTTCGCCTTATAACGGCGCACGTCTAATCCTAACCAATTTATCGATTCGATTTTTCACACCACAAACCACATTCAAACCAATATCACAATCAATCACCAAACAGTCAAACAAACAAGTCCATGGTCTGTGGACGGGTGTCGGGTGCTACTAAGCACCGTCTGCATCCTAGTATATATATAACTAGAAAAATAAATTGAAAGGTGAGAAATTCTCACTTATAGCTATCCTAGCTCCACGGCTCTTCATTTGCAGAAGTCTTCGTCGTTTCGCCATTTTTGTCACCTTCGTTGTCCGCTTTCACTACATATGTAAAAATCGAATTTTTACTATGTTATTCAATAAATATAAAAATCGAATTTCCATTTCAAAGTTCAATATATAAAAATCGAATTTTTATTTCAAAGTTCAATATATAAAAATCGAATTTTTATTTCAAAGTTCAATATATAAAAATCGAATTTTTAGTTCGAAGTTTAATAGATAAAAATCGAATTTTTATTTCAAAGTTCAATATATAAAAATCGAATTTTTAGTTCGAAGTTTAATAGATAAAAATCGAATTTTTAGTTTGAAGTTTAATAAATAAAAAACCTATTTTTAATTCTAAAAATCCCAACTTTATACATCTTAAAAATCCTTTCTTTATATTTTAAAAACATCGCTAACTTTATTTTCAAAAACAACTCATGTCTTGTATTTCAAAAATAATGATATACATATATAAAAGTTAACCAAAAATCAAATCTTTTCGCTTGTTAACAAAATCAATTTCTAAACTTTTCTAAAAAGATATATATATATAAGAAAACTGATTTTATAAATAATGTCATATTAAAAATGCTCACTGTTTTTTTTCTATTTAACTAAAATCAGTTTTTCAATTTTTAATAAAACAGTTTTTAAACATTAATAAAATTTACAGATAAAAGAAAATAAACAAATAAAACAAAACTAAACTTACAGTCTTTGGTCAACAGAGGATAGGGAGAGGGGAGCGAGCATCGGAGGTCGGCGGTGGGCAGCCGCGAGGCGACAGTGGCTTGGGGGCTAGGGTTTCGATTTGCGGTGGTTTGCTGGGCGTGGCGATTTGGGGTTGGGGTCCAGGGGTCGCGAGGCTCGAGCGGGGTTCATCAGAGGATGGGCGCGAGGGGGAGGTGGACTCGGCGGAGGCGGCGGTCGGCTCTGGCAAAGGGTGGCGCCGACAGGAGGAGGGAGGCGCGATTTTCTTTGGGGGTTTTTTTTTTATTTATTTTTATTCGATCTGCAGAAGGGGGGGGGCCAACGTATAAAAGGGAAAGAAGATATATATTTTTTTTTTTTTATTATTATTATTATTTTAATTATTTTATTCGAAAAAAGGTTGACCTTTAAATACGAACTCGAAACGAGGCCCACCGCCTGTCGTCCATAGCGTTTCACCCCCATTCCGAACACAATGGGACATGTATCGCAAGCTGATTTGACCGTTTCGATCAGTTTCCTTTGAATTTACATTTAAATCACTATATTGAATTTTAAACGTACATTTCAAATTACCGGGGTCACATACTAACTAGAAAAATTGCAGAAAAATATTTTCTAGCTTCGTATTGACGATACGGTCCTAACAAAACTAGTTTCGTCGAATTCTGAGACCGTTAGAAAAATGGCCAATTTCCAGTCGATTAAAATCAACTGAAACAGGTCAAACGCGTTTTCCTTTGCCACGCTCACATATTGATTCGAAAAATTATGAAATTTGGAATTTAGCAATAACTTGGCACTGCGGATCCAACAAAACTGGTTTCGTCGAAATCCGAGGTCGTTTGCAAAATGTCCATTTTTAAGGGCCTGAATTCCATAGCGACTATTCAGAATTTTCAACTGGACATATCTTTTGCTTCCCGATATGAAATCTTGATTTTTCGGATTCGTTGGAAAGATATTCACTATTAGATTCCATTATTTTTTGTTTCACTAAAATCCGGATTGTTTTGCACCCGGTACATTCAATTGAAGTTTGAAATCGAATTATCGAACTACCGCGCCATTTTCAATTCTATTTATAATTATATATAATTATTTATATTCTAACGACGACGCGTATAATATATACGTTCGAATTATATTCAAAATAAATTTATTGTCGATATTATTTAAAATAATTCATTTTAAATAATCAAAATTCGCTAAAATTGCCAAAATAAAATTTTCAAACTGGCCCAGATTTTCCGGGTTGTTACAATCTCCCCCACTTAAAACTTTTCGTCCCCGAAAAGGAACAAAGTCGAAAGTGGTTTGATAATTCAACTCTACGCTCGATCTGGCTTCCATTCTCCAACTTTTCAGTTTCTGAGAATTTTCAAAATTTCAAAAATTTGGCTAACACCCTAAATTTTTGAAAAATTTCGCCATAACCTCCCCTGCACCGGGAGCATCGGGGAATTTCAAATAGCTTCCCCGGTCCTTCAGATCTCAAAAAGAAAAAGAAAAAGCCAAACGGCTAGCCAATAGGCTCACAAAATCATCATCACCCAAACAAAACAGGAAATTATGTAGTAAACATGTACCTATTTGTCGGGCAAACAAATTTTATTCTCTGGCTCTAGCCTCCTTGCTATGACCTGTTCAATGATATACATGTATATGCAAGTAGATGCGACCAAATTCCAATACAATTCAATATTTGGTTGAATTAGGCAAAATGGTTAAAATTTAGCAACCAAATAAACAAACAACCCAAACATCAATCAATTAGTGAATTAGATTATCAAATTCATAATTTTGATACATATACAAAAATCAGATTTTTGATGCCAAATCACAACAATAAGCCCTATCTAATTTTGGTTCTCACACCAGTCCAATGGAAATATATAGAAAATCACACATTCGAAACACGAATATAAATACGGATGATGTCATGACAATCATCAGTACCATCTCCGGGCGACTAGAATGTGATTCCATATCTATCCAGTATATTAAAACTTTGAATATACGTTTGCAAGGCGTATATGCAAATTCTTTATATACTGAATTGCCCAAAATCAATATAAACAAATAATCAAATACGAATAGTTGATTTAAATTTTCAAAACAAAATGTTTTCATTTGAAAAATATACTCTTCACACCCGTTCTAGGATACTACTGATCCTATCTCTAACGAGTCATTCCATTGGATATTGCTAATCCAATATCTGATGAATTCTTTCGTATGGTTCTAATGTGCCTTGTTCTCTGAGCTTTGTAAACCAAAGCTCTGATACCAAACTTTAAAGACCCGCAACTTCCCCGTAAAGGAAAGCGTCGGATAGTTCGAGAACAAGCCACAGCAGAACGCATACAGAAGAACATTTCATTGAATATTACAACAGTGCATCAGATTACAAGGATATACAGAGTATAAATGAATATTACACAGAAATATCAGAGATTTAAATTACATTTAAATACATAGCAGCGGAAAATAATACAATACACAACTAGAATGAGATATACGGATACAAAGCTTTCCGGATATCGTTCCAGCTGTAAACCAGGATCCTGTGAATATAAATCTGCAAAACCAAAACTACTAGCTGCCCGTGTCGAAAATAGGGGCACCCAGAGTTTAGGTTAAAACAATAAACTCCAGGTCAGTCATGTGACTGGTGTGAGAACTAAAACAGTTATTAATCTTTATTTCAAATCATTAGGTAAATCAAGGGACCACGCCGTATAACACGGAACGGGTTTCCTCCCAAGAATACCAGTGCATAAAACCAACAGCGCAATGCTAAATAAAGAAAAATGAAGCTGTTATAAGACCCAGGTCCCATCACACAATGCAACGCAGTCGAGGATAGGGTTTTCCCTTATAACAGCCAAAGAATGCTTGATACGTTTAAAACAAATCATTTGATACTATTATAAGTGCATAGTATATAAAACACTTCAAATCATAAGTATCAATCATAGGCGGCATGAGCGCCCCATCCCACTATGTCGCCATATATAGGATATACAATCAAAACCGCAAAGTCTCGTATTTGGAAATTGGGTTTCCATCTATGAACCGAGGCAAAAGATAGTCCTCAACCGATTCGAGACAATCTAGCCCATGTCTCAGGCAAGCGCGCAGGCAAGCCTTGGATCGTCAGGGCCGGTCCACACGGAGTGGATTATTATGCCTGAACAATACGTCTCCCCACCCTATGGGGTGTAAGTCTGGTCCGTCAGCCGACCAGAATGCATTCGGCCGAAACCGATATAACCGAGGCGCCTCGCAACAGCAACAACCACATAAGTCAAACTCGTCAGGGCGTGTAAAACCACTGACGCCACTTCTAGCTAGAAAGAAACGCATGCCCTCCCTGAGGTCCGTCTCCCGTTTTTGGTTCATACCGGGTGTGAAACACGCGAGGTAAACGTTACACAAAGCTACGCCACAAAGGCCGTGCTTTGATCATCACCACAAGACTTTGCTTTTCAACAGAAGCCTCGATCATTTGCATCTTAGCATGCCACACAGGCAAGCCATCCTATGCAACCGATATCAGTCACACAGAATGAAATCCGATGTCAGACACACAGTCCATTTACAAGTCCGTTCTGGGTCTGAACGAAACCGGAGGCACCTAGTACCCCGCATATCCATCGATCTCCAAGTACGTCTGGACGATCACTAACTGTTTCCATCTTCTTGGGTGTACAGCCCAATCAAGATCATCAGTTATCACCCAAACGACGTGAAGACTTCCGGTCTTCGACCATCGTCTTCATCTTCGACTTATCGTCGTATCAGTTATTCAGAATGGGATAAACCCGGTCTTTCCGAATAACTCGCGTATATATTATAAAAGTGTTACACAAACACAACATACGCCTCATTCCAATTCATTAGTCACTAACCGTAAATTAATCAAGAGAATAATTCCCCAAATATTAACCCCGAAGGCCGAAACCAACATCAGATCAATATCCAGAAAACCATTCTGCTTGGCTAACCGCCAGTTAGTTTCTAAATTTCACATTCAAATCTAATTAAAGATTTAACTATCGCCTGGAGCAAAACTGGTGATACTCCATTCTCGATCTTTTCAATCTAATTAAAGATTCATTAAAACTCCACTTAGTTTTAATCTGTGACTGGGTTAAAGAATCAGTGTCATTTAAAACACGGTTCACGATAAACCCAAAGTCACATCCCATTAATTATCGGGTTAAAGAACAAGTGTTATTTAAAACACTGTTCACGATAAACCCAAAAATCAATATCAATTCAATTCCAATTAAATATCATTTAATTGGTACACTTCATTAAATCTAAATAAAAAGATTTAATCTTTTCTCAACTGGGTTCAAGAACAGTGTTAGTGAAGACACCATTCACGACAAACCCAAATCACATTCGATATTCAATACAAGGCTCTGAATAGAAACTATATCGGCCTATATTCAATATCAAATTCTACGATTAACAAATGTCGTATTGGAAATAACGATATACATATATATCTTTCAAATTTCCATAACAACACCTGTAATATCACGAATTCCAACATCGAAATATTCCGAAGACAATTTCGATTCAAATCCACTCCAATGCAATCATTGGAAATTTTGGTTATTTTCAAAACCATTTCAAATTCAATTTATTTATTTAAAAATAAATAGAATTATAATTCTAGTTCAAAACTAGTTCATTTCGATAAAAATCTATTTTTATCTTTTCAAATATGGAGTTTTTCATCCCAAACTTTCACAAATCATTTCTTATGATTTTACACAAATTATTACTATTTTTAATAATTTTATCAAGGCCCGTACGGTCGATTTCCATTAACGGCCATCGAACTGCACTTACAGCGACCTTTTTCGAATTTGATTTGGACGTATCTCCAAATCCAACCGTTAGATTTCAAATTTCTAACATTCATTAGAAAGCTCTTTTCGATACGAACCCAACGGTTCCGGTTTTAGGAGAATCCGACGGTCGGATCTCCCGTAATGTCCGTTTGAAACAAATGATCGAAATTCGCGAACTGCCGCAGCGCGGCGCGTTCTATTCAGGCCATTATATTATATATATAATATATATAATATATATTTCGTCGATTACTATTTAAAACGAATTATATAAATGGTTTTAAATTCGTTTCAAAAGCAATTTCAACTTCCTTTTCAATTCAAATCAAAATTGAATTCTTCTTTATAAATTCGTTTCAAAATTCATTTCTATTCAATTCAAATTTCAATTCAATTTGAATTCATTTCAATTCGCTTTCAATTCCATTTGAATTCGTTTTCAATTCAATTCATTTCGAAATCGTTTTAAAATTCAATTCATTTCGAAATCGTTTTCAATTCAATTCATTTCGAAATCGTTTTCAATTCAATTCATTTCGAAATCGTTTTCAATTCAATTCATTTCGAAATCGTTTTCAATTCAATTTATTTCGAAATCGCTTTCAATTCAATTTGAATTCGTTTTCAATTCATTTCGAAATCGTTTTCAATTCAATTTATTTCGAAATCGTTTTCAATTCAATTCATTTCGAAATCGTTTTCAATTCAATTTATTTCGAAATCGTTTTCAATTCAATTCATTTCGAAATCGTTTTCAATTCAATTTATTTCGAAATCGTTTTCAATTCAATTCATTTCAAAATATTCGATTTCGAAATCACGTTTCAATATTCATTTTAAAATGAATAAAATCGATATAAATATCGTTCACGTCAAAATGGCGTCAATCTAATCCTCACGGCTTCACATATTTCTATTTTCAAATATTCTATTTCAAATATTTCTATTTCAAATATTTCTATTTCAAATATTTCTATTTCAAATATTTCTATTTCAAATATTTCTATTTCAAATATTTCTATTTCAAATATTTCTATTTCAAATATTTCTATTTTTCTCGAAACTGGAATGAGGCCCAATCAATTACCATATAATGTTAATTATATGGATTTTCTACAACACATGTATATATCAACAACGATGAATAATCAACCATCAACCAAAGTGCACTACACTGTATAAGCATCAAATATAGACATTTAACGCTTATAGCAGCTTGTCAATCAATCGATCGACATATTTAATAAATCAGGATGAGTGAACTTCAAATTTCATCCTAACACCCGTGTGGGGTTTCAAACAATCAAACACATATTTTATTTGTGCAGTTAGGCGATGTGTAAAATTTATCGACCCAATCAACGTCATTCAAATAGGTGTACATAAACAAACCGTCTGGTTTGTAAATGAATATTTATTTATTCACATTCACGTTAAAAATTATATTTTTAACGATAACACATTTTATTTTAACATATGAATTTATATTCAGTTCATTCGTTAAATAAAATGCTAATTTTATTTTTCTAACTTATTTTAGAAAATTTCGGCGGCATAACGGCACGATACTAGAAACGGGACAAGGCCTAGCCTTATCCCCGGTCTAGTGAAGGCCCACGCCATTCACACATCAATCAAATCAATTCGTTATGCAAACCACAAACTTTGGAGTAAGGGTCTAACCTAGCCTTACTCCTTCGCCTTATAACGGCGCACGTCTAATCCTAACCAATTTATCGATTCGATTTTTCACACCACAAACCACATTCAAACCAATATCACAATCAATCACCAAACAGTCAAACAAACAAGTCCATGGTCTGTGGACGGGTGTCGGGTGCTACTAAGCACCGTCTGCATCCTAGTATATATATAACTAGAAAAATAAATTGAAAGGTGAGAAATTCTCACTTATAGCTATCCTAGCTCCACGGCTCTTCATTTGCAGAAGTCTTCGTCGTTTCGCCATTTTTGTCACCTTCGTTGTCCGCTTTCACTACATATGTAAAAATCGAATTTTTACTATGTTATTCAATAAATATAAAAATCGAATTTCCATTTCAAAGTTCAATATATAAAAATCGAATTTTTATTTCAAAGTTCAATATATAAAAATCGAATTTTTATTTCAAAGTTCAATATATAAAAATCGAATTTTTAGTTCGAAGTTTAATAGATAAAAATCGAATTTTTATTTCAAAGTTCAATATATAAAAATCGAATTTTTAGTTCGAAGTTTAATAGATAAAAATCGAATTTTTAGTTTGAAGTTTAATAAATAAAAAACCTATTTTTAATTCTAAAAATCCCAACTTTATACATCTTAAAAATCCTTTCTTTATATTTTAAAAACATCGCTAACTTTATTTTCAAAAACAACTCATGTCTTGTATTTCAAAAATAATGATATACATATATAAAAGTTAACCAAAAATCAAATCTTTTCGCTTGTTAACAAAATCAATTTCTAAACTTTTCTAAAAAGATATATATATATAAGAAAACTGATTTTATAAATAATGTCATATTAAAAATGCTCACTGTTTTTTTTCTATTTAACTAAAATCAGTTTTTCAATTTTTAATAAAACAGTTTTTAAACATTAATAAAATTTACAGATAAAAGAAAATAAACAAATAAAACAAAACTAAACTTACAGTCTTTGGTCAACAGAGGATAGGGAGAGGGGAGCGAGCATCGGAGGTCGGCGGTGGGCAGCCGCGAGGCGACAGTGGCTTGGGGGCTAGGGTTTCGATTTGCGGTGGTTTGCTGGGCGTGGCGATTTGGGGTTGGGGTCCAGGGGTCGCGAGGCTCGAGCGGGGTTCATCAGAGGATGGGCGCGAGGGGGAGGTGGACTCGGCGGAGGCGGCGGTCGGCTCTGGCAAAGGGTGGCGCCGACAGGAGGAGGGAGGCGCGATTTTCTTTGGGGGTTTTTTTTTTATTTATTTTTATTCGATCTGCAGAAGGGGGGGGGCCAACGTATAAAAGGGAAAGAAGATATATATTTTTTTTTTTTTATTATTATTATTATTTTAATTATTTTATTCGAAAAAAGGTTGACCTTTAAATACGAACTCGAAACGAGGCCCACCGCCTGTCGTCCATAGCGTTTCACCCCCATTCCGAACACAATGGGACATGTATCGCAAGCTGATTTGACCGTTTCGATCAGTTTCCTTTGAATTTACATTTAAATCACTATATTGAATTTTAAACGTACATTTCAAATTACCGGGGTCACATACTAACTAGAAAAATTGCAGAAAAATATTTTCTAGCTTCGTATTGACGATACGGTCCTAACAAAACTAGTTTCGTCGAATTCTGAGACCGTTAGAAAAATGGCCAATTTCCAGTCGATTAAAATCAACTGAAACAGGTCAAACGCGTTTTCCTTTGCCACGCTCACATATTGATTCGAAAAATTATGAAATTTGGAATTTAGCAATAACTTGGCACTGCGGATCCAACAAAACTGGTTTCGTCGAAATCCGAGGTCGTTTGCAAAATGTCCATTTTTAAGGGCCTGAATTCCATAGCGACTATTCAGAATTTTCAACTGGACATATCTTTTGCTTCCCGATATGAAATCTTGATTTTTCGGATTCGTTGGAAAGATATTCACTATTAGATTCCATTATTTTTTGTTTCACTAAAATCCGGATTGTTTTGCACCCGGTACATTCAATTGAAGTTTGAAATCGAATTATCGAACTACCGCGCCATTTTCAATTCTATTTATAATTATATATAATTATTTATATTCTAACGACGACGCGTATAATATATACGTTCGAATTATATTCAAAATAAATTTATTGTCGATATTATTTAAAATAATTCATTTTAAATAATCAAAATTCGCTAAAATTGCCAAAATAAAATTTTCAAACTGGCCCAGATTTTCCGGGTTGTTACACCCGATTTCTGTCATTTACCGGTTGATGAGGCTATAAGCTACACTTTATCATCACACCAGATTCACTTTGAATGCCACATCATCAAATCCATCCAATCACCGATTGACGTCCTCAACAATACATTATTTGTTAGCTAAAGAAGTTTCCTTCTCCGCTTCCACTCTTGGTACGGTTGGAGAAATCAATATACGTGATCGTCTGGAAATACTCTGTCAGACATCCGTCCATACAAGTCATCCAGGAACAGGATGAACCGAAGTCACTATTCAATACATCCATCTTAGACACTGTTATCTAAGACTTATACAATAGACCTTGCACTTTACTCCGTCTTCAATTATCTTTGGCATATATTATTCGCAACGCTTATGCCAATACAGAGTGGTTCTTTGGATAATAATCCAACAGGTCTCTCCATATTAACAACGTTAAAAATGGTCAAAACTTTGATAGTCTGTGAGTTAACTATCAAAGAAAAACAGGTGCGCAAACAACGATGTTATTTCCAGATGGAAATTCAATCAATCATCAATCATATATATATCTATAGATATATATATATTCATATTTCCTTATTTTCTATGTTTAGAAAATATACGTTAACACTGGAAAACATTTCCATTTCTAATCCATATTTCCAATTTCGATATTTGATTACGTTTTGATTCTATTTGGAAAACATTTCCAAATCTTCTTTACTTGGATTTAAACAGATGTTTAAATCAACATCGCGACGACAACTCAAACCACTATACTTATTTACTAAAATCACTTAACCACTTTCACTCTCGAACCTTAACCATTTCTAAATTAAAAACGAAGTCAATCAAGTTAGGGTATAACAACCTCTCAGACCTTAACTGAACAACATTTCAAATCTCGAATTAGGGTAAGTTCATCTTTTAACTCTTACTGGATTAACTCTTATTCGAATAACTTACCCGAATAACTTATATTCGATTCGCTTACTTTCGAATACTTATATTCGATAATCTCTTTCTTCGAGTAAATCTTATTCGATTTAACTTCTTTCGAATAACTAGATTCGATCAACTCACTTCGAATATTTCTGATTTGATTATCTCACTTCGAATATCTACTATTCGATTTTCTCATTTCAACTCTATTCGAATAAACTAAATTCGATTAACTCCTTTTGAATAACTCTAGTTCGATTTAACTCTATTCAACAAATTCTAGTTCGATATAACTCTATTGATTTACTTTAACTGATTAACACTAACTGTTTAACTCTAACTGGTTTACCCTAATGGTTTTACTCTAACTGGTTTAACTCTTATTCGAATAACTAATATTCGAACTCTATTCAACTAACTCGACTCGACTAACCCCTTTCGAATAACTAATTCGATTTACTAACTTTCGAATACCATATTCGATTAACTCTTTTCACTTAACTCTATTCGATTTGATAACTCCCCTTTGATTCTATTCTATTTATTTGTCAAATAAATACTCCTTTGATTTAATTCTATTTGTTTATCAAATAAATATTTCTTTGATTTAATCCTATTTATTTATCAAATAAATATCTCCTTTACCCCTTTATTTATTCCTTACATAAATAAATCCTTTATACCTTTATTTATTCCCTAAATAATTAAATCCTTTTTAACCTATTTGTAAATGGTTTACAAATATTTCTCTTTTTATCTGTTTGACAAATATTTTCCTTTATATTTGTTTTACAAATATAATTCCCTTATATTTGATTTACAAATATAATTCCTTTATATTGATTTACAAATATAATTCACTTATATTGATTTACAAATATATTTCCTTTATTCAAAACCCTTTTTCTTTTATAATATAAAATCCATTGATTTTATATAAATAAATTATTTTCAAAATATACTTTGAAAATCCCTTTTCCATATTATGGTATTTCTTATGGTATTTAACACGCCATATAACAATGATAAATATTGTCCAAACACACATAGTCAACGTCAGATTATATATCACATTATAGATCACAATATATAAATCACAGTAAAATAAATGTTGAGGAATCCAGTTGGATTCCTCCAACCTGTTTCCCTGCATCACAGATGTTAAACAATATAGATAACATCACTTTCAGTTCCATATGATATATTCTGTTAAACCGAATTAATATAGAAATTCATCTAACTGACTAGCAGTTCAATCAAACAGTCAACACACAGTCAACCAACCAATATTTAACAGTTCTAAAAATACAACATGAAATTATAAACTGTTCAGAGTTGGTGAGATTTACTCACATTGGTCGATCATCGTTAATAACGATAAACATCGCTTGATTCAGACAGACAATTTATTTTGTCATTAATTGTAACGAGCTCCGATGGACTTCCAGTCAGTTCCATCGTGTAGTGTCCGTCCATACGATCCTGTTGGATCTTGTTTTGCGAATTTCTTAGAGAACTTCAGCCCAATGAAAATCCTTAAGCCAAAAACCGCCCACGTCTACCCCTTTTAATCCGTCCTCCTTCTCCTTTCTGATTCCACTCCACTTCAGATACTCATTTCTGCCACTTTCAAGTTCAACCCGTACCCCTCACCTTCCACCGACCTCATTCACATTGGAAAAACAAACCAACTTAAGTAAGAAAATTAATGATTCCCTAATTACCCCGTCAACTAAATCCCTTTCTTCCTCTTCAGTTGGACCACCGAACCACTGCTCCTTAGTTCACCATTTCCAGTATTTCGAACTCCAAACTCTCCCTCAATATATCGTTAGAAATCGAACTAACTTCACCACAATCCCTCTTACTGCAATCTCTTCCATTTCATACCAATAACACACAATTCGATCCCCCTTTGCAGAATGCATCGAACCCCATTTTCCACGATATAGCGTGGTACTCGCGACATCATCCCTCATCGAATTCCTTGAATTCGCGCACGAACTCCAAATTCTACCACAACTACAGTACCCGATTCGCGAATCGAAGCTCTGAACTACTTCGAATCTCAACCCTAGTTGATGCAGTCTAATATCGACCTCTCAAAACTGACGTCGAACCAAACAAGAGCCATATCAGATCGTAGAGGATACTCTCAGTATTGCAAATCTATATATAAAATGATTTATAGAAATTGTTATGATTTTCTTTTGATTTTAGGAAGTGGCGAAATGTTTTGCTGAAGAGAGAAAAAGAACGGCGGAATGTTTGACCAAATGAAGAGATGAGTTAGGTTTAGAAATGGATGTGTATTTATAGGGAAAAAGGGGAAGATATTTTGGTGAGATATTTATGAAGATATTTTCATTTTAATATTCGTTTTTGCCTTCTAAAAATCTGTGTGATCACACACGATACCCAAAAATAGTGAAACTGGACATGCAACAACAGTTCGACATTGTGGACCCAACGAAACTGGTTTCGTCGAATTCCGACTTCGTATGCTCACACAGCGTATTTTTATCTGTAAAAATACTGACTGTTTCTCGCTCTAAAAATCCGTACGACCACACAGTAACTCTAAAAATCATGAAACTGGACATCTAGCAATAATTTAATATTGCGGATCTAACAAAATTAGTTTTCGTCGAATTCTGAGGTCGTTTGCAAAACAGGCTATTTTTAAAGCCCTATATAGCCCTTTTAAATATATAAATATATTTAAAAACAATTGAATTTTAATATTTAAAAATAAATATTATCGTATATATATTCACACTGAATATAACAAAGCTCTAGAATATTCCTATATGAGTTTCTAACTCGATATTCACTTCTGGGTCAACCCGATATTCTATGTATATTGAAATTCCTTTTTAAAATATAAATAATTCCTTTATAAATTATAAAGGAATTCCACAGCGATTTTTCTGAAATTTGATTTGGACGTGAATCAAAATCTACACGACGAAATCCCGATTTTTCTCTTCCACTAGAAAGATATACTCCACCAGCTCCACACGTTTCTTGTTTCACAGAAATCCAACTTAAAACGAATCCTGTACATTCAGTTGAAGTTCAAATCGCCAAATAGCGAACTGCAGCGCCATTTCGAGCTCGATTTTAATTATATTATAACTCTACGTTCAAACTGTCGTTTATATAATATATTCGTTATTCAAATTCAATTCCAAGCTAAATTAAATATCACAGATGATCTAGTTCACACCATATTGCCATTTCAGCCAATTCTGATTATTTCAGAATTAAATTTATTATTTTAATTAAATATTCACCATTATTTAATTCCACGACCATTAAATTCTCTAAACCACCATTTCAATAATTAAATAAATTAATTATAATACCTCTGCCAATGCGGGTCATTACACTTTCCCATTCGGAGCCTGGACCGTTTGGGCTTTTTCTGTGACTTTTCAAATCCTCAAATATACAGATTTCAGCAACGAAGATATGATATTGTTTTGTGCATTCGTGTTATACTTTGAGGATAGATTTTAACATATTTCTAACCCGACTCAAAGTAAAAAACCTTATCTCTATGAAATGATCTTCATTGCACCTTTATATGTTGTCATCGATCAAAATCTTGTCTCAACAGTATGAATACCGGGTTTTCCATAAGGTATCCTAGCTTTACGGTCTAAGCTGGTTATCAAGGTTATGGTTTCTTTATCACATTTTATCTTAGCGTGGAACTCGCTCAACCTGTCCAATCCAAGAATAAAATTGAAACTTTTGAAATCTAAGACATAGAAATCGAAACGAAAGGAATGTGAGAGATATAACAGTGTTATATCCTCACAACACATTTTTAACTCGGTTTTACCACCAATGGGATTTGAAACGCAAACTGGGTTTGGGGAAATAATTGGTTTAAGGTTAAATTGGTCTACAGTTTCAGAAGAAATAAAACTGTGTGAAGCACTGGTATCAAATAAAACTCGAAGGTAAATTCCTTTAAATTGTAAACTACCTTCCAGCACTCCCTTCCCCTTCACATTCTGAGAGCCGGATGGTTCATTCTTAATGGCATACACCTTTACCTGAGGTGCCCTTTTCATCAGTGGACAGTCTTTCACCATGTGACCAGGCTGGTGACAGTTGAAACAGAGATTCTTCAGTACCATCTCATTTCTCTGAACCTGTTGCTGCTACTGCTGTGGTTGTTGCTGAGGTTTCCTTTGCTGCTGTTGTGGTTGCTGTTGCTGAGGTTTCTTGTTTCCCTTATGTTTGCAGAATCTTACAATGTGACCCTTCTGCTTGCAGTTGTGACACAGAACGTTCTTGAAACGATTTTCAGTTTTCTGCTGAATTGCTTTTCCTTAGTCCTTGTTATCCTTCCAGTCGGGGTTAAACTTCCTTTTCAGTTTATTTCCTCCACTCGCTTCTCTAGTCTGAACCTTTGCTACAGTTGGGTTCTTAGCGTCCAAGGCTTCATACCTGAGTGCTAAATCCATGAGTTCAACAAATGGGTCTTTTAGATGCCCCATCATACGGCCTTGCAGACTATCCTTCAATCCAGCTACGAACATTTCGTTCTTCTTTAGTGAGGTACTTACCAAATCTGGTCCAAAGCTTGACAGTGCATTGAACTTGTTCTCGTACTCGGTGACAGTCATGTTTTCTTGTTTCAGGTCAATGAAGTCTCGGTACATTCTGGTTTTCCCAGTTGCTGGCAGATACTGAGCTTCAAAAGCTTCTTTGAACATAGCCCAAGTAAAATTCTCCTCTGGAGTATTTGCAGTCTGGGCATTCCACCAGATAGCTGCAGCTTCTTCTAGATTCCATGAAGCTAAAAGACGTTTGTGCTTGTCATCCAACTTCAGTCCCTTAAAAATATTCTCACATGATCTAATCCATGCTTGGACATCAACCAATGATTCAGTTCCCTTAAAAGTCTTTCCTCCTAGAGTAGTGTAGTTCTTGCAAGTCATAGCGAAGTTTGGCTGCGTTGGAGCTTGGACTACTTCAGTTGTATCTACTTGGGTCTGATTAACAGTGTGCCCATTGGTCGTAGTTGCCCTACTTGCTCCTCGGCCTCGCCTTGATTGAGAACTCATTGTCACTTTCTGAGTATATGATTTGAGAGTTAATACTCGTTCGGAAAACAGTCTTAGGGATAACCTAAATTAATAGCTAGGGTCGTCCTATACTATATGATTTTTATAAAAATACGCTATCTCAGCACTAACTCTAAGCCTAGGTGTTCAGAAATCCTAAGCTCTGATACCAACTGTAACAGCTTGATTTTCGATACCTCGAAAGTCATGTCATTATTGAAAGAATTTAGAAGATGAGATAGAAAAGATAGAACTTATAGAATAAAAGAATAAGAATTCATCAGAATCTCACAGCGGAATTTCACAAATACATATATATTGCATCATAAGGTCTGATACAACAGAGTACACAACATAATACATCATCATGGTTCAACAGCATAATTATACATTACCACCTTACAATAACATAGATACTTAAACTGGGTAACTAAAACAGTTATGGTACAAGGGTCTTGAACTTGTCCTTCATCAGGTTCCACTTGCCTACCTGAATTCACTTGTCTACTCATAATAAATATTATGAGTACCCAAGAGTTTAGGAAACACAGAAAATAAACTCTGGGTCAGTCAGGGGACTGGTGTGAGGAAACATAGTTATACAGATGTAAACAGGGAAATAAGTGTTAAGGTTTCATATTGACCGATTTATTTACCTTAGAAATCATTAGGCCAAACCATAACTAGCATATGGATAATGACCAAGTATTTATATCAAAATGTTTGATATTACAATAGTTTGTATCAAATAAATAGTTATCTAGTGAAACGCTTGCATCTTACGTTCACGTATATAGTATAATCTAAAATCGCAGAGCACGTATTAGAGATTGGATTCCAACAGATAGGGTATGGGAGCACCCATCGATTAGCGTACTCTAGAGAGGATACACTGGGGTTCAACAAAAATGTCTTGTAACCCGGCCACACATGACCGTCCACTCATTTAGCTTGAGTGTAACGAATATATTATCACTCCTACGGTTGAGCTCGATTTACCGTTTCCGAATGCTACAGCAGCGAAAGAGATTTAAGAAGTTAAATATGGAAGTCCTCTAGATAGTGATAATATACCCTGCTTGGGGATGACCCAACTAGCCATGCTGCCTAGCCCAACTTTTGTTACTTCCGGGTTGTGAAGTTTTGAAGTTACGTTTCTCTTCTGACATACCTATTCTTTTAATTCCTTTGAATGCCACATCGTCCTATCCGTCAAAAATACTTATTCGATTACCCAAATATATTATGGGTAATAAAGCTAAGAGAAACGAATTTCTCCGCTACCAACGTAATATACTTACGTAAATTCGATGTGTAGAATCTAACTGATATATGTTGTCAGACACTCGTCCATTCGGGTTTGTCTTAGGACTGAACAGACCGAAGATACTATTTAAAATAGCACTTTCATCTCATTGTCTTCATCATCTTGATACGCGTCGTATACTTCGAATCGAAGTGGAATATTTATTCCGGACTCTTCGAATGATGTACGAAATATCTTTTATAATTGATGAATATTTATCGGCCTTATCATGATTATTTATTCAGTCTACCGTTTAATTATCATTATAAACAGTGTTTGGTTTCCTGGTTCATAACAGAATAGTTTAATTATCCTTTAAAAATAACAGTCAAGGTGTATATGTTTTACACAGTGTTTTGTTCAGTTTAAATCATTATCCGGGAATGAATAAGTAATGCACGTGCTTCGCACACGGCATTTTCACTTCTTTTATCATCGCTATTCGGAAGATGTTTCAGACTTTTTATTCCCTTTTTAAATCATCCCCTTATGTTTATTTAGTTATAAGCAATTTAAATTAATTATTCGCTTGTTATTTAAATTTCAAAACTGATCGAACTTCTACGGTCGAACTTTTCGTTTTGATCTTCTGCTTCTCCTTTCCACTTTCCTTCGACTAATTAAATAAAAACTCTTCTTTTTATTTATTTAATTTTTTATTTCTAAATTTTATTTATTTTCAAATTTTAAATTTAAAACTGTTTAAATTTAAAATATCGTTTTGATTTTTGCCAAAGTACCAGTTCTTGTTAAAGTACCAGTTACTAGGCCTTGCCACGACCGTCCGATCACCTTTAAACTGCTTGCCACAACCATGATTTTTAAAGTACCACCTGGTACTTGGCAAAGTCCCAAAGTACCAGTGACTAGATTTGAAAACTTCTTGCCACGACCACTGATCACTCCAAAAATACCTTGCCACGATCATATTTTCTGAAGTACCACTTTGTCTCGGAAGTATCGTTTTTGTCGGAAGTACCATTTTTTCTCGACTTATCGGAAGTACCACTTGGTTCTTAGCAAAGTGCCAAAGTACCAGTGACCGAACCCAAAAACTGCTTGCCACGACTGTCGTTCACTTCAAAATCCCCGCGCGCTGTTCGAGTTTGCAAAGTACCACCTGGTACTTCCTCTTCTTCTTTCCTGTGCACGCACAACTCCTCCATCGTGCACGTGTACAAATGCAAGGGCCCACGTTCACCTCCGGCGACCGCCCACTCACGTCACACTTCACCCACGGACCACGATGCCATGCCTCGATCACCTCCTCCTTGCTGCTACAGTGTTTTTCTTGTTCGAGTTTTTCATGGCAGAAATGGGTCATCGAGGAAAACCCCTATGGCTCCTTGCTCCGACCACCGATCAATGTCCCCTTCCTGCCACGCCACTGTGGGACCCTAACGCCGCCATCCCCCCTGGACCGCACACCCTAGCCATCACCTCGAGGCACAGTTCGGCGAGAAAGAACCGAACCCATAAACCCAAATAAAACCCTATTCTTGATTCATTCTCATAATTTATGCAATGGAAAAAATAATTTATATTTTTCTGATGATCCCTGAACCCTCACGCTCCTCTCCTCCTCTCACCATGGAGTTCGACGGCGCCGATCATCGAAATTTCCCCAAAACCATTTTTCGTTCATCCCTGAAATTCTCACGATCCACATGCTTAAAAATCATGATTTACTTATTAAAAATCATCATTTCGATCTACTATTCCGTTTATATAATCAAAACGAGTTTTAAAACTTTTGAAAATCCACTTTGATTTTGAAATACAGAGAGCTGGTGTGTTTTCTATTTGATCATACAAGACTTTTATATACTTCTTCTTTGATCTTATTTTTAAATGTGCGTGATATATATTCTATAGTTTTCATCAATCAAATGTGTAGCATCTGGTTTTTATTCCCTTTCAAGGATCAAGTGCACATATTCTGTATTTTACAAAACACAGTATAGGTTCTAACTAAGGTGCTTAATCATCGAACAAATTTGCACAAACATTCCAGTATGTTTTCTACATGGATCTTAGTTCTTACAGATGTAGATCAGGGTGTTCTATCATCACACTTTTCTTGTTGACAGTAAAAATTAATGTTCATAACAAAACTTGGCAGTTAAAGCTATATACAAACTGTTTTACAGTAACATTTAAAACAAGAAATTTAAAAGTATTTCACTCACCTTAATGCTTTCCAAGATTCCAGTAAAGACTTCAGAAATTAGTACGAGTTGGGTGTTTTGTTGTGAGTGAAAGTGATAGATTTAAGGTGTATTTATAGTTGAGCTCAAGCTTTTTAAAAACATTTCCTGCATATGGTTCTACAGTAAAATCTCCCATTAGCCTTAACCCTTCCTCCTAGTTCCTACGGCCAGCTATGCTAGAAAAGTTTGTCTTTATTAAGGTTTCAATAGCCAATAGATTGGTACTAGGTTACCCCTTCTAGAAACATGAGCATACCTTCATTTAATGCAGGTATCTCCTCTTAGATTTTAAAGCAATTAACAAAGGTTTTTCTTTATCTCTTTCCAGTTAGATATTTCCTCTTAGCCAAGTGTGCACATGCAAACTGAAATTTAGAGGCTTTAGGTGTTATTTTAGGGAATGGTTTGGAAATCTTAGTTTACTATTTATAGCATCCTTCATTAAATGTTTTTGTCTCCATATGTGCTTATTTTTGTCTCATGTACTAAGATATTTCTTTTGGTCAAAAGGAACAAATGTTTTATGTGCCATTTGTTCATGTTTGGCCGAATTGTTTTCTTTGTCATATACATACATGTTTTTATTATTTTGTTCTTAAGTCCTTCTTTATTTTCAAAGTGAACAAAATACCTTTTCTTACATGTAATTTATGTTATAAGGCTTTTGTTTTTAAATCCTTGTTTTGTTAAAATATTAAACTATGAACTATTTATATTTTTTTATGTACTTTCACTTATGATTTTTATTTGTATGTAGTATACTTGTTTTACACTTTAAAATCCTAAGATATAACAAGTATATCTATTATTTTTTCTATACATACATACATATGTTTTCACATATGTATCAAGAATCACTTTAGTTTTGTTTTTAACTAGCATTCTCATTTTAATGATTATTAAAATGATTATTAGAAAAAGTCGGGATATTACATGGGCTAAGCCCACTTATCTTGTAATGAAATGAGAACGAAATATAAACAGTATACGTGTATTGTGATGGCCCGCCCCGCACCAGCCGACATTTCAATGAAAGTGCACTGTGCCGATGTCTAACCCGCATAGGACGGTTGCCAAAGAAAGGAAAAGAATGGAATTTGAAGCTAAAATTACCAAAGGAACCTGTAGAATGTCTCACAACGCATGGAATAAAATATAATAATAACATACTTGACATAAAACAGGCGAGACAGTGCATAAGCTAAAAACTAAACTAGAATCATCATAGCAGCGGAAATTCAAAATTCAGCTTATTTTCCACATCATCATTATTACAACTTTTCAAACTGTCTCTAAAGCAAAGTAAAGGAAGAGTACACTGCTAATGCCTAAAGTAGTGACCATCAGCGAAACAAAGAGAATATATATATCATACGTGGGAGCCTCCTGCTCGTCTTCGGATTAGCTACTCGTGCATAACCAGCTAACCTGTCTCTAGTCTGCCCGTTTAAGAGCACCCAGAGTAATAAGAAGAGACATAAAAATCTGGGTCAGACAAAAGTCTGGCATGAGCGATAAGCAACAAAACAGAACAATAACAGGTATACTAAACCATACCTTAACCTGGACCTGCAACCAAAGAGTTAGCACAACAGAATTTACAATACTCAAAGGTGACACTAACATATGGTGTAAAGATACGGGGGTGGGGGTGTGCATGTCATAATGATGGCAAACAATCAAGCATAGCAACCATCCTCACATCTCTCACTCAGTGCGCAAAGCATATGATATCCACCACTTTGATCACCCAAATTCTTGCTATGATCACTCTGCCACATGGAGTCATGATGGCTCCACTGCACTGATCCATAGCCACTAATCCCTTGCTATGTCCACTCTGCCCCATGGAGTCATAACAACCCCACTACACTGGCTCATAGCCTTGCTACGATCACTCTTCCCCATGGAGTAATAACAACCCCACTACACTGATCAGTAGCCTAACATCTGTCTTGGTGGTGAATCAAAGTTATGGACGTTGACAACCCCTTAGCACATGTCCTGCAACAAAGCCCAACTCATGGAGTTAACTCGTTGGTTCCCAACTGGATCCTGAGTTCTACCTTTTATTTGGACTACCTTTGCATCTCGGGTTTTGGTCTCCTCCGGATCGGTTCGGAAACAAGCTTCCATTCGGTTCGATCCTCTTCTCCTCGTTCGGTCCGTGGTCATCAACCTTGTTCGGGTCAGGTCGTGAGTTTCTCCCTAGGTCGGGTTGGTTCGTTCTGATGCTTCCCTGAAGTTTCGGCTCGTGGGGACTATCTCGGGCACTCCGGTTCGTGGTCGTGCTCTTCAGTTTGTGGTTGGTCCTTCGGGTTGGGTCATGACCAAGCTTCATGGTTAGGGTGTGCTCCGGTTCGTGATTCGTGTGTGCAAGCGGTTTGGATCGGAGGACTTTAGTGGCGAATGGATCGGAGATAGCTGGATCGTGAGCTCCTAGTCGGATCGGTTCGTGGAACATACGCTGGGTCGGGTCGTGACGCATACTTCACGAGTGGGGAGGGGCAATCCGATCCGGTCCACATTCCTGGACTGTTTCCTACGAATTTTCTAGCAAGTGTTTACGCCATACGACGATGTTTTAGGCCAATCTAACTGTTTTGAGCAATCATAAATCATACCATAAAGTCATAGCAACACGTACAATCATCCACAAATAGCAAAACAACAATTTAACATGTTTATACGGATCAAACATACCCAAAAACCCATGTTTTTTCCCTAATCCCCCTTAATCATGTTTAAGCATACAATTAGCAAAACTTATCCAAATTAGCCCAAATTTCTATTAGAGCCCTAAAACAATATTTTAGAATTTTACAAATTTTTCCAGATTTTTCTGAGTTATAATTTCGCTAATTAACACTAATCACCCCTAATTAGATGTAATTATTGAGAAACAAAGCAAATCACTCACCTTAGCCACAAATAAATCTTAGATCTGAAAATATCCCTAATTTGGGTTGAATCTCTATGCAACACAGCAGCTCTACTCCCAATTTGATGCTAATTTTCCTTGATTAGATGTAGATTAGGCTAAAACTTGATTAAATGGCGATTACAGGTGATTCTAGAAGATGGAGGCCATTGTTAGGGTTAGGGAGATGTTTTAGGCGGCTGAAAAATGAAATAAAAATCGTTTCCTAACTGTTCTCAGCTTCCCCATAACCCTAGTCCCGAAATGGGTTATGGGCCCTCTTGTTAATCACCCTAATTAGGCCCGGTTAAGCTGTTTTTCACCTTCTAAACCTTGTTTCAGCCATATCTCCCAAACGGTGAATCCGTTTGACTAATGTGACCAGTCTACGGAATTGTAAACCATCATCCGAATCCAATGGAAGTGGTTTCAGGTCAAAACTCCTTAACAATCAAAACTTATGGCCAAAACAAGATCAGCTAGGGGCAAAATGGTCATTAAAAATCGGCAAAAATCATGAACATGGGAAATGACCCCAATAGTCGTTTCCAAAACTTACACGACTATACGACCTCATATGAAAATAAAATAAATATTCTATGATCCTCTGATGCGTAGAATACGGGTCGTTACACTCCCTCCCCCCTCCCCTCCGGCTTAAAAAATTTCGCCCCCAAAATTCCTCTACTAAGAAACAACCAAAGGGTCCCACATGCCTACCAGCCATATCTCGCAATCAAACATACAAAACAAACCTATCCTAGCATGCGGAATAACTAAATCACAATTTAAAATCTTACCAGGCAAAGAGTTCTGGATACGTCTTCCTAATGGTCTCCTCTGTCTCCCAAGTACAGTCATTCTCATCCTCGCCCCACTGAACCTTGACTAGATTCACCGCTTTCCTTCGAAGTTTCTTCGTATCGTTCTCGACAATACGAATCGGCTTGCGGTTCCCAACCGCCTCGGGTTCTACTTCGATATCATCCAACTGATTAGGTGAAATAGCCACATCGGGGTCGTGCTTGAATTTCCTTAACTGGGAAACATGAAATACGTTATGAAATCCCGCCATCTTGTCTGGAAACTCAACTTTATATGCTAAATTCCCAACTTGTTCGAGAACTGGGAATGGACCAACAAATCTTGGTGTTAACTTGCCTCTCCTACCAAATCGCATCATGCTCTTTAATGGAGAAATCTTGACAAACACCAAGTCACCAATGGAGAATTTTAATTCCCTTCTCCTCTTATCAGCATAACTCTTCTGCCTATCCTGAGCAGCCTTCATTCGCTGTTGGATAAGCTTAATCTTGTTTGAAGTTTCTCTTATCACATCTGGCCTAAGCACAAATTTCTCACCGATTTCTAACCAACATGACGGTGAGTTGCACGGTCTTCTGTACAAAGCTTCATATGAAGCCATACCAATACTGGATTGATAATTGTTATTATATGCAAATTCAACCAGATGCAAATGGTCATCCCATAATCCTCCAAAATCCAATATACAATCTCTCGAGATATCTTCTAATACACGATTCACCTTCTCTGTCTGACCGTCGGTTTGAGGATGATAAGCGGTACTGAGATGTAGTTGTGATCCCAAATCCTCTTGTAAGCTCATCCAAAATCCACTAGTAAACAACGGATCTCGATCACTCACAATGCCTTTGGGTACTCCATGAAATCTCAATACCCACTTCATATACAGTTCTGCTAACTTAGCTGTTGTTATATTCGACTTTACGGGTATAAACCTTGCACTCTTGGTCAATCGGTCCACAATCGCCCAAATGTTATCATGACCCGATCTAGTCCTTGGTAACCCATCAATGAAATCAATTGAGACTTGTTCCCATTTCCATTCGTAAAATTCTAATGGTTGCAACATGCCACTAGACTTCTTTTGCTCATCTTTAACTAGCTGGCAGTTCATGCACTTGGATATAAACTTCCCAACGTCTCTTTTCATCCCTTCCCAGTAGTAGGTCTGCTTCATGTCTCGATACATTTTGTTACCACCGGGGTGTATAGTCAGTTTTGAGTGATGACATCCTCTAAGCACTTCATCTCTCAATCCATTGGCATTGGGTACAACTAATCTCCCATTCTTTCTAAGCCATCCATCTCGACCAAGCCCATACTTGTTCATCTCCTCGTCGATTCCCATCTCTAACTTGGAGATGATTTCCAATAGGTTAGGGTCGTCCCTTTGACTGGAACCAATCCGCTCAATCAAAGTGGGTCTGACCATCGAACTTGCTAACATCTCTGGATCCAATTCGCACTTTGGTCTGAAATCATACCCTGCGATATACTCAAGTTGCTTCCATTCAAGAAACATAGCCCCTAAACTGGCATGTCTTCTACTCAATGCATCAGCTACCGCATTGCCTTTTCCTGGTGTATATGCGATATCGAAATCATAGGAGCTAAAAATTCTAACCATCTTTGTTGTCGGAGATTTAGATCCTTCTGAGAGAAAAGATACTTTAACGATTTATGATCGGTAAACAACTCGAATCTTTCTCCCAAGAGATAATGTCTCCACATCTTCAATGTGAATACGATCGCTTCCAATTCCAAATCATGGGTAGGATATCTTTTCTCATGCGGTTTTAGTTGCCGACTAGCATAAGCTACAACCCTACCTCCTTGCATCAATACAGCACCTAGTTCGGTACCACATGCATCTGTATATACTGTCATCTCTTCATTCCCCTTAGGAATGAATAACACTGGTGCACGCATCAACTTTTCCTTTAGACTCTTGAATGCATTCTCGCACTTTTCATCCTAGACGAAAGCTTGATTCTTCTTGGTCAACTGAGTCAACGGTGCCGCTATCTTGGAGAAGTCTTGGATAAAATTCTGATAATATCCTGCTAATCCCAAGATACTTCTTACGTCTGTTGCATTCTTGGGCATAGACTAATCTTGTACCGTAGCCACTTTCGCAGGATCCACGACAATACTATTCTCTGAAATGACATGGCCCAAGAATCTCACTTCCCTCCTCTAGAATTGACACTTAGAAAACTTTGCTTTCAATTGGTGTTTTCTTAACACCTCCATCACTACTCTCAAATGTTCCTTATGTTCTTCCTCTGTCCTCGAATAAACCAAGATATCTTCTACGAACACAAGAACAAACTTATTTAATTGATCTCGAAATACTCTATTCATAAGATCCACAAAATATGCTGGTACTTTGGTCAACCCTAATGGCATGACCAACAACTCACAAAATCCAGACGGCGTCCGAATGGCCGTTTTAGCCATACTCTCAGCTTCCACCCTAAGCTGATGAAAACCTGTCGCGAGATCCAACTGGGAGAACACTCTCGCGCCACTCAACTGATCAAACAAATCATCTATCCATGGTAGAGGATACTTATTCTTCCTCGTCACCTTATTGAACTCGCGATAGTCCACACATAAACGAAGGAAACCATCTGCCTTGGTAGCAAACACAACTGGTGCTCCCCACTCAGAAACACTTCTTCTGATAAATCCCTTCTTCAAAAGATCGCTTACTTGCACCCCGAGCTCTCGTTACTCCCTTGGTGCCATACGACGAAGTGGCATCACTAGAGGTCTGGCATCTTTCACTAAATCAATCTGAAACTCAGTCTCTCGGTGTGGTGGAAGTCTGGTCACTTCCTCGAAGATGTCCGGATATTGGCCAGCCACGCGCACATCTGACAACTCATCATGCGGGATGTCGAGGGAATTTAGAAAACTAGCCATTACCCCATCACTAGGTAGACCGCCAAACACTACCCTTCGCCCATCATCCACTCTAATTGTCACCAAAAAGCCCTCACATTCTACGACCACCCCATATCTTTGGAGCCAATCGACTCCCAAAATAATGACAAACCCAGTAAATCCCAAAACAAAGCAATCGCAAACAAACATACATCCATGTCTTGATAAGACCAAATTACGACAATTCATACTAAGGCTAGTCGAACCGCCAATTGGGTTCACCACCGCTAAAGGTATATCGACTATCTCGGGTTCCAATTGAAACCTATCTACCAGGTCACTAGATATGAAGGAACGGGAAGCTTCAGAATCAAACAGTACTCGAACAGGAACATCATAAATAGAAAGCATACCTTGAATGACGACATTCTTTCCTATCTCTGCCGCAGTTGGGGCATTTGACGAAGAAGGAACAACATTGATAGCATATGCTTTCATAATCTGCTTTTCTTTAGGGGGTTGCGAACATTTATCCTTGTGATGTCCCACTTGACCACAGTTGAAGCACTTCCTGTCCGCAGGCTTTGCTCGACATTCTTTAGCATAATGGCCCTTCTTGCCATAGCTAAAGCACTCAACATCTTTCTTGCTCTTTTTCTGACCATCCTTAGCTTGGTTCTGCTTCCTTTTGTTCTGAGAATTATTCTTGCCTCCACTGCTTGTTTACAGCTTTGGCCCTTCTGCAGATGCAACAACAACTTCAGTCTTGGGCTTAGGATAAAGGCTCTCTAACCTTAATGCTTTCCCAACAATTGATTCAAAAGTCTCATCAATATGATTTATAAGCCTTTCCCCCAAGTACTGATCTAAGCCTGTTATGAACTTCTCATTCTTCTTCTCGGGAGTGTCAATGAGGGATAATCCATACTTCGATAAAGTATCGGACTCAGCAATATACTCTGAGACTGCCCTACCATTATGCTTAAGCTCCAGAAATTTCCTAAACAATTCTGATTTCTGAGCAGCTGGGATAAACTTATCACTGAATCAGGCCTTAAACTAGTCCCAAGTAACTTGATCCTCAGGGGTAGCTGCCTTAATAGTGTTCCACCAATTCATAGCCCGTCCTTGCATTTGACGGGATGCTAGCTTCCTCTTAATCGCATCTTCAATTCCCAGATCCTCGAAGATACGCTCACAACCAATAAGCCAATCCTGAACCTCTATAGCCGATTCCGTTCCATGGAACGACTTCCCACCAAGACTAGTGTAGTCCTTACAGAGCTTGGCGAAATCGGCCCTAGGTGCCTGCATCGCTGTACCACCACCATTTACAGCATTAGGGGCTGCTCTCTGAACATCCCTAAGCATCTCTCTCGTGAAGCCAGTGAACATCGTCTTCATATCAGGAGCATTGTCATTATTAGCTCCTCTAACAGTACCCCTAGTATATCGGCTCGTTGTTCAATCTGTAAGGAGAAAACGATTAACCATCTCTTTAGTGGTGCCAGTGCAGTGCGACTTCATCTTAGATATACTAATAGTGTATATATATAGCTTTTGAAAACAAAAATATCAAAAATACGCGCTCTTATATATGTATACTACCTCTCCCTGGTGGTTTTCCCTAGGTTAACTACGCAACCTAGAGCTCTGATACCAAGTGTGACGGCTCGCCCCGCACCAGCCGACATTTCAATGAAAGTGCAGTGTGCCGATGTCCAACCAGCACGGGATGGTCGCCAAAGAAAGGTAAAGAATGGAATTTGAAGCTAAAACTACCAAAGGAACCTATAGAATGTCTCACAGCGCATGGAATAAAATATAATAATAACATACTTGACATAAAACAAGCGAGACAGTGCATAAGCTGAAAACTAAACCATAATCAACATAGCAGCGGAAATTCAAAATACAGCTTATGTTCCACATCATCATTATTACAACTTTTCAAATTGTCTCTAAAGAAAAGTAAAGGAAGAGTACACTACTAATGCCCGAAATAGTAACCATCAGCGACACAGGGAGAATATACATATATATATCATACGTGGGAGCCTCCTGCTCGTCTCCAAATTAGCTACTCGTGCATAACCAGCTAACCTGTCTCTAGTATGCCCATTTAAGAGCACCCATAGTAATAAGAAGAGACATAAAACTCTGGGTCATACAAAAGTCTGGTATGAGCGATAAGCAGCAAAACAGAACAATAACAAGTATACTATACCATACCTGAACCTGGACCTGCAACCAAAGAGTTAGCACAACAGGTTGTACAATACTCAAAGGTGACACTAACATATGGTGTAAAGATATGGGGGTGGGGGTGTGCATGTCATAATGATGGCAAACAATCAAGCATAGCAACCATCCTCACATCTCTCACTTAGTGCGTAAAGCATACGATATACACTACTTTGATTACCCAAATCCTTGCTATAATCACTCTGCCCCATGGAGTCATGATGGCTCCACTTCACTGATCCATAGCCACTAATCCCTTTCTATGTCCACTCTGCCCCATGGAGTCATAACAACTCCACTACACTGGCTCATAGCCTTGCTACGATCACTCTGCCCCAAGGAGTAATAACTACCCCACTGCACTGATCTGTAGCCTAACATCTATCTTGGTGGTGAATCAAAGTTATGGACGTCGACAACCCCTTAGCACACGTCCCGCAGCAAAGCCCAACTCATGGAGTTAACTCGTTGGTTCCCAACTGGATCCTGAGTTCTACTTTCTATTTGGACTACCTTGGCATCTCGGGTTTTGGTGTCCTCCGGATCAATTCAGAAACAAGCTTCCATTTGGTTCGGTCCTCTTCTCCTCGTTCGGTCTGTGGTCATCAACCCTGTTCGGGTCGGGTCGGGTCGTGGGTTTCTCCCGAGGTTGGGTTAGTTCGTGCTGACGCTTCCTGGGTGGTTCGGTCATGGGGACTAGCTCGGGCACTCCGGTTCGTGGTCGTGCTCTTCAGTTTGTGGTTGATCCTTCGGGTCGGGTCGTGACCAAGCTTCATGGTTCGGGTGTGCTCCGGTTCGTGATTCGTGTGTGCGAGCGGTTCGGATCCGAGGACTTCATAGGCGAACAGATCAGAGATAGATGGATCGTGAGCTCCTGGTCGGATCGGTTCGTGGCACATACGCTGGGTCGGTTCGTGGCACATACTTCACGAGTGGGGAGGGGCGATCCTATCCGGTCCACATTCCTGCACTGTTTCCTACGACTTTTCCAGCAAGTGTTTACGCCAGATGACGACATTTTAGGCCAATCTAACTATTCTAAGTAATCATAAATCATACCATAAAGTCATAGAAACACGTACAATCATCCACAAACAGCAAAACAACAATTTAACATGTTTATACGGATCAAACTGTAACAACCCGGAATTTGGGGCCAATTTAAAATTTTCATTTTAGAGATTTTAAAGGTATTTAAATAGTTGAAATGAATTATGTTAAATAAAAATGGCTAGAAATTTATTTTGATTGGATTTAATACAAATATATTTAATTTAATTATAAAAGGAATTAAAAAAAGGACGGTAGTTTGAAAAGTCAAACCTGAACTTTGAATGACTACACAGAATGCAGAATAAACAGGATTTTGGTGAAACGAAAAGTATTTAAATCTGTTAATGAATATCATTCTAACGAATCTGAAAAATCGAAGTTTCATAGCGAAAATCAAAAGTTATGGCCAAATGAATTTTCAGAAAGGTCGCTATAGAGAATATATCGCCCTTGAAAATAGACATTTTGCATACGACCTCGGAATTCGACGAAACCACTTTTGTTGGATCCGGGATGTAAAATTATTGGTAGGTTTCAAATTTCATGATTTTTGAAGTTAATATGTGAGCGCAGCAAAGGAAAATGTGTTTTGGTCAATTTCAGTTAAATTGGATCGACCAGAAAATAGCCATTTTTCAAACAGTCTTGGAATTCGACGAAATAAATTTTGTTAGGACCGTATCGTCATAAGAAAGCCAGAAATAATTTTTCTGGATTTTTCTGAGTTAGTATGTAGCCCAGTAGATTAATTTGTACGGTAGAATTAAAAATAAAGGACTTAAATTTTAAAATTGAGAAACGGGGGCCAAGATGACCAATTGGGCCTGCGGGACATATTCAGATGAGTCCGGAATAGGGGTAAATAGGTAGGATAGACAGTCGTTGGGCTGAAAAAGAAGGAGTTTGCCAAACGGGCATAAATTGGGCTAATTAAAAATTTAATAATTAAATAAACCCTAAATACCCCATTATAAAAATACATGTACAGTACATCGTCTTCCCCAAATCGTTGGCCGCCTCCACCTTCAATTATTCCTCCACAAAATTCTCCCTCCTCTCTACGAATTAGAACACAAACTTTACATCAAATTAAAGCTCTTCTTCTCCTCTCCATTCTCATACCCGAATCCACCTCTCTCGTGGCCCGAAGCTCGAGAACCGTGCCCCGAAAGGCTCGGCCTTTCAGCCGCCGTCGGCCCCACCAGCTGCAGCCGCACCACCCACGACGCCCGGCGCACGTGCCCCTCTCCAAGGCCGTCCACCTCCAACCAACGGCACTTCAATCCATTCACCCAATCTCTTGAAAACCGAATTCAAATATTTGAACATTTCTGAATACTCACGGCCGAACTATCTGAAGGTGGAAGAAAGGTTATTTCCCTAATGGATTAATTAATTAATTTAAATTGTTTTGTAACTTGATTTAACCATAACTCATTCGTTCGGACTCAGAATAACGTGATTTCAGAAGCATTGCAATCGTATTGACAAGATCTACGACTCTGGACTGAAACAAGACGATTCTGGACTGTTGAAATTTTGGCCTAATCGCGAACGATGGTGAGAATTTATTTTTAATTAAATTTAATTAATTTAATTATTATTCTTGCGTTATGTGAAGTTGAAAGTCAAATATAAATGGATCTGCGAGGGATGTTATTATAAGTTATGGATCTGAATTGTTTGTGATGTTATGATTTTAGATCCGTTATTTTAAATCATAGATCTGTCAATTAAAGTTATAGATCTGTTATTTTAAATCGTAGATCTGTTAGTTAGATTATAAATCTGTAGCTAAAATTTCAGATCTGTTAATTAAAATTATAGATCTGAAGGAGGGGAAAAAAATTAGATTTTTACCTTGTTTAAATTTGTTGAAGTATGCCTTGTGGATATGAATCATGTATAAAAATATGTCATCTTGTGCTTGTTATGGAATACATTACCTCGTATAATGACTTGTGTAAATAGAATAACCATTTGTGTTAATCAAAGACATGAGTTGAAATTGACATTTTATATGTAATTTGAAATGACAATTTACATCGTATGAAATTTACATTATTTTTAATGTGAATAAAAGTAGAAATTTACATCGTATGAAATTTACATTATTTTTAACGTGAATAAAAGTAGAAATTTACATCGTATGAAATTTACATTATTTTTAATGTGAATAAAAGTAGAAATTTACATCGTATGAAATTTACATTATTTTTAATGTGAATAAAAGTAGTAATTTACATCGTATGAAATTTACATTTTTTTTATGTGAATTAAAGTAGGAATTTTCACCGCATGAAAAATTACATTTTTCTTATGTAATTTATGTAAGAATTTACACCGTATGATAAAAATTACATTTTTCTATGTAATTAAATTATGAATTTACATCGTATGAAAAAAGTTACATTTTTATATGTAACGTAGGATGAGATTTACAATGTAAATTAAAAGTTACATTTTTGTAATGAAATATAAGATGGGAATTTGCGATGAAATAAAGTTTACATTTTTATATGTAAATATAAGATGGGAATTTGTGATGAAATAAAGTTTACATTTTTATCTGTAAGTATAAGATAGGAATTTGCGATGAAATAAAGTTTACATTTTTATATGTATATTAAAAATAGACATTTGACATGTAAATTAAAGAAAAGGATGGAATTTACATTTCTAATGTAAATAAAGAATGAATTTAGGATGCTGTAATATTATCGTCATTTTCAAATGAATTAAGAATAATATTAATAAATAAGGATGATTTTCTATAAGTATGCATATACGAGGATTATTTGGAAAGTCCGAGTTACTCTCATTCCAAATAATCAAACGACATTAAGAATTGAAGTACGAAGAAGACGTATGAAGACGGTAAATCTTCCCTCGAATGGATAACGATCAAGGTCCTGAATTGATTTGCTCCCAATTCAAGGGTCGGGGTAATTGCCCAGACGTACGTGTTGATTTCACGGATTTGACTTTCGCTCAGACCCAGAGCATAAGTTTAAATGGATGGTGTGTCTGACATCGTACCCCGTTAAATATCATGTTGTTGATTTTCTATTAATATATAAATGATTGGTGGTGGAGAATTTATTCTTTGCTTAACACCCGTTTATATATTAATGGATGATCAATGGTACGGTATGGAGTGACAGTGTGGCATACTAAGATGCAATTATCAAGGTTTCTTGTTGAAAAGCAGAACCTTGTGGTGATGATCAAAGCACAGCTTGAATAAGCATAGCTTTGTGTATTACGTAGCTTCACGAGCCTCACAACCCGATGGAGTCTAAAACGGGAGAAGGGAACGCAAGGAGAGCAGCACATTTCTTTCTAGCTAGAAGTAGTGTCGGTGCTTAAAACTGGCGGATATTTACTTATGTGGACAATGGAATGAGGCGCCTCGGATGATAGGTCCTATAGGACCGGGAAACGTGTGTTCAGGAATTGCCAATCCACGAAGCTGTATGTGTGGACCGGCCCTACAGCTATCCAAGGGTTCACTGCGGGGGATCCTGAGGCATTAGCTAGAGTGTCTCGAATCGGTAAGGAGCTCCTCCCTAGCCTTGACTCAAGATGGAAACAAAAATCCAAATACGACCCAACGAATTTGATTGTATTACTAGTATGGAGGCATAGTAGTATGGTATTTATGCTTCCTTGGATTTATACATTTATTTTGAAATGTTTTCATATACACTTATAACAATATTAGATTCGTATTTACCGTATTTAGCATGTTTAATCACCATAAGGTAAAACTCTATCCTCTGGTGTGCGTTGCATTGTGTGATGGGACTTGAGTCTTATGGTGATTTCATTTTTCCAAAAGCATTGCGTTGTTTTACGTTTTACTTATTATTTGCTCTGTCACTTGAAATTATGCACGGCAATCCATTGGAATAAACCCGTTCCGCGTTAGCGGCGTGGTCTTTGGATTTTCCTTATTACTAGTAGTTAAATTAGTTAAGAATTCTCACACCAGTCCCATGACTGACTCGAAGTTTGTTTCACCTTTTTGCAAACTCGGGTGCCCTCCTTTCTACACGGGCAGCCAAGTAAACAGGTCCATTCTTTGCTTGGAGTCTTTTCTTTGGAGCTGCTTATTATCTTTCTTGGATTTGCTTTCGTGGAGAGGTGATGACTGGGAGCTTGAAGATATCTATCATTAGCTACTATTGCATTTTTCTCTCTCTAATTTCAGACATCAAACTTGTTTCATTTCACGTTGCTTATGTTGGAGTTGGAACTTATTTCATTTTCTGCAAACTTGATGTAATAATTTGGAATTCTGTGACTGTGGATTTTCTGTGGTTGATGACATTATATTTCCGCTGCTATGATGTTGTTACTCTATGAATTTCCTATGCTATGTTGTATCTATGATCTGTATTATTGTATTTATGTTGTATTCCAAATGATTATTCCTTACTTTCATTCCGTGGAAGTTTGGGGTCATCACACAAACATACCCAAAAACCCATGTTTTTTCCTTAATCCCCCTTAATCATGTTTAAGCATACAATTAGCAAAACATATCCAAATTAACCCAAATTTCGATCAGAGCCATACAATAATATTTTAGAATTTTACAAATTTTTCTAGATTTTTCTGAGTTATAATTTCGCTAGTTAACACTAATCACCCCTAATTAGCCGTAATTAGTGAGAAACAAAGCAAATCACTCATCTTAGCCACAAATAAATCTTAGATCTAAAAATATCCCTAATTTGGGTTGAATCTTTATGCAACACAGCAGCTCTATTCCCAATTTGATGCTAATTTGCCTTGATTAGATGTAGATTAGGCTAAAACTTGATTAAATGGCGATTAAAGGTGATTCTAGAAGATGGAGGCCATTGTTAGGGTTAGGGAGATGTTTTAGGCGGCTGAAAAATGAAATAAAAATCATTCCCTAACTGTTCTACACCTCCCCATAACCCTAATCCCGAAATGGGTTATGGGACCTCTTGTTAATCACCCTAATTAGGCCCGATTAAGTTGTTTTTCACCTTCTAAACCTTGTTTCAGCCATATCTCCCAAACTGTGAGTCCGTTTGGCTAATATGACCACTCTACAGAATTGTAAACCATCATTCGAGTCCAATGGAAGTTGTTTCGGGTCAAAATTCCTTACCAATCAAAAATTATGGCCAAAACAAGATCAGCTAGGGGTAAAACGGTCATTTAAAAATCAGCAAAAATCGTGAACATGGGAAATGACCCCAATAGTCGTTTCCCAAAGTTACACGACTATACGATCTCATATGAAAATAAAATAAAATAAATATTCTACGATCCTCTGATGCGTAGAATGCGGGTCGTTACATGTATTCTGAGTATACATGTATTCTCTTCATAAACCGCATGTTGTTCTCCTCTCCACTCACTTCCGCCTCGCATGCAAAGAACGACTCCTCACCTCGCAACAAAACTTCCCACTCCCCCACAACTTCTCCCTCCTCTTGCAACAGTCGGCCGCTCCCTTAAGCGAGCCTTCAACCCACTTGCAACTCAAGTTTGCCACTACTGCCCCCATCTCCACTGACCGCAACTTCCTCCATCAAATCGCTCCACCGCCTCGCAACCCCGAGTGACCTAAGTCGTCCGAACTTCCTAACCAACCTGAGCGCACATCAGCTTGTTTCCCCAATCACCAAGAAACTAGAGCCGGGCTCCTGCTCCTCTAACACCGCTTTCAATCAGCCTGACATCCTGTTTTCACACATGAAGGATAAAAAGCCTAGCTTGAGATAAAAAGATAACGCAAGGAAGAAGTTTTGCTTGCTGAAGATTTGTTTGATGTGCAGGACTTTTGTACCAAGCCTATTTGCATAAAAAAAATGAGTTGGCATCTATTAAAAAAAGAATGAAGAGAGGAAGAGCTAGAAGAAAGGGAGACGTAAGATAAAGAGAGAGGAGAAAGAAAGACAGAGCGCAAGAAGGAGAAACGCAAAGACTAGAAAAGCAAGTCCTTTACCCGGAAGCAAATAGTGGTGAGAACATCTAAATTTTATTTTTAATTAAATTAGTGTGATAAAATTTGGATTATATGGTTAGTTTGGTAGACATGATACGGTTTGTTGATAATTAGTGGTGATTAGTCGCATGTGTGTTCAATTCATGATCATCGAAAACAAGGCCTTGTAGTAAAACCCGCATATGGACCTGCGTTATTTTATAACGTGAAATTTTTGGTTTCCTAAATATGGATATGATAATTTGTAGATAATGTAGCTATTGTCGTGATAGTTGCCGATATGTAACGTATATCAAAGCGCATTAGTGTTATTACGAATGTTAGCAAATTTTTGGTGTGTGCATGTAAGAAATGAATGCATGGAATGGTTGTTGAAAGCATGAATGCGCACATTGTACTCATTTTGACTTATATGAATTATGGCGAAAAATTTAGTAATCCCTTAAGATTCGATTAAGGAACACTTAGTGGTTAAGTGACATTTAAATAATTATGTAGTGTTTTATTTATTAAATAATATTATTATTCAATGATATTTTGTTAACTAAGTAATGTTTGATTATTTATATAATTTTTTCTAAATTAACATTTTTATTTAATGATATTGAATTTGTATGAAATGCCGATTTAATCATATAGTGTTACTAAAACGGTTTATTTACCCAAGTTATGTTAAGAATATTTAATGTTAAATAATGGTTGAGTAGTACATAGAAAAATTTTGTAATATGGTTTAATAGTATAAATAAAATTTGATTTTGGAATACTAATTAACATGTTATTATCAATAAAAAAATTGATATTATAATTGATTTTGGAAATAGCCTGAACTAAATTTGTTTATTTTAAAACTATCACTTATTTAATGAGTTGTTGAAAGGAAGAAAAATTTAATCAGGAAACTTGAACTTTTGATTTTGAAATTTAATATGACTTGAGTTAATAATTTGAAATAATATTATAAATTGGTTGAAATAGATATTCAAACTTGAATCATTTGGTTACAGAATTTGATATAGGTTAGATAAATATTTATAATAATAATTATAAATTGCTATGAATAAAATTTTGATTTCGAAGTTTAAGTAAAGAAGGAAACTTAAGTCTTGGGTTAACAAGTAAGTTGTTCCATTATCAGTTCTAGATCGGTAAACAGGGTGCGTAACTAAGGCAAGGGATGCAACAACCAGTGCGTTGAACTTACCTGGCCAGCGTTTACTTATCTAGTCTGGTAAAGGAGCGAATTGAAATTGAATCTCGAATATTGTGAGACGATAACTATAATAAATATTTTTCCAATTTAAAATTTGATAAAATTGGATGGAAGTTATCTTCAGGTATTTAAGATAAATCTTGTAGATGATGACAAATACTATTTGAGGAATTAAACAGCGAAAATATCGAAATTCCGCTTATAGTATTAGTTTAGTACTGAATATATATTGGGTATAAGAAGTTTCGATTTCTAACCAGATCTTTTGGATTTAACTTGACTGATATGATATTAACATTATTTGCGAGTAAGGCTTAGTTTAATTATGGAAGTTAAGGCGAAACTAAGTGAATGAAAGAAAATAAGGTGGATGTCTTTGAAATTGATTGGATTAACTAAAGATTATCACAATTAGTTATACTTTTCAAATATGAATATAAACTCGAGTCGTCGGCATTGGAAGGAACAATTCCAGTTTAAATACTTGTATATTTGTATAGGTTTTCAACTATTTAAACATGATATGTTAATTTCAAAGATATTTAAATAAGATTTATTCTATTTAAAGGATATGCAAATATTTTAAAATATTCTATTTGTATATTTCTTTAAACTTTAATATATAGTAAGTATTTATTTCAACCATTTCTGTTTTAAATTATATATATTAGTTTATAACAAATATATTATTTTCAAATATTTTATTTAATTAAATTGGGAATTGTTCCAGTCTTGAAACCTTTGATTAGAATATGATGAATCCGTGTTGAATGAATACAACGAGTTTGAATTGAAGAAATATGGTTAATCGTAATCCTTGGTTTATAAGTGATGGTTCGAAAGTTAAGAGTTAAGAGAAAACTATTTGAATTTATACTAGCGATCATTCTGAAATTTAGAAAGAATTCAGTTATGTATATATATATATAATGGGGAGAATTTGTTTTGAAATGTATACTTCATATGAAGCATAGGTTATCTGGAAAGACCGGGATCAGAATTCACTTCTCGAAACCACTCCAAATTATCGTACGATGAAATAAATAAAGACAAAAAATGGCGATTGAAGACCATGGTTCTTCACATAGAACGGGTTACCTGCTAATTTGTTTCTTTTGGTGAATAGCTACAGTAGAGAGTGACCCTATTACCTGAGTGGCAGAAGGTCTGTACATATTTGGAGGACTTTCAGATTGCAAGGGCCTTATCACTCAAACCTGAGTCGTGGAATAAGGTTCCTTCAGTTTTTTTCGAACCCCGAACGAACTTGCATGGATGTGTGTCTGATGCTGTATCTTGTAATGTATTAACTGATTATTACTAAACATATTTCTGTTTGGTAATGGGAATTTATTCCTTTGGCTAAAAGTTATTTGGTAAGTGATTATCAATTATAGATTATGAAATGACGGTGTGGCATGTGAAGTGCTGCAGTTGAAGAAATGATCAAAGCATGGCTTAATGTAAGAGCATAGCTTTGTGGTATGAAACCTCGTGAACCTCGCAACCCAAAATGATGGGAAACTGGTGCTTAGATTATGTATCTATAAATATTATCTATTGGAACTCGAAAGCTTCGGCAATGGATCCACCTGTGAAACCAAAGGGAATAAAGTATATACGGTGTCCGATGTCTGGATGAAAACTGGGATATATATTTTGCTCTATGTATTTGGTGTCCTTTGTCTGGATGTTAACCGGGAGATACTTAGCTTCGTTTCCTCGATTGACCTTTCGTGCCAGGAACCATCTTATTGGAAATCCAATAACCGATAGGTGCCTTTTGCTTTGCTTGTAAACTATGTCTGTGGGCATAGTCACTATGCTTGTTAGATGTGTAAATTTATTTGCAAAATGTTTTAAAGTTTATTAGTAGTGATAATACACATCTCGACATATATCATGGATTTGGCATTTTAAGGATAAAACTCGTCCATGTGTGCGCTTGCATTTGCATTTTTGTTTGGTGTGTTCGAGGCGAGCCTTATAATAGTCTCATTTTTTTCAAACTCATATACGACTTATGCACTGGTAATCACAGGAGTAAACCCGTTC
Source organism: Allium sativum (assembly GCA_030737875.1). Taxonomy (NCBI): domain Eukaryota; kingdom Viridiplantae; phylum Streptophyta; class Magnoliopsida; order Asparagales; family Amaryllidaceae; genus Allium; species Allium sativum. The sequence continues at coordinate 461,996,189 of CM060920.1, forward strand.
CGTATTATATGGCGTGGTCCTGTGATTTACCTTAATTAAGAGTAAAATGTTTTATGTTCTCACACCAGTCCCACGACTGACCTGGAGTTTATTGTTCCTTCCTAAACTTTGGGTGCCTACAATTTTTCACACGGGAAGCTAGTGGTTTAGTTTTACAGTTATAGATCCCTGGAGCAAGATTAGAAGAGCTTTTGGGTTGGAGCTTCGAGCTAGAGTTGGAATTCTTCCGCTATATCATATTATTTTCTTTCGTTGCAGTTTTCTTCTCCACTGTGTATTTTATGGTAACTCTGATAATGTAAATTCTATTGTAATCAAATGTTGAGTAATAAAAGTTTATTTTATTCTGTTCTAATGTGTATTACCTTAGCGAACCCGATTTTCAAACATCTGGAGTTGAATTAAACATCGACTCTAAGTGATTGGAAGTTGGGTCGTCACATCAACAATCCACAAATGTGAGTTGAGGCTGGTCTTGATCAGTAGACCACTATAACTATGTTAAGGCTGATTAGGTTATATAGTCTACCTTGTGGTATTTACAGTGAATCACTATGAATATCACAAGCAGTCTAGACTCAAAATAGATGTATATACATATAAGACCAAGTCAAGAAATATGATGAGAAACACACCAGAATTCTAAGGCAAATAAAATTTATAATAAATTTATATCTGCTCGAATATAAAACAATTTTTGTTCCAGTTTACTATTTGTGTTTCTGTAACAGGTATACATGTGACTGGAATGGATCTAAAGCAGAATGAAGACAAGTGAGTCAGTGTATATGTGTATGTACATGAGAGAGTGTGTACAACTGATTTTGTATGTGAAACTGAGTGACTGAGTGTTATAGTGAGTAATCAATGTAATAAATGAAATTGAATGTATCATATGACTGAGATGTACAATGGTGGAATTAGAAGTTTGTACTATTCAAATGTTGAAATAAAATATTATATTTGAATAAAGAACTGTATGAATATTTAAATTATTATGCAATAATATTCTGTTCGAATATAAATATTTATTTCTATATGTGATGTAGTGTAGATTTGTACAATTATAAACACATTTATAATATATATATGTGTGTGTGTGTGTGTGTGTGCGCGCGTGCTATTATAAAACAAAAATCATATTGTTATACTCTACAAAAATGACCCAGAAAATCACAATAATACAATGGAAAAGGTCCTATAGTCAAATTCGATCACTTGTAAAAAATAATCATTTTAGTTTCTTTCTTCCTTTCCTTTATCAACTTCTGAATTATACTTACAACTTGTTTCTTTTGTGACTCCTTCATATTTTCTCTAATTTTTACAAAGTTTATACACAATTTGATCAAAAAATTGCCACGGACTCAATGGTTCAACTTCAGTAGCTAAATTATGATATTTTTATTAACTTATTTTATTATCTAATTAATTATTTGATTAGTTTTTAATGTCATGGTCGTAACATTGGTTTTTTAATTCTTCCATTTATTCTTGTATGACGTTATTGTAAATGTTTTCATTTGTAACATTATATTTTCACAACATTAACTTTTAATATTCAAATCCATTGATTAATTATTCTTAAATTTAGGTTTGTTATATTGTCCCCACCTTAAAATATTTTGTCCCTGAAATCTCCAAGGACAGAAGAAAAAAATATGTATTTACAACTAAAAACTACATCCATTCACTCAATCATTAACCACTTTTCCTTAAGTTCTGTAATGTTATTTATGTTATTATGCAAAAGTGTAATGTATATGTCTCTAACTAGTGCAAAATATTATGCGATCTACTGATTCAGTTAACCTCGTTTTTATGCAAAAACGTTTGTGTCATGTATCTAAATGTATGCAAATATCCTAATGATAACAGGTAGTACTATATGCGTGCTACAATCATCATCTATAAGCAACAATTGTATGATAATGTTCATTTATTACAACCATGGAAATGATGTAAAAAATGCACACACATCCATATGCATATGTCTGGTTAGTCAATCTTTAATAGTGCTTAGTGTGTGTTATGCATCAATTGCATCTACTAGCAAACACTTGCAACCTCTTCTGTGCATCATACATAAGATGTTCTAGTAACATGTTTACAATCAATCCTGCCATCTGTAGACTTAGTCCTAAGATATGCCCTTCCCAAGAATATTTAGAAGAAAGATCTTAATCAAAGGAAAAGGCTAAAGATAGAATATCTAAATAATGTTTTTCAAAAGAACGTGGATAAGAAACTTGAATTCTCCGAAGACATCAACTTGATATAATTGGAACTTCTCCTTATCAGATGAAAGATTTTATTGCTGAATTTATTAATGCCTTATCACATGATGATTCACTAGTGGCTCATACTTTTTCTCCAAACTAACAATCTGATGATTTCACTTATAACTGCTGAGTCATTCTAACCAAATCCATTGCAGAGGTTTATCGTCTTGCCCATCCTAAATACTCTAGAAAGAAATCTGTCAAGTAGTTAATCCACTTATTTCCAAATTTTTCCGTTTACCTTTTTTAAGTATACTCTAAACTAGTTCAATATGCTAAGTTGTTGTTACAATTTTGTTTTAAAATTCTAGAGCCTGCTCTACCTTCCTAGAGTCACTTTACCATATCCATATTCCAATTTCAAGTCTTTATCCTTTTGGTTTTGCATTTCTCTATTTGTTCCACTTATATTATCCAACCCCACAAGGTCGTACTTCTTTTTAAACTTTCCATTTTTTTCAAAACATGAATTATATCTTTTCAAATCTTGTTTGAAAAATATCAATAAGAAAACTTATTATTCATAGAGTTACAAACATTTTTTTTTGATATATATGTATAGTTATTATCATGAAATTCCCAAAAATTATGAATTTCATAACAAAACATACTGCACTTTGAAATTTCTATTTCTAGAACAATATATATGTGTGTATGTTGGGAAATTTCTTTTTTTCTGAAAATATTCTTCTTCAAGATCTTCAGGTATCAATAGGAATACGTGTGTGACTAGTTTCATGGTGAATGGTAGAATTGTCTTGCCTTTCTTTTAGTATTTTAACATGAGAAACTTTTGTAGCAATCATTTACCAAGTATTTCTTACTCTGCTGCTGACAAAATGCTACAAAACACATCATTAAGCTTGTCTATCTTTTCCTGATCGACTATGGGTCCTTTCCTACTTGTCAGTGATATAAACTTGTGTAGAGCAAAAATGCAGTCCCTAGAGAGAATTTGTTATGGAAAGTGACTAATAATGCATTATTAACGAAATGCAGGCTCATTCAGATTTGGTTGATTATTGACAATACTTGCCTACTACGTGATAGTAGTGAGGAAGATACTGCACATAATTTTTTGAGTGCATTTACTCAGATGCGTCATCGAAGAAGTTGCTATTGCTATTCGGTTTTAATGTGCAGCATGTAACTTTGGCGGAGCAATGGTATTTCATCCGTATGTTAGCTCGTTGGAGAAAGTAAGAACACATCATATTCATTCTTTTCGTCAAAAAGCTTGTCAGAATGTTATGGGAGGAAAGAAACGTGCGAGACTTTGAGTCGAAGAGGAGATGTTCTGATGAACTTTGGACTGTGTTGAAGCTTCAAATCCGTCGAGATCTTAAAACGTCCTTATTTCATTTTGATAGTGCCTTCTTGACTAACTGGTTCAATTTGTTGCTTTATCTTTTGTTGTTGTTTTCCTTGTTTGCGTGATTGTCTTATCTGTGTGTGTAGTGCTTGGCATATTTTTTATGCTCTGTGCCCTTTGTATGATTGTTTTCCTTTTTAATAAATGTGGTAGGGTCCACTTAACCACGCTTGCCTTGCAAAAAAAAGATTCTTTTCTTGAAATATAATTATTCACTCTGTCATTAATCCATTTGAAATATTTATATCCTTTCATATAAACATTTAATAGCTTATCTACCAGCCAAACTTATTGCTTACTTCAATTTGGTGGTCATATAAAGATCTATTATATCAATTTGATTCTCATAATTAGGTATCAACCAATCCTTATAAGTTACTTTTCTTCAAACGGAATTTGTAGGATCCTCGTCTCATTCCCAAATGATATAACCTTGATAAACACCAAACTCTCGATCATTGATGTAACTACTGGTGAAATTCATTCTCATATCCTATTAAAATTTTAAGGTACATCTCTAAGTTAAATCTTTTCAGGTTCTAATTACTATGATTAGACATAGTCTTGGTTCTTCTTCGTTCTTAGTGATCTTACCGCAACACAATGCAAGGTATTCCCATAGAAGCTACATATATTCCTATGCTTCTATCCTAAGAATTTTTATACCAAAAGCCAAGAATTTAATGTCAGCCACGTCTTTACTTATACATAGAGCACAAGAAAAAACAAAAATCATCAGACACTTGAACCCAATTATTCTTTATTGTCTCAAATTCCAATTTCTTGTTGGGAATAAAAAACTAAAAGTCCATGTCATTGAAATATCAAACCTTTTTCATAACAGGTAATGTCTCTATTATCTAACTGAAAAACTGGTGGTAGTTATTCCAATACAACTACTCACATAAGTCCTCTTACTAATGCTACTAAGCAGAACTGATACTAAAGCATTAATCATAAGTCTTTAAAAATAGTTCCTCGGTTTGCGTCCACAGAAGCTAAACTCCTCTCGATGAGGTAGGTTAAAAAAATTGGTATCTTAACTTTCCTATAATATTCCATTAATCCAAGAAAATTTCATACCTTACAGCAGTGATCCTTAGAGAATTTGGTCTTGGATCTATGTGCTTATAATGTACCATATTTATTCAATGTTATCCTTTAATTAAATTAACATGTCATCTACACAGACCTTTACCAGCATACTCCAAAACCTCACCAATTACCTTGCCACACAAGTTAGTAACTAGACTTAGATGCAAGCTAGTCCAAAAAGGGTACGGGAGATGCTCTTAAAATCCACTGAACGACTTTATCTCTAATACTCCCCCTGCTCATAAATGGTGGAAAACACTAATGAAGAAATCTAACAATAGAAAAATATTGGCTTCTACTAAATAACCAAAAAGACCATCTGAATGAGGCAAAGAATAATTTTTTTTCTTAAATAACTCCTCATGATTATTTTTAGAGCCAAGGAACTATCCGCCCTTGTAGTAAATAAGAGTGGTGCCTCTCATCCAAAAATACTTTCTCTTACCAATCTTTTCCAAAGTTCCTTAATTGGTTTTTCCAAAAATCTCTCTATTGTTGTTGAAGTCCAGTGGCTTCCTCAAAATACATCTAAAAAGCTACTATCATAGGTATGGGACTTAATCCACTAAAGATAGGTCTAAAGAGTAAAATAATCCATCTGAATTGATCCGTCACAAGCCAATCCTAATGTGTGACTACTATGCATAATCCTAAGTAATTATCTTCCTCTTTACATTTGAGATGGCATATCATGTTTGAACTCCAAACCAATCCGTGCCTAGTAATGCCATAAGCATCAGTTTATATCTTGAAAAGCTTCTAGCCAATGATATGAAACTCAAAAAAATTCCCTTATATATACGTGATTTACTGGTAATGCTACAGATTTAGCATTGTCATAAATATAAATCTAAAAATCAATCTCTTCTATGAGGTAACCTTCTAACCTTTTCCAAAATTTGGAAACACAATGGGATCGGTTTGATATTGCCTATATATGCATTAAGAGAAATAGGAAACTCAACATGACTGATACTTCAGGTCACAAGAAATCTCAAGAGTTCGTCCGCTACATATCTTAGCCTGTCAACTCTCCTCTTACAGTCAAAATAGCCCCATTCATGGTTAACTATTATATCCCTAAAATTTTCCTATCTCGAAAATCTCAGAACATAGGCATCTCAGTTAAACTCTACCTTTAGTGTCAAGATCTAAGATAACCAACTATATGGTTAACCTATGTAGATCCAAAACCAAACCATACCCGAAAATTCCCTAAGTATTCCCTATATCCTGAATTTATTGTCATATACCCTGACTCATCATAAGTAGTTATGTTGATCCCTTCTACGGGTTTAAGAAACTAATACTGGGTCCAGGAAAGTGTCTAAGTGAAAAAAATCAACTACGCCAGTAATGCACAATCTAGGATTTACTATATATATAAAGGACAACTTCATTAAGCCTACAATATAGATGCCCTACATGGTATGTCTCATATCAGCATAGCTATGGCCCCACGCAGCCAACCCCCGACTGGTGAATCAAAGATAAATGAATTGATTATTCATAAATCGGTTAGGAAAACTAGAAAGAATTAGAGTAAGATAACACTTCTTCACTAATCCTTAGCCATTTCCATTAATTGGTCCTTTTGATCAACACCTTCTCCATAACACTTTTGGCATAGTGACAACATAAATTATTTCCTCTTCCCAGTATGGTAATATTTCTTAAGTCATCTCGTAATCCTTGGCCTTTAAGGTTAGCTTGTCCATTCCAGGCCTTACATAATACTTTTCAAGTATCAAGTTTATGTCTAAACTCCGGTACCACAAAGAACTCACAAATTATGAACTAAACAGGTATAAATCAAAACTTCAAGCTATAAAGATTTTGGTCTCAATATACGTAGTAAGCTTAGATAGGTTGTTCTATAGATAACTCAACGAAGAAAAGAGGGAATATTACAAGGAAAGAATATGGACTTGAGGAGATTTTTATTAAAAAAAATATTTTCAAAAATACATTTTGTTTTGAAAACCTATTTTTATGTGTAAAAATACTTTACTTTAAAACAAAATTTTAGGAATCCTGTAACCTTAGGCTCTCATAACAAAAGAAATACTCCACACCCCTTAGTATTCCTTAAACATGTCATAACAAAGAATGTAGAGCATTGTAGGTACAAAGAAACTAATCACAGAGGCTAAGATTCATAAGATAAAAAACAGAAATAGCGGAAACAATTATTTTTCAATAACTTATTATTTCAAAAAAAATACATTACACAAAATAAGTTTTAATATAATACATATGTCTTACACAATCTTAGCTCAAATCAGAGTATATAATAAAACATTTCCCCTATAAAGTACAAATTCAGACCGTGACTAACAAGCTATCACTAAATGGAATTGTAATGCCTGGAAGAATTTCAATCCTTGAATATATACAATAATACATTTTCCTGTATTCACTTGCCAAAACTCAAGTATCGAAAACCCAGATTGTTAATAAAAATAAATTTAGAGGTTGAGAAGTAGAAAGAAAAAATATTATAATAGAAGAAGAAAAGGAATACACATTATCAGAGTAGAACAAAATATCACAATGGAATGAATAAAATATAATATAATAAAATCCTTTACACAAAGAGAAAGTTGTGTGTACATATATATATATATATATATATATATATTTACAACATCATAGTACACATTAGATCCATACAACACACATCGAATATAATTTGATATTAGAAAATACGGATATAGGTCTCGACTCCGGCTCCTCTTCTGAAGCTCCAAGTAAACCTAATCTGGAAAATATACACAGTTTAACCCGAGCACATTTTGATGCAAAGAAAAATCAACCCAGATCAGTTTGGAATACTTCCAGTGATAAATTCACATTACAAACAACTTACTTAACTTTAGAAAATTCATTGAAAGAATGGAATTCTCGTAAGACACGACTACACGTAAACATGGCATGTGTTTTTACCTTACGATAACCAAAACACTTTTTATATCAAAATCCAGTGCTATTATAGTAGTGTCATTAAATCACAAATAAATAGGAATATATATGGAAAGTTTGCTTCTTACTTTCCAACATAGTTGGTATACATCCAAAAATGTATGGCTCGTATTGGAGTTTGGATTTCCAACATGACAAGGTATGGGACCACCTCCCGATCAGTGTTCTGTAGAGAGGAAACATTGAGGTTCAACAAGAACATCTTGCAACCCGGCCATACATGACTAACCACTCATTTAACTTGAGGGTATGGAATATATTGTCACCCACGCTTCATAGCTAGTCAACTGTAATCCGTAAGCATACATAAGCGACAGAAGAAGGAACAAATGAATTTTCTCTAGATGATGGCAATACGCCCTAATGGAAATGACCCACATAGTCATGCTGCCTACCCGAATTCTGTCATTTCCCAGTTGATGAGGCTTGAGGTCACGATTACCTTTTAGAGAACATTACATCAATTTTGAATGCCACATTGTTAGATCCTTCAAATCACTAATTGACGTTCACAAAAATACACTGGGTGTTAAGCTAAAAGTCGTTTCCTTCTTCGCTACCAAACTTGGTATATTTACAAAAATCAATGTATGTGATTTTCAGGAAATACTTTGTCAGACATTCGTCCATACAAGTCAACCAGAAACAAGATGAACCGAAGGCACTCTCTTACCGCATCCTCTATAGGAATCACCCCAAGGATTAGTAGCGAGTAGTCCTTGCAATCTGAAGCTTTCAATCACGATAGAATCACTGTCAAAATATCCATGAGAGCGACCTAGAGAAATTTAACAAGTAGTTCTTTCACTCATAAAGATCCCCGATCTTTAATTTCCATCTTTATAAGTATTCCTGCAAGTTAGTCTCGAACGCATAGTTGGTTCAAAGTGGTTTTGTGTCCGGTTCCCATCCCGGTCACTTCGAACTAACACGTCAAAGGTCCTAAAAAATGTTTATTGGTAGTCGGGTTTTAGCTATCAATTCACAACAGTACCATCAAGTATATCAGCATCTCGGGCCCTTTTAATTAAAACCGTTCATTAAAACTATTTTATTGATTCTTAAAAATCGATTTTATATACATACCTCAAATCTCTTCTATTTTCGTTACTTTGAAAACAATAACTAAATCTTATACCTATATAGTAAATGTATTTAGCAATTCCCTCTTTATTTTCTTTACTTAGAGAATATCGTTATATTTTCCCAAAATATCTTTTATATTTCCTTACTTTGGAAATATCACTATATATATATAATTCTTTTTATTTCTTTATCTTTGGAAATTATCGTTATAATTATACTTTAACCAAATGGTATAAGTCCAATTATCAACCTTACATGGGTTTAACAATGTCATATATCACACTGTTCATTTTATAACCCTTGAAACTTTTTAACTTCTAACTTTCAAATTTAACAATACCGCTTAAGGAAATATTTATTTGATTTCTAATATTCATTTTTGTCTCAAAACCAAAATACTTCTTATTTCATCTTTTCAAAGATTCCAATCATTTACTTATTTCTTGTAATAAATATATTTCCGAAACCATTTTATTTTCCTTTCCTAGAAAATAGTGCTATATATTTAACCAAATGACATAAGTATCGTCACACATCCAACTTGGGCCAACAACGTCAAGTAATACATTGTTACTATATAAAAACTAATGGTTTCATTTACAATTCTAATCCTTGCAAATAAAGTTGAAATCTTTTCCTTATGGAAATAATAATATATTTTCATATCCTTTAAAATTACAAACTAAAATCATCCCTCGATAATAGTGAAGTCGTTCAAGTTGGGGTATTTTATTTACCTCTCAGACCTTGATCGACAACGTTCTTATCTTAAGATAGATAAAAGTTTGTAACACAAAACTGATATTAATTTTGATATATTAAAATCTCAATTACTATCCAATTAAAAATATTGTAACGACCCAGGTTTTTGAACGATTAGTTTTAAATATTTAATATCGTTTTAAATATTGTGTTGATAATATAAAAGAATTTTCATATTGGGTTATCGATTAAATAATCGAAATACGATTTATTTTGATAATTATCGAAATACGAGAAGTTTGAAGTAATTCAATTCGAAGATAAAACTGAATCGAAACAGTTCAGATGATCAATATATATACTATTTAAATATGAACGATGATAATAGAAATTCATTTTTGAAGAATTTATTTGTTTTGAATTTAAAATGATTTAATATGGCTATTTTAAATATACGTTCAAATTAAATTGTATAATCTATTTCGTTGAATTCAGAATAGTGAATAATGTTGGGAACATCAGTTGTTTTGCTCAAATTGTGGTTCGGGGTTTTAATTAAAGGACCACGATATAGTTTAGTTTTTAATTAAAGATAAAAATTCAAATCGATGTCTTTTCAGCCGACCTCTAAATTTTTACATCGCAGACCTATCCATTTTGAGCCAACAACTTGTCTCTAAGCTTCAGTATCAGGGAAACATGAATTTAATGGTGCTGTACATTTTGTTTCCCCTTCGCATTCTATATAAACGAGCCGAGCCTCGTGTACTCCATTCAAAAACAATCCAGTCCCTCTCGTCCTCTGTTGTTCTTCTTTTTCCTAATCAATGAAAACCCTATTTCCTAAATCAAATCAAAATTGGGTATCACGATTGGAATTTGCGAAGGGTTCGAAGCTCGAGATCGAGTTTGAATCGCTCGATAATCATGAAAGGATGAATTCGCGATTTGAAACGAGTGGGTATTTTTCTGGAACTCGACGAAGGAACTCGCGATGTCTTCGATCTCGGAATTGTCGAGATTAAGGAATCATGGACTGTAGGCTCGATCCAATATTGAGTTGACTGTCGCGTTTAAGGGAGGTGCGATGGAGGTTTCAGGAGTGATCAAGTATGGCTTTTACAGTGAGCATTTTCGTGAATGAAAGAGTTTGGGAGGGCGAAGTGGCTATCATCCGTGGTTGGTGGTTAGCAGGGATGAGCGGAAACCGAAAAGTGGAAGAAGATGTTGAGGTGGGAAGATGGAACTGATGGCAGTGGATTGAAATGGATGATGGGGGCGCTGGAAATTTAATGGTGGCAGTTAGAAGTGAAGGACAGCATCATTTTTGGTTTGAAGCAGAATTAGAATTTAAAAGGTAATTATTTGTTAAATCCTTGTAAAGAAAACATTAAATATATTTTTTTTGGGTAAATATTTAAAATATATTGTTTGTTGTCATACGAGGTCCGCCTGGGACAAACGAGTCACGATGGATTTGTTCGAAGCTTATGGAGTGAATCGAAATCGGATTGGGATTTGTTTCTAAACAAAATCAGGAATTTAAAATGGAATCAGAGCAAATCGTGATAAAAATCATCTGTGAGTAAATCTCACTCACCTTTAGAATTATTTTTATTTCATTAAAAATAATTGTTTGTTGCTTGTGTGAATGTTTTCTGGTTGTTTTATATATATTAGTTATTTAGGCTATTATATATACATTGGGTTGATTGATTGGTTGGATTCCCGCAGTCTCATTAGCGGATGCCCGCAGTTTCATAGCGGATGATTACCCTATACGCCCCACGCTATGATTAGTGGATGACCTTCTATACCGCGATATTCTGCCACGAAGCAGAATGGGTATTATTTATGTGCTAACATCTGTGGATGCAGGAAAACAGGTTGGAGGAATCCAACTGGATTCCTCAAAAACATATTATCTGTTTGTTTATTTGTTTGCATATATATTTTTATATATGATGTGTTAGAAAAATGAATAATTCGTTGCTTTGTGTGTTTAAGTATCACTGGGCCAATAAAATGGATATTTGAGATTTAAAAAGGGAAAATTCTATTTTTAAATAGAATTAGAATTTTAAATGGGAATAAAAATATAAACTTGTTTTTGAAAAATAAAAACAAGTAGTTTCTTTATAAACGAAGTTTATAAATAATTCTTTTATAACGAAGTTATAAATGAAGTGGAAAAAAATTATCATTTGATAATTCAGAAATAGAAATACAAGTTTGAAATTGGAATTTGAAATGAAATTTCAAAATAGGATGTGAAATGGAATTTTTAAATATATAACTCAAATGGAATTTGAGTATAACATTTGAATTTTAAAGGGAGTTTGAATGTTTGAATTTTAAAAGGAGATTGAATATTAGAAATTCAAATAGAAGTTCAAATAGAATTTGAATAGACGAAATTTGAATGAAAAATAGAATTTGAATTCAAGAAATTAAAATAAAATTTGAATTCAAAGGAATTCGAATAAAGAAATTCAAATAGAGATTTCAATGTAGAATTTCAAAATAGAATTTGAAATATAGTATTTCAAAGAAGAATTCAAATGTGAAATTTGAATAGAGATTTGAATGGAATTTAAATATGAAATTTGAATTGAGATTTGAAATAGAAATTCAAGTGTTGAATTTGAACATGGAATTGAATATAGAAATTCAAGTAGAAATTTGAATATGAGATTTCAAAATAGAATTTGAAATAAACTTTGAAAGTAGGATTTCAAAGTAGAATTGAAATAGGATTTCAAAATAGGGAATCCAAATAGTTTTGAAATGGAATTTGAATTCAAGGGAATTCAAATGAATTTGAATAATGGAAATTCAAATGGTGTTGAAAATGAATTTGAATATTAGAAATTCAAATGGGGTCGGAAATGAAAAATGAAATTTGAATGTAAGAGATTCAAATTGAATTCAAATAGGATTTAATCTATGGGATTTGAATATGAAATTCAAATGGGTTTTAAACTATGGAATTTTGAATGTAGAATTTGAAAGGAGTTTGAATATTTGAATTCCAATAGAATTCAAATATAGAAATTGGAATATAGAAAGTTCAAATGGAATTTAAATATAGAGTTTGAATATAGGGAATTCAAATAGAAATTCAAATATTGGATTTGAATATTAAATAGAAAAGGAATTGGAATTTGAATTTAGAATTCAAATAAAAGTGAGATTTGAATTTGAATCAAGCAGAGTTAAATGGAGTTGAATTCATTTTAAAGAAGTTTAGAAGTTTAAAAGTTTATATATATATAAATATAATTAAAACGAACTCGCCGCAGCGCTGCAGTTCGTAAAATAGCGATTCGAACTTCAATTGAGTATACAGAACGCAATTGAAGTCGGAATTCTTTGAAACAAGAAACGTCAGGACTGGTTTGATAATAGTTTTCTAATGAAAGAGAAAAATCTGAATTTCGTCGTATAGATTTTGAGTTATGTCAAAATCAAATTTTCAGAAAAACAGCGCCAGAACCATTATAAAACCATAACGGTTTATTTTAATGTTATAAAAGGATTTTAAGCAAATAAAATCCGAATTTCTATTTAGAAAATTTCAGATTTGAGTTATAAAATATATGTGAACTCAAGTGAAGTAATGAATTTGATTTTGAAACAGAAATCAGATTTTTGACTTTGAATAGAACGGACTAATTTAAATAGTAATTAGTTAAATGGGATTTTGAATTGATATTGGGCTTTGAATGAGTAAATTCGATTTGGAAATTTATATTCGAAATCGAAAGGGAAGCTAGAATTGGAAACTTGAAATTCAATTTGGACGTAAATAAGCTAATTGAATATTTTGTTTGAAAATGCTATGTTCAAACAAAGGAGTAAAATAGGAAAAATGGCCGATTTAAAGAATAAATGGGCGGAACTGAATTCAAACGATAGATAGTGTTGAATTGAATTGAAAACAGGTGAACATGTGTTAGACAGGTACATGATGAAGTATATGAAGATTTTAATTTGTGTGCCCAACAAAAAGGTACATGTTTAATTCATATATGAGGTTTTATGCGCCGTATCGGCAAGCCGCTTGGCTTTTTCCTTTTTTCTTTTTGATTGAGGAAGATACCGGGAAGCTATTTGAAATTTCCCGATGCTCCCGATACAGGGGAGGTTATGGCGAAATTTTCCGGAAATTTAAGGAGTTAGAATATTTTTAAGAAATTTGACAATTAGAAATCTATATATCGATATATATATAGAATTCGATAAGGAAACAAAATCAAAAATAGCGAAAAGGGCCAAGATGATTATTGAAAATATTTGGTTAACAAATATTGATAAGGAAATATAGAAGAGATTTAATTAATGAAATATTAATTAAAGAGCCCAGTGATTTGTTTGATATGTTGGATGAACACTTGTTTTTATTCGATAGTTAAATCACAAACTATCGAAGTTTTGACCATCGTTGTCAATATGGAGAGACCGGTTGGATTATTATCCAAGGAACCACTCCGTATCGGCATAAGCGTTGCGAACCAAGTATGCTGAATATATTGAAGACGGAGTAAAGTGCAAGGGCTTTTCTATTAATAGAAATGGTGCCTTCGGTTTCGTTCAATCCCAGAACGAACGTAAATGGACGAATGTCTGACAAAGTATTTCCAATGATCAAATGGGTTGGTCTGTATGAATATATATGGTTGCAACGGATTTATCCCTTAGCATAATATCCAGAATATTTGTGCAAACTCAACTAGTGATTAACGGATCTGACAATGTGGCATTCAAAGTGATTGTGTTATCAAGGAATGGTAAGTAATCGTAGCCTCAGGCCTCAAAAACCGGGAAAGGACAAAAATCGGGCAGGCAGCATGGCTATGTGGGTCGCACCCATTAGGGTGTATAATCACCTATCTAGAGAAATTCCTTTTGTTTCTAAATCTATCGATTCTGCCCATTCGGGAAACGGTGGTTTGAGTCCAACCGTTGGTGATATACATTCGATACACTCAAGCGAAATGAGTGGTCGGTCATGTGTGGGCCGGGTTGCAAGACGTTCTTGTTGAACCCAGGTGTATTCGCCTCTAGAGATACATCATCGGAAGGTGGTCCCATACCTTGTCATGTTAGAAATCCAATCTCCAATAAGCGCCATGCGGTTTTTGATTTTATAATATATATGTGGAGCGTGAGATGCAAGCGTTCTGCTATTTGGTTATTTATTTGATGTAGACATTATTATAATATCATTGGATTTGATATCAAAGTGTTTTGGGTTATAGTAAGGTAAAAACCGTCCGTGTTTATGTGTGGGCTGGTCTTACTATTACCTTTTCTTTCGAAAAGAGTTTTGAAAGTTAAACAAGTGGTTGGAGTTTACTCACACCAGTCCCATGACTGACCCAGAGTTTATTTTGTTTTGTTTTCCCTAAACTCTTGGGTGCCCAAATTTGTACGGGCAGTCAAGTGTTTCAGGCTTTTACAGATACACTTGGAGGAGCTTGAAGCAGGAGGCTTCAACGTTAGTTATTTAGAGTTACTTCCGCTGTACCAAATGCTGTATTGTACTCTGATGATGGTATGTATATATGTACCAAACAAATTTGTATTTCAAAGCTTATGTTATATAATATATTTTATTCGTTCCGCTGTGAGATTCATGTTTACCCTGATGATGTGTATTCGTTTTCTTCTATTCAAATATTTCTTTCTTTCTATTTCTCATCCTCTATCTTCTTTCTATTAATGGTTCGTATTTCTGTGTTATTTGGGTTGGACGTGTGTTGTATTTAGTCAACTCAGATAGCTCGGATTTGCGGGTCGTTTCAGTTGGTATCAGAGCTTAGGTTGAGCGAATACCTAGGCTCGTGTGGCATGTGCTCATTAGAGGTAGGGTCAGCAGTGCCCTAGAATGAGTTGAGTGTATATATACGAGAGAGCGTATTTGTATGTTGATATAAAAATTGTTTTATATTGTGTTGGCTTGACTGTTGGGTAATTTATGAATTCTGGTCGGATAGTGGGACGCCACAAAGTCGATAGGAATTTCTAAACACTTGAACAGGAGATTGAACACGATATAGTTTTAAAATGGGTAGATGAAATAATTTTACCCAAAATTCTATTTTGATATATAACTAATAATTTTCTAAAATTATTGGATGTGTTGATTGTTATCATTATAATCAAATTTGATTATAAAAATTGGGATGGTTATATATATAACCAAAATAAAACTTGGGTATAACATATACAAATGAGATGAATTAGAATTAGATTCAAACCAGAATTAAGAATTCAAAATCCTGGGAAGTTGAAAATATTTTTCAAAGTAATTAAAATAATATAGTTTTATTTTGAAAGGGTTTTTGAATGAAAATCATTTTGAATTGATTTTTAAATGATAAAACACTGAACTCACTTCGGTGGCTGGGAAATAATTCTGATGATGATTGCAACATCATCAGTGTTCATTTTCGAGTTTCTAAGTGATGGGTTGCTACCTTAGAAGGTTTTTGAAGGAAATTTGTTTATAAGTAAAAAGTGGTTTGAAAATTCAAATGTTTTGAATTGGAGATGGAAATGAATATATATATATATATATATGTATATCTATATAATTTCAAAAGGATTTAAAATGAAAACCCAGTGATTTGAATTCTGAAATTGAAATTTAACTTAAGCTAGCTAAATGGATTGAAGTGAATGAATTAACTAGAATCAATTGGAATGAATTAATGAAATACAGATTGGATGTAAATATGTTGATTGTGGATCATCCAAATTAAATGTGTGAAAACCAAAAGTTTTGGTTGGAGCTAATTTGTTGAAATATGAAGAGGTGAGTTTCAACATAAAGGAGTTTTGAAAAGTTAGTGAGTTATAGTATTTTTTTTCTACCTTAGCAATTTCGAGGACGAAATTATTTTAAGGGGGGAAGAATGTAACGACCCAGGTTTTTGAACGATTAGTTTTAAATATTTAATATCGTTTTAAATATTGTGTTGATAATATAAAAGAATTTTTATATTGGGTTATCGATTAAATAATCGAAATACGATTTATTTTGATAATTATCGAAATACGAGAAGTTTGAAGTAATTCAATTCGAAGATAAAACTGAATCGAAACAGTTCAGATGATCAATATATATACTATTTAAATATGAACGATGATAATAGAAATTCATTTTTGAAGAATTTATTTGTTTTGAATTTAAAATGATTTAATATGGCTATTTTAAATATACGTTCAAATTAAATTGTATAATCTATTTCGTTGAATTCAGAATAGTGAATAATGTTGGGAACATCAGTTGTTTTGCTCAAATTGTGGTTCGGGGTTTTAATTAAAGGACCACGATATAGTTTAGTTTTTAATTAAAGATAAAAATTCAAATCAATGTCTTTTCAGCCGACCTCTAAATTTTTACATCGCAGACCTATCCATTTTGAGCCAACAACTTGTCTCTAAGCTTCAGTATCAGGGAAACATGAATTTAATGGTGCTGTACATTTTGTTTCCCCTTCGCATTCTATATAAACGAGCCGAGCCTCGTGTACTCCATTCAAAAACAATCCAGTCCCTCTCGTCCTCTGTTGTTCTTCTTTTTCCTAATCAATGAAAACCCTATTTCCTAAATCAAATCAAAATTGGGTATCACGATTGGAATTTGCGAAGGGTTCGAAGCTCGAGATCGAGTTTGAATCGCTCGATAATCATGAAAGGATGAATTCGCGATTTGAAACGAGTGGGTATTTTTCTGGAACTCGACGAAGGAACTCGCGATGTCTTCGATCTCGGAATTGTCGAGATTAAGGAATCATGGACTGTAGGCTCGATCCAATATTGAGTTGACTGTCGCGTTTAAGGGAGGTGCGATGGAGGTTTCAAGAGTGATCGAGTATGGCTTTTACAGTGAGCATTTTCGTGAATGAAAGAGTTTGGGAGGGCGAAGTGGCTATCATCCGTGGTTGGTGGTTAGCAGGGGATGAGCGGAAACCGAAAAGTGGAAGAAGATGTTGAGGTGGGAAGATGGAACTGATGGCAGTGGATTGAAATGGATGATGGGGGCGCTGGAAATTTAATGGTGGCAGTTAGAAGTGAAGGACAGCATCATTTTTGGTTTGAAGCAGAATTAGAATTTAAAAGGTAATTATTTGTTAAATCCTTGTAAAGAAAACATTAAATATTTTTTTTTGGGTAAATATTTAAAATATATTGTTTGTTGTCATACGAGGTCCGCCTGGGACAAACGAGTCACGATGGATTTGTTCGAAGCTTATGGAGTGAATCGAAATCGGATTGGGATTTGTTTCTAAACAAAATCAGGAATTTAAAATGGAATCAGAGCAAATCGTGATAAAAATCATCTGTGAGTAAATCTCACTCACCTTTAGAATTATTTTTATTTCATTAAAAATAATTGTTTGTTGCTTGTGTGAATGTTTTCTGGTTGTTTTATATATATTAGTTATTTAGGCTATTATATATACATTGGGTTGATTGATTGGTTGGATTCCCGCAGTCTCATTAGCGGATGCCCGCAGTTTCATAGCGGATGATTACCCTATACGCCCCACGCTATGATTAGTGGATGACCTTCTATACCGCGATATTCTGCCACGAAGCAGAATGGGTATTATTTATGTGCTAACATCTGTGGATGCAGGAAAACAGGTTGGAGGAATCCAACTGGATTCCTCAAAAATATATTATCTGTTTGTTTATTTGTTTGCATATATATTTTTATATATGATGTGTTAGAAAAATGAATAATTCGTTGCTTTGTGTGTTTAAGTATCACTGGGCCAATAAAATGGATATTTGAGATTTAAAAAGGGAAAATTCTATTTTTAAATAGAATTAGAATTTTAAATGGGAATAAAAATATAAACTTGTTTTTGAAAAATAAAAACAAGTAGTTTCTTTATAAACGAAGTTTATAAATAATTCTTTTATAACGAAGTTATAAATGAAGTGGAAAAAAATTATCATTTGATAATTCAGAAATAGAAATACAAGTTTGAAATTGGAATTTGAAATGAAATTTCAAAATAGGATGTGAAATGGAATTTTTAAATATATAACTCAAATGGAATTTGAGTATAACATTTGAATTTTAAAGGGAGTTTGAATGTTTGAATTTTAAAAGGAGATTGAATATTAGAAATTCAAATAGAAGTTCAAACAGAATTTGAATAGACGAAATTTGAATGAAAAATAGAATTTGAATTCAAGAAATTAAAATAAAATTTGAATTCAAAGGAATTCGAATAAAGAAATTCAAATAGAGATTTCAATGTAGAATTTCAAAATAGAATTTGAAATATAGTATTTCAAAGAAGAATTCAAATGTGAAATTTGAATAGAGATTTGAATGGAATTTAAATATGAAATTTGAATTGAGATTTGAAATAGAAATTCAAGTGTTGAATTTGAACATGGAATTGAATATAGAAATTCAAGTAGAAATTTGAATATGAGATTTCAAAATAGAATTTGAAATAAACTTTGAAAGTAGGATTTCAAAGTAGAATTGAAATAGGATTTCAAAATAGGGAATCCAAATAGTTTTGAAATGGAATTTGAATTCAAGGGAATTCAAATGAATTTGAATAATGGAAATTCAAATGGTGTTGAAAATGAATTTGAATATTAGAAATTCAAATGGGGTCGGAAATGAAAAATGAAATTTGAATGTAAGAGATTCAAATTGAATTCAAATAGGATTTAATCTATGGGATTTGAATATGAAATTCAAATGGGTTTTAAACTATGGAATTTTGAATGTAGAATTTGAAAGGAGTTTGAATATTTGAATTCCAATAGAATTCAAATATAGAAATTGGAATATAGAAAGTTCAAATGGAATTTAAATATAGAGTTTGAATATAGGGAATTCAAATAGAAATTCAAATATTGGATTTGAATATCAAATAGAAAAGGAATTGGAATTTGAATTTAGAATTCAAATAAAAGTGAGATTTGAATTTGAATCAAGCAGAGTTAAATGGAGTTGAATTCATTTTAAAGAAGTTTAGAAGTTTAAAAGTTTATATATATATAAATATAATTAAAACGAACTCGCCGCAGCGCTGCAGTTCGTAAAATAGCGATTCGAACTTCAATTGAGTATACAGAACGCAATTGAAGTCGGAATTCTTTGAAACAAGAAACGTCAGGACTGGTTTGATAATAGTTTTCTAATGAAAGAGAA
Source organism: Allium sativum (assembly GCA_030737875.1). Taxonomy (NCBI): domain Eukaryota; kingdom Viridiplantae; phylum Streptophyta; class Magnoliopsida; order Asparagales; family Amaryllidaceae; genus Allium; species Allium sativum. The sequence goes on from CM060920.1 coordinate 462,015,906, forward strand.
AAATCTGAATTTCGTCGTATAGATTTTGAGTTATGTCAAAATCAAATTTTCAGAAAAACAGCGCCAGAACCATTATAAAACCATAACGGTTTATTTTAATGTTATAAAAGGATTTTAAGCAAATAAAATCCGAATTTCTATTTAGAAAATTTCAGATTTGAGTTATAAAATATATGTGAACTCAAGTGAAGTAATGAATTTGATTTTGAAACAGAAATCAGATTTTTGACTTTGAATAGAACGGACTAATTTAAATAGTAATTAGTTAAATGGGATTTTGAATTGATATTGGGCTTTGAATGAGTAAATTCGATTTGGAAATTTATATTCGAAATCGAAAGGGAAGCTAGAATTGGAAACTTGAAATTCAATTTGGACGTAAATAAGCTAATTGAATATTTTGTTTGAAAATGCTATGTTCAAACAAAGGAGTAAAATAGGCAAAATGGCCGATTTAAAGAATAAATGGGCGGAACTGAATTCAAACGATAGATAGTGTTGAATTGAATTGAAAACAGGTGAACATGTGTTAGACAGGTACATGATGAAGTATATGAAGATTTTAATTTGTGTGCCCAACAAAAAGGTACATGTTTAATTCATATATGAGGTTTTATGCGCCGTATCGGCAAGCCGCTTGGCTTTTTCCTTTTTTCTTTTTGATTGAGGAAGATACCGGGAAGCTATTTGAAATTTCCCGATGCTCCCGATACAGGGGAGGTTATGGCGAAATTTTCCGGAAATTTAAGGAGTTAGAATATTTTTAAGAAATTTGACAATTAGAAATCTATATATCGATATATATATAGAATTCGATAAGGAAACAAAATCAAAAATAGCGAAAAGGGCCAAGATGATTATTGAAAATATTTGGTTAACAAATATTGATAAGGAAATATAGAAGAGATTTAATTAATGAAATATTAATTAAAGAGCCCAGTGATTTGTTTGATATGTTGGATGAACACTTGTTTTTATTCGATAGTTAAATCACAAACTATCGAAGTTTTGACCATCGTTGTCAATATGGAGAGACCGGTTGGATTATTATCCAAGGAACCACTCCGTATCGGCATAAGCGTTGCGAACCAAGTATGCTGAATATATTGAAGACGGAGTAAAGTGCAAGGGCTTTTCTATTAATAGAAATGGTGCCTTCGGTTTCGTTCAATCCCAGAACGAACGTAAATGGACGAATGTCTGACAAAGTATTTCCAATGATCAAATGGGTTGGTCTGTATGAATATATATGGTTGCAACGGATTTATCCCTTAGCATAATATCCAGAATATTTGTGCAAACTCAACTAGTGATTAACGGATCTGACAATGTGGCATTCAAAGTGATTGTGTTATCAAGGAATGGTAAGTAATCGTAGCCTCAGGCCTCAACAACCGGGAAAGGACAAAAATCGGGCAGGCAGCATGGCTATGTGGGTCGCACCCATTAGGGTGTATAATCACCTATCTAGAGAAATTCCTTTTGTTTCTAAATCTATCGATTCTGCCCATTCGGGAAACGGTGGTTTGAGTCCAACCGTTGGTGATATACATTCGATACACTCAAGCGAAATGAGTGGTCGGTCATGTGTGGGCCGGGTTGCAAGACGTTCTTGTTGAACCCAGGTGTATTCGCCTCTAGAGATACATCATCGGAAGGTGGTCCCATACCTTGTCATGTTAGAAATCCAATCTCCAATAAGCGCCATGCGGTTTTTGATTTTATAATATATATGTGGAGCGTGAGATGCAAGCGTTCTTCTATTTGGTTATTTATTTGATGTAGACATTATTATAATATCATTGGATTTGATATCAAAGTGTTTTGGGTTATAGTAAGGTAAAAACCGTCCGTGTTTATGTGTGGGCTGGTCTTACTATTACCTTTTCTTTCGAAAAGAGTTTTGAAAGTTAAACAAGTGGTTGGAGTTTACTCACACCAGTCCCATGACTGACCCAGAGTTTATTTTGTTTTGTTTTCCCTAAACTCTTGGGTGCCCAAATTTGTACGGGCAGTCAAGTGTTTCAGGCTTTTACAGATACACTTGGAGGAGCTTGAAGCAGGAGGCTTCAACGTTAGTTATTTAGAGTTACTTCCGCTGTACCAAATGATGTATTGTACTCTGATGATGGTATGTATATATGTACCAAACAAATTTGTATTTCAAAGCTTATGTTATATAATATATTTTATTCGTTCCGCTGTGAGATTCATGTTTACCCTGATGATTTGTATTCTTTTTCTTCTATTCAAATATTTCTTTCTTTCTATTTCTCATCCTCTATCTTCTTTCTATTAATGGTTCGTATTTCTGTGTTATTTGGGTTGGACGTGTGTTGTATTTAGTCAACTCAGATAGCTCGGATTTGCGGGTCGTTTCAAATATGGTTTAATAACCCACTTCTTACATTTGAAATATCAACTTCCAATTTTAAATACTATTTATTAACTTGTTTTATAATTTCCTACTAAAATACATATCTTTATATGTAAAACCTCTTAAAATGATTTTTTTTATAACTTGGAATTATTACATAATCCATTTACTAATCCTTTACTGAAAAATCATTTAACATCTTATTATAACACTTAATTTGGATTTTATTACTAAAATTCATTTACCAATTATTTACCCAGATCTATTTAAGCAACCTTTCTAAAACTTTAATGTCTCTTTTCAATTTAAAACCATTTTACTTAATTTAAATATTAAGTAAATTATCGCATTAGTCCGAAATTTCTTTTATAAACTTTTGTTTATGAATCTTGGATTTATTTCTAAATTCCTTAACAAACCGGAAAATACGTGCCAATTTAAAAAAAAATTATTTGGTTATTTTAATGAAGTTGGAGCAATTAAAATAAAATATTTCAATAATATAATGAGTTAGAAATGGCGCGACAGTATGAAAATTTGAATTCGAAATTTGACTGACTGTACTAGATGCAAAATAAAACGGCTTTTAGTGAAACCAAAAATATTTAAATTTGTTTATGAGTATCTTTCTAACGAATCTGAAAAATCAAAATTTCATAGCGGGAATCAAAAGTTATGGCCAAATGAATTTTCAGAAAGGTCACTATGGAGTTTATACAGGCCTTGAAAATTGACATTTTGCAAACGACCTCCGTTTTCGACGAAACCACTTTTGTTGGATTCGGGATGTCAATAGATTGCTATGTTTCAAATTCCATAATTTTTGGAGTTAATATGTGGGCGTGGCAAAGGAAAATGTGTTTGGTTGATTTAAGTCAAATTGGATCGACTAGAAAATGCCCATTTTTCAAAGGGTGTATTCGACGAAATCAGTTTTGTTGGGACCGTATCGTCCCGACATAGCTAGATAAATTTTTTGGGAATTTTTGGAATCAGTATGTGGCCTCGTCAAATTAAAATGTACGTTCAAAATAGAATTTGAATGTTTTATATTTTAATCTGAAGAATAATTGACTGTAACAGTCGAACGGGCCTACGAAACATATCCCATTATGTCCGGGATGGGGGTATTTAGCTAAGGGCGACAGTCGTTGGATTTGAAATGGAGTTCGTATAGAGAAACACTAATTTTTGAAATAAAACATATATGGACAAATCAAATTAATCCATTCATTAATTTAAAAATAAAAATATCTCAAAAAACCCCCGATACCCTTTGCTCTCGATGGCGGCGGTCTTCCCCAACTTCCCGTTCATTTTCTAGCGAATCCCTTCTCCAAAACACACTGCTCCAGTTCAACTTTCTGAAGTGCATCTTCCCCTCTTCAAATCAAGACAAGTAGCACCCCCTCTCGTCGTTCCAATCGAGAGAACCAACTACTCAAAGTTTCCGCCTTCGAACCGCCGATTCTTCTCATCCCCGCCACCGAACTGAACCGCTCCACCCTTGTTTTACGCGCCTCTCAACCCTCTTCGAGGTAGCGCAACCTGATCGAGGCCAAACTTCACAGATTTGGCGAGAAATCAAAACCTAGTTTCGAGCTATTTCAGAAGGTATACGGCAGTGGGTTTTTGAATAGAATATAACACTTTTAAGTGTTGTAAATTTTGATTTTCAAATAAAAATCGTATCTTTTTGCTATATTGACGAAATTCGATGAAACAGGAAACATCGGACTCGTAGCAACATCATCTACATTCTAGAAGAAGTTAGAATGTGTTCCGAGCTCGCTACAAATTTCAGAAGGATTAAAATCAGTGTGAGAAATCTAAATTCAATATGGAATGGAAATGCGTTGTATAAATTATATGAGCGAAATATAAATTATATATGCGTTGTACACCACATGTATGAGCGTTGTATAAGTTATATGAGCGATGTATAAATTTTACACGCATTGTAAAAATCATATATGTGTTGAAATGGAAATGAAATATATATACACTCCCCTCGTCCACAAACCATGGACGATGTAAATTGATTGTGGTTGGCATGAAATTGATTGATAATGCGAATGGTTGAAAATTAGTTGAAATGCGAATGGTTGGAACAATTGTTTGTGGTTGAAAGAAATTATTTGTGGTTGAAACAATGGGAATTATTGTGGAAAATTCATATGATATGAAATTGATCTTAGATCATTTAGTGAAGCCCTTTATGGAACGCCGCGAGGCCTATGGTAGTGCGAGGAGCCGTACTCGGGACGGTGCCGGTTTTTAACCCCCTACCATTATGCTGCCGAAATTTTCAGTAATATCTATGTGTTTAAATTATTTTCATGTATTGAATTATATTCATGTGTTGAATGAATTGTTTAGATAATAAAAATCACATTCTTATTTTACATGTGAAGTATATGAAGTGTGCGTGTATGAGATATTCATATGTTGAGATATTCATACATTGGATGACATTCACGTGTTGAATAAATTATCTTAACTTCAAAAATAACATTTTTATCATAGATATGTAGTAAATAAAATATTAATGTTTTAAATAAATTATTTTAACTTCTAAAATAACATTTTTATCATATGTATAAACTATTTAAAATATTCATGAGTTGAAAAGAATTCATGTGTTGAATAAGAGGGATGGAACAATAAAATTTACATTTTATTAAGAATATGAAGTGCTAAAAATACACATGTATGAAATAAATATTTTAAATGACAAAAATATCATTTTTATCATGTATATAACTCGCTAAAAATACACATGTGTTGAAACATATTTTTGTTCACCAAAAATAACATTTTTATCCTATGTCTGAAGCGTTAAAAATAACCACATATTGAAACAAATATTTGTTCGCTAAAAATATTATTTGTAGTTTAGTCCTGCATATATATACATGTGTTGAACATGAATATGGATTAGCTGTTGAGTAAAGAATATATTTGCATGCCCGACAAATGGGTAGCCTTAATGAGTTAGCTACGCAATTTTATTATTATATAAACTCCTGTGAATGCCATTGGATGTGAAGTGCTGGTTGTTCTATGTGAAATAATAAACGTCGCCATAGGATAGTAACAATTAATTTTGAACTAAGCTACATGGCATACTTCTTGAAGATAGCTTACACTATCATATACCACATAAGCATTTGGAGCTTAGGTGACGAGGTTGAAGATGTACCATACAAGCGAGAGGCTTGTATGGGAATGACTATATTTCAGGTTGAACTGAAGACTGATATGGACTATATAAAATATAACGATGAATTGCCAGATAATAAAAACCCTACACGGGTCTGGAGATGACAATAAACACGTCTCTCTGGTCATTAAGGCACAAAAACCATTTATAGGGTGACGAGAATTTATTCACTAGAGTTCTGATCTATACACACTCCCCTGTGGACACCGGAATATATCACTATAAATATGTGCATGCTTTATAGGATTTATTGGATGCCTAATACGGCCCAATAAATTTCCAAACCCCTCCCCGTACAAAGGAGGTTATGGCGAAATTTTCCGAAATTTAAAGGCTTTAGTGAAATATTTGAAGTGAAAAACGATATGGAAATCGTCGAATGAATTATATATATATATATATATATATATATATATAAATTGTAACGTCCCGCATTTTTATCGGTTTGAATTTGAATATTTAAATCTGTTTAAATATTGAATTCGTAATATAAGTGGATTTATATATTAATTAAAATGAAGTTGAACGTATAAAAATAGATATTAAATATAATCGAGCCCGTAATATCGCGGCAGCTCGTAATTTAACATTCTGAACATCAACTGAGTGTACAGGATCCATTATTAGTCAGATTTCTTCGAAATAAGAAACATTGGAATCTGTTTAACTGTATTTTTCTAATGGAAGTGGAAAATGGAGATTTCGTCGTATAGATTGCAAGATATGCTCAAATTAAATAGTCATAAAGTTGCTATGAAATCGTATATCAACTGTAACAGTTTATTTGATATAACTAGATACCAGTTGCAAATCTGGATAAGATTCTTTTGAGACGCAATTATAATTCAATTTTTAGAATTTTAATGTAATTTTTAAATAATTAAAAATGCAACTTTTTATTTAGAGTATTTTGCACCCTGTAATCAACTTTTTGGGGTTTCACAATATGAGTTAACCTACCGATATTATTATACTTTTGGGATCGTGACACCTCGTTGAGTATGACTGTACCCTTACCTCTGTCCGTACGTAAGTGTAATTTTAGGAACTGGGGTAAACCAATCTTTAAAACAATTAAAATAAACGTCTGCATTCCTTAGAGACTAAGCTTCATACATCCTATCCCATTCAATGCAGACCATGACCTACTTATAAAATACAAAGGCGCAGACCCCTAGATCCTATCACTTAGTTCTTAAGTATTGATATTTATTATGCAGTATGGTCATCATGCCCTCCCTATTGCTTAAAACTTAAGCAAGGAATACCCTATTCCAGTTTGTCAGCTATTACTTAACGAATGCACGTCCTACCTATGACCCTATTCCTTGGCCTTGAAGTCTTACGTATCTATAAATATACTTCTTCTTCTCGAGATCACACAAACATAGTGAAAATGGCGCTAGATCTTAAAACCATATTTTCCACTCCAATACAAAGCCCCAAAACACCTCTCTAAAACTTAGACCAATCTACACACATATATATATACACACATGGGCGTTGGAGCTGATGAAAGGTCGACGAAATGGCGTTGTACACTGCTTTGAGAGCTTGGAAGCTTGTGGTCGGTTTCCGTTAGCTGTTAGGGTCAAAGTGGGCCACGGTTTCAAGGTAGGTGGCGGACCAGAAGGGTTTGGGTGGCGGTGATGATTGGCATTCAGGTGGGTTCAGGCGTGAAGGCGCGTTGATGGACATATATGTGGAGTTTTCAGGGGGAGGTCTGTGCATGGCTGACTGTTAAGGAGTGATGTGGGCAGGTTCTTGTTGGCTTGGGAGGCTAAAAATCAGGATGGAGATGATCAAGGCGTTTTCGGTGGGATTTTTGGTGGAAGTTAGAAGATGGGTACTGAGATGCATGAACGAAGGGGGTGCTGGCGAGTTGGTATTGGTAGAACGTGGTCTCAAAGGAGGCAGTGCATAGGTTAGTGTGTGTATGCAAAAGTATGTGTGTAAGAAATGGAGGGCGTTGCTTTGTACGGTGCTGAAGTGAATAGGTGTGTGCGGTGCTGAAATAAATATGGTGGAGGATAAAGTCACGACAGCCACGGTTGGTGCGAGATGAGCAATTAAAGGGAAGGCGTGGCACATGGGTTAGAGAAGTATGTTTAAAGGCGGATACCTACAGTCGCATACACAAGCACGCGGGTTTTGTTCACTAAGTGGCATACCTGTACGAATTGGTGAAAATAAGGGAGGAGGTCACGAGAGTTATACATTGAGGAAGATGGAGTTCTATTTTCTGTTTCGGCGTGGTGTGTATTTCCAAAACGTGATGGTGTTTTGTCTTTATAAAAAGGAAAGGAAAGAAAAGGAATCAGGTAATCAAACCACATGCGGGAAGCAACTTGCGAATTATATACTGGAACTGGGGAGTAACATGGGGGTATTTGTACATGTATGAAGGAAACAAGTGGTTTGGAGTTTGGCAAAAACCTGGGGTTAAGGGTCGTTTACTATTGCGAGGTGTTAAACTTGTATAGTCACTTCAAAGTGAAGGTATTTAGTTTCAGTAAGACTGTTGCGTTAAAGAAAGAAGAGCCATGTTTTTTTTACTTAGCGGCTTAAGTTGTGTTTAACGGAAATCGCAAGGGTTTATATGGTCGACGTGGAGGAGTATGCGGCGTTGGTGGAGAAATATGTACACAGTGGGTCGGTTGTTTTATTTAAAGAAGACTGTTTTCTGTGACATAGTAAGTCACCGGAAATGCTGTGCGGATGATTTAAATGGGGAGGAGCAATTAGCGAATTGAACACGGTCGGATTCACTGGAACCGTAACAATGGAATCTACAGTGTGGGATTATTCGCGCTGAGGACGGAGCAACTGAGATTTTGTGATAAAATCAACGGACGCAAATCGTTATTTAATGGTTAACGCGCGAAGGTGAGTAAATTCACTAACACTGATCTATTTTAAAATATTTTGATTATATTTTAATAATGGTTGAATGCTGTGTGATGGTTGTTTAGATAGATTACAATTAAACTGGTTGAAATATATACATTTCGTTGCATATGTACACATCACGGATTGGAAACTGATCCCATCGGCTATAAGATTCCTGATATGGAATTAGTGTAAATTGTGTGGACTAACATCTGTGGATGCAGGAAACCAGTTGGGGGAATCCAACCGGATTCCGCCATATTTATCTGTACTGTTTGTTTTATATGATTTATATAAGCACTGTTTGAACCCAAATGACATTTAAACCCTGTATGGATATTGATTAAATCAATAAACAATATCGATAAAGAAAGTAGCAATAGTCGACCATAAACCCATTGTTTTGGTAAGAAGTTGATTGGTCGTCAGGCAAATCAACGACGTTAGTTATTAAAATTATATTTTTATAATTAAAGCAAAGTTTAAATTATAATAGAAGTTCTATTATAAACTGGTATTTTATGGTTCGTTTATAAACGATTATTTGATATTTAAATAAGTTATGAAGCTGTAATTATCCTGCCAGTGAATAATTTGGATAATTATTTTAAAGCAAACAGTTAAGAAATATTATTAGATTAATTATATTAATCTAAATGGTAAGAAGTAAATAAAATCAGTTAACAAATTTATTGATGGAATGAAGTTGATTAAATCAACTGTTTATATGGAAAATGATTTTTATATTAATTGGTCTTCAATTAATCCAATGAAAATAACATAGCGGTAAACTGATCAAAAATTAATAAGATTCCTTATGAATTACCTTTTTAAAATTAATGGGGTATTAAATAATTTAACCAATATAATTAGTTATTGTTTATATACAGTAAGCAACCAATCTATTTTAGATAAATGATGAAGTAAATTATTTACTTCAGCAATGATGAAGTAAAATATTATTTAATTATTTTTAATTAAATAATTGTTTCTTAAATGGACCTCATTTAAAATATTATTGAGTTAGTGATGAGATGTTAGTCGCATTAAGTAAAATGGCTCAAATAAAAGTAAAATTTCAAGAGACAAAGAATCTAAATGTATTTTGGGTAAAAGAAGTTATAAATGGAATTGTATAAGTAAGATGAAACAAAGAATTAATATCTAATATAAATAGTTAGGAAAAACCGAGTTTCGAAGTAAGGATATGGTGTTATAAAACCATACTTCAAATTAAACAAGAAAATACGGTCTGATAGATATTATAATTAATAACGAGTTTAGAGTTACGGACTTATATCTATTCTAAGATAAGAACGATGTCGATCAAGGTCTGAGAGGTAAATAAAATACCCCAACTTGAATGACTTCACTATTATCGAGGGATGGTATTAGTTCGTAACGGAAAGAGACGTCGAGATTAGTTATAAAGTGGAATATAACAGCGTACTGCAAGTCTTTGAACTATAACGATAAAATAACGTTGTTGACTAGGATTAAGCGTGACTGTTATGTCAAGATTAGTTATAAAGGGGAATATTACAGCGTATGACAAATTTTTGAACTATAACGATAAATTAGCGTTGTTGACCAAGCTTAAGCGTGATTTTTATATACAGCACTACTCCCTAGGGAATGAAAATAGTTTGGTTTGAAATCCACTTATCCTAAAGTAATAAGTAACGGTGTTTATCCAAAGAAATATAAGAATAAGTTTAGAAAGAGAAATTGGAAAATCTTTTCAAAAAACGATGACATCACTTCGATGTTTGCAATATGATTAAATAACACTATTAGGAATTGGAACTATAATTCGACGATGTCGAATGTATTAAGTTATTTTTAGGAATTATAATCTAATAGGATAGTTAATATTTAGGTTTAAGCCAATAAATTATAATAGGATATGTAATCAATATTTAGTTATAGACTTGATATTGATTTAACAAGAAGTTGACTTAGAAACAGAGTTTATAAAGTAGAATGAGAATATAAAATTATGAAAGAGATTTCACTAAACGAGATAAGGGTAATTATTACTTGAATAAGGAGTTATTTGATAAAGGTGTTCAGATTTTTATAATAGAGATGATATTCACATTTTAAAGTGAATAATGTTTTAAAAGTGAACGTTTGGCAGATTAAAATGTTTATAATGAAATTGGAAATATTTTCCAATGTAGATAGGGTATATTATCCAAGCATAGAAAATAAGGAATGTAAAAAGAATGGAAATGTTTCGAACGTTAATAACATATATTTTCTGGAACACGGAAGAATAAGAGTTTATAATAACTAGGAATGTTTTCCAAGAAGTGTGAAAAGACTAAAACGGGGTTTGGGAAATATCCGGTAAGATATGGGAATGCGAATAATAAAAACGAATGTTAAATAAAAAGTGCCCATGGTTGTGTGTGATTAGTTGTTCATTTGAATGAATGTTTGTTTTTACTTCGATAGTTAAATAATCGACTATCGAAGTGTTTTGACCGTCGTCGTCAATACGGAGAGACCGGTTGGATATATTATCTGAAAACCACTTCGTATAGGCATAAGCGCTGCGATTTAGATTATGCTGAAGACAATTGAAGACGGAGTGAAATGCAAGGGTCGTTCTGTTCCAGAATGGTGCTTTCTGTTTTTCCAGTCCTAGGACAACTTGTATGGATGAGTGTCTGACAGAGTATACCTAACAAATCACGTATGGTTGATCTCTTAAAGGTATTACGTTTGGTGGCGGAGGAATTCGTTCCTTTTAGCTTTTTATACCCGTGATATTTTTGGAAATCGATCAGTGAATTGACGGTTTGACGATGTGGCATTCAAAGTGAATGGTGATCAGATGTTCTGAAGATAGATGTAGCCTCTACACTCACAACCAAGAAGTAACAAAAGTTGGGCTAGGCAGCATGGCTAGTTGGGTTATCCCTAAGCAGGGTGTATTGTCACCGATCTAGAGAAAATTCATATTTGTTCTTCTTTTTCGATTCTGTATCTTCGGATTACGGTTCGATGGCCAACAACCGTGGGTGGCAATATATTTGATACACTCAAGCTAAATGAGTGGTAGGTCATGTGTGGCCGGGTTGCAAGACGTTCTTGTTGAACCCCAGTGTATACCCTCTAGAGTACACTAATCGGAAGGTGCTCCCATACCCTGTCTGTTGGAATCCATTCTCCAATAAGCCCCTACGGTTTATGATTTTATACTATATATATGTGCAGCGTGAGATGCAAGCGTTCTGCTACTTGGTTATTTATATGATTAGACATTATCATAATATCACTGGATTTTGAAATCAAAATGGTTTGGGTTATAGTAAGGTAAAAACCGTCCATGTTTATGTGTGGGCTGGTCTTACTATTATCCTTTTGTTTCAAAAGGATTTTCAAAGTTAAACAGTATGGTTGGAATTTACTCACACCAGTCCCATGACTGACCGAGAGTTTATTTTGTTTATTTTCCCTAAACTCTTGGGTGCCCAAATTTGTATGGGCAGTCAAGTGTTTCAGGCTTTTACCGATACACTTGGAGGAGCTGGAAGCAGAAGGCTTCACCATTAGTTATTTAGAGATTATTTCTGCTGTGATGTATATGAGTTATACTCTGATATGATATGTAAGCACAAATTCAGATTTGTATATTCAAAGGCATGATATATAATATGTTTTATTTGTTCCGCTATGAGTTTCGTGTTACCCTGATTCTGTTCAGTTGAGTTCTTCTTCTTCTTCTATTCTATTAGTTCTATCTTTTCTATCTCACCCTCTAACTTCTTTCTATTAATGATCTGAACTTTCGTGCACTTTGAGTTGAATGTGTAGAATATTAGTCAGCTCAAACTGGTACGGATTTTTGGGCCGTTACAAAAATAAATTATATAAACGAATAACGACGCTGTAGTTCATGTTTTGGAATCGTATTTTTAAACAATTATATAGAGAAATCTGACCATCGGATTTCCCCAAAACCGAAACCATTGGGTTCGCCTTGGAAAAATCTTTCCAACGATATAAAGTTTGTTAAAATCCAACGGTTGGATTGTGTGAAATGTTTAATTCAAATCTGAATGAAAACAGCGCCAGAATGAATTATATTTATATATATATATATAAATTAAATAAAACGAATAACGACGCTGTAGTTCATGTTTTGAAATCATAACTTTAAATGATTATATCGACAGATCCGACCGTTGGATTCTCCCGAAACCAGAACCGTTAGGTTCGCTTTGGAGAGATCTTTCCGATGAAATCAACTTTGTTAAGATCCGACGGTTAGATTTTGAGAAATGTGTAAATCAAAATTAGAGAAAAACAGTGCCAGGGCCACGTTATGGCCTGAAACGTCGTTTAATTAAATGGCGCTATTTTTAAATAAATAAAAATAGCGATATATCGTTATAAAATATTATAGGCGATATGGAATGGAAATAAACCGATTCTACTGGGTTTTCTTGATATGTGTTGGTTGACTGTGTTAGACATTAAAATTATATAAAGAACTGAAATGTGGGTGTCAAATAATTTAACCATGGACCGAATTGATTTGAATTCTAATATACTTGAATTATTTGAAAAGGCCGAGTTAATGCTCATTTCAAATAATTGATTGACGAATGAATGTCGAGGATACGAAGACGGTGCAAGACCAGTGATCTTTACATCGTGTAGATTACTACTGATGCCTTCGAGATGGGTAGCTCCCTTGACGAGGTTACAGTGGTAGTGGTTTAGACGTACTTGTTGATCATCCGGATATGCGAGGGCCTCTCTCCTGTATTGGACATATGGGAGCAGGAATAAGGTTCCTCCGGTTTCGTTCAGACCCAGAACGGACTTGTAAATGGACGTGTGTCAGATGTGTATTCTGTGTTGTATTCGTTGATCTCTACTAAATATACATCTGTTTGGCAGCGGGGAATTTATTCTCTTGCTTAACGCCCTTCTCTGAGACGTACGAGCTCAGAGGGTAGACATCAGTGGTATGGTGTAGATTGACAATGTGACATGCAAAGATGCAATGATCAAGGCTTTTGTTGAAAAGCAGAGTCTTGTGGTTGATGATCAAAGCACGGCTTTTTAGCGTAGCTTTGTGTATGACGTTGATTCGCGAGCCTCACACCTCGGTATGAGTTAAAAACGGGATAAGGGAACCCAAGGAGGACATGAAGTTTCTTTCTAGCTATGGGTGGTGTCAGCTTTTTACTCGCCCTGACATTGTTGATTATTATACCTTTGTGGATGTTAGAATGTGAGGCGCCTCGATATATAGGTCCGACAGGACCGGGAAACGTGTGTTCTGGAATTGCCAATCCACTAACGTAAGTGTGGACCGGCCTTGGAGGATCCAAGGGCTACCCAGAGTGTGTAGTCCTGGGGCATTTGCTAGAGTGTCTCGAAGTCGGCGAGAAATACATCCCTTGCCTCGATTCATGATGGAATCCAAATCTCCAATACGAAATTACGGATTTGATTGTAACTTACATATGGCGACATAGTAGATGGTAGCTATGCCGCCTAGGATTGATATTTATGATTGAATTTGCTTTTGAAACATATATGCAGTAGTAATAATATCAAATGATTTTGCTTTACACGTATCAAGCATATTTTGGTCATTATAAGGTAAAACCCTATCCTCCGGTTTGCGTTGCATTGTATGATGGGACTTGGGTCCTATAACGGCTGCATTTTTATAAAAAGCATTGCGTTGTTTAAATAATTTACCTTGTTTTATGCACTGGAAATCACTAGAGTAAACCCGTTCCATGAAAATGGCATGGTCATATGATTTGCCTTGTTATTGTTGCTTATCCAGTTAAGTAGATTTCTCATACCAGTCCCATGACTGACTCGTAGTTTGTTTCACTTTGCAAACTCGGGTGCCCTTACTTTCACACGGGCAGCCTAGTGACAGGTAGCAGGATATATTTTGGCTTTTGCACTACAGCATGGAGTGCATCTTTTGGATATTATAGCGAGGCTTGACTTCTCAGTATTTTGGCTATGTGATATTCTGCCAGTAGTACTATATGTATATGATTTCCGCTTATCGTGATGTAGACAGATTTATTCCTGTTATGTATTTATGATGTCTATGTACCAGTGATCTCGATGTTGACTGATCATTTACTTTTATGCACTAAGTTGTATCCTACATTGTGCTACTCTGATGTTGTAACATATTATGATTCCACTGTCATATTGATGTAAATTATTCTATTTTCTGTTTATGCTACTATCTGTTCTTTGCTAATGATGATTAATGTGTTATATTCCAATGATTATCCCTAATTCCGTCGTACAGAGTTTTGAGATCGTCACATTAACAAAATCCTTTACCCGATTCAACTAAAGTTTTATCACAAACTTGATTACCTTCTTAAAAGATTTCAATTAAAAACCTAATCCTTTTAATTATTATTAATTAAAAAATAATTAATTACAACATTAACCGAAGTAAAAATAGTTTACTTCGTCATTTAACTAAAGATAAATTAGTTTATCCCTTTTTAAAAGGTTATTAAATAATTATTAACTTAATTAATAATAGAAACTCGATGATCGCTTTTAAACACAGTTAAATTAAAGATTAAATAACTTTTAGGAACATTTATTAAGTTTAAACGACTATTTTGTCAAAATCGTTTTGATAAGATTAACTGACAAACAATTTAATTTGGTAACTAATTTTCAATTTAAACAGTTGACTTAGTCAACTTAAAAGCATCAGTTAAC
This sequence comes from Allium sativum, assembly GCA_030737875.1. Lineage (NCBI taxonomy): Eukaryota > Viridiplantae > Streptophyta > Magnoliopsida > Asparagales > Amaryllidaceae > Allium > Allium sativum. Next base: position 462,031,136 of record CM060920.1, read on the forward strand.
TGGTTAACTGATTTCAACAACCCCCGCGGTCTTAAATTAGTAAATAATATAATTAATTTAATATAAACTCACTCAATTATTCCAAATTATTAACCCTTAGGTTAATTTCTGACTTCATTGCTTATAAAGCTTATTAAAACGTCAAAGTAAATCATTTATAATTACTTATAAAAATCAATTATAAAATATATATTTATTTATAAAACTTATATTTACATAAAATAGAATTTAAAGTCTTACTTTAGTAATAAAAATAAATTTTACAACTTCAACTACGTCGATTCGCCTGATGGCAAATCAACGTCTTGAAAAGATGGGTTTTATGCCATCTGCTGTCAATCACTTAATCAATACCGTCTATTGATTAAAACACAACAATTGTCAAATTTCAATTCAACACTCAACATCCAAACATGTTTTAATGTCACAGGGGTCAAACAGTTCATATATGAATAATATGATATCAATAACAACAAAAAATTTGAGGAATCTAGTTGGATCCCTCCAACATGTTTTCCCTACATCACAGCTTATAATATGTTACAACCCGGAAAATCAGAACTAATTTAAAAAAATTATTTTAAGAAATTTTGACAGAAAATATGTTAGAATTTGAAAATTCCATTTTTTAAATAATAATAAAGCTATTAAAAATAGTCATTTCACAAACGACCTCCATTTCCGACGTAACCACTTTTGTTGGATCTGGAATGTCAAATTATTGCTAGGTTTAAATTTCCATAATTTTTGGAATTAATATGTGAGCGTGGTAAATTAAAATGTGTTCGTTAATTTCTGTTGAATTGGATCGACCGTTAAAAAGGCCATTTTTCAAACGGTCTCCAAATTCAAAGAAATTAATTTTGTTAGGAACATATCGTCAAAACATAGCTAGATTTATTTTTAGGGAATTTTTGGAGTCAGTATATGGCTCCGGTAAATTAAAATGTACAATCAAAATAAGTAATTAAATGGTTTATATTTTAATTTAAAGAAAAGTGGGCTGAAATGATCAAATGGGCTGACGGGACCTAGTCCATTGTTAATGGAATAGGGGTATTTGGCTAGGGGCAACATTCGTTGGGCTGGATTTGGAGTTGTTAGAAATTAACGTTTTTTTTTGTAAATTAGAGAATTTAATAATATTATATTATAAGTATAGATTAACTAAAACCCTAATTCAGAAATGAAGTCGTTGCCTTCTTCATCTCCAACGGCCAGAAACCTCCAATCCTTCCTCTATTAAAATCTCTTCATCCATTCAGTGAAATCCCTACCTCCTTTTGACAATATTGTAGTACTTTTCACCCTCTCCACATCCATACGGGCAACACCCTCTACCATCAAGTATTTCGATCGAACCAGCCTTTTGAAGCGCCGCCGTTCTCATCGCCACCTTGCCCCCTAGCCGACGTAAAACTCCATCAGACCACCACCGAAGTGCGCGTCGTTCCTCCCTCTCTAGCATGGCGTTGTCGGATTGTCGCGAAGTCAAGTGGCAGGATCGCAAAATCCTGACCTAGTTTGGAACGAATAGGAAAAACATGCGGCTTGGTTTCTGATTGAAGAAGAAAGGTGATATTTTTATTTTAATTAATTAAATCTAAAATATTATCAACACAATAAAATTCGTAACTTGCCCATATGTTATCGGAATCGCATGAAACAGAAATCATTTGGATCGTGGCGAAGTCTACTTCGTTTTAGAACCGACCAGAGAATTTATATCAATCTAAAATTTTCAAGGAATTCCAAAGCACTGTGAGATTTCTTATTTAAAAATTAAAATTAAAATAAATTTTTATTGCATTGGAAATTTTTATTTATACGCTGTTAAGATTCATATTATTTGTTGTACGTGATTTGAATTGGTTGATGTTGTTTGTGGTGATCTGATGGATTTAATTGGATACAATGGAATTGTTCAAATTTGTTATACAAATAAAAATTCCATTTTATTTGTCATGTTAAATATAGAAGTTGTTATACAAATAAAAATTCCTTATTTATTTGTCATGTTAAATATAGAAGTTGTTATACAAATAAAAATTCCTTTTTTATTTGTCATGTTAAATATATAAGTTGTCATATAAATAAAAAATTCCTTTTATTTGTCATGTTAAATATCCTTTTTATTTGTCATGTTAAATATAGAAATTGTTATACAAATAAAAAATTCCTTTTATATTTGTCATGTTAAATATAGAAGTCGTTATATAAATAAAAATTCCATCTCTATTTGTCATGTTGAATATAGAAATTTATATACAAATAAAAATTCCTTTTTTATTTGTCACGTTAAATACAGAAGTTGTTATACAAATAAAAATTCTATTTTATTTGTCATATGAAATTTAGGAAACATGTAGACAATAAAATTCTCTTTTTATTTGTCATATGAAATGTAGAAAACGTGTAAACAATAAAATTCTCTTTTTATTTGTCATATGAAATGTAGAAAACATGTAGACAATAAAATTCGCTTTTTTTGTCATATTAAATGTGGAAAACATGTAGAAAATAAAATTCTCTTTTTTATTTGTCATATGAAATGTGGAAAACATGCAGACAATAAAATTCTCTTTTTTATTTGTCATATGAAATGTAAAAAACATGTAGACAATAAAATTCTCTTTTTTATTTGTCATATGAAATGTAGAAAACATGTAGACAATAAAATTCTCTTTTTATTTGTCATATGAAATGTAGAAAACATGTAGACAATAAAACTCTCTTTTTATTTGTCATATGAAATGTTGAAGATATGTAGACAATAAAACTCTCTTTTTATTTGTCATATGAAATGTTGAAGATATGTAGACAATAAATTTCTCTTTTTTATTTGTCATATGGAATGTAGAAAACATGTAGACAATAAAATTCTCTTTTTTATCTGTCTTATGAAATGTGGAAAACATGTAGACAATAAAATTCTCTTTTTATTTGTCATATGAAATGTGGAAAACATGTAGACAATAAAATTCTCTTTTTATTTGTCATATGAAATGTAGAAAACATGTAGACAATAAAATTCTCTTTTTTATTTGTCACTAGAAACATATATAAAAATTGTTATACAAATAAAATATTCTTTTTATTTATACATATGAAATGTAGAAAACATGTAGACAATAAAATATTCTTTTTATTTATACATATGAAATGTAGAAAACATGTAGACAATAAAATATTCTTTTTATTTATACATATGACATGTAGGAAATATGTAGACAATAAAGTATTCTTTTTATTTATACATATGAAATGTAAGAAATATGTAGACAATAAAATATTCTTTTTATTTATACATATGAAATGTAGAAAACATGTAGACAATAAAAATATCCTTTTTATTTATACATATGATATGTTGGGAATTTGAAAACCAATAAAAACAATTCTTTTTATTGTACACGGTAATATTAGAATTGTTAGAATTTGTAAAAAAATAAAAACATTTTTTATTTTACATGTTAATAATAGAATTGTTAGAATGTGCAATAAAAATACTCTTTTTATTGTAACATGTAAGTCATAGAAATTATCAAAATAATTTATGCGTATATGTGAATATAAGAATTGTCAAAATAATTAAACATGAAAAAGAGACATGTATAGGAAAATTTGTTGAAACATTAAAAATGTTTATATGTTAAGATATGTTTCATTTTGTTGAAAACATCACCTTAAACATGTCAGTGAAATCGTCGAAAGATTTATATATATATATTTATATATATATATATATATATATATATATATATATTAAAATTAAACGAATTGCGCGCGGTAGTTCGTGTTTTGGAATCGTAACTTCAAACAATTATACCGAAAGATCCGACCATCGGATTTTCCCAAAACTGAAACCATTAGGTTCGCTTTAGGAAGATCTTTCCAATGATAATAATTTTGTTAAAATCCAACGGTTAAATTTCGAGATACGTGTAAATCAAATTTTGGTAAAAACAACGCCAGGGCCTCGTATTGACCTGAAGCGTCGTTAAATTAAATTGGACTATTTTTATAAATAAAAATAGCGATAAATCGTTATAAAATAATGTTAACGATATGAAATGATTTGAATTATATATATACGAGAATTATTTGAAAAGGCCGAGTTCAATCTCATTTCAAATAATTATACGACGATTTAAAGTCAAAGACATTGAAGACGGTGATTGAAGACCAGCGATCTTCACATCGAATGGACAACTACTAATGCCCGACATTGGGTAACTCCCAGTAAAGGGTTAAAAGTGGTAGTTGTCCGGAAGTACTTGTTGATTGTCCGATATGCGAGAACCTCTCTTCCATATTGGACATACGGGACAAGGAATAAGGTGTCTCCGGTTTCGTTCAGACCAGAACGGACTTGTAAATGGATGTGTGTCTAACATTGGAGTTTGTTCCATGTTAATTGATTTCTATTAAATATATATCTGTTTGGTGGCGGAGAATTTATTCTCTTTCTTAACACCCTTCTCTGAGATGTACGAGCTCAGAAGTTATATATTGATGGACATCAGTTACATGGCGTGAATTGTCAATGTGGCATGCCAAGATGCAAATGATCAAGGCTTTTGTTTAAAAGCAGAGCCTCGTGGTTGACGATCAAAGCATAGCTCTAATTAGCATAGCTTTGTGTATAGCGTAACTTCGCGAGCCTCACACCCCGGTATGGGTCAAAAAGGGGATAACGGAATGTAGGGAGTGCATGGCGTTTCTTTCTAGCAAGAAATGGCGTCATGGTATGGAGCCCAGACATTTTACTTATGTGGATGTTAGATTTCGAGGCCTCGATATATTGGTCGCTTCTGGCCAAGTGATAGGTCCAATAGGACCAGGAAACGTTTGTTCAGGCATAACTAATCCACTAAAGTATTTGTGGACCGGCCCTACAGGGTCCAAGAGTTCGCCAGCGTCCGAGCCCTGAGGCATTTGCTAGAGTGTCTCGAATCGTTAAGGAGACCATCCCTAGCCTTGACTCATGATGGAAACCCAATTTCCAATACGACATTTCGGATTTGATTGTAAACCTATATATGGTGACGTAGCAGGATGGGGTACTATGCCGTCTAGGATTGATACATTTATTTTGAAAGTGTTTTAACTTGATTAGACACTAGTAATAATATCAAATAATTATTGTTTTATACGTATAAAGCATGTTTAATCATTATAAGGTAAAACTCTATCCTCCGGTTTGCGTTGCATTGTGTGATGGGACTTGAGTCTTATAATGACTTCATTTTTCTAAAAAGCAGTGCCTTGTTTTAATAGATTTACTTTATTTTATGCACTGGCAATCCAATGGAGTAAACCCGTTCCGCGTTAGCGGCGTGGTCCTGTGATTGGCCTTATTGTTAGATAAGTTAAGAAAGATTTCTCATACAAGTCCCATGACTGACTCGTAGTTTGTTTTCTCTTGCAAACTCGGGTGCCCTTATTTTTACATGGGTAGCCAAGTGACAGGTATTAGGTTATTTTGGATATGTACCGAAGTGGGGTATGCTCTTAGGAAAAAGATGAAGATCATTTCTATCTTTTATTTCTATTTTGGAACATTTAGACATCATTTATCTATGTTATACTTGATGATGTTTTAGACTTGTTTTTATTTGTTGAGACTTTTTTGTGCTAAGTGTATCCTGTGTAACTATGATGTGGTTGGCATTTTAATTCCGCTATGATGATGATATTATTTTATGATTTCATGTGTTATATTGTTATCTGTAATCTGCTGTTGTTATAAATGTGTTATATTCCAATGATTATCCTTGCTTTTGTGTTACGGATGTTCGGGGTTATCACAGTTGGTATTAAAGCTTAGGTTAACCTTAGCTTCGGAGTATAACATATTTAAAACAATTCGTCAAAATAGAATTTGTAGTATTCTAAGCCGAGTGGCTCATTAGAGATAGGATTAGTAATGTCCTAGAATGAGCACAACAGAATAGCACATAATAATCAGTCATTACATCATCATTTTTCCGTATGTCCTTTAATTTTACCATTCCTTAAAAGTTATCATTTCTGTTGGTCTGACTCTTTCCTTGATGGTACAGAACTGACTAAAAATGAGTACGAGAGCTATATCCAGAGAAGAGGCGGAGGAAGAGGATAGGGAAGGGGTGAAATCCCTGCTGCTCTGGACAGCCCCATCCAAAGGTAGTAGTACCACCACCCCCGCAGCCTTTTGATATAGATAAACTAGCTAAGAAATTCAGAAATTTGGGAGGCGTGCCATTCACTGGACGTGAGACAGTGACGGAGGCTTAGGCGTAGCTTAAGACATGTAAGAAGATTTTTGGGGGCTTGGAACTAGAGGACCATCAGAAGCGATTCATGGCGTCATGGCTGCTAAAGGATGAGGCTCGGATATGGTGGGAGACAGCTACGATTGGTGGTATTGATGCTAATATGACTTGGGAAAAGTTCAAGGAGCTTTTTAATGAGAATTTCATTCCTCGGCAAGAAGTCGAGCGCATTCATGATGAATTTGCTAATCTCCGACAAGGAGATCAGACTATTTCTGAGTATGTGAGGAAATTCGAGGAGCTTTCATGATATGCACCTGAATTAATTTAGGATCCGTTCCAGAAAAATAAGAGGTTCATTAATGGTCTTTCGAGGAAGTATCTCAATAGGGTGACGGCACATATTGAGCTTCCATTTAACAAGATGATTGAGATAGCATGTAGATACGAAGAAAATGACAAGAATTCTCAACAGGATCGAGAAAGGAATCAAACTAATAACAAGAGGAAGTAGTCTGATAAGAAGCCAGGGGCGAGCAACACTGCAGCCGCCAAGCCTCAAGACAGTAAAAGGGCCAAGGTCAAATGCTTTAACTTCCAGAAGCTTGGACACTACAACTATGAATGCAAAGCTCCGAAGAGGCCAAGGAGGAGTGAACCAGGGCCCAGTCAGAATCCTTGGGGGACTAGGGAATGCATTAATTGCCACAAGCCAGGGCATCTTATCAAGGATTGTCCACTGCTGAAGAAATCCGATGTGGCTCACGTATATGATGGAGCAAGTGCACCAGCTTCTTCCGAAGGAGAAGGTAAACCAGATGTTTTGGAAGGTACCCTTACTATTAAGAATATTCTTGTTATAGTATTGTTTGACACTGGTGCATCACGAAGTTTCATTTCTAGTGACACAATTAAAAAGTTAGAACTCAAAACAAGAAATCTTAAAGAATCGATTAGTGTCCATAATCCGACATGAGATTCTCTTGTTCTCGGTTTATATTGCCGAGTACCTGTTTCTTATTCCTATTTCCAGTTCCCTTTTAATTTGATTGTCATGAATTTTTCCGAACATGATATCATACTTGGACTGGATTGGCTAACGAAGTATGAGGCTGAAGTATTATGCACTGAAAGAATAGTCAAAATTAAAATCAAATTTGGAGATATTATTGCTATACCATGCCACGGCTCAGAAACTGATAGAAAAGAATTTTGGCCTTCTCTAGAAATTACTCCTCCTTCTATTGAGAATATTCCTGTAGTTAAAGATTATGCGGATGTGTTTGAAGAAGTTGATAGCTTACCTCCGCGTAGAGAAATTAAATTCAGGATTGACTTAGTTCCGAATACAAGGCCGGTTGTACATACTATTCGGAGAATGACGCTGAAAGAGAAAGAAGAATTGAGTAATCAAACTAAGCAGCTTTTACGGAAAGGTCTGATCAGGCCTAGCTTCTCAAATAGGGGTGTAGCAGTGGTGTTTATCCCAAAGTCAAACGGTACTCTCAGACTATGTGTGGATTACAGTGACCTCAATAAGCAGACACTGAAGAACAAATATCCATTGCCTCGTATTGATGATTTACTAGATCTCTTGAATGGAGCGCAAGTGTTCTCTAGGATGGACCTAGCTACAGGCTTCCATCAATTGCGCATCGCTGAAGAATGTGTTCCTTTGATAGCTTTCAGAGGGCCAGACTTATTTTATGAGTGGTTAGTAATGCCATTCGGCTTATGTAACGCTCCTGCTTACTTTGTTGATCCGATGAACAGTGTATTCCGCGATGTCTTAAATAAATTTGTGCTGGTTTTCATTGACAACATCTTAATCTTCTCTAAGTCCACTGCTGAGCATGAAAAGCATTTGAAAGAAGTTTTGGAGATTCTGAGAAAGAATGTATTAAAAGCCAAATTATCAAAATGCTTATTCTGGCAAGAAGAAGTTAAGTTCCTCGATCATGTAGTATCGAAGAAAGGAATTTCAGTAGACCTGTAACGACTCGCCTTTTTGACTGTTCCGAATTGGTAATTAAACCAACTCCGAACATTCAAAACAACGGGTAGTTATTTTAGCTTACGGAGTTTAAACAGAACATACACACAGAATCACATAATACAAAAATTACAGTGGGACAAATTTTATTCATATATCAGAGTTTTACAAAACATTTTTATATAGCGGAAGAAATAAAAAATATGTACATGAACTTTAAAAATTAAAGCTTTACGATTTTGTCGGGCCTTGCGCGCACATAAGCATCTTGCGTCTTCGCGTTCCTCTCCAATTTGCGAGCTGAAATCTCTAAATCTGGAACACTTAGGACCTGACCCGAGCATTCCATGCAAAATACACAAAACACCCGGGTCAGGATTAAACTTATTTCAAGTTAGCACACTTTGATATACACATAAATATAATCAGTTTAATCCTAGCAATTTATTAAATAACCCGAGTATGTTAACCATGCGAACTACCGAATAAAGATTAGCCAAATTTAACATTAAGTACATAGCATGACAACAACGTATGCATGAACTGAAATAAGGCAACAATTTCATAAAGGCAGCATGGCATATAGGTGACGATATATATGTATTTCATTTTTGCGTGAATGCATGCACTCAAACATGTATTGTCAAGTCAAAAGAATGGAGTGCATCCATAACAAAGGCTACTGCATACATACGGTAACAAGATTTTGAAACTAACAGTGAGTCATAAGGACATGAAATGGTATGCATGGGACAAGTTGCCAAGAGACTCAACATACAAGTCTTATAGACAATTCATTACACAAATAAGTTTGCAAAATAAAAGAGGATTTAGGTCATTAAATAAAGATCCATCCCCAAGTAAAACTGGAAGAACAAGACATGCATACTTATACATGGCAATAGAGGGAGCATGTATGTTTATTTGTACCGTGCTAACCAATATTAAGTGAACGATTTTTTTTCTTTTCAAGGACATGCTACACCCTGGTTACATAATGCTTTTGATATAAAACAAAATGTAGGTTCCAAGTTTCAAACAGAAAAATACCAATTTTATTTTATTTTGCTCAGGTGTCGTAACAAATTAAAGCATGTATGCAATGATAGGTAGGTTTTAAAATATATACATGCATCGTATAACTTATACAACCAAGTAAATCATATATATAGGGACAAAAATCATCTAATCAACCACTGAAAACTGGTTCCAACATAAATCTTTAAAACTCAGGAAGGCTTAAATTTAAAAAAAATCAAAGAGGTGAATTTGAGGGTCTCAGTTTCAAAATGTATAAATGCCATTCCCAAGGTAGTGTCGGTCGTATGTAATTTAAATAAGGAAAGATTCATGCATACCATCAGGTTAGTCCAACTGTCATAAAAAAAACATCCAAACCAAATCCAACCATTCCCATATCTATAATCATCCCACTCTTTTCTCATTTTCTGTTAAACCCATGTATATGACTATGTGGTCTAAAATCAACGTACGTGTAAGTTTGCCATCAAATTTCCAAACAGATAAGAATAACCAGGAACTAACAGTAAAACATTTCAAGCCCAAGATGCGGTATGACAAATACAAAGAAATGTAACATGCAAAGCAACAAAATGCAACCAAGGCGTGGAGCGATTGACTGGACAGTCGACAAGATGATTCGACCCAGTAGACAATCACCTCAAACTGATCATATTTAGTGAAATGAAGCAATGAACTTGTAATAATTTTAACCGTAAGAAAACTTACATTTCGCTGTGGTGACGGATGAGCGGAGATGAAGCAGTGGACGGAGGCAACGAATGGAAGGCGGTAACAATTTCTGGCCTTAAAGGTGGTTGTTGCGGTGTTATAGTGGTGCACGGGAGCTTGCCGAGGAGGTGTTGGTCAGTGCAACATTGGCCGATTGCGGCGGAGGTACGGCTGCAAGTGGTGGGTGAAATAGAGCCCATTCTTCTTTTATTTGCAGATTTCGGGTTTGGGTTCCATTCGAACTCGAGATAAGCTCTTGACTTGAAGTGGCGAGACCTGGAATCGCGGTGACAAGCGGCAACGAATGGGGTAAACGCGGTGACTATGGGCGGAGAGAAGAGCGGAACGACTCGAAGGTAAGAAGGGATTTTGATGCGGTGGTGACTGACGGTCGATTTGGTGTTGGGTCTGAGGCGAGAGGGAGGACAAAATGAAGCGGTGGAGGCTGCAATTTAGGGGAACGGTGGCCAAGGATGCGGCTTCGGGTGGATTCAAGGTAGGAGGCCGAAATTGAGTGGGGCGAAGGCGATGGTGAGAGGTTTAAAGTGACAGCCATTATTTAGGTTTGGGGTAGAAACAAATTTTTGGGACCGTCTTTTTTTTTTCTTTTTGAATGGGAAAGTGAAGGAGTAGATAAAAGTTACAAAGGAGAAGTAATATAAATAGCTGGTGGAAGAAAAGATCGGACAAACAGTTATCAGCGGAAAAAGTGCATCGGACATTTACATTTTCAAACCGCACAACTTTCACCAAAATGTTTGATTTTTTTTATGAAATGAAACGTGGTGGAAACTTAACATGCACTGCAAATGAAAGGATGGGAGAAAGCGTATGGGATGGCTAAAACTGCACGGACTATGCATCCATTATGTCCACTCATCACTCATTATATATGGGAAAGATGAAACGACAAATGCCATTCGGTTTTCCAATTCACGAAGAAAGAATTTTGAAAGTGTAGTTACGTATGGAACATATGGAACAAATGGCTTGCATTTGGAGGGATCATCGAAAATGGAACTAACGTACATATATACAAAGGCTAACAATTGAAATAAAGTCGTTTTGGAAAATGAGGAGGCTTTGATATCATAACGCGTGAAGAAGCACTTGCATGAGAAGCATAAGTGTATGAGTTGGTGAAATGGAAACAAAATGTACACACGCATTATAACGTGGAAATGGAAACATTTATTTTGTGAAAGTGTCCACATTTGAAAACAAAATGATAAATGGATGGCTAATTAAAATAAAAGCATGGGTTTTGTAGACCCAAAATAACTAGAAATATGTGAGGGATCCGAATATGGACACTTCGAACTCAAATGACCTTATTTCAAAAATGAATTGTTCAAGCCTTTTAGCAATTTCAGCGCGAACCGGGCACCAAAACTGACAAATGAATATATATCCGTAATCAACTCGATGAGACGGTCGCAACGGTACAAAATTTGCAGTATCAGGAAGCTCCGTTCAAAAAGGCATTACGGACCCTTTTAAAAGGAAAAAGGGCAGGAGAAAACAATTAAACGAAGATCAAAACGTTCGAATTTTGAGAAACGAATTTCGCCGTCGTATTCGTGACAACGAATAGAATATTTTTCATGTTTGTCCAAACTGATTTTGGTGATATTTTACGGTTGCTAAAATTTGAACTGTTAGGTGCAGCTTTGCACTGAAAATGCACGAACGACAAACATTCAAATTTTTCAAAGAAATTAATTTCTATGCTATGTCTAGTTAGACGCATCTCAAATATAATTTTTTCGGATTTTTATTTTTATTTTACATTTTCATTTTTATTTGAGATATATCGGTTGCCGCTACCGTAAATAATCGTCAAAACTGATCCAAATGAAGTGACTAAAATTTGACGTTTTCAATATAAAATTATTTAAATCACTTCCAAAATAAAATAACAAAATATTAAAGATAAACATTTCATTATAAAGCAATTTCATGTTTTAATTTTCCAAAATAAATTCAAATTTAACTAAATAAACTCGATTTAATTTATATACTAAATAAGATCAAAATTGAAAATATTATTAAAATATATTCGTATCAAATCAATTCATTCGTTATATAAAAACCAAAATAAATTTAGTTTTTAATTCAAAATTAAAATAGTTATACAAACAAACTGAGTTCTAAACGAATAAAATAAAAAAAATCAAAATTTAAATTAAATAAACAAATAAAAATACACTTAAAATTCCGGGTTGTTACATTCTCCCCCACTTAAAACTTTTTGTCCCTGAAAAGGAACAAGGAAGGAAAATAGTAATTAAATAATTAATATATTTAAACAATAGTTCAAATTTATCTTCATATCCATATGTACTTTCAAAAATATAAATATTTAAATCAATGTTAAAATATTTATTAACATTTCAAAATAATTTTAAGTATTCACTCGACGTCTTGATTGGCTATGTATATCAATCCCACTTTCGAAACCCGAAAATAGATATCGATAATGTTGCGCAGTCATCACCATAATCATTTTCAAGCGACTAGAGTGTGACCCTATATCTATCAAATACATGTAGGATTTAACATATACGTTGATCAGACGTATACCTAAATCACTAAGTATTCGATAGGCCAATTTTAACGTTAGGTAAATACTCAAAACATCTTTCTATATTTAAACAGAATATATATCAAAATTTCCAAATCATATATTATAAATAATATATTTCAAATCATTAAAATTTTAAATAGGGAAAAAAATTATCTTCCCCCACACATTTATTTATTAAAATTCAACTTAAATCTATAATAAATATACGACAATATACATAATATTATTCTATAGTATACCAAAATATTTTCAAAACCAAGTTATCAATATTTAAACTTATAAAACTAGTTTAATTCCATAAGTTTAACATATATATATATATATATTACAAATTAAAATCTTAAAGTATAAACATCAAATCTTTTCATAATATATTAGTATTTCCAAAACATATAGATGTTTACCTATATAAAATCTTTCACAAATATATATATATATATATATCAAATTTTCAATATTATACTAAGGAAATTATATATTATAATACCTTTCAAACTACTTATTTCAAATCAATTTTTAATAAATACGAACTCGTTAGAAGACTTATATCCTCCTTCTACGTCTTGCTTTGTTATGGACAAGGAATAGTCATAGAATTCAAGTTGAAAGCTGAACGAACGAAAGAATCTAATCAAAGAGGATCGACGAAGGAAGATGGATTCAAACGGAAAGGAAATTCCAGAAGAAGATTTAAATATTAAACAAAATTTTATATACGGAAATATTTATTTTAAAACATTTAAAATCTCTTTCTTAATTTATTATGTTGAAGTTATATATAAATTTAATTGCAGGTTATTGGTTTGTTATTTAACATTTCAAAATACTTGATAATTCGAAGTTTAACAAGTTTACTGTCGTTCTTACAGACGTTATTTATACGCTGGCCAGGCGCATAACTAAAATCTTTAAGTACTAAATATCCTTGTTTCAACTCTCAGTGAAAATACTTAAAACATTTAAAATAGATATGGAAAATACTTCCCCCATGGATCACGATTACTCGGCGGTTGCGCTACTATCCCAGTAGAATCGCTTGTAACCGTATGTATCACACGCCTCGAATTTCGCCATGGTTGTTGCCATAGATCGCAGTTACGCGGTGGTTACGTCACTATCCCAGTGAAATCGCTTGTAACTGTAGGCATTGCACCCCCGAATTACGCTATGGCGTCTAGATCGCAGTTACGCGGCGGTTACGCCACTATCCCAGTTTAATTGCTTGTAACTGAAGGCATCTCGCCCCCCGAATTACGCTAGAATAGGTAAGTAATAATGATAATCAACGTGATCTCACCGAGTGAGATTCCAATATCGATGGATACTCCAATCGACGGAGCACCAACGTAGCTACGATTTCCGATTTTCGATGGACACTCTCGACGAGTGCTAACACAAACCCTCTCTCAGGAATTGCGATTTCGATGGAAGGTACGTCCCATATCTTTATTTCAAAAACATATATTATATATATAGAACTTCATTTCACGCTTCACACATATCATACTTATATAAATATCAATTTACATAAGATTTCATTTTCAACATCATGTTTCAAATATATCATTCTTATATAAATTCATTATATAAGGTTTCATTTTAAATCAATTACCTTCCAATCAATAGCTTCCGAGTTAATCATAATTCTGATATAAATCTTCCATATATATATATATATAAGGTTCAAAACTTCATATCAAATAATTCAAAATCAAAGATTCTCGAAATTCCGTTTCATTACAATTTAGTTTTGATTTTGCTATCAATTCGAATATTCAATATCATTCCAAATCTGGTTCATAATCCACAATCAATTCATTATTAGACTACACATTTGATTTGGGTTAAATATCACAATTTTCATTACTCAATTTGAATCTTTACATTCAATCATTTCGGATTTAAATTTCTCGAATCGAAAAAATATTTTTATCTCAAAGTAGCTAGATATGAAATAGTTTAAATAGTAGGGTTGAAATAAGAAAGTTTTTGGTAAAATAAGTTTGAGTAAATTAGATTTTTTGTGAAAATAGTTTAAATTATATTAGATGAATTTGATAAAATAGGTTTGAAATAAAAATAGATAGGATTTGGTCTAAAATAGTTTAAATAAATTAGATAGGTTTTATAAAATAAGTTTGAATGAAATAAATATGTTTTAATACATTATAGTTTACAAAATTTCTCAGAATCAAATAGATTGGTATAGAATAATTAAATAAGATAGACAAATTTAATTCAAATAAAACAATGGTAAAACATATAATAAAATTATTAATACTAATTTCAAGAATTATTCCAATCCTATCCCATTTTCCGAACCTTTCAAATTTTAGCTACCATCATTTCCAATATCGGAGTCAAACTTAAATTTTAACTTAAGATTCAATTTAAAACTTTTCAGTTTCAACCAAGTGTTCGATTTAGATCACGACTCAAATTTCTCATTCAATTTCTCATTCCATTTTGAATTATTCATTCTTCCATATTATTGATTTTTAACCAACTTCCGAATTCTAAATATCAAGTTCAATGTTTAAATCAATTATTCATAAGTAAATCTTAACTTTCTTTGATAGTTAATTATTATAATCCAAATTCACACTTCTTAAATTCAACATTCGAAGCTTTACGACATTCATTTCATAAAGTCCAAAATTCTTCCAACCTTAAGTACTAACTAAACAAAGCCTTGATATCATTTTAAATATGTACATAGGAGATTTAGGATTACCAAAAGGTAGCAATACAAAACAAATCTAACGATTAGGGTTCAGAATCATTGAGGACTATCTGCTTCTTGTCCGGTAATCCGCATCTTCGTCGAAATTCCTCCTCGGTGCGCACTATAATGGGTTCAGGTCACATTGCAGGGGAATTAGTACATTCCAAATCAATATGTCCCCAATCTCTACAATTCCAACAAAAGTATGTGGTGCCCCCATCATCATTTAATTTCTTAACACTTTTTGCTCCAGCTGGACGGAACACATGTAACACCCCGTATTTTCTGTGATCGTATAAGTAACAAATCAGAGAATAATTAATTTTTAAAATAAGAATCAAGGGAAACGGGTTGCGCCATTGCGTTCATCTCGAAATTCTGCTTGGAAACGAGTCCGAGTTTTCGAGAAACGGAGTCCGTATGAGGGAGATATGGCCCTTCGAAGTTTCAGAGAATTTCAGAATTGAAAACAGCTCGAAAATTCGAATTCAAATTCGAATTCAAAATCCCAGAACAGGCTGGGCGGGAAAATTCCCGCCCATGGACTAGGTCGACTTGGGGGTCGACCATAGTGTCGACCTCCCAGGGGCCAGGTCGACCATAGTGTCGACCTGGGGGTCGACCTGGCCAGACCAGGTCGACCATAGTGTCGACCTGGGGGTCGACCTGCTCCCGAAACCAAGTTTTTGAACCTGGTTCATTCTGATGTATCCGATTTCGTTTTCTGTCTAGATTCGTCTGCCTAATCCTATATAAACAGCCCCCTAGCCTCATTTTCTCTACACAATTTCATTCTGTCTATACTCCGTCTCTGTTCTAACTAAAAATAAAAAATGGCGTCGCTACTCTGCTGGAATCAAAACTTGGACTGATGCATCTTCTTCCAACCTGAATAGAATTAAAAGCTAAATCAAATCTCAAATCAAAGTTTAGAGCTACAACAACAAATAAAGGGGAGTAATTCAGCGTTTCTGCATCAACAACCGTTTAATATCCTTTCTTAAAACAAAGAAAGGCAAGTACAGTTATTTTTCGATATAAACTTTAGTTATAATTGTGACAAGATGGTAATTATGAATTTGAGGTTGTGTACGTGCTGTTCTGATCTATTTTATTCTGTATCTCTTTCTCCTTTCTGTTCTATAGCCAGGCTACCACGAGCTTGCGCCACATCTCATAAGAGATTAATGCACAAACGCTAAACTTTGGGACAAATAATGAGTGATGGCATAATTGGACATGGCTAATCTGTGACTGAAAGGACATATGTTGTAAACTAGATTTAGATCTATGCATATTCTGTGAATTGGAAGAAGAGGAACCATTGTATGTTAACATGTGACTTGAGACATTGGATATAACGCATATTTTGAATTAAGATCTGTTATAATTTAAAGTTCTAGATTGTTGGGCATATTGTTTATATAAAAATTCATGACTTGAGATAAAAAGAGAATATGACTTAGGTGTGAAGATCTATATTAAGATTTGATAACTATTAAATGTGAATAACAACTAAGTGGGAGATTTTTGAATATGTGACATGCATTGAAATCGATGGCTATATTTGGTATAATTTATAAGTGAATCTTTTGTACTAGGCAAGTTTAACTAAATTTGGGACATGTGTTATATGGTAAATTATGACCATAATCTATGCCATGTAAATTCAATGCAAACGTGGGGTATACGATCATATTGTGAATCATTACAACTATTTAGGCATGCAAACTTAGGCCAAATTTACAATTAGGCAAGATATGTCTATGAAACTTTAAGGAATGATTAAATCTGTTATATTGCCTAATCTGCTAGTTATGTTATATTGCCTAATCTGCTAGTTCTGTTATATTGCCTAATCTGCTAGTTCTGTTATATTTCCTAATCTGTTAATTAAGTTAAATTGCCTTATCTGCTAAATCTGCTAAATCGCCTAATCTCCAAGATCTGTTATCTGTTTAATCTGTTGAATGGCGTAATCTGTTGGAACTGAAATGCTGAAATTTGAAGTATGTAAATCTGTAGACTCAATTTAAAATTGAGCAAAACTTATTAATAGAATCTCGAATAATCTGCTGTAACTTGTACAGAAGTTAATTTTTTAAATTAGTATAATTAGTCTGATATTAGCATAGTCTGTAAATGAATGCATTGGCTAAACATGAAACATGGCTAACTCGAGGTTAGAATGAGTTTGCGGCGTAATCCTACCCGGAACCGCCCAGCACATCCAGTGATCGCAAACAATAGGTTCTAATGTGAGAAGTTAGTCATAACGTGCTTGAAACCCGAGGTTAGACTCAGTTTGCGGCAGAAATCTGCCCGGAACCAACCGGCCTAACCAGTGGCCGCAAACTGTCAGTCTAATGTGAGAGGTCTGCGCATTAATTAATACAAATCTAAGATAAATATGATGTCTAAAACGTGTTGGGTGGATAGGGTTGAACCAATTGGATTAATGAATTTAACAAACCCGTTTCGAGAATCTGTAGGCCCAATTACAAAGTTAGACAAATCTGTAAATCTGTTAAATCCGTATATCTGATCCGTTAGTCTGAAAACTTGTCTGATATGTGAATTAGTTGATCTGAATTCTGTATGTCTGAACTTGTAAACAAGTTAATCTGAAAACTGTTAGTCTGGGGACACAAGGTTAGGAGGGAAATTACTTGTGTCATTTGTTGTTTGGGACCCATATTAGTCAGTAACCCTTTCTAGTATCAAAACTTTGACCCAACAGTAGGTAGGGTCCGGGCACGTTTACTGAACTAATTATAAGCGGTTCATTCTGATAATGGCGAGGGGTGTTGATGGTGCGTTCCAACCGGGTCATGTGCGTGCATGGATCCCGGTCTGCCTCTGAGGATGTAAGACGCCGTGACATCTGTAAATAGGTCTGTGTCATTTAAAGGTTGCCACTTTGGGGAGTGATACACCCTTTGTGGGGCTGGCACAGGGTATTTATGTATTAGGGAGCCGATCGTTTGGGGTAGGGTTTTAGGGTACACTTAGTCCTGTCTGTTTCTGTTGGTACCGTTTGTTTTTGTTGGGTGGTAATACCTGTCTGTTTCTGCGTGGTACCGTCTGTTCGGGTGGTAAAGGCCCATTTACTAGTGTACACCTAATTCTACATTCTGTCTCCGTAGGGATTAATCTGTTTATGTTTCTGTACCTTCTGTTCGGGTGGTAAAGGCCCATTATTAGCATTCTATTTCTGTCTGTTTCTATTGGGGTGGTAAAGGCCCATTACTAGCATTCTCTTCTGTGGAAATTATTCTGTTCCTGTTTCTATTTCAGTTTAGACATTGGGATGACACCTAATCCTGTTATACTAGTATTATTGCAGAGAGGTGAAAAGTAGTAGCTCACATCATTCTGTTCTTTTCTGTTTAACCTAAGTATATCTGCTACTCCTGTTACTGTTATCTCGTATCCAGTTTTATTTTCATGCCATAAATATTGTTATCTTTTCATATGCTGAAAGTCACTGGACTTGCCAGACTTTATGTCTGACCTTGCTTGTTTTCGCCCCTTTTTCTTCCGTTCCCCCCCCCCCCAGGTTTGTAGGGTGGAAATCTAGAAGCTTGAATCAGATCTTCTCTGCTTGAAGTATCGTATGGCTTTGGCATGGCAGTTTATGTTGGGGATTATGATTTTCTGAAGGCTTTTGTACAAGACTGATATTTTGTACCTGAATTCTGATATTGTGATTTGAAAGGATGTAACCAAACTTACTTCGGTTTCTGTTGTAATAAAGCTATAAATTTTTCAAGTACTGTTTTATCTGTCTTGTAAGTTTATGTTCTGTCTACTAAAACGCTCCATCAAAGTTAAGGCATTCCCTTTGTGAGTGACCTTAACGGAGGTGGGGTGTTACACTTGGTATCAGAGCCGAAGGTTACCAGATTGGGTAAAGTTTTTGAAAACTATTTTCAAAAAGGTTTTGAAAGGAAATATTTTCAAAAATAAAGCTTATTTTGAAAAACATAATCCCAGAAAGCCATATATCTATCTTTTCAGTTCTCCGTTTTGAATCCTTTTTCTTTCGTTTCAGCATGTCTGGGAATCTTAACCTTCCAGAGGGGGTGCCAATACCTGGCTGGTTCAGGAGGTAATTAGAGGCTAGGGCCAACGGTACAGGCCCAACAGATATTCCTCCCCCAGTGGCAGCGGTACCTCCTCCTCCTCCTCCTCGTGGAAATGCTTTCGCAAAGACGTGTAGAGACTTCAAGGCTATGGGTGGAAAAGACTTCTGTGGAACTGAATCCTTCATGGCAGCAAGGAACTGGCTGAAGGAGACCGAAGATTTGTTCGTCATTTTCGAGGTAGACGATAGGCAGAAGGTACAATTGGTGGTATGGTTACTCAAGGACGAAGCTTCCTATTGGTGGGAAGTCACTAACGCCGAGAGGCCAGTTGAAACATGGATGGATTTCAGAACAAGGTTTGAGACGAAATTCCTCTCGCAAGCTGAACGAAGTCTACAATTGGAAAAGTTCTTATCTCTTAAGCAAGGAAGTATGACGGTCAAGGAATACGTAAACCAGTTTAACCAACTGGCTAGGTTCGGACTGGATTTGGTCAACACTCAGCATAAAAAGGCTCTCCGCTTTGTTAAAGGATTGAACGAGCCACTGCATAGTCTAGCCATGACCCATGTACCCATGGGAGCAACTTACGAGAGATTGGTGGACATGGCACTACTGCACGAGGAAGACAAGGGCAAGGAAGAGGCAAAGAAGGAAGAACCACAGAACAAGAAAGCCTGGCCCAAAAAGGAAACACAAAAGAAGATTGAGAAGTCTGAAGATAAGAAGGAGAAAAAGTGCTTTACCTGTGGAAGCTCGACTCATCTGAACAAGGATTGCAGAAAAAGGAAGGGCACTTGCTTCAACTGTGGTGAGATGGGACACTTCACTAGGGACTGCCCGAAAAAAGAGGGCAAGGGCAGAGGGCAGGACCAACTTCTGGAGGGCAGGCGAACACTCTCGAGGCCCATGGATAGGATAGAATTAGGAAAACTTTCTGTGGGAGGTTTAATTTCTTTATCTGATTGTTGAGTTGACACTCTTTCTGATTCTGGCATTTTGATTCTGTAACCGATACTCTGCACTTTAATACTAGTATTGTTTCTGATTCCACTGCAGGCTCAAACCCATAAGGGTTATGACTCATCTTCTTGTGATAGATTGGGGTTTGAGAGATATCTGTGTTAGGCGTCAAGTAGGACGCATACATTCTGAGTTTTATCATGCTTAGTTTCCTAAGAATCATTTGGTGATCGGATCTATACCAGTAGTCTGTAAGTATCTGAATATTTCTGATAAGATTAAGATTTCTAGTTTTGACATTGTCTAAAGAGGGTAATCCTATGGGTGTCAATCTGATGTTGATTTCGGTCTTCGGGGTTGATACTTAGGGGAATTATTTTCTCAACCAAGGTCTAATGGGAACCAAGTTTTTATTTTATCTGTGCTCGCTTCCATCATTCGACTATATCCTATCGATCGAATCGTCAAACTTTAGGTAGAAACCAATGGGTGTAAACATGTGTTTGAGACATGTTATGTTTGATGGTTGCAAGTGGATGCAAGTGATTGCTAGTGGTTGCTCGTGGATGCATATACACACACTAGGCACTAGATCGGCTCGGAAACACTCTCATACTGCATATGGATGTGTGAGCATTTTCTATTTCTGTGGATGCAAAATGATTGACTCATCACATGGATGTTGCATATGAATGAATGGTTGTCACTCATATAAGAATGATATGTATCAAATAGGAAAATAGCATACATGTTGGACTCATGGCACTGACATAATTCGCATTAAGGAGGTCAACTGAATCAGTGGACCGCCTGATCTTTGCATTAGATAAGGAACATATACACACACTTTTGCATATGTTCATAAAACATTAGAAGTTTTCTAAGGACAATGGATGCATGTGGATGATGGTTGAGTAGATGGATGACTGGATGGTAGGACGCATTCTTCTTAACTTGAAGATTTCGGGGATGAAATCCTTTAAGGGGGGAGAATGTAACACCCCATATTTTCTGTGATCGTATAAGTAACAAATCAGAGAATAATTAATTTTTAAAATAAAAATCAAGGGAAACGGGTTACGCCATTGCGTTCGTCTTGAAATTCTGCTTGGAAACGAGTCCGAGTTTTCGAGAAACGGAGTCCGTATGAGGGAGATATGGCCCTACGAAGTTTCAGAGAATTTCATAATCGAAATCAGCTCGAAAATTCGAATTCAAATTTGAATTCAAAATCCCAGAACAGGCTGGGAGGGGAAATTCCCGCCCATGGACTAGGTCGACCTGGGGGTCGACCATAGTGTCGACCTCCCAAGGGCCAGGTCGACCATAGTGTCGACCTGGGGGTCGACCTGGCCAGACCAGGTCGACCATGGTGTCGACCTGGGGGTCGACCTGCTCTCAAAACCATGTTTTTGAACCTGGTTCATTCTGATGTATCCGGTCTCGTTTTCTGTCTAGATTCGTCCGCCTAATCCTATATAAACAGCCCCCTAGCCTCATTTTCTCTACACAATTTCATTCTGTCTATACCCCGTCTCTGTTCTAACTAAAAATAAAAAATGGCGTTGCTACTCTGCTGGAATCAAAACTTGGACTGATGCATCTTCTTCCAACCTGAATAGAATTAAAAGCTAAATCAAATCTCAAATCAAAGTTTAGAGCTACAACAACAATTAAAGAGGAGTAATTCAGCATTTCTGCATCAACAACCATTTATTATCCTTTCTTAAAACCAAGAAAGGCAAGTACAGTTATTTTCCGATATAAACTTTAGTTATAATTGTGACATGATGGTAATTCTGAATTTAAGGTTGTGTACGTTCTGTTCTGATCTATTTTATTCTATATCTCTTTCTCCTTTCTGTTCTATAGCCAGGCTACCACGAGCCTGCGCCACATCTCATAAGAGATTAACGCACAAACACTAAACTTTGGGACAAATAATGAATGATGGAATAATTGGACATGGCTAATCTGTGACTGAAAGGACATATGTTGTAAACTAGATTTAGATATATGCATATTCTGTGAATTGGAAGAAGAGGAACCATTGTATGTTAACATGTGACTTGAGACATTGGATATAACGCATATTTTGAATTAAGATCTGTTATAATTTAAAGTTCTAGATTGTTGGGCATATTGTTTATATAAAAATTCATGACTTGAGATAAAAATAGAATATGACTTAGGTGTGAAGATCTATATTAAGATTTGATAACTATTAAATGTGAATAACACCTAAGTGGGAAATTTTTGAATATGTGACATGCATTGAAATTGATGGCTATATTTGGTATAATTTATATGTGAATCTTTTGTACTAGGAAAGTTTAACTAAATTTGGGACATGTGTTATATGGTAAATTATGACCATAATCTGTGCCATGTAAATTCAATGCAAACGTGGGGTATATGATCATATTGTGAATCATGACAACTATTTAGGCATGCAAACTTAGGCCAAATTTACAATTAGGCAAGATATGTCTATGAAACTTTAAGGAATGATTAAATATGTTATATTGCCTAATCTGCTAGTTCTGTTATATTGCCTAATCTGCTAGTTCTATTATATTGCCTAATCTGCTAGTTCTGTTATATTGCCTAATCTGTTAATTAAGTTAAATTGCCTTATCTACTAAATCGCCTAATCTGCAAGATTTGTTATCTATTTAATCTGTTGAATGGCGTAATCTGTTGGAATTGAAATGCTAAAATTTGAAGTATGTAAATATGTAGACTCAATTTAAAATTGAGCAAAACTTGTTAATAGAATCTCGAATAATCTGATGTAACTTGTACAGAAGTTAATTTGTTAAATTAGCATAATTAGTCTGATATTAGCATAGTCTGTGAATGAATGCATTGGGTAAACATGAAACATGGCTAACTCGAGGTTAGAATGAGTTTGCGGCGTAATCCTGCCCGGAACCGCCCGACACATCCAGTGGTCGCAAAAAATAGGTTCTAATGTGAGAAGTTAGTCATAACGTGCTTGAAACCCGAGGTTAGACTCAATTTGCGGCAGAAATATGCCCGAAACCAACCGCCCTAACCAGTGGCCGCAAACTGTCAGTCTAATGTGAGAGGTCTGCGCATTAATTAATACAAATCTAAGATAAATATGATGTCTAAAACGTGTTGGGTGGATAGGGTTGAAACAATTGGATTAATGGATTTAACAAACCCGTTTCGGGAATCTGTAGGCCCAATTACAAAGTTAGACAAATCTGTAAATTTGTTAAATCCGTATATCTGATCCGTTAGTCTGAAAACTTGTCTGATATGTGAATTAGTTGATCTGTATTCTGTATGTCTGAACTTGTAAACAAGTTAATCTGAAAACTGTTAGTCTGGGGACACAAGGTTAGGAGGGAAATTACTTGTGTCATCTGTTGTTTGGGACCCATATTAGTCAGTAACCCTTTCTGGTATCAAAACTTTGACCCAACAGTAGGTAGGGTCCGGGCACGCTTACTGAACTAATTATAAGCGGTTCATTCTGATAATGGCGAGGGGTGTTGAAGGTGCGTTCCAACCGGGTCATGTGCGTGCATGGATCCCGGTCTGCCACTGAGGATGTAAGACGCCGTGACATCTGTAAATAGGTCACTTTGGGGAGTGATACACCCTTTGTGGGGCTGGCACAGGGTATTTATGTATTAGGGAGCCGATCGTTTGGGGTAGGGTTTTAGGGTACACTTAGTCCTATCTGTTTCTATTGGTACCGTCTGTTTCTGTTGGGTGGTAACACCTGTCTGTTTCTGCGTGGTACCGTCTGTTCGGGTGGTAAAGGCCCATTTACTAGTGTACACCTAATTCTACATTCTATCTCCGTAGGGATTAATCTGTTTCTGTTTTTGTACCTTCTGTTCGGGTGGTAAAGGCCCATTATTAGCATTCTATTTCTGTCTGTTTCTGTTGGGGTGGTAAAGCCCATTACTAGCATTCTCTTCTGTGGAAATTATTCTGTTCCTGTTTCTGTTTCAGTTTAGACATTGGGATGACACCTAATCGTATTATACTAGTATTAGTGCAGAGAGGTGAAAAGTAGTAGCTCACATCATTCTGTTCTTTTTCTGTTTAACCTAAGTATATCTGCTACTCCTGTTACTATTATCTCGTATCCAGTTTTATTTTCATGTCATAATTATTATTATCTGTTCATATGCTGAAAGTCACTGGACTTGCCAGACTTTATGTCTGACCTTGCTTGTTTTCACCCCTTTTTCTTCCGTTTCCCCCCCCCCCCCCCAGGTTTGTAGGGTGGAAATCTAGGAGCTTGAATCGGATCTTCTCTGCTTGAAGTATCGTATGGCTTTGGCATGGCAGTTTATGTTGGGGATTATGATTTTAAAAACTATGCATTCTGAAGACTTTTGTACAAGATTGATATTTTGTACCTGACTTCTGATATTGTGATTTGAAAGGATGTAACCAAACTTACTTCGGTTTCTGTTGTAATAAAGCTATAAATTTTTCAAGTACTGTTTTATCTATCTTGTAAGTTTCTGTTCTGTCTACTAAAACGCTCCATCAAAGTTAAGGCATTCCCTTTGTGAGTGACCTTAACGGAGGTGGGGTGTTACAACACAGCTTGCCTTCCACACTGCCTCTCAGTACAGTTTCGAGCTATATGCCTAGTTTGGCGACAATGATAATAGATTGTAGATCGATCAACGGGTAAATCGAGTGCTTGTTTCTTCATTTTTACCTCAGGACAATGGTTAAGGAAATGCCCTTCCTTTTGACACTTAAAGCAAACAATCTCGAAGCGGGCATAACGATCTTTCACATTCCTTCTCTTTCCTCGGCACATGGCAGCGTAGTGCCCCTTCTTATGACATCGATAACATACAACGTTATCATATGGACCAGGCTCTTGTCTCTCCTTAATTATCCTTTCAATTTCCTCAAATGCCTCATTTGCCTCTCTACGAGAAATTTCCTTCGTTCCCGACGTGCCGCCTTATGTGCTTCAGTTCTTGCCATTTCAATTATAGCGACGATTTATCACAATTTACTATCAAAATTCGGAGTCCTCATTAGTTTGCATTTAACTTAGATAAATTTAACCAAATATGTTATTCCAATTTTAGTGGTTTAACAATTTCACTTATTAATCTATTTATTAATTAGCATCATCAACTTATCAACTTAGTTATCATTACATCTTTATTAGTTGATATTCCCAAAACTTAACAAATCGTCTTACCCCGTCATTTCTCTTACAATAGGAATTTCCAAAGTAACTAATTCAAATCAATTTAATTTATTTATTTACATATTCTCCACCAACCACGACAACTCGAAGATGGGTTTCAAATGGAATCAAGTTTCAGATCTAAAGGAACCTTAACGAAGAAAACTGTCAATTTAACGGATTCTAAGAGTGGAGTTTCAAAATGATTTAAAATTCCAAAATACCTTATATTTCAAAATAATTTTTATTTCAAAATACTTTATTT
Organism: Allium sativum; assembly: GCA_030737875.1. Classification (NCBI taxonomy): domain Eukaryota; kingdom Viridiplantae; phylum Streptophyta; class Magnoliopsida; order Asparagales; family Amaryllidaceae; genus Allium; species Allium sativum. Next base: position 462,056,972 of record CM060920.1, read on the forward strand.
TCCAAAATAATTTATGTTCTCAAAATACGATCTCTCTACAGTGATTCCTATATCGATTCCACTCATTCTAGGATATTGCTATCCTATCTCTAATGAGCTTTTAAACCCCATAAGTTAAGCTCTGTATAACCAAAGCTCTGATACCAACTATAGCGACCCACCTTTTTGACCGTTCTGAATTGGTAATTAAACCAACTCAGAAAATTCAAAACGATGGGCAGTTATTTTAGCTTACGAAGTTTAAACAGAACAGACACACAGCATCACATAATACAAAAATTACAGTGGGATAAATTTTATTCATATATCATAGTTTTACAAAACATTTTTATATAGCAGAAGATATAAAAAATATGTACATGAACTTTAAAAATTAAAGTTTTACGGTTTTTTCAGGCCTTGCACGTGCATAAGCATCTTGCGTCTTTGCGTTCCTCTCCAATTTGCGAGCTCAAATCTCTAAATCTGGAACACTTAGGACCTGACCCGAGCATTCCATGCAAAATACACAAAACACCCGGGTCAGGATTAAACTTATTTCAAGTTAGCACACTTCGATATACACATAAATATAATCAGTTTAATCCTAGCAATTTACTAAATAACCCAAGTATGTTAACCATGCGAACTACCGAATAAAGATTAGCCAAATTTAACATTAAGTACATAGCATGACAACAACGTATGCATGAACCGAAATAAGGCAACAATTTCATAAAGGCAACAAGGCATATAGGTGACGATATATGTGTATTTCATTTTTGCATGAATGCATGTACTCAAACATGTATTGTCAAGTCAAAAGAATGGATTGCATCCATAACAAAGGCTACTGCATACATACGGCAACAAGATTTTGAAACTAACAGTGAGTCATAAGGACATGAAATGGTATGCATGGGACAAGTTGCCAAGAGACTCAACATACAAGTCTTATAGACAATTCATTACACAAATAAGTTTGCAAAATAAAAGAGGATTTAGGTCATTAAATATAGATCCATCCCCAAGTAAAACTGGAAGAACAAGACATGCATACTTATACATGGCAACAGAGGGAGCATGTATGTTTATTTGTACCGTGCTAACCGATATTAAGTGAATGATTTTTTTTCTTTTCAAGGACATGCTACACCCTGGTTACATAATGCTTTTGATATAAAACATAATGTAGGTCCCAAGTTTCAAATAGCAAATACCTTAGTTTTTTTTTAGCTCAGGTGTCGTAACAAATTAAAGCATGTATGCAATGACAGGTGGGTTTTAAAATATATACATGCATCGTATAACTTATACAACCAAGTAAATCGTATATAAGGATAAAAATCATCTAATCAACCACTGAAAATTGGTTCCAACATAAATCTTTAAAACTCAGGAAGGCTTAAATTTAAAAAAATCAAAGAGGTGAATTTGAGGGTTCTCAGTTTCAAAATGTATAAATGCCATTCCCAAGGTGGTGTCGGCCGTATGCAATTTAAGTAAGGAAAGATTCATGCATAACATCAGGTTAGTCCAACTGTCATAAAAAACATCCAAACCAAATCCAACCATTCCCATATCTATAACCATCCCACTCTTTTCTCATTTCCTGTTAAACCCATGTATATGACTATGTGGTCTAAAATCAACGTACATGTAAGTTTGCCATCAAATTTCGAAATAGATAAGAATAACCAGGAACTAACAGTAAAACATTTCAAGCCCAAGATGCGGTACTTCAAATACAAAGAAATGTAACATGCAAAGCAACAAAGTGCAACCAAGGCGTGGAGCGATTGACTAGACAGTCGACAAGATGATTCGACCCAGTAGACAATCACCTCAAACTGATCATATTTAGTGAAACGAAGCAATGAACTTGTAATAATTTTAACCGTAAGAAAACTTACATTTCGCTGTGGTGACGGATGAGCGGAGATGAAGCAGTGGACAGAGGCAACGAATGGAAGGAGCTAACGATTTCTGGCCTTAAAGGTGGTTGTTGCGGTGTTATAGTGGTGCACCGGAGCTTGCCGAGGAGGTGTTGGTCAGTGCAACATTGGCCGATTGCGGTGGAGGTACGGCTGCAAGTGGTGGGTGAAATGGAGCCCATTCTTCTTTTTATTTGTAGGCTTCAGACTTGGGTTCCATTCGAACTCGAGTTAAGCTCTTGGCTTGAAGTGGTGAGACCTGGAATCGTGGTGACAAGCGACAACGAAGGGGGAAAATGTGGTGACTATGGGCGGAGAGAAGAGCAGAACGACTCGAAGGTATGAAGGGATTTTGATGCGGTGGTGACTGACAGTCGATTTGGTGTTGGGTCTGGACGAGAGGGAGGACGAAATGAAGCGGTGGAGGCTGCAATTTAGGGGAACGGTGGCCAAGGATGCGGCTTCGGGTGGATTCGAGGTAGGAGGCCGAAATTGAGTGGGGCGAAGGAGACGGTGAGAGGTTTAATTTAAAAGCCATTATTTAGGTTTGGGGTAGAAACAAATTTTTGGGACCATCCATTTTTTTTCTTTTTGAATGGGAAAGTGAAGGAGTAGGTAAAAGTTACAAAGGAGAAGTAATATAAATAGCTGGTGGAAGAAAAGTTCGGACAAACAGTTATCGATGGAAAAAGTGCATCAGACATTTACATTTTCAAACCGCACAACTTTCACCAAAATGTTTGATTTTTTTTTATGAAATGAAACCAGCATTGGAAATGAAACGTGGTGGAAACTTAACATGCGTTGCAAATGAAAGGATGGGAGAAAGCGTATGGGATGGCTAAAACTGCATGGACTATGCGTCCATTATGTCCACTCATCACTCATTATATATGGGAAAGATGAAATGGCAAATGCCATTCGGTTTTCCAATTCACGAAGAAAGAATTTTGAAAGTGTAGTTACGTATGGAACGTATGGAACAAATGGCTTGCATTTGGAGGGATCATCGAAAATGGAACTAACGTACATATATACAAAGGCTAACAATTGAAATAAAGTGGGTTTTGGAAAATGAGGAGGCTTTGATATCATAACACATGAAGAAGCACTTGCGTGAGAAGCATAAGTGAATGAGTTGGTGAAATGGAAACAAAATGTATACACGCATTATAACATGGAAATGGAAACATTTCTTGTGTAAAAGTGTCCACATTTGAAAATAAAATGATAAATGGATGGCTAATTAAAAAAAAAGCATAGGTTTTGCAGACCTAAAATAATTAGAAATATGTGAGGGATCCGAATATGGACACTTCGAACTCAAATGACCTTATTTCAAAACTGAATTGTGCAAGCCTTTTAGCAATTTCAGCGCGAACCGGGCACCAAAACTGACAAATGAATATATATCGGTAATCAGCTCGATGAGACAGTCGCAATGGTAAAAAATTTGCAGTATTAGGATGCTCCTTCAAAAAGGCATTACGGACCCTTTTAAAAGGAAAAAGGGCAGGAGAAAACAATTAAACGAAGATCAAAACGTCCGAATTTTGAGAAACGAATTTCGCCGTCTTATTCGTGACAACAAATAGAATATTTTTCATGTTTGTCCGAACTGATTTCAGAGATATTTTACGGTTGCTAAAATTTGAACTATTAGGTGCAGCTTTGCACTGAAAATGCGCGAACGACAAACATTCAAATTTTTCAATGAAATTAATTTCTACGCTATGTCTGGTTAGATGCATCTCAAATATAATTTTTTCAGATTTTTATTTTACATTTTCATTTTTATTTGAGATATATCGGTTGCCGCTACTGCAAATAATCGTCAAAACCGATCTAAACGAAGTGACTAAAATTTGACGTTTTCAATATAAAATTATTTAAATCACTTCCTAAACAAAATAACAAAATATTAAAGATAAACAATTCATTACAAAGAAATTTCATGTTTTAATTTTCCAAAATAAATTCAAATTTTACTAAATAAACTCGATTTAATTTATAGACTATATAAGATCGAAATTGAAAATAATATTAAAATATATTTGTATCTAATCAATTCATTCGTTATATAAAAACCAAAATAAATTTAGTTTTTAATTCAAAATTAAAATAGTTATACAAACAAATTGAGTTCTAAACGAATAAAATAAAAAAATCAAAATTTAAATTAAATAAAAAAATAAAAATACACTTAAAATTTCGGCTTGTTACAAGACCCAGGCAAGATCACAGCCATCAGAGATTGGAAGCAGCCCAGCACTCCTACAGATGTCAGAATGTTTCTAGGATTGGCTGGCTATTATCGAAAATTCGTTAAATATTTTTCGAAGCTATCTTGTCCATTGACGAAGCTTACAAAGAAACATACAAAGTTTAATTGGACACCTGAATGTAAGGCAGCTTTCCAAGAGCTGAAATTGAGGTTGACCACTGCTCTAGTATTGACCATTATTGATGGCAATCAAGATTTGACAGTCTATACTGATGCTTCTATTGAAGGTGTTGGTGCGGTATTGATGCAAAGAGGCAAAGTGGTTGCTTATGCTAGCCATCAGTTAAAGCCGCATGAGAAGAGATATCCTACTCATGATCTTGAGTTGTTAGCCATCGTGTTTGCTTTGAAGATATGGAGGCATTATCTTTTGAGTGAGAAGTTCGAATTATATACAGATCATAAATCATTGACGTATCGTTCACCCAAAAGGACTTGAATTTGAGGCAACAGCGTTGGTTAGAATTTCTTGCGGCATACGATCTGGACATCTTGTATACTCCAGGGAAATCCAATGTTATGGTAGATGCATTCAGCATGAAGAATGCGATCATCGCCAATCTTATCATTACGCCTTAATTAATTGATAAGATCTCTGCTCTTCAAAAAGACGATAAGTTTATTCAAATGGTTAGCGAGCGAGTTTGAAAGGGTGAAGCTTCAAGCTTCCGAATTGATAGCAGGGAACTCTTAGATTGCAAGGGCGAATCTATGTGCCGGATATTCCCGAGCTCAAAAGAGAGGTAATGGATGAATGTCACAAATCTAAACTTAACATCCATCCAGGAGTAAGTAAGATGTATCATGATCTTAAGCGCACATTCTGGTGGAAGGCGATGAAAAGAGACATTTCCATATATGTTAGCAGGTGTTCTACTTGCCAACAGGTCAAAAGCAATCAACAGAAGCTCGCAGGATTGTTGCAACCACTAGAGGTTCCAAATTGGAAGTGAGATCAAATTTCTATGGATTTCATTGATGGTTTGCCCCGAACCAGGAAAGGCAATGACAATATATGGGTGATCGTAGATCGTTTCATGAAAACCACCCATTTTATTCCTGACCGATCTAATAGAACAGCTCGAAGTCTGGCACAGCTTTATTTCAGAGAAATTGTCAGATTACATGGAGTTCTCAGTAGCATTGTTAGTGATCGTGATCCGATATTCGCTAGTAAATTCTGGAAAGCATTCCAAGAGGAGCTGGGGATAAAGTTAAATCTGAGCACCGCTTATCATCCTCAAACAGATGGCCAGACTGAGAGGGTGAATCGTATACTAGAAGACTTGTTGCGGGCATGCATTCTTGATTTTGGCGGGTCATGGGAAGATCACTTGCATTTGGTCGAGTTTTCATATAATAACAGTTACCAAGCGAGCTTACAAATGTCGTCATTCGAAGCATTATATGGCAGGCCATGTAGATCTTCCGCATGTTGGGTAGAGCCAGGAAATCGACTAGTATTGGGTCCCGACATGATTCGTGAAGCGTCGGATAAAGTCTATTTCATTAAGAAGCGGCTTCAGACAGCTCAGAGCCGACAGAAGAGCTTGGAAGATTCAATAAGAAGGGATTTAGAATTTTCTGTTGGTGATTATGTGTACTTGAGGGTTTCCCCATTGAGAGGAGTAGTTCGTTTTGGGAAGACAGGGAAGTTGGCACCTAGATTCATTGGTCCATTTCCTATTCTCGAAAGAATTGGAACTCTTGCTTACAGGGTTCAGTTTCCTGACGGGTTGCCAGAGGTACATGATGTATTTCAGGAGTCTCAACTTCGAAAGCATGTACATAATCCAGACTTGATTGTGGAGGAAGCAACACAGCAAGATTTGGAGATTAACCCCGAGCTTAGCAGTAAGAAGGGAGCCAGTGAAAATTGTTGGCAAAGAGACCAGCGTTCTAAGGAACAAGAGAATCCACTTAGTCAAAGTGCAGTGGAGCGAAGATCCTAGCTAGAGACTGTACATAGGAGACCGAGGACTGCATCAAACAGGCTTATCCCAAGTGCAGAGTGGACATCTCCGAGTAGCTCTTGTGTTGAAGTACATTTACAATATTTTGCATTTTCCGTTTTGTTTCCTACTTTGCTATTGTTTCCTTTTCGGGGACGAAAAGTTTTTAAGTGGCGGGAGAATGTAACAACCCGGAAATCATAACTAATTTAAAAATTTTATTTTAAGAAATTTTGACAAAAAATGTGTCAGAATTTGAAATTTCCATTTTTTAAATAATAATAAAGCTATTAAAAATAGTCATTTTACAAACGACCTCCGTTTTCGACTGACCACTTTTTTTGGATTTGGAATGTCAAATTATTGCTAGGTTTAAATTTCCATAATTTTTGGAATTAGTATGTGAGCGTGGTAAATTAAAATGTGTTCATTAATTTCTGTTGAATTGGATCGACCGTTAAAAAGGCCATTTTTCAAACGGTCTCCAAATTCGATGAAGTTTATTTTTTTAGGACCGTATCCTCAGGACATAGCTAGATTTATTTTTCGGGAATTTTTGGAGTCAGTATGTGGCTCCGGTAAATTAAAATGTATAATCAAAATAAATAATTAAATAGTTTATATTTTAATTTAAAGAAAAGTGGGATGAAACGATCAAATGGGCTGACGAGACCTAGTCCACTGTGTCCGGAATAGGGGTATTTGGCTAGGGGCAACATTCGTTGGGCTGGATTTGGAGTTATTAGGAATTAACGAGTTTTTTTGTAAATTAGAGAATTTAATAATATTATATTATAAATATCGATTAACTAAAACCCTAACTCAGAAATAAAGCCGCCGCCTTCTTCATTTCCAATGGCCAGAAACCTCTGATCCTTCCTCCATTAAAATCACTTCATCCATTCTGTGAAATCCCTACCTCCTTTTGACAATATTGTAGTACTTCTCATCCTCTCCACATCTGTACGAACAACACCCTCTACTATCACTTATTTCGATCGAACCAGCCTCCTGAAGCACCGTCGTTCTCGTCGCCGCCCTGCCCCTAGCCGACATCGAACTCCACCAGACCACCACCGAAGCGTGCGACGTTCCTCCCTCTCCGGCGTGAGGTTGTCGGATTGTCGCGAAGTCGAGTAGTTGGATTGCAAAAGCTTGACCTAGTCTAGAACGAATAGGAAAAACGTGCGGCTTGGTTTCTAATTGAAGAAGAAAGGTGATATTTTTATTTTTATTATTTAATTAATTTAATCTAAAATATTATCAACATAGTAAAATTCGTAACTTGCCCATATGCTATCGGAATCGCATGAAACAGGAATCGTTTGGATCATGGTGGAGTCTACTTCGTTTTACAAGCGACCAGAGAATTTAGATCGATCTAAAATTTTCAAGGAATTCCAAAGCACTGTGAGATTTCTTATTTAAAAATTAAAATTAAAAAAATTGTTATTGTGTTGGAAATTTTTATTTATGCACTGTTAAGATTCATATTGTTTGTTGTACGTGATTTGAATTGGTTGATGTTGTTTGTGGTGATCCGATGGATTTAATTGAATATAATGGAATTGTTCAAAATTGTTATACAAATAAAAATTCCTTTTTATTTTTCATGTTAAATATAGAAATTGTTATACAAATAAAATTTCCTTTTTTATTTGTCATGTTAAATATAGAAGTTGTTATACAAATGAAAATTCCTTTTTTATTTTTCCTGTTAAATATAGAAGTTGTTATACAAATAAAAATTCCTTTTTATTTGTCATGTTAAATATAGAAGTTGTCAAACAAATAAAAAATTCCTTTTTTATTTTTCATGTTAAATATAGAAGTTATTATACAAATAAAAATTCCTTTTTATTTGTCATGTTAAATATAGAAATTGTTATACAACTAAAAAATTCCTTTTTTATTTGTCATGTTAAATACAGAAGTTGTTATACAAATAAAAATGTGAATATTAGGCACACATCCCTAAAACGAAACTTAATTAGGCTCACATCCGGTCATAAACTTATTGTAAATTTAGTCCCTATTTTTCGAAAACATATAAAAACATACAAAAAAAATATAAAAAAATCATGTAAATTCGTAATTAATTAAATCAAATAATCGTGAAAAAAATCAGACCAAAAAAACATCAAAAACAACGTCGAAATCACGAAATACAGAAAATCAACGAAATGCAGTAAATTGCATCAAAACATGCATATAAATCGATTAGTTGCATACATGTGTGCATTTATTTTAAATCTGCGTCAAAACTGCAGTATAAATGCATACACGTATGCACATATTGTTAAAACATGCATCTGCTGATGCATTTATTTAAAAACTGCATACCTACGTGCAACTTATTCACGTTTGCATGTATTTTGACATATATGCACACATGTATGCAGTTATATAGAAAAACTGCATACATGTATGCAATTTTTCAAACAGGCGTGCATAAATATATGCATGTGTATTCGAATAGTTGCATAAATGTATGCAACTATTCGTAAAAGTTGCATACATTTATGCAACTTTTTTTTTAATTTCTGTGGACTTCCGAGAATGTTTACAGATTTTAGAATTTTTTTTTTTTTTTTAAGTGATAGCACCTGAAAATTTGGACAGAAAACGAAAGAGGCGGAGGTATGGAAAGTGGCAGGCGGAAGATTCCAGGCGGCAGCTAAAATAGGGGGCGGGTTTACAGAGAAAACATTAATTACAGGGATGTATTGTGAATTTAAAACTTGCAAATAGTTGCATACATGTATGCAACTTTTGCCAATAGTTGCATACATGTATGCAAGTATTTCTGAAGCTGTTTTAGTTGAAAATGCATGCAGAAACTTGCATACATGTGTGCAACTATTTGAAATACTTGCACACATGTATGCAAGTATTTACATGTGAAAATAAAATGTGTGCAGAAACTTGCATACATGTATGCAACTATTTTAAATACTTGCACACATGTATGCAAGTATTGCATGTAAAAATATAACAGAGAAATACTTGCACAGATGAATGCAAGTATTCCAAATATGTGCATGATTTGATGCAAATTACTGCATTTTTCGTTGTTTTCTGTATTTTTTTGATTTTGATGCATGTTTTGATTTTATTATGATCTGAATTTTTGGGCGAGTACATGTTTTATTTAAATACGAATTTACGTGATTTTTTTATATTTTTTTTATATTTTTTTGATGACTTTTCAGAAAATAGGGACCTAATTTACAATAAGTTTATGACCGGGTTTTTTTTATATTTTGAAACTTAATAGGGACCTCTAAAAAACGCACCCAATAAAAATTCCTTTTTTATTTGTCATGTTGAAGATAGAAATTTGTATACAAATAAAAATTCCTTTTTTATTTGTCATGTTAAATACAGAAGTTGTTATACAAATAAAAATTCTTTTTTATTTGTCATACGAAATGTAGGAAACATGTAAACAGTAAAATTCTCTTTTTATTTGTCATATGAAACATAGAAAACACGTAGACAATAAAATTCTCTTTTTTATTTGTCATATGAAATGTAGAAAACATGTAGACAATAAAATTCTAGTTTTTATTTGTCATATGAAATGTGGAAAACATGTAGACAATAAAATTTTCTTTTTTATTTGTCATATGAAATGTGGAAAACATGTTGACAATAAAATTCTCTTTTTTATTTGTCATATGAAATGGAGAAAACATGTAGACAATAAAATTCTCTTTTTATTCTCTTTTTATTTGTCATATGAAATGTAGCCAATAAAATTCTCTTTTTTATTTGTCATATGAAATGTGGAAAACATGTAGACAATAAAATTCTCTTTTTTATTTGTCATATGAAATGTAGAAAACATGTAGACAATAAAATTCTCTTTTTTATTTGTCATATGAAATTTGGAAAACATGTAGACAATAAAATTCTCTTTTTATTTGTCATATGAAATGTGGAAAACATGTTGACAATAAAATTCTCTTTTTATTTGTCATATGAAACGTAGAAAACATGTAGACAACAAAATTCTCTTTTTTATTTGTCACTAGAAACATATATAAAAATTGTTATACAAATAAAATATTCTTTTTATTTATACATATGAAATGTAGAAAACATGTAGACAATAAAATATTCTTTATATTTATACATATGACATGTAGGAAATATGTAGACAATAAAATATTCTTTTTATTTATATATATGAAATGTAAGAAATATGTAGACAACAAAATATTCTTTTTATTTATACATATGAAATGTAGAAAACATGTAGACAATAAAATATCCTTTTTATTTATACATATGATATGTAGGGAATTTGTAAACCAATAAAAACAATTCTTTTTATTGTACACGGTAATATTAGAATTGTTAGAATTTGTAAAACAATAAAAAAAATTATTTTACATGTTAATAATAGAATTGTTAGAATGTGCAATAAAAATACTCTTTTTATTGTAATATGTAAGTCAAAAAAATTGTCAAAATAATTTATACAATAAAATTATCTTTTTATTGTATATGTGAACACAGGAATTGTCAAAATTATTAAACATGAAAAAAAGACATGTGTAGGAAAATTTGTTGAAACATTAAAAATGATATTTTTAACGTATATGTTGATTCATTATAAAAAGAATCATATTTAGGAAAATTTGTTGAAACATTAAAAATGTTTATATGTTAAGAGATGTTTCTCTTTTTATTGAAAACATCACCTTAAACATGTTAGTGAAATCGTCGAACGATTTATATTTATACATATATATATTTATATATAAATATAATTTAAAATTAAACGGATCACGCGCGGTAGTTAGCGTTTCGGAATCGTAACTTCAAACGATTATACCGAAAGATCCGACCGTCGGATTTTCCCAAAACTGAAACCGTTAGGTTCGCTTTGGGAAGATCTTTCCAACGATATTAATTTTGTTAAAATCCAATGGTTAAATTTTGAGAAATGTGTAAATCAAATTTGGGTAAAAATAGCGCTAGGGTCGCATATTGACCTGAAGCGTCGTTAAATTAAATTGGACTATTTTTATGTAAATAAAAACAGCGATAATATAACGACCTGAACTTCCCCATGAAGGAAAGCCCGGATTGAATTTGAGGACAAGACGAATCAGAACATAAACTAAAGATCCCTTCCATTGTTTATTATAACAATTTACATCAGAGTACAGAATATACAGAGTATGAATAAATATTACCCATTTGATAAACATCAGAGATTTAAATACACTACATAGCAGCGGAAAATAATACAAAACACAACGGAAAGAAGTACACGGATACAGAGCTTTCCGTATATAGCTCCAGCTGCAAAACCAGGATCCTGTGAATATAATATCTGCAAAACCAAAACAACTAGTTGCCCGTGTGGAAAATAAGGGCACCCAAAGTTTAGGTTAAAACAATAAACTCCTGGTCAGTTATGTGACTGGTGTGAGAACTAAAACAGTTATTAATCTTTATTTTAAAGTTAGGTGAATCAAGGGACCACGCCGTATAACACAGAACGGGTTTTAACCCCAAGAATGCCAGTGCATAAAACAAACAGCGCAATGCTAAATAAAGAATAATGAAGCTATTATAAGACCCAGGTCCCATCACACAATGCAACGCAAGCCAAAGTATAGGGTTTTACCTTATAATAGCCAAATAATGCTTGATATGCGAAATTTCGCCTTTTATTATTACTGTAAGTGAAGAAATCAACTTCAAATATAAATGTGTCAATCATAGGTGGCATGAGCGCCCCATCCCACTATGTCGCCATATATAGGATTACAACTAAAACCGAACAATGTCATATTGGAAGTTGGATTTCCGTCTATGAACCAAGGCAATGATCCTTACCGCTTCAAGACAATCTAGCCCATGTCTTAGGAATAGCCGCAACTGCACCTAGGAGCCACAGAGCCGGTCCACACGTAGTGGATCAAAAATCCCTGAACAATACGTCTCCCCCCCCCCCCAGTGGGGCGTAAAACCATCGGCACTGTAGTGACCGATATATCCGAGGTGCCTCGCATTCCAACAACTACATAGATAAAAATAATATCAATGTCAGGGCTTGCAAAACGCTAACACCACCTCTAGCTAGAAGGAAACGCATGTCCTCCCTGGATCCTCTCCCGTTTCTGGTTCACACCGGGGTGTGAGGCTCGCGAATTAACGCTATACACAAAGCGGCGCTATATTAAATCTATGCTTTGATCATCAACCACAAGACTCTGCTTTTCAACAGAAGCCTAGATCATTTGCCACTTAGGCATGCCACACAGGCAATTTACGCCATGCGACTGATGTCTATCGATATACAACCTCTGATCCCGTATGTCTCAGAGAAGGGTGAAGTAAGTGAATAAATTCTCCTTCACCAGGCAGATGTATATTTAATAGAGATCAACCAGCATAAATAAAATCCAATGTCGGACACACGGTCCATTTACAAGTCCGTTCTGGGTTTGAAAGAAACCGGAGGCACCTTATGTAATGACCGGGAATTTCGCTCGATCCGAATCAGTCGCTAAACCGATCAAGACCGTTCGAAACCCCTGATTGTTTTGAGAACACGACAAATTAGAACGCAAACAGAAGAACATTTCATTGTTAATTACAACAATTCATCAGAATACAAGAATATACAGAGTATGAATAAATATTACATAGAAATTATCAGAGATTACAATAAATTACATAGCAGCGGAAAATAATACAATACACAACTAGAAGTAATACACGGATACAGAGCTTTCCGAGTATCGTTCCAGCTGTAAATCAGGATCCTGTGAATATAAATCTGCAAAACCAAAACTACTAGCTGCCCATGTCAAAAATAAGGGCACCCAGAGTTTAGGTTAAAACAATAAACTCCAGGTCAGTCATGTGACTGGTGTGAGAACTAAAACAGTTATTAATCTTTATTTTAAAGTTAGGTAAATCAAGGGACAACGCCGTATAACACGGAACGGGTTTCCTCCCAAGAATACCAGTGCATAAACAACAGCGCAATGCTAAATAAAGAAAAATGAAGCTATTATAAGACCCAGGTCCCATCACACAATGCAACACAAGCCGGAGGATAGGGTTTTACCTTATAATAACCAAAGCATGCTTGATACGCCAAATTTCATCTTTTATTACTATATGTGCATAGTGTCAAAACAATTTCAATCATAAATATTAATCATAGACGGCATGAGTGCCCCATCCCACTATGTCGCCACACTAGACTCTACAATCAAAACCGCAAAGTCACGTATTGGAAGTTGGATTTCCATCTGTGAACCGAGGCAAGGGATCGTCCTCCACCGAATTCGAGACGCTCTAGCCCGTGTCTCAGGCAAGCGCGCAGGCAAGCCTTTAGATCGTCAGGGCCGGTCCACCGATGTGCATTAAAATGCCTGAACACTGCGTTTCCCCACCCTATGGGGTGTCAATGAGTCTAATGACTCCATCGGTCTCGGATCGACCGATATATCCGAGGCGCCTCGCAACAGCAACAACCACATAAGTCAAACTCGTCAGGGCGTGTAAAACCACTAACGCCACTTCTAGCTAGAAGGAAATGCATGCCCTCCCTGAAGTCCTCTCCCGTTTCTGGTCCACTACCAGGGTGTGAGGCTCGCGAATCAACGTTACACAAAGCTATGCCACACAGGCGGTGCTTTGATCATCAACCACAAGACTTTGCTTTTCAACAAAACCCTTGATCATTTGCCACTTAGGCATGCCACACAGGCAATTCACTCCATGCGATTGATATCCATCAGTATATAACCCCTGAGCTCGTACGTCTCAGAGAAGGGCGTTAAGCAAAAGAATAAATTCTCCGCCGCCAAACAGATATATATTTAATAGAAATCGATCACACAGAACAAAATCCAATGTCAGACACATAGTCCATTTACAGTTCGTTCTAGGTCTGAACGAAACCGGAGGCACCTAGTACCCTGCATATCCATCGACTTCCAAGTACGTCTGGACGATCACCAACTGATTCTCTCCTCTTGGGTGTACCGCCCAATCAAGATCATCAGTAATTATCCAAACGATGTGAAGACCTCCGGTCTTCAACCACCGTCTTCATCTTCGACACCACGTCGAATCAGTTATTCAGAATGGGATAAACCCGGTCTTTCTGAATAACTCGCGTATATAATAAACAAGTGTTACACAAACACAACATACGCCTCATTCCAATTCAGAATATTCTTTTATTCCAATATCCTTATACTTTGGGAAAGGTTCTGATTAATTTTATCAAAGATAAATTCTTTAAATTTATTCTTTAATCTTCTTTGAATATCAATTCAAACTAGTCGGAATTAGCAAACCACACCGAAGTAATCATTTATTTTATTTCCCAATCCCAACCTATTCATCCCATGAAGTAAAACTGGTCATACTTCACATCTAACACCACGGTGTTATCGGTAAACTCAATTACCATTTCATGTTCAAATCTAATTAAAGATTTAACTATCGCCTGGAGCAAAACTGGATATACTCCCTTCTCGAACTTTTCAATCTAATAAAAGATTCATTAAAACTCCACTTAGTTTTAATGTAATAACCCGGAAAATGCGAGCCAATTTAAAATTTTTAAATTGATTATTTCAAAGGAATTTGAACAATTGAAATAGAATATTTCAATAAAATAGTGAATTAGAAATAGTGAGTCAGTTTGAAAATTTGAATTCAAACTTTGACCGACTATGCAGGGTGGAAAATATAACGGATTTTAGCGAGACCAAAAATATTTAAATCTGTTAGTTAATACCTTTCTAACGAATCTGAAAAATCGAAGTTTCATAACGGGAATCAAAAGTTATGGCCGAATGAATTTTCAGAAGAGTCGGTATATAGAATATATAGGCCTGGAAAATTGATATTTTGCATACGACCTCGGAATTCGACGAAACCACTTTTGTTGGGTCCGGGATGTCAAACTATTGCTAGGTTTCAAATTTCATAATTTTTGAAGCTAGTATGTGAGCGTGGCAAAAGAAAATGTGTTTGGTCGATTTCTGTTAAATTGGATCGACCAGAAAATGGCCATTTTTCAAACGACCTCAGAATTCGACAAAACTAGTTTTGTTGGGACCGTAGCGTCAAAACATAGCTAGATTTATTTTTCTGGAATTTTTCGAATCAGTTTGTGGCCCTGGCAAATTGAAATGTGCGTTCAGAGTTAAAAATTAAATGTTTTATACTTTAATTTGAAAAATAACTGACTGTAACAGTCGAATTGGCCTACGAAACATATCGCATTGTGTCCGAAATGGGGGTATTTAGCTAGGGGCGACAGTCGTTGGGTTTAAAAAGGAGTTCGTTTAAGAAAATACTATTTAAAAATTTAATATAGTTCTCGGCCAATCATATTTCTCCATTCATAAAAAAAAAAAATCAGAAACCCCCCCCCCCCCCGACCCCAACTTCGACGGCGGAAAGCTTTTCCCTCCTTCCCAGGCGATTTCCGATCGCCACGGCCAGAATTAGCTCCTCCCCCAGTTCAACTTTTTGTAGTTCTCCCTCCCCTCTTCAAATCCATATAAGGAGCTCCCCCTATCGTCGCCTCTACGCCAAGATATCCACCTCCAAACATCCGACCTTCAAACCGCCGCCGCCGCCGTTCTGCGCCACCGAGCTGCACCAAACCGCCGCGCGCCTGTAGCTCTCTCGAAGCGCTTCCACCTCCAACTTCCTGATCGTCCCCTCGTGTCCCGGTTCTCGCGAAAACCGCAAACCTAGTTTTGAAGCTTTCTGAAAGTGCTTTTTCTTTGATCTGTACACTTTGAAAAATCATATCTTTTTGGTGTGTTGACGAAATTCGATGAAACAGGAAACATCGAGACCGCAAGGAAGCTCTCTACCCAATAGAAGAAGCTGCCGATTTTTCTGACATCGTATCGATTTTTAGCGCTCAGAAAACCAAGGTGAGAAATCTAAATTAACGTGAAATTGAATGGAAAATGTCGTGTAAAATTTATATAAGCGAAATATAAATTACATACGTGTTGTATACCTCATGTACATGCGTAGTGTGAGCTATATGAGCGAAGTATGAATTTTTACATGCATAGAATAATTGATATATGTGTTGAAATGTAAGTGATATATATTATATTATATATATATATACTCCGTTCGTCCACAAACCATGGACGATATTTATTGTGGTGAATTGGTGTGAAATATTGGGTGAAAAAAATACGAATGGTTGAATAATTGTTTGTGGTTGATATTGTTTGGTTGTGGTTGAAAAATACCCATTGGTGATTGAAATGAATTGGAAATATTTGTGGAAATAAAAATAAACATGCCGCCTGCGTGCGAATTAGATGCATGAATCCCCATTGTCAAAAACCGCGAGGTTTTAAGGTAGAGCGAGGAGCCGTACTAGGGACGGTGCCGGTTTTAACTACCCTCCCGTTATGCTGCCGAAATTTTGAACAATCTTTGTGTGTTAGAATTATTTTCATATGTTGAAATTATTTTACATGCATTGAAATTAAAGCCATATATTGAAACTAAATCCATGTGTGGAAATTGTTCATGTGTTGAAAAGTGTTGTGTGAAAATTAAATTCATTTGTGAATGAATGAAGTGGTTAAACAATAAAAATCACATTTTTATATATATATGAAGTATGCAAAATATTCGCCTTATATAAATAGTTTCAACAATCAAAATTTCATCTTTCTAATATGAACAACATAAATAAAATGTCCATGTGTGGGAATGCTCATTTGTTGAGAAGTGTGTGTAGTGGAAATATTCATGTGTTGAATAAAAAGATTGAACAATAAAAATTACATTCTTATTGAAACTATGAAGTGTTGAAACATCTATTTGTTGAATAAATATTTTGAACGATAAAAATATCATTTTTATCATATGTGTGATATGCTAAAGATATGCGGACGTTGAAATAAATAATTGTGATAGGAATATTATTTTTAACATGCATAGGAACTAAATAAAATAGTCATGTGTTGAAATCTATTTTAGTTCACCAAAATTATCATCTTTGAAATGTGAAGTGTTGGAAATAGCCACTTGTTCAAATAAACGTGCATGAGTTGAAATATACATTAACTAGCTAATGATATGATTTTAGCCTATGCATGCAATATTGGAATGAATGGTGTTTTTAAACCAAAGCAAATCAAATATGAAATTGAATGGAAAATGATAAGTGATAGGAATTGTATATATGTATATGCATATCTATTGAACAGGTTAAAGCAAAAAGGGGCTAGAGAAGAGAAATAGAATTTTGTGCCCGACAAATAGGTACACATTTACCGCTTTGTTTGGGTGATGATTTTATGAGCCTGTTGGCTAGCCGCTTGGCTTTTTCTTTTTCTTTTTGATATGAGACGCCCGTGTGGCTATTTGGGAATTTTCCCAGACCCTCCCGTACAAAGGAGGTTATGGCGAAATTTTCCAAAATTTAAAGGCGTTAGTGAAATAATTGAAGTGGAAACGATATAGGAATTTTTGAATGAACTATATTTATATAAATATATAAATATAAATGGAATTAAAACGAAACGTGGTCGTGCAGTTCGTGTTTTGAAACCGTGATTTCAAACGACTAGTGCGGAAGATCCGACCATTGGATTTTCCCGAAACCTCAACCGTTGGGTTCGCCTTGGAAATATCTTTCCAACGGCACCAACTTTGTGAAGATCCGACGGTTGGATTGTCTGGAATGTTTAATTCAAAACTGAAGAAAAACAGCGCCAGAAACGATTATATTTATATATATATATAAATATAATTAAATTAAATCGAATAACGACGCTGCAGTTCGCAAATTGAAATCGTAACTTCAAATGGTTAGTGTGGAAGATCCTACCGTCGGATTTTCCCGAAACTGAACCCATTGGATTCGTTTTGAAAAGACCTTCCTAATGATGTAAAATTTGTGAAGATCCAACGGTTAGATTTTCCTATATGTGTAAAACAAAATTAGTGGAAAGCAGCGCCAGTGCATCGACACGACCTGAAACGTCGTTTAATTAAATATGGTCGTTTTAATTAAATAAAAATGGCGATATATCGTTATAAAATACTATTGACGATATAGAGTGGAAATAAACCAATTTTGTTGGGTTTGCTTGATATGTGATGGTTGAATGTATTTGACATGAAAATTATAACTAAATAACTGAAATGTGAATGTTAAATAGTCCAACCATGTGAATAATTGATTTGAAAATCTAAATATACGTGGGTTATTTGAAAAGGCCGAGTTTATCTCATTTCAAATAATCGATCGACGTTGAGAAGTCGAAGAGTCGAAGACGACTGAAGACCGACGATCTCCACATTGGATGGATGGGCGCTACTGATGCTCGTGATTGGAGTAGCTACCATGAAGGAATTGAAGTAGTAGCCGTCCAAACATATTGTTGATTGTACGGATATGCGAGGAATTGGTGCCTCCGGTTTCGTTCAGACCCAGAACGGACTTGTAAATGGACTGTGTGTCTGACATTGGATTTTGTTCTGTGTTGATTGATCTCTGTTAAATATATATCTGTTTGGTGGCGGAGAATTTATTCTCTTGCTTAACGCCCTTCTCTGAGACGTACGAGCTCAGAGGTTATGTATTGACAGAAGTCAGTCGCATGGAGTGGATTGCCTGTGTGGCACGCCTAAGTGACATATGATCAAGGCTTCTGTTGCAAAGCAAAGTCTTGTGGTTGATGATCAAAGCATGGTCTGTGTGACGTAGCTTTGTGTATAACGTGAATTCGTGAGCCTCACACCTCGGTATGAGTCAAAAACGGGAGAGTGACTGCAGGGAGAGCACGACGTTTCTTTCTAGCTAAGGTGGTGTCAGTGACCTACCAGCCCTGACATTATATATACTTTTCACCTGTGTGGTTGTTGGAATGCGAGGCGCCTCGATATAGGTCTGTAAGGACCGGGAAACGTGTGTTCAGGAATAACTAATCCTCAAAAGTAAGAGAGGACCGGCCCTGAAGATCCAAGGATCATAGTGGGGTCCTGGGACATTTGCTAGAGTGTCTCGAATCGGAGAGGAGCTTGCCCCTTGCCTCGACTCATGAAGGAATCCAATTTCCAATACGAAATATGCGGACGTGATTGTATTACTAGTATGGCGACATGATATATGGTACCCATGCCGCCTAGGATTGATATTTATGATTGAATTTGCTTTTGAAACATATATGCACTAGTAATAATATCAAGCACTTTTGTTTTATACGTATGAAGCATTTTTGGCCATTATAAGGGAAAACTCTATCCTCCGGCTTGCGTTGCATTGTGTGATGGGACCTGAGTCTTATAATGGCTTCATTTTATAAAAAGCATTGCGTTAATTTAATCATTTACTTTATTTCATGCACTAGCACTCATTGGAGTAAACCCGTTCCGCGAAAGTGGCGTGGTCCTTTGATTTGCCTTATTATTGTTGTTAATAAATTGAGTAGATTTCTCATACCAGTCCCATGACTGACTCGTAGTTTGTTTCACCTTGCAAACTCGGGTGCCCTCATTTTCACACGGGCAGCCTAGTTACATGTTTCTGACGCACCTTTTGGCTCATGGCAAGGCTTGACTACACCGTGCTGACTTGGATTTTCTCCGCCATTATTGTATCTATATTATGATTCCGCCACTGGCGATGTAGACTGATATTCCTTTTGTGTACTTTTTATGTATGATTCCGCCTCAGGCGGTGGTGACTGATTATGTATCATTATACACTAAGTTGTATCCTGTACTGTGCTTCTCTGATGTGATGATATCTATATGATTCCGCTGTCATATGTGTGTAAATTATTCTATTTTCTGTTTATGCTATTATCTGTGATCTGCTAATGATGATTAATGTGTTATATTCCAATGATTATCCTTAACACCGTGTCACGGGGTTTTGGGATCGTCACAGCTGGTATCAGAGCTTTGGTTAACCTTAGTTCTGGAGTCTAACACATTAAACACTTCGTCAAAATAGAATCAGTAGTATTCTAAGGCGAGTCGCTCATTAGAGATTGGACTAGCATGGTCCTAGAATGAGCTGAGCAGAATAGCAAAAACAATTGATCAGTCCATCGTTATCTTTCCGTAGAAATTTCTGCTTAACTATGCAATAGACTATCATTTCTGTTAGCTGACTTCTTTCGTTGCTTATACAGAATTTGACAAATGGCTACCAGAGCAGCCGCCGCTAGAGGAGGCCGTGCCGGCCGAGGCCGAGGAAGGGGAGAAATCCCAGCTCAAGAAGGACCTTTGATACAACCTCCGGCAGCTCAATACTTCGAGCTCGACCGTGTAGCTAAGAGATATAAGAACTTAGGAGGCAAGACCTTCTCGGGAACTGGCACCGTAATAGAGGCCCTTGCATGGCTCAAAACATGCGAGAAAATTCTTGAAGGCCTAAGGCTTGGAGACGAAGACAAAGCTGTTATGGGCGCCTGGCTTATGCAGGAACAAGCTGAATTATGGTGGGAATCTCTTACCGTCGGGAATAGAGAAGCTGGAAGAACATGGGATGGATTTAAAGAACTCTTCAAGGAGAAATATGTCCCAGAACAAGCTCTAGAAAGAATGCACGATGACTTCGCCAATCTCCAGCAAGGGGATCTTTCCTTGCAAGATTATCTGAATAAATTTACAATGTTGTCGCCCTATGCTCCAGAGATCGTTGCCACTGCGAAATCCAAAAATAAGAGGTTTATCTTTGGACTAAGACGACAATATCATGATAGAGCCATGGCCCATGTCAAGCTGGATTTCAACGAACTGGTGGAAATGACATGCAACTATGAAGACCTTGATCAAAGGCATCTGGATCAGGATCGCGCTAGAAGCCAAGCCGGAAACAAGCGCAAGCCTGCTGTAAATCAGGGCGAGTCAAGCCAAGCAGCATCTTCAAAGCCTCAGACTAGCAAGCCGCCACGAGGAAATTGCTTTAACTGTGGTAAGCCGGGGCACTACTCAAACGTCTGCACAGCTCCGAAAAGGCAGAAGACGAATTCTCAAGGCTCGAGCCAAGGCTCTCAGAACCCTCGCTCGTGCTTCAATTGTCGCAAGACCGATCATCTGGTCAAAGACTGTCCTTTGCTGAAGAAAGCTACTGTAGCTCATGTCTATGACGGGTCTAGCCCGCCAGCTGCTTCCGACGGAGCAGGTAAACCCGATGTTTTGGGAGGTACCCTTACAATTAAAAATATTCCTGTTTCTGTATTATTTGGCACAGGTGCATCGCGTAGTTTTATTGCTAGAAACACAGTGCACAAACTAAAGTTAAAACAGCGAAAACTTAAAGAATCGGTTGAAGTTCATAACCCGATGGGGGTCCTATTACTCTCAATTCCTGTTGTAAAGTGCCAATCTCTTATTCTTCCTACAAGTTTCCTTTCAATTTAATCGTTATGGATTTTCCCGAATTCGATATTATTCTCGGGCTAGATTGGTTAACGAAATATGAAGCCGAAGTGAATTGTGCGGAAAGAATCATTAAAATTCGAACGAAGCTTGGATATATTACGGTTCCTTGTCATGGTTCGAATCCGAATAGAGAAGAATTTTGGTCAGCATTAGAACTTATTCCCACTTCCATAGAAAAGATTCCGATTGTTAGAAACTTTGCGGATGTGTTTGAAGAAGTTGAAAACTTACCTCCGCAAAGAGAAATAGAATTCCGAATCGATCTAATTCCCAATGCCAGACCAGTGGTGCATCCAATTCGTAGAATGACTCCGAAAGAAAAAGAAGAATTAGGCGATCAAACTCGTCAACTGTTGTGGAAAGGTCTAATCAGACCGAGTTTTTCCAATTGGGGTGCAGCTGTTGTGTTTGTCCCGAAGTCAGACGGTACTCTTAGATTATGTGTTGATTACCGAGACCTCAACAAACAGACGCTTAAAAATAAATATCCACTACCCCGCATTGATGATTTGCTAGACCAATTGAATGGGGCAAAAGTATTTTCCCGAATGGACCTAGCTACAGGTTTTCATCAATTGAGAATAGCAGAAGAGTGTGTTCCTTTGACCGCTTTCAGAGGCCCAGACATATTTTATGAATGGTTAGTAATGCCGTTTGGCCTATGCAACGCTCCAGCATACTTTGTCGATCTAATGAATAGAGTGTTCAGGGGAGTTCTGAATAAATTTGTCCTCGTATTCATCGATGATATTTTAATCTACTCCAAATCAAAACCCGAGCATGAAAAACACTTAGAACAAGTATTGGAGATTCTAAGGAAGAACGTCTTCAAAGCCAAATTCTCTAAATGTGTCTTCTAGCAAGAAGAAGTTAAATTTCTTGGCCATGTCGTGTTAGAGAAAGGAATTTCTGTTGACCCAAGCAAAATAATAGCGATTCAAGACTGGAAACAACCCACTACTCCCACAGAAGTTAGAAGTTTTATGGGGTTGGCTAGTTATTATCGAAAGTTCGTTAAGGATTTTTCGAAGATATCCGGTCCGTTAACGAAGCTCACAAAGAAACATGAGAAGTTTAAGTGGACTTCCGACTGTGAAGAAGCTTTCCGGGAATTGAAATCGAAGCTGACCACCGCTCCAATGTTAACAATTATTGATGGCAATCAGGATTTAACGGTTTGGACAGATGCTTCTATTAGAGGTCTTGGTGCAGTGTTAATGCAGAGAGGCCAAGTAGTCGCTTATGCAAGCCGCCAATTGAAACCGCATGAGAAGAATTATGTGACTCATGATCTTGAGTTGCTAGCCATCGTATTTGCCTTGAAAATCTGGAGACATTACTTATTGGGCGAGAAATTTATACTATACACAGATCATCAATCGTTGAAGTATTTATATACCCAGAAAGATCTGAATCTGAGACAGCAGCGTTGGCTAGAATTTCTTGTAGCGTATGATCTTGATATCCTGTATACGCCAGGGAAAGCTAACGTAGTAGCGGATGCACTCAGTAGAAAAACCGCAATTGTTGCCCATCTTATAATTACACCTAGCTTGATCGATAAGATATGTGCTCTCCAGGAGAATGATGATTTCATACAAAAGATCAAAGGAAGAATTCAGAAAGGAGAACCCTCAAGCTTTCAAGTAAATAAAGAAGGAGTTCTGAGGCTGAATGGGAGAATTTGTGTTCCTAACCTTTTTGAGCTCAAAAGAGAAGTGCTGGATGAATGCCATAAATCCAAATTTTGCATCTATACTGGGGTGAGTAAAATGTACAATGATATCAAACGCACTTTCTGGTGGAAGGCAATGAAAAGAGATATTTCTTTGTATGTTAGCAGATGCCCTACTTGTCAATTGGTCAAGAGTGACCAACAGAAGCTAGCTGGACTGTTGCAACCGTTGGAAGTCCCGGGCTGGAAATGGGAACAGATTTCCATGGATTTCATAGATGGTTTGCCGCGAACCAAGAAAGGTAATGACAGCATTTGGGTAATCGTAGATCGCTTCACGAAGACTGCCCATTTTATACCTGTCAGATCCAATAGAACTGCCCAAAGTCTAGCACAGATATATCTCAAAGAAATTGTTAAGCTGCATGGAATTCCCATCAGCATAGTCAGTGATAGAGATCCCCTATTTACTAGCAAGTTCTGGGAGGCTTTCCAGACAGAATTGGGAACAAAACTGAATATGAGCACCGCTTATCACCCTCAAACAGATGGCCAAACTGAGCGGGTGAATAGAATTTTAGAAGATTTATTGCGGGCTTGTTTAATCGATTTTGGTGGGTCATGGGAAGATCATTTGCATTTGGCAGAATTCTCATATAACAATAGCTATCAGGCAAGTTTGAGAATGTCACCATTTGAAGCATTATATGGCAGACCATGCAGATCTCCAGCATGTTGGGTAGAACCTGGCAACAGACTTGTACTAGGACCCGATATGATTAGGGAAGCATCTGATAAAGTGGATTTCATCAAGAAGCGATTGAAAACCGCCCAAAGCCGACAGAAAAGTTATGCAGACTCTAGAAGGAGAGATTTGACATTTGCTGTTGGTGATCATGTTTATTTAAAGGTTTCTCCGATGAGAGGAGTAATCAGATTTGGAAAGACTGGGAAGTTGGCACCGAGATTTATTGGTCCCTTTCCTATACTTGAGCGAATTGGAACTCTTGCTTATAGGGTTCAATTACCAGATTGGTTGCCTGGAGTGCACAATGTATTTCACGTATCTCAACTTAGGAGTCATGTGCATGATCCGGATCTTGTTGTAGAAGAAGCAGCGCAACGGGATGTGGAGATAACTCTAGAATTGGCACTCAAAAGAGAGCCATTAAAAATTGTTGGCAAAGAAACTAGAGAACTCAGAAGCAAAAAGGTTCATTTAGTTAAAGTGCTGTGGAGCAGTGATCCTAGAGACTGTACTTGGGAAACTGAGGAGAGCATTAATCAAGCTTACCCCAAATGCAGAGTGGATATCTCTGACTAACTCTGGTGCAAGGTACCTTTACCATACTTTGCATTTACATTTTATTTCCTACTTTACTGTTGTTTCCTTTTCGAGGACGAAAATTTTTAAGTAGGGGAGATTGTAATAACCCGGAAAATGCGAGCCAATTTAAATTTTTTAAATTGATTATTTCAAAGGAATTTGAACAATTGAAATAGAATATTTCAATAAAATAGTGAATTAGAAATAGTGAGTTAGTTTGAAATTTTGAATTCAAACTTTGACCGACTATGCAGGGTGGAAAATATAACGGATTTTAGCGAGACCAAAAATATTTAAATCTGTTAGTTAATACCTTTCTAACGAATCTGAAAAATCGAAGTTTCATAACGGGAATCAAAAGTTATGGCCGAATGAATTTTCAGAAGAGTCGGTATATAGAATATATAGGCCTGGAAAATTGATATTTTGCATACGACCTCGGAATTCGACGAAACCACTTTTGTTGGGTCCGGGATGTCAAACTATTACTAGGTTTCAAATTTCATAATTTTTGAAGCTAGTATGTGAGCGTGGCAAAAGAAAATGTGTTTGGTCGATTTCTGTTAAATTGGATCGACCAGAAAATGGCCATTTTTCAAACGACCTGAGAATTCGACGAAACTAGTTTTGTTGGGACCGTAGCGTCAAAACATAGCTAGATTTATTTTTCTGGAATTTTTCGAATCAGCTTGTGGCCCTGGCAAATTGAAATGTGCGTTCAGAGTTAAAAATTAAATGTTTTATACTTTAATTTGAAAAATAACTGACTGTAACAGTCGAATTGGCCTACGAAACATATCCCATTGTGTCCGGAATGGGGGTATTTAGCTGGGGGCGACAGTCGTTGGGTTTAAAAAGGAGTTCGTTTAAGAAAATACTATTTAAAAATTTAATATAGTTCTCGGCCAATCATATTTCTCCATTCATAAAATAAAAAAAATATCAGAAACCCCCCCCCCCCCCCGACCCCGACTTCGACGGCGGAAAGCTTTTCCCTCCTACCCAGGCGATTTCCGATCGCCACGGCCAGAATTAGCTCCTCCCCCAGTTCAACTTTTTGTAGTTCTCCCTCCCCTCTTCAAATCCATATAAGGAGCTCCCCCTATCGTCGCCTCTACGCCGAGATATCCACCTCCAAACTTCCGACCTTCAAACCGCCGCCGCCGCCGTTCTGCGCCACCGAGCTGCACCAAACCGCCGCGCGCCTGTAGCTCTCTCGAAGCTCTTCCACCTCCAACTTCCTGATCGTCCCCTCGTGTCCCGGTTCTCGCGAAAACCGCAAACCTAGTTTTGAAGCTTTCTGAAAGAGCGTTTTTCTTTGATCTGTACACTTTGAAAAATCATATCTTTTTGGTGTGTTGACGAAATTCGATGAAACAGGAAACATCGAGACCGCAAGGAAGCTCTCTACCC
Organism: Allium sativum; assembly: GCA_030737875.1. NCBI lineage: Eukaryota > Viridiplantae > Streptophyta > Magnoliopsida > Asparagales > Amaryllidaceae > Allium > Allium sativum. The sequence continues at coordinate 462,082,974 of CM060920.1, forward strand.
AATAGAAGAAGCTGCGGATTTTTCTGACATCGTATCGATTTTTAGCGCTCAGAAAACCAAGGTGAGAAATCTAAATTAACGTGAAATTGAATGGAAAATGTCGTGTAAAATTTATATAAGCGAAATATAAATTACATACGTGTTGTATACCTCATGTACATGCGTAGTGTAAGCTATATGAGCGAAGTATGAATTTTTACATGCATAGAATAATTGATATATGTGTTGAAATGTAAGTGATATATATTATATTATATATATATATACTCCCCTCGTCCACAAACCATGGACGATATTTATTGTGGTGAATTGGTGTGAAATATTGGGTGAAAAAAATACGAATGGTTGAATAATTGTTTGTGGTTGATATTGTTTGGTTGTAGTTGAAAAATACCCATTGGTGATTGAAATGAATTGGAAATATTTGTGGAAATAAAAATAAACATGCCGCCTGCGTGCGAATTAGATGCATGAATCCCCATTGTCAAAAACCGCGAGGTTTTAAGGTAGAGCGAGGAGCCGTACTAGGGACGGTGCCGGTTTTAACTACCCTCCCGTTATGCTGCCGAAATTTTGAACAATCTTTGTGTGTTAGAATTATTTTCATATGTTGAAATTATTTTACATGCATTGAAATTAAAGCCATATATTGAAACTAAATCCATGTGTGGAAATTGTTCATGTGTTGAAAAGTGTTGTGTGAAAATTAAATTCATTTGTGAATGAATGAAGTGGTTAAACAGTAAAAATCACATTTTTATATATATATGAAGTATGCAAAATATTCGCCTTATATAAATAGTTTCAACAATCAAAATTTCATCTTTCTAATATGAACAACATAAATAAAATGTCCATGTGTGGGAATGCTCATTTGTTGAGAAGTGTGTGTAGTGGAAATATTCATGTGTTGAATAAAAAGATTGAACAATAAAAATTACATTCTTATTGAAACTATGAAGTGTTGAAACATCTATTTGTTGAATAAATATTTTGAACGATAAAAATATCATTTTTATCATATGTGTGATATGCTAAAGATATGCGGACGTTGAAATAAATATTTGTGATAGGAATATTATTTTTAACATGCATAGGAACTAAATAAAATAGTCATGTGTTGAAATCTATTTTAATTCACCAAAATTATCATCTTTGAAATGTGAAGTGTTGGAAATAGCCACTTGTTCAAATAAACGTGCATGAGTTGAAATATACATTAACTAGCTAATGATATGATTTTAGCCTATGCATGCAATATTGGAATGAATGGTGTTTTTAAACCAAAGCAAATCAAATATGAAATTGAATGGAAAATGATAAGTGATAGGAATTGTATATATGTATATGCATATCTATTGAACAGGTTAAAGCAAAAAGGGGCTAGAGAAGAGAAATAGAATTTTGTGCCCGACAAATAGGTACACATTTACCGCTTTGTTTGGGTGATGATTTTATGAGCCTGTTGGCTAGCCGCTTGGCTTTTTCTTTTTCTTTTTGATATGAGACGCCCGTGTGGCTATTTGGGAATTTTCCCAGACCCTCCCGTACAAAGGAGGTTATGGCGAAATTTTCCAAAATTTAAAGGCGTTAGTGAAATAATTGAAGTGGAAACGATATAGGAATTTTTGAATGAACTATATTTATATAAATATATAAATATAAATGGAATTAAAACGAAACGTGGTCGTGCAGTTCGTGTTTTGAAACCGTGATTTCAAACGACTAGTGCGGAAGATCCGACCATTGGATTTTCCCGAAACCTCAACCGTTGGGTTCGCCTTGGAAATATCTTTCCAACGGCACCAACTTTGTGAAGATCCGACGGTTGGATTGTCTGGAATGTTTAATTCAAAACTGAAGAAAAACAGCGCCAGAAACGATTATATTTATATATATATAAATATAATTAAATTAAATCGAATAACGACGCTGCAGTTCACAAATTGAAATCGTAACTTCAAATGGTTAGTGTGGAAGATCCGACCGTCGGATTTTCCCGAAACTGAACCCATTGGATTCGTTTTGAAAAGACCTTCCTAATGATGTAAAATTTGTGAAGATCCAACGGTTAGATTTTCCTATATGTGTAAAACAAAATTAGTGGAAAGCAGCGCCAGTGCATCGACACGACCTGAAACGTCGTTTAATTAAATATGGTCGTTTTAATTAAATAAAAATGGCGATATATCGTTATAAAATACTATTGACGATATAGAGTGGAAATAAACCAATTTTGTTGGGTTTGCTTGATATGTGATGGTTGAATGTATTTGACATGAAAATTATAACTAAATAACTGAAATGTGAATGTTAAATAGTCCAACCATGTGAATAATTGATTTGAAAATCTAAATATACGTGGGTTATTTGAAAAGGCCGAGTTTATCTCATTTCAAATAATCGATCGACGTTGAGAAGTCGAAGAGTCGAAGACGACTGAAGACCGACGATCTCCACATAGGATGGATGGGCGCTACTGATGCTCGTGATTGGAGTAGCTACCATGAAGGAATTGAAGTAGTAGCCGTCCAAACATATTGTTGATTGTACGGATATGCGAGGAATTGGTGCCTCCGGTTTCGTTCAGACCCAGAACGGACTTGTAAATGGACTGTGTGTCTGACATTGGATTTTGTTCTGTGTTGATTGATCTCTGTTAAATATATATCTGTTTGGCGGCGGAGAATTTATTCTCTTGCTTAACGCCCTTCTCTGAGACGTACGAGCTCAGAGGTTATGTATTGACAGAAATCAGTCGCATGGAGTGGATTGCCTGTGTGGCACGCCTAAGTGGCATATGATCAAGGCTTCTGTTGCAAAGCAAAGTCTTGTGGTTGATGATCAAAGCATGGTCTGTGTGACGTAGCTTTGTGTATAACGTGAATTCGTGAGCCTCACACCTCGGTATGAGTCAAAAACGGGAGAGTGACTGCAGGGAGAGCACGACGTTTCTTTCTAGCTAAGGTGGTGTCAGTGACCTACCAGCCCTGACATTATATATACTTTTCACCTGTGTGGTTGTTGGAATGCGAGGCGCCTCGATATAGGTTTGTAAGGACCGGGAAACGTGTGTTCAGGAATAACTAATCCTCAAAAGTAAGAGAGGACCGGCCCTGAAGATCCAAGGATCATAGTGGGGTCCTGGGACATTTTCTAGAGTGTCTCGAATCGGAGAGGAGCTTGCCCCTTGCCTCGACTCATGAAGGAATCCAATTTCCAATACGAAATATGCGGACGTGATTGTATTACTAGTATGGCGACATGATATATGGTACCCATGCCGCCTAGGATTGATATTTATGGTTGAATTTGCTTTTGAAACATATATGCACTAGTAATAATATCAAACACTTTTGTTTTATACGTATGAAGCATTTTTGGCCATTATAAGGGAAAACTCTATCCTCCGGCTTGCGTTGCATTGTGTGATGGGACCTGAGTCTTATAATGGCTTCATTTTATAAAAAGCATTGCGTTGATTTAATCATTTACTTTATTTCATGCACTAGCACTCATTGGAGTAAACCCGTTCCGCGAAAGTGGCGTGGTCCTTTGATTTGCCTTATTATTGTTGTTAATAAATTGAGTAGATTTCTCATACCAGTCCCATGACTGACTCGTAGTTTGTTTCACCTTGCAAACTCGGGTGCCCTCATTTTCACACGGGCAGCCTAGTTACAGGTTTCTGACGCACCTTTTGGCTCATGGCAAGGCTTGACTACACCGTGCTGACTTGGATTTTCTCCGCCATTATTGTATCTATATTATGATTCCGCCACTGGCGATGTAGACTGATATTCCTTTTGTGTACTCTTTATGTATGATTCCGCCTCAGGCGATGGTGACTGATTATGTATCATTATACACTAAGTTGTATCCTGTACTGTGCTTCTCTGATGTGATGATATCTATATGATTCCGCTGTCATATGTGTGCAAATTATTCTATTTTCTGTTTATGCTATTATCTGTGATCTGCTAATGATGATTAATGTGTTATATTCCAATGATTATCCTTAACACCGTGTCACGAGGTTTTGGGATCGTCACATTTAATCTTTAACTGGGTTAAAGAATCAGTGTCATTTAAAACACGGTTCACGATAAATCCAAAATCGCATTCCATTAATTATCGGGTTAAAGAACAAGTGTTATTTAAAACACTGTTCACGATAAACCCAAAAATCAATACCAATTCAATTCCAATTGAATATTATTTAATTGGTGCACTTCATTAAATCTAAATAAAAAGATTTAATCTTTTTCTCCACTGGGCTTAAGAACAGTGTTAATGAAGACACCATTCATGACAAACCCAAATCACATTTGATATTAAATACAAGGCTCTGAATAGAAAATATATCGGTTTATATTCAATATCGAATTTTACGACCAACAAATATCGTATTGGAAATAACGATATTAATATATCTTTCAAATTCCCATAACAATATCTGTATCATCATGAAATCCAACATCGAAATATTTCGAAGATAATTTCGATTCAAATACATTCCAATTTAATTATTGGAAGTTCTGGTTATTTTCAAAACCATTTCAAATCCACTTTATTTATTTTAAAAATAAATAAATTATTATTCTAGTTCAAAACTAGTTCATTTCGATAAAAAACTATTTTTATCTTTTCAAATATGGAGTTTTTCATCCTAATTCTTCACAAATCATTTCTTATGATTTTACACAAATTATTACTATTTTTAATAATTTTATCAAGGCCCGTACAGTCGATTTCCATCAACGGCCATCGAACTGCACTTACAGCGACCTTTTCCAAATTTGATTTGGACATAATTCCAAATCCAACCATTAGATTTCAAATCTCTAATGTTCGTTAGAAAGCTCTTTTCGATACGAACCCAACGGTTCCGGTTTTAGGAGAATCCGACGGTCGGATCTCCCGCAATATCCATTCGAAGTCAATGGTCGAAATTCGCGAACTGCCGCGGCGCGGCGCGTTCTATTCAGGCCATTATATATATATATATTATATATAAATCGTCGATTTCCTTTCAAAACGTATTTTAAAAACCGTTTTAAATTCGTTTTCGAAACGATTTCAACTTCATTTCAAATTCAAATCAAAATTGAATTTTTCAATATAATCTGTTTTAATTTCATTTCAAATCGATTTCAATTTAATTTCAATTTAATCTGAATTTCAATTCATTTCAATTTAATTCGAATTACAAATCTATTCAATTTAATTCGAATTTCAAATCTATTCAATTCAATTTCAATTCGATTTGAATTCTATTCAATTCAATTTCTAAAATATTCGATTATTGAAATCACTTTTCAATATTCGTTTAAAAAAATGAATAAAATCGATATAAATATCGTTCACGTCAAAATGGCATCAATCTAATCAACACGGCTTCATATATTTCTATTTTCCAATATTCTATTTCAAATATCTCTTTTCAAATATTTCTATTCAGATATTCTATTTCAAAACTGGAATGAGGCCCAATCAATTACCATATAATGTTAATTATATGGATTTTCTACAAAACATGTATAAAATAACAATGATAAATAATCAACCATCATCCAGAGTGCACCACACAACTGCATAAGCATTAAATATAAATAATTAACGCTTACACAGTCTGTCGACCAATCAATCGACATACAACTAAATAATTGGGATTAGTGTACGCCAAATATCATCCCAATACCCGTGTTGGGTTTCAAACAATCAAACACAGATTTTATTTGTGCAGTTGGGCGATGTGTAAAATTTATCGTCCCAATCAATATCAATCAAATCAGTGTATATAAACAAATCTCCGATTTGTTTATAAATATTTATTTTATATACACGTTAAAAATTCTATTTTCAACTATAAAATATTTTTAACTATATAAATATTTTATTTCATTTCACATCACACAATCAACTACACATCAAAATCAAACAAACAAGCATACAAGCCGTCCATGGTCTGTGGACGACGGGTGTCGGGTGCTGCTAAGCACCGTCTGCATCCTAGTATATATTTTAACTAGAAAAATTAAATTAAAGGTGAGAAGTTCTCACCGATTAGCTAATCCAAACTTCTCGACTCTTCTTATGTAGAAGTCATCGCTGTTCTAGCCTTTTGTCACTTTCGTTGCCCGCTTTCACTACATATATAAAAATCACATTTTTATATTGTTGCTATGTATATAAAAATCACATTTTTATACTACTACTATATAGATAAAAATTCTATTTTTACACCGCTGTTCATATAATAAAGATTATATTTTTATATCGCCACTCATATAAAAATCACATCTTTGCTACTTCTACATAATAAAGATCGAATTTTTAATACTTCTATAATATAAAAATCATATTTTTATATTCTTTATTATATAAAAATTATATTTTTATAATCTCTACTATATAAAAAATCATATTTTACGTCTTCTACATAATAAAGATTATATTTTTAATCGTTCAAAAACCAAATCATTTCATGTTTAAAACTCTTCTCTTTTCGTGTTTATAAAATCGAACTTTTATCTATATAAAAATCCTATCTTTATAAATTAAAAATCCGACCTTTTATAAATTAAAAATCCGACCTTGACGATAAATAATAAATAAAGAAACTATACTTTCTTTAAAATAAAAACCTATGAAATAACAAATCAAAGGAGGGCTGACACTCACAACGTTCGGAGGGGGAAGGCATTTCACGTCAGAGCAGCTGGGGGTCGGCGTTAGTAGGAAGCGGTGGAGGCGGTGCTGTCGGAGGCGGTAGGTCCGCTGGTGGTGCGGTGGGTGTCTGCAGCGTCGGTCTTCAACGTGGGGGGGGGTTGCATCGGGGGTCCGCGAGATGGAGCGAGGTGGGAGGGATTAGGCGGAGGACGGAGAGGAGGGTACTGGTGGGGCCGCGCCACCAAGGCCGTCGACGGTGGGAGGCTGAAGGGGAGGAGCGGATCAGATTCGTTTTTGGGGAAATGGTTTTTTTTACTGAAGCGTGTTCTGAAGGGAGAGAGAGGGGTAGGGAGAGTTTTATATTATTTTTATTTTATTTTTAATTTTAAATCCAAAGTTACTTTTTCATTCGAACGCCGAATCAAACCCAACGACTGTCGTCGCTAGCGTTTTACCCCCATTCCGAACACAATGGGATATGTATCGCAGGCCAATTCGACCATTACGCTCAGTTTCCGTTGAATTAAAAATATAAATCTTTATATATTCAATTTAAACGCACATTTCAATTTACCGGGGCCACATACTAACTCTATAAATTCCCGAAAAATTATTTTTATCTTCGTATCGATGATACGGTCCTAACAAAACTAATTTCGTCGAATTCTGAGACTGTTTGAAAAATGGCCATTTTCCAGTCGATTAAAATCAACTTAAACTGGTCAAACGTGTTTTACTTCGCCACGCTCACATATTGATTCGAAAAATTATGTAATTTGAAACCTAGCAATAATTTGACATCGCGGATCCAACAAAAGCGGTTTCGTCGAAATCTGAGATCGTTTGCAAAATTTCCATTTTTAAGGGCCAGAATTCCATAGCGACTATTCTGAAAATTCAACTGGACATAACTTTTTATCCCCGCTGTGAAATTTCAATTTTTCTGATTCATTGGAAAGTTATAATCAATTACATTCTATTATTTTTGGTTTCACTAAAATCCGGTTTATTTTGCACCCGGTACATTCATTTGAATTTTGAAATCGAATTATCGAACTACCGCGCCATTTTCAATTCCTTTTATATATATAAATATTTATATTCTAACGACGATTCGAATAATATATACGTTCGAATTCTATTCAAAATAAATTTCTCGTCGTTATTATTTAAAATAATTCATTTTAAATAATCAAAATTCGTTAAAATTGCCAAAATAAAAATTTTAAATTGGCTCACATTTCTGGGTTGTTACAATCTCCTCCACTTAAAACTTTTCGTCCCCGAAAAGGAACGAAGTCGAAAGTTGTTTAACTAATCAACTCAACTTCCATAATTTTCATTACGGCTTAAGTTCTTCAACTTTTCAGTTTCTAAGAACTTTTCAAAATTTTCAAATATTTGGCTCACACCCTAAATTTTCGAAAAATTTCGCCATAACCTCCCCTGCACCGGGGACTTCGAGATATTTCATATAGCCTCCCATGGCCTTCTTCAATCCAAAAGAAAAAGAAAAAGCCAAGCAGCTAGCCAATCGGCTCCCAAAACACTACAACAAAATGACCCTATTACAACGGTGGAAAACAGTTGTAAAAGACTTTTTACAATGGTGGAGCCACCGTCATCTCTTAAGAAGTTGTAATAGACTGAAATCTTTTACAACTTTTATACACCGTTGCGGCACTGTTGTTAAATGTATATTTTACAACTGTTTTCCACCGTTGTAGTAATACATATTACAACATTTTTGCACTGTTGTAGTAATACATATTACAACTTTTTTTCACCGTTGTAGTAATTCCTACTACAATTAATTATAACAATATGATTTTTGTTTCTTTATACATTACATTTCATATAAAAATAAATATTTATATTGAATAAAATGATACTACACTGAACTGAAATAATCAATTAAATATTTTATTTCAATATTTGGATTAGTACAACTTTGTGATCCACTATCGTACAACTCACTTTTACATAATACAGTCATAACAATACATACATTCCTCACTACAAACAGATCGCTCAACAAATCTGAGGTAGACGGTCTAGCTCTAGGCTTAGCAATGCATCGTTCTATGAAGGCCTTGATTTCTAGGTAAACCATCTATCATTCCTCCATTAGCATCTGTAAATTTTATTCATTTAAACATAATGGAGAAAACAGTAAAGATTAATGCAGTCATATTACCTCTTTTACATGTAAAATGACGTTCTGGATCAAATTTTGACATAAAACATATGATGTTTCAAAAGTCTGACTTATATTAATATGAAACTATGTCAAAAGTAAAATTGGCGATTGTTATTTTCCATAGAAATTGTGTCCTTGAAAATTTTGTCCAAAACTTTGAACAACTTTCTTTGTGGGTAGAGTACAGTAAAGCCAAAGCATCCGAAAAGAAGCCATATCAATGCAAATGAGTATACACATTTGCAGGTATCATAAACAAAAATCTGTTGTTTTGATTGCTGTTTTGAAAAACTGAAGTAAGACCATGATTGAAATATGAGCTAAGATTGTGTACATTGATTCTCCATCACATATGGCCATTCAAATGCATGACAATGAAGCATACAAACGATTTATTGCTTAATGCTGGAACAGACTAGTAGACTTAGAAATGTTGCCAAAACAAGGAAGTAAACCAAAGGGACAGTACACATATATTGTGCCACAACTTAACTATCAACATGCAATGGTAGAGAATCACTAAATCAATGTAACCAACTGTGCATGCAAGAAATACAGTGCCTATTCTAACTTGGATCCACACGTGAGACATATATAAAACAAGAGGTGCTATTATAAGGAACATGCCGAAGTATATATGCATAGGAAGTGGAATTGTTTCTTTTTTCTTTTTTTCTTTTTTAGTTCGACAACACTGGTGTGCCAAAGTAACATGGTATCATCCTATTATGAGTGTATTATGAAATATGAAGGTCAGGAATCAAGTATGGCTTCACAGCAGGATATTTAAAAGCATGCCACTAAAATGTGTACTTATTTAAATCAAGTCAAACTTAACATAAGACATGCATTCACTTCAAAGGTGAACAATAACCAGAAATCAATGACAATCAAGGTTACGGAAAAGCAGTAGCCAAACAGTGTGAATCATTATGATGTAGTCCTGATTATCATATTATAAGGAGCACCATTGCAAATACTAAAATCAACCAATAACCGAATTTAAATTTATACAACCCCAGGACAGTAGGAAAGCAATAACCGACAAACTAATGATATTAGTGCAAACCGAAGTCGTACGCTTGAAACATGTTTAATCGTAAGAGAACTTACAATTAATCGGTGAAGGAAGCGCAGACAATGGCGGACGGTTGGCGTTGGCTGTAGAACGGTGAGGAGGTGTTGCTACAAACGGCGGCGCTCGACTGCTGGAGGGGAGAAAAGGTTGTCGGATGCGTTGTTCGGATCTGAGAGATGCTGAGGCGATTTGGTTTTATGGCTTCAAGGAGGGCAGCACTGCGCAATGGCTGTCGAAGGAGGTGACGCGGCTTCACTGGACTGGAACAAGGGCATGCGTGATTGGGGAGCTCAGACGATGGGTGGCACGGCCCTTGTAGTTGGTGGCGTTCGCGGTTGAGCTCGTGGGTTGACTCCGGTGGCGAGCGACGCCTGGTGACAAGGCCTTGTCGGCGAAGAGGGATTCGATGGCGAATGAAATGGAAACCGACGGCCTATTTTCGGTTTTTGGATGTGAGACATTGGTCGATTTGTAGATTTCCCCAATTCGATTTCAAGGGCTTCGACCATTTTTAAGTTTTTTTTTTTTTAGAATGAGAGAATGAAATGGAAACCGATGGCCTATTTTCTTTTATTTGCTTCATACGGCTAGGGTTTCACTATTGCCAATGTCCATTTTTCCCTTAGATTTAATGTTAACTCTTATAAAACTTAGGCCCCAAATCATAACACTTAAACAAAATTTTCATGTCACATACACAACAAACAAACAAATGTGTGTTTATTCACCATTTTAATCATGCACAATTTCACATATTCATCATGTACATAGCACAAATGATTTATTTATTTATTTATTCACCCCAAATATTATGGATTTAATTGAAATCAATATAATCTAGGATCATCTAATTTGGGTTCTCACATTATTAATCTCTACTACTTAATTATTAATAGCAATCATTGATTATTCATGATTAGCATTAATTATTATATTTTAAGTGTTAACTGTTTAATAGTAATTATGTAATATTAACTATATTTTTTAATTATTCTTCTTAATTGCTAAGTATTAAATATTATGGATTGATTATTAATTATTACTTCCTAATTGGTTATTAATAGTAATTATTAGTTATTAATTATAAATAATCAACATAAATGTATTAAATATTAATTATTAGTTGTTAATTATATTAAACTATAGTCATATATTACAACAATCAAAAAATAGAAGTTGTTAATTATATTAAACTATAGTTAATATACATTTTAGTTAATTATAAATTATTATTATTATTTACTACTGATTTTTAACTTACAATTGTTACTTAATTAACGATTGTCGAACCCCGTTAGCGGGGGCTTGCCCCCACACCCCCACCTTGGGGGGTTGCCACCCCCCTGGACCCCCCCTCCGTAGGGATCATATTTGACAAAAGATTTTGGTAAAACTTTCAACAGCGATTACTTATTAAAAAATATTAAATACTAAATATTAATTAGTACAAATAGTCATGATTAATTATAAATTAAATATTTATTAATTGTTATTTACTTATTGATTATTAATTAATTGATTATTAACCGCTCATTAGTTATTACTTACTAATTAATTACTAGTACTTAATAATGAAGTAGTTATAAATTAATTATTTTTAATTAAATATTAAATATTTATATATTGATTATTATTAAATAATTACTAATTGGTTGTTAATTAGTAATTATTAGTAGGAATTATTTATTTATTGATGTATTTTTAATTAAATTTTAAATATGTATTTATTGATTATTAATTAATAATTACTAATTGGTTGTCAATTACTAATTATTAGCATGAATTATTTATTTATTGAAGTATTTTTAATTAAATATTTAATATTAATATATAGGTTATTAATTAATAATTACTAATTAGTTGTAAATATTAATTATTAAAAATTATTTAATGAAAATAATTAATATTAAAATATAGTCATATATTACAACAGTCAAAAAATAAAAGTTGTGATAGGCTTTTATTACAACTGTCAAAATAACACAGTTGTTAAAAATAAATTTATTACAACTTTTCTGGAAAAAAGTTGTAAAAAACATTTATTACAACGGTGCTTTAACCACCGTTGTAAAATTAAAGTTGTAATATGGTGTTTTTGTTGTAGTAACAACGGTGTTTATACCACCGTTGTAAAAAAACCATTTATTACAACGGTGATTTTACCACCGTTGTAAAAACCCATTTATTACAACGGTGCGTTTACCACCGTTGTAAAATTAAAGTTGTAATAGGGTCATTTTGTTGTAGTGAAATCATCATCACCCAAACAAAACAGTAAATTATGGTAAACATGTACCTATTTGTCGGGCAAACAATTTTATTCCTCTGCTCTAGCCTCCTTGCAAAGACCTGTTCAATGTAAGTACATGTATATGCATGCAAATGCGACAAATTTTCAATACAACTCATTATTTGATTCAATTTGGTTATAGGTTCAACATTTAATTAATCAAACAACACAATCAGCAATCAATTAGTGAATTATCATTTCAAATTCATAACTTTGATATATAGTCAAAAACCACATTTTTGGTGCCAAATCACAACAATAGGCCCTATCTAATTTCGGTTCTCACACCAGTCAATAGGAAATATATAAATATCACACCTTCGAAACACGAACACAATCACTGATGATGCCCGGGCATTACCAGAATTATCCCCAAGCGGCTAGAGTGTGATTTTATATCTGCCCAATATAATAAAACTTCGAATACACGCGGATCAGACGTATATGCAAAACCTTTATATACTGGATAGTCCAAATCAATATAAATAAATATTCAAATACGAATAATTGAATTAAATTTTCAAAACAACAATTGTTTTCAATTTAAAAATATACTCTTCACACTCGTTCTAGGATACTACTGATCCAATCTCTAACGAGTCATTCTCGTTGGATATTACTAATCCAATTTCTGATGAATTCTTTCGTTTGGTTCTAACGTATCTTTTCTCTGAGCTTTGTAAACCAAAGCTCTGATACCAACTGTAACGACCGGGAATTTCGCTCGATCCGAATCAGTCGTTAAACCGATCAAGACCGTTCGAAACCCCTGATTGTTTTGAGAACACGACAAATTAGAACGCAAACAGAAGAACATTTCATTGTTAATTACAACAATTCATCAGAATAAAAGAATATACAGAGTATGAATAAATATTACACAGAAATTATCAGAGATTACAATAAATTACATAGCAGCGGAAAATAATACAATACACAACTAGAAGTAATACACGGATACAGAGCTTTCCGAGTATCGTTCCAGCTGTAAATCAGGATCCTGTGAATATAAATCTACAAAACCAAAACTACTAGCTGCCCGTTTCAAAAATAAGGGCACCTAGAGTTTAGGTTAAAACAATAAACTCCAGGTCAGTCATGTGACTGGTGTGAGAACTAAAACAGTTATTAATCTTTATTTTAAAGTTAGGTAAATCAAGGGACCACGCCGTATAACACGGAACGGGTTTCCTCCCAAGAATACCAGTGCATAAACAACAGCGCAATGCTAAATAAAGAAAAATGAAGCTATTATAAGACCCAGGTCCCATCACACAATGAAACACAAGCCGGAGGATAGGGTTTTACCTTATAATAACCAAAGCATGCTTGATACGCCAAATTTCATCTTTTATTACTATATGTGCATAGTGTCAAAACAATTTCAATCATAAATATTAATCATAGACGGCATGAGTGCCCCATCCCACTATGTCGCCATACTAGGCTCTACAATCAAAACCGCAAAGTCACGTATTGGAAGTTGGATTTCCATCTGTGAACCGAGGCAAGGGATCGTCCTCCACCGAATTCGAGACGCTCTAGCCCGTGTCTTAGGCAAGCGCGCAGGCAAGCCTTTAGATCGTCAGGGCCGATCCACCGATGTGGATTAAAAGGCCTGAACACTGCGTTTCCCCACCCTATGGGGTGTCAATGAGTCCAATGACTCCATCGGTCTCGGATCGACCGATATATCTGAGGCGCCTCGCAACAGCAACAACCACATAAGTCAAACTCGTCAGGGCGTGTAAAACCACTGACGCCACTTCTAGCTAGAAGGAAACGCATGCCCTCCCTGAAGTCCTCTCCCGTTTCTGGTCCACTACCGGGGTGTGAGGCTCGTGAATCAACGTTACACAAAGCTATGCCACACAGGCGGTGCTTTGATTATCAACCACAAGAATTTGCTTTTCAACAAAACCCACTACAACATATTAGGATTTTAATAGCACTTACTCATAGCGTTTCACCATTAGATCCGAAAAGACTAAAAAAACTCATGCATACTGAACGCTATACGTTGCACATATAGGTGTAAATTAGTATTAAATTTAACATAAACGCTACACTAGGGAGTACGGGTACTTTTCATTTCTTATTTCGGGTCCGCCTCCAGAAATTTCATTTCCCACCGATTTTCCTTTTCCCCTTTCGAAGCTCACGACTTTCATGCCCTAGATCTTTGTCAACACAACTCCACTGCCTTCACTTTTATTCACTGGAACGCTGATTTCACGCCAAATCACAATGGGTCAAATCCTAGTTTCGCAACTCCAGTAGATAGCCCTCCTTCCTCATCTTTGATTATCGATCCCAATGGCCGAACCGCAATCTCGTTCTTCGCTATTCTAGGTATTTTCTTAAACGTGTTGTTTTTCCTTCGATTGCGTGTTAAATCTATCGCAACTTTCCAAATCACATGTTTCATTGTGTTTCAGATTGATTCATCTTTCTATTGATTTTTATTTTTGTTGATGATTGTTTATGAGTTAATCCTATACTCGTGTTTATAAAATAATCGCTGATGTACAGTAAAAAAAAGCTAGAAAAAACATTTTTTTTCAAAGAGCTGATTGTTCATCTTTTGCAATTAGACTTTACATAAATACTCTATGCTTTCATAGGATTGTTCTATGGGTTTTTTCTTACCCAGTGCATGTTCAGTTCAATTTTTATGAACTGCAATCTAAACCTACAAATCATCATAGACTGTTCAAATGCTAGAGTTGATTGTTTGTTAGGGCCTGTAGATGCTGAGGACTTTAGATATGTATCGTAAGTGTTAACGTGTAAAAGGATAAAGTGCATGTGGAATTAAATTGTTGCACCTGCATGTGTTGAGGTATGGCCTCGTGTAGGTGTGTTTACTTTATGAGCAGCTATTGTGTTATAAAAAAGAATTAGAGGCTTGTGTTGGTTTAAGTAGGAAAACATATGCATCTGCATGTTGTCCATCCGAATTTTTTCGAAAGTATAGGTAATATTATATGTATTTTAATATCCCAAAAATACTTATTGTATTATTTTTCCAATGCCTATAGCATACACTGTGCAAATGTATTTTACTCTTTTCAATAATATAGGGAATTGTCCCATATTGAAATTCCTATATAACTATTACAATATTTGCCGAGGACTCATGCAATTCTTAGTATTTATGCATCTTTGAGTGAAAATGCTTTCTCATCAATAGTATTTGATTGAAATCAGGGTGTCTAAAGAGTGTGTGTGTGTGTGTGTGTCAGACAACTAACATACTTGACTTTCCTGCAAACTACTGAAATTTTGGCTAATTTTATGTTTTGTTAGATACTTTTAACATGCATGCCTTCAGTCCTTGTTGTGCATTGGATTGACGTAACTTGTATTTGTTGATTCGTTACGTCTCCATAAGTATTTGTAAAGGGGGAGCTCGTATGAGAATCTAATATACTTTATAATACACATCAGGTTATTTTACTATGCATAGACTTTACCATAGCTTGTAGTGTTTGTTTATAAATTTATATCTTTTTCTATGTTTATTATCAGAATGGAAGTTGAAGGAACTACAGGAGGCATTAGTGTTAATAATGAAAAATAATATTTATAAGTCTTCTTTAACTAGAGGCAGACCATAAGTTGCTAGGTTTTCTTTATTTGGTTTGCTTGTAGTTCTGAGTAAGAAGCATCAATGTTGGCCAAAAGTCTGAATTAATTACTTCGTGTGTTTATCACCTAATAATGTGACTTTGCTATGTTTTTGGTGTGCAAAATACTGAGTACAGAGCCTCGGCCAGGGGTGGACGCAGTTTAAGGTGAGCTAGGGCCAATGCCTTAGCTCAGAAATTTTTTTGGTGGCAAAATTGAACTTTCATCCAAGTCTTGCCACAGCTGGAAATGAGTGAATCCCTATCTGAATGCCATGGCAAGCATATTTTGGCCAACTGATGCTGTTTGGCAGATTTGCAACAGGCTAATACATGTTGTTATACATATAGAGAACAATTTACTCAACTTTTAGAATGTGGGACAAAAATTTGGCCCTAGCTCAGTTCAAGAGCTAGGTCCGCCACTGGCCTCGGCACTGTCATGTTTTGTGTTTTGACAAGTAATGTCAGCAAAGAAGTGTTAAGCAGCTGCTGCGACTGTGTGGACCGGGCCTTTTTAGACCCTGGCTATGTCGATCAAATAAAAGGCAAGGGCATCGGCCGTTAGAGCTTAGAATACCTTGTGAATTTACCTTCAACCAGATTCTGGTTTGCTATCTTTTTTTATGAGTTTATTTCTGCATTAAGTCTAACAAAATTTGTATCCTTTTTCTGGTTGCGTTATGTAAATTCAGTTTTATATATCTTTGTACTTTGGGTCATAGTGTTAATAATATGCATTTAAAGTGTTGTAAATACATTTTAATGCCAATTTTCAAATGAATTGCATAATGCGACACCAGTTTTAAAAAAAATTAGTTGCACAATTAAATTAAGTTGCATAATATTGAACCATTATCCCTCTTTACATCTAGAACTGTGACTAAAGTTTTTTACCCTCACAAATATTGTGATCGTTTCATCACCAAAGAAGATAATAGTCTACCTGGGAGATAATGCACACCATGATTAGAATATTACTAAGCAAATTGCGATGAGGAGGAATATGCTAATACTTTATTGCAACAGAGACATCAGATTGGCTACAATCAGATGCAAGCAACTCATTTTCAAAACAAATTTTGCGTTTCTTTACATTATGATAGCTTGGGCAACTTGGAATGCAGCTTACTATTTTTGCACCCAAATTATTACCAGGTCCAGATAAATCTAATGATATTTATGTTTTTAAAAAATAATCAATGTAATGTATTTAGTTAACTTTAAAAAAATGATTTCATTTTATAGCTGTTGCCAGGTCAGTTTTAGTGAGAAAAAAAAAATCAAAGTTCAATTTAATTCGATAGGATTATAGCATATTTGGAAGTTGTAAAAAGGGTTGGGATTGATCTACTTTTTGCTTCATGAAAACCTTGTTCTCTTGATCTTTATAGACTACACCTGATATTAACATAAGTTTTATTAAGTAAAAACTAATAATGGATATTGGACTTCCGTGTTCAATGGTATATGTTTCTTTAGGTGGTTTACATTCAATGTTTTAAAAGCAAAAGGCGTACGCGAGGCATTTTCGGGTCCGTGAGGTGAGGCATAAGCCTCGACGCGTTGAGGTGTAAGCCTTTCGGGGAAAAAAAGCGCAACACATATCCCGCTTGCTCATTTTTTAACGAGTCTGGACATTAAGAAATAATTAAAATAGCTCAAGAACAGTGCACAAGCTTTAAAAAAAAGACAGACAAAAAAAAGACAGAACTTAAAAAACACAGCACAACAGGTTTTAAAAGAAGCAGACCAAAAAAAAAGCCTCTTTCAAATTCGATAACAGGAATCGATTTCGATTCTTGGTATGGAATCGAACTCGATTCCTTAACTGGAATCGAGCTGCTCGATTCCAGTTAAGGAAACGAGTTCGATTCCATACCAGGAATCGATTTCGAATCCTCTTCCAATTTAATATTCCAGTAGGTTTTTTTTATATAAACGCACGCCTCAGATAGTTGAGGCTCTGAGGCGTGCGTTTTTGGAGATTTCCACGCCTCAAGCAACAGAGGCGTAAGCCTCAAAGGGAAAACGCTTTTTGAAGCACACCTGAAGGCGTTTTGGGCACCGCCTCGCCTTGAGGCGCGCCTCACTCGTGTTTTTTAATACACTGTTTACATTGTATGTCAGTTTTTCCATCTTTTAAGTTTGTAGTTTTCTATACCTCTTTTTAATACTGTTGATTTTTTTAAAGTTTGAAAAAGAAAATTTCTTACACTTTCTTCTTCTTAACTACATCCTTTGTTTTTATTTTTCTGAAGTATTGATCTTCTAATTAGGGAGAACATTCATAATTTTGTGTAAATAATAAATAAAAACCACCTAAAAGTGTGGTGGGAGACATTACATAGTTAGTTAGGATTGGAAAAATCTTCACTAGGTGATCATCTATAGAGGAACACACGAAATGTTTATATATTTACGTTATGCAAAAAAGGGAACACAATGTTAAAGTTGTTGCATATATGTGCTACAGATGTGGAGGAGGCTGTGTGCTCGTATGATTTGTTTGAAATAGAAGCAAGAAGGAGCTAGCATGTGAGGAGCTAGCAAACCGGACCGCCCCTTTAGGTAAAAGAGTAGTCGTTGCAAGAATATTAGCAAAATTTGGCTAAGGATGCATGAACCTTAAACGCAAAAGAAACTAGGCATGGATGCATGATAGCAGCACCAAGACGATAAAAGCGAAAGTAAGGGTAGGGCGAGCATGGCAAATGAAGTTGTCGGTTGAATGTAGTTGTCAGAGGCTGTTGCAGGACAATCAATTGTGTGGAACAACAAGATATGGTATAGAAACAGGCAAAAGAACACTGCTGAGCCTCGTGTGGCATGACCTAGCAATTAAGGTATATACTGAATATTGAGTAATAAGGTATGCTTGATGTTATTCTCTCACTATTATAACGTCTTTGTAGAAAATCATCCAAGAGTAGCATTTGGAGGCCTGAAGTGAGCATGTGGCCGTTAGCAATGAAAAATTGATGATAGTGGAGGTTGAGGCTCCTTATCTTCTGCATTTCATCATTCAGATCGGTAATGATTCCTCTTTAACTTATGTAAGGTGCATGCAGATTGCTTTTATGCTTTTTTTAATTTCGTCGCTAGCTAATTTTATTCTTTTTTTTTTTGGAAAGAGAAAGGGTAGCAAGTAATTGTTATTTTCTTTAATAATCTATAATTTTCTACTTGAAATATGCTTAGCACAACTTATGGAAATTATTTAGTTTCGCAAGACATAATATATGACGAACAAAATAGGGCATACACATAACTATCAAGTTCAACCTATAAACTTACCCTTTTCTTGTTTCAACCGTATACCACATATTTTTAAAGAATAGCTTGGCTTGCATGAAATTTATTAGTTTTGAAAACAATTGCATGTTGTCTGCACGATAATGACCTTCTGTTAATATATTTGAGGATATACTTGATTGATCTTGTTTTGTTATAAACTACATTATTCATATTCATATATACTTGTTTGATGCTTCACTGTCAATTTAAATTAAGTGGTGTAAGTAAATCATGGAAAAAAGGATGTAACATAAAATTAATCCAGTCAAACAATAACAGGAGGATTTACTCAACGAAAACGGGTGGGATAGCCATAATAAAAGCTCATGTTGCATAGTCTTTTATATTTTATACAAGATAACTTTGTTTTGGGGTTCAATTTGTACAGTTTTGTATTGTAAAATAATAAATGAGTTATAACTGAAATTTAATGCACATCTGCTCTATGACAAATTATAAAATTGAATAAATTTTGGTTGCATGTGCTGCATGAATTATCATCAACCATGCAACATGTATATTTTGTATTAAGAAATAATGATGCATATTTCTGATTTGCTTTTATAGAAAAAATTTCAAACATGGATATCTGAGTAACTCATGCAACATGTGAATGATTAGGAAGTTACTATTTAAACACTTTCAAAATGAAAAAAAAATAGTTTTGATTTTTGCAAAACATGTAATTGAACATTTACGTGGGCTAAAATAAAGATTGGTCTGATTGACTATTTTTTGTTACGTAATTGCTTAAGACCACAAATTAGTACTATCGTCTCTTACTATTATATAAAAGTTGTTTTCATAACAACAGTGGTATTCAAATCCGCTTTTCAAAATTTTATGCACTCAGAACTGCTTTAAAGGCATTATATTGACACTAAAGTACCAGAACTCAATTCTCGGTTTGTATTTTGTATTAAATAAATCAAAATCATTAATTACGAGTCAAAATAATTAACATGATAAATTATAGTAAATTTGGTAATTTTATGCCTAACATAGTAATACTTCCCTTATATTGAAGCAGCAGTGTAGAGCCATGTTTGGAGAAAAATATAAAGTCACATAAACTAAATTTTACAATTCCATCCATTTCATTGGTAGGTTACATTAATTGAAAATATTGGCTACTCAACTCAGATGAAAGTTCTTAAAACGTGTGCTGTAAATTTGGCAGGTTGCATTAATTGAAATTTCTTAGAAGTAATTGGCATTTCAGCAACGAATAAACGGAAAAATATGCATTTAAAATGGACATCCAGCTGTTAAAAAGTGTGCTGACCTACATGAAATAAATAACACAATACACGACATACTTTTAAATTTTGAGAATATTTCGGAAAGTACTAAATATTGTTTATCTGTATTATTTATTTGAAAAATTAACAAAGGTAGATAAATTTTGTTTAAACAATTTATAGGCAGATTATTTGGTTAATTTAGATATGCAGACTTAAATGTAAGTTGCACTTAAAAAACTGAGAACTTCAAAAATAATATTAGAAAACAGAAAGATGATGAAAGCCTTAAACACACAAAATAGAATGAAATTCAAGCAACAAGCACTGTTAACTAGTTAAGATATTTCTTAATAAAAACCTGGTATCTCCTTCATAAATCAGAATACAAGCTTGTTCTCATTACAATCAACGTAAAATGCATAACCCACCACCATTATATGTTGGATAGCTAAAAAAGAAAGCAAGCACAACTGCTTTGAGAAGCTTCATCAAAGAAGTCAAACTGACTGTAGTAGTTGTTTCACAACTGTTACCGCATCATGCTAAGCCTCCTAAGCTTTTGCCTCTCCCTTGCTTTGTGATTATGAAACCAATAGTAGACATTTTTCCTTCAGTCTTTCCGAAGGAAGACAAATATGCAGTCATCTGTTGTATTTGCGATGCATTTGGAGTTTTAACTCCACTTCTATACAGCTCATCTGGCACCATTAGCTGCTGAGCTATCAGGCACCACATAGTTGATGGAACTTCAGGCATCTTTATTCTTTTCTTTTCTTATTATGCTTTATGTTGTCTACAGGAAAAAGTGTAGAGACAAACTGGAGTCGCTTTATAGAATGCAAGGGAGAATGGAAATAAAGAGAGTACTGAACATTCTAATGTTGGATTAAGATTGGCTGGCTAACATTAACTACAAAATTGCATCTTCAGGTTCATTAAATTCTTCTAGAACCACACTTTCCTAATTATTTTAGTTAGTATGAATTATGTTTTAAAAATGGAGTTGGTGCCATGTAATAAGAAGCATATTTCCCCAAAAACATTATTTCACACTATATGTTAAATTCTTTTCCTTCTTCTAGAATCTGTTTTCTAAAGCAATTGCTTGTCTATTAATTTCATGATAATTCTGAAAAAATATCTTACAGGTAGCATTATTCCAAATCCACTTCGTTATGAATTATTAATGTTCCAAAATCATAATATAGCTGCATATTAAAATCTGTCTTAGGTATTACACATCGAACTGACTCAAATATTATATAAGAGACATATCAAAGATGCTAAGACAGGAAGAGTTAACTGTATTGGAATTAGAAAAACAACTAATGAAATAAGACCCATTAGAAGTCACAAAAAGTTACCCGCTGAGCATATATATCATGGATTATATCAACATATATTTCATGGATCATAATAGGTATTTTATGGTTGTGAGTAACTTGATGACAACCTAGTAATTTCTCTTCCCACGTACATGCACAAGTTTTCTCTGCTGACCATATATAATTCAGTGAAAGCACTACATTTTTAGCATTGGATACTTATTATATTCATCAAATATGGTTAAATTATTTGTATCACAATATAACTATAGTTCACTTCTCAGGTCGGACTTTTAATCAGGCTCTTGGCATTGCAAATACGGTTGAGTTTATAATGCATGTAGACAATATTTCATCTCTGCAATAATTTGGCATGTGAAATGTGATCATTATGTATCCTGTTTCTTTTTTTTCTTTTTCTTTTTTTTCTCTTGGCAATTCATGAAATATAGACATTGCTGATAAATTTTATGTGGCTAATGCTTTCACTAGATTAATATAGGTGAGATACAAATAGCAGGGTCTCGTTCCTTTTACTTCTTAACTTACTCATTATACTTTTTAATCAGTGAACATAACTTGTAGTGCTAGCAATTTTAGTCTTATGAATAAGGTAGGACGTGCCTTTTCTTTTGGGCAAAAATTATTATTTGTTTTGCTAGTTCTTTGATAAATAGCAGAAAACTAGATAAGCATCTTCTGAACCGTCAAGACCATGATAATTAATCCATTAGAAAATTTACAACTGATTATGATTATGTATACTATATTTTCATTTTAAGGCTTGTTCTCCTTACCATTTGATGTTTAGATTACCATAGCTTCATATATGAACCATTGTTAATTTGAACTAATGGATTAATTCCAACATCATTATCAGATTTTGCCACTTTTGCACATTCAACACTAAGATAATTTGCATTTGAGACTGTAACACATTCTCCTATTTGATTTGAGTGTGTTGTTGCTTGGTGTGAAAACCTAATATGTAGCTCCAAACCTGATATGTTGTTACTTGCTGCTTGAAACTAGTGGCTCCCAGGTATGAAAAGCGGTTTTAATATCTTTTCAAATATAGTTACATTTTTTATTATTTTTTGTATTTGTGTCCTATAATTGTACCAGTACGTGTTGAGTTGTGCAAATCAAAAACTAATAGAGCAGCTATCTTTGACTTTTTTTATTCTTTTATATGAATTTGTTTTTGGTGTCGTGTTCGTCTTAATACTTGTCTTATATTTTTAGGTCCTCCATTTTCCCCTTTTGTGCAAAGCAGTGGATCGTGAATGTAGGGTTGTTGAGTTCAGAACTGTGGTGGGTACTCTTGATAAACTTGTACTTGGGATGGTTATTGCAATTTACATTGCAATATGTGCGCATGTAGGTTATTTTATCAATATATACTATCTAATTGTAAATTAATTTCTAGTGTTTAAAAAAAGAATAAACAATCTTAATAAAGTGATGCTTAATCTCACTATTTTTTGTTTAGGAGAAAACAATGAAGATTTTGCTCAAACTATCAACCTCATCAAGGGGTATCGCTTTTCATAATTCACATTTCCCAGTTTTACTCTAGATCGGATATGTACTATATGTTTCCTGGCTGTTTTCTATTCATGCATTTGCTTACCTACTTATTGTTGTTAGTATCTTTTTTCATCTTTCAGCTCAGTTTTCTATTCATAATTACTAACATCTTGACTATTTGTTTGACATTAACAGGGCCATTATTGTTGATGTTAAGAAGAAAATATCAGAAGAAATGCAAGATTAGATCTATTGTTTTTCTGTTTCGTAAGTAACTTGTTGGTACAAAAATGTACGACATATTATGTGTGAATATGGAGAACTAGATAAAACAATATGTATGATATATTAAGTTGTTTGAATGATATGCATAAAATATTATACAGTAATTTATATAATTCTTGTTTGTGAAATTTGTTTCATCTATATGCAGATGACAATTGTTTAGAAGGGTGTGTATGTGTGTGTGTGTATATATATATGTGTCTGTGTATGTGTGTGTATATATATATGTGTGTGCGTGTGAAAAAAGTTGGAACGATGGTAAATAATATACATAAATTAATAATATGGGTAATAGCGTTTCAAAAATGCTATAAAACATACATTGGGAATGCTATAATATAACTAAGTAAACGCTATAGAAATATCATTGTAAACGCTATAGAATACAAACAAAACGCTATGAAAACATGCATATAAACGCTATAAGAAGCAAATACTTGATAGTATATTGCATAGCGTTTATGTTTGATAGCCAACAAAAACGCTATATAAAATCCATTTTCCATAGCGTTTTGATTTATGCTATTTAAAATACAGGACCTAACATAGCATGTCGTTACATGGCGTTCTCTGAAACACTATATTAGGCTGTAATAGCGTTTTTCAAATGCTATAAAAAGCCCATTTTGTCGTAGTGACCCTTGATCATTTGCCACTTAGGCATGCCACACAGGCAATTCACTCCATGCGATTGATATCCATCAGTATATAACCCCTGAGCTCGTACGTCTCAGAGAAGGGCATTAAGCAAAAGAATAAATTCTCCGCCGCCAAACAGGTATATATTTAATAGAAATCGATCACACAGAATAAAATCCAATGTCAGAAACACAGTCCATTTACAAGTTCATTCTGGGTCTGAACGAAATCGGAGGCACCTAGTACGTCACATATCCATCGACCTCCAAGTACGTCTGGACGATCACCAACTGATTCTCTCCTCTTGGGTGTACGGCCCAATCAAGATCATCAGTAATTATCCAAACGACGTAAAGACCTCCAGTCTTCAACCACCATCTTTGAGACGACTCGAACTTCCCCGTGAAGGAAAGCACGGATAGAATTGAGGACAAGACAAAATAGAACGCAGACGAAAGAACATTTCATTGTTATTACAACAATTCCATCAGATACATGAATATACAGAGTATAAATGAATAAATTACATTAAATAAATATCAGAGATTACAATAAATTACATAGCAGCGGAAAAATATACAAAACACAACTAGAAGTAATGCACGGATACAGAGCTTTCCGAGCATCGTTCCAGCTGTAAATCAGGATCCTGTGAATATAAATCTGCAAAACCAAAACTACTAGCTGCCCGTGTCGAAAATAAGGGCACCCAGAGTTTAGGTTAAAACAATAAACTCCAGGTCAGTCATGTGACTGGTGTGAGAACTAAAACAGTTATTTATATTGGTTTTAAAGTTAGGTAAATCAAGGGACCACGCCGTATAACACGGAACGGGTTTCCTCCCAAGAATACCAGTGCATAGAACAAACAACGCAATGCTAAATAAAGAAAAATGAAGCTGTTATAAGACCTAGGTCCCATCACACAATGCAACGCAAGCCGGAGGATAGGGTTTTCCCTTATAACAGCCAAAGCATGCTTGATACGTTTAAAACACATTATTTTATACTATTATAGGTGTATAGTGTCAAAACAATTTCAATCATAACTATCAATCATAGGCGGCATAGCTACCATCTACTATGTCGTCATACTAGTTCTACAATTAAAACCACAATATCACGTATTGGAAATTGGATTTCCGTCATGAGCCGAGGCAAGGGGCAAGCTCCTCTCCGCATTCGAGACACTCTAGCAAATGCCTCAGGACCCCACTATGATCCTTGGAATCGGCTGGGCCGGTCCTCTCTTACTTTTGAGGAATGGAAATTCCTGAACACACGTTTCCCGGTCCTTACAGACCTATATCTGAGGCGCCTCATATCCAACAACCACACAGGTGAAAAGTATATAAATGTCAGGGCTGGTAGGTCACTGACACCACCCTAGCTAGAAAGAAACGTCGTGCTCTCCCAGCGGTCTGTCTCCCGTTTTTGACTCATACCGAGGTGTGAGGCTCGCGAATTCACGTTATACACAAAGCTTCGCCACACAGGCCGTGCTTTGATCATCAACCACAAGACTTTGCTTTTCAACAGAAGCCTTGATCAATTGCCACTTACGTGTGCCACATTGGCAATTCACTCCATGCGACTGATGTCCATTGATATACAACCTCTGAGCTCGTACGTCTCAGAGAAGGGCGTTAAGCAAGAGAATAAATTCTCCACCGCCAAACAGATGTATATTTAATAGAGATCAATCAACACAGAATAAAATCCAATGTCAGACACACAATCCATTTACAAGTTCGTTCTGTGTCTGAACGAAACCGGAGGCACTTTCCTCGCATATCCATCCATCTCCAAGTACGTCTGGACAATCACCAACTGATTCCCTCATCTCGGGTGTACAGCCCAATCAAGATCATCAGTAATCACCCAAACGATGTGAAGACTTCCGGTCTTCAACCATCGTCTTCATCTTCGACATCTCGTCGAATCGGTTATTCAGAATGGGTATAAACCCGGCCTTTCTGAATAACCCACGTATATAATAAACGAATGTTACACAAACATAACCAACGCCTCATTCCAATTCAGAATATTCTTTTATTCACAAAAACACATTCTTAGGGAAATGTTCCCATTAATTTTATCCAAGATAAATTCTTCTAAATTTATCCTATAATCTTCCTTTGGATATCATTTCAAACCATTTTATGGTTTTCCAAACTAGTCGGGATTAGCGAACCACACCGAAGTAATTATTTATTTTATTTCCCAATCCCAACCTATATATCCCATGGAGCAAAACTGGTGATACTCCATTCCTAACACCATGGTGTTATCGGTAAAATTAATTACCATTTCACGTTCAAATCTAATTAAAGATTTAACTATCTCTTTGGAGCAAAACTGGTGATACTCCACTCTCGATCACTTTTCAGATTTGATAATTTAAATTATCAATTCACATTTTAATCTAATTAAAGATTCATTAAAACTCCACTTAGTTTTAATCTTCTCAAAAATCGATATCTTGCCTTTAACTGGGTTAAAGAACCAATGTCTTCTAAAACACGATTCACGATAAACCCAAATCACATTTGATATTAAATACAAGGCTCTGAATAGAAAATATATCGGCTTATATTCAATATCAAATTCTGAAACCAACATATATCGTATTGGAAATAACGATATAAAATATATCTTTCAAATTCCCATAACAATATCTGTATAGTCACGAAATCCAACATCGAAATATCCCGAAGATAATTTCGATTCAACTCCAGTCCAATCCACGTATTGGGAATATTGATTATTTTTAAAATCACTTTCAAATTCAATTTATTTATGTCAAAAATAAATTGATTTTAATTCTAGTTCAAAACTAGTTCATTTCGATAAAAATCTATTTTTATCTTTTTAAATGTGGAATTCTCCAGCTCAATTCTTTCCAATCCATATATTATGATTTTACACAAATTATAGATATTCTTAATAATTTTATCAAGGCCCGTACAGTCGATTTCCAACAACGGCCATCGAACTGCACTCACAGCGACCTTTTTCGAATTTGATTTGGACATAACTCCAAATCCAACCGTTAGATTTCAAATTTCTAATATTCATTGGAAAGCTCTTTTCGATACGAACCCAACGGTTCCGGTTTTAGGAGAATCCGATGGTCGGATCTCCCGCAACGTCAATTTGAAGTTAATGGTCGAAATTCACGAACTGCCGCGGCGCGGTGCGTTTTATTCAGGCCATTATATATATAATATATATGTATTATATATATTTCGTCGATTTCCTTTTAAAACGTATTTTATAAATCGTTTTAAATTCTTTTTCAAAACTATTTCAACACTATATTCAATTTCAAATCGATTTGATTTCAATTCAACTCGAATTCATTTCAATTTTATTTAATTTGAATTCAAATTCGTTTCAATTCAATTCAATTCGAATTTACCTTCTATTTGATTCAATTCGAATTCGTTTCAAATGGATTTCAATTCAATTTCAGTTTGTTTTAAATTTCATTCAAAACGATTTCAATTCGTTTTTAATTCAATTTAATTCAATTTGAATTCATTTCTATTTTATTCGAATTCAAATTCACTTTCTATTCAATTCTAATTCTAATTCGTTTTCTATTCAATTCGAATTCATTTCACATTGATTCAATAAAATTTCAATTTCAATTTTTATCTAATTCAATTTGAATTTCATTTCAAAATATTAGATTTTGAAATCACTTTTCAATATTCATTGTAAAACGAATAAAATCGATATAAATATCGTTCACGTCAAAATAGCGCATCTCTAATCCACAAGGCTTTATATTTTTCAAAAACTTCTTTATTCTATTCAACAAATGAATATTTATTCTATTCAAAATAAATTTCTCGTCGATATTATTTAAAATAATCTATTTTAAATGTTCAAAATTCACTAAAATTGCCAAAATAAAAATTTTAAACTGGCCCAGATTTTCGGGTTGTTACAATATCCCCCACTTAAAACTTTTCGTCCCCGAAAAGGAACGAAGTCGAAAATGGTTTGATTAATCAACTCTACGTTCGATCTGGCTTCCATTCTCCAACTTTTCAGTTTCTGAGAATTTTTAAATATTTCAAAAATTTGGCTAACACCCTAAATTTTCGAAAAATTTCGCCATAACCTCCCTTGCACCGGGAGCCACGGGAAAATCCCGAAATTGCCATATAGGCCTTCTGATCTCAAAAAGAAAAAGAAAAAGCCAAGCGGCTAGCCAATAGGCTCATAAAATCATCATCACCCAAACAAAACAGTAAATTATAGTAAACATGTACCTATTTGTCGGTCAAACAAATTTTATTCTCCGGCTCTAGCCTCCTTGCTATGACCTGTTCAATGTAAGCACATGTATATGCAAGCAAATGCGACCAATTTTCAATACAATTCAATATTTGGTTCAATTAGGCTAAATGGTTCAAAATTAGCAAACAAATAAACAAACAACACAAACATCAATCAATTAGTGAATTAGAGTTTCAAATTCATAATTTTGATACATATACAAAAATCATGTTTTTGATGCCAATTCACAACAATAAATCAATCTATATTAGTTTTGGTTCTCACACCAGTCTAATGGAAATATATAGAAATCACACCTTCGAAATTCGAATATGAATACTGATGATGATGCACCATCATCAGAATCATCCCCGAATATCTAGAATGTGATTCTATATCTACCCAGTATATTAAAACTTCGAATATACGTTCATGACGCGTATATACCAAACTTTTATATACTGGATTGCCCATATCAATATAAATAAATATTCAAATACGTATAAAGCAATTTAAATTTTCAAAACAAAATTGTTTTCATTTGAAAAATATACTCTTCGCACTCGTTCTAGGATACTACTGATCCTATCTCTAACGAGTCATTCTAATTGGATATTACTAATCCAATATCTGATGAATTCTTTCGTATGGTTCTAATGTGTCTTGTTCTCGAGCTCTGTAAACCAATGCTCTGATACCAAACTGAGACGACCCGAACTTCCCCGTGAAGGAAAGCACGGATAGAATTGAGGACAAGACAAAATAGAACGCAGACGGAAGAACATTTCATTGTTATTACAACAATTCCATCAGATACATAAATATACAGAGTATAAATGAATAAATTACATTCAATAAATATCAGAGATTACAATAAATTACATAGCAGCGGAAAAATATACAAAACACAACTAGAAGTAATGCACGGATACAGAGCTTTCCGAGCATCGTTCCAGCTGTAAATCAGGATCCTGTGAATATAAATCTGCAAAACCAAAACTACTAGCTGCCCGTGTCGAAAATAAGGGCACCCAGAGTTTAGGTTAAAACAATAAACTCCAGGTCAGTCATGTGACTGGTGTGAGAACTAAAACAGTTATTTATATTGGTTTTAAAGTTAGGTAAATCAAGGGACCACGCCGTATAACACGGAACGGGTTTCCTCCCAAGAATACCAGTGCATAGAACAAACAACGCAATGCTAAATAAAGAAAAATGAAGCTGTTATAAGACCCAGGTCCCATCACACAATGCAACGCAAGCCGGAGGATAGGGTTTTCCCTTATAACAGCCAAAGCATGCTTGATACGTTTAAAACACATTATTTGATACTATTATAGGTGTATAGTGTCAAAACAATTTCAATCATAACTATCAATCATAGGCGGCATAGCTACCATCTACTATGTCGTCATACTAGTTCTACAATTAAAACCGCAATATCACGTATTGGAAATTGGATTTCCGTCATGAGCCGAGGCAAGGGGCAAGCTCCTCTCCGCATTCGAGACACTCTAGCAAATGCCTCAGGACCCCACTATGATCCTTGGAATCGGCTGGGCCGGTCCTCTCTTACTTTTGAGGATTGGAAATTCCTGAACACACGTTTCCCGGTCCTTACAGA
Organism: Allium sativum; assembly: GCA_030737875.1. NCBI lineage: Eukaryota > Viridiplantae > Streptophyta > Magnoliopsida > Asparagales > Amaryllidaceae > Allium > Allium sativum. Next base: position 462,113,077 of record CM060920.1, read on the forward strand.
CCTATATCCGAGGCGCCTCGTATCCAACAACCACACAGGTGAAAAATATATAAATGTCAGGGCTGGTAGGTCACTGACACCACCCTAGCTAGAAAGAAATGTCGTGCTCTCCCAGCGGTCTGTCTCCTGTTTTTGACTCATACCGAGGTGTGAGGCTCGCGAATTCACGTTATACACAAAGCTTCGCCACACATGCCGTGCTTTGATCATTAACCACAAGACTTTGCTTTTCAACAGAAGCCTTGATCAATTGCCACTTACGTGTGCCACATTGGCAATTCACTCCATGCGACTGATGTCCATTGATATACAACCTCTGAGCTCGTACGTCTCAGAGAAGGGCGTTAAGCAAGAGAATAAATTCTCCACTGCCAAACAGATGTATATTTAATAGAGATCAATCAACACAGAATAAAATCCAATGTCAGACACACAATCCATTTACAAGTTCGTTCTGGGTCTGAACGAAACCGGAGTCACTTTCCTCGCATATCCATCCATCTCCAAGTACGTCTGGACGATCACCAACTGATTCCCTCATCTCGGGTGTATAGCCCAATCAAGATCATCAGTAATCACCCAAACGATGTGAAGACTTCCGGTCTTCAACCATCGTCTTCATCTTCGACATCTCGTCCAATCGGTTATTCAGAATGGGTATAAACCCGGCCTTTCTGAATAACCCACGTATATAATAAACGAATGTTACACAAACATAACCAACGCCTCATTCCAATTCAGAATATTCTTTTATTCACAAAAACACATTCTTAGGGAAATGTTCCCATTAATTTTATCCAAGATAAATTCTTCTAAATTTATCCTATAATCTTCCTTTGGATATCATTTCAAACCATTTTATGGTTTTCCAAACTAGTCGGGATTAGCGAACCACACCGAAGTAATTATTTATTTTATTTCCCAATCCCAACCTATATATCCCATAGAGCAAAACTGGTGATACTCCATTCCTAACACCACGGTGTTATCGGTAAAATTAATTACCATTTCACGTTCAAATCTAATTAAAGATTTAACTATCTCTTTGGAGCAAAACTGGTGATACTCCACTCTCGATCACTTTTCAGATTTGATAATTTAAATTATCAATTCACATTTTAATCTAATTAAAGATTCATTAAAACTCCACTTAGTTTTAATCTTCTCAAAAATCGATATCTTGCCTTTAACTGGGTTAAAGAACCAATGTCTTCTAAAACACGATTCACGATAAACCCAAATCACATTTGATATTAAATACAAGGCTCTGAATAGAAAATATATCGGCTTATATTCAATATCAAATTCTGAAACCAACATATATCGTATTGGAAATAACGATATAAAATATATCTTTCAAATTCCCATAACAATATCTGTATAGTCACGAAATCCAACATCGAAATATCCCGAAGATAATTTCGATTCAACTCCAGTCCAATCCACGTATTGGGAATATTGATTATTTTTAAAATCACTTTCAAATTCAATTTATTTATGTCAAAAATAAATTGATTTTAATTCTAGTTCAAAACTAGTTCATTTCGATAAAAATCTATTTTTATCTTTTTAAATGTGGAATTCTCCAGCTCAATTCTTTCCAATCCATATATTATGATTTTACACAAATTATAGATATTCTTAATAATTTTATCAAGGCCCGTACAGTCGATTTCCAACAACGGCCATCGAACTGCACTCACAGCGACCTTTTTCGAATTTGATTTGGACATAACTCCAAATCCAACCGTTATATTTCAAATTTCTAATATTCATTGGAAAGCTCTTTTCGATACGAACCCAACGGTTCCGGTTTTAGGAGAATCCGATGGTCGGATCTCCCGCAACGTCAATTCGAAGTTAATGGTCGAAATTCACGAACTGCCGCGGCGCGGCGCGTTTTATTCTGGCCATTATATATATATAATATATATGTATTATATATATTTCGTCGATTTCCTTTTAAAACGTATTTTATAAATCGTTTTAAATTCTTTTTCAAAACCATTTCAACACTATATTCAATTTCAAATCGATTTGATTTCAATTCAACTCGAATTCATTTCAATTTTATTTAATTTGAATTCAAATTCGTTTCAATCCAATTCAATTCGAATTTACCTTCTATTTGATTCAATTCGAATTCGTTTCAAATGGATTTCAATTCAATTTCAGTTCGTTTTAAATTTCATTCAAAATGATTTCAATTCGTTTTTAATTCAATTTCAATTTAATTCAATTTGAATTCATTTCTATTTTATTCGAATTCAAATTCACTTTCTATTCAATTTAAATTCTAATTCGTTTTCTATTCAATTCGAATTCATTTCACATTGATTCAATAAAATTTCAATTTCAATTTTTATCTAATTCAATTTGAATTTCATTTCAAAATATTAGATTTTGAAATCACTTTTCAATATTCATTGTAAAACGAATAAAATCGATATAAATATCGTTCACGTCAAAATAGCGCATCTCTAATCCACACGGCTTTATATTTTTCAAAAACTTCTTTATTCTATTCAACAAATGAATATTTATTCTATTCAACACATGAATCTATATTTCTTTCAGCACACGACTATTTTTGTTATGTAAAATATTTTATAAAACTATGGTATCTATCGTTTGATTTTAATTAGACTCCACCGTGAAGTAGATTCTAATTGTAAATATGATAAAGATGTAATTTTTATTATTTAAAATATTTTACTCAACACATGAATATTTTCAACACATGAACATCGTCAACACATGACTATTTTTATATTCAACACATGAATTTTCTTTTATAATATTCATTATTTTCCCGATTGGAATGAGGCCCAATCAATCACCATATAATGTTAGTTATATGGTTCCACACAACACATGTATATAATAGCAATGACAAACAATCAACCATCATCCAAAGTGCTCCACACAACTGCATAAGCATCAAATATGAATAATTAACGCTTACACAGCCTGTCGACTAATCGATCGACATACAATTAAATAATTGGGATTAGTGTGCGCCAAATATCATCCCAACACCCGTGTGGGGTTTCAAATCAACAACGCAGATTTTTATTTATGCAGTTGGGCGATGTGTAAAATTTATCATCCCAATCAATATCAGTCAAATCAGTGTATATAAACAAATCGGCCGATTTGTTTATAAATATTTATTTATTCACTTTCACGTTAAAAATTATATTTTTAACGATAATTAATTTATTTCAACACATGAATATATTTCATTATCTATTTCACATCAACTTCACAAACAAATTTTCACAACATATCAATCAAACAAACAAGCCATCCATGGTCTGTGGATGACGGGTGTCGGGTGCTACTAAGCACCGTCTGCATCCTAGTATATATATACATAACTAGAAAAAGAAATTTAGAGTGATAAGTTCTCACCAATAGCTATTCCAACTCCACGACTCTTCATTAGTATAAATCTTCGTCGTTCTCGCCTTTCGTCACTTTCGTTACCCGCTTTCACTACATATATAAAAATCGAATTTTTACTTCGCTATTCAATATATAAAAATCGAATTTTTTACTTCGCTATTCAATATATAAAAATCGAATTTTTATAATCACGCTATATGGATAAAACTCTATTTTTATATCGCTACTATATAGATAAAAATTCTATTTTTACATCGCTACTATAAAGATTATATTTTTATCACGCTATTCTCTATATAAAGATTATATTTTTATCACGCTATTCTCTATATAAAGATTTCGCCTTTTCAAATTTCAAAAATCTAACCTTTTCTATTTTAAAATCTAATCTTTTCTATTTTAAAAATCTAAACTTTTCTATTTTAAAAATCTAATCTTTTCTATTTTAAAAATCTAATATTTTCTATTTTAAAAATCTAATCTTTTCTATTCTTCTCCTAATATAAAAATCACGTTTTTATTTCAACTCTATATAGATAAAGATCACATTTTTATTTTAAAATCCAATGTAAAAATCATATTTTTAATCGCATAAATTAATAAAAATTGAAATAAAACTCACTTGGGGTGTCAGAGTGGCGGAGGGGCTCGGAGAAGAGCTAAAACATCTCGGGGACTGAAATGTACACTCGAAAAATAATAAAAATCGGATTTTTAACTGGGGGGGCCCACTGGTCGGGGTTGGTGGTCGGAAGGGCGGCGCCTGGGGTCGGGGTTGGAGGTTGGGAGGTGCGGCCAAGTATGGGTGGACGGAAACGGACTGTGGCGGCTCGATTTGGGGCGTTGAAGCATTGGGGTTCGATTCTCGAAGAGGGGGACGGGGATGGGCCGTCGGAGGGGAGGGGGAGGTGCGGTCGGAGTTGGGGAGGCCGGGGCTGAGGTGCGGCGGCGCCTAGAGGGTGGGGCGGCGGCGAAACCAAGGGCGACGGGGGGGTCTTGGGTTCGTGAACGACGGTTTTGAAATGAGGGGAGAGAGAGAAAGGGAATTGAGGCTATATATTTATATATATAAATATTTTATTATTATTTTTCTCAAAAAGGTAGCTTTATAATACGAACTCGAAATCACGCCCACCGACTGTCGTCCCTAGCGTATTACCCCCATTCCGAACACAATGGGATATGTATCGTAAGCTGATTCGATCGTTTCGATCAGTTTTCGTCAAAATCAACATATAACTCTATATATTGATTTTGAACGCGCATTTCAATTTACCGGGGTCACATACTAACTCTAAAAATTGCAGAAAAATATTTTCTAACTTCGTATTGACGATACGGTCCTAACAAAACTAGTTTCGTAGAATTCTGAGACCGTTAGAAAAATGGCCATTTTCCAGTCGATTAAAGTCAACTAAAACTGGTCAAACGCGTTTTCCTTTGCCACGCTCACATACTGATTCGAAAAATTATGAAATTTGAAACCTAGCAATAATTTGACATCACGGATCCAACAAAAGTGGTTTCGTCGAAATCCGAGGTCGTTTGCAAAATTCCCATTTTTAAGGGCCTGAATTCCATAGCGACTATTCAGAATTTTCAACTGGACATATCTTTTGATTCTCGCTATGAAATTTCAATTTATCGGATTCGTTGTAAAGATATCATCAATTAGATTCCATTATTTTTGGTTTCACTAAAATCCGGATTGTTTTGCACCCGGTACATTCAATTGAAGTTTGAAATCGAATTATCGAACTACCGCGCCATTTTCAATTCTATTTATAATTATATATAAATATTTATATTCTAACGACGACGTATATAATATATACATCGAATTCTATTCAAAATAAATTTCTCATCGATATTATTTAAAATAATCTATTTTAAATGTTCAAAATTCGCTAAAATTGCCAAAATAAAAATTTTAAACTGGCCCAGATTTTCGGGTTGTTACAATCTTCATCTTCGACACCACATCGAATCAGTTATTCAGAATGGGATAAACCCGGTCTTTCTGAATAACTTGCGTATATAATAAACAAGTGTTACACAAACACAACATACGCCTCATTCCAATTCAGAATATTCTTTTATTCCAATATCCTTATACTTTGGGAAAGGTTCCCATTAATTTTATCAAAGATAAATTCTTTAAATTTATTCTTTAATCTTCTTTGAATATCAATTCAAACTAGTCGGGATTAGCAAACCACACCGAAGTAATCATTTATTTTATTTCCCAATCTCAACCTATTCATCCCATAAAGTAAAACTGGTCATACTTCATATCTAACATCACGGTGTTATCAGTAAATTCAATTATCATTTCACGTTCAAATCTAATAAAAGATTTAACTATCGTCTGGAGCAAAACTGGTGATACTCCCTTCTCGATCTTTTCAATCTAATTAAAGATTCATTAAAACTCCACTTAGTTTTAATCTTTAACGGGGTTAAACAATCAGTGTCATTTAAAACACGGTTCACGATAAACCCAAAATCACATTCCATTAATTATCGGGTTAAAGAACAAGTGTTATTTAAAACACTGTTCACGATAAACCCAAAAATCAATACTAATTCAATTCCAATTGAATATTATTTAATTGGTACACTTCATTAAATCTAAATAAAAAGATTTAATCTTTTTCTCCACTGGGCTTAAGAACAGTGTTAATGAAGGCACCATTCACGACAAACCCAAATCACATTTGACATTAAATACAAGGCTCTGAATAGAAAATATATTGGCTTATATTCAATATCGAATTCTACGACCAACAAATATCGTATTGGAAATAACGATATTAATATATCTTTCAAATTCCCATAACAATATCTGTATCATCACGAAATCCAACATCGAAATATTCCGAAGACAATTTCGATTCAAATCCATTCCAATTCAATTATTGGAAGTTCTGGTTATTTTCAAAACCATTTCAAATCCACTTTATTTATTTAAAAAATAAATAAATTATTATTCTAGTTCAAAACAAGTTCATTTCGATAAAAATCTATTTTTATCTTTTCAAATATGGAGTTTTTCATCCTAATTCTTCACAAATCATTTCTTATGATTTTACACAAATTATTACTATTTTTAATAATTTTATCAAGGCCCGTACAGTCGATTTCCATCAACGGCCATCGAACTGCACTTACATCGACCTTTTCCAAATTTGATTTGGACATGATTCCAAATCCAACCGTTAGATTTCAAATCTCTAATGTTTGTTAGAAAGCTCTTTTCGATACGAACCCAACGGTTCTTGTTTTAGGAGAATCTGACGGTCGGATCTCCCGCAATATCCATTCGAAGTCAATAGTCGAAATTCGCGAACTGCCGCGGCGCGACGCGTTCTTTTCAGGCCATTATATATATAATATATATATATATTATATATATCGTCGATTTCCTTTCAAAACGTATTTTAAAACCCGTTTTAAATTCGTTTTCGAAACGATTTCAACTTCATTTCAAATTCAAATCAAAATTGAATTTTTCAATATAACCTGTTTTAATTTCATTTCAAATCGATTTTAATTTAATTTCAATTTAATTCGAATTTCAATTCATTTCAATTTAATTTGAATTTCAAATCTATTCAATTTAATTCGAATTTCAAATCTATTCAATTCGATTTGAATTCTATTCAATTCAATTTCTAAAATATTTGATTATTGAAATCACTTTTCAATATTCATTTAAAAAAAATGAATAAAATCGATATAAATATCGTTCACGTCAAAATGGCGTCAATCTAATCAGCACAGCTTCATATATTTCTATTTTCCAATATTCTATTTCAAATATCTCTTTTCTAATATTTCTATTTAGATATTATATTTCAAAACTGGAATGAGGCCCAATCAATTACCATATAATGTTAATTATATGGATTTTCTACAACACATGTATAAAATAACAATGATAAATAATCAACCATCATCCAGAGTGCACCACACAACTACATAAGCATTAAATATGAATAATTAACGCTTACACAGTCTGTCGACCAATCGGTCGACATACAGCTAAATAATTGGGATTAGTGTACGCCAAATATCATCCCAAAACCCGTGTGGGATTTCAAACAATCAAACATAGATTTTATTTGTGCAGTTGGGCGATGTGTAAAATTTATCTTCCCAATCAATATCAATCAAATCAGTGTATATAAACAAATCTCCGATTTGTTTATAAATATTTATTTTATATACACGTTAAAAATTCTATTTTCAACTATAAAATATTTTTAACTATATAAATATTTTATTTCATTTCACATCACATCACACAATCAACTACACATCAAAATCAAACAAACAAGCATACAAGCCGTCCATGGTCTGTGGACGACGGGTGTCGGGTGCTGCTAAGCACCGTCTGGATCCTAGTATATATTTTAACTAGAAAAATTAAATTAAAGGTGAGAAGTTCTCACCGACTAGCTAATCCAAACTTCTCGACTCTTCTTATGTAGAAGTCATCGCTATTCTCGCCTTTTATCACTTTCGTTGCCCGCTTTCACTACATATATAAAAATCACATTTTTATATTGTTGCTATGTATATAAAAATCACATTTTTATACTACTACTATATAGATAAAAATTCTATTTTTACACCGCTATTCATATAAAAAGATTATATTTTTATATCGCCACTCATATAAAAATCACATCTTTGCTCCTTCTACATAATAAAGATCGAATTTTTAATACTTCTATAATATAAAAATCATATTTTTTATATTCTCTATTATATAAAAATTATATTTTTATAATCTCTACTATATAAAAATCATATTTTTACGTCTTCTACATAATAAAGATTATATTTTTAATCGTTCAAAAATCAAATCCTTTCATGTTTAAAACTCTTCTCTTTTCGTGTTTATAAAATCGAACTTTTATCTATATAAAAATCCTATCTTTATAAATTAAAAATCCGACCTTTTATAAATTAAAAATCCGACCTTGACAATAAATAATAAATAAAGAAACTATTCCTTTCTTTAAAATAAAAACCTATGAAATAACAAATCAAAGGAGGGATGACACTCACAGCGTTCGGAGGGGGGAAGGCGTTTCACGTCGGAGCAGCTGGGGGTCGGCGTCAGTGGGAAGCGGTGGAGGCGGTGCAGTCGGAGGTGGCAGGTCCGTTGGTGGTGCGGTGGGTGTTTGCAGCGTCGGTCTTCAACATGGGGGGGGGGGTTGCATCGGGGTCCGCGAGATGGAGCTAGGTGGGAGGGAGTAGACGGAGGACGGAGAGGAGGGTACTGGTGGGGCCGCGCCACCAAGGCCGTCGACGATGGGAGGCTGAACGGGGAGGAGCGGATCGGATTCGTTTTTGGGGAAATGGGTTTTTTATTTTTTTATTTTACTGAAGCGTGTTCTGAAGGGAGAGAGAGGGGTAGGGATAGTTTTATATTATTTTTATTTTATTTTATTTTTAATTTTAAATCCAAAGTTACTTTTTCATTCGAACGCCGAATCGAACCCAACGACTGTCGTCCCTAGCGTTTCACCCCCATTCCGAACACAATGGGATATGTATCACAGGCCAATTCGACCATTACACTCAGTTTCCGTTGAATTAAAAATATAAATCTTTATATATTCAATTTAAACGCACATTTCAATTTACCGGGGCCACATACTAACTCTATAAATTCCCGAAAAAATATTTCTATCTTCGTATCGACGATGCGGTCCTAACAAAACTAATTTCGTCGAATTCTGAGACCGTTTGAAAAATGGCCATTTTCCAGTCGATTAAAATCAACTAAAACTGGTCAAACGCGTTTTCCTTCGCCACGCTCACATATTGATTCGAAAAATTATGAAATTTGAAACCTAGCAATAATTTGACATCGCGGATCCAACAAAAGCGGTTTCGTCGAAATCTGAGGTCATTTGCAAAATTTCCATTTTTAAGGGCCAAATTCCATAGAAACTATTCTGAAAATTCAACTGGACATAACTTTTTATCCCCGCTATGAAATTTCAATTTTTCTGATTCGTTGGAAAGATATTATCAATTAGATTCTATTATTTTTGGTTTCACTAAAATTCGGTTTATTTTGCACCCGGTACATTCATTTGAATTTTGAAATCGAATTATCGAACTACCGCGCCATTTTCAATTCCTTTTATATATATAAATAAATATTTATATTCTAACGACGATTCAAATAAATATATACGTTCGAATTCTATTCAAAATTAATTTCTCGTCGTTATTATTTAAAATAATTCATTTTAAATAACCAAAATTCGTTAAAATTGCCAAAATAAAAATTTTAAATTGGCTCGCATTTCCAGGTTGTTACACCTTATTCCTCGTCCCGTATGTCCAATACGGGAGAGAGGCCCTTGCATATCCGTCGATCTCCAAGTACGTCTGGACGATCACCACTTATTACCTCATCTTGGGTGTACGGCCCAATCAAGACATCGGTAATCATCCAAACGATGTGAAGACCTCCGGTCTTCAACCGCTGTCTTCATCGTCGACATATCGTCGCATCAGTTATTCAGAATGGTATAAACCTAGTCTTTCCAAATAACTCGCGTATTTTATAAACAAGTGTTACACAAACACAACATACACCTCATTCCAATCCAGAATATTCTTTTATTCAAATATTCTTTTTACAATTTCAAACCATATTAAGGTTTTCCAAACTAGTCGGGATTAGCGAACCTTACCGAAGTAATCATTTATTATATTTCCCAATCCCAACCTATTCATCACAGGGAGCAAAACTGGTAATACTCCATATCTAACACCACAGTGTTATCGGTAAATATTAATCACCATTTCACATTCAAATCTATTTAAAGATTTAACTATCGCCATGGAGCAAAACTGGTGATACTCCATTCTCGATCATTTCAGTCTAATTAAAGATTCATTAAAACTCTATTTAGTTTTAATCTTCCCAAAAATCAATACTAATGATTATTCAAAGCTAAGAAATTAATCTTATCTTTAACTGGGTTAAAGAACCAATGTTATTCAAGACATGGTTCACGTTAAATTCAAAATCACATTCCATCAGTCTCTAACCGTAAATTAGTAAGAGAACAATTCCCTAAGTATTAATCCTGGAGGTCAAAACCAACATCAGATCAATACCTAGGAAACCATTCAACTTAGCTAATCTCTAGTTAGTTTCTAATTTTCTTAAATCCATTAGGTTTAAGAACAGTCCTATTAAAGATACCATTCACGACAAACCCAAAATCTCATTCCATTGTTAATCGAGTTAAAGAACAAGTGTTATTTAAAACACCGTTCACAATAAATCCAAAAATCCAATTTAAATTCAATTCCAATTAAATATTAATTAATTGGAAAATTTCACTAAATCTTAATAAAAAGATTTATTCTTTTCTCAACTGGGTTTAAGAACAGTGTTATTTAAGACGCCGTTCACGACAAACCCAAAATCCAATTCGATATTAAATACAAGGCTCTGAATAGAAAATATATCAGCTTATATTCAACATCAAATTCTGAAATGAACAAATATCGTATTGGAAATAAAGATATATATATATATATATCTTCCAAATTCCTATAACATTATCCGTATAATCACGAAATCCAATATCGAAATATTCCGAAGATAATTTCGATTCTAATCCATTCCAATTCATATATTGGAAATTCTGGTTATTTTTTAAAACCATTCTCAATCCAATATATATATTTAAATATAATTGGATTATTTTTCTAGTTGTAAACTAGTTCATTTCGATAAAAATATCTTCTTATATTTACAAATGTGGAATTTTTCATCCCAATTCTTTCCAAATCATTTATTATGATTTTACACAAATTATTAATATTTTTAATAATTTTATCAAGGTCGTACAGTCGATTTCCATAAACGGTCGTTGAACTGCATTTACAACGACCTTTTCCAAATTTGATTTGGACATAATTCCAAATCTAAATGTTAGATTTCAAATTTCTAATATTCAGTGGAAAGATCTTTTCGATACGAACCCAACTGTTCCGGTTTTAGGAAAATCCGACGGTCGGATCTCTCGTAACGTCAATTCGAAGTCAATGGTCGAGATTCGCGAACGATCGTTGCGTGGCGTGTTCTATTCAGGCCATATAATATATATAATATATATATTATATATATTTCATCGATTTCTATTTAAAACGTATTTTATAAATCGTTTTAACTTCGTTTTAAAAATGATTCCAACTTCATTTTCAATTTTAAATCAAAATTGAATATTCCATATCATCGATATATAAATGATAGTATTTTCAAAACAGTAGATTTTGAAATCACTTCCTTTTCGATATTCATAATAAAAATGAATAAAATCGATATAAATATCGTTCACGTCAAAATGGCGTTAATCTAATCAACACGGTTTATATATTTAAATATTTTCGTGTCCATCCCAAATCGGACATCAAAATCAGATTTTGATCATTTACTGAATATTATTTTAAAATATTCATTATTTCAAAATATTCGTTATTTTAAAATATTCATTCTTTCTGAACTGGAATCAGACACAGTCAATTACCATATAATGTTATTTATATGGATTTCATACAACACATGTACACAACAACTATGATAAACAATCAACCATCATCCAGAGTGCATTCTACACTGTATAAGCATTAATTATAAATATTTAACGCTTACAATAGTCTATCAACCTATCAATTGACATACAACTAAACAGTTGAGATCAGTGTACGTCAAATATCATCCCAATACCCATGTGGGGTTTCAATCCACAAACACAGAATTTATTTGTGCAGTTGGGCGATGTGTAAAATTTATCGTTCCAATCCATATCAGTCAAATAGGTGTACATAAGAAAATCGTCTGATTTGTAAATGAAGATTTCTTTTATTCATATACACGCTAAAAATTATATTTTTAACGATAAAACATTTTGTTTCAACACATGAATATTTTTGTTTTCCATCCCACATCACAATCAATTTTCACAACACAATCAAACAAATAAGTCATCCATGGTCTGTGGACGACGGGGAGCAGTTCATATATGCAGTTATAAAATAAATAACTGAACAAGAAATTTTAGTGAGGAGTTCTCACCTTTAGGTTTCCACTCTGTACCACCGTAAGATTTTAAATATTAAAATTAACGAATTAAGGAATACTTAATTTCAAATATGGGAATTAAGGAAAACGGGTTGCGCCATTGCGTTCACCTCGGAATTCTACTTGAGATAGAGTCCGAGTTTGCGTAAATCGGACTCCGTATGAAGAAGATATCTTTAAATTAAATATTGCAGCAAAACATGAAAAAGAAGAATGAGAAAAGAATAATGTTTAGCATTGTTCTAAGTTTTGTAAGCAAAAGTCTTAGTAGCTCATTTGGTTAGAACATGTGACTTGCATACAAGAGGTATAGAGTTTGATCCCCGCCAACGCCATATTTTTGTTTTAGGGGAATGGCTAAAAAGTGGCTTCGTGTGAACGCAGTTCAAAAAGTGGTTTAGTGTGAAAATGGTTAATTGGGAAGAGAGATAAAAAGAAAAAAAATATAGAAAATATATATATACATATATCTATATATATATATATGACGTGTATGCATCATGTGGCGCACGTGGCGCATTTTTTGTTGGTCAAGGATTGTCTTTTTTACGTGTCCTTCTCTGATTGGCTTTGTGACAAATTCTGAGGTGTTAGGGCTTATGTGTCATGTTATGATTGGCTGAGTGACACTTGCTTTAGTTGGATGGCTCTGATTGCTCCTAAAACGATCTAACGGCTCACATAGGATTTAACTTCTATAAAAGCAACCATAATCCTCAAACCCTAAATCACACAAATTCATTCCAAGGAGCCACCATGTCGTCCATGATCGTTCTAGTTTACCCACCATTCCTTCTTCAACTTAAAAGCAAGATAGAAGCAAGAATCAAAATCAAATCTAAATCCAAATTAGAATAACAATTAGTCTACATCAAAGGCGAGCAATTCAGTTTCAGAATACAGATCCCAGAAAAACAAGACTGTTCTTTTGATTGTGAGTGCTATTTCTTTCACAATATAATTAATAAATTAATTATGATGGGTTGTAATTGGATTATGAGAACATGTCTGTTGAAACATGTGATGTTATTGTCTGTTTGTGAACATATGACAGTTTTGTTGTTGTATGATTGGTCGATCTATTTATATGTACAATTATACATGTTTAACTTGATTCGTTTTATGCAATTTTACATATGTTAATTTGTGAATCATATGCAAGTTTATGTTACGTGAATCTTATGCAAATTTATGTGTTAAATCATATGCGAATCTTATGCAAGTTTGCGATGTTAAAAAAATATGTATGCAAATTTAGGATGTTGAAACATATGTGAATCTTATGCAAGTTGGGATGTAAAACATATGTGAATCAAGTATATACATATACTAGTTTATAAGCGAAAAGTGTGACATTAATTTATGTGTTTAGATCCGTATGCAAGTTCACATTTTTATGTTTAGATCTATGTTTAGATCCATATGCAAGTTCACATTTTGATATTAGATCTATATTTAGATCTTAGGCAGTAACATACTTATGCAAATTTATGTTTCCTATGCTAGTTTTGTATGTGAATCATATGCTAGTTTGAATGTAAGTTTGTATGAAAGTCATATGCAAGTCATAGGAAAACCATATCCATATATGCAAGTTCATAATTACATGTTTAGATCTATACATTTAGATCTATGACAGTACATAGTTTATACAAATTTATGTTTTATGACTATTGCCTATGCAAGTGTTGATTATGCAAATTTATGTTAATATGAATCATAATCATGCCAGTTTTGATCCATATTATGCTAGTTAGATCTATTTTGTGTGTTATGCAAGTTGTGATTTTTCTTTCCTTTTTATGAGTTAGACTATTTGCGAGTCTAACATATTTCATGTTCAACGTACGAACGACGTGGGGATAATGGGAAAATATTAAATATGCATAAGTGTGGCATAAAGGCATATAATTAATTTGAGACATTAATTGGCCTAATTTATATGCATAGTAATTATGGACATAATTTAAGTGACAATTATGGACATGGATTAAAATTGGAAGTTATTGGCAATTTGAAATAGGGATATTAATTCAAATTGGGGTTGAATAATAATGTGTAATAATAAATGCCTAAGACACTCGTTTGTGGTGTAAGACTGCTTGGACCCTCCCGGCAAATCTAGCAACCACAAACGGTAGTCTAATGTGAGAGGTCAAAGACACAAATTAAATAAGTAATAAAGGCCTAAGACACGAGGTTAGACTCGTTTGTGGTGTAAGACTGCCCGGACCCACTCGGCAAATCCAGCAACCACAAATGGTAGTCTAATGTGAGAGGTCAAAGGCATAAATTAAAAGATGCTTAGACACGAGGTTAAGACTTGCTTGTGGTGGAAGTCTGCCCGGAACCGCCCGGCATATCCAGCGGCCACAAGTAATCAACTTAATGTGAGAGGTCTGTGCATTAATAATTAATTAATGCTGAGCAAAGATGAATATGAATGACAAACGGAAGTTTGGTTGAGTGAGTGATTCTCTGAGTAACAATCTGATGTTGATTTCGGTCTTCGGGGTTGGTACTTAGGGAGTTATTCTCTTAACCAATGCATCTGTGAACTAAGATGTACATAATCATAAAAAAAACATGGTAAGTGGATAGGGTTAAGACCAACTTAACCAATAATATATATATATATATATATATATATATATATATATATTAATCTGATAAGTGGATGGGTTTAAGACCAGCTTAACCAATAATATATTGATCTAATAAGCGGATAGGGTTAAGACAAACTTAACCAATAATATGTATTGATCTGATAGGGTTAATACAAACTTAACCAATAATGTATATTGACTTGATAAGCGGGTAGGGTTAAGACCAACTTAACCAATAAGATATAAGTGGATGGGGTTAAGACCAGCTTAACCAATAATATATTGATCTAATAAGCGGATAGGGTTAAGACAAGCTTAACCAATAACACATGTTGATTTGTTTAGTGAATAACATGGGTGACATGTGGGATATAACTATAAACACTTAACCAAGTTGAAAACATGTAAGAAGACATGAATAAGAAGGGGTTAAGTGGGAAATTCTAGTGGGGACCAAGCATAGGTGGAAAGCTTGTGTGGGGACCCTTTTCAAACCAGTAACCCATTAAGTATCTTTGTGAGCTCGACCCAAGTCGAGGACGGGACACGCTTACTGAGTTTGATTGTAAGAGGTCAAAACGGGTTAGCGGTGGCAATGCAAGTCCAACAGGGTTATGTGCGTGCGTGGGCCCTGACTGGTAGGTAAGACGTTGTTGCATCGTATAGATATAAGTCGTGCATCTTTAGTGGTATAGGGTTGCCACTTTGGGGAGTGATACACCCCACTGTGGGACCAGCACGGGTATTTACGAATTAGGGAGCCGGTCGAATGGGGAAGGTAGTGGGTACGACTAACGGAGATAGGAGCAGACGGCCCTATGAAGACAACTAGGAGTATAACTACCATACTATGAATAAACATTGTAATTAGAATGGGGAGGGTAGTGGGTACAACTAGTGGAGATAGGGGCAGGCGGCACCTATGAAGACAGCTAGGGGTACATGAAACTACCATTATTATTATTATTATTTTGTTTAGTGGGCGGGATCAACTTTTAGGGTGACTAGTAATGGTGCGGTGTAATTAGCATTGGTGCAATATAGTAATTATCCTATGTGATTAGGAGCACAATTAACGCCAAAATATTCCTCTGTTTGCTTTGTCTTGCCCACTTGCTTCACAGTCATTCCTTGTTTTACCAGTTTATGCCTTATCCTAATTACTTTAATAATTGTATTGTTAAAGTTATGGTACTCGCCAGACTTCATGTATGACCCTCTTTGTTTTCGCCTCTTTTCTTCCTCCCCCCCCCCCCAGGTTCTCAGGGTGGGACTAGTACTAGCGGAGCTTGATTTGGATCTCTTTCTCTCTCTTTTGGAAGTGCTTGGATTGCTGAAAGTAAAGTTCAGCTCATCTCTTTTATGGCTACTTGTGTTTGGGGTTATGCTTTTTTACTTTATGTACTCTGAAAACAATTTGTCAAGATGGATATTAAGTGTACTTGGTTTAAGAAGTTGTAATCAAACCTTTTCTCCGCTGCAATAAAAGTTGTTTTAAAATTTTCAAGTACCAATATTTGTATCTGTCTTGTTATATTCTGTTCTATACACTAATAACGCTCCATGGAAGTTAATGCATTCCCTTTGTGAGTGACATTAATGGACATGGGGTGTTACACACTCCGTCGTTCTTTATTTCTGAACGGTTTGGATTTGGATTTGATTCCAATCGGTTCTTCGCACTCTGTTTCACATGATTTTTATTTTAAAAATCATATTTTTTAAAATGCTATTGATAATTTAAAAACAATGCTATTTGATAAAAATCACATTTTTATTTACAATTCTATTTTAAAACAATGCTATATTTTTCTCTAAAAACAATGTATATTTTTATTTCTCAAAACAACGTAACTTTTATTTTTGAAAGCAATTCTTTTGCTATTTCTAAAACCATGGTATTTTTATTTCTAAGCTGAATACAAAAAATTCATATTTTTATATTTCTAGTACATATGTAAAAATCATATTTTTATATTATAAAAAAAACATATATTTTCCTTATTAAAAAAATTTATATTTTCCTTTCAAACTATTATATATAAAAATCCCATATTCTTTTATGCAATGTTATTTATTTTAAAATTTTCATTTTTAATTCAATGTTATTTATAAAAACAAAATCTTATATTTAATACAATGCTATCTATATAAAAAAATCATTTTTAATCAATGTTATTTACAAAAACAAAATTTTATATTTAATATGATGCTATCTATATAAAAATTTCATTTTTAAAACCACTTTTTCATATAAAAATCTTATTTATATTTTACAAAGCTATTCTATAAAAATCATACTTTTAATTTACAAAGCTTTTATATACAAAAAGTATATTTTTAAAATAATGCTTTTTATTTTTAAAAACCATAATTTTGAAAACAATGTTATTTCTTAATTTAATTGCATACTAATTACCAGTTAAAACATTCCTTTGCATCCTTCTTCACAGTAAAAATTGGAGCCGACGTTTCTTCAAACCCCATAACCTCGACAACTTCCCTCCTCCATACACCGCCCATCCCAGCGCCGGACTACCATCCACGGCAGTAGTTAACGCACCTGAACCCCACCTCCTTCCACCTGCGATAGCTAAGAGCTCGGCCCCTCTTTGATGCCAGAAATGGCGTGCAAACGGTCAGCAATTGGGGTTCGAAATTGATCACCTGAGCTCCCCAAATTCCATCACCACCATACATTTCATAGATCTCATGAAGATGAAGGACATTGTAAATTTTTGGAATTGATGAAGGATTTTAGAGAAAATTGGAGGAGGTGGACTGAAGACTTCGATCGTCGATTTCCTTCTGGGGCACGGTGAACGGGTTGACCAACGATAGAAAGTATTTAGGGTTTTTGACCAATGAGAGAAATATATATATTTATATTTTATTTAACTCAAAAATAGTTTGTTTTATCACCGAGTTCCAAATCAAACCCAACGAGTGTTGTCCCTAATGAAATACCCCCATTCCGAACACAATAGGATATGTCTGGTAAACCAATTCGACTGTTACGATCAGTTTTCATCAAAATTAAAATATAAATCAGTATATATTGAATTTAAATGTACATTTTAATTTACTGGGGCCACATACTGACTCCATAAATTCCAGAAAAATAAATCTGGCTTTGTTTTGTTGATACGGTCCTAACAAAACTAATTTCGTCGAATTTGAAAACTGTTTGAAAAATGACCATTTTGTGGTCGATTAAATTCAAACTGAAATTACCAAACATGTTTAAATTCGCCACGCTCATGCATTGATTCCAAAAATTATGAAAATTGGAATCTAGCAATAATTCGACATTTCGGATCCAACAAAAGTAGTCTCGTCGAAAACGGAGGTCGTTTGCAAAATGGCCATTTTTAAGGGCTATATTTCCATAGCGACTAATCTGAATTTTCAACTGGGCATAACTTTTTATTCCCGCTATGAAATTTCAATTTTTCAGATTCGTTGGAAAGATATATTCTAATATTTTTGGTTCCACTAAAATCTGGTTTATTTTGAATCCCGTACATTCATTTGAAATTTGAAATCGAATTTTCAAACTACCGTGCCGTTTCCAATTCCTTTTGTAATTAAAATAAATATTTATATTCTAACTTCGATTAAAACAAATATATATGTTCTATTTCTATTCAAAATAAGTTTCCTGTTGTTATTATTTAAAATAGATTATTTTAAATATTCAAAATTCATTAAAATTGCCAAAATAAAAATTTTAAATTGGTTCTGATTTTTCGGGTTGTTACAGATAAATCGTTATAAAATAATATTAACGATGTGAAATGATTTGAATTATATATATATATAAGAATTAATTGAAAAGACCGAGTTCAATCTCATTTCAAATAATTATACGATGATATAAAGTCAAAGACATTGAAAACGGTGATTGAAGACCGGCGATCTTCACATCGAATGGACGACTACTGATGCTCGACATTGGGTAGCTCCCAGTAAAGGGTTAAAAGTGGTAGT
Source organism: Allium sativum (assembly GCA_030737875.1). NCBI lineage: Eukaryota > Viridiplantae > Streptophyta > Magnoliopsida > Asparagales > Amaryllidaceae > Allium > Allium sativum. The sequence goes on from CM060920.1 coordinate 462,132,208, forward strand.
TGTCTAGATGTACTTGCTGCTTGTCCGGATATGCGAGAACCTCTCTTCCGTATCGAACATACGAGACAACAAATAAGGTGTCTCCGGTTTCATTCAGACCTAGAACGAACTTGTGAATGGATGTGTGTCTGACATTAGAATTCGTTCCATGTTAATTGATTTCTATTAAATATATATATCTGTTTGGTGGCGGAGAATGTACGAGCTCAAAGGTTATATATTGATGGACATTAGTTACATGGCATGAATTATCAATGTGGCATGCCAAGATGCAAATGATCAAGGCTTTTGTTGAAAAGCAAAGCCTTGTGGTTGACGATCAAAGCATAGCTCTAATTAGCATAGCTTTGTGTATAGCGTAACTTCGCAAGCCTCACACCCCGGTAAGAGTCAAAAACGGGATAAGGAACGCAGGGAGTGCACAACATTTCTTTCTAGCTAGAAGTGGTTTCATGGTATTGAGCCCAGACATTTTACTTATGTGGATGTTAGATTTAGAGGCCTCGATATATTGGTCGCTTCTGGCCAAGTGTTAGGTCAAATAGAACCGGGAAACGTGTGTTCAGGCATAACTAATCCACTAAAGTATTTGTGGATCGGCCCTACAGGATCCAAGGGTTCGCCAGCATCCGAGCCCTGAGACATTTGCTTGAGTGTCTCGAATCGTTAAGGAGACCATCCCTAGCCTTGACTCATGATGGAAACCCAATTTCCAATATGACATTTCGGATTTGATTGTAAACCTATATATGGCAACATAGTAGGATGGGGTACTATGCCGTCTAGGATTGATACATTTAATTTTTAAAGTGTTTTAACCTGATTTGACACTAGTAATAATATCAAATAATTATTGTTTTATACGTATAAAGCATGTTTGGTCATTATAAGGTAAAACTCTATCCTTCAGTTTGCATTGCATTGTGTGATGGGACTTGAGTCTTATAATGATTTCATTTTTCTAAAAAGCATTGCGTTGTTTTAAAAGATTTACTTTATTTTATGCACCGGCAATCCAATGGAGTAAACCCGTTCCGCGTTAGCAGCATAGTCCTATGATTGGCCTTATTATTAGATAAGTTCAAAAAGATTTCTCGTACCAGTCCCATGACTGACTCGTAGTTTGTTTTCACTTGCAAACTCGGGTGCCCTTATTTTTACATGGGCAGCCAAGTGATAGGTATCTGGTTATTTTGGATATGTACCGAAGTGGAGTATGCTCTTGGGCAGAAGATGAAGATCATCTCTATCTTTTATTTCTATTTTGGAACATTTAGACATCATTTATCCATGTTGTACTTGATGATGTTTTAGACTTGTTTCTATTTGCTGAGACTTTTTTTGTGCCAAGTGTATCATGTATCCTGTGTAACTCTGATGTGGTTGACATTTTAATTCCGCTGTGATGATGATATTATTTTATGATTTCATGTGTTATATTGTTATCTATAATCTGCTGTTGCTATCAATGTGTTATGTTCCAATGATTATCCTTGCTTTCGTGTCACGGAAGTTTGGGGTTATCACATAATATCATTTAATAATGCATATGAAATGAATAATTTTAATCTAATGCATTTAAAATAATGGAAATATTGATAACGACAATCTACAATAAACAATAAACATCCATATCAGGTAAACATCCAATTTATACTATCAACGATTAATTTCAATTATATGAATTTAATCACATCATAGAATTCTAGAAGGCATGAGAGTTAACTCACCATTAGTTTTTGACTTGACGATTCATGAGGATTTATATAATTTCAAATGAGCATTTGAAATTATATAAAATTCCAGTTGCTTCTAAATCTCTCTAAACCAGCTCAGATGCGAAGTACTCGTCGCCACGATCCCAATGGATCCTGTTTCATGTAAGTCTGTACACGTATGAAATAGTTGTAGTTGTCACAAGTTTTATATCGATGAAAATAAATATAATTAATCCTTAATTACCTCATCAAATTAATTAATCACATATTTATGCCCGTTAACCCATGGTTCTAACGCGATACCCAGGTCTCCTTCTTCCCGTTCGAACGAAGATAGCTCGGCATCTCCAATTCATCACCGTGCTGCCTAGGGATCACCAGAGTCTAACCTCACACCTGCACCGGTACTACCACATATGACGTTCCGTAATCCCCCGGTCTCCGAGGAGATGGGAAACACCAGATTTCTTTGAGAACACGATGCGTCAGAATACAAACAGTAGAATATTTCATTGCTATTACAACAATTTACATAAGGGTACAAGAATATTAGAGATTAAAATACAAAGCAGCGGAAATTTAAATATATAAATACAATTTATAGCGGAAAATACATCAATAAAATAACTAAAAGAAATACACGGATATAAAGCTTTCCGAATATAGCTCCAACTGTAATCCAGGATCCTGGGAAAAGTAATATCTACGAAAACCAAAACTACTAGCTTCCCATGTGGAAAATATGGGCACCCAGAGTTTAGGTTGTAACAAAAAACTCCGTGTCAGTCATGAGACTGGTGTGAGAACTAAAACAGTTATTAAAACCTTTATTTTAAAAGTTGGGAAATCATGGGACCATGTCGTATAACACGGAATGGGTTTACTCCACATGAATCTTAGTTTAAAATAAAAAACACAATGCTTTTTGGAAAATGAAGCTATTATAAGAATCAGGTCCCATCACAATGCAACGCAAGCCGGAGGATAGAGTTTTCCCTCATAATAGCCAAACAAGCTTGGTACGTTTAAAACAAATCATTTTGATATTACTATAAGTGCGAAGTGTCAAAATCAACTTCAGATATAAATGTATCAATCATAGACGACATAAGCGTCCCATGCCACTAGGCCGCTGTTAACACTATGAAAACTAGAGTTTAAATTATGGGTCGGTTGTATGATAAAAGTAAACGGATCGGCCTATTCTATAAAGCTTCGGGTCGGTCATGTTCATAAAACATTGGGTCGGTCTGATTCATCCAGCCCCGGGTCGGCCTATTCAGAAAACATCGGATCGGTCTAGTCAAGCAGGAGCGGGTCGGTCTAGTTACAAAGGAATGGATCGGTCAGTCAGATACGAAGTGGGTCGGCCGAGTCAAAATCAAACAGCCAAACTAGGTCGGATCGGTCTAGTCCCTGCAAGTAACAATGGATCGGTCTGATCAGAAAGAGGCGGATCGGCCTAGTATAGGGATCGGGTCAGACTATTATGGAGGTAGTGAATTGATGTATTCATCATCAAACCAGGTCGACATAGTATGGTTTGGATCGGGACATTTCTGGATCGGTCTTGTACTTGAAAACTGGCAATTGGCTGGCGATAGTTGGTAGTGGCACTTTCATAAATATCCAACTGGCAAACCCAAAACCTGAGGGCTATATTTCAGCCATCCCTCACTTCTATAAATAGGGTTCAACTTCACTTCAAAGGAGGGGATTTTTCATGACCCCAATGGGATGCCCAATCTAATTCTCGATCTTTTCTAAAGGATTTGATCATCTCCACCCACTTCTAATTGAAGATCTAGCTCCGAATCCATTATGAAGTCATGGAAATTCACTAAAGATCATGAGAAAGTCTAGATTCATCCAATCACTTGCCACACTCAAAGAGTTTCATCAATTTTCTCCCTAACCATTTCCAATAGATCTAAAGAGAGAAGTAGTGAGGTTAATGATGAACGTAATGAGAGGATATTCTTGCTTTGTAACTCTAGATGTGATAATGGAATCATTGTTTAAATTGGACGTAGATCACGCTTGATCGAACCACTATAAATCATTGTGTCCTCTACTTGCATTTCTACTATTTTGTGGCTCCATTTCCTCTATTTTCTACAATTTGTGAAGTATTTTCAGTACCTTTGGTGTTGATTCTAATTTCGGGATTGACATTTGGCGCCCACCATGTGGCTGTATTCGATCTTCCATTCTCTCACACTCTCTCACAAGGTTCAAGGCCTTGCATTAAGAATATAAGCTTATCTCACTACGATCTAATTCAAGTCCTTGCTTGAAATCATGGGTAAACCAGGTAGACAGTCAAAGAGGATCACTAGTCAAAATGTCGAGGATACCGATGATATCGCCAACAACGAGAATACTCCTCTCACTAACCAATTCGAAGTTGGTGAAATTTCTAAAGTCGAAGCCGCCGCACAAGACGAGAATTGGATGAAGTTGCTACGACTTTAACAAGCCAAATAGACATTTCAAACAATGCCATGCTGAAGAAACTTGAATCCATGTTTACAAGCTGCTACGACGAAAGTTACCATGAATGTTGCTCGTGTTAGGTCCATTCAAACCAATCGTACAGAGAACGCATGCTCCTCTTCTTCAAGTCCAAACCAAGGAGATTTTATTCAAGAGATTACAAATTCTAAAGATCCTCGACGTAAGGAAACCAAGTCATCCACGCGCAACTATACCGATAAAGCGACTTCTCGATAAGCGCATGGAACCACCAATGGGAAACCTCCCCAAGTGGGAGGCCAAGGGCCCGGGAATCTGAACCACGATCGTTTGCTTAGGCAACCATCTGGTAAAGATGATGGTGTCTGCCCCGTGGTCTAGCTCAACGAAGAAGAGTGCATATCGAAAATGGTGCGCAGAATTATGGAAAAGAGCTCGAGGAAGTAGGATGGCGAGAAGGAATGGGGATTCGCTCCCACGAAAACCCTCACTCATAGAAAGGATAAAGATGGCACCATATCCAAACAAATTTAAACCACCGATAGTCCAGGCTTACAATGGAACAAGTGATCCCAACATATTCCTGTTCAAATATGATCAGCATATGGATGGGGCACGTGCCACTGACGAGTTGAAGTGCTTGTACTTTCTGACTTACCTCGAGTGAGTGGCATCACTTTGGTTCACAAAACTACCACCCAGATCTGTGGATGACTTTGCTACCTTGGCCAAACTGTTCCGAGAACAGTTCAGGCTCCAAGCGATGAAAGTACGGGATGTCATGGAGTTAAACGAGCTTGATCAAAGGCCAGGGGAATCTATAAGGGCTTTTCTCACCGCTTCAACACCTCCGCAGCCGAGATTGGAAACTATGAGCCTCGTTTGGTTTTAATGGCTTTGAAGGGAGCCATAAGCAAGAAAACCAAGCTCAGACGATGGATTAAAAAGAAGAAACCAAGTACTCTTGAGGAACTGTTCGATAAAGCTGAGGAGTAAATAGGTGTGGATGAGGACCCGACCTATGCTACGGATGTGCCCAAAAGAGGAATACAGCCCGAAAAGAAGAATAATAATGCAGAACGTGGTCAGAAGAATCCCGGTAGTCAGAAAAGAGGGAATGATGAAAGAGACAACCGACCTAACAAATAGCTTCACTTCTTTAAAATCCAGAATTGACTCCTCTGAATGACACCGTGGAGAACATCTTCATGGCAACCAAAGACACTGAAGGCTACCTAGTACCAAAACAAGCGAAGATCAGTGATGCTGCAATCAAGTCAGGGAGGTTCTGTCGGTTTCATAACCAGTCATGTCATAATACAAATGAGTCCAGACACCTGAAGAGCTTAATTAAAGAACTGATAAGGAAAAACAGACTTCAGCAGTATACAAATAACCCGTAGAATGCCCAGATTTCTCAAGGCCAAGGAACCTCTACTGGACCATCTAAGAAGAACAAGGGTCGCTGCTATCCCAAGGATGATCGTCAATACTATTTCAGGTGGGCCACACCCAACCGGAAGAAGCGGGGGGGGGGGGGGACATTGTGAAATACTCAAAAGAAACGAAGAAGTTTCCGAAAGGAGAAGAGCTCATGATCATAAACGAAACTGTAATAACCCGGAAATCCGAGCCAATTTAATTTTTTTTATTTTGGCAATTTTAGTGAATTTAGACTATTTAAAATGAATTATTTTAAATAATATCGATGAGAAATTTATTTTGAATGGAATTCGAACGTGTATATTTATATTCGTCGTCGTTAGAATATATATAATTATTTAAAATTATAAAAGGAATTGAAAATGGCGCGGTAGTTCGATAATTCGATTTCAAAATTCAAATGAACATACCGGGTGCAAAATAAACCGGATTTTAGTGAAACCAAAAATATTAGAATCTAATTGAGAATATCCTCCCAACGAATCCGAGAAATCAAAATTTCATAGCGGGAATCAAAAGATATGTCCAGTTAAAAATTCGGAATAGTCGCTATGGAATTTAGGCCCTTAAAAATAGCCATTTTGCAAACGACCTCGGATTTCGACGAAACCACTTTTGTTGGATCCGCGATGTCAAATTATTGCTAGGTTTCAAATTTCATAATTTTTCGAATCACTATGTGAGCGTGGCAAAGGAAAACGCGTTTGACCAGTTTAAGTTGATTTTAATCGACTGGAAAATGGCCATTTTTCAAACGGTCTCAGAATTTGACGAAACTAGTTTTGTTAGGACCGTACCGTCAATACGAAGCCAGAAAATATTTTTCGGGAATTTTTCTAGTTAGTATGTGGCCCCGGTAAATTGAAATGCGCGTTCAAATTCAATATATAAAGTTATACGTTGAATTGAACGAAAACTGATCGAGACGATCGAATCAGCCTACGATACATATCCCATTGTGTTCGGAAAGGGAGTAATTAGCTATGGACGACAGGCGGTGGGTCTCGTTTGGAGGTCGAAAATAAAAGTTGCTTTTTGGGATTAAAATAAATAATAAAATATATTTTCTATTATCTCTCTCCCCTATTTTACAGTCAACCCCCCCCTTCTTCTTCATTCCACGATCGAAGCAAAAAAAAAAACCCGTCGCCCCATCGTTCGCTCGCCACCGCCGCGCCCAGGTGGCGCCGGCCACCACCAAACCCCCTCCGCTGCGCCTTCTCCTCCCTCTCCACCCTCGCTCCTCCAAACCCCTCCTCAAATCGAGACCCCTGAAGCCCTATCCGCCACCGCTACCCCCTGGATGCCGACGACCCCCTCCAACATCCCCTCCGACCAACCGACGAGCCACCACCCACCTGAACGCCCAATCCGACCCCTTCCTTCAAGCGACAGCCAACTCGAGCACCCCCACCCGACACGTCAGCCCCTTCCGCAAGCCCCCTCGGCCTCCTCCTCCCTAAATGACAGTGAGTCCCTTTTGTTTATTTTGTTTAATTTAATTCTTTTATATGTTTTATTGTTTTAAAGAATTTATTTTTCTTTGAATTATATTGTTTTAAAAGAAATGATTTTTTTTTACTTTGAAGAAAATTGATTTTTAACATTGTAAAGAATAGGTCTTTAATTTTAAAAAGAAATGATTTTTCACTATAGAAAGAAATGGTTGTTAACACTGAAAAACTATGATTTTTAGCTATGTAAAATTATAATTTTTATAATATAGAAAGAATAAAAATATGATTTTTTATATTGATAGAGTATAAAAAATTTGATCTTTATATATATAGCGAAATAAAAATACGATTTTTATTTATTGAATGAAGCAATAAAAATATAATTTTTATTTGAACAGCGTGAAAAGAACTGCATAGGAATTTCAGACCGATCCAGGGATTCAGCAGTTCAAAAGCAAAGCATGGCGGAGTGGAACCCTCTGTGAGAACTTCTCACTTTTAAATTTATTTCTAGTTGAAATATATACTAGGATGCAGACGATGTTTAGTAGCATCCGACACCCATCGTCCACAGACCATGGACGACTTGTATGCTTGTTTGTTTGATTTTGATGTGTAGTTGATTGTGTGATGTGATATGAAATAAAATATTTATATATTTAAAAATATTTTATAGTTAAAAATATAATTTTTTTTAACGTGTATATGAAATGAAATAAAAATAAACAAATCGGACGATTTGTTTATATACACACATTTGACTGATATTGATTGGGACGATAAATTTTACACATCGCCCAACTGCACAAATAAAATCTGTGTTTGATTGTTTGAAACCCCACACGGGTATTGGGATGATATTTGACGTATACTAATCCTGATTGTTTAGTTGTATGTCGATTGATTGATTGACAGACTGTTATGAGCGTTAAATATTTATATTTGATGCTTATATAGTGTAGAATGCACTTTGGATGATGGTTGATTATTCATCGTTGTTATTGTATACATGTGTTGTAGAAAATCCATATAATTAACATTATATGGTAATTGATTGGGCCTCATTCCATATTTGAAATAGAAATATTTGAAATAGAAATATTTGAAATAGAATATTTGAAAAGGAAATATTTGGAATAGAAATATTTGAAATAGAAATATTTGAAATAGAATATTTGAAAATAGAAATATATGAAGCCGTGTTGATTAGATTGACACCATTTTGACGTGAACGATATTTATATCGATTTTATTCATTTTATAATGAATATCGAAAGTGATTTCAAAATCTGATATTTTGAAAAGAATTGAAATTCGAAAGAAATTGAATATAAATGAATTCGAATTGAAATTGAATATAAACGAATTTGAATTGAAATTGAATATAAATGAATTCGAATTGAAATTGAATATAAATGAATTCGAATTGAAATTGAATTGAATTGAAAATGAACTGAAATTGAATTAGAAATCAATTTGAATTGAAATCAATTTGAAATGAATTTAAAACGAATTTATAAGGAAAAATTCAATTTTGATTTGAATTAGAAATGAAGTTGAAATCGTTTTGAAAACGAATTTAAAACGAATTATAAAAATACGTTTTTAAAAGGAAATCGATGAAGTATATATTATATATATTATATATATTATAATGGCCTGAATCGAACGCGCCGCGCCGCGGCAGTTCGCGAATTTCGACCATTGACTTCGAACGGATATTACGGGAGATCCGACCGTCGGATTCTCCTGAAACTGGAACCGTTGGGTTCGTATCGAAAAGAGATTTCTAACGAATATTAGAGATTTGAAATCTAACGGTTGGATTTGGAATTATGTCCAAATCAAATTTGGAAAAGGTCGCTGTAAGTGCAGTTCGATGGCCGTTGATGGGAATCGACTGTACGGGCCTTGATAAAATTATTAAAAATATCAATAATTTGTGTAAAATCATAAGAAATGATTTGTGAAGAATTGGGATGAAAAAATCCATATTTGAAAAGATAAAAATAGATTTTTATCGAAATGAACTAGTTTTGAACTAGAATAGTAATTTATTTATTTTTAAAATAAATAAATTGGATTTGAAATGGTTTTGAAAATAACCAGAATTTCCAATGATTGCATTGGAATAGATTTGAATCGAAATTGTCTTCGGAATATTTCGATGTTGGATTTCGTGATTATACAGATGTTGTTATGGAAATTTGAAAGATATAGATATATATATCGTTATTTCCAATACGATATCTGTTGGTCGTAGAATTTGATATTGAATATAAGCCGATATATTTTCTATTCAGAGCCTTGTATTTAATATCAAATGTGATTTGGGTTTGTCGTGATTGGTGTCTTCATTAACACTGTTCTTGAACCCAGTTGAGAAAAGATTAAATCTTTTTACTTAGATTTAATGAAGTGTACCAATTAAATAATATTTAATTGGAATTGAATTGATATTGATTTTTGGGTTTATCGGGAACAGTGTTTTAAATAACACTTGTTCTTTAACCCAACAATTAATGAAATGTGATTTTGGGTTGTCGTGAACGGTATCTTCAATAATACTGTTCTTAGACCCAAAGGAGTCAAGAAAATCAGAAACTACTGGAGATTAGTTAAGTTGAATGGTTTCCTGTGTATTGATCTGATGTTGGTTTCGGCCTTCGGGGTTAATACTTAGGGAATTGCTCGCTTGCTAATTTACGGTTAGGGACTGAGTGAAATGTGATGTGATTTTGGGGTTTATCGTGAACCGTGTTTTAAATGACACTGATTCTTTAACCCAGTTAAAGATTAAAACTAAGTGGAGTTTTAATGAATCTTTAATTAGATTGAAAAGATCGAGAATGGAGTATCACCAGTTTTGCTCCAGGCGATAGTTAAATCTTTAATTAGATTTGAACGTGAAATGGTAATTGAATTTACCGATAACACTGTGGTGTTAGATATGAAGTATTACCAGTTTTACTTCATGGGATGAATAGGTTGGGATTGGGAAATTAAAACAAATGATTACTTCGGTAAGGTTCGTTAATCCCGACTAGTTTGAATTGATATTCAAAAGAAGATTAAAGAATAAATTCAAGGAATTTATCTTTGATAAAATTAATGGGAACCCTTCCCTATGAATGTGAAATTTAGAAACTAACTGTCGGTTAGCTAAGCAGAATGGTTTCCTGGATATTGATCTGATGTTGGTTTCGGCCTTCGGGGTTAATATTTGGGGAATTATTCTCTTGTTAATTTACGGTTAGTGACTGATGAATTGGAATGAGGCGTATGTTGTGTTTGTGTAACACTTGTTTATAATATACGCGAGTTATTCAGAAAGACCGGGTTTATCCCATTCTGAATAACTGATACGACGATAAGTCGAAGATGAAGACGGTGGTTGAAGACCGGAGGTCTTCACGTCGTTTGGATAATTACTGATGATCTTGATTGGGTCGTACACCCAAGAGGAGGGAATCAGTTAGTGGTCGTCCTGACGTACTTGGAGATCAATGGATATGCGGGGTACTAGGTGCCTCCGGTTTCGTTCAGACCCAGAACGAACTTGTAGATGGACTGTGTGTCTGACATCGGATTTCATTCTGTGTGATTGATATCGATTGCATAGCGTGAATTGCATGTGTGGCATGCTAAGATGCAAATGATCAAGGCTTCTGTTGAAAAGAAAAGTCTTGTGGTTGATGATCGAAGCACGGCCTGTGTGGCGTAGCTTTGTGTAACGTTCATTCGCGAGCCTCACACCCTGGTCGTGAACTAAAAATGGGAGAAGGACCTCAGGGGGTACATGCGTTTCTTTCTAGCTAAAAGTGGCGTCAGTGGTTTTACACGCCCTGACGAGTTTGACTTATGTGGTTGTTGCTGTTGCGAGGCGCCTCGGTTTGATCGGACGATCCGGGTCCGATGGAGTCATTCGTTAGCTCATTTGCACCCCATAGGGCGGGGAGACGTAGTGTTCAGGATTTCGTCTAATCCACATCGGTGGACCGGCCCTGTCGCTCCAAGGGTCGATGCGTTCTGATCCTGAGACATGGTAGGCTAGATTGTCTCGAATCGGTTGAGGACTATCTTTTGCCTCGGTTCATAGATGGAAATCCAATTTCCAAATACGTTGACTTTGCGGTTTTATTTGTAGAGCCTAGTATTGGCGACATGATATATGGTACCCATGCCGCCTATGATTGATACTTATGATTTGAAGTTGTTTTATACACTATGCACTTATAATAGTATCAAATGATTTGTTTTAAATGTACTAAGCATGTTTGGCTATTATAAGGGAAAACCCTATCCCCCGGCTTGCGTTGCATTGTGTGATAGGACCTGGGTCTTATAATAGCTTCATTTTTCTTTATTTAGCATTGCGTTGTTTGTTTTATGCACTGGTATTCTTGGGAGGAAACCCGTTCCGTGTTATACGGCGTGGTCCCTTGATTTACCTAACTTTATAATAAAGATTAATAACTGTTTTAGTTCTCACACCAGTCCCATGACTGACCTGGAGTTTATTGTTTTAACCTAAACTCTGGGTGCCCTTATTTTGACACGGGCAGCGAGTAGTTTTGGTTTTGCAGATTTATATTCACAGGATCCTGACTTTCAGCTGGAACGATATCCGGAAAGCTTTGTATCTGTATATCTTCTTCTAGTTGTGTATTGTATTATTTTCCGCTGCTATGTAATGTATTGTAATCTATGATATTTTCTGTGTAATATTGATTCATTTATACTCTGTATATTCTTGTAATCTGATGCATTGTTGTAATATACAATGAAATGTTCTTCCGTCTGCGCTCTGTTGTGGCTTGTTCTCGAACTATCCGCGCTTTCCCTCACGGGGAAGTTGCGGGTTTTCACAGTTGGTATAAACCATGTTAGCAAAGATGCCAAGAATTCCATGGGACGACATCGTATTCAAAGATGAGGATTCACATGGACTCATAGCTCCAACGGTGGATCCCATGGTGATAACCATTAGCCTGGGTCCGACCATTGTCAGAAGGGTCTTAGTTGATAGTGGGGCATCAGTCAATGTCCTCTTCATTAGTGCGTTTCATAGGATGAAGCTCTCAATGGATGATGTGAAAGCTTGCCAGAATAAAATTCATGGGTTCACGGGGCAAGCTGTTCAACCAATTGGCATCATCAATCTGCTTGTCGAGCTTGGAGAAGGAGAGCATAAGGCGGCACTAAAGCAAGATTTTGTCATAATTGATGAGTTTTATGCTTACAATGCCTTCCTAGGGAGGCTAACCCTCACATCATTTAGAATAATGATGGCTCTATGGTTTCTCACGATGAAATTCCCTAATGTAAACGGAATTGGCAGAGTCAAGGGAGACCAATAAGCAGCGAGGGAGTGCTATCTGGTTGAGCTTGCTGAGGCAAGGAAGAAGGAAGTGAGGAAGGATGTGGAGCCTTCGCTCTGCATTTGTGATCCCCTTATAGCAATTAAGGGGGGCCTCATTCTGGTGAGCATAGCGGAGCCTAGATGGAGAATGATCCAAGGAAAACTAGTATTGGCGAAAATAGAGTGGCACCGGCTAAGGACACCATCTCCATTCTAGTACATGATAAAGATCCTGACCGAGTCCTAAAGATAGGTTCTCAGTTGGGCCTAAAGTTGCAGAAGGTTTTGATACTGTTTTTAAAAGCAAACTTAGATGTTTTTGCATAGACACACTCTAACATTTGCGGAATATCACCAGACGTAATTGTTAATAAGTTGAATATTAATCCTAATTTGACTCCTTTAAAACAAAAAAGACAAATGCAAGGACCTAAAAGATCTGTAGCATTAAAAGAAGAAGGAGATAGATTGTTCGAAAATAACTTTATAAGAGAATCTACGTATCCCAACTGGGTCTCGAATCCTGTCCTTGTTAAAAAATCCAACGGCAAATGGAGAGTGTGCATAGATTACTCGGACCTTAACAAAGCATGTCCCAAAGACAGTTTTCCATTACCGAGAATTGACCAACTTGTCGACGCGACTGCGGGGCATGAATTGTTATCATTTATGGATGCATACTCCGGGTATAATCAAATCGTGATGCATAAACCAGACGAAGAGAAAACAAGTTTCATAACCGATAGAGGCCTATATTGCTACAAAGTTGTGCCGTTTGGACTAAAGAATGCGGGAGCAACCTACCAGCGCATTGTGAATTCCATGTTCAAATCCCAAATCGGGAACACTATGGAGGTCTATGTAGATGATATGCTGGTAAATTCAAAAAAGGCAGAAAATCATCTAGAGAATCTAGCTGAGATGTTTCATATCCTAAGAAAGTATGGTATGAAGCTAAATACTCTTAAATGCTCATTTGGAGTTTCGCTGGGAAAATTTCTTGGGTTCATAGTCAATGCCAGGGGCATTGAGGCAAATCCTTCTCAAGTCAGAGCCTTACGGGAAATGCGAGCTCCAAGGACAAAGAAAGAGCTTCAAAGCTTGAATGGGAAAGTTGCTTCCCTGAACCGATTCATTTCAAAGGCGACGGATAGATGCATCCCACTCTTCGATGCTTTAAAGAAGGGAAAGAAAGATTTTCAATTGACTCCTGAGTATCAAACGGCATTCTAAGAATTGATTAAACACATGGAGTTGCCACCGATGCTTTCTAATCCTAGAGATGGAGAGGATCTCTTCCTATATTTGGCTGTCTCATCACATGCCTTAAGCGCCGCACTTGTTCGAGAGGATGCCAAAGTCCAATGGCTAGTTTATTACATTAGCAAGCGGCTCGCTGGAGGAGAATTAAACTACCCGAAGTTGGAGAAACTTGCATACTGTCTGCTCATTGCATCAAAAAAGTTGAGACCATATTTCCAATCCCATCCTATAAAAGTTCTCACCGATCAACCGCTAAGACAAGTTCTATTTCGCCCAGAAACTTCGGGAAGGTTATTGAAGTGGAACATTGAGCTTAAACAATATGACATCACTTATCAACCCCGAAGAGTTATTAATGGGCAAGCCTTAGCAGATTTCATCGCCGAATTCATGGACAGGGGAGAGGAAATTGAAGAACCAGCAAATACAATGGCTAGTTGGAAGCTATACTTTGATTGGTCCAGAAAAGATTACTGTTCAAGGGTCGGGATTGTCTTAGAAACTCCAGATGGACATTCTCTATGTTATGCCTTGAGATTGGAATTCCCATCGACAAACATCGAGGTCGAATATGAAGCATTCATAACAGGGCTAAAGTTAGCAAAGGAGTTGAACCTAAAAACCTTACAAATCTTTAGTGATTCTCAATTGGTAGTGTGTCAAGTCCTTAAAGAGTTCCAGACTAAAGTTGGAAACCTTCCTTATCTTATCAAAGCAATGGAACTTCTCAACGACCTCGACCACTACACTATATCTCACATTTCAAGGGAAGAAAATTCAAAGGCAGATTCTCTCGCCAAATATGCCAGTTCTTCAGATGCACAGTTACTAGGTCTTATTCTTGTAGAAGTCCTTTCAACTCCCGCCATTGAGGAAGCATATGTTGATTGGATCATGGACACGATTGAGGAGCCATATCATGGATGACTCCGATCAAGGAATATATCCTCAACGGGACGCTCCTCGAAGAGCCAAAAAACCGAAGGAAGATATTATGCAAAGCTCCATTATACCTTATTCAAGACGGAAAGTTATACAGATGAGGATTTTATATGCCATTGCTTCGATGTGTAACAAAGAAGGAATCAAAAGAGATCTTGGCAGAATTACATGGAGGAGATTGTGGAGGTCACATAGGCGGTCAGATACTGGCCAAAAAAATTCTGCGATATGGCTACTTTTGGCCCGATGTGAACCTAGATGCGATGACCTATGTTAAAAAGTGTGATAAATGCCAAAGGTTTACAAAAATTCCATGAGCACTTCCTACTAAATTGACTCAAATGGTTAACCCGTGGCCATTTTCCATCTGGGGCATAGACTTGATCGGGGCATTACCTACAGCTAAATCGAATAAGAAGTACGCGATAGTAGCAGTTGACTATTTCACTAAATAGGCTGAAGCTAAACCGCTAGCTACTATTACTTCAAAGAAGGTGATCAATTTTGTCCTGAAGAACATCATCTGTAGGTTCGGAGTACCACAGAAAATAATCACCGATAATGGAACTCAATTTAAGGGCAGTGAGTTTTTAGATTTTTGTGCCAAGTACAAGATCAAGAAGAGTTTCGCAGCCATTGCTCATCCACAGGCCAACGGGCAAGTCGAAGCAATCAATAAAATCTTGAAGTCAACCATTAAGAAGAGACTCGAAAAAGCTAAGGGTGCTTGGGTAGACGAGCTTCCGCTTGCACTATGGGCATACCGTACCACCCATAAAACTGCAACAGGGCACACTCCATTCTCACTTGCGTTTGGATCCGAGGCTACGATCCCAGTAGAACTGGAGGTCCCAACTCATAAAAGAATCCACTTCAACCAAGAAGAGAACGAGAAACTACAACTCGAAGCACTCGATTTTCTTGAAGAGAGAAGAAGAGAAGCAGAACTCAAAGTCATGGCGCATCAAAGAAGAATATCTCGTCATTTCAATGCTAAAGTGAAGTGCAGAACCTTCCAAGTTGGAGACCTTGTTCTGAAACGAATCATGATAGGAAATGGAGTACTCGGACCCAACTGGGAGGGGCCATATATGATTAGCCAAAAATTCTCAGATGGTACATTTGAGCTGAAAACAAAATATGGAATCCAACTTCTAAGAGCATGGAATGCTATACACCTCCGTCACTACTTCGCTTGATGTTTCTTTCATAAGATCTGAAAAAGTTGTAATATCGTGCATTGTAAATATCATGCAACATTATTACCAGCTTTGTACATACTAATGAAAGGAACTACTTTGCTTTCCTAAATCGTACAATTCGCAAACTATTTGCTAAGATTCAATTTTGATTGCAGGCCCCTTTTTAAAAGAACGCTGACGTGTTTATGACCCAATGTAACCGGGTGACAGTTACAGCACATCCCGGTTGGAAAAGAGCAAATACCTATTCCTTAATGCTTAAAACATCATTCACAACAAATACGAAAGGTGTGAAGCATAGCATCACAAGGAAGGGACATCAAGAACTAGGCGGCCAAACGAAGCTACCAGTTTCACCAAAGGGGAACCTTCTTAATTGCAAGGTCTCAAGCGTTAGTTCTAACAAATCGCGGTAAAACCCGATAAATGAACTAACGTCTAACAACGCAATTCTAAACCAAAGGCCTCCCCGAGGGGCACTCAGTCAATCGCCAACGCCATTGACACATGGATGGATTGCGATAAACACTGGGCTTTGAAACCAAAGACCTCCCTGAAGGGCACCCAGTCGATCGCCGACGCCATTGATACATGGCTGGATTGCGATAAACACTGGGCTTTGAAACCAAAGACCTCCCCAAGGGGCACTCAGTCGATCGCCGACACCATTGATACATGGATGGATTGCGATAAACACTGGGCTTTGGAACCAAAGACCTCCCCGAGGGGCACTCGGTTCACCGTCGATGCCGTTAATATATGGATAGATAGTGATATAAACACTGTGTTTCGAAAGACCTCTTCGGGGGCATCCGATCAGATGTTGGATCTTCCAAATCCAACTATTGATTCTGGGTCTTCCAAATCCAGTTACTAACGGACTTTAAAAAGAGCCCTACTGGGGCATCCGATCATATGTCGAGTCTTCCAAATTCGGTTAATGACATACCCCCAAAGACCTTTTCGAAGGCGCCCTACAAATTCTACAAGTGGTTGAGTCATTCAGTCACAACGAAAAATGGGTTCACGTATGTTCAAATCTAATCTCCGTAGGGCCCGGGTTACCAGGTCAGCGAGAAATATGATCGAATATGTAAAAGACCTCTCGAGTAGGGGCATAAAATCATAAATTCATCTCCACAAAAAGACATGAGTAAGGTCGACTAAACTGGAAACCTTTGATCATAATCATGCCAAGAAATACAATAATGGCAAAAAAACATGATCAAATGATTCCAAATAAAGTCAGCCACGTAATGTCGAACCTAATCTTTAAAATCTATAACAAATTTTTGTATGGGAGCATTACCACCGCATTAAAGAGGCCCAATAATGCTCACTTTTTAAGGCATACCACAAACTTGTCGCAACCTTAAAATTAAAGGATCGGCATTTGCAAGGACCAATTTGACCAATAAAGCGAAACTTTGAAATAATAGAGGCAGAATAGATAATCCTGATATTGCGATAAGCATAAAGGTGGTTATTCATAAAAATCTACAAAACTACCATAGTCAAGATCAAAGTGATCCAACGAAACTGGTCCAGTTTGGTCCAATAAGAAATGATTCGCGGCTATAATTGAAAAACCAACTTAGCAAAAGTGCCACAAAATCACTTCAATACAAATTATTGCAATAACAAATGACTTGCAGTGTAAAAAAAATTGTGTTGAAAGAATGAAAAGAAAACAAGTTGAGCATGCAAAGCATCAAAGTACGACAAAGCTCAAGCACAATAAGTAGATCAGCAACACAGAATCAAATCACAAGACTACAAGTCAAGTACAAGGCATCAGACATAAAAGTGCACAGAGTAACAAGCGTAAAAGTAGTAGGTGAAGGCCGACACCCGCATATACAACCGGTCTGAATGTAGTATATAAAAAGAAAATGTTAAGAAATAAGAAAATTGTTCGTAAGAACTATTTCTTCTTTCCATTCTTTGGATCCCCGGACCTCAAACCAAGTCTTTCAACCTTGGAAAGAGGAGACGGACCAGCTGATTGGCCTCCACCTTTGATCATCAGACCGCTGGGACTTTCTCGAGAAGATATAGTGATGACTTTTCCCTTCTTCTTCTTCTTCTTCTTCTTGGTAATCACCTTCTTTCCTTTGCGACCTGATGGTGTTCCCGCTTTCCCTGAGTTTCAATATCTTGTGCTGGGGTTTCGCCGGTTTGCTCAGAATCTTCTTCACTTGGAAAGTAATCATCATCGTCATCCAAGTTAGCAAGTGCACCGATCTTTGTATCCTGGGACCCCGAGGTCTTAGCATCAAGCATAGATTCATCACCCGGATGGGGAGTATAAGTTGGGGCAGGAGGTGTTGATATCAGGGTCGAAACGATAATTATGGCTTCAGTCATCATAGAGGTAAATCTACCAAAAGGAAGTTTTGGTGAAATCAGACCTAAGAGAGACAAACAATAAGCATAATATGCAATTATACCAGGAGAAGGGCACAGATAGTCTAAGTTTGGTATAACTTGAGCAACTTCAATTTTATCTGCAGCGGTAAGACTCGCCTAAATATTCTTGTGTGCTTCGACCTCGAACCCACCTGCATCAGAGATACCATCACTATCGTCATCCTCGCCCTTGTCTTTTTGAGAGGTAGTAAGATCAGCGGGAGTCTGTGGACTAGAGGACTCAATATTGGCGGTGATTGCACGGGCTTCAACATTTGTATTTCGAGCAGGTTCTCCCGAAGACCCGACCTTGTCATTAAGAAGGCCCCTTGTCGCTGCTAACTTAGCCTTCCCCACAACCAAAGCATCGCAAGACTCTGGGTCTAGGAGATCCTCGATGAGGTCATCTTCACTACGATTGCCTTCGTTAATCTCCAAAATTCGCTCCTAGACAAGAGCCAGAGCGAACTCAAATTTGCGCTCTAAGTATCATAAACTCCCTTTGTTCATAACACTGTAGACATAAAAGTTGAAAAAGGAAGTGTTAGCATCTAAGCGGGCATTTTCAAGATCAGCGGCAGATTTGAGCTTTTCTTCCTCAAGGGCTTGTTATGTTGAGGAAAGATTTGTACTTAGGGAAGAAATCCTCTCATGAAGGGTAGTGTTCTCTTGTCATAAAGCAGCAGAGGCATTTCTCTCTTCAGCTAGTTGGGATTCAGCAAACTGTTGAGCAATTTGAGCTTCTTGAGCTTGTTTCTCAAGCATATCTTCTCTTTGTTTGGAGATAGCAAGTTCTTCTTTAAGATTGGCAACCTCATCCTCTAAGTCCTTTTTGGAACCTTGAGATTTAAGCGCATGGATTAAAGTGGCCTTGTCATTCTCCAATACTTCAATGTAATCAAGGCGAGCAGGGTTAACCCTTTGGAGGTCATAGGCAAATTTGTTCCACGCAGTAAACTGTTTTTCGACACGTTCCTTCAGCCTGTCTAATTTAACCTAAGCTTGGCTCCTGGCAACGTCATATTGAGTAACCATGCTGCTTTTGGTACCAACTATTTCCTTGAGAAGATCCCGCTTGTCATTGGGATGCAAGTCCATATCAAAATACATTTCTATTAAATCCCAGCCATGAAAGCGCTCGTCGAGCATGAAATTGGTCGGCCTTATTAGTAATGAGGCCTGTCCATGATTACCTGAAGATCAGAAGAGGTAGGAGTTGCCGGCGGAGCCAAAGGTGTGTTGTCACCAATGTTTTGAATGTCCGGCATTGAGTAATCCGACATTGGAAGTTTGTCTGATTTGTGACACTTCTCGTGTCCACTGCCATCCTTACCGCTTCTCCCTCTCTTCTTATGGTGTATCTCTTCTGCTCTTTCCTCTCCTGAGCTTCACGCATTTCAAAATGGTCATGCCTCCATGTCCTCTGCTCTTCAGTCTCAATAAGATCACCAGTCTGGTGAGGTTGATAAGAAGGTTACGGGTGTTGTGAGTGTTTTGAATATTGCGAAGGATGAGATTTCTTTAAAAACGCTTTGGGTCGTGTTGTTGGCTTATCACTTCATTGAAATATTTCATGAATGAAGTCTTCGGCATCGTTTTTGTACTTGAGGAAAGAAATGTGACAGGAGTTTAGTGTTCACAGCGATGAAGGCTAGAACAAGTTTAAAAAGTAAAAATACAAAAAATAAGTAAGTGATGGAAAAGGTAAACGCTTGTCCGTACGCATCTAGCAACGAACCAGTTTTCATAATTTATTCTAAGTTTGGCTGGGCAGTAAAGGATCCGACTACATTTTCTGTTCTCATGATTTGAGGCTTGGGGGGCTGAATAACAATTTCAGCCTAGACAATATCCCTAGCAGAACTAAGATCACTTAATTTCTTAAAAGTATCCGTGGAACTTTCACCATGAGTCACTTGAACAATAGGGCCCTTGTCAGCTTTACTTATAGCATTCTTAGATAGGGATTCCATGACACCGAAATGTTTGGCCATCGGATCAGAAGAAGTTTCTATTAGAGCCTTCTCTTTCTCAACTTTCTCACTCTTATCCTCATATGGTTCAGACTCCCCTTCTTGGATAGAGGTCAATTTGGGTCTAGGGGGTGTTTTGCTACTACTTGTAATGTTAGAACATTTTTGTGAAGGAGATTTCTTAGCGGGACATTTGTCGGCAATCCCTTTCTTAGAAAACAGATTCAATTTGAGAGTACAGGAAGGGTCAAGCAAGTGATATTGGTAAAGAAACTGTTCCATGATCAAGTATCTCCTACTTCTTTGTGCTTCGACTATAGTCTGCAAAGTGTCATATAACTCTTGGCTAGCAGTATCATCTGAATCAGAGGAAGGAAGCATTGCAAAACAAAGGAAGGATTTAATACTTGGGAGCTTATTGTATGGACAAACAAAGAAGTATGATAATGAGTTCTCACCTCCTTCCATCCACTTTCCATAGAAATTATCGGGGCAACACACATTGCGATAATTTCCCAAAAATCCCTTGGCACAATCCATCAGTTCAGTTATAATTTTGGGGTGTTTTCCTTCTAAATTGATAATCGATGGTATACCTTGCCTCTTTTTGAAAATATACAGAAAACAAAGCTCATCAAAGGTAGGAGCACGTTGCTTGGTCCTCATGAAAAGTATGAAAGGCCGGTTATAATGGCATAGCCGTTATGATGTAATTGCATGGGAGCAATCGCTAAACACTTCAAAAACATCTCTATGAAGGGATTAAATGGAGGAAAGCCACCCATCGTCAACATGTGTCGATTAACGGTAACGTATCCAGGTGGAGGAGTGTCTGCAAACTCATTTTCCTCTGGAAATTTGGCCTCAGTCTCTAATATATTAGATTGAGCACATAAGCTCTTGTACGCACGTTCGCCCATTTCATTTGGTTTCCTATCGCCGGGCACCTCAGTTTGGGGCTTAGGAACATGAAATCGTAGATTGGGAACACTAGTAACCTGAGTAGAAGTGTCAGCTTGTCTGGATTCTGATGTTGTTTCAAGCTGTTGGTGAGATTTCTGTCTGGTATCCATGTCTACATAAACAACTACGTTTGACAACAGGATACAGGTATATACTTCCTATAACAGAAAATGTTGCATACAACTAAATACAGGTAGACTCGAAACTTGCAAATCATCATGAGGTGATTGGTCAATTTCAAGTTTTACTACAAGCTTACACTCAGGTGCTCAAGTGTAATGGTCGATAGAACCTTATAACACAATCAAAACATGATAGTATAAGTCATAGAAAGTCGCATGCAATCTTTCTAAATTGTTATCTAACTTATTATCGATGTGGGCTATCGATAGTAGAGTATTTTGGTCCAAGACAAATGTTTCAATTACATCATCAGAAATGCTCAAGGGCGCAGAACACAAGGAGACCATTTATGATCCAAGCAGAACCAGTTGCAACTGACTAGAACCAGGTCAGTCATAACCAACTCCAAATCGGGTCGGTCATAACTGACCCAGATCGGGTCGGTCATAACTGACCCGGATCGGATCGATCATACCTGACCCAAAATGGGTCGGTTATAAATTCCAAAACTGGGTTGGTTGGGATTGTTCAGGACAGGTCGGTATGCACTGGAACCGTGTGTTTTGGAGAGATGAACTTAGGCAAATGCAATCAGCACAGATGCAGCGACAAATATAACATAAACAAAATGACAAGCATAATCAAGGAAGCAAAATCAAGTGCAAGAACTTGAATATTTTGGACAATTTTATGGTTCGAGCATTTCATCGAATATATTATATGCGTCATAAAGAAATCAAAGCTCAATGGATCTTGTGTAGTTCGAATCATCATGCACAACCTCAAGTTTATTTCAATCAGTTCCGATCCCATTTCAAACTATTTGAACATCAAAAATCCACAATCTAAAGCCCTATAACCCAAAGAACAAGCCCAAGTTAACAATTCGCCAACTCCTTCGTACCCAAATAATTGCCTCAGCCCCAATTCGCTCCAATCCAAATCCCAAATCAAAAATTTCCAAAAAGAATGAAAAATACCTGCGATTGAATGAATTTGGAGAAATGGTTCGAGCCCGGGGAGCACAGGTCTGAGCACTTGGGTCGGCGGCTTGAGTTGATCGAGAATGAGAAGTGGTTTGAGTGCAAATCGGGGTAGCAAATTCACTTCGGAGGGGGTGCTACCGCCATTAAAAATGTTCGGGGTGGGGTTGAGAGAAGTGAAAGAGTGGAAGAGAAAGGAGCATATTATGCCTTTATGAAAGGCTAAATGATAATGGACCAGGCTAAACCAATAAGGGCATGTCGCGACCGACCCACCACAGTTGAACATGCCTGATCCAAAATGAAAAAGAGCATCGATCTGTATATTTAGAAACAAATCAACCCATCATTAATCCACAACGTATGTGTTTTGAAGCTCATAATGTTTTGCAAGTCAAAAAATTATGAACTTCGAGGGGCAAATGTCAACACTCTGAAAATTAGAGTTTAAATGATGGTTCGGTTGTATGACAAAAGCTAACGGTTCGTCCTATTCTATAAAGCTTCGGTTCAGTCATGTTCATAAAACATCGGGTCGGTCTGATTCATCCAGCCCCGGGTCGGCCTATTCAGAAAATATCGGATGGGTCTAGTTAAGCAGGAGCGGGTCGGCCTAGTTGCAATGGAATGGATCGATCAGTCAAATACAAAGTGGGTCGGCCAAGTCAAAAGCAAACAGCCAAACTAGGTCAGATCGGTCTAGTCCCTACAAGTAACAACGGATCAGTCTAATCAGAAAGAGGAGAAACGACACAGTATAGAAGATCGGGTCGGACTGTTCTGGAAGCAGTGAATCGATGTATTCATCATCAAAGCGGGTCGGCATAGTATGGTTCGGATCAGGACATTTCTGGATCGGTCTTGTACTTGAAAACTAGCAATTGGCTGGCGACAGCTGGCAGTGGCATTTTTGTAAATACCCAATAGGTCGATCCAAAACCTATGGGCTATATTTCAGCCATCCCTCACTTCTATAAATAGGGGTTCAACTTCACTTCAAAGGAGGAGATTTTTCATGACCCCGAAGGGCTTCCCAATCTAATTCTCGAGCTTTTCTAAAGGATTTGATCATCTCCAACCACTTCTAATTGAAGATCTACCTCCGAATCCATTATGAATTCATGGAAATTCACTAAAGATCATGAGAAAGTCTAGATTCATCCAATCACTTGCCACACTTGAAGAGTTTCATCAATTTTCTCCCTAACCATTTCCAATTGGTCTAAAGAGAGAAGTAGTGAGGATAACGATGAAGGTAATAAGAGGATATTCTTGCTTTGCAACTCTAGATGTGATAACGGAATCATTCCTTTAAAGTGGACGTAGATCACGCTTGATCGAACAACTATAAATATTGTGTCCTATACTTGCATTTCTACTATTTTGAGGCTCCATTTCTTCTATTTTCTACATTTTGTGAAGTATTTTCAATACCTTTGGTGTCGATTCTAATTTCGGGATTAATAGCCGCCATATAGGTTTATAACTAAAACCGAAAAGTAGCGCATTGGAAATTGGATTTCCATCATGAGTCAATGCAAGGGATGGTCTCCTTACCGATTCAGATCACCTCTAGCAAGATGACCCAGGATCACGGGCAACCCTTGGATCCTGCAGTGTCGGTCCGCACTTACTTTAGTGGATTGGTTATTCCTGAACAATACGTTTCCCGGTCCTATCGTACCTCCAAATGGTCAGTACATCGACCAATCATATCCGAGGCGCCTTGCTATCCATTATCCACATAACTAAATACGCCTGGGCTCCATACCATGGCACTACCTTTAGCCATAAAGAAACATGTGCACTCACTGCGTCCCTTATACCGTTTTTTGACTCGTACCGAGGTATGAGGCTCGCGAATTAACGCTATACACAAAGCTATGCTATTTAAAGCTGTGCTTTGATCATCAACCACAAGACTCTGCTTTTCAACAAAAACCTTGATCATTTGCATCTCAGCATGCCACACTGACAATTCATGCCATACAACTGAGGCCTATCAATATATAACCTCTAAGCTCGTACGTCTCAGAGAAGGGTATTAAGCAAGAGAATAAATTCTCCGCCACCAAACAAATATATATTTAATAAAAATAAATCAACATAGAATGAAATTCAATGTCAGTCACACATCCATTTACAAGTTCGTTCTGGGTTTGAACGAAACCGGAGGCACCTTATTCCTCGTCCCATATGTCCAATACAAGAGAGAAGCCCTCGCATATCCGGTCGATCTCCAAGTACGTCTGGTCGATCACCGCTTATTACCTTGTCTTGAGTGTACAGCCCGATCAAGACATCAGTAATCATCCAAATGATGTGAAGATCTCCGGTCTTCAACCACCGTCTTCATCATCGACTTTTAGTCGTCGTATTAGTTATTCAAAATGGGATGAACCCGGTCTTTCCGAATAATTCGCGTATTTTATAATCAATGATCAAGTATTATAAAAACACATCATATGCCTCATTTCAATTTAGAATATTCTTTTATTCAAATATTCACTTCTTTAGGGAAAGGCTCCCACTAATTTTATCAATGATAAATTCTTTTAAAATTATTCTTTAATCTTCCTTTACATGTCAATTTCAAAAGATTTTATTCATTAACTATTTTAAATTAAATTAAGGCTTATAACACTAGTCAGGATTATCGAGCCTTACCGAAGTAATCCTTTATTTTATTTTCCAATCCCAACCTATTCATCCCATGAAGAAAAACAGGTAGTACTCCATATCTAACACCCCCAGTGTTATCGGTAAATTTAATTACCATTTCACGTCCAAATCTAATTAAAGATTTAACTATTGCCTAGAGTAAAACTGGTGGTACTCCATTCTCGATCATTTCATGAATTCGATAAATTTAATTACCTCATCTACATTCCAATCTAATTACGGATTCCTTAAAACTCCATTTTTAGTTTGAGTCCCAACAATCATTACTTAATGATTGTTCAATTTTTTTAGGAAAATTAATCCTGTCTTTAATTGGGTTAAAGAACCAATCTCATTTAAAACACAGTTCACGATAAACCCAAATCATTTTCCATTAACTATGGAATCTTCATAGAAAAACAGATCAATATATAACCGATACAAATTTCCGTATCAGACTAATAATATAGATGGAATAACAACAAAGCCTTTTAAATTCCATTTATAGTAACGGCCTTCATTCCTAGAAGCTCATTTCGATTATTATTAAATCGAATTCCATTCAATTACAATTTAATGTATTAAATTGGAAAACTTTACTTGGAAAATTTCCATTAAATCTTAATAAAATGATTTATAAATTCCGAATCATATCTTTACTACTAATTGGGTTAAAGAACTAATGTTATTTAAAACATCGCTCACGATAAACCCAAAATCCAATTCGATTCCAATTAAATTAATTAATTGGTGAATTTCTTTAAATCTTAATTAAAAGATTTATTCTTTTGTCAAACGGGGTTTAAGAACAGTGTTATTAAAGACACCATTCACGACAAACCCTAAAATCCAATTTGATATTAAATACAATGCTCAGAATAGAAATTATATCGGCTTATATTCAATATCAAATTCTGAAACCAAAGGATATCGTATTTAGGAATAATGATATCTGTATCTTCCAAATTCGTCAACAATATCCGTATAACCACGGAATCCAATATCGAAATACTCTGAAGATTATTTCCATTCAAATCCAATTCAAGTTTTACATTGGAAAATTCTGGTTAAATTAAAACCATTTTCAATCCAATTTATTCTAGTTAAAAACATTGGATTATTATTCTAATTAATAAATAGGTCATTCGGATTGAAATATCTTTTATCCTTTCAAATATGGAATTTTTCATCCAAAATCTTTCCAAATCATTTATAATTATTTTAAATAATTTTTCCATATTTTTAATAATTTTATTAAGGCCCTTACAGTCGGTTTCCAATAACGGTCACTGAACTGCGTCTATAGCGACCTTTTCTGAAATTGATTTGGACACAATTTGAAATCCAACCATTCAAATTTAAATCTCTTATACCATGGAAAGATATTTTCGATATGAACCCAATGGTTCCGATTTTAGGAGAATACGACAGTCGGATCTCCCGATACGTCAATTTGAAGTCGATGGTTGAAATTCGCGAACAGTCCCTGCGCAGTGCGTTCAATTCAAATCATATATATATGTATAATATATATTTCGATTTTTGTTCAAAACGTATTTTATAAATCGTTTATAAATTCATTTTAAAACAATTTCTACTTCCTTTTCAATTTTAAATCAAAATTGAATATTCTATATCATTATAAAATTTAAAATGATAATATTTTCAAAATATCAGAATTTGAAATCCATTTCCTTTTCATATTCATTATAAAATAAATAAAATTGACAGAAAATTCCGTTCGATTTAAAATGGCGTATAGCTACTTAACTCGGCTCTATATTCCTTATATTTTCGTGTCCACTCAAAATCGGATATTAAAATCATATTTTAATTCTTCACTGAATATTGTTTTAAAATATTCATTATTTTAAAATATTGGTTATTTTAAAATATTCGTTATTTCTGAACCGGAATGCGACTCAATCAATATCCATATAATTTCAGTTATATGGATTTCATACATCGAATGTATTCAACAGTAATGATAAATAATCATTAAACAATCAAACATCATCCAGAGTGAAATTTACAACTGTATAAGCATTAAAAATTAAATAACGCTTACAACAGTTCGTCAACTTTTCGATCGACATACAACTAAATATTGGGATTAATCATGTCAAATATCATCCCAATACCCGTGTAGGGTTTTCAAACAACAACAATCTATTTAAATAAATCATTGGTTAATAAATTTAACCAATTCTAATTCAGTTTGAATTATTTTTCTATGTAACAAATTTTCACTGTTCAAATTATAAATGGATGTTTATATCACATTTCAACAACCACAAAATGTATCCACATTGTTTGAAATACGAGTGTCGGATATTCAGACGACGCTTCTTGTGCAGAAGAGTCGTGAATAGTTCATGTGTTGAACTCAAGCAATGACACATACAGCAGATAAAAATCAACACAGACAATTTCTATATATTTACAGTTATAAAATAAATTAAATAACTTTACAAAATATTTTAGTGAGAGAATTCTCACATTTGTTTCCACTCCGTCAGTCTTTATTTCTGAATTTCTATTTTCAAACTAAATTAAACGACCATTGTAACGATACGGATTTCGCTCGGACCTAATCGATCGCTAAATCGACCAAGACCATTCGAAGCTCGGATACGCTAATTCTGGGCATACAACACATCAGAACAAATAACAGAAGACTTTTATAAACATAATAATAATGTTACATCAGAGTACAGAATATCTTAGAGTACATCGAAAAATAATACTACAGCGGAAGATTAATAATAAATTTAATACAATTCAGCGGAACCAATAAACTAACATAGTGGAACCCTATCAATGCTCTGGACATAGCTTTAAGCTTCAATCCAGAATCTTGCTCAATAAATAAATATCTGCAAAACAAACCACTTGACTACCCATGTGGAAATAGGGGCACCCGAGTTTGCAAGTGAAAACAAACTACAAGTCAGTCACGGGACTGGTATGAGAAATCTTACTTAACTTATCTAATAATAAGGCTAATCATAGGATCACGCCGCTAATGCGTAACGGTTTACTCCATTGGATTGCCGGTGCATAAAATAAGTAAATCTTTTAAACAACGTAATGCTTTTTAGAAAAATGAAGCCATTATAAGACTCAAGTCCTATCACACAATGCAACACAAACTGGAGGATAGAGTTTTACCTTATAATGGTCAAACATGATTGATACATATAAAACAAAATTAATTTGATATTATTATTAGTGTCTAGTTTGTTTAAAACACTTTCCAATATAAATGTACCAATCCTAGACGGCATAGCTACCATATACTATGTCACCATATATAGGTCTACAATCAAATCTGTAATGTCGTATTGGAAATTGGGTTTCCATCGTGAGTCCAGGCTAGAGATGGTCTCCTTACCGATTCGCGTCACCTCTAGCAAGATGACCCAGGGCTCGGACGCTGGCGAACCCTTGGATCCTCCAAGGCCGGTCAACACATACTTTAATGAATTAGTTATTCCTAACCACACGTTTCCCAGTCCTAACGGACCTATCATTTGGCCTGTAGCGACCAATATACCTAGGGCCCTCACAATCCATCATCCACATAAGTAAAAACGTCTGGGCTCCATACTATGGCATCACTTCTAGCTAGAAAGAAACGCATGCACTCCTTGGGTCCCTTATCCCGTTTCTGACTCATACCGGGGTGTGAGGCTCGCGAATTAACGTTATACACAAAGCTATGCTAATTAAAGATGTTCTTTGATCATCAACCACAAGGCTCTGTTTTTCAACAAAAGCCTTGATCAATTGCATCTTTCCATGCCACATTGACAATCCATGCCATGTAAGTGATGTCTATCAATATATAACCTCTAAGCTCGTATGTCTCAGAGAGGGGTATTAAGCAAGAGAATAAATTCTCCGCCACCAAATAGATATATATTTAATAGAAATCAATTAACACAGAATGAAATTCAATGTCAGACACACATCCGTTTACAAGTCCGTTCTGGGTCTAAACGAAACTGGAGACAACTTGTTCCCGTCCCATATGTTCAATACGGAAGACAGGTTCTCGCATATCTAGACAATCAACAAGTACGTTCGGACAACTACCACTTTAACCCTTTCCTGGGAGCTAACCAATCCAGGGCATCAGTAGTCGTCCATTCGATGTGAAGATCGCCGGTCTTCAACCACCGTCTTCAATGTCTTCGACTTTTAATCGTCGTATAATTATTTGAAATGAGATATAACTCTGCCTTTTCAAATAATTCTCGAATATATATAATTCAAATCATTTAATTCAATTTGATAAATTAATGTCAAATAAATCTAACCGTCCACATTACTTTATAAACCAAGGGGAAATTGGTTTATTTTCATTCCATATCGTTTATAATATTTTCTAACGATTTATCGCTATTTTTATTTATATAAAAATAGCCCATTTAATTCGAACGACGCTTCAGGTCATTACGCGGCCCTAGCGCTGTTTTTATCCAAATTTGAATTACACATTTCTCGAAATCTAACTGTTGGATCTTAACACATTTAATATCATTGGAAAGATTTTTCCAAAGCAAACCCAATGGTTCCTGTTTTGGAAAAATCCGACGGTCGGATCTCTCGGTGTAATCGTTTAAAGTTACGATTCCAAAACGCAAACTACCGCGCACGATTCGTTTTATTTTAATTTTAATTTATATATTATATATATAAATATAATTCGTTCGACGATTTCAACACCGTTTATTCTATTACATGTAAATTTTGTACAGCTCTCGTTAGTGTTAAAATTTATATCTCTAACACACAAACATATATTCCAAGACATGGATGTTTTTATTTAACAAAACATTTTTAACACATGATTCTTTTATTTTAACTTAACATGATAAAAATGTCATTTTTAATGACAAAACATGTTTAACACATAATTCTCTTTTTATTTTAACCAACATGATAAAAAGTGACATTTTTAATGACAAAACATATATTTACACGTAATTATTTTCATTCTAACTAACATGTTAAAAGTGATGTTTTTAACTAACAAAATATATTTCAACATTTAATTATTTTATTCTAACTAGCATGTTAAAAGTGATGTTTTTATCTAACAAATATATTTTAACATGTAATCATTTTATTCTAACTAGCATGTGATCATTTTTCTACTTTGCTAACATGTAAATGACATTATTTTAATGAATCAATACATATATAACAATTGAACATTCCGCTAACATGTAAAGGACATTATTTTAATGAATCAATACATATTTAACAAATGAACATTTTTCTGCTAACATCACTAACATGTAAATGACATGATTTTAATGAATCAAAACATGTTATTGTTTTTATACTTCGCTAACATGTAAATGATATTATTTTTAATAAACAAAACATATATTACCAAATGATCATTTTTCTTGATTGCTAACATGTAAATAATAATTACATTTTAATTAACAAAACATGTATTAACAAATGACCATTATTCTTCTTTGTTAACATGTAAATAATAATGTTTTTAATAAACAAAACATATATTAACAAATGATCATTTTTCTTCTTTGCTAACATGTAAATAATAATGTTTTTTAATAAACAAAACATATATTAACAAATGATCATTTTTCTTCTTTGCTAACATGTAAATAATTACAGTTTAATTAACAAAATCTCTTTAATGAATCAAACACACAATAAAAATAAAAATTTTATTATCTAATCTTTTTATTTAAAACATGATCCTTTTTAATGAATCAAACATACAATAAAACATGATTTTAAAACATGATTCTTTTTAATGAATCAAACATACAATAAAAATATAATTTTTATTGTCTAATATTTTTATATAAAACATGACAAATTTTGTTGGTTCATATATACAGTTAAAATATGATTTTTATTGTATAAACATTTTTTATTTATCCAACATGAACATTTTATTGATTAATATATACAATAAAAATATGATTTTAATTGTATAAACATATTTTACCAAATATGAGCATTTTATTGATTCATATATACAATAAAAATATGATTTTTACTATATGAACATATTTTACCAAATATGAACACTTTATTGATTCATATATACAATAAAAATATGATTTTTGTTGTATAAACATATTTTACGAAACATGAACATTTTGTTGATTCATATATACAATAAATATATGATTTTTATTGTATAAACATATTTTACCAAATATGAACATTTTATTTTCACTACACAAGTCAATCCAACAATTCATCGCAACCACAATCAATCAATTTCAATTTCATACAACGCATACATATATTTTACACAACGTATATATATATATATATATATATATATATATATATATATATATATATAAATTTAACATCACGATCGCAATAAATTTTATTTTAAATTTAGAAATCTCACATTGGTTTTGACTTAGCCTAAATTCGTAGCTAGCTCCAAATATGTCCCAGTCTCTTCTAAAATGTAGATCTTGAATTTACGGTCCCAAGGAATCCGAAACCATCCAATTCTGTTTTCATTTGAGAGAGATATGGAGTTTTAAACATTTGAATTCCATTAATTAATTTATAAAATAAATAAACAATAATTAATTTCCTTAATTAATTTCTAAACCCACCACATCATCTTTCTTCTTCGTGAAACTCTCCAGGTACATGATCGAGCAAAACCCAAAACCGCTCCTTTCTTCAATCCAAAATCGCACGCCACCCTGTCACCTAGCCGACGATCAGCCTCCTCCACACGAACGCCCCTTCCACCCTCTACCTTCGGCCACCACCATGGCCCACTCGTCGGTCCCCTCTGCCTGAAAATCCATTCCAACATCGTCAGCTTCAGGCATTGATTTCGCCCAAACGAGGAGATTAAACTCCATCTCCTCCGTTGAATTTATAGGGCGTGGAGAGCTCTTCCTTTTTCGTTCATTAAGTTTTGATTTTTAATGATTGGACTGAAAGAATTTTAGAAGAGAAAATCGGAGCTTTTCTGCCCTAGAACAATGGAGATGGCGGCTGATAAAAAGTGATTAGGGTTTTCTATTTTCTTGGCTTTTTATAATTGAATTATTTAACCCTTTAATTTCAAAAAGGCCCGTTAATCCATATGGACTCCAAATCAAACCCAACGAATGTCACCCCTAGCTAAATACCCCCATTGTGGACACAATGGACTATGTTTCGTAAGCCCATTTGACTGTTTCAGTCTGTTTTTCTTTAAATTAAAATACAAAACTTTCACTATTAAATTTGAACGTACATTTTAATTTACCGGGGCCACATAATGATTCAAAAATTCCTGAAAAATAAATCTAGCTATGGTTTGACGATACAGTCCTAAGAAAATCAATTTCATCGAATTAGGAGACCGTTTGAAAAAATGGGCTTTTTAATGGTCGATCTAATTCAACAGAAATTACCAAATGCGTTTTAATTTACCACGCTCACATATTAATTCCAAAAATTATGGAAATTTAAACCTAGCAATAATTTTACATTTCGGATCCAACAAAAGTGGTTTCATCGAAAACAGAGGTCGTTTACAAAATGGCTATTTTTAAGGGCTATATACATTAATAAAATATATATAAATTCTATAGCGACTATTTTAAATTTTAAACTGGATATAACTTACAATTTATAAAGTGAAATCTCCATTTCTTACATTCATTAGAAATATATAGTTAAATCGATTCTAACGTTTCTTGTTTCGTTCAATTCTGATTAAAAATGAATTCTGTATACTCATTTGAAATTAGAAATCGAATTTTTAAACTACCACACCATTTCAGTCTCGTTTTATAATTAAAAAAAATTATACGTTCTAACTTCGATTTAAATAAATTTTTAGTCGTTATTATTTAAGATAAACCATTTAAAATATTCAAAATCCATTAAAATAGCTAAAATAAAATTTTTAAATTGGTTCAGAATTTCCGGGTTGTTACAACCGTTTAATTTAGCTCAAAATCCAACTTGCTCCGCTTCCGTTCTGGGCAGTTCCATTGCGTAGTGTTCACTGATACGAGCGCAATGCAACTGAAATCATTCGATTTCGCAACACGACAGAAAGATATGGTATTAAATACATTGGGTAATTAAATAAATAATTAATTAATAAACAAATAAGGGATTAACCCTTCTTCCACCTCCAGAAACAAAGGCCGCTTGATTTCAAAAGTGCTCAGCTCCTAGGGTTGCAAATCGCTGCCGCCATGCCCCGCCAGGACTCGGTCGGAGGGGCCAATTCAAAGCCCACCACGCCAGCTCCCTGTGTGCCGAACGTTGGCGAACTTGGTTGCCTGAAGTGGCCTGGAATTGGCCATGAACGGCGCCCCTTTGGTGGCCAATTCCTCTCAATTTACTCTATGAATTTCGATCATATAGGCATGCATTGAAAGAGGGAAGAACACGCGACGAGTTTCTCTTTAGAACTTGGGTTTAATTCTGATCGGATTGGAAGATTTTAGGGCTTGAATTTTCGAGCGTTTTGGGACTTCAATCATGAATCGCGGCTGCTAGTGGGAGTTGACCACGGTGAAAGAGAAATAAGGGTTCTGAGCATTATATATATATATTATTTAATTTAATTCGAAAGAAAAAAGAGATTTTGCAATCAAACTCCAAATCAAACCCAACGACTGCCATTCCTAGCCAAATATTCTCATTCTGGACACAATGGAATATGTTTCGTAAGTCAATTAGACTGTTTTGATCGGTTTTCATCAAAATTAAAATATAAACCAAAATATGGAATTTTAAACGTACATTTTAATTTACTGGGGCTACGTACTACTCCAAAAATTACAAAAAAATAAATCTAGCTATGCTTTGATGATACGGTGCTAACAAAATTCATTTCATCGAATTTGGGAATTGTTTGAAAAATGGCCTTTTTCTAGTCGATTAAATTTAAATTGAAATTACAAAACACATTTAAATTCACTATGCTCACATATTAGTTCCAAAAATTATGAAATTTGAAACCTAACAATAATTTGACATTCCGGATCCAACAAAATTGGTTTCATGGAAAACGGAAGTCGTTTGCAAAGTGGCTATTTTTAAGGGCTATATAATATATTAAAATATATATAAATTCCATAGCGACTATTTCAAAATTTTAAACTGGACATAACTTTCAATTTATAAAACAAAATCTCAATTTCTTACATTCGTTAGAAAGATATAATTAAACAGATTCCAACATTTCTGATTTTATCGAAATTCGATTTATTTTGAATTTTGTATATTCATTTAAAGTTTAAAATCGAATTTTCAAACTACCGCGCCATTTCAGGCTCGTTTTATAATTAAAATAAATTTATACGTTCCATCTTCGATTTAAATAAATTTTTTTAGTCTTTATTATTTAAAATAAATCATTTTAAATATTTAAAACCCGTTAAAATAGATAAATTAAAATTTTAAATTGGTTTAGAAATTCCGGGTTGTTACACCACACCTCTGCCTCCCACCTCCAGGAACACCAACCACCAGCTCCTCTTCAATTCGCCTGAATTTGACCATGAACGGAATCCGTTTATTTTGCTCCCACCGCCGATACGGACCACCAAACCCCACCAAACTCCACCAGAACCTTCACCTCACTCTCCTCCACACTTTTCCAGTTGACACCATTAACCCTCGACACCCCCAATCACCAGAAACTTCAAAAACCCAAAACCTACCGCGTTATTATTCAAACCCCAAAATCGATCACCATAAGTAATTGTTCTCGACTATACCAGTGCCGTTAGTTCGGCCTCCCTTCCCTCTACAATTTCCCTTCAGACCCCATCAACCAATACTTCAACAATATCCCTCAAGTCGCCAAAATCCAAAACTGCCACAGTTCTGGTCATTACTAATTTTTGGTTCCCACATGACATCGCGCCTCCCTAGACTTCGCCAGTAGGCCACCCTCTCTCTTCTCTACCACTTTCATGTTTGCCGCCTTCGCTGATTCCTCACCGATTGAGAGGTAAAAATCATTGTTTGAAATGTTAAAATGAAGGTGGCGAGGGATGTTGGTCGAAAACAAAAATGATTGTTGACTTAGGTTAGGGATTTAGGGGTATTATATAGGGAAGTTATAACATTATTTTATTAATTTACGAAACTTACGCCCGAAGTAACATGTTTAAACTACCACATACGAGCTCCAATCATGATGAAACTTGTAATCCTTCAATAACTTAATATTCCAAACAAGATGAAACTGGTTTTGTCAAAATCCAATATGGTTTGCAAAACTCCCTTTTTATTTTACAACGTAGATCAGTACGCATTTGTATTGGGCACGATCACATAGTAATTCCAATTGACTTGAAATTCGAAATCTAGCAATAATTATCCATTATAGATTTATAAAATTAGTTTCTTTGAAATCCGAGGTCATTAGAAAACTGGTTATTCTTAAGTTCCATATTAAATCGATAAAATAATCTATTCCAAAACAATCAAACTTATTTATAATAAATCATTATTATCATATATATTCAAATAGAATTTATATAGCTTATGCTATCTTAACTTCATTTAAAATTCCAGGTTATAACGATACTGAATTTATAAAAAAAACCTTTTATTATATATATATATATACATAAATCGTTATGATTTATAAATGATTCCATAGCGACTTTCTAAAAAATTGATTTGGACACAACTCAAAATCTACAAGATGAAATCTCGATTTTCCTTTTTCATTATAAAACTATTATCCAATAGATCAGGAAGATTGTTGTTTCAAATAATTCCGACTTATATTGGATTTTGTACCCTCCATTGAAGTTCAAATTATAAAACTACGAACTACTATGACGCTACGAGCTTGTTTTTGATTAAATATAAATTATGTGTTCAAACTTCATTTAATAAGTGAATTTCTTCTTATAATTCGAATCTAAACTTAATTAGATCCTTTATGTTGTCCAATTCATATTATATTGCAAATCTGACCTACTTCAACCAATTTAGAATTAAATTTATTAATTTATTATTCAAATTAAATATAATATTCAAAATTGTTGAATTCGAGTTATTTAAATTGCCAAATCAACATTTAAAACCAATTTAAATGTTCAAATTTAATGGCTAAAAATCCAAGTCATTACAGGAATTGAGTATACCAAATACAAGGAAAATAAGATCTCTGACATTAATCCTACCAAGCTGCTAGTATTAATCAATCTCTGCCTTATGAGCATATGTAACGACCCAGAAAATCTGAACCAATTTAAAAAATTTAAATTGGCTAAAATAATGGATTTTAAATATTTAAAATTATTATTTTAAATAATAACGATGAAAAGTGAGTTTGAATCGATAATTGAAAACGAATATAATTAATTCTAATTATAAACAAGGCCTGAAATGGCGCGGTAGTTTCAAAATTTGAATTCAAACTTTGTCGGACTGTACCGGGTGCAAAACAAAACGGATTTGAGTGAAACCAAAAATATTTAAATCTGTTAGTGAATACCTTTCTAACGAATCTGAAAAATCGATGTTTCATAGCGGAAAGGAAAAGTTATGGCCAAATGAATTTTCAGAAAGGTCGCTATGGGATTTATATAGCCCGTGAAATTGGCTATTTTGCAAACGACCTCAAAATTCGACGAAACCACTTTTGTTGGATCCGGGATGTGAAGTTATTGCTAGGTTTCAAATTTCATAATTTTTGAAGCTAGTATGTGAGCGTGGCAAAGGAAAATGTGTTTTGGTCAATTACAGTTAAATTGGATCGACCAGAAATGGGCCTTTTTGCAAACGGTCTCTGAATTCGACGAAACTAGTTTTGTTGGGACCGTATTGTCAAAACGTAGCTAGATTTATTTTTCTGGAATTTTTCGAATCAGTTTGTGGCCCTGGCAAATTAAAATGTACGTTCAAATCAAATATTGAATGTTATATATTTTAAATTGAATGAAAACTGACTGAAACATTCGAATGGGCCCACGAAACATATCCCATTATGTTCGGAATGGGGGTAAAATGCTAGGGACGACAGTCGTTGGGTCTCGATTGGAGTTCATGGCGAGAAACCCTTTTTTTTTAAATAAATACTCTCCGGCCAATCAGATTTTATTAAAAAAAAAACCTTTTATCTCTCCCCGATATCGACGGCGGAAGCTGTTCGAAACTTCCAAGCCCGATCGCCGCCGCCACAGGCGTTTTCACCACCACCTCCAGTTGGCTTTTCCATTCGCCTTTCCCTCCCCTTCAAATCAAGCCCCACCTCGACCTCCTTCGTCTCGGAATCGTTGTGAACGAAGAGCTCGAAGTCGAAGACTTCATCGCACCACCACCGCTGCTACACGAGATCGAACTGGGCCCCACCTAGCTCTTCGGGTGCGCGCTTCGTAGCTCTCCATCGTGGTGAAGGCCGATCATCACCTCGGGCAGCGGATTGGAAGTATTTGCCAACCCTAGTTTCGAACTCCGTGGAAAGGTACGACCTGGGGTTTATTTGAAATGAAAATAACACTTTTAAGTGTTGCAAAACTTTGAAAAAACATATCTTTTTTGTTTCTTGACGAAATTCGATGAAACAGGAAACATTGTGACCGTGTGGACGTCTTCTACCTTCTAGAAGAGACCGCATATTTTTCTGAGCCTTCTGCTATTTTTGGTGGAGTGGAACCCAATGTGAGATTTCTAATTTATAAACGATATGGAAAACGATGATGTATAAATTATATAGTCGATGTATGAGTTATATAAGCGTTGTACACCTCATGTATAAGCGTTGTATAAGTTGTACGTTCGATGTATAAGTTATATATGCGTTGTAAAAATTATGTATGTGTTGAAATAGAAGTGAACTGCTATATATAAATATATATATATATATATACGCCCCTCGTCCACAAACCATGGACGATATTTATTGGTTGTGATTGGTGTGAAAATTGATTGATAGCGAATGGTTGATTGGAATTGTTTGTGGTTGATATTGATTGATTGTGGTTGAAAAATACCCGTTTGTGGTTGAGAAATATTTGGTTGAAACCACATAGGATTAGTTTGTGGAAATGAAATAAATATACATGCCGCCTGCGTGCGAACTAGATGCATGAATCCCCATTGTCAAAAACCGCGAGGTTTTAAGGTAGAGCGAGGAGCCGTACTAGGGACGGTCCCGGTTTTAACTACCCTGCCGTTATGCTGCCGAAATTTTGAATAATATTCATGTGTTAGAATTATTTTCCTGTGTTGAAATTATATTCGTCTGTTGAATAGAAAACCTTCATGTGTTGAATAGAAATTCATTCGTTGAATCATATTCATGTGTTGAAAGGTATTCGTGTTTTAAATATAAAAATCACCTTTTTATCGATTTATATAAACTATAGAAAACCTTCATGTGTTGAATCGATATTCATTCGTTGAATTGAAATTCATGTGTTGAATGGTATTCGTGTTTTAAATTTAAAAATCACCTTTTTATCGATTTATATAAACTATAGAAAACCTTCATGTGTTGAATCGATATTCATTCGTTGAATTGAAATTCATGTATTGAACGGTATTCTTGTTTTAAATATAAAAATCACCTTTTTATCGATTTATATAAACTATAGAAAACCTTCATGTGTTTAATCGAAATTCATTCATTGAATTGAAATTCATGTGTTGAATGGTATTCATATTTTGAAAGAAATTGTTTTATAATAAAAATCCCATTTTTAACAATTCATGTATATGATAAAAATAGGGTTTCTCGCCATGAACTCACATCCAGACCCAACGACTGTCGTCCCTAGCGTTTTACCCCCATTTCGAACACAATGGGATATGTTTCGTGGGCCCATTCGAATGTTTCAGTCAGTTTTCATTCAATTTAAAATATATAACATTCAATATTTGATTTGAACGTACATTTTAATTTGCCAGGGCCACAAACTGATTCGAAAAATTCCAGAAAAATAAATCTAGCTATGTTTTGACGATACGGTCCCAACAAAACTAGTTTCGTCGAATTCTGAGACCGTTTGCAAAAAGGCCCATTTCTGGTCGATCCAATTTAACTATAATTGACCAAAACACATTTTCCTTTGCCGCGCTCACATACTAGCTTCAAAAATTATGAAATTTGAAACCTAGCAATAACTTCACATCCCGGATCCAACAAAAGTGGTTTCGTCGAATTCCGAGGTCGTTTGCAAAATGGCCAATTTCACGGGCTATATAAATTCCATAGCGACCTTTCTGAAAATTCATTTGCCCATAACTTTTGCTTTCCGCTATGAAACTTCGATTTTTCAGATTTGTTAGAAAGGTATTCACTAACAGATTTAAATATTTTTGGTTTCACTCAAATCCGTTTTGTTTTGCACCCGGTACAATCCGACAAAGTTTGAATTCAAATTTTGAAACTACCGCGCCAGTTCAGGCCTTGTTTATAATTAGAATTAATTATATTCGTTTTCAATTGTCGATTCAAACTCACTTTTCATCGGTATTATTTAAAATATTTATTTTAAATATTTAAAATCCATTATTTTAGCCAATTTAAAAATTTTAAATTGGTTCAGATTTTCTGGGTCGTTACAGCCTACTGAGGGAAGGAAAAGGAAGAAAGAGAAGTGGGTTAGACATAAAGTTTGGTGAATGATTTATTTACTAGCACGATTGGGTAATAAAGAGAAATAGACTCAATAATAGTTCTAGTGTCAGATAGGGTAGGTGTATGTGTAGAACTACAAAAGATAAACATACTGGAATAATGTACAAGGAAATATATTTGAACTATACAAGTAAAGATTTGTTCAATTGTTTGCACTTTCCCAATTACTGAGCATAATAAACATGATTAGGATAATTTCCTAATATTACCCATTAATTGTATTTAACCTACTATCTACCATCTCGCATGGTAACTTATGTCGCTATGGATCTCAAGATTTATTTGACCTAAATCTATCAGTAAAGACATAACTAATCACTTTTGGATGCAGTAGTGACTAATCTTCCCTTTTCGATGCACTCAGACGCTCGTTGTACCGCTAGAATGCACCCATAGACGACCCTATCTCTATTGATCCTTTACCCACCCAAGTAAGAATAAGCATGCCCAACCTTCTATACCACTTATTGTGAGACCATCAGCGATAAACCTGAAAGAGAATGCTTCTGGTACGTGTTCTAGCAAACGAATATTTTAATTTGCGCCCAAGCCCAGATCCCTCTTGATTTGGGCCTTATATATTTGTTGCTTATTTTCCCTAATCAACCTCATGTTGGAGAATGGAGTTTTGATGACAAAAACCTTATTTCAATATTAATTGATTATATAATATATATACTAACACTTTTGTCTAGAGTATATATATATATATACATATGCATGATTTATATATATGAATCATTACTGAAGACTGTACAGTTTAAAGATATTAGAGATTCAGAATTTAGAGATGATTCAAGACTCATGAGTATTCAAGAGTTCAAGACAAATATAGTAATAGAGTCTAGTTTATGTAAGGCTCTGAATAGCACTCTAGGTTCAAATTCAAATTCAAATTCTTTTTTTCAAATTCTGATTTGAAATTCTACTTTTAAATTCTATCTTCTCTATTTTTCTTTCTGTTTTACTTTAATTTTAAACTTAAGTTTTATAAGTTTATACTTTATAAGTTTTATATATTCATACTTTATATACTTTATATTTATATAGTTTTAAACTCTATAATTTTATAGATATGTTTATATAGTCTATATTTATGTTTTTATATGATTTTCTACTTTATAATATTCATTTACAACACTATGTTTTAATTCAAGAATTTCCAGAATTATATATTTATCAAAACACTTGAAAAATGCTTAAAAATCAACTTTGAACAAGGAATGTTAACATATAACTGTCATTTTTTCAAAATTGAAAGGACGTGTTTTTTCACTATTTGTAATGTTCTAGAAGCATTGCAACCTTTCAAATCTTATAAATAGGGGCTGATTTCGAACTTTTTAATCATTCTTCTTCTCCATCTTCATTCCCTTTCTTTACACCATTATATTTTCTTATTTTTATGATTTCTACACTTATACTTTGCCGAATTCAATTCTATTTACATAAAACTTCTTCTCTTCTCACTCTTTACTCATTACTCTCTGAATCGAAGTGCTATTGAAGAGTTATAGGGCTATTGTAATCATTTGGGAAGTGTTTGGGTAATCGGTGTTTTTCTTGTAGCTGTGAAATCAAGGAATGAAACGGTGTAACCCTTGTAGCCGTGAAATCAAGGAAAGAATATTTGATCAAGTGTGTGGAATCAGTGTTACCCTTGTAGCCATAAAATCAAGGAGGTTGTACTTGTATATTGATATAGTAATAAAACTTTATGTAATCCAGCGTTGCGTGGGACTGGACGTAGGAGCAATTCCGAATCAGTATAAAAGCCAGTGTGTTCTTTCCTTTTCTGCATTTTTTTTGTTTATCTTTGTGTTTGTGTATGATTCTGTGTCTATGATTGTTTTTATGGTGTTTGATTCATATAGTAGATCATATAAGTTTAAGATTTTGTTTAAATTCTCAAAAACACAATTCACCCCCTCTATGTTAGTTTTGCCTTAACAATCTATTCCGCAATTCCTAACAAAAGGTGCTTTCATAGTAATTTTGAGAGATTACACATTCTTTTTTATTAACTTATATAGCACTTCTGAGCGTTACATTTTGTTCATACTCATTTCTAGTTGGCCAAGCTCTGGCTAGTGGAGGCTCAAATGAACAAATAACAGATCATTCTGAATTTGAAGGAGATTTGGCCTTTAAATGTTTCTTAAAAATTATGTGAATACTGAATTGTACTTCAATGTGTGTGTTTACTGCATTTAACACTTGTTTTTAGCCACTATTTTTCTTATGTAGATGTAACAGGGAGAAGTAATGTATTGGCTTATGGTACTGTTCTTTTTGAACTTACACTGGAAAAAAAAGAATCATATTTACAGGGACTCAAATCCAATATAATATAACTTGGGTATGCATAACTAATAGCTCTATTTTTCACCATTCAATAGAAAATAAACATTTGATCCGTATAGTTTTATTTCTCAATTCTATTCAATGTGTGTTGGAAATACAGTTGGTGGCTGAGCATTCTAGGCAGTCTGAAGGAACGAGTCAGGCATTGGAATGGTTTGGTTCCGATACAAGTCCATCTTTGCTGAAAATTTCTTTTCATGAGCAACAATTATCTGAAGGATGGTTAAAGTTTGACCAATTGGGTTTATTTTATAATATAAGTTTGCATTGAACCTTTAATTTAGCAGGTCAAGCTTTTCACTGGTTGCTATTATTTAGAAATTTGGAGTACGTTTTCATAGTTCCTAGTCATAACATTAAAATTCATACTTTCCTTGAGCCTAGAAATGGTTATAATTCGCGACTTTTACAATTTGATTCAGTTTTTATTAGGAATAAAATTTAGTTATTTCCAAATTTCTTTCGAGTTACATGTGCCATATGACTAAAAGTTTTGATCTCAATATTCACTAGGGTGCATGATTTAACTTTCTGACATACATTATGCCATATGGAAAGGCAAATGTGTATGGAGAGTAATCAGATCCACTAATAATTTTATTTGGTAAGCATATTTTAAAGGAAAGTCGTGAGCAGGTTGGAGCTTTCCCTGAGAATTGGTACTAATGAAATCATCGACAGATTTATGGCTTTTAACATGAATTACAAGGGCACTAGACTTTTCAATATATACGCAGTTGTTGTAGTAAGTTTTAATATTTGATTCCTGCATATACATCCATGTCTTGTTATTTGATCTTAATTAACAACTTAAATTTTTTCAGGATAGATATTGTGATCTAAGACCGTTACAACTTAAATTGTATGAATAGTTTTCAAGCTCAGATGCAAACAAAGAAATTTCGACTCTGGTAAACGAGGATGATACTACAAACAAATTAGCAGAAAATACATCAATTAAAGCCGCCACTTCGCACATCTTCCAGGTATCTTTGCATACATGATAGTTTTTGTAAATGCCTAATCAGTATTTTTTTTCTTCTAATTTAAAACTTAACAATTTTCTCAAATGTAAACAATGAAGTATCTTCTGAAACTTTGTAGTCATCCCTTGCTAGTGGTTGGTAGCAATCCTCTAGATTCTTTGAAGAAAATAATTTCAGATGTGATACCTGGCTGCAACGATATCAAGGCTGAGCTACATGCATTGCACCATTCCCCTAAACCGATTGCTCTTAAATAAATTCTTATAGAATGTGGAATTGAATCAGAGGTATTGAGCTATGATGGTTCTATTTCAGCTGGACAACATAGAGTATTAATTTTGCCTCATCGTAGAGTATGCATCTGTCATATCTAGTACAGTTTTTTCTAGAACATTCAGATCATATATGTTTTATTATAGATATCTGATGATG
Organism: Allium sativum; assembly: GCA_030737875.1. Classification (NCBI taxonomy): domain Eukaryota; kingdom Viridiplantae; phylum Streptophyta; class Magnoliopsida; order Asparagales; family Amaryllidaceae; genus Allium; species Allium sativum. The sequence goes on from CM060920.1 coordinate 462,175,608, forward strand.
TACTTAATTTTGCGGTCTCTTCTTGATGCTATCGAGAAAGATCTTTTTCAAACTCATATGAAGAGGTACTTTTATGTCATATGTTACTTGTTTAGAATTTGTTAGATGCGGGTAAACTTTTTACTCCATATATAAATCACAATTGGATAAAGAAATTCAAAGTAACCTGATCGCATTAATTAGTGTTTTCACATTATCCCTTACTGCATGATCTCCTGCTTTTACACGTACTTAATTTTGTGAGCTTTTAATTAATATAGTGTATCATATTTATGGATTGATGGAGGTGTAGAGCAATCAAAACGGTTTAGGATTGTAAAGACATTTAATTCAGACCCCATAATTGATGTTCTACTTCTGATAACGAATGGTACGGATTGATAGTATATTTGCAGTTTATTTCCATGAGTATTCACAATATTTGTATGGATGCAGTTGGTGGACTTGGGCAGAATTTGACGTCAGCTAATACGTTGGTCTAACTGTAATCCAATGAAAGATCTTCAAGTAAGTGTAACAACCCGGAATTTTGGGGCCAATTTAAAATTTATTTTAAGTGATTTTAATAAGTTTGATATTTAAATAATCTATTTTAAATAATAATGATCACAAATTTGATTTAAATCGAAGTTAGAGTGGATGATTTAATTTTAATTAACAAAAGAGTTAGAAATAGCGCGGTAGTTTGAAAAGTCAAACTTGAACTTTGACTGACCGTACAGGATGCAAAATTTGACGGATTTTAGTGAAACCAAAAATATTACAATCTATTTTAAAATATCTTTCTAACGAATCTGAAAAATTGAAATTTCATAGCGGAAATCAAAAGTTATGGCCAATTCAATTTTTAGAAAGGTAGTTGTAGAATTTATATATATATATATATGGCCCGAAAGGCTACTTTTCACATATGAAGGAATTTCGACTCGAAACCACTTCCATTGAGTTCGGAATGACGTTTCTGCATTGAAAAACAATAAACACTTATATATTTTGAGTTTCGAATATTATTTGTTTAAAAATGTATTTTTAATATTAAATATATTGGCCTTGAAAATGGTCATTTTTCAAACGACCTCCGTTTTCGACGAAACCACTTTTGTTGGAACCGGAATGTCAAATTATTGCTAGGTTTCAATTTTCAGAATTTTTCGAATTAATATGTGAGCGTGGCGGAGGAAAATGTGTTTTGACTATTTTTAGTTAAATTTGAACGCCTTAAAAATAGCCATTTTTCGAACAGTCACAGAATTCGACGAAAATAATTTTGTTGAATTCGTATCGTCATAAGAAAGCTAAAAATATTTTTTTTAGAATTTTCTGAGGTCGTATGTGGCCCCGGCATATTTAAATGTACGGTAGAAATTAAATTATTTATTTAATATTGTATTTTTAAATTAAAACCGAAAAAAAACGTACAGACATCAGAATTAGAGCCCGGGACATAGCCCATCGCGTTCAGAAGGCCTCAAAACGTTAAGATCGACAGTAAGCAGGCCCAAATCCGAGAAAGTCCAAAAATCCACTTTATTTCATGAAATTCGGAATTAAACATTAAAATAATATTAAAAATCCGAAAACCCTAATGGAGGCCAGCCGCCACTGCAGTTTTCTATGGCTGAAATTGTCTGAATTTCAAATGCTAAGATCTCTCAATCCGCTCGACGAAAATTGACGTATGACCTACCAAATCGAAGAGAATTCAGAGAGCTACAAATCTATACTGTTAAGATCGGATTTTGGTGCACGGATTTCGCGAATTTCGTCCGAGAAGGGGCTGCGGTTTTTATTGGTTTGCGGGTCCTAGGGGAGGCCGAGCTTCAAGGGGTTGGTGGTGTAGATGGTTCTCGGCATGGCGGTTCGTGTGGTGGCGTCTGATCGGTGAATGGTGGTCCGTGGGGGGGCGCGTGCAGAAGCTTGCGTGGGAGAAGTGGGTTGTGCATGTTCCTGGAACGAGGAATGAGGAAGAAGAAAGAGTATATTTTAATATTATTTTAATTATTTATTATTTAATTTATCCAATCTTTAAAAATCAATATCTCTTTCATACGAGGTCCGATTGACGAACCGTTAGTTGCGTTGGACTCGTCTTTCCGAGAGCTTCGCGATGGCGCAGACCGCAGCTGATTCTGAGACAGTCAAATTTTCAGCAAAAATCAATGTGAGGATTCAAATTCTATTATTTAATTAATTATTAATTAATTTTCTCGTGTTAAAAATTATTGTATTATTGTGTTGATTCAGATCTGAAATGTTTCGGTTGGATAGATGATTGATTGTTGCTTGTGGTATGATTTGTTGTTTGGGACATGTTAGATCCGCATTGAAATTGCTATATTATTGAATTCTATTTGGGATTAGAAAATTAAATCTAAATTTAGATTTAAATCATATATTTGTATTGAAAATAAAAAGATGAAATTTTACGATGTAAATAAAAAGATAATATTTTTTTGTATAAAAAAAAAAGAAAAGAAGAAGAAAAAGATCATATTTTTAAATGGAAATAAAAAGATAAATTTTTACGGTGTAAATAGAAAGGTGATAAATTTTTACATTGTAAAATATTAAAAGGTGATATTTTACGATTAACTATTAAAAGGCGATGTTTTTACATTAAAATATAAAAGTTGATATTTTTACACCGTAAAACATAAAGGTTGATATTTTTACATTATAAAAATAAAAAGTTGATAGCTTTACATTGTAAACATAAAAGTGAATATTTTTACATTGTAAGTAAAAGAATGAAATTTTATGATGTGAAATAAATTACATTTTTATTATGTAATTTATGAATGAATTTACACCGTATGAAATAAATTACATTTTATTATGTAATTTATGAATGAATTTACTCCGCATGAATGAAATTTCATTTATTTTGTAATGTATATGAAACGAATGTATGAAATTGCTTTGTAAATTAAAAATTACATTTTTATAGGTAATTAAAATGTGAATTTACACTGTATGATAAAAATTACATTTTTAGATGTAATTTAGATATGAATTTATGTCGTATGTTAGAAATTACATTTTTCTATGTAATTAAAATATGAATTTCCATCGCATGATGAAAATTACATTTTTCTATGTAACTTAAAATTGAATTTGTACCGCATGATAAGAATTACATTTTCCTATGTAATTTAGATGTGAATTAGAACGGTAAAATAAAAATGACTTTTTTTTTTCTATGTAATTTATATATGAGTTATATTGGTAAGATAAAAATTACATTTTTCAATGTAACTAGAATATGAATTGGTATTGCATTATAACAATTACATTTCTTTATGTAGTTGGGACATGAATTTACAATGTGAAATAAAAATTACATTTTTATATGTAATTAGAAATGGGATTTGCAAATAAAATTAAAACTTACATTTTTATATGTAATTTAGGATGATATATATAATGTAAAATAAAGTTTACATTTTTATATGTAGTAAGAAATTGAAAATTCGCATTGATATTAAAATAACACTTTTGTAAAGATATTGCATTAGAATAAAAAGATAATTTTGGTAGCTTTTTCTTTTAGAATTAAAAACATATTTTGTCACCTTTTCTTTTTAACATGAAAAGGGTCATTTTTGTCGCTTCTTCTTTTTAACATTAAAAGAACATTTTTATGTCATGTTTCTTTTTAGCATTAAAAGAAGCATTTTTGTTGTTTTTCCTTTTAGTAATAAAAAGAACATTTTGCTTTCATTTCTTATGATAATATTTTATCGTCATTTTGAATGCGGTAAAAATAGAATTGTTAATGTTGAATATTTTATCGTCATTTTGAATGCGGTAAAAATAGAATTGTTAATGTTGAATATTTTATCGTCATTTTGAATGCGGTGAAAATAGAATGGTTAATGTTGTCATTTTTATCGACATTTTTGGTGCGATAAAAATAGACAATGTTAGTGATTCATTTTTATCGACATTTTTGGTGCGATAAAAATAGACAATGTTAGTGATCCATTTTTATCGACATTTTTGGTGCGATAAAAATAGACAATGTTAGTGATTCATTTTTATCATCATTTTAGATGAGATAAAAAGAATATATTTTTGTGTTACATTTTATTGTCTTTCTAGAGACAATAAAAAGAATAAAATTAAAGAATTACAATTTTATGTAAAATTGCTTTCATTGAAAAGAATAAATATAGAAGACGAGATTTTTGTTGTTAATAATAAACAATGAAAAAGGGAATATTTACATTTTGATGTAAATAAACAATAAAAAGAAAAATTACATTCAAAATGTAAGTTAGAATAAAAAGGACATTTTGCTAAAAAAATGTAAATTACAATAAAAAGTATAGAAATAAAGATCACATTTTTATTGACCATTTATAGGCAATAAAAGGAATATAAATAAAAGAGACATTTTTATCGTCGTATTATATATTGTGTATTACACTTCCATAGACAAGTTACCCGACTTGTGTATGTGATTGGGACGATAATTTTCACACATCGCCCAAGTGCACAAATTAGTTTATCATTTGCTTGATTGGTTGAAACCCCACACGGGTGTTGGGATGAAAATTTACATACACTAATCTCAATATTTAGTTGTATGTTGATCGTTAGATCGACAGGCTGTGATGAGCGTTATTATTTAATTTTAACGCTTACACAGTGGAATTTACACTTTGGATGTAATGGATGACTTGATGATTATACTGTTATTGTCATATATATGATGTGTGTGAAATCCATATAATCCAAATTATATGGTAAATGTTTGAGTCGCATTTCGATTCAAGTGTTCTTTTAAATAAGACTATTTTTACATTAGAAATCCTTTTTATATAAAGTGCACATATTTTTCGTAATATATTTTTAATCAACTATATGTTAAACAAAGAATATTTGTAAAAGATAAAGATTTGTAAAATAAAGAACACTTCTCATTTAGAATCTTTTATATAAAGAATATTTTTTTTATGATTATTTTAAAATATGTTTTTAAAAGATTACTAGCGTTTGCAATCATATTTTGTGATATGAAATAAATTGAGATGTGAAGTGGGTTTACCGTGGACGATGTTTTAAACGACATTTGTCCTTTAATCCAATTTACATTGAAATTATTATTTGGAACTTATGAATCTATTTTATAGATTTAAAAAGACATTTTCTATAAATCAAGTTTTTCAACTAATATATTAAATTGGAATTTAGTGGAAATTCGATTGGTAATAATCGAAATGGGCTTATGTAAAAGAAGACCAATATTATATATGGAATTTAAGAGGCTTTGCCGTTATTCCATTTATACTATTAGTCTGATACAGAAATCTATATCGATTATGTATTGATTGGATATCTGTGGAAATCCATATTTTTAGAAATTGATTTATAGATTTTATTTTAAATATTTATCTTTGATAAAATTAATGAGAATCTTCTAAAACGAATATCTTATTAAAAGAATATTCTGAGTTGGGATGTGACGAAATGTGTGATTTTCCAATATTTGTTTTTAATCCCAAATTACGCAAGTTATTCAGAAAGACCGGGTTTAACCCATTCTGAATAATCATCACGACGATCAAGAGTCGAAGATGAAGACTGTGATTGAAGACCGAAGGTTTTCACATCGTTGGGATGATGATGATTGGTATCTTGAATTGGGATTGGCCTTCCAAGGCAAGGTATTTGGTAATGATCGTCCAAACGCATTTGGAGATCGACGGACACGTTGTTTCGCTCAGACCCAGAGCGGACTTGTAAATGGATTGCGTGTCTGACATTGTATTCCTTTCTACTGTATTTGTTGAACGCTACTGATTATATATTTCTATTTGGTGGTGAAGAATTTATTCTTTACTTATCACCCTTCTCTAAGACGTATGAGCTTAGAGGTTATATATATATTGGTAGATGATCAATAATATGGTAGGGTCTGACAATGTGGCACGCCAAGATGCAAATTGATCAAGGCTTTTGTTGAAAAGCAGGGCCTTGTGGAATGATCAAAGCATAGCCTATTACGGCATAGCTTTGTGTATATCGTGACTTCGCGAGCCTCACACCCCGGTATGAGTCAAAAACGGGATATGGACCGTAGGGAGTGCACACGTTTCTTTCTAGCTAGAGTGGTGTCAGTGACCTACCAGCCCTGACATTTTACTTATGTGGATGATGGATTTTGAGGCGCCTCGGATTTTTATAGGCCGATAGTGGTCATATTATAGGTTCAAAGGAACCGGGAAGCGTGTGTTCAGGCATAACCAATCCACTGCCGATAGGCGGGGACCGGCTTTACCGCATCCAAGGGTTCACTGCGGGGGATCCTGAGGCATTTGCTAGAGTGTCTCGAATCGGAGAGGAGCTTGCCCCTAGCCTCGACTCATGATGGAAATCCAATTCCCAATACGCCCTTGCGGTTTCGATTGTAGAACTAGTACGGCGACATAGTATATGGTACCTATGCCGTCTAGGATTGATATTATATTTGAATGTTTTAAATATATATACACACTAATAATAATATCGTTTTTACGTATCAAGCATCTTTTGACCATTATAAGGTAAAACCCTATCCTCTGGTTTGCGTTGCATTGTGTGATGGGACTTGGGTCTTATAATGGTTTCATTTTTTTCTAAAAAGCATTGCGATATTTGACGATTTACTTTAATTATGCACCGGCAATCCAATGGAGTAAACCCGTTCCGCGTTAGCGGCGTGGTCCTATGATTAGCCTACTTATTAGATAAGTTAAGTATAGAATTCTCACACCAGTCCCACGACTGACCTGTAGTTTGTTTCACTTTGCAAACTCGGGTGCCCTCTTTCCACACGGGCAGTCGAGTAGCTTTTTGCAGATATAGTTAAGCAGGATCCTGGATTGAAGTCTGAAGCTGAGTCCAGAATATTGATGGCCTTCCGCTGAGATTAGTTCCGCTGCAATGTATTTAATTTAATTTAAATGTTTCTTCCGCTGTATTATTTATCGATGTACTCTGATTTATTCTGTACTCTGATGTAACATTTATTACTGATGTTATAAAAGTTTGTGTTTTTGTTCTGATGTGTTGTATGCCCAAAGTTAACGTACGCGGGTTTTGAACGGTCTTAATCGATCTTGCGATCGATTGGGGTCGGGCGAAATTCGTGGTCGTTACAGCTGGTATCAGAGCTCTGGTTATCTCAAATCTTTGGGGTACAACTCGTTAGAACTAAACAGAAGACTCATCAGAGGTAGGATTAGGAATGTCCAATAAGAATACTCATTAGAGATAGGATCAGCAGTATCCTAGAATGAGTGGACTCGTTAGAGATGGGGTTAGTAATGCCCTAGAACGAGTTAAGAGTTACGAATTTATAATTAACGTATTTTTGATATTTATAATCTATTCTTTGAAATATGATTTTTATATATGTAACGACCCAGATTTTTCGTCGATTAATTTTAAATATTTAATATAGTTTTAAATATTGAATTTATAATATAAATGGTATTTTATTCGATTATCGAATAAATAATCGAAATACGATTTAATTTGATAATTATCGAAATACGAGAACTAAACAAATTAATTCAAAGGTAAAATTTAATCGAAACAGTTTAGATGATCAATGTATATATACGATTTAAGTATGAACAATGATAATTGAAATTTATTGTTAAATTTATTTGTTTTAAATTTAAATTGATTTAAAATGGTTATTTTATATTACATTCAAATTAAATTGTATAATCAGTTTCGTTGAATTCAGAATAGTGAATAATGTTGGGAACATCAGTCGTTTTGCTGAAATTGTGGTTCGGGGTTTTAAATAAAAGAACTGTGATATATTTTAGGTTTTGATTTAAAACAAAGTCAAATCAATTACTTAAGGAGTGTACTTATGTAAAACAGGCCGACCTAAATTTCTACATCGCAGACCTAAGAAAGGAAATCACGCAAGCTTATCCCCTCGAGCTGACAAAGCTGTCCCTCTCCTTCAATATCTAAGGAGGCATGAATTAATGGCTCTAGTACCAATTGTTCCCCATTGTTCACTTATAAATATCGCAGTTACTTCGTCCTTTAGCACAAAAGCAAAACCGAAGTTCCCCTTTTCATTTGAAATCAAAACCGCACCCTCTTTTTTTTCTCTCAAAAACCAAATCCATTTCATTTCGAACGAAATCAAAATCGAAAGCCGATACCTTTCTTTCTTTCTGCAAACCCAAATCATCACTTCGTTCTCCACAAATTCGAACAACCGCAACCCTTGAAGCTCGATTCAATGTTGGCAACGCTGACGGTTTCGTGGGAGGCTCGCGATGGAGTGGGAGTTCAGAGTCGCGATTTCCGGTTGTTCGATTTTATGATGAGGAAGTTAGGGAGGTCGCGAGTTCTGGATTGAGGCAGTGAATGCGAGTAGGAAGGACGCAAGGTCGATGAGTCCAAGTGGTGTAAACGGATTGCGAGATGATCATACTGAAGGGGGTTCAAGCGAGACATGGTACTGGAGGCATTGTTGTGGGCAAAGTTGAATTGCGTGAGCAGCAGGTACTTGTGGTGATCTAGGGCCGCAAGTTGGATCTTGCGATGTCGGATGTTCAACTAGAAGATGGTGCAGCAGTTCGACTATGGGCCTGGGGTGATCCGATTGACAGATCGTGATCTATAGGGCAGTGGAGACAAGGTGTTCGATGTAATGCCGGAGTGGATGGTGCAAGGGTTTGGGCTGTTTTCAACAGGACTGATCGATGGTTATGGAGTCGCTTCATGTTTAGCTTCGTAGTTATGTGGGAAATAAGGTATACAATTTTATTATACATAAAAGAATTTATTATGTTTAATATAGATAAATGTTTAATCATTAAAATTAAAATGAATAATGGTAGGTGCAAGTAAATTCATTTGAGAGGCTTCAAGTAAATTCATGGCGTAGTGATATGGGATTAAATAAGATATTCAGCAAACGAAATCAGGTGAGTAAATCTCACTCACCTTTAGAATTATTTTTATTTCATTAAAAATAATTGTCTGTTGCTTGTGTGAATGCTTTATGGTTGATTTATATATATTAGTTATTTAGGCTATTATATATATATATATTGGGTTGATTGATTGGTTGGATTCCCGCAGTCTCATTAGCGGATGCCCGCAGTTTCATAGCGGATGATTACCCTATACGCCCCACGCTATGATTAGTGGATGACCTTCTATACCGCGATATTCTGCCACGAAGCAGAATGGGTATTATTTATGTGCTAACGTCTGTGGATGCAGGGAAACAGGTTGGAGGAATCCAACTGGATTCCTCAAAAATATATTATTTATTTGTTTGTTGTTGTTTGATTTCATATATATTCATATATGATGTGTTAAAAACCAAATGATTGAAATTTGGGTGATTTGATTGTTTTAAATATCACTGGGCCAATCGTTAATTTATTAAAATATCATGAGAATGACATTTGAAGTTTAAAAAGGGAAATTCTGTTTTTCTCAAATAGAATTTGAAATTCAAGTAGAATTTAAAAATATAGGATTTCAAAGTGGAATTTTGAAATAGAATTTTTAAATGAAATTTCAAAATAGAACTTGAAATAAAAATTTTAAGTAGAAATTTAAATAGAATTTAAATATTAGAAAGGAGTTGAAATATTTGAAATACAAAAAGAAATATCAAATGGGATTTGGAATGGAATTTTTAAATATATAATTCAAATGAAATTTGAGTATAACATTTGAATATAGAATTTGAATAAAGAAATTTCAAAATTTAAATTGAATATAGGAATTCAAATAGAGTTTGAATAAAGGAAATTCAAAAGGGCATTTAAATAGTAGAATTTGAATAATAGCAATCAAATGGGATTTGAATAGTAGAATTAGAAAAGGAGTTTAAATATTTGAATTTTAAAAGGGGATTGAATATTAGAAATTCAAATAGAAGTTCAAATAAAATTTGAATAGACGAAATTAGAATGAAAAATAGAATTTGAATTCAAGGAATTAAAATATAATTTGAATTCGAAGGAATTCAAATAAAGAAAATTCAAATAGAGATTTGGATATAGAATTCGAATGAAATTCAAATATAGAAATTTGAATATGGAAGTTCAAATGGAATTTTAAATATAGAGTTTGAATAAGAGATTCAAACAGCATTTGAATAAGAGAGTTCAAAAATGGAATTTGAATAAGAGAATTGAAATAGAATTTGAATAAAGAAATTCAAATAGGGATTTGAATATAGAATTTCAAAATAGAATTTGAAATAAACTTTGAAAATAGGATTTCAAAATAGAATAGGAAATCCAAATGGGTTGAAATGGAATTTGAATTCAAAGGAATTCAAATGGGTTTGAATAAAGAAATTCCAATGGGATTTAAATATGAGATTTCAAATAGAAATTTAAATGAAGTTTTAAATATTTAAATTCAAATATGATTTTCAAATATAACCATTCAAAAGGGATTTGATTATAGAATTTAAAGTGGAATTTAATTCAAAGGAATAAATTAAGGTATTGGGATTCAAGAAAATTAAATGTGGAGTTTAACTAATGAATTTGAATTTAGAATTCAAATGGTATTTGTAAATGAATTCGAATTTAGAATTCAATGGTGTTTGAAAGAAAATTGGAATATTTTAATTCAAATAGAGTTGGAAATAGATTTGAACATAGAAATTCAAATGGGGTTTGAATATTTGAATTTAAAAAGGGAATTCAAAATGGAGTTGAATATCTAAATTCAAGTATGAATTTCAAATATAGAAATTCAAAAAGGAGTAGAATTGAAGTGGGAATTCGAATAAAGGATTTGAAATGGAATTCGAATAGAGGATTTGAAATGGAATTCGAATAGAGGATTTGAAATGGAATTCGAATAAAGAATTTGAAATGAAATTCGAATAAAGGATTTCAAATAGGATTTGAATACAGGATTTAAAACTATGGAATTTGAAATGTAAAGATTCAAATGGAATTTGGAATATATATATCTATATATATATATATTAGAAGGGAGTTAAATTCATTTAACGAAGTTTAAAAAGTTTTTATATATAAATATAATTAAAACGAACTCGCCGCAGCGATGCAGTTCGTAAATTGGCGACTCGAACTTCAATCGAGTATACAGAACTCAATTGAGGTCGAAATTCTTTGAAACAAGAAACGTCAGGACCGATTTGATAATAGTTTTCTAATGAAGGAGAAAAATCTAGATTTCGTCGTACATATTTTGAGTTATATCAAAATCAAATTTTCAGAAAAGCAGCGCCAGAATCGTTTTAAAACCAAAATGGTTTATTTAATATTATAAAAGGATTTTAAGCGAGAAAATCCGAATTGTCTATTTAGAAAATTTCAGAGTTGAGTTGTAAAATATATGCGAATTCAAGTGTGTAAATGAATATGATTTTTGAAACAGAAACCAGATTTTGATTTATTGAATGGAATTAACTGAATTGAATAGAAATTAGTTAAGGAGCTTTTGAATGGATATTGGGCCTTAAATAAGTGAATTCGATTTAAAAAAATTTATTCGAAATAGAAAAGAGAACTAGACTTGAAATTGAAATTCAATTTGGTTATGAACAAGTTAAATATTTTGTTTGAACATGTTATGTTCAACAAAGAAGTGAAATAGGCAAAATGACTAATTAAAGAAATAATGGGCGAAACTGAATTCAAACGATTAGATGGTATTGAATTGAATTGAAAACAGGTGAACATGTGTAAGCAGGTTGGATATGAAGTATATGAAGATTTAAATTTATGTGCTCGACAATAAGGTACATGTTTAAATTCATATATGGGTTTTATGCGCCGTATCGGCAAGCCGCTTGGCTTTTCCTTTTTCTTTTTGATTGAGGAAGATACCGGGAAGCTATTTGAAATTTCCCGATGCTCCCGATACAGGGGAGGTTATGGCGAAATTTTCCGGAAATTTAAGGAGTTAGAATATTTTTAAGAGATTTTGATAATCTGAAATCATTGTATCGACGTATTGAATTCGATAGTAAAGTGAATATAAAAAATCGAATGTTGTAAACAAAAGGGGATAGAGATAAGTGATTGGAATTGTTTCCAATTGCAAATAGAGATTTTTCTAATATATAGAAATAAAAGAAGTTGATATTTGGAAACGTTTTCCAAATGGCATAAGAGGCCGAGATGATTATTGAAAATATTTGGTTAACAAATATTGATAAGGAAATGGAGAAGAGATGTAATTAATGGAATATTAATTAAGGAGCCCAGTGATTTGTTTGATATGTTGATTGAACACTTGTTTTATTCGATAGTTAAATCACAGACTATCGAAGTTTTGACCATCGTTGTCAATATGGAGAGACCGGTTGGATTACTATCCGAAGAACCACTCTGTATCGGCATAAGCGTTGCGAACCAAGTATGCTGAATATATTGAAGACGGAGTAAAGTGCAAGGGCTTTCCTATTTATGGAAATAGTGCCTTCGGCTTCGTTCAATCCCAGAACGAACGAAAATGGACGAATGTCTGACAGAGTATTTCCAATGATCAAATGGGATGGTCTGTATGAATATATATGGTTGCAACGGATTTATCCCTTAGCATAATATCCAGAATATTTGTGCAAACTCGACTAGTGATTAACGGATCTGACAATGTGGCATTCAAAGTGATTGTGTTATCAATGAATGGTAAGTAATCGTAGCCTCAGGCCTCAACAACCGGGAAAGGACAAAAATCGGGCAGGCAGCATGGCTATGTGGGTCGCACCCATTAGGGTGTATAATCACCTATCTAGAGAAATTCCTTTTGTTTCTAAATCTATCGATTCTGCCCATTCGGGAAACGGTGGTTTGAGTCCAACCGTTGGTGATATACATTCGATACACTCAAGCGAAATGAGTGGTCGGTCATGTGTGGGCCGGGTTGCAAGATGTTCTTGTTGAACCCAGTGTATTCCTCTCTAGAGATACACTAGCGGAAGGTGGTTCCATACCTTGTCATGTTGGAAATCCAATCTCCAATAAGCGCCATGCGGTTTTTGATTTTATACTATATATGTGGAGCGTGAGATGCAAGCGTTCTGCTATTTGGTTATTTATTTGATGTAGACATTATTATAATATCATTGGATTTGATATCAAAGTGTTTTGGGTTATAGTAAGGTAAAAACCGTCCGTGTTTATGTGTGGGCTGGTCTTACTATTACCTTTTCTTCTGAAAGGATTTTTAAAGTTAAACAAGTGGTTGGAGTTTACTCACACCAGTCCCATGACTGACCCAGAGTTTATTTTGTTTTGTTTTCCCTAAACTCTTGGGTGCCCAAATTTGTTCGGGCAGTCAAGTGTTTCAGGCTTTTACAGATACACTTGGAGGAGCTTGAAGCAGGAGGCTTCAACGTGAGTTATGTAGAGTTACTTCCGCTGTACCAAATGCTGTATTGTACTCTGATGATGATATCTATATATGATGTAAGATTTTGGTATTTCAAAACTTATGTTATATAATATATTTTATTCGTTCCGCTGTGAGTTTGTGGTCTTCGTTTTTCTTCTATTCTAATATTTCTTTCTTTCTATTTCTCATCCTCTATCTTCTTTCTATTAATGGTTCGTATTTCTGTGTTATGTGGGTTGGACGTGTGTTGTTTTTAGTCAACACAGATAGCACGGATTTGCGGGTCGTTTCAGTTGGTATCAGAGCTTAGGTTGAGCGAATACCTAGGCTTTGGTGGGATGTGCTCATTAGAGATAGGGTCAGAAGTACCCTAGAATGAGTTGAGTGTATATATACGAGAGCGCGTATTTGTTATTAATATAAAAAAAATTGTTTTATATTATGTTGGCTAGTCTGTTGAGTGATTTATGAATTCTGGTCGAATAGTGGGATGCCACGAAGTCGATAGGGATTTCTAAACACTTGAACAGAAAATACGACATGATATTGTTTTTAAGTGGGTAAATGAAATAATTTTACCCAAAATTTCTATTTTGATATAGAAAGAATAATTTTCTAGAATTCTTATTATATGAATGTGTTGGATGTTGATTTTATAATCAAATGAGATTATAAAATTAAAATGGTTATTTATAACCAAATAGAATTTGTATAGGAATTAAATATACAAATGAGATGAATTAGAATTTAATTCAATCCAGAATTTGAAATTTTAATCCTGGAGAGTTGGAAAATATTTTTCAAAGTATATTAAAATAATATAGCTTTGTTTTGGAAGAATTTGAAAGAAAATCATTTTAGATGGATTTTGAAATAATAAGGCACTGAACTCACTTCAGTGGCTGGGAAATAATTCTGATGATGATTGCAACATCATCAGTGTTCATTTCCGAGTTTCTAAGTGATAGGTTGCTACCTTAGAAAGTTTTGATGGAAATTGGTTGGAAAGAAAACAAATTGGTTTGAATATTCAAATGTTTTGAATTCGAGATGGAAATAAATATATATTTATGTGATTTCAGAAGAATTTGAAAAGAAAACCCAGGGATTTGAATTCTGGAATTGAAATTTAACTTAAACAAGTTAAATGGGTCGAAGTGAATGAATTGATTAAAATCAATTTGAATTGGTTTAATAGAACATAGATTTGATATAAATGGATTGATCGTAGATCATTCAAATTAAAGGAAGGATGACCAAAAGTTTTGGTGAAATTAAATATGTTGAAATATAAGGAGGTGAGTTTCAACATAAAGGAGTTTGAAAAGTAATAGGTTTGTACCATTTTTCCTACCTTAGCAATTTCGAGGACGAAATTATTTTAAGGGGGGAAGAATGTAACGACCCAGATTTTTCGTCGATTAATTTTAAATATTTAATATAGTTTTAAATATTGAATTTATAATATAAATGGTATTTTATTCGATTATCGAATAAATAATCGAAATACGATTTAATTTGATAATTATCGAAATATGAGAACTAAACAAATTAATTCAAAGGTAAAATTTAATCGAAACAGTTTAGATGATCAATGTATATATACGATTTAAGTATGAACAATGATAATTGAAATTTATTGTTAAATTTATTTGTTTTAAATTTAAATTGATTTAAAATGGTTATTTTATATTACATTCAAATTAAATTGTATAATCAGTTTCGTTGAATTCAGAATAGTGAATAATGTTGGGAACATCAGTCGTTTTGCTGAAATTGTGGTTCGGGGTTTTAAATAAAAGAACTGTGATATATTTTAGGTTTTGATTTAAAACAAAGTCAAATCAATTACTTAAGGAGTGTACTTATGTAAAACAGGCCGACCTAAATTTCTACATCGCAGACCTAAGAAAGGAAATCACGCAGGCTTATCCCCTCGAGCTGACAAAGCTGTCCCTCTCCTTCAATATCTAAGGAGGCATGAATTAATGGCTCCAGTACCAATTGTTCCCCATTGTTCACTTATAAATATCGCAGTTACTTCGTCCTTCAGCACAAAAGCAAAACCGAAGTTCCCCTTTTCATTTGAAATCAAAACAGCACCATCTTTTTTTTCTCTCAAAAACCAAATCCATTTCATTTCGAACGAAATCAAAATCGAAAGCCGATACCTTTCTTTCTTTCTGCAAACCCAAATCATCACTTCGTTCTCCACAAATTCGAACAACCTCAACCCTTGAAGCTCGATTCAATGTTGGCAACGCTGACGGTTTCGTGGGAGGCTCGCGATGGAGTGGGAGTTCAGAGTCGCGATTTCCGGTTGTTCGATTTTATGATGAGGAAGTTAGGGAGGTCGCGAGTTCTGGATTGAGGCAGTGAATGCGAGTAGGAAGGACGCAAGGTCGATGAGTCCAAGTGGTGTAAACGGATTGCGAGATGATCGTACTGAAGGGGGTTCAAGCGAGACATGGTACTGGAGGCATTGTTGTGGGCAAAGTTGAATTGCGTGAGCAGCAAGTACTTGTGGTGATCTGGGGCCGCAAGTTGGATCTTGCGATGTCGGATGTTCAACTAGAAGATGGTGCAGCAGTTCGACTATGGGCCTGGGGTGATCCGATTGACAGATCGTGATCTATAGGGCAGTGGAGACAAGGTGTTCGATGTAATGCCGGAGTGGATGGTGCAAGGGTTTGGGCTGTTTTCAACAGGACTGATCGATGGTTATGGAGTCGCTTCATGTTTAGCTTCGTAGTTATGTGGGAAATAAGGTATACAATTTTATTATACATAAAAGAATTTATTATGTTTAATATAGATAAATGTTTAATCATTAAAATTAAAATGAATAATGGTAGGTGCAAGTAAATTCATTTGAGAGGCTTCAAGTAAATTCATGGCGTAATGATATGGGATTAAATAAGATATTCAGCAAACGAAATCAGGTGAGTAAATCTCACTCACCTTTAGAATTATTTTTATTTCATTAAAAATAATTGTTTGTTGCTTGTGTGAATGCTTTATGGTTGATTTATATATATTAGTTATTTAGGCTATTATATATATATATATTGGGTTGATTGATTGGTTGGATTCCCGCAGTCTCATTAGCGGATGCCCGCAGTTTCATAGCGGATGATTACCCTATACGCCCCACGCTATGATTAGTGGATGACCTTCTATACCGCGATATTCTGCCACGAAGCAGAATGGGTATTATTTATGTGCTAACGTCTGTGGATGCAGGGAAACAGGTTGGAGGAATCCAACTGGATTCCTCAAAAATATATTATTTGTTTGTTTGTTGTTGTTTGATTTCATATATATTCATATATGATGTGTTAAAAACCAAATGATTGAAATTTGGGTGATTTGATTGTTTTAAATATCACTGGGCCAATCGTTAATTTATTAAAATATCATGAGAATGACATTTGAAGTTTAAAAAGGGAAATTCTGTTTTTCTCAAATAGAATTTGAAATTCAAGTAGAATTTAAAAATATAGGATTTCAAAGTGGAATTTTGAAATAGAATTTTTAAATGAAATTTCAAAATAGAACTTGAAATAAAAATTTTAAGTAGAAATTTAAATAGAATTTAAATATTAGAAAGGAGTTGAAATATTTGAAATACAAAAAGAAATATCAAATGGGATTTGGAATGGAATTTTTAAATATATAATTCAAATGAAATTTGAGTATAACATTTGAATATAGAATTTGAATAAAGAAATTTCAAAATTTAAATTGAATATAGGAATTCAAATAGAGTTTGAATAAAGGAAATTCAAAAGGGCATTTAAATAGTAGAATTTGAATAATAGCAATCAAATGGGATTTGAATAGTAGAATTAGAAAAGGAGTTTAAATATTTGAATTTTAAAAGGGGATTGAATATTAGAAATTCAAATAGAAGTTCAAATAAAATTTGAATAGACGAAATTAGAATGAAAAATAGAATTTGAATTCAAGGAATTAAAATATAATTTGAATTCGAAGGAATTCAAATAAAGAAAATTCAAATAGAGATTTGGATATAGAATTCGAATGAAATTCAAATATAGAAATTTGAATATGGAAGTTCAAATGGAATTTTAAATATAGAGTTTGAATAAGAGATTCAAACAGCATTTGAATAAGAGAGTTCAAAAATGGAATTTGAATAAGAGAATTGAAATAGAATTTGAATAAAGAAATTCAAATAGGGATTTGAATATAGAATTTCAAAATAGAATTTGAAATAAACTTTGAAAATAGGATTTCAAAATAGAATAGGAAATCCAAATGGGTTGAAATGGAATTTGAATTCAAAGGAATTCAAATGGGTTTGAATAAAGAAATTCCAATGGGATTTAAATATGAGATTTCAAATAGAAATTTAAATGAAGTTTTAAATATTTAAATTCAAATATGATTTTCAAATATAACCATTCAAAAGGGATTTGATTATAGAATTTAAAGTGGAATTTAATTCAAAGGAATAAATTAAGGTATTGGGATTCAAGAAAATTAAATGTGGAGTTTAACTAATGAATTTGAATTTAGAATTCAAATGGTATTTGTAAATGAATTCGAATTTAGAATTCAATGGTGTTTGAAAGAAAATTGGAATATTTTAATTCAAATAGAGTTGGAAATAGATTTGAACATAGAAATTCAAATGGGGTTTGAATATTTGAATTTAAAAAGGGAATTCAAAATGGAGTTGAATATCTAAATTCAAGTATGAATTTCAAATATAGAAATTCAAAAAGGAGTAGAATTGAAGTGGGAATTCGAATAGAGGATTTGAAATGGAATTCGAATAGAGGATTTGAAATGGAATTCGAATAAAGAATTTGAAATGAAATTCGAATAAAGGATTTCAAATAGGATTTGAATACAGGATTTAAAACTATGGAATTTGAAATGTAAAGATTCAAATGGAATTTGGAATATATATATCTATATATATATATTAGAAGGGAGTTAAATTCATTTAACGAAGTTTAAAAAGTTTATATATATAAATATAATTAAAACGAACTCGCCGCAGCGATGCAGTTCGTAAATTGGCGACTCGAACTTCAATCGAGTATACAGAACTCAATTGAGGTCGAAATTCTTTGAAACAAGAAACGTCAGGACCGATTTGATAATAGTTTTCTAATGAAGGAGAAAAATCTGGATTTCGTCGTACATATTTTGAGTTATATCAAAATCAAATTTTCAGAAAAGCTGCGCCAGAATCGTTTTAAAACCAAAATGGTTTATTTAATATTATAAAAGGATTTTAAGCGAGAAAATCCGAATTGTCTATTTAGAAAATTTCAGAGTTGAGTTGTAAAATATATGCGAATTCAAGTGTGTAAATGAATATGATTTTTGAAACAGAAACCAGATTTTGATTTATTGAATGGAATTAACTGAATTGAATAGAAATTAGTTAAGGAGCTTTTGAATGGATATTGGGCCTTAAATAAGTGAATTCGATTTAAAAAATTTTATTCGAAATAGAAAAGAGAACTAGACTTGAAATTGAAATTCAATTTGGTTATGAACAAGTTAAATATTTTGTTTGAACATGTTATGTTCAACAAAGAAGTGAAATAGGCAAAATGACTAATTAAAGAAATAATGGGCGAAACTGAATTCAAACGATTAGATGGTATTGAATTGAATTGAAAACAGGTGAACATGTGTAAGCAGGTTGGATATGAAGTATATGAAGATTTAAATTTATGTGCTCGACAATAAGGTACATGTTTAAATTCATATATGGGTTTTATGCGCCGTATCGGCAAGCCGCTTGGCTTTTCCTTTTTCTTTTTGATTGAGGAAGATACCGGGAAGCTATTTGAAATTTCCCGATGCTCCCGATACAGGGGAGGTTATGGCGAAATTTTCCGGAAATTTAAGGAGTTAGAATATTTTTAAGAGATTTTGATAATCTGAAATCATTGTATCGACGTATTGAATTCGATAGTAAAGTGAATATAAAAAATCGAATGTTGTAAACAAAAGGGGATAGAGATAAGTGATTGGAATTGTTTCCAATTGCAAATAGAGATTTTTCTAATATATAGAAATAAAAGAAGTTGATATTTGGAAACGTTTTCCAAATGGCATAAGAGGCCGAGATGATTATTGAAAATATTTGGTTAACAAATATTGATAAGGAAATGGAGAAGAGATGTAATTAATGGAATATTAATTAAAGAGCCCAGTGATTTGTTTGATATGTTGATTGAACACTTGTTTTATTCGATAGTTAAATCACAGACTATCGAAGTTTTGACCATCGTTGTCAATATGGAGAGACCGGTTGGATTACTATCCGAAGAACCACTCCGTATCGGCATAAGCGTTGCGAACCAAGTATGCTGAATATATTGAAGACGGAGTAAAGTGCAAGGGCTTTCCTATTTATGGAAATAGTGCCTTCGGCTTCGTTCAATCCCAGAACGAACGAAAATGGACGAATGTCTGACAGAGTATTTCCAATGATCAAATGGGATGGTCTGTATGAATATATATGGTTGCAACGGATTTATCCCTTAGCATAATATCCAGAATATTTGTGCAAACTCGACTAGTGATTAACGGATCTGACAATGTGGCATTCAAAGTGATTGTGTTATCAATGAATGGTAAGTAATCGTAGCCTCAGGCCTCAACAACCGGGAAAGGACAAAAATCGGGCAGGCAGCATGGCTATGTGGGTCGCACCCATTAGGGTGTATAATCACCTATCTAGAGAAATTCCTTTTGTTTCTAAATCTATCGATTCTGCCCATTCGGGAAACGGTGGTTTGAGTCCAACCGTTGGTGATATACATTCGATACACTCAAGCGAAATGAGTGGTCGGTCATGTGTGGGCCGGGTTGCAAGATGTTCTTGTTGAACCCAGTGTATTCCTCTCTAGAGATACACTAGCGGAAGGTGGTTCCATACCTTGTCATGTTGGAAATCCAATCTCCAATAAGCGCCATGCGGTTTTTGATTTTGTACTATATATGTGGAGCGTGAGATGCAAGCGTTCTGCTATTTGGTTATTTATTTGATGTAGACATTATTATAATATCATTGGATTTGATATCAAAGTGTTTTGGGTTATAGTAAGGTAAAAACCGTCCGTGTTTATGTGTGGGCTGGTCTTACTATTACCTTTTCTTCTGAAAGGATTTTTAAAGTTAAACAAGTGGTTGGAGTTTACTCACACCAGTCCCATGACTGACCCAGAGTTTATTTTGTTTTTTTTTTCCTAAACTCTTGGGTGCCCAAATTTGTTCGGGCAGTCAAGTGTTTCAGGAATTTACAGATACACTTGGAGGAGCTTGAAGCAGGAGGCTTCAACGTGAGTTATGTAGAGTTACTTCCGCTGTACCAAATGCTGTATTGTACTCTGATGATGATATCTATATATGATGTAAGATTTTGGTATTTCAAAACTTATGTTATATAATATATTTTATTCGTTCCGCTGTGAGTTTGTGATCTTCGTTTTTCTTCTATTCTAATATTTCTTTCTTTCTAATTCTCATCCTCTATCTTCTTTCTATTAATGGTTCGTATTTCTGTGTTATGTGGGTTGGACGTGTGTTGTTTTTAGTCAACACAGATAGCACGGATTTGCGGGTCGTTTCAATATATATAAAGTTATATATATTTTGAAAAGATAATCAACCATTAAAATTTAAAATTAAGATAGTTAATTTTACAATTTTTAGCTACGTTCCTTTTCGAGGACGAAAAGTTTTTTAAGTGGGGGCGATTGTAACAACCCGGAATTTTGGGGCCAATTTATAATTTATTTTAAGTGATTTTAATAAGTTAGATATTTAAATAATTTATTTTGAATAATAATGATCACAAATTTGATTTAAATCGAAGTAAGAATGAATGATTTAATTTTAATTAACAAAAGAGTTAGAAATAGCGCGGTAGTTTGAAAAGTCAAACTTGAACTTTGACTGACCGTACAGGATGCAAAATTTAACGGATTTTAGTGAAACCAAAAATATTAGAATCTATTTTAAAATATCTTTCTAACGAATCTGAAAAATTGAAATTTCATAGCGGAAATCCAAAGTTATGGCCAATTCAATTTTTAGAAAGGTCGGTGTACAATTTATATATATATATGGCCCGAAAGGCTACTTTTCACATATGAAGGAATTTCGACTCGAAACCACTTCCATTGAGTTCGGAATGACGTTTCTGCATTGAAAAACAATAAACACTTATATATTTTGAGTTTCGAATATTATTTGTTTAAAAATGTATTTTTAATATTAAATATATTGGCCTTGAAAATGGTCATTTTTCAAACGACCTCCGTTTTCGACGAAACCACTTTTGTTGGAACCGGAATGTCAAATTATTGCTAGGTTACAATTTTCAGAATTTTTCGAATTAATATGTGAGCGTGGCGGAGGAAAATGTGTTTTGACTATTTTCAGTTAAATTTGAACGCCTTAAAAATAGCCATTTTTCGAACAGTCTCATAATTCGACGAAAATAATTTTGTTGAATTCGTATCGTCATAAGAAAGCTAAAAATATTTTTTTTAGAATTTTCTGAGGTCGTATGTGGCCCCGGCATATTTAAATGTACGGTAGAAATTAAATTATTTATTTAATATTGTATTTTTAAATTAAAACCGAAAAAAAAACGTACAGACGTCAGAATTAGAGCCCGGCACATAGCCCATCGCGTTCAGAAGGCCTCAAAATGTTAAGATCGACAGTAAGTAGGCCCAAATCCGAGAAAGTCCAAAAATCCACTTTATTTCACGAAATTCGGAATTAAACATTAAAATAATATTAAAAATCCGAAAACCCTAATGGAGGCCAGCCGCCACTGCAGTTTTCTATGGCTGAAATTGTCTGAATTTCAAATGCTAAGATCTCTCAATCCGCTCGACGAAAATTGACGTATGACCTACCAAATCGAAGAGAATTCAGAGAGCTACAAATCTATACGGTTAAGATCGGATTTTGGTGCACGGATTTCGCGAATTTCATCCAAGAAGGGGCTGCGGTTTTTATTGGTTTGCGGGTCCTAGGGGAGGCCGAGCTTCAAGGGGTTGGTGGTGTAGATGGTTCTCGGCATGGCGGTTCGTGTGGTGGCGTCTGATCGGTGAATGGTGGTCCGTGGGGGGGCGCGTGCAGAAGCTTGCGTGGGAGAAGTGGGTTGTGCGTGTTCCTGGAACGAGGAATGAGGAAGAAGAAAGAGTATATTTTAATATTATTTTAATTATTTATTATTTAATTTATCCAATCTTTAAAAATCAATATCTCTTTCATACGAGGTCCGATTGACGAACCGTCAGTTGCGTTGGACTCGTCTTTCCGAGAGCTTCGCGATGGCGTAGACCGCAGCTGATTCTGAGACAGTCAAATTTTCAGCAAAAATCAATGTGAGGATTCAAATTCTATTATTTAATTAATTATTAATTAATTTTCTCGTGTTAAAAATTATTGTATTATTGTGTTGATTCAGATCTGAAATGTTTGGGTTGGATAGATGATTGATTGTTGCTTGTGGTATGATTTGTTGTTTGTGACATGTTAGATCCGCATTGAAATTGCTATATTATTGAATTCTATTTGGGATTAGAAAATTAAATCTAAATTTAGATTTAAATCATATATTTGTATTGAAAATAAAAAGATGAAATTTTACGATGTAAATAAAAAGATAATATTTTTTTGTATAAAAAAAAAAGAAGAAGAAAAAGATCATATTTTTAAATGGAAATAAAAAGATAAATTTTTACGGTGTAAATAGAAAGGTGATAAATTTTTACATTGTAAAATATTAAAAGGTGATATTTTACGATTAAATATTAAAAGGCGATGTTTTTACATTAAAATATAAAAGTTGATATTTTTACACCGTAAAACATAAAGGTTGATATTTTTACATTATAAAAATAAAAAGTTGATAGCTTTACATTGTAAACATAAAAGTGAATATTTTTACATTGTAAGTAAAAGAATGAAATTTTATGATGTGAAATAAATTACATTTTTATTATGTAATTTATGAATGAATTTACACCGTATGAAATAAATTACATTTTATTATGTAATTTATGAATGAATTTACTCCGCATGAATGAAATTTCATTTATTTTGTAATGTATATGAAATGAATGTATGAACTTGCTTTGTAAATTAAAAATTACATTTTTATAGGTAATTAAAATGTGAATTTACACTGTATGATAAAAATTACATTTTTAGATGTAATTTAGATATGAATTTATGTCGTATGTTAGAAATTACATTTTTCTATGTAATTAAAATATGAATTTCCATCGCATGATGAAAATTACATTTTTCTATGTAACTTAAAATTGAATTTGTACCGCATGATAAGAATTACATTTTCCTATGTAATTTAGATGTGAATTAGAACGGTAAAATAAAAATGACTTTTTTTTTCTATGTAATTTATATATGAGTTATATTGGTAAGATAAAAATTACATTTTTCAATGTATTTAGAATATGAATTGGTATTGCATTATAACAATTACATTTCTTTATGTAGTTGGGACATGAATTTACAATGTGAAATAAAAATTACATTTTTATATGTAATTAGAAATGGGATTTGCAAATAAAATTAAAACTTACATTTTTATATGTAATTTAGGATGATATATATAATGTAAAATAAAGTTTACATTTTTATATGTAGTAAGAAATTGAAAATTCGCATTGATATTAAAATAACACTTTTGTAAAGATATTGCATTAGAATAAAAAGATAATTTTGGTCTCTTTTTCTTTTAGAATTAAAAACATATTTTGTCACATTTTCTTTTTAACATGAAAAGGGTCATTTTTGTCGCTTCTTCTTTTTAACATTAAAAGAACATTTTTATGTCATGTTTCTTTTTAGCATTAAAAGAAGCATTTTTGTTGTTTTTCCTTTTAGTAATAAAAAGAACATTTTGCTTTCATTTCTTATGATAATATTTTATCGTCATTTTGAATGCGGTAAAAATAGAATTGTTAATGTTGAATATTTTATCGTCATTTTGAATGCGGTAAAAATAGAATTGTTAATGTTGAATATTTTATCGTCATTTTGAATGCGGTGAAAATAGAATGGTTAATGTTGTCATTTTTATCGACATTTTGTGCGATAAAAATAGACAATGTTAGTGATTCATTTTTATCGACATCTTTGGTGCGGTAAAAATAGACAATGTTAGTGATCCATTTTTATCGACATTTTTGGTGCGATAAAAATAGACAATGTTAGTGATTCATTTTTATCGACATTTTTGGTGCGATAAAAATAGACAATGTTAGTGATTCATTTTTATCATCATTTTAGATGAGATAAAAAGAATATATTTTTGTGTTACATTTTATTGTCTTTCTAGAGATAATAAAAAGAATAAAATTAAAGAATTACAATTTTATGTAAAATTGCTTTCATTGAAAAGAATAAATATAGAAGACGAGATTTTTGTTGTTAATAATAAACAATGAAAAAGGGAATATTTACATTTTGATGTAAATAAACAATAAAAAGAAAAATTACATTCAAAATGTAAGTTAGAATAAAAAGGACATTTTGCTAAAAAAATGTAAATTACAATAAAAAGTATAGAAATAAAGATCACATTTTTATTGACCGTTTATAGGCAATAAAAGGAATATAAATAAAAGAGACATTTTTATCGTCGTATTATATATTGTGTATTACACTTCCATAGACAAGTTACCCGACTTGTGTATGTGATTGGGACGATAATTTTCACACATCGCCCAAGTGCACAAATTAGTTTATCATTTGCTTGATTGGTTGAAACCCCACACGGGTGTTGGGATGAAAATTTACATACACTAATCCCAATATTTAGTTGTATGTTGATCGTTAGATCGACAGGCTGTGATGAGCGTTATTATTTAATTTTAACGTTTACACAGTGGAATTTACACTTTGGATGTAATGGATGACTTGATGATTATACTGTTATTGTCATATATATGATGTGTGTGAAATCCATATAATCCAAATTATATGGTAAATGTTTGAGTCGCATTTCGATTCAAGTGTTCTTTTAAATAAGACTATTTTTACATTAGAAATCCTTTTTATATAAAGTGCACATATTTTTCGTAATATATTTTTAATCAACTATATGTTAAACAAAGAATATTTGTAAAAGATAAAGATTTGTAAAATAAAGAATACTTCTCATTTAGAATCTTTTATATAAAGAATATTTTTTTTATGATTATTTTAAAATATGTTTTTAAAAGATTACTAGCGTTTGCAATCATATTTTGTGATATGAAATAAATTGAGATGTGAAGTGGGTTTACCGTGGACGATGTTTTAAACGACATTTGTCCTTTAATCCAATTTACATTGAAATTATTATTTGGAACTTATGAATCTATTTTATAGATTTAAAAAGACATTTTCTATAAATCAAGTTTTTCAACTAATATATTAAATTGGAATTTAGTGGAAATTCGATTGGTAATAATCGAAATGGGCTTCTGTAAAAGAAGACCAATATTATATATGGAATTTAAGAGGCTTTGCCGTTATTCCATTTATACTATTAGTCTGATACAGAAATCTATATCGATTATGTATTGATTGGATATCTGTGGAATTCCATATTTTTAGAAATTGATTTATAGATTTTATTTTAAATATTTATCTTTGATAAAATTAATGAGAATCTTCTAAAACGAATATCTTATTAAAAGAATATTCTGAGTTGGGATGTGACGAAATGTGTGATTTTCCAATATTTGTTTTTAATCCCAAATTACGCAAGTTATTCAGAAAGACCGGGTTTAACCCATTCTGAATAATCATCACGACGATCAAGAGTCGAAGATGAAGACGGTGATTGAAGACCGAAGGTTTTCACATCGTTGGGATGATGATGACTGGTATCTTGAATTGGGATTGGCCTTCCAAGGCAAGGTATTTGGTAATGATCGTCCAAACGCACTTGGAGATCGACGGACACGTTGTTTCGCTCAAACCCAGAGCGGACTTGTAAATGGATTGCGTGTCTGACATTGTATTCCTTTCTACTGTATTTTTGAACGCTACTGATTATATATTTCTATTTGGTGGTGAAGAATTTATTCTTTACTTATCACCCTTCTCTAAGACGTATGAGCTTAGAGGTTATATATATATTGGTAGATGATCAATAATATGGTAGGGTCTGACAATGTGGCACGCCAAGATGAAAATTGATCAAGGCTTTTGTTGAAAAGCAGGGCCTTGTGGAATGATCAAAGCATAGCCTATTACGGCATAGCTTTGTGTATATCGTGACTTCGCGAGCCTCACACCCCGGTATGAGTCAAAAACGGGATATGGACCGTAGGGAGTGCACACGTTTCTTTCTAGCTAGAGTGGTGTCAGTGACCTACCAGCCCTGACATTTTACTTATGTGGATGATGGATTTTGAGGCGCCTCGGATTTTTATAGGCCGATAGTGGTCATATTATAGGTTCAAAGGAACCGGGAAGCGTGTGTTCAGGCATAACCAATCCACTGCCGATAGGCGGGGACCGGCCCTACCGCATCCAAGGGTTCACTGCGGGGGATCCTGAGGCATTTGCTAGAGTGTCTCGAATCGGAGAGGAGCTTGCCCCTAGCCTCGACTCATGATGGAAATCCAATTCCCAATACGCCCTTGCGGTTTCGATTGTAGAACTAGTACGGCGACATAGTATATGGTACCTATGCCGTCTAGGATTGATATTATATTTGAATGTTTTAAATATATATATACACACTAATAATAATATCGTTTTTACGTATCAAGCATCTTTTGACCATTATAAGGTAAAACCCTATCCTCTGGTTTGCGTTGCATTGTGTGATGGGACTTGGGTCTTATAATGGTTTCATTTTTTTCTAAAAAGCATTGCGATATTTGACGATTTACTTTAATTATGCACCGGCAATCCAATGGAGTAAACCCGTTCCGCGTTAGCGGCGTGGTCCTGTGATTAGCCTACTTATTAGATAAGTTAAGTATAGAATTCTCACACCAGTCCCACGACTGACCTGTAGTTTGTTTCACTTTGCAAACTCGGGTGCCCTCTTTCCACACGGGCAGTCGAGTAGCTTTTTGCAGATATAGTTAAGCAGGATCCTGGATTGAAGTCTGAAGCTGTGTCCAGAATATTG
This sequence comes from Allium sativum, assembly GCA_030737875.1. Classification (NCBI taxonomy): domain Eukaryota; kingdom Viridiplantae; phylum Streptophyta; class Magnoliopsida; order Asparagales; family Amaryllidaceae; genus Allium; species Allium sativum. Next base: position 462,203,146 of record CM060920.1, read on the forward strand.
ATGGCCTTCCGCTGAGATTAGTTCCGCTGCAATGTATTTAATTTAATTTAAATGTTTCTTCCGCTGTATTATTTATCGATGTACTCTGATATATTCTGTACTCTGATGTAACATTTATTATTGATGTTATAAAAGTCTGTGTTTTTGTTCTGATGTGTTGTCTGCCCAAAGTTAACCTACGCGGGTTTTGAACGGTCATAATCGATCTTGCGATCGATTGGGGTCGGGCGAAATTCGTGGTCGTTATAGTAAGTTTCATTACTATAATGTTTGAACTACATTCGAAATCTAGTTCCATCCAAAGTATAGGCTCTTTAGGCCTGACTTTGAAAATTACAATCCCTTCTCCCATTTTCTAAGATAACTGTAACCATAGTAATCACAAAATGTTCTACGATAAAAGAGATGCACGTATGATCATATGCTTTATAGATTTAGTGTCAACAAATCTTTTATCAGTCTAAATCATAACTCAAATTGCACTGAAAATATAATGAAACAACCTACACCAACTTCAAACGGAGATAGGATTAGCATTAAACCGTGAAAATAGATATCTCATATTCTACAGTTTGCTTATGTTGCAAGTGCATTTTCTTTTCTCAGGGATGTTATGTATGCATTGTCACGGGACATTGTAAGGGAGGCGACATGTAAGCATTATCTACTGTACCATACACTGCCTATATCATTGTCAGCTCATATATTCATGACACATAACAGGGTTGAAAATGATTAAATGGGACCTAATTTGTGGAGGAGGTACATTTTATTTCGTTCTTTAATGCAATGGATTTTTATAACTGTTTTTAAAGTTTAAATGTAAAATTCCCTAGAAAATGTTGAATTGGTTCGCTCAGTTTAATGATTCTGCTTGAATAATTCTTATATGGAGAGTATTACTTCTGATGCCACCAGGATTTGGAAATAATAAAAGATGGATGCATCATTCGTGTAGTGTTATTTAATTGTCTGTATCGTTCACTATTGTTTAGGTGTTGGGCCTCTTCGCATGGCTATTTCAGACTTTAGGCTGACTGTGCACCATAGAGTGGTACATCTGCAGGGTGCAACAGTGGTGCAGTGCACCAATATGGTAAATTTGCAAATAGCATCGATGGAGATGCACCATATATTGGTGTCGCTGCACCACTGCAGCAGTTGCACCAAAGAGTGGTGTTGCGGCACCAAGTGCGTCAACACCACTCTGTGGTGCAACTGCGTTGCTGCAGTTGTGTAGCAGCACCACTATGTGGTGCATTTGCACCACTGCTATGTGAAAATGCATCGTATTAGCGCATTTCACCGTGAATTATCGATTGACATACATAAGTAAATGTGTGCATAGTTTTTTATTTAGTGCTTATGTAATAACCCGGAAAATTCGAACCAATTTAAAAAATTTATTTTGGTAATTTTATTGAATTTTGAATAATTAAAATGAATTATTTTAAATAATAACGACGAGAAATTTATTTTGAATAGAATTAGAATGTATATATTTATATAGATCGACGTTAGAATATAAATATTTATTTTTAATTATAGAAGGAATTGAAAATGGCGCAGTAGTTTGAAAATTTGATTTCAAATTTCAAATGAATGTACAGGATTCAAAATAAACCGGATTTTAGCAAAACCAAAAACGTTTGAATCTATTTGAGAATATCTTTCCAATGAATCCGAAAAATTGAAATTTCATAGCGGGGATAAAAAGTTATGCCCAGTTGAAATTTCACAATAGCCGCTATGGAATTTTGGCCCTTAAAAATGGAAATTTTGCAAATGACCTCCCTTTTCGACGAAACCACTTTTGTTGGATATGAGATGTCAAGTTATTCCTAGATTCCAAAATTCATAATTTTTTGAATCAATATGTGAGTGTGGCGCAGGAAAACGTGTTTTGACAGTTTCAGTCAATTTGGATCGACCAGAAAATGGCCAATTTTCAAACGATCTTCAAATTTAACGAAATTAGTTTTGTTAAGACCGTATCGTCAATACGAAGCTAGAAATAATTTTTCTGGAATTTTTGGAGTCAGTATGTGGCCCCGGTAAATTGAAATGTACTTTCAAATTAAATATAAATTGATTTATATTTTAATTTAAAGCAAAACTGATCGAAACGATAGGATTGTCTTACTGGACATATCCCATTGTGTCCGGAATAGGGGTAATTGTCTAGGGACGACATTTGTTGGGTTTGATTTGGGGTTTGGAGATTAAAACGAGCTATTAACGAATTAATTAATTATTAAATATAAGTATAAAAATAGGAGGGAGCCCTAATTCTCTAATTCTTTACAACCACGTTCCCAAATTGGAAAAAAAACCTCCCGTCACCTTTTAAACTGCGTTGACGCCATCGGAGGTGATCCAACATCGTCGCGCCCCTCTCCCCAGTCGCCATCGCCTCTCCTTCTTCCTCCTTTAGCCTTCTTTTCTCTCTCCCCTCACAAAACCGACGGGAAACACCCCAGGACCGAAGTCGTCGCAATCAAAGGAGGTAGGTGGCGACGCACTTCGTGTGGAGGGACCAAGGAGGGGTCCGAAACCCTGTAGAGGTCGGCGGTGCTGGGAGGGTTTTGGTGCGAGGTCTGTTCGACGGCTTCAGGAAGAAGACAAACGGCCAAATTTGATGATTAAGGTTAATCCTTAATTTAATTGCATTAATGAAGTCATTAAATTGTTAATTGTTCAAAATGTGAATTTTAAATATAATTTACATTGTTTAAATTTCAGTTTATATATAAATAACATTGTTTTTTAAAGGTTAAAATAGGATTTGTTTTAGAAATATATATAATTGTTTTAGAAATAGAAAATATACCTTGTGTTTAAAATAAGAATACCATTGCTTTAAAAATAGGAAAACCATTGTTTTGAAACATAAAATTTGCATTATGTTGAAACATAAAATTTGCATTATGTTGAAGTATAAGAGACATGGATTTGAAAATATAGAATACATTGAGTTGAAAATATAATCTTTGTTTGAATGAAAATATAATCTTTGTTTGAATAAAAATAAAATCTTTGTTTGTATAAAAATATAATCTTTGGTTTGTTTAAAAATATAATCTTTATATAGAGAGTAGCGATTTAAAAATATGATTTTTATATTGGTAAAGTATTAAAAATATGATTTTTATAATCGAAATAGCGATATAAAAATTAGATTTTTATATATGGAATAGCAGCATAAAAATATGATTTTTAATGTACAAACATCGGATTAAAAATATGATTTTTATTTATGTAGCATTGTTATAAAAATATGAAATTATTTTTAGAAAGATTAAAATATAATTTTTAACCTATGTATGTTATTTATACAATAATCATACAAAGAAATAATTATTGATTGGTTAAAAAAATGATTTTTAACTAGGTGTACTACATAGATCGACAATCAAAGCACGGCGGAGTGGATCCCAAAGGTGATAATTTCTCACTTTTATTTTATTTACTAGTTAAAATATATACTAGGATGCAAACGGTGCTTAGCAGCACCCGACACCCATCATCCACAGACCATGGACGACTTGCTTGTTTGTTTGATTTTGTTATGAAAATTGATTGTGTTATGAGGAATGGAATAAAATATTTTATAGTTAAAAATATAATTTTTAACGTGTATATGAATGAAATAAACATTTATAAACAAATCAGACGATTTGTTTATGTACACACATTTGACTGATATTGATTAGGACGATAAATTTTACACATCGCCCAACTGCACAAATAAAATATGATATTTGTTGATTGAAACCCCACACGGGTATTGGGATGATATATGACATACACTAATCCCAATAATTAGCTGTATGTCGATCGATTGATTGACAGGCTGTGTAAGCGTTGAATATTTATATTGAATGCTTATTCATTGTAGAATGCACTCTGGATGATGGAAGATTATTTATCACTGTTGTTGTATACATGTATTATATGAAATCCATATAATCAAATTATATGGTAATTGACTATGTCTGATTCCAGTTCAGAAAGAATGAATATTTTAAAATAATATTCAGTAATGGATCAAAAATGTGATTTTGATGTCCGATTTGGGATAGACACGAATATATTTATATATATAAAGCCGTGTTGATTAGATTGACGCCATTTTGACGTGAACGATATTTATATCGATTTTATTCATTTTTATAACGAATATCGAAATGGAATGGATTTCAAAATCTAATGTTTTGAAAATATTATCATTTATATATCGATGATATGGAATATTTAATTTTGATTAGAAATTGAATATGAAGTTGAAATCATTTTGAAAACGAATTTAAAACGATTTATGAATACGTTTTAAATGGAAATTGATGAAATATATATAATATATATTGTATATATGATATAATGGCCTGAATAGAACGCGTCGCGCTGCTGCAGTTCGCGAATTTCGACCATTGACTTCGAACGGACATTACGGGAGATCCGACCGTCGGATTCTCCTAAAACCGGAACCGTTGGGTTCGTATCGAAAAGAGCTTTCCAAAGAATATTAAAAATTTGAAATCTAGCGGTTGGATTTGGAATTATGTCCAAATCAAATTTGGAAAAGGTCGCTGTAAGTGCAGTTCGATGGCCGTTTATGGAAATCGACTGTACGGGCCTTGATAAAATTATTAAAAATATCAATAATTAGTGTAAAATCATAAGAAATGATTTGGAAAGAATTGGGATGAAAAATTCCATATTTGAAAAGATAAAAATAGATTTTTATCGAAATGAACTAGTTTTGAACTAGAATTATAATTCAATTATTTTTAAAATAAATAAATTGGTTTTGAAATGGTTTTAAAAATAACCTGAATTTCCAATATATTAATTCGAAATGGATTTGAATCGAAATTGCCTTCGGAATATTTCGAGTTGGATTTCGTGATTACACAGATATTGTTATGGAAATTTGAAAGGTATATATATATATTGTTATTTCCAATACGATATTTGTTGGTTTCAGAATTTGATATTGAATATAAGCCGATATATTTTCTATTCAGAGCCTTGTATTTAAAATCAAATTGGATTTTGGGTTTGTTTGAATGGTATCTTTAATAATACTGTTCTTAAATGTAATGACCCGTATTCTACACATCATAGGATCGTAGAATATTTATTTCTTTTCCATGTGAAGTCGTATGGTCATGTAACTTTGGGAAACATCTATTAGAGTCATTTCCCATGCTTATGATTTTTGTCGATTTTTTAATGACCATTTTGCCCCTAGTTGGTACTGTTTTGGCCATAACTTTTGATTGGGAAGGAATTTTGACCTGAAACCACTTCCATTTGATTCGTTTGATGGTTTCTCTTTCCGTAGAGTGGTCACATTAGCCAAACGGACTTACCGTTTGGGAGATATGGCTGAAACAAGGTTTGGAGTGTGAAAAACTGCTTAATCGGGCCAAATCGGGTGATTAGTGAGTAGGCCCATAACCCATTTCGGGATTAGGGTTATGGGAGGGCTGAAATGAGATGGAGAATCATTCCACTTCAGTTTTCTAGCCTCCACTTATCACCAAGGATCCCTAAAAATGGCCTCCAACCTCTAAATCGCCTCCAAATCACCTTTAGGTTAAGGATTTGGCTTAGCAACCCCTAATCAAGAAGGATCTTCACCAAATCAACAAAGGAGCTGCTGTTTGGTATTGAAATTCGCATCAAATCAGAGAATCATTTCAGATCTTAGTTTATTTTGTGGCTAAGGTGAGTGATTTGCTTAGTTTTGCACTAATTATGGCTAATTAGGGTTGATTAGTGTTAATTAGCGAATTTAAACATGATAAAATTCTGGAAAAATATTTATAAAATTCGGAATGATGTTTTAGACCTCTGATATGAATTTGGGTTAATTTGGTTAAGTTTTGATAATCCTATCATTAGTTTCACCTAAGTATGCTTAAGGGGAAATTTGGGATTTTGGGTATGTTTGATCCATTTTATATGCTATGATTTATGTTTTGATGTTTGGGATCGACAGTACATGTTGCTATGACTGTATGGTATGCTTTTTGGTTGTTTAGAAGTGTTAGATTGGTCAAAAACGCCGTCGAATGGCGTAAAAACAGTCGCAGGAAACATGCAGGAAATGACCCAGAATCCGGATCGGATCGGTGGAGGGGAGCGCGACCCGAACCGTTCCAGCATGGGCGTTACGATCCGTTTGAAGGAGTTGGTCACGACTTAAGTTAGGTGGCACGATCCGATAGTGGAAGCACGATCCGAACCAACAAGTATTTCCGATCCGAACCAGAGGAGGGTGGGGAGCTCACGAATCGATGGGTACTAGGCGAGACGATCCGACCCGATCAGAAGACACGACCCGACCCGGATGAAGCAACCCGATCCGATCCGAAGTGATGACGCCGATCCGAATTAGGAAGAGGAGCCACGAGCTGGAGGACCACGACCCGATCCGATGCAAGAGGCGCGACCCGATCCGAATGCAGAGGCCGATCCGATCCGACGAAGAATGTGAAGGCTGATCCGATCCGATTCGATTGTGATGACCAATAACCCGAGATGCAAAGGTAGTTCAGATGGAAGTTAGATCTCAGGATCCCGGAACCAGTTGGGAACCAACGATTTCACTTCATGGTTGGACTTTGCTGCGTGACGTGTGCTAAGGAGTTGTCGACATTCATAACTTCGATTCACCACTAAAGGGAATGATGGGCTACTTATCAGTGCAGTAGGGTCATTACGACCTGAGGGGCAAGGTGATGGTAGCAAGACTACGTTATCAGTGCAGAAGGGTCATTATGACCTGAGGGGCAAGGTGATGCGTAGTAAGACTATGAGCCAGCGCAGATGGGGTGAATAACTCCATGGGGCAAGTGGACATAGTAAGGATTGGTAAGGCTATGAGCCAGCGCAGATGGGGTGAATAACTCCATAGGGCAAGTGGACATAGCGAGGAATTTGTGGCTACGTTATCAGTGCAGTGGAGCCATTTATGACTTCATGGGGCAAAGTGATCGTAGCAAGGAATGTTGGGTGATCGAAGTGGTGAATATCGTATGCTTTACGCACCGAGTGAGAGATGTGAGGATGGATGCTATGCTTGATTGTTTGCCATTATTATGACATGCACACCTCCCCCACCTCCATATCTTTACACTGTTTGATATGATACCTTAGAGTGTTGTACAGTATGTAGTGCTAACTCTTTGCTTGCAGGTCCAGGTTCAGGTATGTTTTAGTCTACCTGTTATTGTTCACTTTAGATGCTTATCGCTCATACCAGGCTTTATGTCTGACCCAGAGTTTTATGTCTCCTCTTATTACTCTGGGTGCTCACACGAGCAGACTAGAGACAGGTTAGCTGGTGATGTGCGAGTAGCTGATCCGGAGGCGGGTAGGAGGCTTCCACGTATTATACATATATATATACACATTCTCCCTGTGTCGTTGGTGGTCGCTACTGGGGCATTAGTAGTGTACCTCCTTTATCTTGTTTTGCTTTGAGATAGTTTGAAAGTTGTAATAAGCTGTATTCTGAATTTCCGCTGCTATGATGTTTAGTTCTGATTTTCAGCTTATGCATTGTCTCTCCTGTTTTATGTCAAGTATGTTATTATTATATTTTGTACTATGCGCTGTGAGACATTCTACAGGATCCTTGTCTGTTCATTTCCTTCTTCCTTTTCCTTCTGGCGACCCGTTCCGTGCTAACTGGACGTGTGTACATCGCACTTTTGGAGTAAATGTCGGTTGGTGCGGGGCGGGGCGTCACACTTGGTATCAGAGCTCTAGGTTGCGTAGTTAACCTAGGGAAAGACACTAGGGAGAGATATTACGTATATGAGAGCGCGTATTTGTGATTACTTTGGTTTTCAAAAACTATGTATGTATATACTATTAGTAGTATAAAGATGAAGTCGCACTGCACTAGCACCACTGTGGGGTCGTTAATCGTTTCCCTTTTTACAGATTAACGATGAGCCGAGAGACGAGGGGTGCTGGTAGAGGGACTTACCAAGGGAATGCCGCTGACATGAGGGCTATGTTTACTAACCTCATGAGAGACATGCTTAGAGAAGTGCAAGGGGCAGTTCCCAATCCCGGAGCTGGTGTTGGCCCAGTAGTGCAGGCACCTAGGGTCGATTTCGCCAAGTTGTGCAAAGATTACACTAATCTTGGTGGGAAGCCGTTCCACGGAACGGAGTCGGCCACGGATGTTCAAGACTGGATGGATAGCTGTGACCGTATCTTTGATGACTTGGGTCTTGAGGATGCGATGAAGAGAAGGCTAGCGTCTCGTCAGTTGCAAGGGCGAGCGATGAATTGGTGGAATGCTATTAGAACAGCTACTCCAGAGGACCAGGTCACTTGGGTTCAGTTCAAGGCTCGCTTTAGCGAGAAGTTTATTCCGGCTGCCCAGAAGTCGGTGTTGTTCAAGAGGTTCTTGGAACTCAAGCAGGGTGGCAGGGCAGTTTCTGATTATATTGTTGAGTTCGACACTTTGTCGAAGTATGGACTGTCTCTTATCGATACTCCTGAAAAGAAGAATGAGAAGTTCATTACTGGTTTGGATGGGTACTTGGGGGAAAGGCTTATCAACCACATCGATGAGACTTTTGAATCGATCGTGGGGAAAGCTTTAAGATCAGAGAGTCTTTACCCTAAGTCAAAGACTGAGGCTGCATCTGCAGAAGGGCCAAAGCCGCAAGCAGGCGGTGGAGGCAAGAATAGCTCTCAGAATAAGAGGAAGCAGGACCAATCTAAAGGTGGCCAGAAAAAGAGCAAGAAGGATGTTGAGTGCTTCAGCTGTGGAAAGAAGGGCCATTATGCTAAAGAATGTCAGCCAGCGGAAAGGAAGTGCTACAACTGTGGTCAAGTGGGACATCAGAAGGACAAGTGTCCGCAACCTCTTAAGGAGAAGCAGATTGTGAAAGCATATGCTCTTGATGCTATTCCTTCTTCGTCGAATGCCCCAACTGCGGCGGAGAAAGGGAAGAATGTAGTTATTCAAGGTATGCTTTCTATTTATGATATACCAGTTCGAGTTTTGTTTGATACTGGGGCTTCCCGTTCCTTCATATCTAGTGACCTGGTAGATAGGTTGGGACTGGAACCCGAGATAGTCGATAGACCATTAGTTGTGACGAACCCGATTGGTGGTTCGACTAGCCTTAGTATGATTTGCAGGAATTTGGTCTTATCGAGTCATGGATGTATGTTTGTATGTGATTGCTTTGTTTTGGGCTTTACTGGGTATGGCATTATATTGGGAGTCGATTGGCTCCAAAGATACGGGGTGGTGGTAGACTGTGAGGGCTTTTTGGTGACAGTGAGGGCGGATGATGGGCGGAGGGTAGTGTTTGGTAGTCTACCTAGTGATGGGGTTATGGCTAGTTTTGTAAATTCCCTCGACATCCCGCAGGATGAGTTGTCAGATGTGCCCGTGGTTGGCCAGTATCCGGACGTCTTCGAGGAGGTGACCGGGCTTCCACCACACCGAGAGATTGAGTTCCGTATTGATTTAGTGAAAGATGCCAGACCTATAGTGATGCCACTTCGTCGTATGGCACCAAAGGAGCAGCGAGAGCTCGGGGTGCAAGTCAGCAATCTTTTGAAGAAGGGATTGATTAGAAGGAGTGTCTCCGAGTGGGGAGCACCAGTTGTGTTTGCCACTAAGGCAGATGGTTCCCTTCGTTTGTGTGTGGACTATCGCGAGTTGAATAAGGTGACGAGGAAGAATAAGTATCCTCTACCGCGGATAGATGATTTGTTTGATCAGCTGGAAGGAGCAAGAGTGTTCTCCCAGTTGGACCTCGCGACAGGATTTCATCAGCTAAGAGTGGAGGATGAGAGTGTTCCGAAAACGGCATTTAGGACGCCGTCTGGATTTTATGAGTGGTTGGTTATGCCATTTGGGTTGACCAATGCACCAGCCTATTTTGTGGATCTTATGAATCGAGTATTCAGAGATCAGTTGAATAAGTTTGTTCTTGTGTTCGTGGATGATATCCTTGTTTATTCAGGGACAGAGGAGGAACACAAGGGGCACTTGAGGATAGTGATGGAGGTGTTGAGGAAACACCAATTGAAAGCGAAATTCTCTAAGTGTCATTTTTGGAGAAGGGAAGTGAGATTCTTGGGTCATGTTGTTTCAGAGAGTGGTATTGCCGTTGACCCTGCGAAGGTGGCTACGGTACAGGATTGGCCTACGCCCAAGAATGCAACGAATGTAAGAAGTTTCTTGGGATTAGCTGGATATTATCGTAAGTTTATCCAGGACTTCTCCAAGATAGCAGCACCGTTGACTCAGTTGACTAAGAAGAATCAGTCCTTCGTCTGGGACGGAGTGTGTGAGGATGCCTTCAAAAGTCTAAAGGAGAGGTTGACGCATGCGCCAGTGTTAGTCATTCCTAAAGGGAATGAAGAGATGACGGTATACACGGATGCTTGTGGTACCGGATTGGGTGCAGTATTGATGCAAGGAGGTAGGGTTGTAGCTTATGCTAGTCGACAGCTAAAGCCGCATGAGAAGAAGTATCCTACCCATGATTTGGAATTGGCAGTGATTGTATTTGCGCTGAAGATGTGGAGACACTATCTCTTGGGAGAAAGATTCGAGTTGTTTACCGATCATAAATCGTTAAAGTATCTCTTCTCTCAGAAAGATCTGAATCTCCGTCAGCAGAGATGGTTAGAGTTTTTGGCTTCGTATGATTTTGATATCGCGTATACACCTGGGAAGGGTAATGCGGTAGCCGATGCCTTGAGTAGGAGACATGCCAGCTTAGGGGCAATGTTTCTTGAATGGAAGCAACTGGAGTATATCGCGGGGTTTGATTTCAGACCAAAGTGCGAATTGGATCCAGTTATGCTAGCTAGTTTGACGATCAGACCCACTTTGATAGAGCGGATTGGTTCTAGCCAGAGGGACGATCCTAACCTATTAGAAATCATCTCCAAGTTAGAAATGGGAGTTGATGAGGAGATGAATGTGTATGGGCTTGATCGAGATGGATGGCTTCGAAAGAATGGAAGATTGGTTGTACCCAACGTGAATGGTTTGAGAGATGAAGTGCTTAGAGAATGTCATCACTCAAAACTGACTATACATCCCGGTGGTAATAAGATGTATCGAGACATGAGACAGACTTACTACTGGGAAGGGATGAAAAGAGACGTTGGGAAGTTTATATCCAAATGCATGAATTGCCAGCTAGTTAAAGCCGAGCAAAAGAAGCCTAGTGGGTTGTTGCAACCATTAGAAATTCCCGAATGGAAATGGGAGCAAGTCTCGATGGATTTCATCGATGGCTTACCAAGGAATAGATCGGGATATGATAGCATTTGGGTAATTGTGGATCGATTGACTAAAAGCGCAAGATTTATACCAGTCAAATCGACCAGAACGGCAGCCAAGTTGGCGGAATTGTATATGATGTGGGTAGTGAGATTTCATGGAGTACCCAAAAGCATTGTGAGTGACCGAGACCCGTTGTTCACTAGTGGGTTTTGGAAGAGCTTACAAGAGGCTCTAGGGTCAGGATTACATCTCAGTACCGCATATCATCCTCAGACCGACGGTCAGACGGAGAGGGTGAATCGTATATTGGAAGATCTCTTGAGAGCTTGTATATTGGATTTTGGTGGATCATGGGATGACTATTTGCATCTAGTAGAGTTTGCATATAATAATAGCTACCAATCCAGTATCGGCATGGCTCCATATGAAGCTTTGTACGGAAGACCGTGCAACTCACCATCATGTTGGATAGAGACTGGCGAGAAGTTTGTGCTTGGACCAGATGTGGTGAGGGAAACTTCCGATAAGATTAAGATCATTCAGCAACGAATGAAAGCTGCCCAAGATAGGCAGAAGAGTTATGCTGATAAGAGGAGAAGAGACTTGAAATTCTCCATTGGTGACTTGGTGTTTGTCAAGATCTCTCCGTTGAAGAGCGTGATTCGATTTGGCAAGAAAGGCAAGTTGGCACCAAGATTTGTTGGCCCATTCCCTGTTCTTGAACTTGTCGGGAATTTGGCGTATAGAGTTGGCTTACCAGAGAAAATGGCAGGAGTTCACAATGTATTTCATGTTTCCCAACTAAGGAAGTTCGTTCACGACTCAGATGTGACTATTTCACCTGATCAGTTAGAGGACTTCGAAGTAGAACCCGAGGCGGTTGGGAACCGCAAGCCGATTCGTATTGTGGGGCACGATACGAAGCAACTTCGAAGGAAGGCGGTGAAGCTAGTCAAGGTTCAGTGGGGCGAGAACAAGAATGATTGTACTTGGGAGACAGAGGAGAGCATTAGGAAGGCATATCCAGAACTCTTTGCCTGGTAAGATTTACTTCGTAATTTAGTTTTTCCGCATGCTAAGATAGACTTGTTTAGCTTGTGTTGCATGTTTGATTGTTGCTTTATGATTAATAGGCATGCGGGAATCTTTGTGTATGTATGGATTAGGGAATTTCGGGGGCGAAATTTCTTAAGGGGGGGAGAGTGTAATGACCCGTATTCTACACATCATAGGATCGTAGAATATTTATTTCTTTTCCATGTGAAGTCGTATGGTCATGTAACTTTGGGAAACATCTATTAGAGTCATTTCCCATGCTTATGATTTTTGTCGATTTTTAAATGACCATTTTGCCCCTAGTTGGTACTGTTTTGGCCATAACTTTTGATTGGGAAGGAATTTTGATCTGAAACCACTTCCATTTGATTCTTTTGATGGTTTCTCTTTCCGTAGAGTGGTCACATTAGCCAAACGGACTTACCGTTTGGGAGATATGGCTGAAACAAGGTTTGGAGTGTGAAAAACTGCTTAATCGGGCCAAATCGGGTGATTAGTGAGTAGGCCCATAACCCATTTTGGGATTAGGGTTATGGGAGGGCTGAAATGAGATGGAGAATCATTCCACTTCAGTTTTCTAGCCTCCACTTATCACCAAGGATCCCTAAAAATGGCCTCCAACCTCTAAATCACCTCCAAATCACCTTTAGGTTAAGGATTTGGCTTAGCAACCCCTAATCAAGAAGGATCTTCACCAAATCAACAAAGGAGCTGCTGTTTGGTATTGAAATTCGCATCAAATCAGAGAATCATTTCAGATCTTAGTTTATTTTGTGGCTAAGGTGAGTGATTTGCTTAGTTTTGCACTAATTATGGCTAATTAGGGTTGATTAGTGTTAATTAGCGAATTTAAACATGATAAAATTCTGGAAAAATATTTATAAAATTCGGAATGATGTTTTAGACCTCTGATATGAATTTGGGTTAATTTGGTTAAGTTTTGATAATCCTATCATTAGTTTCACCTAAGTATGCTTAAGGGGAAATTTGGGATTTTGGGTATGTTTGATCCATTTTATATGCTATGATTTATGTTTTGATGTTTGGGATCGACAGTACATGTTGCTATGACTGTATGGTATGCTTTTTGGTTGTTTAGAAGTGTTAGATTGGTCAAAAACGCCGTCGAATGGCGTAAAAACAGTCGCAGGAAACATGCAGGAAATGACCCAGAATCCGGATCGGATCGGTGGAGGGGAGCGCGACCCGAACCGTTCCAGCATGGGCGTTACGATCCGTTTGAAGGAGTTGGTCACGACTTAAGTTAGGTGGCACGATCCGATAATGGAAGCACGATCCGAACCAACAAGTATTTCCGATCCGAACCAGAGGAGGGTGGGGAGCTCAAGAGTCGATGGGTACTAGGCGAGACGATCCGACCCGATCAGAAGACACGACCCGACCCGGATGAAGCAACCCGATCCGATCCGAAGTGATGACGCCGATCCGAATTAGGAAGAGGAGCCACGAGCTGGAGGACCACGACCCTATCCGATGCAAGAGGCGCGACCCGATCCGAATGCAGAGGCCGATCCGATCCGACGAAGAATGTGAAGGCTGATCCGATCCGATTCGATTGTGATGACCAATAACCCGAGATGCAAAGGTAGTCCAGATGGAAGTTAGAGCTCAGGATCCCGGAACCAGTTGGGAACCAACGAGTTCACTTCATGGTTGGACTTTGCTGCGGGACGTGTGCTAAGGAGTTGTCGACATTCATAACTTCGATTCACCACTAAAGGGAATGATGGGCTACTTATCAGTGCAGTAGGGTCATTACGACCTGAGGGGCAAGGTGATGGTAGCAAGACTACGTTATCAGTGCAGAAGGGTCATTATGACCTGAGGGGCAAGGTGATGCGTAGTAAGACTATGAGCCAGCGCAGATGGGGTGAATAACTCCATGGGGCAAGTGGACATAGTAAGGATTGGTAAGGCTATGAGCCAACGCAGATGGGGTGAATAACTCCATGGGGCAAGTGGACATAGCGAGGAATTTGTGGCTACGTTATCAGTGCAGTGGAGCCATTTATGACTTCATGGGGCAAAGTGATCGTAGCAAGGAATGTTGGGTGATCGAAGTGGTGAATATCGTATGCTTTACGCACCGAGTGAGAGATGTGAGGATGGATGCTATGCTTGATTGTTTGCCATTATTATGACATGCACACCTCCCCCACCTCCGTATCTTTACACTGTTTGATATGATACCTTAGAGTGTTGTACAGTATGTAGTGCTAACTCTTTGGTTGCAGGTCTAGGTTCAGGTATGTTTTAGTCTACCTGTTATTGTTCACTTTAGATGCTTATCGCTCATACCAGGCTTTATGTCTGACCCAGAGTTTTATGTCTCCTCTTATTACTCTGGGTGCTCACACGAGTAGACTAGAGACAGGTTAGCTGGTGATGTGCGAGTAGCTGATCCGAAGGCGGGTAGGAGGCTTCCACGTATTATACATATATATATACACATTCTCCCTGTGTCGTTGGTGGTCGCTACTGGGGCATTAGTAGTGTACCTCCTTTATCTTGTTTTGCTTTGAGACAGTTTGAAAGTTGTAATAAGCTGTATTCTGAATTTCCGCTGCTATGATGTTTAGTTCTGATTTTCAGCTTATGCATTGTCTCTCCTGTTTTATGTCAAGTATGTTATTATTATATTTTGTACTATGCGCTGTGAGACATTCTACAGGATCCTTGTCTGTTCATTTCCTTCTTCCTTTTCCTTCTGGCGACCCAATGGAGTTTAGAAAATTAGAAACTGACTGGAGATTAGTTAAGTTGAATGGTTTCCTGGGTATTGATCTGATGTTGGTTTCGGCCTTCGGGGTTAACACTTAGGGAATTGTTCTCTTACTAATTTATGGTTAGAAACTGATTGAATGTGAATTGGGTTTGTTGTGAACTGTGTTTTAGCGACATTCGTTCTTTAACCCGATTTACAGTGAAATGGGATTTGGAATTTATAAATATTTTGTTAAGATTTAAAGGGGATTTTTCCAAAGTAAAGTTTTCCAATTTAACATATTAAATTGGAATTGAATGGAATTCGATTTGGTAATAATCGAAGTAAGCTTCTGTAGAGGAAGACGGTTAATATATATGGAATTTAAAAGGCCTTGTCGTTATTTCATTTATATTATCGGTTGAATACGGAAGTTTATATCAACTATATATATCGATTTGTTTTCCATGAAAATTCCATTGTTAATGGAATGTGATTTTGGGTTGTCGTGGATGGTATCTTTAATAATACTGTTCTTAGACCCAATGGAGTTAAGAAAATCAGAAACTAACTGGAGATTAGTTAAGTTGAATGGTTTCCTGGGTATTGATCTGATGTTGGTTTCGGACTTTGGGGTTAATGCTTAGGGAATTGTTCACTTGCTAATTTACGGTTAAAGGCTGATGGAACGGAATGTGATTTTGGGTTTATCGTGAACCGTGTTTTAAATGACATTGGTTCTTTAGCCCAGTTAAAGGCATGCTATGATTTCCCAAGTTAAATAACCGTTAATATTGATTTCTGGGAAGATTAAAACCAAGTGGAGTTTTAATGCATCTTTAATTAGATTGAATTGATATCCAAAGGTGGATTAAAGAATAAATTTAAAGAATTTATCTTTGATAAAATTAATGGGAACCTTTCCCAAAGTATATGAATATTTGGATAAAGAAATATCCTGGATTAGATTGAGGCGTATATTGTGTTTTTATAGCACTGGTTTATTATATACGCGAGTTATTCAGAAAGACCGGGTTTATCCCATTCTGAATAACTGATTCAACGATGTGTCGAGGATAAAGACGGTGGTTGAAGACCGGAGGTCTACACATCGTTTGGATTATTACTGATGTCTTGATTGGGCTGTACACCCAAGGCGAGGTAATAAGTGGTGCTCGTTCAGACGTATTTGGAGATAGACGGATATGCGAGGGCCTCTCCCCGGTATTGGACATATGGGGGAGGAATAAGGTGCCTCCGGTTTCGTTCAGACCTAGAACGAACTTGTAAATGGATGTGTGTCTGACATCAGATTTCATTCTGTGTGATTGATAGACATCGGTTGCATAGCGTGAATTTCCTGTGTGGCATGCTAAGATGCAAATGATCAAGGCTTCTGTTGAAAAGCAGAGTCTTGTGGTTGATGATCAAAGCATGGCTTTAATATAGTGTAGCTTT
This sequence comes from Allium sativum, assembly GCA_030737875.1. NCBI lineage: Eukaryota > Viridiplantae > Streptophyta > Magnoliopsida > Asparagales > Amaryllidaceae > Allium > Allium sativum. The sequence continues at coordinate 462,219,675 of CM060920.1, forward strand.
GTGTTGCGTTAATTCGCGAGTCTCACACCCCGAGGTGGACCAGAAACGGGAGAGGACTTCAGGGAGGACATGCGTTTCTTTCTAGCTAGGAGTGGTGTCAGCGTTTTGCACGCCCTGGCATTTTACTTATTTGGACGGATAGGAGGAGCCTCAGTTATATCGGTCGATCCGGGGCCGATGGAGTCATTTGGCTCATTGACGCCCCATAGGGCGGGGAAACGCAGTATTCAGCCATTATAATCCACATCGAGTGGCCTGGCCCTGACGATCCAAGGTGCAGTTGCGGCTGTATCTTGAGGGGCGGGCTAGAGCGTCTCGAATTCGGTAAGGACGATCCCTTGCCTTGGTTCACAGATGGAAATCCAACTTCCAATACGTGACATTTGCGGTTTTGATTGTAGAGCCTAGTATTGGCAACATGATGTATGGTACCCATGCCGTCTAGGATTGATACATTTATATTTGAAGTTGTTTATACACTATGCACTTATAATAGTATCAAATGATTTGTTTTAACGTACCAAGCATGTTTGGCTATTATAAGGGAAAATCCTATCCACCGACTTGTGTTGCATTGTGTGATAGGACCTGGGTCTTATAATAGCTTCATTTTTCCAAAAAGCATTGCGTTGTTTTGATATATGCACTGATATTCTTGGGAGGAAACCCATTCCGTGTTATATGGCGTGGTCCCTTGATATATCTGATTTAAAGTAAAGTTTTAAATAACTGTTTTAGTTCTCACACCAGTCACACGACTGACCTGGAGTTTATTGTTTTAACCTAAACTCTAGGTGCCCCTATTTTCCGCACGGGCAGCTTGTAGTTTTGGTTTTGTAGATTTATATTCACAGGATCCCGATTTACAACTGGAATGATATTCGGAAAGCTCTGTATCTGTATATTCCTTTCGGTTGTGTTTTGTATTATTTTCCGCTGCATTGTAACTTGTAAATCTCTGATATTTAGTAAATGTATAATATTTATTCATACTCTGTATATTCTTGTATTCTGATGAAACTGTTGTAATAAGCAATGAAATGTTCTTTTGTTTGTGTTATGATTCATCTTGTCCTCACTACAATCCGTGATTTCCCGCAAGGGGGATTTCGGGTCGTAACAGCTTACTTTTCTCTCATATAGGTCACTGCAAACTTGTATGCAACATGTCAGAAATGGTGGTTTGCTTGTCCTCGGGATTGTCCTCGGTGTCAGATATGGTGGTTTGCTTGTCCTCGGGAATATCCTCGGTATTGTCCTCGGGATTAAGAGGTACCTTTTTATTGTTATATTCTCTTCTGCTTTTGCAAATAAGTTTCAGACTCGTACTTCGAGCTTTGGATTTCTCTGGCTTAAAGAAAGTAGTAGTGTCAACTGTATACGGTTTTCCATATATGTAGCTTTGAATAATAGGTGATGGAAATGTTCAATTGTTGACAAAAAAGGACCCAGTTCATTTCATTTCATTTTTATTCTTATCCCACTTTTTTGTGTTGAATTTTGCGATACTATATGGTAGAATTGAAGAGGATGGAAGTAGCATCATCTAGGAGAAGGAGGATCACGAATTGGAGCACAGATGGAAGTGATATGGCGGAGTTTGCTGTGGAGTTTGGGGCTAAGGAGGGAATCATACATCTGGATACTCTTTCAGACGTTTGATCTCAGTTAGGTTTGCAACCCGAAGTGCAAACCAGACGTTTGGAGAAGTATTCCAGACAACTGGGAAAAAAATGCAGACGTCTGGTTGGAGCCTAGACGTCTGATTTCAAGCATGTGCAGATCTGAGAGATTTAGTTTATGGTGTAGATTTAGTTTATGGTGCTATTTTTGTTTATGAAAATTATGTAAACTTGGTTTATTGGTAATGTCTTTTTGTATGAATATTGTGTTATATAATGTATATAAATGATTAACATTTATACGTTTATGCGATAGCTTTTATGTTTGATTCGAACATGTTATTGATATTAGTTGGTTGATATATATTTACATGATGGTGATATGTATTTACATGATGATGATGTCTTTCATTATATAATAGACGTCTGCGTTGAGTCTGGAACTATTTCCTGACATTAGCATCAGACGTTTGTTATATATTGAATCAGACGTCTGATTTTGCATAGACTTGTATATTTTCTTATGCAATATCTCATATGATTTCAAGGAGATTGTACATTAAGTCTAATACTCAATACATAGTATAACCTTTGTGATGTCTTTGAGTATGTCTCGTAATCTTGATCATGAGTTCTTCTTCTCCTTGAGTATATCCTGAATTATTATATGACACAATATATTCTTTCTATAATCGTATAGTTGTTGTCATTAAAATCCAAAATAGAGGATCTAACAGAGTCGAGGTGGATGAGAAGGCGGGGTTGACTATGGCGGTTGGCACGGTGGTGATAAGAGGGTGTGTATGGTTCTTGGCGGTCATGTGAAGTCATGAGTAACGAGAAGGGGATCGGTTCCTGGAGCACGTTGTGGGATGCTGGCGAGTGGTGTGGGACGATAGCCAGTCGAGGTGGCGTGGCATTGGGTGGAGGTTTGACGGAGCATAGGTGGTCTGGTGGGTGGTTCGCAGCGGTGAAAAGGAAGGTAGGAGGTGTAGTTTTGAAGTAAGTGGGGGAGATGATGAACAATGGCTAGAGAAAAGTAGAAATATGCCTAACCGTGATTATAAAGAGCCTAATCGGGTTTAACTCACGTAAGTTGTTATTTAGGCTAATATATATATGTATATTAATTTATCAACAGTATTACTGTAAATAATAGTATGTAGCATGGCTGGGAAGATTCACTACAAGAAAAACGATTTTTTGTAGCGCCCAAAAAACGCTACTGATCGTCGCTTTCCTATGAATTAGAAAAGCGCGAATTTTAAATTAAATACTGCAAGCGTACAGGTGTGTAGCATACAGGTCGAACACAGGGAGGAGTAATTAAAAATTATTATTTATTTATTCTTGGGCGAGTTAGACGAAGCCTGGAGATTTTGTTGAAATAAAAACAAATTGAAATTGTGAACGCAGGATTATCGTTGAATCTAATCAACGATTAATCACTAAAGAAAGTAAATTGCAAAACAAGAACAATAATGCAGAAAATAAAAGTGCAGAAAAAGAAGAACAACAAAAGTAAATTAGGAATGTCGTTGAAACTAATCAAACGACTAATCACTAATAAGCAATAGAAATAACAATAACAATTTCTGTTTACCAAAACTAATTGAGTAGAACACAAATTGTTATGACCGTAAAGCAAATAAACTAAACGAAGAAGAGCTTTATTAAAACTAAAAGAGAGTACAACAGAATGGATCCTCTTACAATGATTACAACGTATATTTATAGATGAGATAGGAAAAATCCTAATTAAGTCTATGAATAAATGGGTCTCTTTTCCCAAGAAGTAATATCATATCTCTTGCCTTCCTTGACTAGGCTTGTTTGGAAATAATTCTTTTAAGAATATCTGATGCATATCTTGGTGAATATCTTCCAAATCCTCCGTATAGCTAGTTGATTGGTAATTAGATTGCATGCGATTAATTATTCCCAACAAGGATACTTCATCAAACTCCAAAGGCAACAAAGGATGAAATCTTTGATCTTTTCTTGGCAATAAATCAATCAAAAATTCTTCTAATTGGAAACTAAAAAATGAATGTTCTGAATTGATTTCCATGACTACTCCTGAAATGTCTATTAGTGAATATCATACATACACATGAATATGTATATATATAATATAACACTAATTAATATATTCTTCATAGCAAAAGGGGCAGTGTGAACGCGTTCCGTTCTTTGGCAAAAAGTGAGCTCGACGGGGATCGAACTCAGGTCTCTCAGTACAAATTTCTATGCAATTACCAGTGAGCTACAACGTCTTTTGTAATTGAGATGGCTTTAATACGGGGAAGTAGCTTTTTATCTGTAGTTGGCCTTTAATTTGAAACGAAGGAGGCATTTCTTGACATCCTGTAAAAACACACAAAAGTACCCAAAGCATCATTTATTTATTTACAAAAGATAAAATATAAGAGCATAAAATAAACACATTTCTATGTTAATCAAATACCCCCACACTTATCTTTTACTCGTCCCCGAGTAAAAAGAAAATGAAAAACTAACTAGATAGGTCGCACTTTCGTAGGAAACACGATTGCATTGAGCGTATGCAACAAGCCGTTAAACCTCTAGGTGTCCCTAGTAGGACGAGTGGTGTCTCGTGAGGGTTTTCAGCGGATACTACCCACAAAATCCAAATGCAGTATGCTATGATTCTAATGAAACTACATGAATGCAATGGACATATGCAAAATAAAAACGAAAAATGAAAACACGACTTATTTCGGGAAAGTGGTACAACAAATTAAGTTAATAATTTCTAATCAGTTGATTTTATTTTAGATACCTCAACTTGTCACAAATTTTCAATATAAATCAAGTTTTCAAATGTTAAATTCCAGTTTGGCCAGCTGGTTCAGTCGATAACATAGTGCAGCCATGAAATAAATTCTTAATTTGCTTGGCACAGTTTGCAAAGTGGTATTCTAATTTTCTCATGTATGGCTAGTCAAATCAATAAGGTCAAGAAGTGTTTGGGCATCATCGCTTATTCTTTATTCTATAAAATTTTAAAATTTATGATTAAGTACATACACCTAACTTAGAAGACCAAGGTTTACCACCCATGCACTGCCTCACGGACTAACGGAGAGTGGGTAAAGAGCTTGGCGGATTGTGCAGGCCGACTTTGACTTTGTCAACAATGTGTCGGTAATCCTTAGGTGTCCAATCTCATAAAATGAGACCAAGATATTCCAACGTTGACTTTGTCAACAACGTGTCGGATAGAGCTTGGCGGGTTTGCACAACAACGCTCGATATACAAGCAATGTTGGATACCCTTGGATTACTATTATTATTATTGAATTTATAAGCACAAAAAGAGAGTTACGCGAATTCAACTTAACACAACTTAGTTTTAAAGGTTTGACAAGCCATTATAAGTATTTTAAGTCCTCCACTTATTTAAACAAAGTCTACAATATAGAATAGATTTCATGGCCATCACCTAAGAATCTCCCTATGTACCGGTTACACTATTATCCCTCAAAATTAAACTTTTCATTATATTTCTTATTCGATCTAAGTTGAGAGAAAAAAATACTATCAACTGGCTAAAAATTGTAAACTTATTTTGTTGTATCAATTGAAAATGAGTCGTATTTTCCAAAAAAAATATTATGGTATGTTACTACGATATAAAATGTATGATGGTCCTACATGAAAAGAAAGAAAGAAAAATCAAAAGAATGCAATGCAGACTCCCCCCACACTAGAACTAAACAGTGTCCACACTGTCTAAGGTATGCAGACACAAATGGCAGAAAAACAAAAATAAGAAAAAAAAATGAAAAATAAAAATAAAAGAGAAAGAACATGTACCACCTGATTTCACGGTGGATGATCAGGCTCATGAAGATCGATAAGGTCATCTTCGTCATATTGCTCGAATTCTAAAAATGGTTTCAGTTGTTGACCATTTACTTTGAAGACTTTTCCATCCCTAGGGTTTTCAATTTCCACTGCTCCATGAGGATATGCTGTTTTCACAACATAAGGTCCAGTCCATCGAGATCTGAGTTTTCCTGGAAACAAGTGAAGTCTAGAGTCGTATAACAGAACTTTTTAACCTACGTTGAATTCCTTACGAAGTATGTTTTTGTCATGTTGGACTTTGGTTCTTTCTTTGTAGATTTTCGCATTTTCATACGCCTCATTTCTTAATTCCTCTAATTCAGAAATTTGTAACTTCCTATGTGAGCCGGCTTTTTCTAAATCAAAATTCAAAAATTTTATGGCCCACAGAGCACGATGCTCTAATTCAAGAGGTAAGTGACAGGCCTTTCCAAAGACTAATCGATATGGTGACATCCCTAGATTAGTTTTATAAGCAGTGCAAAAAGCCTAAAGTGCATCAATCAGTTTTAAGGACCAATCTTTTCTATTGGAGTTCACGGTTTTCTCAAGAATTTGTTTGATTTGTCTATTGGAAACTTCTACTTGTCCACTAGTTTGTGGATGGTAAGGGGTTGACAGCTTGTGTGTGATTGAGTATTTCTTGAGCAAGGACTCAAAAGCACGATTACAGAAGTGAGTGCCATTATCGCTAATGATAGCTCGAGGTGTGCCAAAGCGTGAAAAGATGTTTTCTTTGAGGAATTTGACAATAACCTTGTTGTCGTTGGTTTTGGTCGGAATGGCTTCAACCCATTTTGAGACATAATCTACCACAAGCAAGATGTAAAGATTCCCAAATGAATTAGGGAATGGTCCAATGAAATCGATGCCCCAAACATCGAATAACTCAATCACTAAAATGGGGTTGAGAGGCATCATGTTTCGCTTAGTGATTCGACCCGTTCTTTGACATCGATCGCATTTAGAGCAAAATTCGAACGCGTCACGGAAGAGTGTGGGCCAATAAAAACCGCTTTGTAGTACTTTTGCAGCAGTTTTTCTTGCTCCAAAATGACCGCCACAAGCATGGTCATGTGAAAAGGAGAGAATACTTTGGTGTTCATGATCGGGCACACACCTTCGAATGATTTGGTCTGGACAGTATTTGAAAAGATATGGGTCATCCCAATAGAAGTTTCGAATTTTCGAGAGAAATTTTTGTTTATCTTGTTTCGACCATTCAGCGGGCATTTGTTGTGTGACAAGATAATTCACAATGTCAGCGTACCAAGGGGTGTTAGAGATGGAAAGAATTTGTTCGTCAGGAAAATAATCATCGATTTGGGTATCATCAACATTTTCGTGCACCATTCGAGAGAGATGATCAGCTACAACATTTTCAGAACCCTTTTTATCTCGTATTTCTATATCGAATTCTTGAAGAAGAAGAAGGATCCAACGAATCAAGCGGGCCTTGGCATCCTTTTTAGAAAGCAAATATCGTAGGGTAGCATGATCAGTGTAAACTATGACTTTGGATCCTATGAGATATGGTCTGAATTTCTCAAGAGCGAAGACAACTGCCAAAAATTCCTTTTCAGTAGTTGAGTAATTCAATTGGGCCTCGTTTAAGGTTTTGCTAGCGTAATAAATGACTCGAGGGAGTTTATCGATACGCTGACCTAAGATGGCTCCAATTGCAAAGTCAGAAGCGTCGCACATAAGTTCGAAGGGCTGAGTCCAATCAGGAGGTTGAATGATGGGAGTTGTGATCAAGATTGACTTAAGAGTTTCAAAAGATGTTTTGCAGTCATTGGAGAATTCGGACTTAACGTCTTTGGCAAGTAAATTTGAGAGAGGTTTTGAAATTTTCGAGAAGTCCTTAATGAATCTTCTATAGAATCCTGCGTGGCCAAGAAATGAACGAACATCTTTAACAGACTTAGGAGGAGGCAGATTAGCAATCAAATCGATTTTAGATTTATCGACTTCAAGGCCATCTTTGGAGACGACATGACCTAGAACTATCCCCCTTTTTACCATGAAGTGGCATTTTTCCCAATTAAGCACGAGTGATTTTTCCTTACAACGGTTTAGGACGAGTTCTAAATGAGTGAGGCATTGGGAAAAAGATGATCCATAGATTGAAAAATCATCCATGAATATTTCCAAAAATTCGTCCACTATATCAGAGAAGATACTCATCATACACCTTTGGAAAGTCGCGGGGGCATTACAAAGACCAAAAGGCATGCGACGATAAGCAAAGGTTCCAAAGGGACAAGTAAAGGTGGTCTTGTGTTGATCCTCTAAAGCAACAGGGATTTGGTTATAGCCAGAGTATCCATCGAGAAAACAATAGTACTCATGACCCGCTAAGTGTTCGAGCATTTGGTCAATAAAAGGTAAGGGAAAATGGTCTTTTCGTGTGGCTGCATTGAGCTTTCGATAGTCGATACACACACGCCATTTTGTTTTGATTTTTGTTGGGACAAGCTCATTACTTTCATTTTTGATCACTGTGACTCCCGATTTCTTTGGTACGACTTGTACCGGACTCACCCAGGTACTATCAGAGATGGGATAGATGATGTTATTGTCTAGACATTTGATTATCTCCTCCTTGACCACTTCTCTCATGTTTGGGTTTAATCGCCTTTGAGCCTCACGGATGGGTTTAGCCTCATCAACTAAGTGTATGCGATATTCCACAATTGATGGGCTAATTCCTTTTATATCGCTCAGTTCCCATCCCAAGGCGTCTTTATTTTCCCGCAAAATTTCTAAGAGATTTTCTTCTTGGTCCTCGGTAAGATCAGAGGCCAAGATTACGGGAAGAGTTTCTGAGGAGTCTAAGTATGCGTACTTAAGGTCTTGTGGCAAGGGTTTGAGATCTAACTTAGGATGTTCTTGAGTGTTAACATTGGTTAACATTCCTTGGTCAGAGTCAGAAGACGAAGGATTTGAGTCAAGAAATTCATTCAGTTCAGAAATGTATTCCAGTTCGTCGAAATCGGAATCGAAATGTTCCAGACACATTTTCAAGGCTTCAGAAGTGTCATTAGAGGTTTCGTCCACTATGGTTTGAATCATGTCGATTTCATCGGTCTCAAAATCCCTAGGTTGTTTGTTGAGATTAAAGATGTTTAGCTCAATGGTTAGGTGCCCGAAGGAAAGTCGAAGTTGACCGTTCCTACAATTTATGACAGCATTTGAGGTTGCTAAGAAGGGCCATCCTAAAATCAACGGTATTTGAACCTTGGGATTTGAGACAGGCTCTGTGTCTAAAACTATGAAATCGACAGGGAAGTAAAACTGTTCGATCTGTATCAAGACGTCTTCGATAATTCCCAATGGCTTTTTGACAGATCAATCTGCTAACTGAAGAGTGATGTTTGTTGGTTTAATTTCCCCTAACCCAAGTTGACAATAAACAGTATAAGAAAGAAGATTGACACTGGCACCAAGGTCGAGTAGGGCACGAGAGATATGGGTGTTTCCTATTTTGCAATCAATCGTAGGGCAGCCAGGGTCTTTGTACTTGACTGGGGTAAGATTCGAAAGAGCAGAGCTTGTATTCGCAGTTAGAAAGGCGGTTTTTGGAACATTAGTTGCACGTTTTTGTGTGCACAATTCCTTAAGACATTTAGCATATTGAGGAATTTGTTCAATGGTGTCTAAAAGAGGAATGTTCACACAGACTTGTTTGAAAATTTCCAAGATGTTATCGAAATTTGCCGCTTTCTTCTTATTATTGAGTCTATGGGGAAATGGAGCTATTGGTTTTTCGACTCTGTGATGAGTTTCATCATTCGAGGAAGAAGGTTTATCCAAGGAAATAGAAGGTGGTAAGGTCGTAGAAGATGGAATGTTGGTGTTGCCAACATTAATTTTCGAAGGTGGGTCGGGTTTGCCGACACTGGAAGAAGAATTGTTGGGATTGCCAACATTTAAGGAAACTTGAGGTTTAGAGGAATTGGTATTCGAAGCCAATGGGTGATTATCAAGATTTGGCATTGGGGTTGAGTTAGAAAGTTCGTCAGGGTCGCCCACGTTATTATCAATCCTCTTTCTAGATCGAAGGGTTGTAACAGCATTGACTGGATTATGGTTTTCGTCCTCACAAGAATTTACAGCATGAGAGTTATATTTTGGACTCACCTCAGGTTGACTCGGCAACTTTCCTTTCTCGTTATTTTTCGCTAGTTCCTTTATCATATTCATCATTTGTTCCATTTGTTTTTCTAAACGCACAATTTCTGGTGACGATTGAGAAGATTGAGAGGATTGGTTTGATGGTTGAAAATTGGGGTGCCTGTAAGGTTGTTTGGATTGATATGCTATTTGAGAGGTTTGAGAAATTGGAGGTGGAGCTTGATAATTTGGGTTGGGAATAAAGGGTTGCACGTGAGATGGGTTAGCCGAATTATTGGGGTTTGACCAAGAAAATTTTGGGTGGTTCCTCCAACCAGGATTGTATGTGGATGAGTAAGGATTATTTTGAGCTATAGCATTGGCTTGGTCCTAAGAGTAATAGTGGGGTAGCCCTTCTCCGGCTTGAGGAGTTTGATTTTCTAAAGGAATTTGATTTGGGTCCACGACATGCACACCTCTAGTAGAAGTACGAATGGGAACACGAATTGATTCCCATTGCATGTCCTTTTCAGAATAATCTTCTAAGAACCGCCAAGCTTCATCGGCCGTCTTAGACATAAAATCTCCTCCACACATTGATTCTAGTTGAGTTCTAGTCTGATAGTTTAGCCCTTCATATGCAATTTGACATAAGTGATCTTTTAGAATTCCATGATGAGGGCAACTATATAATAGCTGGTTGAATTTCTCAAAGTATTTTGAAAAAGTTTCCCCCTCATTTTGACAAAATTGATTTATCTCGGTTCGGATTTTTAGAGTTTTATGAAAAGGAAAAAACTTTTTCAAGAATGCAGTGACAAATTCATCCCAACTTCTTATGGAATGTCTTGGAAGAGAATTTAGCCATCTTTTAGCGCTTTCAAGTAGTGCAAATGGGATTAGCCTTAGTTTGATCGATTCGTTAGATAGTTGTTGCATTTTTGTTGTGGAAGCATATAATTCAAATTCACTCAGAAATTCATAAGCATTTTCAGATCCAGTAAACTTTGGTACCCCTTGAATAAAAGAATGTTTTAGCTCGAAATTGTTTCCTTCAGCTGGTGGGAACACGATGACAGAGGGTTGAACGATCCTAGTTGGATAACATCGATCACGAAGAGACAAGGGTCTATCCATTTGGATATTGGGATTTTGAAAATTTTGATTTATTTGATTTTGATCCCCAAAGTTTGGAAAGTTGTGATTCACTCGATTTTGATCCAATTCGGTTGGAAAATTTTGGTTGATTCGAGAACCCCTAGGAGAATTTTGTTGGCTAACACTTTTTTCACTCATTGTTGTTAAATGCAAGCACAGAAATTAGCTACAATGAAATTTTCTGTCCTTAAAGGCTCCTAACCCAAAATTATAAGGTGACACGTTTGATTACTTAGATCAAAAGATTTCTCAGCCAGTTAACGGACAGGGGTTATCGGTGCACCAGGAATCACCCTAGCAATGCAGCCGAAGGTTTAAGTACCTTCAGAGTAACAACCAATATAATATTTACGAATCACCGTAATATTTATAAACGGTTATTTCTCTGCCGTAGTCTAGACACCGAGATATAATTCGTTCCAAATGAATCAACTATCACAATACAATTAAGCCCGAGATGAGTCGTGACTCCCTTAAGTCCAACGTCTAACCGTTATTATTAGTCAGATTCTACGATGAAATGCAATTTGTGGGCTAAGGAAAGGGTGATGAAATCCCTCCTCTTCTCTTATTCTTCCCCGGCAATGGCGCCAAAAACTTGATTGTCGCTTTCCTATGAATTAGAAAAGCGCGAATTTTAAATTAAATACTGCAAGCGTACAGGTGTGTAGCATACAGGTCGAACACAGGGAGGTGTAATTAAACATTATTATTTATTTATTTATTCTTGGGCGAGTTAGACGAAGCCTGGAGATTTTGTTGAAATAAAAACAAATTGAAATTGTGAACGCAGGATTATCGTTGAATCTAATCAACGATTAATCACTAAAGAAAGTAAATTGCAAAACAAGAACAATAATGCAGAAAATAAAAGTGCAGAAAAAGAAGAACAACAAAAGTAAATTAGGATTGTCGTTGAAACTAATCAAACGACTAATCACTAATAAGCAATAGAAATAACAATAACAATTTCTGTCTACCAAAACTAATTGAGTAGAACACAAATTGTTATGACCGTAAAGCAAATAAACTAAACGAAGAAGAGCTTTATTAAAACTAAAAGAGAGTACAGCAGAATGGATCCTCTTACAATGGTTACAACGTATATTTATAGATGAGATAGGAAAAATCCTAATTAAGTCTATGAATAAATGGGTCTCTTTTCCCAAGAAGTAATATCATATCTCTTGCCTTCCTTGACTAGGCTTGTTTGGAAATAATTCTTTTAAGAATATCTGATGCATATCTTGGTGAATATCTTCCAAATCCTCCGTATAGCTAGTTGATTGGTAATTAGATTGCATGCGATTAATTATTCCCAACAAGGATACTTCATCAAACTCCAAAGGCAACAAAGGATGAAATCTTTGATCTTTTCTTGGCAATAAATCAATCAGAAATTCTTCTAATTGGAAACTGAAAAATGAATGTTCTGAATTGATTTCCATGACTACTCCTGAAATGTCTATTAGTGAATATCATACATACACATGAATATGTATATATATAATATAACACTAATTAATATATTCTTCATAGCAAAAGGGGCAGTGTGAACGCGTTCCGTTCTTTGGCAAAAAGTGAGCTCGACGGGGATCGAACTCAGGTCTCTCAGTACAAATTTCTATGCAATTACCAGTGAGCTACAACGTCTTTTGTAATTGAGATGGCTTTAATACGGGGAAGTAGCTTTTTATCTGTAGTTGGCCTTCAATTTGAAACGAAGGAGGCATTTCTTGACATCCTGTAAAAACACACAAAAGTACCCAAAGCATCATTTATTTATTTACAAAAGATAAAATATAAGAGCATAAAATAAACACATTTCTATGTTAATCAGCTACCAACCATTTTTGGTGGCGTTTCGATAATCGTTACGAGAAAACATGCCACTAAAAGTCGTTGCAAATCAGTTGCACATTTTTTAACGCCACTGTAATTTCTTTTTTTGTAACGTTTATTAAACGCCACCAAAAAAATATCCGTAGCATTTTTTAAATGCTTTTATTGCTACTAATAAAATTTCCAATTGTACCCCTGGTTTTCGGTTGCGTTTATTCAACGCCATTAAATGTATTTTTGTAGCGTTTTTAAAACGCTACTAAAAATTATTAATTAATTTGCTTTTTTTCCCTACAATTATTTCCTGCTAATAGTCAATTTTGTTTCTACAATATCAAACAATAATCATTCACATACTCATCATGTTCAAACAATCAGAAAAACAATTAACCATATAATCAAGTATAATATGCATAACCACTTCAGTACAATAGTTTTATGTACCAATGACCAAACTTACATATAATAACCACTCTGATATACAAATTTACACAATTTATACAAAGAAAATGTTATACCCGTAATTTGCACATCTAGTGCAATAACCACTTTGCTCTTTGAAGTGATGCAACATATAGTCAGACAGCTTGCAAATGTATAACAGTACAATTTCAAAGTATGGTCTGTGCAAAAAGGGACAGCGAAAATAAACATAGGCCAAATGAATATGATCAACTAGAATAAAGGTGAACTCAAGTGTACAAGTTATGGACTAGCACAACAGTATAGTGCAAATGCAAATAAGTTAGTAAACAAAATGGAGCAATGAACAATAAGCATGGAAGATCAAGGTAAGAAAATGCAGCATGCTAGGAACCGCATTACAAGGCCAACGAATGATCAATGCTGCCAAGTATAGCATGGCCAACAGATTACGAGTCATTGCAAAACATGACTGCACGTACCGGGTAATGCAAGTGCAAACAAAAGTAGCAGAAATCATTTGGCTAGAGTTTAAAACTATAAAAATGTAAAGGATAACAAACCAGGAAAATTTTGCAAGCAGCAGAAATACTTAATTTTGTTTCCTTCAGATTCGATGTTGTGATTCGTACATCGATCTTCGAACCAATGTGTAGCTTTGGCAGCAACTGAACACAAGTGACAATACAAAATACTAATCTTAGCTAAAGCCAACTTCTATGTGTTTCTTTCGTGTAAATAGTAGTAGTATAAATTAACCTGGATCGATAATGCTAAGGCAACAGACCCAAAAGTATTCCTACAGGCAGTTCCTAGATCAACATTATCTAACACAAGGACATATTAAATGACCTATTAGTCAAACTGTATACAAAAAAATGAGCATCAGATTACGCATAGGCTACCAAATGTTTATGTGATAACTTACTTCCATTGAAATGGTGAACTCAGCCGTGTTTCCTCATATCCACAAATCGTTAAAGTACAGCATCACTCAACCATGTTTCTTGATCAATTTCAGCATGTCATTTGTACACGGGACACGTAAATAGCCATGTTATTTCTCTCAATGATCAACGATCTTAGCTGAAACATATGCGTACACACACACATATACGCACGCGCACACACACACACACACATGCATGTATGTATATGTATATGTATATGGGATTTGAATTACCCTAAATGTACCTAAGGTTTACCTATTTTCCCACCTCCTATTATTTACATTGATGGCCTAACAAGCACATGAAATCATGCTCTCGCAGATATTCTTGGCTTTACTAATCTGCATAATATATCAGAACGCAAACCAGTTTAAAAGCAGTAACTTAGGATTAGTTTTAGGATAAAAAGTGCTAACATGCAACAATAAGAAATCATACCAAATCAACTTGTCTCGTAGAAAATCCAAGAGCACTATAAGCAATCAAAATTTGTTACGACATATAACAATGGAAAATTAACAAATAGAAGAAGTTTTCATAAGTAATAAGCATGCCTGTAGAGTTCCCAACAATGCCACAAACTTGAAGAGCCTTTTGAACTATAGGCATATTCAGATAAGCAGAAACATAATTGTCCAAACAAATGTAAGGCCGGATCTCAAACTCCCCGTGTACGGTATCATTTCTTCTATAACACCAATTCAGGTTGACCGGATCTCTGTTCAGTTTCCCACATCAATTCAGGTTCCTCTAGCCTCAACAATATTAATAATCGGGATTGCAAATACAGTTCAGGTTCAACTTGATCGTTGATGGCCTAACATGGAAATTTGCAATCTCGATTATTAATATTGATGTGGGAAGAGCTTAAAACTAATTATATTCATCCCTACGTAACATAATGCTTCTCCAGAGCATACATGGAAATTTTGTATGAAATGTATCAGAATGTTACATAATCCTTGTACCATCACATAATCCTTGAGTGATCCTATGCACAGAAAATAAGTATATTAACCAATGTAACATTCATTAGCCAAAACAAACTTTTGAAGATCCTGACACTATTAAGTAGTATTGACAGAAAGTAAATTCCAGAACCATGACAACGGGATGTTCAGTAATTTTAAGATACTGCGACCAAATTCCATGAAGATGGAACATTCACGTTTTATTAAGTCCTAAATCATGAGTTTTATGCATACACCTAAAGATAAAAGATGTATTGAACAAGCATTCTATGGGCTGGTTGAGGAAACGCTGCGAAATGATAAAGTTGATCATATGGACAAATATTTTTACTGCTTACTGTTTAATAATTTGGTCTGGTTAACAAACCAACTAAACTCGACTTATCTTGGAGTTACTAAATTGATCCATTGAAACTTATTGATTTTCTAAAATTGATTTACTGAATTTTGAAGCTCTTTAATGATTGAAAAAATTATTTTAAATTTTTCATCATTTCGGAGTGTTTCCTCAACCAGACAACAGAAAGCTAGATCAATACCTCTCTTACCTCCAAGTATACGCTTAGAACTCGTGATTTGTGTCTTAATAACACGAGAATGTTCCACTATCATGGAAATAAGTCGTAGTATCTTAAAAATACTAAACGCCTGCTGGCATGGATCTGAAATATACCTCCTGACAGCACTACTATACACTAACAATGAACTTTGATAGGAGATCCTACCATGTTAGTGTTTCGTTACAAATTAATTGTCAATTCATTGATAGGAGATCAGTACCTCTCTTACCTCCAAGATAAACTTAATGTACATAGTCACTTAATGTAACACCCGAATTTTTAATGACATTAAAGAGGATAAATTAAAGAATAATTAAGTTATTATCCAGAATTAAGGGAAATGGATTACGTCATTGCGTCCGTCTTGAAATTCTGGTCAAGATAGACACCTCGTTTACGTAAAACGGATAACGTATGAAGAAGTTATGGATGATAAAAGCTTGAAAATCAAACCAGGTATAACTGGCGCACTTCACAAATGCGCCAAGGCAATTTTACACTGTCGCACCTGTAAAGTGCGCCTAGAACATTTTTTGGGTATTCGGGCTTTTTTTTAGTGAGTGGCGACCCATGACCCAATTCCTTTAGGGCTGAGGTGGCATCCGAATTCTGTAACCTAGTAGCTATAAATATACCTCAATTCCTTTGTTTTCTTCACAAAGAAACAATGGCGGCCAGACTCTGCCGGTGTGTGAATTAAACGAGATCCCTTATCTTCTACTATCAACTAAAGCAAATCAAATTCTGAGATTCAAGCATAGATTCAACACCAACTTCCTTTCTATCATCTTAGCAATCCAATCACTAAGTTTCTAGTTATTTTTAGGTTTAAATGAATAGAAATAAACAATGAAAGACTGTGATTTGGATACGTTGTAAACCTTGAATCTATGCTATTATCATATCTTACGCTACGTCATGATAGATCTATTTCTCTAGATCCATTTCATTTGTGATTATTCTACTATGTTATTATTGTGGATCTTGGTTTGTAACTATGTTGTGATTAATATAAATCTATTAATCTGGACAGTTATATCATTGGATAAATCTAATCATTTATGTAAATCATGAACATACGTCACCTTGAATTGGTTAGGAACGGATTTAAATCTTTATCTTAATTGTAACTTTTATGACATGATATGATGTGGATTTGTGTAGATCTATTTCTAAACCGGTAGATCTAATTTATATGGACATTGAAACTGTTAGTCAGATCTAGATTATCACTTTGTGTTTTCACGTTAGATCTATTTTAACCTCTAGATCTGAATTATGTAATCTAATTTATCACCTTGTGTTATCATGTTAGATCTAAATCGATTGGACATCTAAATTACTAATTTAGATCTTACTATGCTTATTGTGATATCATAGTTATGTTAGAATCAATTGACTGTCAACCATTCATCAGTTTTATGTCCACCTTGTTATGATGATAATTTTATGTTCGTGCTAGTATGTATGTTCACATTGTCATGCTAAGTTTATGTTTATGCCAAGATGATCACTTTTGTTACATTCCTATTGTTTTCCCTTTTATCATTTATGACTAGGCTATTATCTAGCCTAGGCATGCCGCCAATTTTGTGAGAGCGCTAGTTAAGGAACGGGGGGAAAAGGGTTATTATTGGCATAATTTGAATATGAATATTTTTGGACATATAATTCAAATTATTAGGTAAAATGGGTATTAATACCTATAAAAGGAAAGGATTAATTAATTAATTAATTAAAAATGGAATGTCTAGTAATTGCAACTAGGAATTGTAATTGTACTTATGACACGAGGTTAGGTTGCATTAGTGGTGGAAGTCTGCCCGGACCCGACCCGCATATCCAACAGCCACTAATGTTGAACTTAATGTGGGAGGTCTAAGTACGTAAATACGAATCGGGCTATGACACGAGATTAGGCCCAACTGTGGAATAAGTCTGCCCGGACCCGACCGGTATATCCAGCATCCACATGTTGTAGGCCTAATGTGGGAAGTCTGGCCCATTATGAAACCATAAATGGACATGGTAAAGAATTGGACTACTTAAACTAAGTTAATCCATAGGGATTGTATGAACTTAAATTTAAGTTGGGGGTTAAGTAAACAGGGTTGAACAAAAGGGGTGGGTTAAGTAAACCTGAAGAGCGGGTGGGTAATATTCACACATAGGCCCACAAACTTAACCCGTTAAGGTTACGTAATTAAAGAAACCTAGTGGTATACATAACCGGAGGAAATAATAAAGTTATGTAATTAAAGACACCCTTTAGGGTAAGCATAATTGGTAGAAATAAATAAGGCTATGTAATTAAAGACACATAGTGGTATACATAGTCAGTGAAAACCTAGTGGGGGGATACAAGACAAAGGGGACAGCTTGTATCATATCGTGTAGAACCCATTTCAATCAGTAACCTGGAGTAGGTATCAAACAATGTACTCCTTACTAGGTGGAGAAGGGGCACGCTTACTGACTGGTCGTAAGAGATCCAAACGTCGAGGATGGTGTGGGCGGCGCAAACCGACCAAGCCATGTGTGTGCATGAGCCGGGCAGAGGGGGATAAGACGACCGTGACACCTGTAGATACGGTTGTGCACATTATCACGATGAGGGGTTGCCACTTTAGGAAGTGATACCTCCTACTATGGGGCCAGCATAAGGTATCTACGAGGGTTAGGTAGTCGATCGATCAGGGTAGTAGTTAGGATACATTTGGACGTATACCTAAGTCTACCATCGTATAGTTGAAGGGATCATCTCTTTTTGGATATACTAGTAACAGTGCCGAGTAATCATTAGAAGCATATACACCTTATCATGTCTACCTTGCCACACCTTCCATTTATGTAGTGATCTCTCTTATCCACTTTATATGCTTATCATGTTACTTTCATTTATTTTTTGGCTAAAAGTAACTAGACTTGCCAGACTTTACGTCTGACCCTTTTTGTTTCTCCTTCTTTCTTCCGTCCCCCCCCCCCCCCTCCCCCAGGTTTTCAGGGAGGAAACACTCCGGCTTGACCATGATTCTGCTTATTTTGTTGGAGCTACTGATATGTATGGCTCAAGCTCCTATCCTTGGTGCTATGGCTATATTTTGTTCTTGGGGAATTTTATTTCTTTTATGTACTCTGATATTTTCAGAAGTAAAAGACAGTGGATTTTATGTTGTAATTGGCTTTTATATTTCAGACAAATGATGTTTTGTACCACAGTATCTTATGATTAATAAAGTTGTTTTATTCCGCTACAAAATTTTATATCTATCTTGTAATATTTTATGTCTGTTTACCTAAAACGCTTCACGAAACTTAATGCATTCCCTTAGTGAGTGACATTAACGGACGTGGGGTGTCACACTTGGTATCAGAGCTGAAGGTTACCAGATTAGATAAAAGTTTTTGAAAATTATTTTCAAAATGATTTTTAAAAGAAAATATTTTCAAAAAGAAAAGTTTGTTTTGAAAAACATTCACGAAAAGGCCATATGTTATACCCTTCGATCCTTTATCTAAATCTCTTCCTTTTTCTTTTCAGCATGTCTGGGGAACAAAACATTCCTAATACCCCAGAGGGCGTCACAATACCAGGATGTTTTCGTAGGTATTTGGAGGCCACGGCGCCTGCCGAAGGCCAAGGAAATGTTCCTCTCCTAGCTGCACCAGTCATTCCTCCTCCCCCTCCAAGAGCAGATAACTTCGCCAAGATCTGCAAGGACTTCCGTGCTATGGGAGGGATGCCATTCCATGGGAATGAGACATTCGTTGAAGCTCGGAATTGGCTCAAGGAGATCGAGGGGTTCGTAATCTTTAAAGTAGAGGATAGAAGGAAGATTCAGTTGGCTGCTTGGCTATTGAAGGACGAAGCCTCATTTTGGTGGGAAGTCACCCAAGCTGGACGTCCGGTGGAAACTTGCGAAGATTTTAGATAAAGATTTGAAATGAAATTTCTTTCCCAAGCCAAGAAAATCATGCAGATGGAGATGTCTTAACACTCAAACAAGGAAACTTGACGGTGAAAGAATATGTGAACAAATTCAACCAGCTAGCAAGGTTCGGGTTAGAGTTGGTGGACACACCGCACAAAAAGGCTTTGCAATTTGCTAAAGGGCTGAATGAACCCCTTCATGGGTTAGCCATGTCCCATATTCCAATGGGGGCACTTTTGAAAAGCTTGTCGCTATGGCCCTGATGCATGAGGAGGACAAGGGAGAAAAGAGGGAGGTAAAGGCTGAGGGGACATCGCAAAATAGGAAGGTGTGGCCCAAGAAGGGGCGGCAGTAACAGCAACAACAGCAGAAGAAAGGAGGGAAGGATGATAAAGGCAAGGATAAGATAAAATGTCACCACTGCGGGAAGGAAGGTCATCTAGTTAAAGACTGTAAACGAAGGAAGAACTCTTGCTACCACTGTGGAGAGGCCGGACACTTTGCTAAAGAGTGCCCGAAGAAATGGGGATCACAGGGACAAGGTCAAAGGGTAGGAAATGTTGGAGGGCAGGTGGATGCTCTCGCGACTAGTGCTCCTGATAGAGGTAGAAAAATTTATGTGGAGGATTTAATTTCTCTTTCAAACCATCCTATTAGAACACTTTTTGATTCTGGTGCTTCATATCATTTATATCAAGTTCTGTATTTGAATCTCTGCACTTAATTACTAGTATGGTAGTGGATCCCGTAGTTGTTTCAAACCCTATTGGTGGTTCTGCTCATTTATCTATGATTTGTCGGGGTTTGAAAATATCTGTGTTAGGCGTCGAGTTTGAATGCGACGCGTATGTGCTCGGGTTTATGGGCTATGGATTAATTCTAGGAATGGATTGGCTTACCACGTATGGTGCCATTCTGGATTGTGAAAAGAGGGTTGTTAGGCTTCTGACTTGTCATGGGAGAACCGTCGAGATTTCGTGTGACCCACAAGGATCGGTTATGCTTAGTTTCCTAGAGTCTCTTGATGCATATATCGACGATTTGCAGTCTGTTCCAGTAGTTCGATATTATTCCAATGTTTTTGATGAGGTAAGGGTTTTACCTCCGAGGCGCGATATTTACTTCCGCATATATCTGGTGGACAATGCAAAGCCAGTTGCATTGCCAGTGCGCCACATGGCTCCAAGGGAAAGGAGGGAGCTGAGTTAGCAAGTAGGGGAGTTGCTTGAGAAAGGGTTTATCAGACGAAGCATATCTGAATGGGGTACTCCAGTGGTATTCGCGACTAAGGCGGATGGTTCGCTTCGTTTGTGTGTTGACTATAGAGAGTTGAATAAACTCACTAAGAAGAATAAGCACCCGCTTCCGAGGATTGATGATTTATTTGATCGACTTGTTAGTGCCTCGGTATTTTCTTAGTTAGACTTGGCCACGGGGTTTCATCAGTTGAGGGTGGTTGAGGACAACATAGATATGACTACTTTTAGAACTCCGGATGGTTTCTTTGAGTGGCTAGTTATGCCTTTTTGGTTGACAAATGCACCCACCTATTTTGTTGATTTGATCAGTAGGGTTTCGGGAGAACCTAAACAAATTTGTCGTAGTCATTGTTCATGATATCTTGATCTTCTCCAAGAGCGAAGAAGAGCATACCCAGCATTTGAGAGAAGTTTTAAAAACTCTCTATGCACATCAGCTTAAAGCAAAGTTCTCTAAATGTCATTTTTGGAGAAAAGAGGTGAGATTCTTAGGGCATGTGGTCTTTAAAGAAGGGATAGTTGTAGATCCCGCGAAGGTGGTTGCAGTGCAAGATTGGCAGGTTCCTAAAAATGCAACCGAGGTAAGAAGCTTTCTTAGGTTAGCAGGTTACTATAGGAAATTCATTAAGGACTTCACAAAGATATCAACCCCATTCACCAGGCTGACGAAGAAGAACTTGGCATTCTCATGGGATATAGACTGTGATGTTGCTTTCCAACGACTGAAGAGGGCTCTGACAACAGCCCCAGTCTTGACCTTGCCTGACGGGAGTAAGGTGTTTACCGTTTACACTGTTGCGTGTGGTACAGGGCTTGGTGCGGTTTTGATGCAAGAAGGGAAAGTAGTCTGTTATGGGGTCAGACAGTTGAGAGTTCATGAAAAGAACTACCCCACCCATGATCTAGAACTAGCTGCCATAATATTCGCATTGAAGACATGGCATCACTATCTACTTGGAGAGAAGTTCGAGTTATACACCGATCATAAATCTCTCAAGTATCTGTTCTCGCAGAAGGATCTCAATTTAAGGCAACAACGGTGGATGGAGTTTCTAGCTTCTTATGATTTTGAGATTTCTTATACCCCTGGCAAGGGTAATGTGGTGGCAGACGCACTGAATAGGCAGAGGGTTGCCCTGAGTCCTCTGTTTGTGGAAAGAAAGAACTTGGAGTTAATATCAGCTTTTGATTTTAGACCCTCCATCGAGATTTTGCCTGCATCCTTGGAGATACGAACGACTCTTATGGACCAGATAGGAGCTTCGCAACAAGGTGACCCACAGATACTAGACATCATGGATAAGCTTAGAAGAGGGGAGACTTCTAGTCACCTCAGTCGATATATCGTAGATGAAAAGGGGTGGTTGCGACGAGATGGAAGGCTTTGTGTTCCTCAAACAGGAGGCTTGATAAAGGCAGTCCTAGAAGAAGCCCACCATTCTAAGATGACCATTCATCCAGGTGGTGATAAGATGTACAGGGACATGAAGAGGGTTTTCTTTTGGGCTGGGATGAAGAAATATGTGGCCGAATTTGTTTCCCAATGTTTAGTTTGCCAGCAAGTTAAACCTGAGCAAAAGAAGCCTGGTGGATTACTTCATCCTTTGGAGGTTCCTCAGTGGAAATGGGAGAGCGTCTCTATGGATTTCGTGGATGGTTTGCCTAAATCGAAGAAAGGCAACACTAGTATTTGGGTTGTGGTAGATAGACTCACTAAGAGCGCTCACTTTATTCTCGTTAAGAGTAAGAGGATGGCATCATGGTTAGTAGCAATTTATGTCCGAGAGATAGTTCGTCTTCATGGAGTTCCTTCCAGCATCGTGAGCGATCGTGGCCCCATCTTCACCAGTGAATTTTGGAGGAGCTAGCAAGAAGCATTAGGTACATAGTTGTGTTTAAGCACCGCTTATCATCCTCAGACCGATGGGCAAACAGAGAGGGTGAACAGAATTCTAGAAGATCTTTTAAGGTTGTGTATCCTAGACTTCGGAGGGACTTGGGAAGCGCATCTTCCTTTAGTAGAATTTGCCTATAACAACAGCTATCAGGCCAGCAATGGCATGGCACCCTTCGAAGCATTGTACGGACGCCTGTAGATCACCAACTTGTTGGTGGGAATCTACAGAAAGATTATTACTTGGACCAGATATTGTTAGAGAAACGTCCGAAAAGATTGACCTTATTCGACGGCAGATGGAGACAGCTCAAGATAGGCAGAAATCCTATGCAGACAAGAGAAGGACTGACATCGAATTTGAAGTAGGAGACTTAGTTTTTATCAAATTGTAACCTCTGAGGAATGTGATTCGCTTCGGATCGGTAGGGAAGTAGGCACCTAGGTTTGTGTGACCATTTCCGATAACCGAGAGGATTGGCCAAATGGCCTATAGAGTAAAGCTTCCTGAAAATCTATCTGGTGTTCATGATGTTTTCCATGTTTCTCATCTGCGGAAGTGCTTGCATGACACCATGGAAGTTGTTGAGCCGAGTATATTGGAAGAGGTAGAAGTTGAACGGGAGGCGACAGTCAGGCGAGTTCCTTCCCGTATTCTTGGATCATACGTCAAGAAGCTACGCAATAAAGAGCTCAAGTTGCTAAAGGTTCAATGGGGAGATAACCCAGAGGATGCGACTTGGGAGACCGAAGACAAGATTCGTGCTTCGTACCCTTTTCCCTTCGAGGGTATGTTCTTAACACCTTTTTCCAAAGCTTTATCAGTACTTGTTTCGATCATTTGAGTATATTTTATCCATAGTATTTTTTGACCCTTTGATAGGAATCCTATGGATGTAAACATGTGTTTGAAACATATTATATTTGATGGATGCAAGTGTTTGCTAGTGGTTGCCTGTGGACGCATATACACACACATTAGGCACTAAGATCGGCTCAATCACTCTCATACTGCATATGGATGCATATGCATTTTCTTTTCATTTATGGATGGAAAGGGATGAACTAGCATATGAATGTTGCATTTGGACGAATGAGTGTGCACACATATAGAGCTAACATGTTATAATACGATTATTTGCATACATATTGGATTCATGGCACTAACATACATTGCATTAAGGAGGTCAACTGAATCAGTAGACCGCCTGATCTTCGCATTAGTATTGGGACATATACACACACCCTTGCATATACACATATAAGCATTAGAAATCTTTAAGGAAAATGGATGCCAGTGTTTGGTGGATGAGTAGATGGATGATGGATGGTAGGATACATTTTTTTTAACTTAGAGATTTCGGGGATGAAATCCTTTGAGTAGGGGAGAATGTAACACCCCGAATTTTTAACGACATTAAAGAGGATAAATTAAAGAATAATTAACTTATTATCCAGAATTAGGGGAAACGGATTACGTCATTGCGTCCGTCTCGAAATTCTGGTCAAGATATGCACCTGGTTTGCATAAAACGGATAATGTATAAAGAAGTTACGGACGATAAAAGTTTGTAAATCAAACCAGGTATAACTGGTGCACTTCACAAGTGCGCCAAGGCAATTTTACACTGTCGCACCTGTAAAGTGTGCCCAGAATAGTTTTTGGGTATTCGGGATTTTTTTAAGTGAGCGACGACCCATGACCCAATTCTTTTAGGGCTGAGGTGGCATCCAAATTCTGTAACCTAGCAGCTATAAATATACCTCAATTCCTTTGTTTTCTTCACAAAGAAACAATGGCGGCCAGACTCTATCGGTGTGTGAATTGAACGAGATCCCTTATCTTCTACTATCAACTAAAGCAAATCAAATTCTGAGATTCAAGCATAGATTCAACACCAACTTTCTTTCTATCATCTTAGCAATCCAATCACAGTGAGTTTCTAGTTATTTTTAGGTTTAAATGAATAGAAGTAAACTATGAAAGACTGTGATTTGGATACGTTGTAAACCTTGAATCTATGCTATTATCATATCTTATGT
This sequence comes from Allium sativum, assembly GCA_030737875.1. Classification (NCBI taxonomy): domain Eukaryota; kingdom Viridiplantae; phylum Streptophyta; class Magnoliopsida; order Asparagales; family Amaryllidaceae; genus Allium; species Allium sativum. Next base: position 462,244,318 of record CM060920.1, read on the forward strand.
TATGTCATGATAGATCTATTTCTCTTGATCCAATTCAGTTGTGATTATTCTACTATGTTAATATTGTGGATCTTGGTTTGTAACTATGTTGTGATTAATATAAATCTGTTAATCTGGATAGTTATATCATTGAATAAATCTAATCATTTATGTAAATCATGAACATATGTCACCTTGAATTGGTTAGGAATGGATCTAAATCTTTATCTTAATTGTAACTTTTATGACATGATATGATGTGGATTTGTGTAGATTTATTCCTAAACCAGTAGATCTAATTTATGTGGACATTGAAACTGTTAGTCAGATCTAGATTATCATTTGTGTTTTCATGTTAGATCTATTTTAACCTCTAGATCTGAATTATGTGATCTGATTTATCACCTTATGTTATCATGTTAGATCTTGATCGATTGGACATCTAAATTGCTAATTAAATCTTACTTTGTTTATTGTGACATCATAGTTATGTTAGATTCAATTGACTGTTAATCGTTCATCAGTTTTATGTCCACCTTGTTATGATGATAATTTCATGTTCATGCCAGTATGTATGTTTACATTATCATGCTAAGTTTATGTTTATGCCAAGATGATCGCTTTTGTTACATTCCTATTGTTTTCCCTTTTATCGTTTATGACTAGGCTATTATCTAGCCTAGGCATGCCGCCAATTTTGTGAGGGCGCTAGTTAAGAAACGGGGGAAAAAGGGTTAATATTGGCATAATTTGAATATGAACATTTTTGGATATATAATTCAAATTATTGGGTAAAATGGGAATTAACACCTATAAAAGGAAAGGATTAATTAATCGATTAATTAATTAAAAATGGAATGTTTAGCAATTACAATTAGGAATTGTAATTGTACTTATGACATGAGGTTAGGTTGCATTAGTGGTGAAAGTCTGCCCGGACCCGACCGGCATTTCCAGCAGCCACTAATGTTGAACCTAATGTGGGAGGTCTAAGTACGTAAATATGAATCGGGCTATGACACGAGGTTAGGCCCAACTATGGAATAAGTCTGCCCGGACCCGACCGGCATATCCAGCATCCACATGTTATAGGCCTAACGTGGGAGGTTTGGCCCATTATGAAACCATAAATGGACATGGTAAAGAATTGGACTACTTAACCTAAGTTAATCCATAGGGATTGTATGAACTTAAATTTAAGTTGGGGGTTAAGTAAACAGGGTTGAACAAAAGGGGTGGTTTAAGTAAATCTGAAGAGGTGGTGGGTAATATTCACATATAGGCCCACAAACTTAACCCGTTAAGGTTGTGTAATTAAAGACACCTAGTGGTATACATAACCGGAGGAAATAATAAAGTTATGTAATTAAAGACACCCTTTAGGGTAAGAATAACTGGTAGAAATAAATAATGCTATGTAACTAAAGACACCTAGTGGTATACATAGTAAGTGAAAACCTAGTGGGGGATACAAGACAAAGGGGAGAGCTTGTATCATATTGTGTGGGACCCATTTCAATCAGTAACCCGGAGTAGGTATCAAACAAAGTACTCCGTACTAGGCGGAGAAGGGGCACGCTTACTGACTGATTGTAAGAGATCCTAACGTGGAGGACGGTGTGGGCGGCGCAAACCGACCGGGCCATGTGCATGCATGAGCCGGGCAGAGGGGGATAAGACGACCATGACACATGTAGAAATGGTTGTGCACATTATTACGATGATGGGTTGCCACTTTAGGAAGTGATACCTCCTACTGTGGGGCTAGCACAAGGTATCTACGAGGGTTAGGGAGCCGATCGATCTGGGTAGTAGTTATGATACATTTGGACATATACCTAATTCTACCATCTTATAGTTGAATGGATCATCTCTTTCGGGATAAAGTAACAGTGCAGAGTAATCATTAGAAGCATATACACCTTATCATGTCTACCTTGTCACACCTGTCATTTATGTAGTGATCTCTCTTATCCACTTTATATGCCTATCATGTTACTTTTATTTATTTACTGGCTAAAAGTAACTAGACTCGCTAGACTTTATGTCTGACCCTTTTTGTTTCTCCTTCTTTCTTTCATCCCCCCTCCCCTCCGCCCCCCCCCCCCCCTCCCCCAAGGTTCTCAGGGAGGAAACACTCAGGCTTGACCGTGATTCTGCTTATTTTGCTTGAGCTACTGATATGTATGGCTCAAGCTCCTATCCTTGTTGCTATGGCTATATTTTGTTCTTGGGGAATTTTATTTCTTTTATGTACTCTGATATTTATGAAGTACAAGACAGTGTTTTTTATGTTGTAATGGGCTTTTATATTTCAAAAAAATGATGCTTTGGACCACAGTATCTTATGATTAATAAAGTTTTTTTATTCATTCCGCTACAAAATTTTATATCTGTCTTGTAATATTCTATGTCTGTTTACCTAAAACGCTTTACGAAATTTAATGCATTCCCTTAGTGAGTGACATTAACGGACGTGGGGTGTCCCACTTAACTTAATATAGTAACTCCCAAGTCAAATTAACTAAATTTAGTAACTCCCAAGTCAAATTAACTTAATTTAGTAACTCCCAAGTCAAATTAACTTAATTTAGTAACTCCCAAGACGGATTCATTGTCAGCTCATATAAATTAGACCTCTTGGCCACAAAATTAACTTGCTCATATTTCTGAGATTTCTTGAAATTTTCACACACACTTGATATATACACCACTCATAAACATATGTGCTCATGCTTCACAGATACAAAACATAGTTTCACCTGCACTATCTATGTCTATATGCTCATAATCATTATATGTTAATATGTTATATATATATATATACATGTGTAGAAGTCGTACATTAAACATATATTTACCGTAATGACCGTAATGTCATACACAAGGTAAGTAGGTATATATATATAGCCATATTTAAAAGCAGTAATCTTTCATGTATATCATTGTGTGTGTATGTGTGTATATTATATATATATATATATATATACACATACAAACACATACACACACACACACATTGTTGTCAAAAATTCTAAAATCTTGCGATTTGAATCCCGATCCAACTTGAATCTCTCCTTTTACAATTAGATTTTTACATTACGATTCAAACTTAGTTATAAAAAAACACATTGAACTCAAACTTCCATATGTAATATACTTATTTAGATTCACAATCACTTGATAATGCTTTTAAAACAAAATAAAAATGAAACTGGAGCGAAAAAATTTGGGTTTTAAATTTAATTGTATAAATTCAAACATCTAAACCAAATTCAAAGTGCATATGAAACCCATAAGTAATGATATTCAGAAACTATGACTTACGATTTAAAATCTGTTTCGATTTGAAATAAACTTTACGATTTACGATTTAAATCCCATTTTGAAAACCTTGCATATATACATATATATATATATATATATATATATATATATATATATATATATATGGGGGCATCCTGGATTCACATGTTCAATCACAACAGATATATGGCATATTTCATTGTTCACGTATATTTACTCCTATAAATGCAAATCAGATGGAATAAAATAAATTAACATACATAAACACATTTTGATTGCAATGTACGTATACCTGTTTCTCCGTTCAGTTTCCCTCATCAATTCACGTTTCTCTGGCCTCATAAATATCAATATCGAGACTGCAAATACGGTTCAGGTTCAACTTGATCGTTGATGGCCTAACACAAATTTTGCAATCTCGATTATTGATATTAATGGGACAAGAGCCTAAAACAATTTGTCTTTGTCCCTTTGGGTTCTCCTGAGCTTACAGAGAAATTTTGTATGAAATGTATCAGTAAAGTGTCACTCTTTTATACTGCACAATTTCAGTATTCATGTATACTCTTATACATGCAAATCAGATAGAAGAAAACAAATTAAATTAACATATATTTACACATTCTGATATACTTGCATAATATCACATATTGCAAAATTCATAAACTCGCAAGTCATAAGCTACACAATTTTGTATACTGAGTAACTCACATATATAATTCATGCATTGCAAGGTTCATATATATATATATATATATATATATATATATATACACATACACACACACACACATATATACATACATACATACATATATATATATATATCAATGTAATACGTTTGCTGCAAGTACTCAATCAAGTAATTTAAATGAACATGTTAACATTTAAAATCAATGTCCATATTAAATTTCAATCAGTATAAACTATAGTTCAGGCAATCAACATATATGTACAAAACAAGTTCAAAACCCATTCGATTCAGATGCAAACACTAGAAATCAACACTGTTTGGTAATTTTTTCTGGTATACTGTCAAAACCCAGAGTTAAAAATGCATTCGATTCAGAAGTAATTTAATCTGGTATACTGTCAAAACCCAAAGCTCAAAAGTAACTTAAAAACCCAGATAGAAAACCCATTTACAAACACTGTTTGCAGAAATCAACTGTTTTGGTGTGTGGTTGCAGAAATCAACACTCTGCAGATTTTAACTGTTCAAAACCCTAAACAATAGGATCCAAACAAAATTGGATAAATGAAGCTTGGTTTTTTTACCTTTCTAGCTTTACCGATTTCACGATCTTGAATATGATTAGGAATTGAATCAAATCGCTTTGTAGAGTCGCTGAGATGAACCGCCTCTACTGGTATCCATATCAACGTTGAACGAGATAGTCTTTACAAATTCGAATTAAACTGAGAAATAATAAGCGGGGGATTGAAAGGGGTAAAAAAGCTACGGTTTTTTTCCAGAAAAAGAAAGAAAAGTGAATGAGGGTTAAAAGATGTTAAGTATGAAGGAATAGGAAAAGAGAATAGGTCGGTTACGTTTCCCTTGGACACGCGAACTAGTGTTTACGAAGAGGCGCGAATGGGAAAAAAAATTTACCGTGCTTACATTGGTCCTAAAAACACTTTTGCTTGCATTTGATAATAAACGCCACTGATTTTTGCAACAAAAATCGTTTTTCTGGTAGTGATTCATATGTGCCTAATTGGTTTGAAATATGCCAAATCGCATTTAAACATGCCTAATCATGCTTAAGCGTGCCTAACTAAGATAAATTAACGTTAGATTATTTAGGTTATATTTATATTAAATTAAATAGTGAACAACGTTAAAATTTTGTAACTTGGTCATACAGTAACGGAACCGGATGAAACGAGTGACCATATCGACGAGCACAACACAATGAAGTTGGTTTGGTGAGAATTGGTAGCTATTGGAATTTTTAATTAAATTAAACACTCATTTAATTTAATTAAAACGAATTGTTCAATGATAGATGAGGTCAAGGTGAGTACAACTCACTCAGTTTTGTCCCATTTATATTTTATGTAAGTCGGGTTAAATATTTGTGTGTTATGGTTGTTTGTTATTGGATGATTACTAAATATATTATTTATATGTGTTGACTGAACTGATTAAATTAAATGTTCGTTTAATTTAATTTAAACCAATCGTTATTTTTAACGATTGTAACCAAATGAGGTAACTTACCTTGTTGGTCATGTTTATAACAATTTAAATGTATAAAATAAATAATTGGATGCTTAGATTACTGTTATTGGATGATTGTTAAAAAAATTATCTGTGTATTGAATTGAATGGTTTTATTTAAGGTAACATATTTGTATGCAGGGAAAAAATAGGTTGGAGGGATCAACTGGATTCCTCAAATAGATTAAATGTTATTTATTTTCATATTATCATAATATGTACTATTTTGATTGAATGATTGATTTACTTGTTGATCATTAATTGAAATTCAACGTTTGTTTTGTTTTAACCAATAGGGTATATTGGTTGAGTAATTGGCAGCATATGGCCTATAAATCAATCGTTTTATAAATGTCGATTTACCGTCAAGTGAATCGATAGAAATGAAGTTATAAAATTTATTTTATAACTGAAGATAGATTTTTAAATTGTTAATTTTAATGACAGTTTATTAAAAAGGAAATTAATATTTATTATTTATTATATAAGTTTATAAGTAATTGTTAAATGGTTTTGTAAAGTAAATTCTTATGTTAATAAGATTTGTAAGCAGATGAGCAGAAATTAACCTAACGGTTAAGAGTTGGATTAATTGTTTCTAAAAACAGTCAAATGGAATTATTTAAATTAATTTTATTATTAATTAATTTAAAGGAAGGATTGGTTGGAATTGGTTAACGTAAAAATAATCGTGTTTTTGAGTTGACTAAGTCAACCGCTTTAACTGGGATTGATTATTAAATTAGTTTGTTGTCGATTAATCAAATGAAATAGTTTAACGAATAATTGTTTTAATTTAATAAGATTTTAAAAAGAAATTTATTATTTTAATTAGTAAATAAAGAACTTAACTACTTCTACAGTAGTTAGTTATAAAGTAAATTATTATTTTAATTAATAATAATACCTTAAGTGATTACTTTTTAAATGAAATTCATTTAAGTAGGTAATCGAAGTTGGTAAGGGAACCTAGCTGAGTTTTGAAAAGAGTTTTATGAATGGGTTTTATTATTAAAATTCGAGTTTTATAAACGAAGTTATAAAAGAGATTTTAAATGACTACGATAGCTCAAAATAAATGTTTACTTAATATTTAAATTAAGTAAGAAGGAATCGAGATAAACAGGGTTTTATATTAAACCTGAGTTTTATAAACAAGGTTAATAAAAGGAATGTGAAGTTAAAACGTTGATTTTAAGTTGATGATACTTAACAATGAAATTAAGTGAAATGAATGGAATTGAAACGAGATTAGAAGTGGAAAAATATGTGTTGATAAGGAGTTAAGATAAGAAATTAAAGAATTGGAACCTAACTGGAGATTGGTTGAGTTGAATGATTTTTTGAGTATTCATCTGATGTTGATTTCGGTCTTCGGGATTGATACTTAGGGATTATTCTCTTACCAATTCACGGTCAGGGACTAATGAATGTTGAAGTATAGAAATGCATGAAAATGTTGAAACTAATGTTTTGAAATAATAGTAAAATAGAAAATGGATATGGCTAGAATATATTTTTCTAAGTAATAAAATAACATAGTTTTGAGAAGACTCCTATATTAAAATAAGAAGTAAATACCATATTTTAAAATATTGAAAGATTTAGAAGTTTAATTAACCATTCTTTAATTTTCTTTAAATTAAAAAGAGCCAAGTGATGCTGAATACTGACCAGTGAATTCATTTTATTTTTATGGTTGAATGGTTGTTTATTTGATAGTTAAATAACTGACTATCAAATCTGGCCTATACGATTGTTGGTACGGAAAGACCGGAATCGATTTTATATTCGAAAACCATTCCGACCAACGAATACGTAAACGTTGAAGACATCAGATACTGATCAAGATGGAGCAACTGAAGATCGTGGATCTTCATAAAATGGAAGAACTACTTAAAATCTTTGGTTTAGAGGTCAGGGATATACTGTAATTCTATCGTGGTTGAAATCTACGGATTTGCAAGGACTACTCGCTAATAATCCATAGGGCAATTCATGGGATGTGGTAAGAGAGTGCCTTTGGTTTGCCCAGTCCCAGGACAACCTGTATGGACGGATGTCTGACAGAGTATTTCCAAAGGCGTCACGTACATTGATTTCTTCAAACGTACCATAGTTGGTGGTGGACAATGGCACTTCTCTTAGCTTAACTACCAGAGTATTATTGTGGAAATCAATTAGTGATTTTCTAGCGGATCCGACGATGTGGCATTCAAAGTGAATGAGGTGTGCTATCTTAAAAAGGTAATTATAACTTCAAGCATCTTCAACCGGGAAATGACAGAAATCGGGCAGGCAACATGGCTATGTGGGTCGCTCCCATTAGAGTGTATTATCACCTATCTAGAGAAAATTCATTTCCTTCTTTATTTTATCGATGTTGTCCCTTTCGGGAAATGGTTGTTGATCCCAACCGTTTGTGATATACATTCGAAACACTCAAGAAAAATGAGTGGTCGGTCATGTCTGGCCGGTTTGCAAGATGTTCTTATTGAACCCAGTGTATTCCACTCTAGAGATACACTATCGGAAGATGGTTCAATACCTTGTCATAGTTGGAAATCCAATCTTCAATAAGAGTCCGCGGTTTTGATTGTATGTAGAGCATGAGATGCAAGCGTTCTGCTAGATGGTTATTTATTTGATTATTATAATATCAAAATAGATATGATCTCAGAATGTTTTGGGTTATCGTAAGGTCAAACCGTCCATGTTTTTGTGTGGACTGGTCTTACGATTATCCTTTCATTTCGAAAAGAAATGATTTTGACTTTAAAATCAAGTTGAATGATACCTATAAACTTAGTAAGTTTTCTCACTCTGGTTTACCAAACTGATCCGGCGTTTGAAATGCTCGGGTCAGACCGAGTTTTATAGGTTCAGGTTAGGATGCTACGGACTTCAGAAGACATGCTGGAGGAGTTCAGACGTGCTATTATTTATTCCGTTGTGTGTTGTATATGAGGACAAATTGTTATAACTGTCTCAAATGTGTTGACTGTAACTTGTACTCTGATGATTGTAAGTATTTATTTCAAACTCTCAATAAATATTTATTTCTATATTATATTTTGTTCCGCTGCGATGTGAGATTCTGATTTTGTGATGTTGTTTCTTCTTCTTTTTCTTGTATTCTAATATTTCTTTCTTCACTGTTTGCTTATGGGTCTTGTTCCTTCCTGTGGTGCTATGTTCGGTTGTCGAACAAGGGTTGTTGCCTGGCTATCTGTTCGTTTTCTGTCTCGGCATTTTAGAGAATATGGGATATGCTTTTCGGATTTTGGGTTAACGATCGTCGAACCACTAGTGTATGGGAGAGGGAGTGCAGGTGGGGTTGATCTTGAAGCCGTGGGAATAGCTTGACCTCATCACGGGTTGTTTTCCTTTTATTGTTGTTTGTAATAATCTTTTTGTTTTTTCCTGTTATGCTTGTTTGTTTCGTTTCGAGTTAGTATGCTAACTCTATTATGTACTATTTTATCTTTAATAGAAGATTTCCTTTTCAGGAAAATAAAAATAAAATAATAATAATAATAATAATATTTATTTCTTATCTCACCCTCTAAATTCTTTCTATTAACTATCTGGTGTTTTAGATACTTGGGTTTTGGCAAGTAATACGAGATTTAGTATTATTGTCAAAATTCAGTGACAAAACCTTATTCATAGAACTCAAAATCCTAGACATCACCATATAATTGTTCCTAATCCATTTTTGATAATCGGATGAACTAACCGAGGACAAAGGAAAAGTTTTATCAACAAATTGCAACTTATTTCTAGCAATCAATGCCATTTTAACAGTCCTACACCAGTTTAGATAGTTTGATCCGAACAAAATATGATTTCCAAGTTGCACTGCATTTGAAAGATAATATGGATCATAGAAATTAATCCATTGATTACTCTGAGAAAGAACTCCAAATTGAGTTGAATCCGATCCATTATTCTCCATTAAGAAGTCGAATAAGAAGAAAAGAGAAAAATAAAATCCAGATCTGAAATTGCCCGTGGTTCTGATATCATGAAAAGAGTAAAATGTTATATCGTCATTTCATTCATTGTTACAAAATGTCCAGATCTAAAACCTTTTTGTACACAAAAAGTAAATCCGGGCTTATCACTTCGCCCAGCAAAAACTAAAATATACAGAGTCCAAACAAAACAAAATATATGACTCTACAAATAATAATGATGATTTCACAATTTCAGTTCTTCAAACGCTACAACGGTTTCACTTTTGGATCAGATTTTCTAACATTTGGTTCTTCAACATAGAAATTAGAAGCATCTACATAGGTATATACAAATATAAATTACCTTGAACATGCAAAACGCAGAATTACAAAATATATTAGATAACAAAAACAAAGGGTCATTTAACCAAAAAAGATAAAGAATACATTTACCTTGATATAATTTTATCAGGATATGCAAAATCAGGCACATTGTAAAATAACGTGAATGGTTTAAACAACAACCTGCAAAGCATTTGCTCGATAGAAAGAGCATGTTAATATGTAAATGCTAAATATGCCCAGATTTTCCTTGTAGACATCGTATCAACTGAAACTGAGACCAAGGGAAAAAAGATTAAATTTCCACCGACCTACGACTAAAATTTCTATTATTACACATATTTTTTACTCAAGGAGGAAGAGACTATACAGGTACGTGATATAACCGCTCAGTTATACGTAGTAATATAATATGTTAATACAAACTCTGTAAATCTATATATGAATATTTTCTTCTTTAACGACTCGTCAGTTGAAGAAAAACGCTGAAACTAACTTGCTTCAACTGATAAAATTTCAAGCTCCGCCCACCAAAGTGGAGAAAGCCTCGGCGCAGCTGCTTCTGGTGAAATCCCCGAAATGTTCTTTAATGCAGTAGCAACTTCCTTCATTGTAGGCCTCTGTTTTGGATCACTGTTTAAACAATTTCGAATCGTGTCGCACACAACATCGAGCTCGTTTTCTTCAAATGTCTTAAGACTGGGATCAATCATAGAGCTATAGTTACGCTCATCGTCCAATAAATTTGCACCCTATTATATACAAAGTTATACGAGATGAGCTTAGTTTAAAAGTTACTAACTGGATGACAGAGACTACATAGAATATAAGCTACGGTTGAGTTTTTCATGCGTACCCACTGAATAATTGTCCCTTCTTCAGTATATGGCAGTTTTCCTGAAATTATTTCTAGCACTAACATACCAAAACTGTATACATTGCTCTCAGGATCTTCATCTTTTCTATCTGCTTGGCTTTCTGCAGAATTCCCACCATGTATGGAGTTTTTATCGCGTGCTTCGTTAAATATACTAATATCAACAATCTGCATGAATCTTTGCTTATCAGCCTATCCGTTCTTAAGCATACATGAGGTCTCATGTTTTAGTGCTAAGATATATCTTACAAAGGTCAAATTTCATTTTTATAGAATAGCATGTCAACATCGTTCAATGCTAGTCTACGCAAAATTTTGATGTTAAAAAATGTGGGTATTTTTTTTGCTAGAAAATAAACCGCCTTTTTTATACATGGCAGAAAATTCAATTGTACCAGTACTACTTCAAATAGCGCTATTGCAGCTTTTCATAATAGAAAAAGCAGTGTTGATGCATTTTTTCAAACAGCTCTAGTTGAAAAAAAATTGCCCTTCTGTTTTAGGCAGAAAAAGCAAGCAGAAAACTGTTTATTTTTCAGAGATTTAACTTCATAATTTAGGAAGCGGCTATTGGGACTCAAAATTTGATACAAAATTAAATACACAAATTCTGAACCATTGAATTTGTTTGTCTTTCTATGGAAGACGAAATTCAAGGGAATGTCTAATGGTTGAGATTGACTGTGTCTAAATTCATGCCAGTGTTTAAATAAACTTTTCCTAATCAATATTACAAATTTGTCGGATTAACATTATAATGATACATGGATTTTTCGCCAAATGAGTAGAAGGAAATACCTTGGCAGAAAAATCATCTGATATGAATACAGAAGTAGAGTGCAAATCAGAGAGTGCAACGGGTGGGTTGAGATCATGATGCATATACCGGAGAAAATACGTTATTCCCATTATTACTCTCATTCTAGCCTTCCAATCAAGAGGCTCGTATTCTTTAACTGCAAAACAAGAAGAAATTGAAGAGCATAATATTTTTCTAGTTTTCTCTATAATTTTTGTTTTTTCTTAGTTTTGAGTGTGTGTGTGTGTGTGTGTTTTTTTTTTTTTGGAATATACTATAGGGGAAACCGGCAGACCGGTAAACTCCCAAGGAAATTGAGTTGTGCTTGTCCACAAAAATTGAAAATTATCTGCCTAAACCAACTACTTACGGTCAACGCTTACCATGTAGATGATCAAAAAGTGTTCCATTTGGTGAATACTCGAACACCATCATCCTTGTAAAGGGTTCATTATCCTCGCAGTAACCAAGAAGATTGACGAAGTTTTTGTGGTTTACTCGTGAAAGCGTATCTATCTACATAATATAAATGAATATATTAAATCAGTGAACTAAAGCTTCAATAAAATGAAAATGAACACTAATATTTAATTGAAGTTTGTGATCTACAAAGATACCAAGGGTGGAAAACCTTTTTTCTGAAGCACAATTCTGATCGCTCCGACCATTCAGCAGCAGATCTTATTGTGGTAGAAACGACACCAATCTCAACACCGCTGGATAAAGTGCCTTTATAAAGAATGCATGATGGAAACGAAGTGATGATATTGCTGAAATCCTCACAAGCTGCTTCTAACTCTGAACGGTTCAATTTTGGCACTCCTACAAATGTTCGATGGACAAATTATTTGAGCTACGTTCTTGAGTGTGACTATCTAGAGTGTGACTATCTAGTATCTACATTCACTTTAAATTCCCTAAACTCACCACCTCCCCTTCCCTCAAATATTACACCTTCCTAAACTTACTGACATCCACCAAAATTTTACATTAAAAACATTGAGTGTTCTCCATCACGTTTGGCTTTCAATATCCCATAATCCCTTCAATTCTGAATCAAACAGAAAGACCAATCATATTCGAATTAATCCAAAAAGCCCCTAATTCCTTTCAATCAGTTTGAATCAATATGGTATGGATCCCTATATTTCAAAACATGAATACCTCAAACTAATTCAATTATAAAATGCACTCACATCATTATCTCTTTTCCCGCTGACTACTAGGTACTGGAAAAAAAAAACAAAGGGAAAAAAAAGGAATTTGCTAGTAGTTAATACGCCACTCGGTTTACATACCATACCAACCTTTTCACAGATGCAATTTTATCTAACCTTAAAACCGGCATCAGTAGGTTTAAAAAGCATTGTTTTAAAAAAACTAGCCTCGACGCTCGTGTTGACGAAATGAAAGATAAAACGTCTTAAAGATTTACCAAAAAGTTTTTTTTTTTTTTTTTAACCTCTAAAGCTTATGCATCAACAATTTGAGTCATACGAAACGTAAAACCGCACATCTCAAACTACTGAAGCATGCAACTCAAGAATCTTTTTATCTTTAAATGCAAATATTAACACTAACAGAAGTGATTAAACTTCAATTATTTAATGGAAAACCAAAAAAAAAAAAAAAAAAATGGAAGTTAGTGTTTTTCTTTTCTTTTTCGATTTCAATATTGACAAGGTTAAGTAAGATTGTTTCTGAAACAACGATCAAGAGTCATGTAATAGTTTTCTCATTGTTATTTAAAGAAAAATTGTTAACAAACATTACGTAATATCCAAATAAGTTTTGTGGATCGATTCGAATTGGCAGAAGGAATCGAATCTAGAATTTTGTGGAACCTCCAAATATGGCATAACCAAAACTAGGATCATATGCATTTCATATATTTGCTTTTAATCTTGAAAAAAACAAGAGAAGTATACTTGTTCAAAAATCAAAATTAGATCTGAATGATTTGTCTTCCACTTTTAACATAGGTTAATTTTAAAATGTTAAGTTCCATTAAATGTTTTGCATTCTGTTTTTAACCGCCTCGTTTCACAGACCTAAAAAGACCAGACATACGTTTTCACATTTTAAAACAATGGTAAAATCTATATATTTTTAATATAATTTATACCACATATAAGTGGTGTAAGATAGAATTTAGATTGAGGTAAATAGCAACACTCCATTTTATTATTATTTTCCTGAAAATGAAAGAAACTTGAAAATATTGAAACTAGCAAAATATTGCATTTTGATCAAACGTTGAGGTAGTGTTTGGTTTAAAATTTGAGTTTTGTGTTTTGTGTTTTCATTGTGTACTTTAAAATACACGACGAGTGGAAGTGAGTGGAAAACAGTTAATTTGAAAAAGGGACTTAACATTAAAAAAATGATTTTTTTCGTGGTTTCCGCTTTTTGGAAAATAAGAGAAATCTATCTTCATGAATCTCTTTTTCCCATTGTTGGATTGACTAGAATTTTCCAACTCCTCCACTCCTACACATGAATATTGAAAACACAAAACTTATTTTCAAACCAAACACTACCTAAACTTTTGCAGTACACAAAATATCACTAAGCTATAGGAATGAAAAATTGCCGGAAAAAACAAACCTGTTACTAATGCTTTCTGGAGCTGGCCACTTAGTCCAGTCGTTCTTGGACCAATAGACCGGCCTCTCTTTCTACGGCATATAACACATAATATTGTACTTATAAGGAGAATTATAATGCTGATGACAACGATGAGAACATATACCCAAACTCCTATATTTTTCCCCGATGCAGTTTCATCGATATTTGTTTCCTTGGTTGCTTGATCAAGAGGAGATTTACTAGGTGGCGGAGTGCTACCACTTTCATTTTTAGAGGTTGGAAATGCATGGAAGGAACCACTTCCCATTGACGGAACTTCTGAAATTTCATTATTAGGAGCATTTTTTGAAGGGATAGCAGGGAGATTGGTAGTTTCCAGAAGAATGCGACGGTCATGGAAACCTTGCTTTGTGTATGGTTCAGCACAACTGACTGTGATGGAAATTATCAATAAACCAACTAAGATAGTCGTAGAATTGGTCAATATAAACAATTATTAATGGATTATGGCACAATGTACTAACCTAGCAAGTTTTTGTCATCATCTTGTGAAGTGTCATGGGCAAGGAACCTGAATCAAATAAAACAGAACAGTCCATAAAGGGACGAATAAGAATAAAAAAAGCAATGATTGTTGTTAAAAAGAAACTGATAGGTTGATATATCATATCAAAGTAGGATTTACCCATTCGTTGAGCTCGAAGAAGTGCAAGCTTTCTTAAGTTGCAGGAGATCTTTTTGCCAGTTGCTGGTAATTATGTTAATCAGTGCAAGGAACATTGCCTTAAAAAATTATTGCCTTTGCATGGTTTACTAGTCTGGTCTATAAAATTGAATAATAAGTCCTTTTGTGCATCAAGTCCTTGCTAAGTATTAATCTTGAAATAAACCAAAATACAGGAATGTCCTTCAAAGTTAGTCTGACTAATTTCTTAACAGTCTGTATCCGTGATTAAATGGTGCAGTATAATATGATGCATGACATGTGAAATAAAGAATTAAGAGACAAATAACAAAATGATCATCAAGTAAGAGTAGTAAAATTTAATACTACGGAGCACAATGGTTTTCATAAGACTACTTTTAATATTTAACTTGTTTTTAACTCCAACGTTTTGTCAGCTCAGAACAATCAGTTACCAAGTTTGGTGGGTGTGGGTAAATTTGATGACAAGACAAACTTATTTTTTGATGTAACTGATTTGTCAATCGGTTTTGTGAATGGTTATTGCCCCCTCTTTATCGGTTCAATATTTGAAAGGGAGAAGAAAAAAATATCCAGAAACATAAGGCTCCAGAAAGACTTTAAGCATCTTACCAGTGCCTAACCTTTCTGTTAGTGGATCCAATTTCAGCAGCTGTTTGGCAAGGAAGATCTAAATCATATTTCAAATCGGATATCAAGTCAACCTTTTCAATCCAAGAAGGCGTTCCCCCATGAAATTTATTATCACGAAGTAATCTGTTATAGCAAAAATGCATGGCTTTTACAAAACGGATCCCAGAACTTAAGAAACAATTAGAAATTCTAGATTTCAGTGTGCTCATTTACAGGCACTTGAGTGATGACATGGCTCCAAGCTCTACTGGAATCGTGCCGCTCAGATTGTTACTCCTTAAGTCCAAAAGCTCCAACATGGACAACATTGCAATCTCTTTTGGGATATCTCCCATAAAATTGTTATTGTGAAGCACACTTTATTGAGAAAAAATAAAAAATAAAGTAAGAACTGAATGTATCGAAATAAATAAGAAAGATATTAACAAACAAAATCCTGAATTATATATCATATGGTTTAGGTTAAGTTAGCCGCGAAGTAATGGAAAAAAGTAAAAAGGATTGATTAACTGGATGCTTTCTAAGAGTACTTTCACCCACTCACTCATATGATTGAACAACCCTAAATATACTGAAACCAACATGACACATACAGATATGACTCCCAATGCATAAAATGTTAGTTTGAAATATAATATGTCATCACTATTATTTTGATCTACATAGTGTTTGTTTGCAGTAAGAAATTTACCAGCATCTAACTTTCACAGTATTTGCTTGCAATCAAGTGTGTGCTTTTTTGAGTGTTTTCATAAAGAGTTGAGCATCAAAAACCTAAATAACCATTAAACTAAATACCTAATACTAGTTAACCCAACCCATTTTAAAGGGTTGAAGGTATTCATGCAGCATTAAACACTTACTAGTTATACAATTAGGAATTCATAAGGTTAAATGTTCTTACATAGCTTTTAAGTGGTTAAGCTTTCCTATCTGTGGTGCCAAGTGTCCACCGAGAGAAAGGTCGTTGAGGTACCTACAGAAGGTTTTTAGTTGGATCAGGGAATAATGAACATATATGCAACAAACTTACATAATGATTATTAGTTAGGCATTATTGATAACAAAAGATATGGACTTCTATTTTATTTCATTTTTACAGCAGAAGCAACGTCACATATAACTTTGATTTCCATCGAAATCCATGGAACCCAATGTTAATTAATTTGAGTATGGACATATTAAAGTTTAGCATGTGAAATGAGTGCAATCAACTCCATGTGACATTTTTAATGGACTGGCTCATGAATTGAACTTACATCAGGGTAGAATCATAGTGTCACTAATATTCCACCATATTGCTTTTAAGAAATTCAACCCAAAACTTCGTGTAATCCTTTCAAAATCCCTCCTAACCATGCATCCCTTATTTACATCCCATCAGCGAGTTTGTGGATGACGAACACATATAAAAGTACCACAATTTATCATTTAAAATTGACATTAGTCATTACACTCCATACTACCATGAAAACATGGACTAAAGTGGCCTAATAACTTTAATCTTTATTGTGACAAATCAACATGTTGGCCAGGACATAACAACCAGATTATATCAAAGCTTTGTTTTATATGTAATATCAACATAAACTTACTAAAATGTATTTGAACTTCAGGCCTTTTTTACTGATAATGACAAGATTTAAAATCTCGGATTTTAGAAGAAGAAAAAACTCTCGGATTGACATCTCGATCCATATCTCCGGCAAGATGAGTGTCAAACAAACCTAATATATGTTCTCATCGTCAAGTGCGCAATCTACACAAACATGGTATAGAAACCCAAATCTTTGTTAATAGCTGGAGTAGGTTCATAAACTTCAGATTTGATTTCGACCGTGAACCACACAAAATGCCCTTACTATGTGTAGATGAGGTATAGTTATTAACCATGCATGATGCAGAAAAATGCAAATCTTTTCTAAAATCTCGGCACATACCATGGCAAAGGGCGCATGCGTTTTTAATCATTGCACACGTACTAAGAAAATTACATAATTATTACACATAATTAATTAAACTAAACCTGTATAATTTGTATACTTTTTAACTAATCGAGATTCATAAAGAAGATCAATCAGCAAAAATACCATTAAGCATAAGTATGTATATTGTCATTTAACCATATTACATCGCCTAAAATTCAAAATTTTGTTGAAAAATCAAATTTCTGATATCAGATCATAGCTACTAATTAGCAATTAAATTTCAAGTATAATCTTACATTTATTATGTTATTCTTAAGTGAGATCAATGAAGAGATGCAACTTCGTGTTAGTTAGTTATGTGTTACATTTGTTTGTTTGTATTGTATTTGTACTTTTAATCTTTATAACATTTGTTATTATATTTTGACCACGTCGAACTATCACAAATTTATAACTTAGATCATACATTGGTTTATCGTATTCACAGTTTCAGATTTCGAAAATATTGCCCGAGATCTCGTTTTGGGCTCCTTCCGAAACGAAACAGAAAATCTCACTGTAAATCTCATTTCGAATATATCGTCTGAGATATTGCAATATCGACTGATATATTGACCAAGATGGAATACTGAAATATCGTCCGAGATCTTGGTTTTTTGGTTAAAATTTAAATTCATGTCTGAACCACAACAATAATTAAAAAAAATCAAATCTAGTCACGATAATCTCCTGCTATTTAACATTTTGCATGTTAAATGACTATATCATATGTTCATATATGTTCTACAATGCTTATGATTTTCATATTCGCCTTTTTTTACATACATGCTACCTATGAAATTGTGTATTTTATGTTCTACTTATGCTAAACTTTTTAATGTTTTAGATCTTTTTTATGTTTTACATCGAACAATAATTCATGGATCATATGTTGTAAGCACTAATCTATTTGCATTGTGTTATATTTTTATTTTAAGCATATTACGATTTAGAGTATGAATGTTCGTAAAAAAAGAATAATGAACCGATTTTGCAATTCAAGTTTAAGTTACTATGTTTATAATAGCATTCATGAAAAAAATTATGTAAAAATATCATTTTTTAACATATCATGTACCCCGAGATTGTTCCGATATAAACTTTCAGACCCGAGATGGAAATCCGAGACGAACCCCCCGAGTTAGACTCGTCTCATCCGAGATCTCCTCTGATACGAAATCAAGTTTCTAAAATTACCAAGATGAAACGCGATTGATATTTGAAATTTAAAACCTTGATTGTATCATCATATTAATATTAATAAATATATAATAATTTAAGAACCAGTATTGGTTTATGTATATATGATTAATGCTATACTACAACTCACGTAAACAATAATATATATTTTTTCCATATCAATACCTATGTGTGTTTGTCTTCAAGCAAATTGAAATAAATAAAACAACATTCTGTCAAACCTTGTTAAAAAGTTAATTTCAAACACAATTATATGATAAATGTTTGGTTTTATGTATTTTCAACTTACGAAAAAAGAACAAATAAATAGCCAAAAATAAAAGATTTTTCATCATGTGCCACCATGGGACCAAAAGGCACAATCGTCTCGCCAAGCTCTGCATCACAGTGCGCACCACAACAAACATTTCATAACTATGAGATGATATCATATGTTTGAATCTCGATAATGGCACAACTTAACCTCGCTTTTTTATTTGGAAAGCCTGGAACATTATTGGATCATGTACCATTTGTACTAATTATAATGTCTTCCATATGCAGGACATGTCTATCATAGTGTTTTATGTTTATTATAATTTTAATATGTGGAACGCATACTGATTGCATGATTTGTTTTGCTTTACATGCATGAAACACATCCTTCATGTACTAATTATTCGGTCATGCATGTGCAAACCACGTGCATTTAGATCTTGTATATAATAATAGTTGTAATATATTTAACATCATAATTTTGTTGTAATCATAAATATTCAGAGATGTCATAGACTATTAGCTGGATAATATTTCAAGATTCTTAAATTTTCTAAAATTTGGATATAATCACATAGGGCTGTAAATTTTGTACGAACGTCCGATGTTCGTTCGTGTTCGTGACCGAAATATATCTGTCTGATATTAATTTAGGACACGAGTTAAGACAACAAAATTCGTACGAGAAAAAATCATGTTCCGTCCATATTCGTTCGGATTCGTCCGAATTCCACATAATGCGATATATAGTTGAAAGAAAATCTAATGAAAAAACTAAAATTTGATATAAATAGCCATGTTCGGATGGATCCGTTCGTGTCCGTGTCTGAAAAATGTATGTCCGTGTCCGACCGATTTCATTTAAGACACGAGTTAGGACAACAAAATCTGTACGAGAAAAAATTTCATCGGGTCCGTATTCAATCCAATTTTATTTAGAACAGAAACTGAACAAACCGTCGTCCTGTCCTACCGATTTACACTCGTAACCATACCAAACTTGTAGGATAATACTTTGAACTAACCTCGTATAATCAAGCAAAATTTGAAAATATGTTATGATTGATATTATGTAAAAATTACATAAATATTTACATATAGATTAAAATAAATCCACAGATAAAAAATAATAATGTCTAGTATTATTGTTCTCGCCGCACTTTTCTTCTTTCACACATCATTCAGTCTGAAACAATCATCACACCTCAATTTTTTTTCCTTTTATCCTTCAACTTATAACAATAATGCTCATATTCTTCTTAAATCACATTCAAATATAAAGTGGTTAGTTCACGAACCTCGGTCGGCTCAAACGAGTTTATTATACAAATCTCGCTCGACTCTAACTAGGTTATTACACAAACCTAGTTTGGTCGAAACGAAGTTAGTACACACACGTCGTTTGAACCGAGCAATAATTTTACATGAACCTCACTCTAGTGGACCTTATTTTTGACTATTTCCCTTGAATGTAATCCATTGTTATTTGAAGATGGAGAAAATTTTAGAACATTAAAATTTGATAAATTATGGGTGTGAAAGGAGGAAATTGCGGTGTGCATATAGAAAGCCAAAAATAATATACTCCCTCATGTTCATAATATAAGATGTTTCAGAAATTTACACGGGAATTATATAAAAAATTATTGATACTTTAGTCCATACTTAAATAAGTAGGTCCCATAAGTTCTTTTTTTAATGTGCAATCTAAGTATCACTCCTATTTTCATGCATAAAAGACAACCATTGTGTCTTTAACATCTATTATAGATCAAGGATAAAATAGGTATAACAAGATTAAACATCTTATATTTTGAAACAAGTCAAATAAGTTAAAACATCTTATATTATGAATCGGAGGGAGTAACATGCAACTTGCAAGAACACTATGAAAACAGGTAAATCATATAACAAGGTGAACAAGATTAAAAAAAAAATCGAATAAATACCATTTATAAAATATTTAACAATTTCACAAACAAACTACTCCAAAATATATGTAACAAACTTATGTGAATATCATAGGACCACAATTTACGAAAAGCACAGACTAATTTTACATACGTAAACCAAAATATAATTATCGAAGACCTAAAGAACTAAACTTGCACATGTAAATACTAAGGAACTATGCAACGAACTAAAAATTCATATTCTAAATAAATCGCAGTGTAAAATAAATTACTACAAAGAAGAATGCATGCTAAAGACTCGAGTACAGAAGTTAAAACTATGCCATAAAGTGAAATATATCACACATATTTTTTCACAAAAAATCTACAACTACAAGAATTAACTATGGATAAATTTAACAATTTTAATTAATTTTTTAACATAATAGTTCAAGTTATAAAGTGGATTTTAAATATAGTAAAGAACCATTGGCTCAAGTGGTAAGAACCTTAGTTGTAGTTGTAAAGGTCTTGGGTCAATCCTCTAAGACATCAATACGAGTGATTTGCTTCAACGGAGTATTGCACTTGTTGTCAAAGAAAAGAATTTGATTTTATATGACCTAAAAAATCACACATGAGCTGCTGCATATAAATGGTCAAATGGCTACACACCAAAGATTAGCGATACAAAATTTTATCTTAACAAAATTAGTAAAGAACATAATACACTGAAAAACATCAAATACAAAGATTTACACAAAAGTTTCGTTGACAAATGGCTAAATTAAAAAGAAAATTGCAAGCAGTTGGTTATAAAAAATAAAAAATACAAATAATGTCAACTATATGAAATCACATTATGAGATTACTTCTTTTTTCAAAGGTGCACCCAAGTAAATTTATTATATATCATACATCATACATAAAAATAATGAAAACTAGGATCACATACCGATTTCAATATTCAATACGTCAAAAAAATTCCCAATAACATATTAAAATTTGGACCCTTTTCTGAGGATTTTCATCACTGTTCTAAAAATCTTTCTAGTCTCCACACGCACGCATACGTGCTAGGCAAGGCCTACCACTTCAGCGAAGAATCTAAATAGGTATCAAGGCAATAGTTATACATAATTTGAGCTCGATGTCATGCTTAAGTATCTATGTGTTAGTTTTATCACCTTGGTTGTTTGCAAACACAACCAAAATCATTTTTTTTTTCTATTTTGAATCAATTAATACTGTACAAAATATTAAAATTTACCTAATAAACATGAGCTATCACAAACACCTGCCTTCGATTAATCACCTATTAATTTGCGTCCGAACAATTGATCTGTAGTCCATACTTACAACCTAGTGTCCTAAAGACCTTTACAACTTGATTGTCACTCTAGCATAAACTTACCATCATATTAATTAAAATATAAAAAAGAAAAAATTTCAAATCTATACCACTTTTGTAAACTTATTACAAATTTAGGTCTGTTTTGAAAATAAATACGGATATAGGCCTGTTTTGGCGACGTGTGCAGCTGAGTATGAATTTTTAGTTGGCGATTTTTCAAAAGTCGCCAACCGGTGATTTTTGAAAAATGGTCAACAGAAAAAACAAGAAATTAGTTGGCGATTTTTGAAAAATCGCTGACTAATTTCCATTTTTTTCTGTATTGGCGATTTTTCAAAAATCGCCAGTTGGCGACTTTTGAAAAATTGCCAAATAAAAATTATCATTTAATTTTACATGTGGTCAAAAGTGGCATATTTCCATAAATATTTTCAAAAGTGGCTTAAACGTGTAATAACTTCTCAAAACAGACCTAGATTTTCAAATTTTCCTATAGAAAATGATATCACTCATTTTAAACATTCAAGTGGAGTTTCGTTTGCCCAAAAATCATACTCTTTCTACCAAGATTCAAATGTATATATTTCGATGAAGTTTTAATCTTGAAACTTTTTGCAAAACATTTAAAATGCAATGCACAAATTGTAGGTATCCGTAATAGAGATGCAAATGCAAATACTTGCAATTTCTCAAATTTCAAATTTATTTTCGTTGTTAGATCATAAATTTTACACTCTTTACAACAATATTTATATGTCATATAATTGATAAAAAATGGTGCAAATATTTTGCAATTCAACGTACAAACTGTGAATATTTGCAGCTACTTACACTTAGTTCCATGCAAAATTTGCTTTGCACTTAGAAATAGTGACTGCAATTATTTGCATTTATCTCACATTTAAAATATGCAAATAGAATTTCGTTTTTACTATTACATTACAAATACTATGATCTTTTCAACATGATCCACACGTTATATATTTTGATAAAAATCTACTGGTGAAAAAAATATATTTTGTGTGGGTCCAGTTCAAAAAATTGCATATGTTGCAATTTACCTGCAGTATGACTAAGTTTTTCTACCATGTGCAAACTATGTTATAAAGAACATAAAAATAATGATTTGAAAAGAAAACAAAATTCATATTGACTTCTCTGTGATTTTACTGAAAACGATGGATTATGTATATCATGATATGTTATAGTTAACTGAAAAATAAGAACTCAATTTGTAAGTTGTGGATGGCATGTACTTTAGCTTTATTTCGATAATTTTTAGGGACTTCGGTGACATAAAGTTCCCTAAAAGTATCTATTTATAGGTGAACTGTCTTTGGTAAAAAATTAACAGAGAAGTCTAAAGTTTTCAAGAGACTGACTACTTAAGCATTTTACAAGCAATCATCATTTTAAATCCCAATTGTAACATTTGGGTCACTAGATTCAAGAGCCAGATCTACAATTTCTGTTGAAGAACTTTCCTTTTTTGGGTAATATCATATTTATCCAGTTGAGGGCAATCAAATCAAATGAAGAAATATCATCCAACAAAAATAAGTGAAAAACCCATGGAATGTTGAAATTAACATGTAAACCGATATTCGCCGACTTCAATTGGTTATTTAATTATCATAGTTTGGAACTCAATTTTCTTTTTTAAACCATTTTTCATGGTTATAGATTAACTATTAACTATGTTTGTAGTTGCACTAATATTTCTCCTTTACCCAATAGAAATGTAACGTGTGAATACGAGATAATTAAACATGACTTATCAAGTTTAATATTGGTGTAAATTCTAGTATTTATGTTTTATTGTTACTGCAACTTTGTGTTAAGCTGGGTAGTTTTATAAAAGATAGAAAGTGGGCGTTCAAATTGTGTTTTTTTTTTTTAAGAATAGCAAGAGCCGTGATGTGATTAGTTTGGGTAAATGGGTAAAAATTTAATTAATGTTTTCTCCGTAAACCATCATCCATGTTCTACTTTGAATCCAAAATTCATGTTCATCTTCCCTCCTCTTGTTCCTTTCATATTTTCTCTCCCAATTATTCTATGTTAATTCTCTTTCTTCTCCTATATTCGGACCATTGTAAATAATTAACATTGCTTTTTATATTTCTTTGGAAGGTTACCCCCTCTTTCCCAAAGTAGACCCACAAAGATAAGATGGTCATATACATAGCACATGTAAAGTTCATTTATGTGAAAACTGATGGATTTGTCCATTTTATTTCAATTTTATGGCTTTCCTCAACCATGTATATACTTAGCATGTATTTTTTGTTTGTGTCTTTTTCTTTTTCTTTTGGATCGAGGAAAAAAGAATAGTGCAATCTCAATTTCAAAATAAACCAAGAAGAATATCTGTTTTAAGTAGCATATGCAAAAACAAGTAAAGGATCTATTCGATGAGTGTAGCATCTGTAGTATCAGTTTTTGATCAAGCAAACTCAAGGCAGTGCAAAGGAAAACAAAGCAGTAAAAACACAGTGAAGAATCTGCTCGAACATACACATGGCAGCAAAGAAGCATTCACAATGAAAAGTCAAGAAAAACAAATAATACAGTGAATTCAAAATTGCGTTGAAAGAGTCAAAAATGTCAAGCCAAAACCAAGTCATAGCCGACGAAATCCAAAAAAGTGAATTTCTAAATACCCTTAATATATGTCATATCATGTGTGTGCGCGTGTGTAAACCAGAAGAAAACGATAGCCATGAATTTATCATGGCAGGAACTTACAAAGTATCAACATTGCCATCAATACAATAAACACCTGACCAATTGCATGGATTTTCATCATCAGGATTCCAATTTTGAAATGCTTCATATGGATCATTTTCAACCGCTGATCGAAACTCCAACAGTGCCAGCCCTTCATGCCAAACGAACAATATAAAAAATACTAACACTACCATACAATATAAGTTTATTATAATATATATACGTTTCACATGATTTTATGCATCTAACAAAGAGATTATGATAAATATGACATGGTGAACGTATACCTTCAGGATTTAGAGAGAAGCATCCAATGAAATGCAGAAGGAAATAAAATGCATACACAAGGAGATGCCATCTCTCCCTCTTCATCTCTCAGGCCACAACCGAAGCCCAAACTATAAAATTTGGCCAGTTTAATTTATAGAATCTAACAATTCCCCTCTTTGATTTCTCAATGCCGAAATCGCAGAGGGAATGGGGTAAAATAACGGGTTCGCAAACAGAGAGAACGAAAACTGTGGATTCCAACGCAACTAACGAGAGAAGCAGCAGAAAGCAGATGTAGCAGTGAAGCAATGAATCAAGAATCAATAATCAAGAGTGATGAGCATTGATTCCAAAATTGACACGAAAGCTATAACATCTTTTGGTAAATTATGTTTAACATTTGTTGCTCCCTAATGTTTTTTGGGGCTGAAAGCGGAAACGTGTCGCGGTCGAGGAAGCTGTAGCTTGATTTAGAACTCATGGGCGGTGTTTGGTCGTGGACCTTGAATAGCGGGACCACCGCGATCGTCGGAATCGGGGTTCAACATATACCATCCTTTTTTTTTTCTTCCCAAAAGGATTTGCTTCTGCAGAAAGCATCTTTGCACGTTAAGAGGATGACCAAGGTTGTGTTCCCAGTGAATATTTGTCACGCCGGGGGTTTGTTTGCATCGTTTGCGTCCGACACGTCCAACGCCAACAAGTTGGCGACCGACGCGTCGGACGCAACATAATTAAAATATTTAAACTGGTTGTTTAATGAAAACATATATAGCTTAGTTGGTACATGTACATGTTTAGCTTTAGAGACATCTGGGTTCAAATCCCATCTACATCAAATTTTTTTAGTGTTTTGTTGTACACTGTTTATTAATGTTTAATGCCTATTGTAAACGAGTTGTTAATACTTAACGTCAAAAAAATAATTTTTTTTGGTTGTAGACTTTTAATGATCAATGTTGTTATAATGTATTCGCATCGATTATATTGTTGTTTAAAAAGTTTCAACCCATTCGCTAATTAGATTTAATGGTCCAATTAAAAATTAATATCTAATTAAATCAAAACAATTAAATTAACAATTAAATAACCCGCTCAAATACTCTGTTTGTAGCTAAAAACACATTCCATGTTTGCTACAGTTTCAACCTCAAATACCCCATTCAAATACCCCGCTTCCGTTCGTCAAAAACGCACCCCGAGGGTCACCCTTACGCAGAAATTTTGAGGTTTTACTCGTATTTCCGGTTTAGCATATCATTTAATTAAATAATAATAAAGAAGAAGAACTACTATGACTATCTCGAACGTAATTTTATCTTGATATTTGTGTTGTAATATACAAAGGGTGCTACTATTACGACTTCGGTTTACATTTCCGGCTACCAAAACTAAAAGCATCCCAAATATTTCAAATATCATCTTCTGACCACCGTGTAAATTAATAACCTAAAATTGAAGAGGCCACTAGCACTTACCTATACACGAGTACTTTCTTCCTCACTTAGAGCTCTTCCACTGCAAATCAAATACTCAAAGTCAAATAGTTTTTAAAAAAAATTTAGCATAATTCATTTTCATAACCACATTACCAATTTTAATTTTTATGAGTATTTACTTCGTAGGTTGTGAAATGATTCGTCACAAATCAATATTTATGTCTTTTGAGTCATTTGATCGAACATCTTGCATCATATTATTACAACCATCATGTTTATCGTCCAATTTATCATCATTCAAATACTCCATCTATCAAACAACAACAAAAAAGTATCAACTCGTAAAAGAAGATACATAAGTTATATAAATCAAAACTTACATTGTCATTCTCTATTACGACATCATCAAATTTAATGTTGCATAAGCTTGAAATTTTCAACGTAGTGGAAAAAATCCTAAAACACAATGGAAAACCCTAACTATTAAAAAAAATCCTAGCAACACGTTCTATATCATAATAGAAAACAATAAAAATCAAGCAATTCTAACCTCTTTTTTATCTTCATCTTCCATCTCTAATAGGTAGAGAAAAATATTTGGTTTTGTTAGGGTTTATGGTTTGAAATTTTAGTGAAGTATGTGTTATTTTAGGAGAAGTACGGCAGTGAATGACTGAGTGAAGGAATAAGATATGGTGGCCAGAAGAATATAAAAAATAATCATTTTTTATTAAACCGGGGTGTGAATAGTAGCACCCTATATAAAAGTGAATATGCTTTTGTAATATTTGTTTACTCCCACATCGTGAGGATAAGTTTAACATCAGCTCCAAAGCCTATTATAAAGGAGGCAATGTAATAGAAACAAGGCACATCTGAATCAGTAGAAATAAAAGTCTCTCCTTATCTCTTTTGTTCTCTCTAATGGCTTTTGTTTATTATCTATTCTGTTTTATTTATAACATGTTATCAGCACGAGATTTCGATAGAGCTATTTTTTGAAATCATTTAGATTTACATCTACGAATTTGTGAGGTAAGTAACTTTTATTTGAGGATTCTTAATTCATGGATTTCTATATTTGTTTTGCAATTATTTTCTTTTATTTGAAAATCTTCGATTGATGGATCTATGAATTTATGTTATCTTCTATTTTTTTAGATCTGATTCAAACTTCTAGATCTGTTTCTCTATTTTTTTTGTAGATTTAGAATGGGTTATAATAGATCTAATTATTTATATTGACCCTACATTATGTCTAGATTTATTTTTTCAACTTTTTGCGGATCTAATTTTGATTTTTCCAAATCCAATTTGATGGAGATTCGATTATCAAACCCACCGTTAGGGGGGTTTGTCTACTGTAAGAGGCAAAAACAAATTGTCTGTGCCAATGAATTTAGGCTTAATTTTCGCTCAACATTAATATTTTCTACCTCCTTTTCTTTTTTCTCGATTCTTTCTGCTTACAAAAATTCCTCCGCGTTTTCCTTTTCCCCAAATTTCTTGAATTCCTACTCTTTCTCAACGCGATATTTCTCTGCACGGAATTTCAATCGAAGATCTACTTCGTAATTACAGATTCAACCAGTGATCTACTTCGTAATTTCAATAGCGATTTGTGTTCTGCGTTACCATCTTTTTCGTAATTTCAGATTTGCACGGAGATCTACGTCGCAATTTCAGGCTTGTGTTCTGTTGTTTTCAATTTCATATCAACCTGTTGAGAAATAGGTAGCTATTCTACTCGTTTCAGTGCAATTTCTTCTTTCTTTATCTCCTTTTAGCATATGTAGTAACAGCAATTCTTAGGTAGGTTTAGATTTTGCATTAGTATTCTTTCGCCTAGAACGATTATTTTTGTTTCCAGACTCAGATTCACGCATTTGGCTCAGTAAAGGTAATTCAAAAATAAACCCTATATTAAGTTTCTTGTTTAAATTGAGTTCGTGTAGTGGTGTTTCAGTGTTTATGCTTGAAATCATCACATGAATTGAAAAACTTTTGAACTAAAGTTGAGAAACTGAAAGCTGATTCTAAACCGAAGTTGAGCAATTGAAAAACTTTCCCATGTTTGTCAATGATAACAGATAATAACAGCGGCAAGAATTGAAAAAGTTTCTTCAGAATGAGTTTAAGAAGAAAGTGGTGATAGCAGATGAAGGAAACACGGTGAAACAAATACGGTCGAGCAACAGAATATGCAAATGGTAAGTGAATATTATTTTCTTTTATTTCAGCCTGCTTGATTTTTACAGGATGCTCACAATTTCCATATTTTGACTCCAAAAAAGCCAATTTTTAACCATAGTTGAGAAACTGCAAGTCAATTTTGAACCGAAGTTGAGCAATTGAAGACTTTCGCTTAGAATTTGCCTGCTTCTATTTTTGAATTTTCGATCCTCTAGGTATTCTTATTTTTTATTTTTTCACTCTTGGATTTTTTTTCTACTGAATTTCAATGCATCTTCTCTGTCAGATCTAAGTATAACAACAAAGTACAGCCATCAGATGGAAGTTTATAATCTTAATGTTCTTTTTCATAATTGAGTGCAACTTATTTTACTCCAAGGTAATATATCTTCTAATAATTCTTTTGTTGCGTCGTATTTGTAATGTTAGCTTAGGTTATTCGATAAACTAAGTATGCAGTGCACCGAGCAAGTTGGTAAGCTTGGTTAATATGCTATAGTGTGCGCACACACAGAAAAAAACTCATCTTTAAGCTGAGAGGATGTTACTTTTTAGCGCCTTCCGCTATTCTTTTGCTTCAATTTGAAATTAACTTCTTGCAGCCTGGGTAAATATAAGATAACTTCTTTTTATATTAGCTATAAGAAGGAATTAGTACTGTCTTTTATATGTCTGATAACATAACTATAAATTGGTAACATAACTGTATATGTTTGGCAATTTTATTTGTTTACCTAATTACTCACTGTTTTGCAATGAAGAAATATTTATTTGGTTGTATTTTGTAGTTAATATGATGAATGATTTTGTTATTCAACACATGAGTACGCAATATAAATTTTTTAATACTAAATTGATCATATAATTATGTTTTATCCACTGATGTTACGGATTAGTTTTGCAAATGTTTATTTTGTGTAGAATCTGACATTCTTCTTCAATACTTAACTTACTGAGGCATTGAATTGATTATGGTTTAGTTATTTTACAGATTTTCTAGTATTATATGTTGTTACCGAGTTTAAACATCCTGTTAATTTTGAATTTGTGCGCATAGCTCAATGGAACATGGAATTGGTAAGAATTGGTGCAAATTTCAGTCACTGGACAAATATGGATGTGCTATTAATGAATATGAGGACTTGACTAGAAGAATATATAGCACTGGTAAAATATGAAATTTGGAAAATAAGAGCCTTCTGTTATGTTTCAATTTCCCTGAAATCTTTTGAGTTAAGCCATCAGCCATTCATTTATTTTTTTCATTTCCTCTCATTCACGTGTATTATTGTTATAACCATTGTGTTATAAGATCCTTATAAAAAGAAACACCACAGGTCCATTTTTTTTCTCACTTCATCTTCTTCATCTTGTTCACAAATTTTATTATTTCAACCCAGTAAAATATTTAAATCCTAATAAAATTGAACATCATATGTCTATATATTGTTTCGTTTTGAGACTCTTAAGTCAATGCAAGCATTGTCGATCATTTTTCCGGAAAGATTTATGACTCGCTTTATAAGCCGAAAAACATACTGTTAGAGTGTGCATGAACTTAGAACAATTATCGATTTTGAACGCACTGAATTACAGTGGTTACAGTGATGCTTCAGTTCATCTTATCGTAAACAAGAGGATGTTTGGAGTATTCTTTCGATATTTCTAATGTTGATCCTCTGTTTTCAGATCTAGATGTGTTGAGTCTTTATTCAACAGTTATTCCTAAGTAATTTTTATATATAGGGTCTTATTTTGTTTATTATCCTAATGTTGCTTATCTTGGGTCAAATGATGTTGGTTGTGAGTTGCTAGATTTAAATCGTGATTTTATTCCAGTGAGGAACAGAAAATTTGTGACAAGATCTTGTATATAATTGTCTAACTGAATATGAGGTGATGCTCTTTGCCTGGGAGCTGAAGGTTACCACTAACGGACACAAGAATGCCACCATTCACGGTGGATGCTTGGCAATCAACGGTGGAGATTGTGTGCCTGCATTGATCGAGTGGCAGCTGAGAAAGCTTCAATGCGATCTCCTCTGTTCCTACAAACTTCGGACCCTCGAATGATAGCGTCGATTGTAGGTTGTAGAGTCAGGAAAGCAGTGGTCTGTCTGTATCAAAGAGTTTATAATATGATCCACAAATGCCTTGGCTACTAACTCTGCCAGGTTCTCTTCCTTGTTCATATTTTTCCTTTGTATTTCGTATTATTTATTTAGATGTTGATATTGAATTGAAAGGAGAATGTTTTATAGTGGGAGCAGTGTTGTATATAAGGGGTGGTTTGACCATGAAGAAACGAATAAAGTTGAAAGACAACTATTGAAAAGAAAAAGTAGTGCATTTATATGTCATTGACATTGTCGCTGTCACGAATAGAGCGATGTCCTCAGTAAAACATCCAGATTCTAATTGCTTTATTAAATTAATAAGCTGTATGACCATTTGCCATGAATTTACTGGGTGGCAAATTAATGTTAATACAAGACCAATTGCATATTTGCATGTGTTGAATCAGTACAGTAATTGAGAATTTCAAATTTGGTATTACTGGTTGATAAGAAGAAAATTAAATGAGTAATAATTGCATTTTTTTTCTTACGTGTCAAAGGTGGTCCAAATGTGTGATATGTGTTTTAGTGAGGTCGAAACTATTAATATATTTAAAAAGAGACTTCAATCAAAATTTCATCAATTTTTCTCCATTTCATATCAATTCGAATTTTGATTTTAGTAACATATGCAGTAACCCTCTAGGAAGCCCCAGCAGCTTTAATATGTTTTGAACATCCACAATAATTATTTTTGAAAATATAGCTCAGTTATTACATTCAGAACCTAAAGTGTTCATATCCAACCATCTGTTGGTATTTAAATATGCTGGTATTATGCATCCTCTATTCGTTGGTTCTCCAGGTTACTCGTTATTTACGGTTGATGTCTTGCTTGTTGCTATTGATATATGTATTCATGGGATTGGTTGCTAATATAGTATATAATGACAGTAACGTTATGAGCTTAATAAACATCATCTTGTATTAATATGAACTATCAAATATGGACTTTAGCGTTTGGCTGTGCCATGTGTTAGGGTCTATTGACTATTGTGGCGCTGTATCACAATCGTCTAATAGCTATGTATCATGTAATGCCATTGTTAAAAAAAAGTTCGTAATCTCATTAGAATATCTTGAAATGATATGTGTTTTAACTTAATGTTTGTTTATTTGTTTCAGTTTGAAAGCGTTTAAACGATCTTGTGCATCTAATTTAGTGATATAGATTTTTGTCTTTATACATATATCTTCGTGTTTAAACGATCTTATGCTACATTTTTTTACTAAATTTGACATAGAATAAATTTTACTAAATAATTTTATCTTTTATATTTTATATTAAACACTTTAACGGTCGGTTATCCCACCGTTGTGTGGTTATACTAGTATATATATTGTTTACATTATGAGTGCTACTATTAATACCCAGGTTTACACTTCCGGCTACCAAAACCAAAAGCATCCCAAATATTTTAAATATCCTCTTCTGAGCACGTGTAAATTAATAACCTAAAATTGGAGAGGCCACTAGCACCTATCTGTACACGAACACTTCCTTCCTCACTTAAAGCTCTTCCACTGCAAATCAAATACTCAAAGTCAAATAGTTCAAGAAAAAATTAGCATAATCCATTTTCATAACCACATTAGCAATTTTAATTTTAATAAATGAGTACTTACTTCGTCGGTTGTGAAATGAGTACTTACTTCGTCGGTTGTGAAATGATTCGTCACAAATCAACATTTATGTCTTTTGAGCCATTTGATCGAATATCTTGCATCATATTATCACAACCATCATGTTTATCGTCCAATTTATCATCATTCAAATACTCCATCTATCAAACAACCAAAAAAAGTATCAACTCGTAAAAGAAAATACATAAGTTATACAAATCAAAACTTACATTGTCATTATCTATTACAACATCATCAAATTTAATGTTGCATAAGCGTGAAATTTTCAACACATTGGAAAAAAAAATCCTAAAACACAATGGAAAACCTTAACTATTAAAAAAAATCGTAGCAACACGTTCTATATCATAATAGAAAACAATAAAAATTAAGCAATTCTAACCTCTTTTTTATCTTCATCTTCCATCTCTAATAGACAGAGAAGAATATCTACTTTTGTTAGGGTTTATGGTTTGAAATTTTAGTGAAGTATGTGTTATTTTGGAAGAAGTACGGTAGTGAATGACTGAGTGAATGAATAAGATATGGTGGCCAAAAGAATATAAAAAATAATCATTTTTTGTTAAATTTATAAAGGTGGCCGAAAGTGTAAACTGGGGTGTGAATAGTAGCACCCTATATTATTGATGGTATAGAGGTAGATCTAATTTTATCTTTTCCGATCTACTGTGACTTTTCGTATGTAATTCTTTTAGATAGACTGAAGATAGAATATCTCTTTAAAAATGATTTTTTTTATGTATACCCAACAAAGACAGAATATCTCTTGAAAAAAAAAACTTTTCCTTTTTTTGTATATCCAACAAAATTATGGATATAAAATATAATGATATAGCATTTAAATTCAATAGCAATATTTATTTATCACTGGAAGTGAGATTGGAAACTCATTATATACACAAATTCTTTCAAATGAGGAACCTGAAGTTCATATGCAAATGACCTGAAGTTCAGATACAATATTTTTCTCAACAAGGAACCTGAAGTTCATATGCAAATAAGGAACTTGAAGTTCATGTGCAAATGAAAAACATGAATTAAAGCCTCAAAGCATATAATTGCATTTAATACTTGCTTATAGTAAATCACCTATAACAGGAAAGGATTTGAAAAATCGGTGAGATGAAAAGTTTCAACAAAAGGCAAAAGGCATATGTTCCAATTTTGTGCCACACATAATTTCTTGAAGAAATTTATTGTTAGAAGAGATCTGTAACAAACCGGTTTTTGGATTAATTTTGTAATCTATAATTTATAGATTATACTTGTAATCGAATTCAAATGTATTTAAATATTTTAGTGTGAAAACCCATAACTTCCCCGGTGAGGAAAGCGCAGATTGTTCGAGAACAAGCCACAACTGAACGCAGACGGAAGAACATTTCATTGTATATTACAACAATACCATCAAAATACAAGAATATACAGAGTATCAATGAATATTACACAGAAATATCAGAGATTTAAATTACATTTAAATTACATAGCAGCGGAAAATAATCCAATACACAACTAGAAGAGATATACGGATACAAAGCTTTCCGGATATCGTTCCAGCTGTAAACCAGGATCCTGTGAATATAAATCTGCAAAACCAAAACTACTAGCTGCCCGTGTCAAAATAAGGGCACCCAGAGTTTAGGTTAAAACAATAAACTCCAGGTAAGTCATGGGACTGGTGTGAGAACTAAAACAGTTATTAATCTTTATTTTAAAGTTAGGTAAATCAAGGGACCACGCCGCTAACGCGGAACGGGTTTCCTCCCAAGAATACCAGTGCATATAACAACAGCGCAATGCTAAATAAAGAACAATGAAGCTATTATAAGACCCAGTTCCCATCACATAATGCAATGCAAGCCGGAGGATAGGGTTTTTACCTTATAATAGCCAAAGAATGCTTGATACGTTTAAAACAGATTATTTGATACTATTATAAGTGCATAGTGTATGAAACAACTTCAAATCATAAGTATCAATCATAGACGGCATAAGCGCCCCATCCCACTATGTCGCCATACTAGGCTCTACAAATAAAACCGCAAATGTCACGTATTTGGAAATTGGATTTCCATCTATGAACCGAGGAAAAAGATAGTCCTCAACCGATTCGAGACTCTCTAGCCCGAGCCTCAGGACCCAGACTCAGGTGGGCCCTTGGATCGTCAGGGCCGGTCCATCGATGTGGATTAAAATGCCTGAACATGCGTTTCCCCGCCCTATGGGGCGTAAATGAGCCAACGAATGGCTCCATCGGACCCGGATCGTCCGATCTAACCGAGGCGCCTCGCAACAGCAACAACCACACAGGTGAAAAGTATATAAATGTCAGGGCTGGTAGGTCACTGACACCACCCTAGCTAGAAGGAAACGCATGCCCTCCCTGAGGTCCTCTCCCGTTTCTGGTTCACAACCGGGGTGTAAGGTTCGCGAATTCACGTTACACAAAGCTATGCCACACAGGCGGTGCTTTGATCATCAACCACAAGACTTTGCTTTTCAACAGAAGCCTTGATCATTTGCATCTTTGCATGCCACACAGGCAATTCACTCTATGCGTTTGATATCCATCAGTATATAACCCCTGAGCTCGTACGTCTCAGAGAAGGGCGTTAAGCAAGAGAATAAATTCTCCGCCGCCAAACAGATATATATTTAATAGAAATCAATCACACAGACTAAAATCCAATGTCAGACACACAGTCCATTTACAAGTCTGTTCTGGGTCTGAACGAAACCGGAGGCACCTAGTACCCCGCATATCCATCGATCTCCAAGTACGTCTGGATGATCACCAACTGTTTCCATCTTCTTGGGTGTACAACCCAATCAAGATCATCAGTAATCACCCAAACGACGTGAAGACCTCCGGTCTTCGACCACCGTCTTCATCTTCGACACCACGTCGAATTAATTATTCAGAATGGGATAAACCCGGTCTTTCTGAACAACTCGCGTATATATAATAAAAGTGTTACACAAACACAACATACGCCTCATTCCACTTCAGAATATTCTTTTTATTCAAATATTCTTATATTTTGGGAAAGGTTCCCATTAATTTTATCAAAGATAAATTCTTTAAATTTATTCTTTAATCTCCTTTGAATATCAATTCAAACTAGTCGGGATTAGCGAACCACACCGAAGTAATCATTTATTTTATTTTCCAATCCCAACCTATTAATCCCATGAAGTAAAACTGGTCCTACTTCATATCTAACACCACGGTGTTATCGGTAAATTCAATTACCATTTCACGTTCAAATCTAATTAAAGATTTAACTATCGCCTGGAGCAAAACTGGTGATACTCCATTCTCGATCATTTCAATCTAATTAAAGGTTCATTAAAACTCCACTTAGTTTTAATCTTTAACTGGGTTAAAGAATCAGTGTCATTTAAAATACAGTTCACGATAAACCCAAAATCACATTCCATTAATTATCGGGTTAAAGAACGAGTGTTATTTAAAACACTGTCCACGATAAACCCAAAAATCAATATCAATTCAATTCTAATTAAATATTATTTAATTGGTACACTTCATTAAATCCAAATAAAAAGATTTAATCTTTTCTCAACTGGGTTCAAGAACAGTGTTAGTCAAGACACCATTCACGACAAACCCAAATCACATTTGATATTAAATACAAGGCTCTGAATAGAAAATATATCGGCTTATATTCAATATCAAATTCTACGACCAACAGATATCGTATTGGAAATAACGATATATATATCTATATCTTTCAAATTTCCATAACAACATCTGTATAATCACGAAATCCAACATCGAAATATTCCAAAGACAAT
Source organism: Allium sativum (assembly GCA_030737875.1). Lineage (NCBI taxonomy): Eukaryota > Viridiplantae > Streptophyta > Magnoliopsida > Asparagales > Amaryllidaceae > Allium > Allium sativum. The sequence continues at coordinate 462,280,609 of CM060920.1, forward strand.
TTCGATTCAAATCCATTCCAATGCAATCATTGGAAATTCTGGTTATTTTCAAAACCATTTCAAATTCAATTTATTTATTTAAAAATAAATAGAATTATAATTCTAGTTCAAAACTAGTTCATTTCGATAAAAATCTATTTTTATCTTTACAAATATGGAGCTTTTCATCCCAATTCTTTCTAAATAATTTCTTATGATTTTACACAAATTATTACTATTTTTAATAATTTTATCAAGGCCCGTACAGTCGATTTCCATCAACGGCCATCGAACTGCACTTATAGCGACCTTTTCCAAATTTGAATTGGACATAATTCCAAATCCAACCGTTAGATTTCACATTTCTAATATTCGTTAGAAAGCTCTTTTCGATACGAACCCAACGGTTCCGGTTTCAGGAGAATCCGACGGTCGGATCTCCCGCAATATCCGTTCGAAGTCAATGGTCGAAATTCGCGAACTACCGTGGCGCGGCGCGTTCTATTCAGGCCATTATATTATATATATAATATATACTTCGTCGATTTCCTTTTAAAACGTATTATATAAATCGTTTTAAATTCGTTTTCAAAACGATTTCAACTTCATTTCAAATTCAAATCAAAATTGAAATTTTCCTTATAAATTCGTTTTAAATTCATTTCAAATTGATTTCAATTCAAATTGATTTCTAATTCAATTCGTTTTCAGTTCAATTCAATTTCAATTCGAATTCATTTATATTCAATTTCAATTCGAATTCACTTATATTCAATTTCAATTCGAATTCACTTATATTCAATTTCAATTCGAATTCATTTCTATTCAGTTTCAGTTCGAATTTCAATTCTTTTCAAAATATCAGATTTTGAAATCACTTTCGATATTCATTATAAAATGAATGAAATCGATATAAATATCGTTCACGTCAAAATGGCGTCAATCTAATCAACACGGCTTCATATATTTCTATTTTCAAATATTCTATTTCAAATATTTCTTTTTCAAATATTTCTATTTCAAAACTGGAATGAGGCCCAATCAATTACCATATAATGTTAATTATATGGACTTTCCATACCACATGTACACAATAACAATGATGAATAATCAACCATCATCCAAAGTGCATTCTACACTGTATAAGCATCAAATATAAATATTTAACGCTCATAACAGTCTGTCAATCAATCGATCGACATACAACTAACTATTGGGATTAGCGTACGTCAATTATCATCCCAATACCCGTGTGGGGTTTCAAACAAATCAAACACAGATTTTATTTGTGCAGTTGGGCGATGTGTAAAATTTATCGTCCCAATCAATATCAGTCAAATGTGTGTATATAAACAAATTGTCTGATTTGTTTATTTTATTTCATTTCATATATACGTTAAAAATTCTATTTTTAATTATAAAATATTTTCCACTATAGAATATTTTATTTCATTTCACATCACATCACACAATCAACTACACATCAAAATCAAACAACCAAGCATACAAGCCGTCCATGGTCTGTGGACGATGGGTGTCGGGTGCTACTAAACACCGTCTGCATCCTAGTATATATATATATATAACTAGAAAAATAAAATTAAAGAGTGAGAAATTCTCACAGAGGGTTCCACTCCGTCGTGCTTTGTTTTTGAACTGCTGAACATCTGGATCGGTCTGAAATTCCTATGCAGTTCTTTTCACGCTGTTCAAATAAAAATTATATTTTTATATTTCTACTTCTTATATAAAGATCGAATTTTTTTTATTACATCACCATAAAAATCTCATTTTTATTTCAACACTTATATAATAAAAATCAGATTTTTATTTCGCTACATATACAAAGATAATATTTTTATTATTTCTACTATATAAAAATCTTATCTTTAATATTTCTATAGTATAAAAATTTCATCTTTAATATTTCTATATTATAAAAATTACATCTCTATTGTTTCTACAATATAAAAATCATATCTTTATTGTTTCTACAATATAAAAATCATATCTTTATTGTTTCTACAATATAAAAATCATATCTTTATTGTTTTTACAATATAAAAATCATATCTTTATTCTATATTTTAAAAATCAAACCTTTTCATTATTCAAGATTAAACCTTTTCATTATCAAGATTAAACCCTTTTCATTATCAAGATTAAAAATTATAGCTTATTAGATGAAAAGAAACGAGATCAGAAGACTTACATCGCCACCGAAGTCATGATTTGGAGAAGGCGGATGTGCTCACGTCGGGCTCACGGTGATGGGCTTGGCAGCTTCGAAAGGCGGAGGTGACGTCCTCTATTCGTGGTGGTGCGGTCTCTGGTGGTCAGGAGGGGCTAGGTTGGTCGGCACAGGCGGGATGGGGTAGCAACAGCGGTCAATTTGGGGATATGGGGGTTTTCGCGTTGGCCTGTGGGGCTCGATGTGGGTGGGCGCGGGGTGGAGACGGAGACAAGGAGGGAGGGGCTGCACGATCGCTGGAGGTACGGCGCCCAAGGAGGAGGAGCGAAGATGGCATGCGTCGGCCATTTTCTTTTCTCGATTGAGCAAACGAAGGAGGGGGTTTCGGGCTGAAGAAGATAGAAGGGGAGGGGTTTTTTGTAAAGAGGGTTTTATATATTTTATTTATATTTAATTTAAATTTTGAACTCTATAAAGAACCATTTCCATTCGAACTCGAAATCGAACCCGCCGACTGTCGTCCCTAGTGTTTTACCCCCATTCCGAATACAATGGGACATGTATCGTAAGCTGATTCGATCGTTTCGATCAGTTTTCGTCAAAATCAACATATAACTCTATATATCGAATTTGAATGCGTATTTCAATTTACCGGGGTCACATACTAACTCTATAAATCCCAGAAAAATATTTTCTAGCTTCGTATTGACGATACGGTCCTAACAAAACTAATTTCGTCAAATTCTGAGACCGTTTGAAAAATGGCCAATTTCCAGTCGATTAAAATCAACTGAAACTGGTCAAACGCGTTTTCCTTTGCCACGCTCACATATTGATTCGAAAAATTATGAAATTTGAAACCTAGCAATAACTTTACATCACGGATCCAACAAAAGTGGTTTCGTCGAAATCCGAGGTCGTTTGCAAAATTTCCATTTTTAAGGGCCTGAATTCCATAACGACTATTCAGAATTTTCAATTGGACATATCTTTTGATCCCCGCTATGAAATTTTGATTTTTCGGATTCTTGGAAAGATAGTCACAATTAGATTCCATTATTTTTGGTTTCACTAAAATCCGGTTTATTTTGCACCCGGTATGTTCAATTGAAGTTTGAAATCGAATTATCGAACTACCGCGCCATTTTCAATTCCTTTTATAAATAAAAATAAATATTTGTATTCTATCGACGATCTATATAATATATACGTTCGATTTATATTCAAAATAAATTTCTCGTCGATATTATTTAAAATAATTCATTTTAAATAATCAAAATTCGCTAAAATTGCCAAAATAAAAATTTCAAACTGGCCCATATTTCCGGGTTATTACAATTAGCAATTCAAGTTAAAACAATTTTTATATATTTATCTTAGAGTATATTCAAATTTATTATATTTATCAGCATATGATTATAAAACTTGGGATTTGTTTTATATTAGATGTAAATAAGATAAAATCCAAATCTTGTTATTTATTATAGAATTTTTTTGTAGCAAATCAAACAACGTTTTCTTAAATAATTTTTCTTGTAGTAATGTAATTATCTCGCAAGAAAGCAAATTAATCAAGGAATCAAATCAAAGAAAAATCAAAATATAAAAGAGAAAAGTGAACTCTAACATAATGATTTAAATATATATATGCATATATAAGTTAACATGAGTTAAAAGCTTAAGATTTCAAAAATGAATATCTATCTTATGCAACATATATATAAAAATGTGTACATACACGAGACATGAGTTCAAGTTATATTCATTACATATAATTGCATGTAGTTAATAATAAAATAAAGGAAGGACAGCAAGTATAAACCCAAATAAACATAATTGTTAGAAAACCAAATTTTCAAAACAAAGCCTAGTATAAAGGCTACATGAAATAACATAAACAAAATCAAATATAGGGTATACAAGTTGAAGAGACAATTGCCTGCTAATTGACAAATATACATAGATAGAAGAAGCTGTACATTTGCGTTGAAAAGGGAAATCTAAACAAAAATCTGAGAAGAAGCAACAGCCTGCAAGTGTACAAAAATGGCAAAAGATAACATAGGCATTTAAATGGAAAACAAAGGATTTAAACAGCCTAGACTATTAGCATTTGAATTGGAAAAGAAACTATGAAAAGAAACAATAGCTGCAGGTATAGGAAAGTGACAAGGCAACATATTTTTATAGATTTAGGCGATCTTGCCATATGCAAAGACTGGTATTTGGTCACCTAAACATACTCAGCCTACATGAGATTTTAGTAGAAAGTAGGAGCTAGGCACATGAGAGTTGTACAGCCAGATCAAATCAGTGTTAGGCTTGGGGGCTAAGGGTAATATATATATAGGACATGACACATGCTGATGGCACAGAAATAACATGGGATAGCTGGATACTTAGAGCCTTAGCTTGACTTGTTCAGTCAAAAACATCACAACATCAAAATACTGCAGCATATAGAACCCTTCCTACTCTAAGGCCTAGCCGACTTATGCTCAAATATTTCATCTATAAATACACATATAGACTACACAACTCCACACACCAATTCACTGTAAAAACAAATGTAAAACAAGAACAAAAACTGGAAATGGAAGTGGCTGAGAAAACATGGAACAAATCTGAGAAAGGAAAGCAGAACAGTGGATAAATTCAGTGAGTAAACATTCTCTGTTTCCTGTTTTATGATGAATAGTTTATTACTTTATTTTTATGTATGTATATTTGAGGATGATAGATCGATTGATACTGATCATGTATTGAAACAATATATAACCCCTGTTAATATTGAAACAAATGCAAGTGCAATAAACCAAACTAAACACAGTAATGTAAAAGTGAGTAAACACTTGAAATTCCTATTGTTTATACATAAATTCTTAATAGATTCAGACCATGGTGGGTTGTTGTGTGCCTACGATATTTGTTTCAAGTATATAAATCATATAAGGTAGGAAAAACCATGGTCTAATGGTTAAACAAACCTGAGAAACAAATATACACGCTGCAGTATTAAAATATGTGAGTAAAACACTTAAAAACACTTTATTGCTTACTTTTCTATCCTAATAGATACAAACAATATATGTATTGATAGTTCTCATCATATGGAATTCAAATGTTTTAGTTATATAAGGGGGACAAATCTCGGAAACTTGTTAGATTAGGGCTTGTTTGCTTGAAGGAAAGAGAAGACTGAGAACAAACATGGAAAGGAAAAAAACAGTAGTATATCTACACAGTGGGTAAACATTCCCTGTTAAATCTGTTATATGATCTTTTGTCTACTTTGTTTGAACTTTCATAATTATTTATATGATATTGATCATACTTTAATAAAATAAAATCTCCGTTAGTATTATAAATGAAAACAAAGACAGTAAACCAAAACACAATAATACTGTGAGTAGATCCCCTTACTTCCTTTCTGTTCAAAATTCATGGTATTGCTGTTATGTTCAGTTATATATATACATAAATATTTACACCTAGTTGTGTTATCATCTCATAGGAATTTAAATATCATGAAGTTTGACATAGGAGTCATCACTGTAAATAATGAATGTTTATAAAAACTAGGCATTAAAACATCTTCTGTTGATTCAAAAATCAACATTTTAACTTCTAGTTTGTTATGGTGATATAGTCTAATGTAAAAATTGGTTGTTTATTATTTGTGAATGCACTAGGATTAGTTTTTGGTTCAAACAACAACTTATACCATCTGAAGCCATTAAATTACATTAAGAAAGTAGAAATCTCAAATTTTCAAACATCAGTATCTTTTAATTCAGGCATAGGAATGGATTTGTATTCGGAAATCATGATTTTTGATATAAAAATCATGAGTATTAGTAAACTAAGTTGAGAGAATTTGGAAGTTAATCTAAAAAGGTATTTTGAGCAAATTAAGGTTATGGCAATGGTAGTGGATCGAGGTGCCGGATCTTGAGGAGGGTGGTGAGTGGAAGACCATAGGAAAAATATGATTTTAATTTTTGGACAAGTGGTTTAAGGAATTTTGTTTAAAATTAGTTATTACGGCTGTTTTGGGTAGGTCAAATTTAACGATGAACTGTGCCAACCTGGTGGTGATCCAAGTGATCACACAGGGGGGTTTTGAAGGGGGTACGGGTCAGCTTCAAGTGACTGGAGTTAGGTGGAAATCGGTCGTGGGAAATGGCGGTGTGAGGCGATTTAGTGAAGGCGGTTTTGGGTGAAGGGTCGGTTAAAATACCAGATTTTAAGATAATTGAAGAAACATAACCCTATTGTCGGAGATGGATTAAGGGAGCAAGGAGGCATTGATGGCGGCTACTAAGGTGGCGAGATCATCACTGACAAGATGGTGTGTGACGACCCCAAACTCCCGTGTAACGAAAGTAAGGAAAATCGTATGGAATATAACATAACTAGAACAATAACAGATCTCAGAGAATAACAGAACATATAAATCATTGCAGCGGAAAGAAATGTCATCACTGAAACATCATCACTGAAATATCAGAGTATGCAGCACAGAATTACACTTAACAAAATAGATGTCTCAAAGGAAAGAAATAGAGTCTCAATCTCTCAAATTACATCAAATCTAAATACTATCTCAAAGTCTTAAGAAGAAAATAAAAGACAAAAAGAAAGTTTCTTCAGCATCTCCATCAGCAAGCTTCCTCCCAGCAAATGTCCAAGCCTAACCTATCACTTGGCTGCCCGTGTAGAAGAGGGCACCCGAGTTTGCAAAAGGTGAAAACAAACTACGAGTCAGTCATGGGACTGGTATGAGATATCTTAATAAACTAACGGGTTTGACAATCACGAGGACCACGCCGCTATCGCGGAACGGGTTTACTCCATGGGATTATCAGTGCAATAAATAAAGTATAACGTTAAATAACGCAATGCTTTTTAGGAAAATGAAACCATTATAAGACCCAAGTCCCATCACACAATGCAACACAAACCGGAGGGTAGGGTTTTACCTTATAATGGTCAAAAGATGATAAATACGCAAAATACGATATTATTATTAGTGTGTATATGTTTAAAGGAAATATTTCAATTATAATATTAATCCTAGACGGCATAGCTACCATCTACTATGTCGCCATACTAGTCATACAATCAAAACCGCATGGTACGTATTGGTGATTGGGTTTCCATCATAAGTCAAGGCTAGGGAGGAGCTCCTGACCGATTCGAGACACTCTAGCAATGTCTCAGGATTCAGACGATGGCGAACCCTTGGATACAATAGGGCCGGTCCACAAATACTTTAGTGGATTAGTTATGCCTGAACACACGTTCCCCGATCCTATTGGACCTACAAGTCGGCCGAGGGCGACCGATAAGAATAAACCGAGGCCTCACAAAAATATTCCAACAACCACATAAGCAAATGTTAGCCAGTTTAAGCACTGACACCACTTCTAGCTAGAAAGAAACGTGTGCTCTCCCTGCGTTCCCTTCTCCCGTTTTAGACTCAACCGGTGTGTGAGGCTCGCGAAGTCACGATATACACAAAGTTATGCCTAAATAGACTATGCTTTGATCATCAACCACAAGGCCTGCTTTTCAACAAAACCTTGATCATTTGCATCTTAGCGTGTCCCATTAACAATCCATGCCATGAAATTAACATCTATCAATACACAACCTCTAAGGGTGTTGAGCGAAAGAATAAATTCTCTTGCCACCAACGGTTGTATACCAACAGAAATCAATTCACATGGTATAAAATTCAACGTCAGACATGCATCCATTCACAAGTCCGTTCCGGGTCTGAACGGAACCGGAGATACCTAAGAGGCTCTCGTATGTCCAAACAATCAGCACATACGTCCGGACGACTACCACCGAAGTCCCTTCAGGGTAGCTACTCCTATCGAGGACCTCAGTAGCAATACATCTGTTCGATGTGAAGACCGCCGGTCTTCAACACCGTCTTCGTCTCTTCATCGACGTATAATTATTTGAAATGAGTAGAACTCGGACTTTTCAAATAATTATCGAATAATTATCATTTAAATCATTTCATATCGTTAATATTAATTTTTAACAATTTATCGCTATTCTTATTTGTATATATATAAAAATAATAGCTCAAATTAATTAAACGACGCTTCGGGTCGGAGGGTGGCCCTGGCGCTGTTTTCCAAGAAATTTGATTTACACATATCTTGAAATCTAACCGTTGGATTTTGACAAAATTAGTCTCATTGGAAAGATCTTACCAAAGCGGTCCTAACGGCTCTAGTTTTGGGAAAATCCGACGGTCGGATCTCTCGGTATAATCGTTTAAAGTCACGATTGCCGAAACGCGAACTACCACGCTCGATTCGTTATAGTTCTATTTATATTTATAAATATAAAATTTTCAAGCGCTTTCACTCACATGAATATCACACCAATAAAGGAAATGAATAATGCAAAACACAACTTAAGTTTATCTCGTCTATTAAAATGTGTTTATTTCATGCACCAATTTTTATAGTAATTGACTATAAATTTATATTTTAGTTTGTTCATAAATTCCAACGTTTAAATCTTGATTTCAACCTTCTTACTCATACTAGGTGTACATTCCTTCACAACGAATAAAACGAATATTTCTGTCCATTTTATTTCAAGGAGTAAATTTGATAATTTCCTTCCGATGAACAAAAATGAATATTTTTGTCCAATTTATTTTTATGAGCAAAATGAGAATTTCTTTCCTACGCTTTTAATATTACAGTAGAAAATTGTATTTTTTTTAAAGTAAAACATATTTTTAGACTAAATATGATTCCTTTACTATTCTTTAAAATTTACATAAAATGTAAATTTTACTCTCATTTTATGTTTGCACTAGGGAATTCAAATAAAACGTATATTTTCATTATCATGATTTATTTGTGTTTAAAGAACACAAATAAAAATGTAGCTTTTAATTTCTAAATTTTATTTACATCTAGGAATGTAAATAAAAGAGCGTCTTTTATTTTCCGTTTATTTACACCAAGGAATGTAAATAAACACATAAAAATATAATCTTTCTTTTCTTCTCTAATTTATCCCCATTTAAATTTGGCTACAAAATGTAACTCTAATTGCTACTTTGTTTGCATCTAAAATTGCAAACAAAAAACATTTCTTTTTATTTCTAATTTTGTTTGCAACTAAAATCGCGAACAAAAACATATAATAAAATTGTCCCTTCCCTCTTACATGTAGCGTTTGCATTTGTATGTAAACACAAAATTGTAAATTATATTTTTAAGTAGCGTTTGCGTTTGTATGTAAACACAAAAATGTAAATTATATTTTTAAGTAGCGTTTGCATTTGTATGCAAACACAAAAATGTAAATTATATTTTCTCTACATTACATTTGCATTACGGAGTGTAATAAAATGAGATTCTATTTTCCTACATTTTGTTTGCATGAAAGAATGCAACAAAAATGAAATTTTATTCTTCATGTAAAATTTGTGTTTGAAAGCACACATAAAAATGTCTTTTAATTTCTATTGAATATTAGCGTTTTAAAGCATAATAAAAAAAATGTCACTCAATGTTCCACGTAATATTTGTGTTTTGCAGCACAAATAAAAATGTTAATCAATGTACGACGTATATATATGCGTTATAGACACAAATAAAATATAATTCAGTATACGATGTTTGCATTTGTGTTTAAAGTCACAAATAAAATGTATTTCAATGACGGTGCATGTATTTGTGTTTTAAAGACACAAATAAATATACTTTCAATGACGATGTATGTATTTGTGTTTAAAGACACAAATAAATATATTAATGACGGTGCATGTATTTGTGTTTTAAAGACACAAATAAAAATATATTAATGACAGTGCATGTATTTGCGTTTAAAAGACACAAATAAAAATATATTAATGACGGTGCATGTATTTGTGTTTAAAAGACACAAATAAAAATATATTAATGACGGTGTATGTGTAGCATCAAATCAATTTAAATAAAAAGGAAGTTTTTATTTTCTATTCTGAATCAAATCCATCTAAATAAAAAGAAAATTTTATTTTCTTTGCCAAGTCAAATCCATTCAAATAAAAGGAAATTTTATTTTCCATATTAAATCAAGTCTATTCAAGTAAAAAGGAAATTTTATTTTCCCCTTTTGTATGCAGATCTATATTTTTTTTATCATATAAACGAATGTTGAATTGATTATATAACTCAATTCAATAAAATCAAAGATATGATTAAAATGTTACAATACACACAACAGTAAACATGATAATTCATAACATCCAACAGACAATCATCATAACACATCCATACAAATCAGATCTGAAATGAATACTATAGATAAAAATAAATTAATTAACTAATTAACTTAAAATAAAAGATATCTCACAGTCATTGAGAAATTTGCCCAAAATTCAAGTTGTTCTGAATTGCTTCGTTTCAGTCCAGGAGCGTAGATCCGCTCAATACGATCACAACGTCGCTGAAATCATCGAATTTCGAGTTGAAACGAATTAATTACGATCAAAACAAGTTATAAAATAAATTAGATTAATTAATTAGTTTAGTCATTAAGGAATTAACCTCTCTTCCTCCTTCGGTTTGAGGCGTGGTTTGTTGGAGGTGGTCGGGCTCGGAGGGGGCCACGTGCGCCTAGCACGGTGGAGGGTGCGGCGGCACCAGGTGGGGTCGGCGGCGGCTGAAACGCGCGGGCTTCAGGGGCACGGTTCTCCGAAACCGGGGCACGAGAGGAGGTGAATCTTGTCTAGAAATGAAGAGGAAGGAGAATCCTAGATAAAACTCCAAAGGAGCATAGGGTAATTGTTTGTGTGGAGAGAGAATTTTGAGGGGAAAGGATTGAAGAGGGGGGCGGCTGAAATGGGATTGGGCAAGATGAATACGGCGGCTACAGGGATTTAAATAATATTATAATTAGGGTTAGATTTAATTATTTAATTAACCCAATAAAAGTCCATTTACCCACTTGCTCTGATTCCCGCCCAACGACTGTGTTTCCTAGCTAATATCCCCTAGTACGGATCCATCTAGCTATGTCCCGCAGGCCCAAGAGGTCATCTCAGCCCTCGTTTTTCGAATTTAAAATTAATTTTTTATTATTTAATTCTGACATAATCAAAAATCCACCGGAGCCACATACGGACTCCGAAAAATCCAAAAAAATATTTTTGGCTATGCTTTGACGATACGAATCCAACAAAATTAATTTTGTCGAATTCTGAGACTGTTCGAAAAATGGCTATTTTCCAGTCGTTCAATTTTGACTGTATTTGACCAAACACAGTTTCTTTCGCCACGCTCACATATTGAATCGGAAAATTCTAAAAATTGAAACCTAGCAATAATTTGACATTCCGGTTCCAACAAAAATGGTTTCATCGAAAACGGAGGTCATTTGAAAATTGACTATTTTCGCTGCCTCTAATATTATTTAAAATTAAAAATTTTAAATTCAGGCTCATTTTCTAACCAATTTATTTAAAATAAAATTTTTAAATTGGTTCGGATTTTCCGGATTGTTACAGTCTCCTCCACTTAAAATCTTTTCGTCCTCGAAAAGGGAAGTAAAAGTAAAGTAGGAACAAAAGGGAAAATGCAAGGTATTATAAATGTACCTCAATATAAAGTTATTCGGAGATATCAACTCTACACTTGGGATATGCTTGCTTGAAGCTATCTTCGGTCTCCAAGTGCAGTCTTTAGGATCCCTGCTCCATTGGACTTTGACGAGGTTGATCTTCTTGTTCCTCAAAGCCCTGATTTCCTTGCCCACAATTTTTACTGGCTCTCTCTTTACGGCTAAGCTCGGAGTAATTTCCAAATCTCGTTATGCTTCTTCCTCCACAACTAAATCTGGATCATGAACATGCTTCCTGAGTTGCGACACGTGAAATACATCATGCACCCCTGGCAGCTAGATGGGCAACTGTACTCGATAAGCTAGAGTCCCAATCTTTTCAAGAACAGGAAATGGACCAATGAACCTCGGTGCCAACTTTCCAGTCTTTCCAAAGCGAATTACGCCTCTTAGTGGGGACACTTTCAAGTATACAAGATCACCAACAGAGAACTCCAAATCTCTTCTTCGAGTGTCTGCATAACTCTTCTATCGGCTTTGAGCAGCCAGCAAACGCTTCTTAATAAAATCAACTTTATCCGATGCTTCCCGAATCGTATCGGGGCCCGAGACTATTCTATTGCCTGGCTCAACACAACGTGCCGGAGATTTGCATGGCCTGCCATATAAAGCTTCGAATGACGACATTTGCAGGCTTGCTTGATAGCTGTTATTATAAGAGAATTCCACTAAGTGCAGATGATCCTCCCATGAACCGCCAAAGTCAAGGATGCATGCTCGCAACAAATCCTCTAAGATGCGGTTTACCCTCTCAGTCTGGCCGTCTGTCTGAGGTTGATAAGCTGTACTCTTATTTAATTTGGTCCCTAGCTCTTCTTGGAAAGCTTCCCAGAACTTGCTAGTGAATATTGGATCATGGTCACTGACAATGCTGCTGGGAACTCCATGCAGTCTGACTATCTCTCTTAAATAAAGTTGTGCCAAACTTTGAGCCGTTCTATTGGATTTGACGGGGATGAAATGAGCAGCTTTCGTCAAGCGATCTACAATCACCCATATGCTATCATTCCCTCTCCTAGTCCGAGGCAAACCATCAATGAAGTCCATAGAAACTTCGTCCCACTTCCAATTAGGAACTCCTAATGGCTGCAATAGACCTGCTAGCTTTTGCTGATCACTCTTGACCAGCTGACAGGTGGGGCACTTGGCAACATATATGGAAATGTCCCTCTTCATTGCTCTCCACCAAAAGGTACGCTTAAGATTGTGGTACATCTTGCTTACTCCAGGATGAATACTGAGCTTGGATTTGTGACATTCGTCCATTACTTCCCTTCTTAGTTCAGGAATGTTTGGGACGCAAATCCGACCTCGTAGCCTCAAAACTCCTTTGTCATCAATTTGGAAGCTCGTGGGTTCGCCTTCTCGAATTCTTTTGCTAATCTTTTGGATAAACTCATCATCTTTTTGAAGGACAGAGATCTTGTCGATCAAAGAAGGAGTAATAATGAGATGGGCAAGGATAAGATTGGTGCTGGCCATGTTCTTCCTACTGAGAGCATCTGCCACTACATTTGCTTTTCCCGGAGTATATAGGATATCCAGGTCGTAGGGTGCAAGAAATTCAATCCAACGCTGTTGCCTCAGGTTCAAAACTTTTTGGGTAAATAGATGCTTCAAGGATTGGTGGTCCGTATATAGCTCGAACTTTTCCCCCAAGAGATAATGCCTCCATATCTTTAGAGCGAATACAATGGCCATTAGCTCAGGGGCATACCTAGATAGCTCCTCAAATTTTTTCACGTATTCTGCAATGGTCATGGTGCCTTGCTGCAGGTTAGAAAATTCATCGTGTAGACGTTCCACTTCATGAGGCAGGATAAACTTTTCATTAAAAAGCTCTTTAAATCTCGTCCAAGTTATCTCTGCGACATCTCTCCCTATCATGGCTGTTTCCCACCAAGTTTGAGCCTGTCCTTGCATGAACCATACTGCCATAAAACGCTTCCTGTGATCCTCAAGCTCCAAACCTCCCAAGATCTTTTACATCGTCTTAAGCCATTCTTGCGCTTCTACCACCGTCTCTCTACCAGTGAAATGTACTCCTCCAAGATTCTTGATTTTCTTCGCCACTTTATCCAGGTCAAAAGCAACTGGGGGTGGTGGCGGTGGTGGCTCCTCGACCTCAGAATTGGGTTGGTCTTGCTCAGTTGGGGGCGTATCTCCCCCTCTACCCCTACCAGCTACTCCGCCACGACCTCTTCCTCTTGTCCTAGCTCTCGTACTCATCTTTCAATCAATCTGTACCATCATGGAAAGAGTCAGACCAAAGGAAATGATAAATTCGAAGAGAAGGTTAAAAGTAGAGACATGTCCAGGTGATAATGAAGTAATGACTGATAAATATGAGCTATTCTGTTTAAGCTCATTCTAGGATATTGTTAATCTTATCTCTAATGAACCTCTCGTCTTAGAACACTACTGATTCTATCTAGACGAATTGTTCTAAAAATGTTATATTCCAAAGCTAAGGTTAACCAAAGCTCTGATACCAAATGTGACGACCCCAAACTCCCATGTAACGGAAGTAAGGAAAATCGTATGGAATATAACATAACCAGAACAATAACAGATCTCAGAGTATAGCAGAACATATAAATCATTGCAGCGGAAAGAAATGTCATCACTGAAACATCATCACTGAAATATCAAAGTATGCAGCACAGAATTACACTTAACAAAATAGATGTCTCAAAGGAAAGAAATAGAGTCTCAATCTCTCAAATTACATCAAATCTAAATACTGTCTCAAAGCCTTAAGCAAAAAATAAAAGATAAAAAGAAAGTTTCTTCAGCATCTCCATCAGCAAGCTTCCTCCCAGCGAATGTCCAAGTCTAACCTGTCACTTGGATGCCCGTGTAGAAGAGGGCACCCGAGTTTGCAAAAGGTGAAAACAAACTACGAGTCAGTCATGGGACTGGTATGAGATATCTTAATAAACTAACGGGTTTGACAATCACGAGGACCACGCCGCTATCGCGGAACGGGTTTACTCCATGGGATTATCAGTGCAATAAATAAAGTATAACGTTAAATAACGCAATGCTTTTTAGGAAAATGAAACCATTATAAGACCCAAGTCCCATCACACAATGCAACGCAAACCGGAGGATAGGGTTTTACCTTATAATGGTCAAAAGATGATAAATACGCAAAATACGATATTATTATTAGTGTGTATATGTTTAAAGGAAATATTTCAATTATAATATTAATCCTAGACGGCATAACTACCATCTACTATGTCGCCATACTAGTCATACAATCAAAACCGCATGGTACGTATTGGTGATTGGGTTTCCATCATAAGTCAAGGCTAGGGAGGAGCTCCTGACCGATTCGAGACACTCTAGCAATGTCTCAGGATTCGGACGCTGGCGAACCCTTGGATACAGCAGGGCCGGTCCACAAATATTTTAGTGGATTAGTTATGCTTGAACACACGTTCCCCGATCCTATTGGACCTACAAATCGGCCGAGGGCGACCGATAAGAATAAATCGAGGCCTTGCAAAAATATTCCGACAACCACATAAGCAAATGTCAGCCAGTTTAAGCACTGACACCACTTCTAGCTAGAAAGAAACGTGTGCACTCCCTGCGTTCTCTTCTCCCATTTTATACTCAACCGGTGTGTGAGGCTCGCGAAGTCACGATATACACAAAGCTATGCCTAAATAGACTATGCTTTGATTATCAACCACAAGGCCTTCTTTTCAACAAAACCTTGATCATTTGCATCTTAGCGTGTCCCATTAACAATCCATGCCATGAAATTAACCTATATCAATACACAACCTCTAAGGGTGTTGAGAGAAAGAATAAATTATCTTGCCACCAACGGTTGTATACCAACAGAAATCAATTCACATGGTATAAAATTCAACGTCAGACATGCATCCATTCACAAGTCCGTTCTGGGTCTGAACGGAACCGGAGATACCTAAGAGGCTCTCGTATATCCGAACAATCAGCACATACGTCCGGACGACTACCACCGAAGTCCCTTCAGGGTAGCTACTCCTATCGAGGACCTTAGTAGCAATACATCCGTTCGATGTGAAGACCGTCGGTCTTCAACACCGTCTTCGTCTCTTCATCGACGTATAATTATTTGAAATGAGTAGAACTCGGACTTTTCAAATAATTATCGAATAATTATCATTTAAATCATTTCATATCATTAATATTAATTTTTAACGATTTATCGCTATTCTTATTTGTGTATATATAAAAATAATAGCTCAAATTAATTAAACGACGCTTCGGGTCGGAGGGTGGCCCTAGCGCTGGTTTCCAAGAAATTTGATTTACACATATCTTGAAATCTAACCGTTGGATTTTGACAAAATTAGTCTCATTGGAAAGATCTTACCAAAGCAGTCCTAACAGCTCCAGTTTTGGGAAAATCCGACGGTCGGATCTCTCGGTATAATCATTTAAAGTCACGATTGCCGAAACGCGAACTACCACGCTCGATTCGTTATAGTTCTATTTTTATTTATAAATATAATTTTTTCAAGCACTTTCACTCACATGAACATCACACCAATAAAGGAAATGAATAATGCAAAACACAACTTAAGTTTATCTCGTCTATTAAAATGTGTTTATTTCATGCACCAATTTTTATAGTAATTGACTATAAATTTATATTTTAGTTTGTTCATAAATTCCAACGTTTAAATCTTGATTTCAACCTTCTTACTCATACTAGGTGTACATTCCTTCACAACGAATAAAACGAATATTTTTGTCCATTTTATTTCAAGGAGTAAATTTGATAATTTCCTTCCGATGAAAAAAAATGAATATTTTTGTCCAATTTATTTTTATGAGCAAAATGAGAATTTCTTTCCTACGCTTTTAATATTACATCAGAAAAATGTATTTTTTTTTAAAGTAAAACATATTTTTAGACTAAATATGATTCCTTTACTATTCTTTAAAATTTACATAAAATGTAAATTTTACTCTCATTTTATGTTTGCACTAGGGAATGCAAATAAAACGTATATTTTCATTATCATGATTTATTTGTGTTTAAAGAACGCAAATAAAATTGTAGCTTTTAATTTCTAAATTTTATTTACATCTAGGAATGTAAATAAAAGAGCGTCTTTTATTTTCCGTTTATTTACACCAAGAAATGTAAATAAACACATAAAAATATAATTTTTCTTTTCTTCTCTAATTTATCCCCATTTAAATTTGGCTACAAAATGTAACTCTAATTGCTACTTTGTTTGCATCTAAAATTACAAACAAAAAACATTTCTTTTTATTTCTAATTTTGTTTGCAACTAAAATCGCGAACAAAAACATATAATAAAATTGTCCCTTCCATCTTACATGTAGCATTTGCATTTGTATGTAAACAAAAAAATGTAAATTATATTTTTAAGTAGCGTTTGCATTTGTATGTAAACACAAAAATGTAAATTATATTTTTAAGTAGTGTTTGCATTTGTATGCAAACACAAAAATGTAAATTATATTTTCTCTACATTACATTTGCATTACGGAGTGTAATAAAATGAGATTCTATTTTCCTACATTTTGTTTGCATTAAAGAATGCAACAAAAATGAAATTTTATTCTTCATGTAAAATTTGTGTTTGAAAGCACACATAAAAATGTCTTTTAATTTTCTATTGAATATTAGCGTTTTAAAGCATAATAAAAAAAAATGTCACTCAATGTTCCACGTAATATTTGTGTTTTGCAGCACAAATAAAAATGTTAATCAATGTACGACGTATATATATGCATTATAGACACAAATAAAATATAATTCAGTATACGATGTTTGCATTTGTGTTTAAAGTCACAAATAAAATGTATTTCAATGACGGTGCATGTATTTGTGTTTTAAAGACACAAATAAACATATTTTCAATGACGGTGTATGTATTTGTGTTTAAAGACACATATAAATATATTAATGACGGTGCATGTATTCGTGTTTTAAAGACACAAATAAAAATATATTAATGACGGTGCATGTATTTGTGTTTAAAAGACACAAATAAAAATATATTAATGACGGTGCATGTATTTGTGTTTAAAAGACACAAATAAAAATATATTAATGATGGTGTATGTGTAGCATCAAATCAATTTAAATAAAAGGAAGTTTTTATTTTCTATTCTGAATCAAATCCATCTAAATAAAAAGAAAATTTTATTTTCTTTGCCAAGTCAAATCCATTCAAATAAAAGGAAATTTTATTTTCCATATTAAATCAAATCTATTCAAGTAAAAAGGAAATTTTATTTCCCCCTTTTTCTCTTTTCCCCTTTTGTATGCAGATCTATAGTTTTTTTTCTTTTTTTATCATATAAACGAATGTTGAATTGATTATATAACTCAATTCAATAAAATCAAAGATATAATTAAAATGTTCAAATACACACAACAGTAAACATGATAATTCATAACACCCAACAGACAATCATCATAACACATCCATACAAATCAGATCTGAAATGAATACTATAGATAAAAATAAATTAATTAACTAATTAACTTAAAATAAAAGATATCTCACAGTCGTTGAGAAATTTGCCCAAAATTCAAGTTATTCTGAATTGCTTCGTTTCAGTCCAGGAGCGTAGATCTGCTCAATACGATCACAACGTCGCTGAAATCATCGAATTTCGAGTTGAAACGAATTAATTACGATCAAAACAAGTTATAAAATAAATTAGATTAATTAATTAGTTTAGTCATTAAGGAATTAACCTCTCTTCCTCCTTCAGATATTTGGCCGTGACTTTCAAAATTTGTTCAAAACTTTGAACTCAGTTTTCAGGAGGTAGGAAGGTCGGTTTGAGGCGTGGTTTGTTGGAGGTGGTCGGGCTTGGAGGGGGCCACGTGCGCCTAGCACGATGGAAGGTGCGGCGGCACCAGGTGGGGTCGGCGGCGGCTGAAACGCGCGGGCTTCGGGGGGGGGGGGGGGGGTTCTCTGAAACCGGGGCACGAGAGGAGGTGAATCTTGTCTAGAAATGAAGAGGAAGGAGAATCCTAGATAAAACCCCAAAGGAGCATAAGGTAATTGTTTGTGTGGAGAGAGAATTTTGAGGAGAAAGGATTGAAGAGGGGGGCGGATGAAATGGGATTGGGGAAGATGAATACGACGGCTACAGGGATTTAAATAATATTATAATTAGGGTTAGATTTAATTATTTAATTAACCCAATAAAAGTCCATTTACCCACTTGCTCTGATTCCCGCCCAACGACTGTGTTTCCTAGCTAACAACACCTAGTCCGGATCCATCTAGCTATGCCCCGCAGGCCCAAGAGGTCATCTCAGCCCTCCTTTTTCAAATCTAAAATTAATTTTTTTATTATTTAATTCTGACATAATCAAAAATCCACCGGAGCCACATACGGACTCCGAAAAATCCAAAAAATATATTTTTGGCTATGCTTTGACGATACAAATCCAACAAAATTAATTTCGTCGAATTCTGAGACTGTTCGAAAAATGGCTATTTTCCAGTCGTTCAATTTTGACTGTATTTGACTAAACACATTTTATTTCGCCACGCTCACATATTAAATCGGAAAATTCAAAAAATTGAAACCTAGCAATAATTTGACATTCCGGTTCCAACAAAAGTGGTTTCATCGAAAACGGAGGTCGTTTGAAAATTGACTATTTTCACTGCCTCTAATATTATTTAAAATTTAAAATTTAAAATTCAGGCTCATTTTCTAACCAATTTATTTAAAATAAAAAATTTAAATTGGTTCGGATTTTCCGGGTTGTTACATGGTGCACGTATACCGTGCACAGTGTGCACGGGAAGGTGAAAGATGAAAACAGTGAAGAAGAAGAAACGATGGGGTAGGTGAAGTAAATGGATCACCTCGAGCTGATCCATGAAGTTTGGGTTGCCAAGACTGAAATCTCGTTGGGTTTTGAATGGTCACCAGGCATTGATCAAGGTATGGTTTCATCTGCAAAAGCAAAGATGGGAATAACGAAATAGAATTGGTTGCCCGAGTTGATTAGTTTGTTGCAAAACTAGGCTGGGCCAAATTGGGTTGACAAGAAAAGGAAAAGAAAAATAATAATAAGGGGGGTCGGCTTTTTGATGGGCCATGAGTTGGACTGGAATTAATAAAAGCAAATATGGTTGTTTTAAATTGAATTAACCACTAAAAACATTTGGGTTATAAATTAAAGAGGAGAAAAGAAAATTGTTTTAAAATCCTAGAGTTTAACTAAACCAAATTTTAGTGTAAAACATAAATAAATAAATAATAAAGAAGGAGGCATGAAGAGGAATTGTGTAAAGAAGTAAACACGAAATATGGTGGTTATACAGGCTTGGGCATGTTAAGTTATTGTTTTTTTTATTTGAGTAAAATAAATAAATAAGATATAAGTAAAAGAAAATATATAAATATAAATAAGAAGAAAGGACTGAAAATCTGTTGGATTAGTTCGATATTGCAAAACAGACATCGTCGTCTAACCATAAGTTCAAATCTCCAAAATTAGTATATATTTTTATATAGTCTATTGAAAACGAAATAGAAGTTTTAAAAATAATTTAAACTTATTTCCAAAAGGTTTGAAATAAAAAGAATTATGAAATGATCATTATCCATGATCTAATACTTCAAAACTATTATTGGTTTCAAATTAAAACATCGATCATTTGTTGATTAAAAATGTTGTGATGAATTGTTGTTAACTATCTATTATGCTATGAAGTGATAAACCCGGATCTAATTTGTTATAATAAATCGTTAATATGTTTTATTTAATTTTAATCATCATATACTGATTAATGTTTTGAAATTAGAAATAAAGTTGTATAAGTTAATTAAGGTGGGTAGGCAGGTTATAAAAATGATTTGAATAAATAAGTGTTACTCATCTATACTGTTTAAATCTGATAGTTTAAACACCGACTATCAGATATTCCTTACGTGTTAGTTTGAAGAAATTGGGATGGGAACTGGACCCAAAACCACTTCAAACCAACTTTACGTAAACTAACCTACAGGGATGATTATACGATTTAAAGAATTGAAGACCATAGATCTTCATAAGCGGGAGAACTACTTGTTGAAATTCTCCGGTTAGCTCCCAGAGATTTTTCAGTAGTGATTCTGTCGTAATTGAAATCTTCGGATTTGCAAGGACTACTCGCTATTGATCCGTGGAGTGATTCTTATATTGGACGCAGTAGGAGAGTGCCTTCGGTTCATCCTATTCCTGGATGACTTGTACGGACGAACATTGTCTGACAAAATATTTTCAAAGGAGTCACGTACGTTGATTTCCTCAAATGTATTTCTGTTGGTGGATAGCTAACACCCAGAGTATTTTTTGTGGATGTCAATTAGTGATATCTGGCGAATATGACGATGTGGCATTCAAAGTGAATGGTGGCCATATGTTCAAAAGGTAAATTCTAACCTCAAGCCTCATCAATCGGGAAATGACAAAAATCGGGCAGGCAGCATGGATATGTGGGTCGCTCCCATTAGGGTGTATAATCAGCTATCTAGAGAAGTTCCATTTCTTTCTTTAATCTATTTCGAAGCTGTCCCTTTTTGGGAAACGGTGGTTTAAGCCCAACCGTTGGTGATATACATTCGATACACTCAAGCGAAATGAGTGGTCGGTCATGTGTGGGCCGGATTGCAAGACGTTCTTGTTGAACCCAGTGTATTCCCCTCTAGAGGTACACTATCGGCAGGTGGTTCCATACCTTGTCATAGTCGGAATCCAATCTCCAATAAGCGCCCACGGTTTTGTTGTATACTATATATGTGGAGCGTGAGATGCAAGCGTTCTGCTAGATTGATATTTATTTGTATTTAGACATTATTATAATATCACCAATAGATATGATTTCAAAAATGATTTGGGTTATCGTAAGGTAAAAACCTTCCGTGTTTATGTGTGGATCGGTCTTACGATTATCATTTATTTCAAATGGATTTTTGAACGTCAAATCATTCTGTTTTAAAATCGTTTACTCACACCAGTCCCATGACTGAACCGGAGTTTATTTTTCTGTGTTTCCCCTAAACTCTTGGGTGCCCAAATTTGTATGGGTAGTCAAGTGGTTTCAGGAATTTTCAGATTCACTTGGAGCAGCTTGGAGCAGGAGACTTCAACATTAGATATATATATATATATATATATATATATATATATATATATCGAGTTGATTCCACTGTATTATATATGAGTTGTGCTCTGATTATGTATATAAGTACAAATGCCAGTTTGTATTTCAAGTATTGTTATATAATATATTTTAGTCAGTTCCGCTGTGAGATTCGTGATACCCTAATTCTATTGTGTTCAGGTTTCTTCTTTTCTTCTATTCTAACTTTCTTTTTTCTATTTCTCACCCTCTAACTTCTTTCTATTATCGATCTGGAAGTTTCTGGTGCTTGATTAGTCGATAAAGGGTATCAGATATGTAATAGTATCGATAATCAGGTTCGGAGCCTTTCGGGTCGTTAAAGTTGGTATTAGAGCAACGGTTTAGTATTAACCTTGGCTCTATGGCGTAGCTCGATAAAGATGGGGTTAGTAATACCCTAGATTGAGTTTAAGTGCGTATATATATGAGCGCGTATTTGTTAATTGATATAAAAAAAACTTTTTTATATGGTGTTGATTGGTTTGTCGAGTGGATTATGAATTCTGATCGATATGGGATTTCAAACTGTATCGATATGTGTTTCTAAACTCTTGAACAGAGTAATTCGACACAGTATTGTTTTAAAAGATGGGTAAATGAAATAGTTTTACTCAAAAGTATATTTTGATATAAAAGGCTAATTTTCTGAAATTATTACAAATGGATGTGATGTTTGCTATTATAATCTGGTATTAGATTATAACATTAAGATGGGTATATAAAAACCAAATGGAACTGGTATAAGAATAAAATGAGACGAACCAAAACTAAATTCAAACAGGAACTTGAATTTTAAATTCCGAATGCTAGAAAGATTTTCAATGGAAGATTGTTTGGGAAAAAATATTTTGTCTTCAGAAATTCAAAAATTTTGAAAATATTAAAGGTGATTTCAAACTATATTCAAATTGATTTGAAATAAAACTGGGGATTTAGATTCAGGAACTTGACAATTTAAATAAGACAATCCGAGTGGATTTAGGCAGAAAAGGTGAACTGAATGGACTAGAGTTGACGAAGGTTAAGTTGAGCAGAATTAAATTGGATTGGAGTTTAAAAGAAGAATTTGAAGCAAATAGGTATGGTTGAACAGATTTGATTCAAACCAACAAGTTTTGGAATTAATTTCCAACTATGATCAGATATATTTGGGGTTGATTAAGATACATAATTAAGAAAATTGGAACCTAACTAGATACTGGTTGAGTTAAGTGATTTTCTGAGTATTGATCTGATGTTGATTTCGGTCCGCGGGGTTGATACTCAAAGGATTATTTTCTTACCGGTTTACAGCTAATAACTGATAAATGTGGAAGAATAGTAAGGCGTGAATATAAAATGGAAATGCTTTCCAATAGTAATAACATATATTCATAAGTTATGGATATGACTGTGATTTATAGCTGAATCCTGATGTATTAACTGCAGTGAAATATTTTAGGTAGAAAAACCAGTATGTTTGGATACCCTGTTTGCTGTAATTATTAGGGGATGACCCATGTATGTGTTGATATAAGTCTATAATTTTGAATATACCTAGAATCTTTTCGTTACTCTTTAATTTCGGGGACGAAATTCTTTTAAGGGGGGTAGATTGTAACGAACCGTTTTTTGGATTAGTTTTGTAATCTATAATTTATAGATTATACTTGTAATTGAATTCAAATGTATTTAAATATTTTAGCAATTCAAGTTAAAACAATTTTTATATATTTATCTTAGAGTATATTCAAATTTATTATATTTATCAGCATATGATTATAAAACTTGGGATTTGTTTTATATTAGATGTAAATAAGATAAAATCCAAATCTTGTTATTTATTATAGAATTTTTTTGTAGCAAATCAAACAAGGTTTTCTTAAATAATTTTTCTTGTAGTAATGTAATTATCTCGCAAGAAAGCAAATTAATCAAGGAATCAAATCAAAGAAAAATCAAAATATAAAAGAGAAAAGTGAACTCTAACATAATGATTTAAATATATATGCGTATATAAGTTAACAGGAGTTAAAAACTTAAGATTTCAAAAATGAAAATCTATCTTGTGCAACATATATATAAAAATGTATGCATACACGAGACATGAGTTCAAGTTATATTCATTACATATAATTGCATGTAGTTAATAATAAAATAAAGGAAGGACAGCAAGTATAAACCCAAATAAACATAATTGTTAGAAAACCAAATTTTCAAAACAAAGCCTAGTATAAAGGCTACATGAAATAGTATAAACAAAATCAAATATAGGGTATACAAGTTGAAGAGACAATTGCCTGCTAATTGAAGAATATACATAGATAGAAGAAGCTGTACATTTGCGTTGAAAAGGGAAATCTAAACAAAAATCTGAGAAGAAGCATAGCCTGCAAGTGTACAAAAATGGCAAAAGATAGCATAGGCATTTAAATGGGAAAGAAAGGATTTAAACAGCCTAGACTATTAGCATTTGAATTGGAAAAGAAATTATGAAAAGAAACAATAGCTACAGGTATAGGAAAGTGACAAGGCAACATATTTTATAGATTTAGTGATCTTGCCATATGCAAAGACCAGTATTTGGTCCCCTAAACATACTCCGCCTACATGAGATTTTAGTAGAAAGTAGGAGCTAAGCACATGAGAGTTGTACAACAAGATCAAATCAGTGTTTGGCTTGGGGGCTAAGGGTAATATATATATAGGACATGACACCTGCTGATAGCGCAGAAATAAAATGGGATAGCTGGATGCTTAGAGCCTTAGCTTGACTTGTTCAATCAAAAACATCACAACATCAAAATACGGCAGCATATAGAACCCTTCCTACTCTAAGGCCTAGCCGACTTATGCTCAAATATTTCATCTATAAATACACATATAGATTACACAACTCCACACACTAGTTCATTGTAAAAACAAATGTAAAACAAGAACAAAAACTGGAAATGGAAGTGGCCGAGAAAACATGGAACAAACCTGAGAAAGGAAAGCAGAACAGTGGATAAATTCAATGAGTAAACATTCTCTGTTTCCTCTTTTATGATGAATAGTTTATTACTTTATTTTTATGTATGTATATTTGAGGATGATAGATCGATTGATACTGATCATGTATTGAAACAATATATAACCCCTGTTAATATTGAAACAAATGCAAGTGTAGTAAATCAAACTAAACACAGTAATATAAAAGTGGGTAAACACTTGAAATTCCAACTGTTTATACGTAAATTCTTAATAGATTCAGACCATGGTGGGTGGTTATGTTCCTACGGTATTTGTTTCAAGTATATAAATCATATAAGGTAGGAAAAACCATGGTCTAATGGTTAAACAAACCTGTGAAACAAATATACAAGCTGTAGTAATAAATTATGGGAGTAAAACACTTAAAAACACTTTATTACTTACCTTTCTATCCTAATAGATACGAACTATATATGTATTGATAGTTCTCATCATATGGAATTCAAATGTTTTAGTTATATAAGGGGGATAAATCTCGGAAACTTGTTAGATTAGGACTTGTTTGCTTGAAGGAAAGAGAAAACTGAGAACAAACATGGAAAAGAAAAAAACAGTAGTATATCTACATAGTGGGTAAACATTCCCTGTTAAATCTGTTGTATGATCTTTTGTCTACTTTGTTTAAACTTTCATAATTATTTATATGATACTAATCATACTTTAATGAAATAAAATCTCCGTTAGTATTATAAATGAAAATAAAGACAATAAACCAAAACACAGTAATACTGTGAGTGGATCCCCTTAATTCTTTTCTGTTCAAAATTCATGATATTGCTGTTATGTTCAGTTATATATATACATAAATATTTACACCTAGTTGTGTTATCATCTCATAGTAATTTAAATATCATGAAGTTTGACATAGGAGTCATCACTATAAATAATGAATGTTTATAAAAACTAGGCATTAAAACATCTTCTGTAGATTCAAAAATCAACATTTTAACTTCTAGTTTGTTATGGTGATTAGTCCAACGTAAAAATTGGTTGTTTTTTATTTGTGAATGCACTAGGATTAATTTTCGGTTCATACAACAACTTATACCATCTGAAGCCATTAAATTACATTAAGAAAGTAGAAATCTCAAAATTTCAAACATCGGTATCTTTTAATTATGGGTAGGAATGGATTTGTATTCGGAAATCATGATTTTTGATATAAAAATCATGAGTTTTAGTAAACTAAGTTGAGAGAATTTGGAAGCTAATCTATAAAGGTATTTTGAGCAAATTAAGGCTATCGCAATGGTAGTGGATCGAGGCGCCGGATCTGGAGGAGGGTGGTGAGTGGAAGACCATAGGAAAAATATGATTTTAATTTTTAGACAAGTGGTTTAAGGAATTTTGTTTAAAATTAGTTGTTACGGCTGTTTTGGGTAGGTTAATTTTAACAATGAACTGCGCCAACCTGGTGGTGATCCAAGTGATCACATAGGTGGGATTTGAAAGGGGTACGGGTCAGCTTCAAGTGACTGGAGTTGGGTGGAAATCGGTCATGGGAAATGGCGGTGTGAGGCGATTTAGTGAAGGTGGTTTTGGGTGAAGGCTCCGTTGAAATATCAGATTTTAATATAATTGAAGAAACATGACCCTATGGTTGGAGATGGATTAAGGGGGCAAGGAGGCATTGGTGGCGGCTACCAAGGTGGCGAGATCATCACTGACGAGATGGTGCACATATACCATGCACAGCGTGCACAGGAAGGTGAAAGATGAAAACAGTGAAGAAGAAGAAGAAACGATGGGGTAGGTGAAGTAAATGGATCACCTCGAGCTGATCTATGAAATTTGGGTTGCCAAGATTGAAATCTCGTTGGGTTTTGAATGGTCACCAGGCATTGATCAAGGTATGGTTTCATCTGCAAAAGCAAAGATGGGAATAACGAAATAGAATTGGTTGCCCGAGTTGATTAGTTTGTTGCAAAACTAGGCTGGGCCAAATTGGGTTGACTAGAAAAGGAAAAGAAAAATAATAATAAGGGGAGTGGGCTTTTTGATGGGCCATGAGTTGGACTGGAATTAATAAAAGCAAATATGGTTGTTTTAAATCCTATAGTTTAACCACTAAAAACATTTGGGTTATAAATTAAAGAGGAAAAAAGAAAATTGTTTTAAAATTTATTATATTTATCAGCATATGATTATAACACTTAGGATTTGTTTTATATTAGATGTAAATAAGATAAAATCCAAATCTTGTTATTTATTATAGATTTTTTTTTGTAGAAATCAAACAAGGTTTTTTTCTTGTAGTAATGTAATTATCTCGCAAGAAAGCAAATTAATCAAGGAATCAAATCAAAGAAAAATCAAAATATAAAAGAGAAAAGTGAACTCTAACATAATGATTTAAATATATATGCTTATATAAGTTAACAGGAGTTAAAAACTTAAGATTTCAAAAATGAAAATCTATCTTGTGCAACATATATATAAAAATGTATACATACACGAGACATGAGTTCAAGTTATATTCATTACATATAATTGCATGTAGTTAATAATAAAATAAAGGAAAGACAGCAAGTATAAACCCAAATAAACATAGTTGTTAGAAAACCAAATTTTCAAAACAAAGCTTAGTATAAAGGCTACATGAAATATCATAAACAAAATCAAATATAGGGTATACAAGTTGAAGAGACAATTGCCTGCTAATTGACAAATATACATAGATAGAAGAAGCTGTACATTTGCGTTGAAAAGGGAAATCTAAACAAAAATCTGAGAAGAAGCAACAACCTGCAAGTGTACAAAAATGGCAAAAGATAGCATAGGCATTTAAATGGAAAAGAAAGGATTTAAACAGCCTAGACAATTAGTATTTGAATTGGAAAAGAACTATGAAAAAAATAGCTGCAGGTATAGGAAAGTGACAAGGCAACATATTTTTATAGATTTAGGCGATCTTTCCATATGCGAAGACCGGTATTTGGTCACCTAAACATACTCAGTTTACATGAGATTTTAGTAGAAAGTAGGAGCTAGGCACATGACAGTTGTACAGCAAGATCAAATCAGTGTTTGGCTTGGGGGCTAAGGGTAATATATATATAGGACATGACACCTGCTGATGATGCAGAAATAACATGGGATAGCTGGATGCTTAGAGCCTTAGCTTGACTTGTTCAATCAAAAACATCACAGCATCAAAATACTGCAACATATAGAACCCTTCCTACTCTAAGGCCTAGTCGACTTATGCTCAAATTTTCATCTATAAATACACATATAGATTACACAACTCCACACACCAGTTCACTGTAAAAACAAAAGTAAAACAAGAACAAAAACCGGAAATGGAAGTGGCCGAGAAAACATGGAACAAACCTGAGAAAGGAAAGCAGAACAGTGGAAAAATTCAATGAGTAAACATTCTCTATTTCCTGTTTTATGATGAATAGTTTATTACTTTATTTTTATGTATGTATATTTGAGGATGATAGATCTATTGATACTGATCATGTATTGAAACAATATATAACCCCTATTAATATTGAAACAAATGTAAGTGCAGTAAACCAAACTAAACAGAGTAATGTAAAAGTGAGTAAACACTTGAAATTTCTACTGTTTATACATAAATTCTTAATAGATTCAGACCATGGTGTGTTGTTATGTGCCTACGGTATTTGTTTCAAGTATATAAATCATATAAGGTAGGAAAAACCATGGTCTAATGGTTAAACAAACCTGAGAAACAAATATACAAGTTGCAGTATTAAATTATGTGAGTAAAACACTTAAAAACACTTTATTGCTTACCTTTATATCCTAATAGATACAAATAATATACGTATTGATAGTTCTAATCATATGGAATTCAAATGTTTTAGTTATATAAGGGGATAAATCTCAGAAACTTGTTAGATTAGGACTTGTTTGCTTGAAGGAAAGAGAAAACTGAGAACAAACATGGAAAGGAAAAAAAACAGTAGTATATCTACACAGTGGGTAAACATTCCCTGTTAAATCTGTTGTATGATCTTTTGTCTACTTTGTTTGAACTTTTATAATTACTTATATGATACTGATCATACTTTAATAAAATAAAATATCCGTTCGTATTATAAATGATAACAAAGACAGTAAACCAGAACACAGTAATACTGTGAGCAGATCCCCTTACTTCCTTTCTGTTCAAAATTCATGATATTGTTGTTATGTTCAGTTATATATATATACATAAATATTTACACCTAGTTGTGTTATCGTCTCATAGGAATTTAAATATCATGAAGTTTGACATATGAGTCATCACTGTAAATAATGAATGCTTATAAAAACTAGGCATTAAAACATCTTCTGTTGATTCAAAAATCAACATTTTAACTTCTAGTTTGTTATGGTGATTTAGTCCAACGTAAAAATTGGTTGTTTATTATTTGTGAATGCACTAGGATTAGTTTTCGGTTCAAACAACAACTTATACCATCTGAAGCCATTAAATTACAGTAAGAAAATAGAAATCTCAAATTTCCAAACATCAGTATCTTTTAATTCAGGCATAGGAATGGATCTGTATTCAGAAATCATGATTTTTGATATAAAAATCATGAGTTTTAGTAAACTAAGTTGAGAGAATTTGGAAGTTAATCTAAAAATGTATTTTGATCAAATTAAGGCAACCGCAATGGTAGTGGATCGAGGTGCCGGATCTGGAGGAAGGTGGTGAGTGGAAGACCATAGGAAAAATATGATTTTAATTTTTAGACAAGTGGTTTAAGGAATTTTGTTTAAAATTAGTTGTTACGGCTGTTTTGGGTAGGTCAATTTTAACGACGAACTACGCCAACCTGGTGGTGATCCAAGTGATCGCACATGGGGGATTTGAAAGGGGTACAGGTCAGCTTCAAGTGACTGGAGTTGGGTGGAAATCGGTTGTGGGAAATGGCGGTGTGAGGCGATTTTGTGAAGGCGGTTTTGGGTGAAGGGTCCGTTGAAATACCAGATTTTAATATAATTGAAGAAACAAGACCCTATGGTCAGAGATGGATTAAGAGGGCAAGAAGGCGTTGGTGGCGGCTACCAAGGTGGCGAGATCATCACTAACGAGATGGTGCACGTATACCGTGCACAGTGTGCACAGGAAGGTGAAAGATGAAAACAGTGAAGAAGAAGAAGAAGAAACGATGGGGTATGTAATAACCCGCAAAATCTGGGCCAGTTTAAAATTTTTATTTTGGCGATTTTAGCGAATTTTGAATATTTAAAATAGATTATTTTAAATAATATCGACGAGAAATTTATTTTGAATAGAATTCGACGTATATATTTATACGCGTCGTCGTTAGAATATAAATATTTATATATAATTATAATGGAATTGAAAATGGCGCGGTAGTTCGATAATTCGATTTCAAACTTCAATTGAATGTACCGGGAGCAAAACAATCCGGATTTTAGTGAAACCAAAAACATTAGGATCTAATTGACGATATCTTTCCAACGAAGTTAACAAACTGAGATTTCACTTTATAAATGATAAGATATGTCCAGTTGAAAATTCTGAATAGTCGCTATGGAATTCAGGCCCTTAAAAATGGACATTTTGCAAATGACCTCGGATTTCGACGAAACCACTTTTGTTGGATCCGCAGTGTCAAGTTATTGCTAGGTTTCAAATTTCATAATTTTTCGAATCAATATGTGAGCGTGGCAAAGGAAAACGTGTTTTGACCATTTCAGTTGATTTTAATCGACTGGAAATTGACCATTTTTTCAACGGTCTCAGAATTCGACGAAACTAGTTTTGTTAGGACCGTATCGTCAATACGAAGCTAGAAAATATTTTTCTGGAATTTCTCGAGTTAGTATGTGGCCCCGGTAAATTGAAATGTACGTTTAAAATTCAATATAGTGATTTAAATGTAAATTTAAAGGAAACTGATTGTAACAGCCGAACCAGCCTACGATACATATCCCATTGTGTTCGGAGTGGGGGTAAAACGCTATGGACGACAGGCGGTGGGCCTCGTTTAGAGGTCGTATGTAAAAGTCAACTCTTTAGGATAAAATAAATAAATTAATTAATAAAATATATATATATATATATATATCCCCTTTGGCCCCCCCCCCCGTTCTAAATTAATACAGAGAAAAAAGAGAAAAAAAAAAAGAAAAAAAAAACAAATCGCTCAGGCGATTAACGCGCCGCCACCGCCACCGGGGGGCCAGTCGCCGCCCTCCCCTTCTTCTCCTTCCTCGCCCACGAACGGAGCCGCCCACCACCCCTCTGACGCGATGAAGACCCCATCGCCCCGAACCCTGAAACCCATCGCGCAGCCAATCGCCGCCCACCCGAGCCACCCCACGACCTCGAGCTTCCCCAATCGAACGCTGCGCCACCTCCCTCCATCTCGAGGCCGCCACCAGCATCTCACGCCCCACAGCGAACCCCCTCCTCAGTCGACGACCTCCAGCAGCCAGCGCCTGACGCCAGCGCCCCCCTGTAAGTTTTTTTATTTATTTATTTTATTTTTATTTTTTTATTTAAAACAGAAAAGGAAACTGATTTTTTTTAAATAATTTAAAACCGATTTTAAAAGGTATTAAAACTGATTTCTGAAGGGTTTTAAAACGGATTTTTGAAAAGAGATAAAATTGAATTTGAAAAGGTTTTAAACTTTAAAAAGAATTTAAAATAGAAAAGGTTTGAATTTTAAATGGAAAAAGATTAGAACTTTAAAAGGTGAAAAGATAGGATTTTTATTTGGTAAAAGGTATGATCTTTATATTTTTAAAGTGATAAAAATATGATTTTTATATTTTTAAAGTATTAAAAATATGATCTTTACTATATAGAAATATTAAAAATATGATTTTTATATTTTTAAAGTATTAAAAATATAATCTTTATAGGATAGAGAATATAAAAATATCATCTTTGTATATGTAGCGAAATAAAAATCTGATTTTTATTTTATATACGTTGAAATCAAGTGATGATTTTTATAAAGGTGAAATCTTTAAATTTAAAAAGGTGAAATCTTTAAATTTAAAAAGGCGAAATCTTTATGTAGAAAATAGCGTGATAAAAATATAATTTTTATCTATATAACATAGTAGTAAAAATTCGATTTTTATATATTGAATAGCATAGTAAAAATTCGATTTTTAAATATATGAAGTGATTATAAAAATATGACTTTTAGATTGAAAGTGAATAAATAAAAATGTGATTTTTATTTTTAAAGACATCGAAATATAAAAATGTGTGATTTTTATATATGTAGTGACTACGGGCAAACGAAGATGATAAAAAGGCGAGGATGAAGAAGATTTCTATAAATGAAGTGTCGTGAAGTTGGATAGCTTTCGGTGAGAACTTCTCACTCAAAATCTCTTTTTCTAGTTATATATATATACTAGGATGCAGACGGTGCTTAGTAGCACCCGACACCCGTCATCCACAGACCATGGATGGCTTGTTTGAAAATTGTTTGGTTGTGTAGTTGGTTAGATTAATTGAATTGAAATTGAATTGTTTGGTGAATTGAAATGGATTTGATTGATGTGTGAATGGCGTGGGCCTTCACTAGACCGGGGATAAGGCTAGGCCTCGTCCCGTTTCTAGTATCGTGCCGTTATGCCGCCGAAATTTTCTAAAATATGTTAGAAAAATAAAAATATCATTTTATTGAATAAATGAACTGAATAGAAATTCAAGTGTTAAAATAAATTGTTTTATCGTTAAAAATATAATTTTTAACGTGAAAGTGAATAAATAAATATTTATAAACAAATCGGCCGATTTGTTTATAAACACTGATTTGACTGATATTGATTGGGTCGATAAATTTTACACATCGCCCAACTGCACAAATAAAATCTGTGTTTGATTGTTTGAAACCCCACACGGGTGTTTGGATGAAATTTGATGTTCACTCATCCTGATTGATTAAATATGTCGATCGGTCGATTGACAGACTGTGTAAGCGTCAATTATCTATATTTGGTGCTTATACAGTGTAGTGCACTTTGGTTGATGATTGATTATTTTTCAAAGCTATTATATACATGTGTTGTATGGAATCCATATAATTAACGTTATATGGTGATTGATTGGGCCTCATTCCAATTTGAAAAATAATGAATATTATAAAAGAAAATTCATGTGTTGAATATAAAAATAGTCATGTGTTGACGATGTTCATGTGTTGAGTGAAATATTTTATATAATAAAATTTACATCTTTATCATATTTAAAATTAGAACTACTTCGCAGTAGAAATCTAATTGAAAATCAAACGATTAGATACCATAGTTTTATAAAATATTTTACATAACAAAAATAGTGATGTGTTGACAGTGCTCATGTGTTGAGATTAGTCGTGTGTTGAAAGAAATATAGATTCATGTGTTGAATGAAATAAATATTCATTTGTTGAATAGAATAACGAATTATTGAAATATAAAGCCGTGTTGGTTAGAGATGCGTTATTTTGACGCGAACGATGTTTATATCGATTTTATTCGTTTTATAATGAATATTGAAAAGTGATTTCAAAATTTAATATTTTGAAAGAAAATTCAAATTGAATTAGATTAAAATTCAAATTGAAATTTTATTGAATCAATTTGAAATGAATTCGAATCGAATAGAAAATGAATTCGATTCGAATTGAATAGAAAGTGAATTTGAATTCGAATAAAATTGAAAGGAATTCAAATTAAATTAAATTGAAATTGAAATTTAAAACGAACTGAAATTGAATTGAAATCAATTTGAAACGATTTCGAAATGAATTGAATTGAAAACGATTTCGAAATGAATTGAATTGAAAACGATTTCGAAATGAATTGAATTGAAAACGATTTCGAAATGAATTGAATTGAAAACGATTTCGAAATGAATTGAATTGAAAACGATTTCGAAATGAATTGAAAACGAATTCAAATTGAATTGAAAGTGAATTGAAATGAATTCAAATTGAATTAAAATTTGAATTGAATAGAAATGAATTTTAAAACGAATTTGTAAAGAAGAATTCAAATTTTGGCTTTGAATGGAAATAGTGTTGAAATGGTTTTGAAACGAATTTAAAACGATTTATAAAATTCGTTTTAAAAGGAAATCGACGAAATATATATTATATATATTATATATATAATATAATGGCCTGAATAGAACGCGCCGCGCCGCGGCAGTTCGTGAATTTCGACCATTTATTTCAAACGGACATTGCGGGAGATCCGACCGTCGGATTCTCCTAAAACCGGAACCGTTGGGTTCGTATCGAAAAGAGCTTTCCAATGAATATTAGAAATTTGAAATCTAACGGTTGGATTTGGAATTATGTCCAAATCAAATTCGAAAAAGGTCGCTGTAAGTGCAGTTCGATGGCCATTGATGGAAATCGACTGTACGGGCCTTGATAAAATTTATAAAAATATCTATAATTTGTGTAAAATTATAATATGTGAATTGGAGAGAATTGGGCTGAAAAACTCCATGTTTGAAAAGATAAAAATAGATTTTTGTCGAAATGAACTAGTTTTGAACTAGAATTAAAATCAATTTATTTTTTTAAAATAAATAAATTGAATTTGAAAGTGATTTTAAAAATAATCGATATTTCCAATACGTGAATTGGACTGGAGTTGAATCGAAATTATCTTCGGAATATTTCGATGTTGGATTTCGTGACTATACAGATAATTGTTATGGGAATTTGAAAGATATATTTTATATCGTTATTTCCAATGCGATATTTGTTGGTTTCAGAATTTGATATTGAATATAAGCCGATATATTTTCTATTCAGAGCCTTGTATTTAATATCAAATGTGATTTGGGTTTATCGTGAATCGTGTTTTAGAAGACATTGGTTCTTTAACCCAGTTAAAGACAGAATATTGATTTTTGAGAAGATTAAAACTAAGTGGAGTTTTAATGAATCTTTAATTAGATTAAAAATGTGAATTGATAATTTTAATTATCAAATTTGAAAAGTGATCGAGAGTGGAGTACCACCAGTTTTGCTCCAAAGTGATAGTTAAATCTTTAATTAGATTTGAACGTGAAATGGAATTAATTTTACCGATAACACCGTGGTGTTAGATATGGAGTATCACCAGTTTTGCTCCATGGGATATATAGGTTGGGATTGGAAAATAAAAACAAATAATTACTTCGGTGTGGTTTGCTAATCCCGACTGGTTTGAAATGATATCCAAAGGAAGATTAAAGAATAAATTTAGAAGAATTTATCTTTGATAAAATTAATGGGAACCTTTCCCTAAGAATGTGATTTTGTGAATAAAAGAATATTCTGAATTGGAATGAGGCGTTTGTTGTGTTTGTGTAACATTTGTTTATCATATACGTGGGTTATTCAGAAAGGCCGGGTTTATACCCATTCTGAATTACCGATTCGACGAGATGTCGAAGATGAAGACGGTGGTTGAAGACCGGAAGTCTTCACATCGTTTGGGTGATTACTGATGATCTTGATTGGGCTGTACACCCAGGATGAGGGAATCAGTTGGTGATTGTCCAGACGTACTTGGAGATGGATGGATATGCGAGGAAAGTGCCTCCGGTTTCGTTCAGACCCAGAACGAACTTGTAAATGGATTGCGTGTCTGACATTGGATTTTATTCTGTGTTGATTGATCTCTATTAAATATACATCTGTTTGGCGGCAGAGAATTTATTCTCTTGCTTAACGCCCTTCTCTGAGACGTACGAGCTCAGAGGTTGTATATCGATGGACATCAGTCGCATGGAATGAATTGCCAGTGTGGCATGCGTAAGTGGCAGTTGATCAGGGCTTCTGTTGAAAAGCAAAGTCTTGTGGTTGATGATCAAAGCACGGCCTGTGTGGCATAGCTTTGTGTATAACGTGAATTCGCGAGCCTCACACCTCGGTATGAGTCAAAAACGGGATACGGACCCAAGGAGTGCACGACGTTTCTTTCTAGCTAGGGGGGTGTCAGTGACCTACCAGCCCTGACATTTATATACTTTTCACCTGTGTGGTTGTTGGATACGAGGCGCCTCGGATATAGGTCTGTAAGGACCGGGAAACGTGTGTTCAGGAATTGCCAATCCTCAAAAGTAAGAGAGGACCGGCCTTGGAGGATCCAGGGGATTGCTGTGTGCGGTCCCGAGGCATTTGCTAGAGTGTCTCGAACGCGGAGAGGAGCTTGCCCCTTGCCTCGGCTCATGACGGAATCCAATTTCCAATACGTGTATTGCGGTTTTAATTGTAGAACTAGTATGGCGACATGATATATGGTACCCATGCCGTCTATGATTGATATTTATGATTGAAAATGTTTTGACACTATACACTTATTATAGTATCAAATGATTTGTTTTAAACGTATCAAGCATGTTTGGCTATTATAAGGGAAAACCCTATCCTCCGGCTTGCGTTGCATTGTGTGATGGGACCTGGGTCTTATAATAGCTTCATCTTTCCAAAAAGCATTGCGTTGTTTTGATATATGCACTAGTATTCTTGGGAGGAAACCCGTTCCGTGTTATACGGCGTGGTCCCTTGAATTACTCTCTTTTAAAGTAAAGTTTTAAATAACTGTTTTAGTTCTCACACCAGTCCCATGACTGACCTGGAGTTTATTGTTTTAACCTAAACTCTGGGTGCCCCTATTTTCCGCACGGGCAGCTAGTAGTTTTGGTTTTGCAGATTTATATTCACAGGGTCCTGATTTACAGCTGGAACGATGCTCGGAAAGCTCTGTATCCGTGTATCCCTTCTAGTTGTGTTTTGCATATTTTTCCGCTGCTATGTAATTTAGTGTAATCTCTGATATTTGTTGAATGTAATTTATTCATTTATACTCTGTATATTCTTGTATCTGATGGAATTGTTGTAATAACAATGAAATGTTCTTCCGTCTGCGCTCATTTGTGTGTTGTTCTCAAAGTATCCGTGCTTTCCTTCACGGGGAAGTTACTGGTTCTTACAGGGTAGGTGAAGTAAATGGATCACCTCGAGCTGATCCATGAAATTTGGGTTGCCAAGACTGAAATCTCGTTGGGGTTTGAATGGTCACCAGGCATTGATCAAGGTATGGTTTCATCTGCAAAAGCAAAGATGGGTATAACGAAATAGAATTAGTTTCCCGAGTTGATTAGTTTGTTGCAAAACTAGGTTGGGCCAAATTGGGTTGACAAGAAAAGGAAAAGAAAAATAATAATAAGGGGGGTCGGCTTTTTGATGGGCCATGAGTTGGACTGGAATTAATAAAAGCAAATATGGTTGTTTTAAATCCTATAGTTTAACCACTAAAAACATTTGGGTTATAAATTAAAGAGGAGAAAAGAAAATTGTTTTAAAATCCTAGAGTTAAACTAAACCAAATTTTAGTGTAAAACATAAATAAATAATAAAGAAGGAGGCATGAAGAGGAATTGTGTAAACAAGTAAACATGAAATATGGTGGTTATACAGGCTTGGGCATGTTAAGTTATTGTTTTTTTATTGGAGTAAAATAAATAAATATGATATAAGTAAAAGAAAATATATAAATATGAATAAGAAGAAAGGACTGAAAATCTTTTGGATTAGTTCGATATTGCAAAATAGACATCGTCGTCTAACCATAAGTTCAAATCTCCAAAATTAGTATATATTTTTATATAGTCTGTGGAAAACAAAATAGAAGTTTTAAAAACAATTAAACTTATTTCCAAAAGGTTTGAAATAAAAAGAATTATGAAATGATCATTATCCAAAATCTAATACTTCAAAACTATTATTGGTTTGAAATTTAAACATCGATCATTTGTTGATTAAAAATGTTGTGATGAATGGTTGTTAACTATCTATTATGCTATGAAGTGATAAACCCGGATCTAATTTGTTATACTAAATCGTTAATATGTTTTATTTAATTTTAATCATCATATACCGATTAATGTTTTGAAATAAGAAATAAAGTTGTATAAGTTAATTAAGGTGGGTAGGCAGGTTATAAAAATGATTTGAATAAATAAGTTTTACTCATCTATATTGTTTAAATCTGATAGTTAAAACACCGACTATCAGATATTCCTTACGTGTTAGTTTGAAGAAACCAGGATGGGAACTGGACCCAAAACCACTTCAAACCAACTTTACGTAAACTAACCTACAGGGACGATTATACGATTTAAAGAATTGAAGACCATAGATCTTCATAAGCGGGAGAACTACTTGTTGAAATTCTCCGGTTAGCTCCCAGAGATTTTTCAGCAGTGACTCAGTCGTAATTGAAATCTTCGGATTTGCAAGGGCTACTCGCTACTGATCCGTGGGGTGATTCCTATATTGGATGCAGTAGGAGAGTGCCTTCGGTTCATCATCTTCCTGGATGACTTGTATGGACGAATGTCTGACAAAATATTTTCAAAGGAGTCACGTACGTTGATTTCCTCAAACGTATTTCTGTTGGTGGATAGCTAACACCCAGAGTATTTTTTGTGGATGTCAATTAGTGATATCTGGCGAATCTGACGATGTGGCATTCAAAGTGAATGGTGGCCCTATGTTCTGGTAAATTCTAACCTCAAGCCTCATCAACCGGGAAATGACAAAAATCGGGCAGGCAGCATGGATATGTGGGTCGCTCCCATTAGGGTGTATAATCACCTATCTAGAGAAATTCCATTTCTTTCTTTAATCTATTTCGATGTTGTCCCTTTTCGGGAAACGGTGGTTTGAGCCCAACCGTTGGTGATATACATTCGATACACTCAAGCGAAATGAGTGGTCGGTCATGTGTAGGCCGAGTTGCAAGACGTTCTTGTTGAACCCGGTGTATTCCCCTCTAGAGGTACACTATCGATAGGTCGTTCCATACCTTGTCATAGTCGGAATCCAATCTCCAATAAGCGCCCACGGTTTTGTTGTATACTATATATGTGGAGCGTGAGATGCAAGCGTTCCGCTAGATTGATATTTATTTGTATTTAGACATTATTATAATATCACCAATAGATATAATTTCAAAAATGATTTGGGTTATCGTAAGGTAAAAACCATCCGTGTTTATGTGTGGATCGGTCTTACGATTATCATTTATTTCAAATGGATTTTTAACGTTAAATCAATCTGTTTTAAAATCGTTTACTCACACCAGTCCCATGACTGACCCAGAGTTTATTTTCTGTGTTTCCCCTAAACTCTTGGGTGCCCAAATTTGTACGGGCAGTCAAGTGGTTTCAGGAATTTTCAGATTCACTTGGAGAAGCTTGGAGCAGTAGACTTCAAGATTAGATATATATATTGAGTTGATTCCGCTGTATTATATATAATTTGTACCCTGATGATGTATGTAAGTACAAATTCCAGTTTGTATTTCAAGTATTGTTATATAATATATTTTAGTCAGTTCCGCTGTGAGGTTCGTGATACTCTGATTCTATTGTGTTTAGGTTTCTTCTTTTTCTTCTATTCTAACTTTCTTTTTTCTATTTCTCACCCTCTAACTTCTTTCTATTATCGATCTGGAAGTTTCTGGTGCTTGATTAGTCGATATGGGGTATTGGATATGTAATAGTATCGATAATCAGGTTCGGAACCTTTTGGGTCGTTACAAGATCATTTAAAAAAACTATTTTCTTGAAGAAAAATAGTAAAATGACTCTCATATGTGAATAAAAGAATAATCTAGAGTATTTGCTTCAGTTTAAAATATACAATGATAATATGTAAATTATAATAAAACCTGAAGTTTTAATACATTAATTTTAGAACACATCATATTTCCAGAAGGAATATTTTATCGTTTCTTAGAAAAGCTATATTGTAAAAAAAAAATGCATCTCGAAGATCATATTAAGTTAAGATCTAAATATTGATCTTAATTTAGCATACTTGAAGTGAATGCAGAAGCAATTTTTGTTATAAAAATGGAAATTTTAGAACTTGCGGTTTCTATAATGGTAGAGATAGTTTGGATGTAAAAAGAAATATTTAAAAGATCTATATATGGATTGTATATTTTGAATCTAAAACATGTAACTTTATGTTTGTTAATTTTATGTATAGATCTGTAGGTTTTTCGAATCATTCATATTAAAGAATGTAAAATCTTGGTACTATAATTATACATTTCTACTCAATTCACGATCAGATATTATGCATATATATGGTATTTTAGAAATTTTGATTATTGAGAAATGCAGTACAACTATAAATTGTTTATTTCAAATTTGTCGTTGATTAATATTGTAGCTAGATCCAAATTTTATTATGTTGATTTAAGTAAAATTTATTTTTTGATTCATATATTTAGACCATATAATGTTATTTCCATTATTTTTATAATAAATGCATTAAATGTATCGTTATGGTAATATATTGTATTACCATATTATTATAAATGTATTAAATGCATTAGTTATTGTAAGTTAAACGATGTATGTTTGTGTTTGGAATAAGAATAGACATATGTATTATTATTCGATGTATTTGGCAATTAATATCTAATATAATGGAAGAAGTTTTAGAACGTAGATCTAAGACCTGAAGTCTTGAATTATGAAGGAAAAAAACTTTTTGATGAAGTTTACAAGTTTGAAATCTTGACAATTAGCAAGAATGTAAAAACTTCTAAATTTGAAGTATGTTAAAAGATTGAGAACCAGAGTTCATCATAAATTTATAAACTTGATATACATATGTATGTGTGTATATATGCATAGGAACTCGAAGTTCCTCAATCAATAAACTTGAAATACTTAATAATTTAAAAACCTGAAGCTTTATTGAAACCGAGTGAAATAATAACATTATACTTCTTAAAGAAGTTACATCATATGCGACAATGATAATGCATCCAAAGATTGCACAATTTTCAAAATGAGTTATATCTTGCTTATATATTTATATTTACATATTGTATTGAAGAATAAATTTTAACAACTTGAAGTTGTTTATATATTTTATTTAAACCAGAAGTTCAATATAGTTGAACCAAAAGCTCAATACAGTTGAACCAGAAGTTCAATACAGTTTAACAACTTGAAGTTGTTTATATATTTTACTTGAACCAGAAGTTCAATATATATTAACAACTTGAAGTTGTTTATATATTTTATTTAAATCATGTTCTTATGATACGATCTTTAAGATTAACATTGCTTGATAAGCAAAAATTAATGATTGGAACCTTATAAACAATTTGTTCTAAGATCGTTAACTCGAATGAGAAATAATATGCAAATCAATTAGATATGTAATACGTGGACGCACGTATATACACATATATGTGAATATTTAATTAATAAGATGAAGTTGTTATGAGCTCATATTATAAATTATGCATATATTATTTAGTAATTCAAAAAGTCGATTGACATCAATATTGAATGACCTGAAGTCATGTGCATATTCAAATGATAGAAAATTCCTCCAGGTTACCAGACCAATGAAAGGGAATAAGTAATACAATATGAATGCATCTTATCAACTAATAAGAGAATTATCCTCCTACAATTGAAATACATCTAATGTGTTTACTAGATATAATGCAATAGTGGATCAAAATTGAGAATCCAAAGACGGTTTATTATTTAATATGACAATGTCTGTCAACATTGCAGGGGAGGATAAAGGGATCATCAATGTTAAATATTTGGTAACATATAGAATTATGCAAAGTATTAAATAACTTGCATAAATTATCAATTATGTCCGTAAAAGACTTTCTCCAATATAGATTTGAATCCCCGAAGGATCAAAGGTGTAAATCACAGCTGAAAATATAGTATGAAAGTTAGTTCAAAATATTTTTGGAGTAAGTCATAAAGATACCAAATAATGGAGGTGAGTGTTCTTGAAGAAACACTTAAGGTTGCTGTAACATCCCAAAAATTTCAGTATATTTGAATTCCAATTTAAATTAAATAAATTGTAATATATTAAGAAAAATCAAATTTTGTTGGATTTAAATGTTGGTATTTATGTGGAGTTAGTATAAATAGAGTTTCAGATTTTTGTTCTATTTAATAAGACTATGATTTGAATTTAATATTTAAATAATTAAATTTAATCTGAGTGGTTAATTTAAAGGTAGAATTCAAATTTAAATTAAAAATGGTGAAATTCTAAGTTGTGAATAATAATTGGAATTCAAAGCAGA
Organism: Allium sativum; assembly: GCA_030737875.1. NCBI lineage: Eukaryota > Viridiplantae > Streptophyta > Magnoliopsida > Asparagales > Amaryllidaceae > Allium > Allium sativum. Next base: position 462,322,723 of record CM060920.1, read on the forward strand.
AATTTTAAATAACCAAACTTGAGAACTTAGAATTTGTGGAATCAATTTATAAACTTTATTCAAGTTGTAATTTGAGTTAAGTGGGATTTTGAAATATTTAAGTTAAAAAGGAATTCAGATTTGAATTGTTAAACAATGGATTTTTATTTGTTTAAATTTAATTTGAAATTCAAAATTTCAAATTTGAAATATAAGCAAATATGGAACTTAAAATTTGTGAAATAAGTTTATAGAATTTATTTAAGTTATAATTTGGTTTAAATTTGAATTTATAAATATTTAAATTTGAATTTAAAACAGTTAATCGAATAATTGAATATTTATTTAATTAATTAACTGTAGAATTTAACGGTTTTGGCGACTGTCTCGGAATTCGACGAAACTGGCGCCATCAGAACCGGAACGGTGAATTATGCTAGGATTCCAATTTGCGTTACAATCCGATTTACCGTTTGATCGTACAAGAGAAATTGTGAACGAATCCTTGTAAGCTGATAATAGAGTGTTTATCTGAGTTGGGCCTCCTTTTGCATATAAATAAATTCCACCTCCTTCCTTCAGCCTATTCTCTATTTCCCATGCTGCCCTCCATCAAAATTTCATCATTAATGGCAGAAATAAAATTTAAATCATAATTCCAAAACAAAAATTCACCTCAAATTAAAATCTCGCAAAACCCTATCGTATTATATATCATATCGAAGCCCTCGACGAGTAGAATCCAGATCTACAATTTATTTCGACATGCAGTGCACCGTTTAGCCGGAAATCTCGGTCAAACCTACTGGTTTTCGGAACCCTAGAGGTGATTTTGGGGGTTTTCGATTCGGTAGTTAATTGAAGAAATCGAGATATGGGGTTTCGAAGAGGAGGCTCATACGAATGCAACGATGATTTTTGTGTGAATTATAGTGAAGTAGGGTGTCGGTTTTTGGTGGTTGAAGGATGGAAACTCGCGGCGTCCATGACAGCGTCGGGAGGAGCGAAGCCCACCGGAAGTGAAGGTAGCGGCATGGGTGAGTGCGGATTTTGACGAGCTTGAGGTAGGAGGTGGCGGTTCGCCATTCGGTGGCCGGAGTTGGGAGGTTTCGGTGGTCAAAGATACCACGTTTTGGGGTTTTCCACGTCGGGATCTTCTGTAGCGAGACAGAGAAGGATGGGAGCGGGAGATTATTGAAGAGAGGATGACATGGCGAGAGGTTATTGGTGAGGAAAATTAATTTATAGTTTTATATATTTTTAAGTTCAAATAGAAAAATGCTGATAACTTTCTCGTTTTGACTCGGATTTACGCGCGGTTTGTTGCGTTGGGATCGCGGCGAAATTGCGGACGTTTTGGTGCTGGTTTGGTTGCATTTAGAGACTGTCAAATTTTGGTCTATGGTTGGACGTACGATCAACAAAAGACCCAAAGGTGAGTGGTTTTCTCACTCACGAAATACTGAATTATTCCCATATTTATTGAATTAAATTATGAAATAAGTTTGGTTGCATTGGATTGTTGATGTGTTGTTTAAATTTGACATGCAAGTGTGTTAACATGCAATCTAAGTAAATGATTAGTTATTTAATTTAATTTAAATCTCTAGTTGAAATTCGAACCCTTGTTAATCCTGGAACAGTTAATGCTGATCAGTTGAATGAAATGATGTGATGGATGTTGGTCGAATTTTATTACTGTTGATATTGACACTGCTTATGCCCATATTCAGTATATCGTATTGCATGTTGGTTTTGACGATAGATCTCATTTGTACCCTTGATGTTGCGGGCATCTAATGAACCCGGGATTTATCGATGAAAAAAATGAATTAAGAACACAGAGTGAAATGATAAATCTCTGTGACCCTGATTTGGATTGAAATGATAGATCCATCCCTGAAATATCGAGAAATTTAATATTAAACCACTTGGCCGTTGGATAGATAATTATATACAGACATCGGTTGGTTAAATGATTTTAATATTTGAAATTTTATTTGATAGAATTTCACATAAAAGAATGTGTCGATACTCGATTTTTAAATTCTTTAAAGATTCTGAACTGGGATGATGATAAAGAGGGTTGAAGGAAATTTCCAAACCAAAATAGAAATATCTAAATTGGGGTTTGAATATGAATCGAAAACTTTCCAAAATAAGAGTTGGATTAGAAGGAAAAATTTCTTATAGAAATCAAATGTTGGGGAAATTAGAAATCAAGAGTATCTTAGTTGTTCTAACCCAATTGGAATATATATCTCGGAACTCTTGAAATCAAGTACTTGTTTTGAACAAGGTTGAAACGAGATAGGGAACTAAGTAAACTCCGTTGAGACCGGAGGATGAATTCAAGTGTTTGAAATTTGGAAGGAAGAAAGGTTTTGATTTGAGAAATTTATTTTAAATATTTATGCATTGATTCTAAATAATTATTCTAGCTTTAAAACTATTAATTACTTTTACTTAATACTATTGTATTTAAATAATTTCCTTATAATTCATTTTCAAAGGGTTCTAGTAAATCTTATTTTAAGTATATATATAATATTTAAATCACTAATTTATCTTAACTATTATATTTTATATATATACATCTATATATATTTATTTTTATAAAAAATTTATTATTATTATTATTATTATTATTATTATTATATAAACATTTAGTTTACGAGTATTTTTCCCAAATTTTAAATTTCTTCCGAATGGAAATGCTTGAGTTTGAACCACTGGTTCAAATGGAGTTGAGATGAGAATCCGAGATAATTGGAAACCTTTGAGGTAAATTATATTCTATTTGAATATTTCGTTTTGGAAATATTATATGATTATAATATAATGGTATGGGATATATTCTAATTTAGAATAAAATCGGCTTAGGATGATTTATGATATTTTGATATGAAATTTTATTTTATTTGAATATAAATTGGTTCGAAACAAAATATGATATTTTGATATGAAAGCGAACCTTTCAAATATAAAAGAACCGACCGATGTGAAAAGATGTAAGCGTTGGTTGTTAAAGAGACCGGAGTCGACATAAGGCATACTCTCTGTCAGTGTCGATACCACTTTGACAACTGTGAACGTTATGACGTATCCAGAACGAGTATGATAACTTGGAGGCGATTATTGAATCGAAGAACATGATCGATGACGAAATAGCCCTGACCTTCGGGTCAGAATTGAAATGACTAAAACAGGAGCTATACCGTGACTAACTGAGGTAGCACCTTTGATCGGACACACTTCTTCGATAATATTTCTATGACTATGATGATGATGATGATGATTTGGGCCCATTTATGACTTTGGGAGTGTGTTCCGAGGTGGGCGGTAGTGGCTGCTATGCGTTACCACCGGTCCGGGAGTGCAATTGGTAGAATCCTACCCTGGGCATTGCCTCAAGTGCCTTGTCATATATATCCATATCGAGCCTATACGATTTTGATTTAGCATTGCCTTGTATGGAGTGCCCTCTGATAACACCAGTACGGTGAATTTACGGTACTGTATAGACTGTTGATGCCTATAAACGGCGTAAGGGTAATATGGTAATCCCGCTTACGCCATTTTCAGTATTTATACTTTACTGGATAGTCATTATAATAATAGCGTATTATTATATAGATATTAGTTTAACGGATCCTCAAGAGATGGGAAAAATCACGTAACATCTCTTGAGTTACTGCACCCATGATACTGATGTTATTTCGTATTTTAATTTGACTAATATGAGATGATTTAGTGCTGATCCGAGTGTTGTTGTGTTTTCTTTTATGCAATATGCTCGGGTCAGCAGACGTTTGCAGTTACCAGAGATGTTTGTGCCTTGGAGATCGAAGACGAAGATTTGGTATATATCTATCATATATATATGTATTTCCGCTGCATTTATTTCCGCTGTTTATTATGTACATCTGTATATGTGTAACTCTGATATTCATTTGAATGCTATAACCAATGTATACATTTCAACTGCTATTTATTTATTATATGTTGTCCTTCCGCTGTGAGATTCTGTGATTTGGTTTTTCCCTTCTTTCTTTCTTTTTCTTCCTTTCCCAATAACTACCTGCATTTGCGATTTGTTTAGGTCGACATGTGTGGTTTATTGTCGATTTGAACGGTCAAAAATCTGGGTCGTTACAGTTGCTTTGAAAGAAACCCATGACATGATTGTCAAATAACCCTAGAAGTGGTTTAGGTACCTAAAGCGTGATAATTTTTGAGATCTCAATAAATCATGTATAGAACTGACAAGAAATAATCATCGATGATAAATTAATAAATAATAAAGCGCTTATTTATAAATGGATTAAAAATCCCATATTAGAGAAAAGCATGATTGACCATCATGAAATTTTCCTAAATAAGATATATGGACCTGTAGTCCATAAGATATGAACCTGCAGTTCATAAGATAAAAATAGAAATATATATAATGACAAAAGCACACTATAGTTATCGAAGCACCATACAATGTCAACAACATGTTATGTGCCACGAGCATTGTACTTTCAGAGATAATTGAATTGATTAAAATAGTGAAAGTGTTTAAAATGCTTACAATAGCTTGAAGGTATAAATGATGAAAGTATACAAATTCCGGAATAATTTAAATAACTTTGGTAGTAATAAATAATGCAAAGAGCAAGAAATGTAGATTACAACATTCATTTAAGTATTATTGTGATGAAAATCTTGAAATAATTCATGATAAGTAGATCACTTCCTGCTTTAAAGAATTGTTGTAATGAAACTCTTAATATCCATTGAAGTGGTAGTTGCGATATGCAAAACTTATTATGCTATATAAGTTCCTGAAGAATATAAATAACATTTGTTATTATAAAGAATACCAAGAACATGGACGATAGATTACAACATTCTTCTAAGTATTGTTGTAATGAAAATCTTGATATAGTTCAAGATGAGTAGATTACTTCATGCTTAGTGTTGTTGTAATGAAAATCTTGTTATACTTCATTCTTCTAAGTATTGTTGTAACGAAAATCTTGATATACTTCAAGATGAGTAGATTACTTTGTAGCGACCCGAACTTTCCCGTGAAGGAAAAAACGGATTGCTTTGAGAACAAGATGAATCAGAACAAAAACAAAAGAACATTTCATTGCTTATTACAACAATTCCATCAGAATACAAGAATATATAGAGTATGAATAAATAAAATACATTCGATAAATATCAGAGATTACAATACATTACATAGCAGCAGAAAAATAATACAACACACAACTGAAGGAGATATACGGATACAGAGCTTTCCGGATATCGTTCTGTAAATCAGGATCCTGTGAATATAAATCTGCAAAACCAAAACTACTAGCTGCCCGTGTGGAAATAGGGGCACCCAGAGTTTAGGTTAAAACAATAAACTCCAGGTCAGTCATGTGACTGGTGTGAAAACCAAAAATAGTTAGTAAATCTTTACTTTAAAAATAAAGTAAATCAAGGGACCACGCCGTATAACACGGAACGGGTTTCCTCCCAAGAATACCAGTGCATAAAACAAACAGCGCAATGCTTTTTGAAAAAATGAAGCTATTATAAGACTCAGGTCCCATTACACAATGCAACGCAAGCCGGAGGATAGAGTTTTACCATGTAATAGCCAAACATGCTTGGTATGTTTAAAACAAATCATTTTGATACTATTATAGTGTAAAGTGTATGAAAACAACTTCAAATATAAATGTATCAATCGTAGACGTCATAGTGTCCCATCCCACTATGTCGCCATAGTAGGATCTACAATCAAAACCGAATGTCACATATTGGAGATTGGATTTCCGTCATGAGTCGAGGCCAGGGATGGCTCCTCACCGATTCGAGATACTCTAGCAAATGCCTCAGGATCTCCCGCAGAAGACCCCTGGATCTTCAGGGCCGGTCCTCTCTTACGTTTGAGGATTGGTTATTCCTGAACACACGTTTCCCGGTCATATCAGACCTATCTCCATCGGCTCCGAAGAGACCGATATATCCGAGGCGCCTCGCAATCCAACAACCACATAGGTAAAATAACGACGATGTTAGGGCGAGTAAAACGCTGACACCACCCATAGCTAGAAAGAAACGTCGTGCACTCCCTGCAGTCATGATCCCGTTTTTGACTCATACCGAGGTGTGAGGCTCGCGAATTAACGCCATACACAAAGCTATGCTGTATTGAAGCCGTGCTTTGATCATCAACCACAAGACTCTGCTTTTCAACAAAAAGCCCTGATTACTGCATTTCAGCGTGCCACATAGGCAATTCTTGCCATGCAACTGATATCTATCGATATAACCTCTGAGCTCGTATGTCTCAGAGAAGGGCGTTAAGCAAGAGAATAAATTCTCCACCGCTAAACAGATATATATATTTAATGGAAATCAATCAACACAGAATAAAATCCAATGTCAGACACACAATCCATTTACAAGTCCGTTCTGGGTCTGAACGAAACCGGAGGCACCTTATACCTCGCATATCCATTGATCTCCAAATACGTCTGGACGATCACGACTATTTCCCTCCTCTTGGGTGTACAGCCCAATCAAGATCACTAGTAATCATTCAAACGATGTGAAGACCTCCGGTCTTCAACCATCTTCTTCATCTTCGACTTATCGTCGAATCAGTTATTCAGAATGGGATAGACCCGGTCTTTCCAAATAACTCGCGTATATAATAAACAAGTGCTATAAAAACACAACATACGCCCCATTCCAATTCTGAATATTCTTTTATTTAAATATTCACATCTTTAGGGATTTGTTCCCATTAATTTTATTAAAGATAAATTCTTTAAAATATATTCTTTAATCTTCCATTGGATATCATTTCAAACCAAATTATGGTTTTCCAAACTAGTCGGGATTAGCGAACCACACCGAAGTAATCATTTATTTTATTTCCCAATCCCAACCTATTCATCCCATGGAGCAAAACTGTTACTACCCCATAACTAACACCACGGTGTTATCAGTAAATTTAATTACCATTTCACGTTCAAATCTAATTAAAGATTTAACTATCGCTAGCAGCAAAACTGGTGATACTCCATTCTCGATCATTTTCCAAATTTGATAATTTAAATTATCAATCCACCTTTCAATCTAATTAAAGATTCATTAAAACTCCACTTAGTTTTAATCTTCCCAAAAATCAATATTAATGATTATTTAACTTTGGAAACACAAACATGTCGCATCGACAATCTACACCATACTATTGATTTCTGCTGATATATAACCTCTAAGCTCGTACGTCTCAGAGAAGGGCGTTAAGCAACAAAATAAATTCTCCGCCGCCAAACATATATATATATTAAGTAGAGATCAACCATACAGTTCAAAATACAACGATAGACATATAATCCTATCTTTTACTAGGTTAAAGAACTAATGTCATTTAAAACACAGCTCACGATAAACCCAAATCACATTCCATTAATGGAATCTTCACGGAAAACAAATCAATATATATAATCGATATCAATTTCCTTATCCGACTAATAATATAAATGGAATAACGGCAAAGCCCTTTTAAATTCCATATGTATTAACAGTCTTCCTCTACAAATTTCATTTCTATTATTATCAAATCGAATCCCATTCAATTCCAATTTAATATATTAAATTGGAAAACTTTACTTTGGAAAATTCCTGTTAAATCTTAATAAAAAAGATTTATAAATTCCAAATCACATTTCACTGTAAATCGGGTTAAAGAAAGAATGTCGTTAAAAACATAGTTCACAATAAACCCAGTTCACATTCCATATATAATCGGGTTAAAGGACAAGTGTTATTTAAAACACCGTTCACGATAAACCCAAAAATCAATTCTAATTCAATTCCAATTAAATATATTAATTAATTGGTATACTTCATTAAATCTATATAAAAAGATTTAATCTTTTCTCAGCTAGGTTTAAGAATAGTGTTAATGAAGCCACCATTCACGACCAACCCAAATCCCATTTGATATTAAATACAAGGCTCTGAATAGAAAATATATCGGCTTATATTCAATATCAAATTCTGAAACCAGTAAATATTTCTTTGGAAATAATGATATAAAATATATCTTCCAAATTTCCATAAAAACATCCGTATAATCCCGAGTCCAACATCAAAATATTCCGATGATAATTTCGATTCAAATCCATTCCAATTCATACATTGGAAATTCTGGTTATTTTTAAAACCATTTCAAATCCAATTTATTTTAAAAATAATTGAATTATAATTCTAGTTCAAAACTAGTTCATTTTGAAAAAAATATATTTTTATCTTTTCAAATATGGGATTTTTCATCCCAATTATTTTCAAATCACTTCTTATGATTTTACACAAATTACTGCTCTTTTTAATAATTTTATCAAGGCCCGTACAGTCGATTTCCATAAACGGCCATCGAACTGCACTTAGAGCGACCTTTTCCAAATTTGATTTGGACATAATTCCAAATCCAACCATTTGATTTCCAATTTATCATATTCTTTAGAAAGCTCTTTTCGATACGAACCCAACGGTTTTTGTTTTAGGAGAATCCGACGGTCGGATCTCCCGTAATGTCCGTTCGAAGTCAATGGTCGAAATTCACGAACTGCCGCGGCGCGTTCTATTCAGGCCATTATATATATATATATATATATATATATTTCATCGATTTCCTTTTAAATCGTATTTTATAAATCATTTTAAATTCATTTTCAAATGATTTCAACTTCATATTCAATTTCTAATCAAAATTGAATATTCCATATCATCGATATATAAATGATAATGTTTTCAAAACATTATATTTTGAAATCAATTCCTTTTCGATATTCATTATAAAAATGAATAAAATCGATATAAATATCTTTCACATCAAAATGGCGTCAACCTAATCAACACGACTTTATATATTTAAATATATTCGTGTCCATCCCAAATCGGACATCAAAATCAGATTTTGATCTTTTACTGAATATTATTTTAAAATATTCATTATTTTAAAATATTCGTTATTCTAAAAATATTCACTCTTTCTGAACTGGAATCAGACACAATCAATTACCATATAATGCAATTATATGGATTTCATACAACACACGTACGCCACAACAACCTAACACGGTCAACCATTATCCATAGTGCGTTCTACACTGCATAAGCATCAAATATAAATATCTAACGCTTATAACAGTCTGTCAATCAATCGATCGACATACAGCTAATTATTGGGATTTTTGTATGTCATATATCATCCCAATACCCGTGTTGGGTTTCAAACAATCAAACACATGTTTTATTTGTGCAGTTGGGCGATGTGTAAAATTTTATCGTCCCAATCAATATCAGTCAAATGTGTGTACATAAACAAATCGTCCGATTTGTTTATAAATATTTATTTCATTCATATACACGTTAAAAATTCTATTTTTAACTATAAAATATTTTTAACTATATAAATATTTTATCTCATTCCACATCACACAATCAACATTCACAACATAATCAAACAAACAAACAAGCCGTACATGGTTTGTGGACGACGGGTGTCGGGTGCTGCTAAGCACCGTCTGCATCCCAGTATATATTTTAACTAGAAAAATAAATTAAAAGTGAGAAATTCTCACATTTGAGTTCCACTCCGCTAGTTTTACTTTTGAACTTCTGAACCATTTGGATTTGTTTGAAATTCCAATGCAGTCCTTACCACGCTGTTCATAATAAAAATTATATTTTATTGTTTCATTCCAATAAATAAAAATCACATTTTTATTTCTGCTTCATATATTTTTACAATGCTCCTTCCTATATAAAAATTATATTATTATATTTCTACCTCTTATATAAAGATCAAATTTTTATTTCGACGCTATAAAAATCTCATTTTTATTTCAGCATATATATATAATAAAAATCAGATTTTTTTTCGCTGCATATAAAAAAATTATATTTTTATATTCTCTATTATATAAAAATTCTATTTTTAATCCGCTACTCATATAAAAATCGAACTTTTATTTTGCTACAACATATATAAAAATTGTATTTTTATATTCTCTGTCTTATCAAAATCATATTTACATTATCTCTATAATATAAAAATCATATTTTTATTATCTCTATAATATTAAAATCATATTTTTATTACGATAAAAAATCACATCTTTCTCTATATAAAAATCTCGCCTTTTCTCATTAGAAACCCTCGCCTTTTCTCATTAAAAATCTCATCTTTTCTATAATAAAAAAAATAAAAATAAAATATCATATCCTTATTTACATAAACATCTCAGCTTTCTAAAACTAATTACATTCAAATAATAAGTAAATAAACAAAAATTCACCTTAAATTCGATTTCTACTGAGGAGTGGGAGGCTACATTGGTCGGTGGCGGTCAGAGGAGGTTCGGGAGGAGTCGCAGGCGGTGCGGGGTGCTCAGATGGTAGGCGGCGACGGTCTTCAGGCAGTGGCGGCGGTTTAGGGTTCAGGGGGGGTTGCGTTCGATTTGAGGAAAGGGGGGATCACAATACGTGAGGAGGAGAGGGAACGGTGGAGGAGGAGAGAGGGAGGCGGCGCTGGATGTCTCCCCTCCGGCGCGCGATGGTCGGAGGAGCGGGGCTCCGCCACCTTCTCCATTCCTTTTTTTATTTTTAATCTGTTTGAAAAAGTAAACAAGGGGGGAGGGGGCCTGAGAGAGAGTATAGAGAGAGATTTTTTTTATTTAATTTAATTTCAAAAAATACCTTTTTATTTTGAATTCGAAATCAAATCCACCGACTATCGTCGCTAACTAATTACCCCCATTCCGAACACAATGGGATATGTATCGTAAGCCAGTTTGGTTGTTACGATTGGTTTCCGTCAAAATCAAAATATAAATCTATATATTGAATTTGAACGCACATTTCAATTTATTGGGGCCCCATACGGACTCTAAAAATTCCCGAAAAATATTTTCTAGCTTCGTATTGACAATATGGTTCTAACAAAACTAATTTCGTCAAATTTGAAGAACGTTTGAAAAATGGCCATTTTCTGGTTGATCCAAATTGACTGAAACTGTTAAAACACGTTTTCCTTTGCCACACTCACATATTGATTTCAAAAATTACGAATTTTGGAATCTAGCAATAACTTGACATCCCAGATCCAACAAAAGTGGTTTCGTCAAAAACGGAGGTCGTTTGCAAAATTTCCATTTTTAAGGGCCAAAATTCCATAGCGACTATTCTGAATTTTCAACAGGGCATAACTTTTTATTCCCGCTATGAAATTTCAATTTTTCAGATTCGTTGGAAAGATATTTTTAAATAAATTCTAATATTTTTGGTTTCGCTAAAATCCGGTTTATTTTGAATCCTGTACACTCATTTGAAGTTTGAAATCGAATTTTCAAACTAACGCGCCACTTTCAGTTCCTTTTATAATTAAAAATAAATATTTATATTCTAACGTCGATTCAATAAATATATACGTTCTAATTCTATTCAAAATAAATTTCTCGCTGTTATTATTTAAAATAATTCATTTTAAATATTTAAAATTCATTAAAATTGCCAAAATAAAAATTTTAAATTGGCTCGGATTTTTCGGGTTATTACATACTTCCTGCTTAGTGTTGCTGTAATAAATGTTGTCTTATTCATCAAATGTGTATTGCAATATACAAGCCCGATTGAAACACAAAATTGTAAGCACATGAAGTGTATTCAAAAATAAATATTAGTAGCATACAAATCACAAAAAGAAGACGTTTTAAATAAGAAAACATGCCTGAAGCATGGAAATGCACATGAAGTTTTTAAAGGCAAACTTCATTAAGAAGTATCTGTAAGCAATTAGAGTTATTGAAAGAAGAATACGAATTCAGAGGAAATTATTAAATCAGGGGGAGCATCCATAAGTATGTTATAATGCACTCTTTTTCCTTAACTAAGTTTTTACCCACTGGATTTTCTTAGTAAGGTTTTAACGAGGCATTACATTGATCTAGAAGTATCATACTCCTTTTGATGTAGTAAATATGATATTTTATATTGTACTATTTTTTCTTCACTAAGATTTTTCCCATTGGGTTTTTCTTAGTAAGGTTTTGACGAGGCAACATTTTGATCCAGAAGTATCAAACATCTTTTGATGCAGTAAACTATTATATATGAAGACAAGGTAGTTTGCATGGCTCAGATTCAAGTGAATTATATCAAGGGTGATAGGATGGAGCACATTTCTTCAAAATTTCTCTTCACACATGAATGAAAGGATAACAAGAAAAAGGAGAAACAAATCCAGTTTCAATAAAAGCGGATAGATCTGTTCTTAAAGGCAATTTCCAAATCAACATTCCAGAAGATGATGTACAAAATTGGCACGCGTCGACTGCATCAATAGACTAATTGAATAATGAGTTATAAATAAGGGGGAGCATATCAAATTATGTTATAATGCACTCTTTTCCTTTACTAATATTTTTCCCATTGAGTTTTTGTTTGTAAGTTTTTTAATGAGGCTTTATCTTGATCCTGAAGTATCAACCCTTACCGTAACATTGTAAAATATGTTACCTAAAAATGAAATAAATTGCACTCTTTTCCTTGTTTATGATTTTTCCCACAGGGGTTTTCATAAAATGGTTTTTAATGAGGTATTGTTTTGATCCCGAAGCATCAAACCCTTTTACGGAATATCATTTTAATATGATATCTATAATGTCAAACATTGTACTCTTTTTCTCGTTCAAGGTTTTTCCCATTGGGTTTTCCTGATAGAGTTTTGAAGGCAACAAACAATAGTTGTATTGACTGAACGGATATATGCAAGCAAGATCATAACAAGGGGGAGCAATCATCATATATGTTTTAAAAGGGACAACTTCAAGTTAGCAGAGAATTCAAGATTTTGGAGACGCATACTCAAGGGGGAGTGTTGTAATATATAAAAGTGAATATGCTTTTGTAATATTTTGTTTAGTCTCACATCGTGGGGATAAGTTTAACATTATCTCTAAAGCCTATATATAAAGGAGGCAATGTAATAGAAATGAGGCACATCTGAATCAATAGAAATAAAAGTCTCTCCTTATCTCTTTTGTTCTCTCTAATGGCTTTTGTTTATTACCTGTTCTATTCTATTTTATAACAATTTGGTATTTGAATCTTTCAATTATTAAATTATAATTGTGTTACAGTGTAGTGTATATACTTAAAACTTATATAATTATCTATAAATTATTCATCGTTTAAATTTTAATAGTTTATGTTTAGGTTAATATATTTATATTAATTACATAATACAAAATTTAAACTACTTAAACAAAGTATTTTTATCGTGAAGGACAAACTTCATACCTTTTTTAAGCCTAAGGACAATCCATCAAAAAATTATTTACAAGAATAATACACACTTTAAATTGATATCATACACACCGTAAAACTGATACTTAAAAACTGATAGTTAAATCCTGATACCATACACACTAGGGCTGGCAGTAGGTACCCGAAAACTCTGGTATCCGTCGGCATCCGTATCTGAAAAGCGGATAAATATCCAATATCCGAACAAATGGATGTGGATGTGGAAAAGGATACATAAATATTCGCATCCGAAATTACCCGTTCGATTTTTCTAATATTATACTCAAAATTATATGTATTTTAGTACAATGAATCAGATTTAATTATTGTTTTACTAAATTAAAGGTTTATGTTATATGCACTAAATGTAGATGAGCTACTCACATCTATTTTATTTCATCATATATGTTTATTTTTAACACTTTAGTGATCAGTGGAATTGAATTTTTTTTATGTTAAACTAGAAATTTTCATTTATCTTCCTTGATTTATCGATCGTTGGTGGATAGGATAATTATCCGATATTCGTCCGTATCCACGGATACGGATATTCGATATCCGAAAATGATTTAGGATATGGATACGGATATAGCACTATTTGTATCCGAAAGTATCCGTTGATAGCCCTTTACACACTGTGAAACTGATACTTAAAAAACTGGTAGTCAAATTTTGACAATATGCACACTATAAAACTGATACCTAAAATCCGATGTTTTGTCCTTTAGAATAAAATTTCAGTTGATCGTCTTTACGGTTGAAAAAACTCATAACTTTGTCCATAACGCTATTTTCCTATTAAACAAATTAGTCAACTAATATTTTTTTAATATTTCTAATAGATATTAAAAAACCACACTTCAATATGTATATAACTATTGTACTAGAACGTCGTCGGTAAACGTTTAAAGTCCACGGGGCATAGCTCAGTTGGTTAGAGCCACCTAGCGATCATGGCAAAAAAATCCTGGAGGTCGCTACCCTTCTGCATTGTGCTCTCCCTTAAGGCTTGGAGAGGTTATCCCTATTATTTCCTACTAACTGGGATGAGAATGATGCTCCTTGCTGGGCTGGCTAAAAATGGGATTCTATGTGGAAGACAATAGTGTTCCCTAGCTTTACTCCTCGGAGTAAAGTTTTTATTAAAAAATGGTAAATTTACTTTTTTTTATTCAAACAATATATAAATCACATAAAATCATGATAAAATATTTAAATTTTTATTCGTTTGTCATTCAACTTAAATTACCTGTATTTAAAGTGATAAAATATATTTGTCATGCGTTGCATTATAAAACTATACATTTAACTTATATATATATATATATATATATATATATATATATATATATATAAGTACCATAACTATTTACAAAACCTAACTCTTTTTTTCTTATGATTCACGTTTTAGTTCATATGTTTAAATAAATCATGTGGTCTTAAGTTTAAAATAAAAAGATAAATGTAATTAAGTGATATTCGTTAGCTTGGTCACTAATGACAATATGAAAATTTCAATCAAATACATCATCCTTAATCAATATGAAAAGTTCAAAATCAAGTTGTAACAAATAGTCATCCAATTTCCTAAACTAACATATAAACATCCAATATGATAAATAGGACCTATATATAACCGTCAAAATGGACTAAATATCCAAATGTCCTAAGTCTGGTGACAGTTTCAAAACGACGTGTAGTAGCGTGTATTAGCACACAAATTGGTAAAATGTGATGTCCATGTCAAATCTAAATAAATGACTATTTATTTCTTTTTATTTACTAATTACTAGTTACCCTATGAATTCCATTTTATAAATAGAAATCACATATAAACCCCAATAATATACTATACTACAATTACAATATAGTGAGAGACAAATATCACTCACCTTAGCCAAATCAGCCTAAACCTGCTCTAAATCATAGAGCACACCATCACGAGTCCAGTGCAAGAAATGACATCCAAAACAGACCTCGTATGAAACAGATATGGGTGTTACAATATTTTATACGAACCGAAATAAATAATATAATTAACAATGTAATTAGCTCACGTTAATTAATTTCATTAACTCCCTTAATTACACCAAAATCGCGTCCCCCTCAACCCGACTCCATCGCCACCTTAAACCATCCATCGCCGCGCCAACAGGACAGTGGACCATGTTGCGCCCCATTATTGCCTCCGCGCCTCCGAGATGCTCCACTAATACCAACGCCGACCCCCGAAGCCACCCACGTTCGCTAAAAATCGGAAATGAATGAAAACCGTTCACCTAACGATTTCTTCACCTACCGACGTCGATAACATGTCCAACCACCACGCACATTTCCCCCAACTCCTGCGCAACTTTCCCTTCAGGCACCACTACCTGAAAGTTCACCAACATTGAACTATCAACCAAAAATAAAAACGAGCTTGGGCTTAGTTATTACAATTTCCAGCCAATTCCAACGTTCGATCAACAAATGACCAACGCCGATGAGTTCATATCGTTGATATAGACAACTTTCATGTTGGAGGTTTTAGCTAAAAGCTGGTGGATCGTATTGGGCAATTTCAACCATTGATGGGGAGATGGAGGCTAGGGATTGCACATAACACCAAAATGGCCAATTTGAAATGGTAATAAAATATTGCTAAATTTTTTAGAAACACTTTCTGGGTGTTGTAGATTAGTATGTTGCAGATTTTTGAAACACCTATTGTAACGGCTCGAGGAATTTGCGATCTTGGTAATCGACATAAACTCAATGTCGATTGTTCAAGCATCAGAAATACCAGATAGTTAATGAAAGAAATTAGAAGGTGAGAATAGATAAGATATAAAATTAGAATAGAAGAAGAAAAAGACAAAAAAGCATCATTAGAGTAACACGAATCTCACAGCGAAACAAATAAAATATAGTATACAACATAACTTTGAAACACAAATCTGTATTTGTATATTAGATTACAACACTTACATCATAACGGAAATAAAAATAGCTATATAATCCTGAAGCCTCCTGCTCCAGCTCTCCAAGTATATCTGTAAAATCTCGACTACTTGACTGCCCATACAAAATTGGGCACCCAAGAGTTTAGGGAAAACAAAACAAAATAAACTCTGGGTCAGTCATGTGACTGGGGTGAGTAAACTCCAACCATTTGTTTAACTTTTAAAATCCTTTAAAAAGAAAGAATGATCGTAAGACCGACCCACACATAAACACGGATGGTTTTTACCTTACGATAACCCAAAACATTCTTTTATAATCCATACTCTTCTGGTATTATAATAATGTCTAAATCAAATAAATAGCAATCTAGTAGAACGCTTTCATCTCACGCTCTACATATATAATATACAATCAAAAATCATGGGCTCTTATTGGATAATGAATTCCCGACCATGACAAGGTATGGAACCACCTTCCGATCAGTGTACTCTAGAAGCGATACACTGGAGTTCAACAAGAACATCTTGTAACTCAGCCACACATAACCTGCCATTCATTTCGCTTGAATGTTCCGAATATAGTGTCACCTTACGGTTGATATACCAACATAACCGTTCCCGGGAGATACAAAATTGAAAGAAGTAACAAATATGAATATTCTCTAGATGGTGACAATATACCCTAATTGGGTGCGACCCACTTAGCCAGGCTGCCTGCCTGATTTCTGTCATTTCTTAGTTGATGGGGCTTGAGGTCATAACATATCATTTTACTGATCACATCTTTATTTCCTTTGAATGTCACATCGTCATACCCGCCAAATCACAAATTGATTTCTCCAAACATACCACGGGTATACAGCTAAGAGAAACGAATTTCCCGCCACCAAACGTAATTACGTTTGAAGAGATCAACTTATATGATCTATTAAATATACTCTGTCAGACATTCTTCCATACAGGTTGTCCAAAGACCGGACAAACCGAAAGGACTATTCTATAAATCCATCTTAGGCAATTTCTACCTAGGATTGCCAGAACAACCCTTGCACAAACTCCGTCTTCAATTATCTTCATCATATTTGATACGCAACGCTAATGCCCATGCGGAGTGGTTTTCAGATAATAAATCCGATCCTAGTCTCTCCGTATTGACAATGGAAATGGTCAAAAACTTTGATAGTCGGTTATTTAACTATCAAAGGAAAACATGAGTACACACAACGGTCGTATTCCCAAACGAAATTTTTACCAAGCAAATCATCAATCAACACTGATCCCCTTTAATATAATTTGTCATTCAATTATCTATTTCCCTATTCATGTTTTCATATATTCGTAAATTCTTATTTTCTAAATTTAGAAAATATACGTTATTAATCATTGGAAAACATTTCCATATTTACTCTCATTTCTATTTTTTTATATTAGAAAAAATTTCTAATTCATATTTGGAAAACATTTCCAAAACTCCTTCATTGGATTTAAACAGATGTTTAAATAAAACATCGTTATGCCAACTCAAACCATTACACTCATTAACTAAATTCACTTAACCAACCTTTACTGTCGAACCTTAACCATTCCTTAGTTAAAATGAAGTCAATCAAGTTGGGGTATAACTACCTCTCAGACCTTAACTGAACAATATTTCTAACTTTAAAATAGACAAAGTTCACCTTTTAAATCTTTAACAAACTTCCTTACGTAACTCTCGGATTATATTTATGAATCCACTTCTTTTACAGAAATCATTCGATTATAACAATAGTGTTATAATTCCATGCTTCCAAAACTTAAATATAACTTTTATTTATTAATTTGGATAAATAAAAAAACAACTAATTATTTAATAAATAAATAAATCTTGATTAAAACGGAAAGTGAATAATACTTTCCCGAATTCGATAAAATCGAATTTCAACGTGTAATTCCCTCTCGAATAATCTCTATTCGATAACTCTCTTTCGAATAAACCCTATTCGATAACTCTCTTTTGAATAATTATATTCGATTATCCCTCTTGGAATAAACAATTCGAATAAACTATATTCGATTATCTCTCTTCGAATAAACTATATTCGATAACTCTTTTCGAATAAACTATATTTGATTATCTCTCTTTCGAATAACTCTATTCGATAAATTCTTATTCGACTAACTCTATTTGATTAACTCTGTTTTGATTAACTCATATTCGACTAACTCTATTCAATTAACTAATTCTCGACAAACTCTATTTGAAAACTAATATTCGATTAACTCTATTCGAATAACTAATATTCGATTAACTAATTTTATTTTAACCCTATTTCCTGTCTTATTCAAATTCCCATTTGAATTCCTATTTCAAAACCCAATTTTCCTAATAAATGTTTTAATTTAGAAAATATTCATTTTTATCCATTATTCACATCGAATGTGAAAAATATTTCTTTTACATAATCCATTAAGTTAGATTTCATATTTTAAAATAATATCCCATTTCCAAATTCTATTTATACTTCTATTTATAGAATTATTCATACGAAATCTCATTTTTATTTCTAACTCTTAAATCTCATTTATAATTCCTTTTATAAATGATGAGTTCACATTCCATTTAAAATATCGGTTTCCAAACCGATTTTTGCTTCTCTATATAAGTTCAGACTTATATATTCCATTTATCACATGATAAATATTTTATTTTATTTATAAAACATTATTTATAAATTAATCTTCTCAATTTATCTGTTAAAACAAATTCTATTTAAAATCTACTTTAAATTAATCTTTTCCATTTATCTGTTAAAAACAGATTTCCGTTTAATATATTTTTTCCACATATTTCCTTTTATAAAATTCTATTCATTTCCCAAATATTTCCTTTTATAAAATTCTATTCATTTTATAAATATTTCCTTTTATAATTCTATTTATTTTCTAAATAAATATTCCTTTTATAATTCTATTTAATTTCTAAATAAATACTCCTTTTATAATTCTATTTATTTTCTAAATAAATATTCCTTTTATAATTCTATTTATTTTCTAAATAAATATTCTTTTTATCTTTTATAAAATCCTTTGATTTTATAAATATTTTCTTTTATAGAATCCCTTGCTTTTATAAATATTTCCTTTTATAAAATCCTTTGATTTTATAAATATATTTTATTTTCAATATACACTTTGAAAATTCCCATTTTACATCCCAGTATTACTAATGGTATTTTAGAAATACCAAATCACAGTGCCAGTGTCATCCACACATAAAAAATCAATCACAGAAAATATATCACAATATATGAAAACAAACAGTAATAATATTTGAGGAATCCAATGGATCCCTCTAACCTATTTCCCTGCATTCACAGTTGTTAAACAATGTAAATAACAACTATTTCATTTCAATATGAAATATTCTGATAAATAGAATCAATATTTGATTAACGATATATATACATCGTTATCTACAATTTCAACCACTAAATCAACAATTCAACCAAACAATCATCATACAACAATCAATCATCATTTATCAATAATAGATTATATTTATAAAAATATAAACTGGAAGAGTTATTGAGTTTTACTCACATTGGACAATCATCATTAAATAACAATAACCGTCGGTTGATTCAGACAGACAATTTATTTCACTATTTGTAACAAGATTCAATTCACTCTCAATCAGTTCCATTGTGTAACGACCCGCAAATCCGTGCTATCTGAGTTGACTAAAAACACCACACGTCCAACCCAAATTGCACAGAAATACGAATCATTTTGAGAAAGAAGTTAGAGGATGAGAAATAGAAAGAAAGAAATATTAGAATAGAAGAAAAACGAAGATCGCAAACTCACAGCGGAACGAATAAAATATATTTTATAACATAACTTTTGAAATACAAATCAGTAACTTTATATACATACCATCATCAGAGCACAACAGTCATTTCTGGAACAGTTATAAACACCTGTTTCCAGATACAACGTAGTACACAGCGGAATATATGATAGTCTATATCTAACTGGTGAAGCCTCCTGCTTCCAGCTCTTCCAAGTGAATCTGAAAAATCCCAACTACTTGACTGCCCGTACAAATTTGGGCACCCAAGAGTTTAGGAAAACAAACAAAATAAACTCTGGGTCAGTCATGGGACTGGTGTGAGTAAACTCCAACCACTTGTTTAACTTTCAAAACCCTTTTCGAAAGAAAAGATAATAGTAAGACCAGCCCACACATAAACATGGACGGTTTTTACCTTACTATAACCCAAAACACTTTGATATGAAAATCCAGTGATATTATAATAATGTCTACATCAAGTAAATAACCAAATAGCAGATTGCTTGCATCTCACGCTCCACATATATATTATAAAATCAAAAACCACATGGCGCTTATTGGAGATTGGATTTCCAACATGACAAGGTATGGAACCACCTTCCGCTAGTGTATCTCTAGAGAGGAATACACTGGGTTCAACAAGAACATCTTGTAACCCAGCCCACACATGACCGACCACTCATTTCGCTTGAGTGTATCGAATGTATATCACCAACGGTTGGGATCAGCAACCGCCTCCCGACTGGGACAGCATCGAATAGAATAAGAAATTAAATGAACCTCTAGATAGGTGATTATACATCCTAATGGGTGCGACTCACATAGTCATGCTGCCTGCCCGATTTTTGTCCTTTCCCGGTTGTTGAGGCCTGAGGCTACGAATACTTACCATTCATTGATAGCACAATCACTTTGAATGCCACATTGTCAGATCCGTTAATCACTAGTTGAGTTTGCACAAATATTCTGGATATTATGCTAAGGGATAAATCCGTTGCAACCATATATATTCATACAGACCAACCCATTTGATCATTGGAAATACTCTGTCAGATATTCGTCCATTTACGTTCGTTCTGGGATTGAACGAAACCGAAGGCACTATTTCTATTTAATAGAAAGAGTCCTTGCACTTTACTCCGTCTTCAATATATTCAGCATACTTGGTTCGCAACGCTTATGCCGATACGGAGTGGTTCTTCGGATAATAATCCAACCGGTCTCTCCATATTGACAACGATGGTCAAAAACTTCGATAGTCTGTGATTTAACTATCGAATAAAAACAAGTGTTCATCCAAACATATCAAACAAATCACTGGGCTCTTTAATATTTCATTAATTAAATCTCTTCTCCATTTCCTTATCAATATTTGTTAACCAAATATTTACAAGTATCGCCTCCTTTTATTTTCTATAGTTAGAAAATATTTTCGATTTTAATTGGAAAACATTCCAATCACTTATCTCTTCCACGAACTCATTTAGTTCTATACTTAGAAAACATTTGTTATTTTATTTCCAAGTTTACATTTATTTGGGTTAAAACGGATGTTGTGTAAAACATCGTTACGACAACCCAAATATATACATTCAACTAAATCTCTTTAAACGTTGATCTTCGAGACTGAGTTTTGCTATTTATCGGTTGTTAATGAAACCAATCAAGTTGGGGTATAATTACCTCTCGGACCTTGACTGAATAACATTCATAACGTCAAAACAGACAAGACTACTTACTCGAATAATCAATACTATACAAACCAATTATCTATTTTTAAAACACGTATACATTTCCCTTGTTATTTTTAACAAATCTAAGTTATAGTTTCCTTCTTGTTTCAAATATCCTATTTAAATTTGTTTCATTATCTAATTCTCTATATATATCGATATATGGATTTCTAGTTATCAAATTTTCTTAAAAATATTCTAACTCCTTAAATTTTCGGAAAAATTCGCCATAACCTCCCCTGTATCGGGAGCATCGGGAAATTTCAAATAGCTTCCCGGTAACTTCTCATCTCAAAAAGAAAAAGAAAAAGCCAAGCGGCTTGCCGATACGGCGCATAAAATCTCATATATGAATTAAACATGTACCTTATTGTCGAGCACACTAATTATATACCTTCATCACTTTATCCCATAACTGTCTCCGGTATATCTATACCTGTACAATTCATTTCAACTTCATACACTCGTTTTGACTCAATTCGTTAAAGTAACTCTTTAACTAACTCTTTGCCCATTTCGCTTGTATATATGAATATAACACGTTTCAAATATATTTCAACTTACTTATCAACTAATTGAATTCAAATTTTAATTTAAGTTCTATATTCGATTTCAAATATATGTTACAATTCAAAAATTCAATTTTCAAAGTTCGATTTCAATTCTCCACTCGATTAACTAATTCTTCTTTGACTTAGTTAATTCTATTCAATAATCAAAAATATGATTATTGTTTCAAAAATCACTTTTCTTACTTCACTTGAGTTCACCTTTATGTTCTAACTCAAGACCAGGTTTTTAAATGGAAATTCAGATTTTTATTTGCTTAAAAATCCCTATATTTATTATATAAAATCCATTATGGTTTTAATGGTTTCTGGCGCTGCACTTTTAAAAATTTGATTTTGACATAACTCAAAATCTATTCGACGAAATCCAGATTTTTCTCTTCCATTAGAAAACTATTATTCAACCGGTGCTGACGATTCTTGTTTCAAAGAATTCCGACTTCAATTGAGTCCTGTATACTCAATTGAAGTTCGAGTCGCCAATTTACGAACTGCAGCGCTGCGGCGAGTTCGTTTTAATTATATTTATATATAAAAACTTTTAAACTTCGTTAAAATGAATCCAACTCCATTTTAACTCTATTTGAATTTCTTGATTCAAATTCCAATCTCGCTTTTATTTGAATTCTATATTCAAATTCCAATTCCTTTTCTATTTGAATTATATGTTCAAATTCTATTTCCTTTTCTATTTGAATTCTAAATTCAAATTTCCATTTCCTTTTCTATTTCTCAAATTCTATATTTAAATTTCCTTTATTCAACTCCCATTTAAATTCCTATATTCAAATTCTATAGTTGAATTTCTTTTTCTATTTTATATTCAAATTCAATACTTGAATTTCTATTTCAATTCCATATTCAAATTCAATACTTGAAATTCCATTTGAATTCTATTATTCAATTTCTATACTTGAAATTCCATTTGAATTCTATTATTCAATTTCTATTTCAATTCTTCTTTGAAACTCTATATTTCAAATTCAATTCAATTCTTCTTTGAAATTCAATATTTCAAATTCATTTATTCAAATTCCTTTATTCCTCTATTCACATTCCTTTATGAATTTCTATATTCAAATTCCATATTCAATTCCTTTTGAATTCTCGATTCAAATTATATATTCAATTCTGTTTGAATTCTCTATATTCAAATTCCTTTATTAAGTTTCCATTTGAATTTCTATATTCAAAATTCTATATATTTAAATTTCATTTGAACTTTCTTTATTCAAATCCATTTGAATTCCTTTGAATTCAAATTCCATTTCAATTCCTTTGAATTCAAATTTTATTTCAAATCTCCATTTGAATTCAAATTCTATTTCAAATCTCTATTTTAATTTTTATATTCAAATCTAGTTTCAAAACTTCATTTGAATTTCTATTTTTGAAATTCTATTTCAAATTCTACTTAAATTTTCTATATCAAATTTCCATTTGAATTCTTATATTCAACTTCTTTAAACAAGTCTCGATTTCAATTCCTTTTGAAATCGATATTCTATTTTTTTTGAAAATAAATTTCCCTTTTCAATTTCACACTTGTATTTTGATTTCTGAACTATCAAGTGATAATTCTTTTTACTTCATTTATAACTTCGTTATAAAAGAACTATTAATAAACTTTGTTTATAAAGGAACTACTTGTTTTATTTTTCAAAACAAGTTTATATTTCTATTCCATTCAAGTTTCAAATTTTATTTAAAAATAGAAATTTTCCCTTTAAATCTCAAATATCCTTTTCACGATATTTAAATAAATTAACACTTAGCCCAGTGATATTTAAAACAATCAAATCATCCAATTTCAATCATTTGATTTTTAACACGTCATATATGAATATATGAAATCAAGCAAACAAACAACAGATAATATATTTTTGAGGAATCCAGTTGGATTCCCCCAACCTGTTTTCCTGCATCCACAAACGTTAGTCAACAGAAATAATACCCATCCTGCTTCAAGGCCGGATATCGCGGTATAAAAGGGGATCCACTTATATACGTGGGCGTAGGGTCATCCGCTAATGATACCGCGGGCATCCGCTAATGAAACTGCGGGAATCCAACCAATCACCAAACCAATATATATGTAATAGCGAGCCTATATAACTAATATTTTTAAATCAACCAGAAAGCATTCAAACAAGCATCAAACAATTATTTTTAACGAATAAAAATAATTCTAAATAAAAGGTGAGTGAGATTTACTCACCGTGAATTTCTATTTAGCGAATTCCCTTTCATTTCGTCTCGCCTCGAATCCAATCAAATCATTTATCTTGATCCTACGATTATTTAATTAAATTATCGAGTGAAAATTTATTTAATTTAATTTAACTACTAAATAATTAAACAAACTATTCTGCGTATAACAAATTTCGATAAAAGAAAACAATATACCTTATTGCCTCATAAATAACTCGACCAATCCATGAAGTATAACCTCAAACAACCCTAAATATGTAGTCAGTCCCAAATGCCTCATACTGCATTTCTCTACAACGGCAATCCATCGAACAACATGCAGGCAGTCTCCATTTTCTTCCTAACCTGAGTTTCACTGTGCTCCTATCATCATTTACCTTGCGCCCTTGCTTTGAAATTCATCATGGATTGTACGCATTCCTCAAAATGGATTCGAACAGTGCTGAAACAAGTTCGAACTTCCCCTTTTCACTGGAATGCCAGTTCGATAGAACAAATTGCAAACCCTAGTTTCCCAAAATAGACCGCAATGCCCTGCCCTTGAGAATACACCACATCGATTTCATCAAAGTTCACCAAACCCCTACATTCCACTTGCAGATCAACTCGCGCCCCTTAATTCATGACAGCGCCGACTCCAAAAGACACATCGCGACCCCCATCCTTATCAAATTCCAGGTCGTGATGACCAAAACCCAATCTCGAACGCCCTCTCGAGCTCCACCACAATCACGTTAACCCTAATCTCGAGTTTCAGACAAGCCGTTCGCACTCCGTACCGCTTCATCGCACTCCTTTCCGCATCTCCAAAATATCCCCGAGACTTAGACATGACGCGATTTCCGATCGCAATCCCTCTTTCCTTTCGAACGGAAATGATTTGAAAGGTAATGGAAAGGAGAAACTCGATTTTTATTTCAAATTCCTGAAGTGGATAATTTGTTTTGATTTAAGAGATGAGAGAAAGGGGCGGTACAATTTCTGAGGGAATGAAAATGGAGAAAAGAAATGGGGAGGAAGTATCGTGATTTATAGAGGAAGAAGGGGACGCGAAGTACAAACTCATTAAAGTTGTGTAGGGTAAAGGACACTACAAATCCTTTATTTTATTATAAAAAGATTTTCGACTTGATTTTTATTAAATACGATTTGAAATAAAGAGATTTTTATTTCTTTTTAAATAGATATCGATTTGATTTCGATCCCATCCACTGATCAAATAAATCGGGGTTCACAATTAAAAATCATGAACTGCTATTTTAGCGTACCGACCATCGTTATAATGTTATAACGTTGTACTGTGCTCAACAGAATATTTTTCTGAAATTTATTTCGGACGTATACATATAATAACCATATAAATTGATATAACATAATCAAAATAATTAATTCCTCAATAATAAATTATACTTATTATCGATTCTATTCAAACTGAATTTCTATAAATCATTTGAATTGTTTTTGATTCAGTTTTACTTCGATTTCAATTATATTTCGTCTTACGAAAATCTAATATCTTCGATATTAAATTTTAAATCGATATTTAAAACGATAACATAGTATAAATATTCATGTATATTATCAATTCAATATTTAAATCCATATTAAATATTTAAAATAAATCGGCGAAAAATCTGGGTCGTTACACATTGCGTAGCCCCCGTCCATACGATCCCAACAGATCTGACCATTCGTAATTCTGACAACGTATGGATAAGTTATTAATGTTATACTTAATACCCTATTTATAAAAGAATTTAACTTAGATTTACATTAAATCATGGGATTTACCAAAACACTCTGGCCCATCTCCATCCATACAAACCCAAAGCCACTTATAATACATCTTCCATTTTCAGAACTTCCGTCTTCCAGTAACCAATACTCCCCATTGCCGATGCATTCCTCCGCTCCGTTCTCCTTGCACAACCCACTATCCTCCAAACCAAGAACACCATGCTTCTTCCCTTCTTCTACTCCTTCCACCTATACAAATTCCAGCAACTCGCTCAAATCAACAGAAAACGCGATGTCGAGCTCATGCACAACAAAAGTGCAACACCAGTCGTTGCCGTAACCCATGAAAAATGCGCACTAGCTCCTAAACATCACAAGAAATCCAAAAATGATACTTGTTTCTTCTCTCGAAGCTTTCATAACCCGAAAACAGAAACCCTAGCTATTCACTAGTTTATATACCGTGTTTGGAAAGGAAGTCGAACCCAACAAAATGGTTACAGACTCGAGGAAAATACTCAGCGAATCCATAGAATTTTGTTTCAAGAACTGTAGGAATTTATTTGAATATTAGTGTATTTAAGAAGATGGATTTTCACTCTCACGTTCGTTTTGCTTAGAACGATCCATGACGGTCATTCTTTAGTTGACTATGGAAAAATATGAATTAGGTTTAGAAAAGTTAGTGGGTATTTACAGAAATAGGAAAATATTTTTATATTGATTATTTTATTAATTTATATTGAATTGTTAGTTTTGTTTGCCATTTAAAAATCCTATGATCTCACACCATTTCCAAATTTGACGAAAATGGACATACAGCTACAGTTCGACATTACAGACCCAATGAAACTTGTTTCGTCGAATTCCGAATCCGTTTTCTCACACAGCGTATTTTTAAAGTCAAACTATCGTCTGTTTTTCACATTAAAATCCCGTACGGCCGCATACTAACTCCAAAAATCACGAAAATTGAAATCTAACAATAATTTAATATTCCGGATCTGACAATATTAGTTTCATCGAAAACGGAGTTCGTTTGCAAAAATAACTATTTCTAAGGTCTAAATAAACCAATTAAATATATTTAAAATAATAATTAAATTAAATATTAATAAACAAATATTATCATATATATATATATATATTCTCATAGAATATCATACAACTCTAAAATATTCATATCTGGATTTATAACTCCATATTTCAAATCCAGAGTTAAATCGATATTCAATTTACATAAAAAATCCTTTTATAATATAAATAAATCGTTATAAATTATAAACGAATTCCATAGCGACTATTTTAAAATTTGATTTGGACATAACTCACAATGTACATGACAAAATCTTGAGTTTTCTCTTCCATTAGAAAGATATACTTTACCAGCTCCGAACGTTTCTTGTTTCACAGAAATCCAACTTAAAACAGATTCTGTATATTTGTTTAAAGTTCGAATTGCCAAATTATGAACTGCCACGCCATTTCTAGATCGATTATAATTATAATATAAATTTTACGTTCAACTGACATTTATACATAAATTCGTTAATATAATTCAATTTTAAACTGAATTATATATTTTAAATTGTCCAATTCACACAATATTGTGAATTCTGTTATTTCCGATTATTTCAAAAATAAATATATTATTCTATTATTTATATTAATTAAATATTAATACTATTTGATTTTGGTCATTTTAAATTACCAAACCATTATTTAAATAATTAAATAAATTATTTATTATCCGTTAAAAATACGGGTCGTTACATTCTTCCATCCTTAAAATAATTTCATCCTCGAAATTGCTAAGGTAGAAAACAAACCCTATTAACTGGGTTAAAGCTATTCGTTTACTTCTTAACTCAAGTTTCACTGAACCAATTTACTTTAACTAAATTATTAATTCATTTCTATTAACAAAAAATTTCGAAAATCCTGAAAATTTTCTAACATCTTAAATTTCTGAAAAATTTCGCTAGCACCTCCTTTGTACGAGTCAATCGGTACAACTACAACTCGCCTCTCTGGGCCTTCTCCAATCCAAAAGAAAATCAAACAGCCAAGCGGCTTGCCAAACAGGCTCATAAAATCTCAAACCCAATAGAAATATAAACTTGTACCTTTTTGTCGGGCATATCATTATATCCTTTCCATCTACTATCAATTCAGCATATACCAATATCATTCAAATCAAATCCAATCAATTTTATCCTCAACCCCAATCATTCGCTTATACCTAAGTCGACTTTCATTTCAAACTCGAGTTCCATTCTCGATTCCAAACTCATAACTCATCAATTCAACTTACTTAACCTCATTAAGTTCCATTACGACATTCCATAAACTAATTAATTTCCCAAATCAGTTATATTTATCTCAAAATTCACAATCTGACCTTTATTCTAAAAATCAATTCATTTCACCTCACATAGGTCTAGTTATATTCAAGAATCCAATTTTTTCTTGATACCATTCTAATCCAATTTAATTTCAATTACCACTTAATTGACTTTATTTTAATTCCAATTTTCTTCCACAAATTTCAATTCAATTTACACTTCTGGCTTTAATTTAATTTCAATTTGCTTTCGCAAATTTTCTTTAAATTTGTTTTTAATTCGAACAATCTCTTCCTGGGAGTTTTAAACAACTTACTTTTAAAAAAAAACAAATATTCCCTTTCGAAATCAAAACAACTTGTTTTCTCAAAACATTTCCAAAAACAAAATTTTTGGTAGTAATCCGTCACTTAGAAACTCGAAAATGAACACCGTCGATGTCCGGATCATCATATAAATTATTTCCCAGCGACCGAAGTGAGTTCAATACTATATCGCTTTCAAAACATTTCTAAACATTTCCATTTTGGAATACATTTCAAAGTATTATTCACAATGCTGGTAAAACAATTTAAAATCTTCCAGGATTTTAAAATTCTCATATATTTAGTCCAAATCCATTAACAAGCATTTCACTTTTAGGAAATTTTAATTCCAATTTTGATTTTAATTTCAGATTTAATTTATCTGTTCTCATATATTACATTCATATGAATTCTGATTGGCTATTTACATAACCATTTTACTTTTATAATCTCATTCGATAAAATGATAACCAACACGTCCAATATACTATACTAATTCCAAGATATATATTTCTTTTATAACAAAATATTTTTCGGGTAAAATTATTTCGTTTACCCACTTTTCAAAACATACCATGTTGATTCATCGTATTCAAGCGTTTAGAAACCCTATCGATATAGTGGATCAAGTTGATTGATCAGAACTCATAAACAACTCAACCAATAAATCTCCATAATATAAAACTATTTTTATATCAAATAACAAATATGTTCACTCGTATATATACACTCAACTCAATCTAGGGCATTACTAACCCCATCTCTACTGAGTCACGCCACAAAGCGAAAGTAATCACTTAACCTTTAGCTCTGATACCACTGTAACGGCCCGGGAATTTGCGATCTTGGTAATCAAAATAAACTCAATGTCGACTGTTCAAGCATCAGAAATACCGGATAGTTAATGAAAGAAATTAGAAGTTGAGAATAGATAAGATAGAAATTTAGAATAGGAGATGAAGAACACAAAAAAACATCATCAGAGTAAAATGAATCTTACAGCTGAACGAATAGAATATAGTATACAACATAACTTTGAAACACAAATCTGTATTTGTATATTAGAGTACAACACTTACATCATAATGGAAATAAAAATAGCGCTATAATCTTGAAGCCTCCTGCTACAGCTCTCCAAGTATATCTGTAAATCCCGACTACTTGACTGCCCATATAAAATTGGGCACCCAAGAGTCTAGGGAAAACAAAACAAAATAAACTATGGGTCATTCATGTGACTAGTATGAGTAAACTCCAACCATTTGTTTAACTTTTAAAATCCTTTTAAAAGAAAGGATAATCGTAAGACCGACCCATACATAAACACGGATGGTTTTTACCTTACGATAACCCAAAACATTCTTTTATAATCCATACTCTTTTGATATTATAATAATGTCAAAATCAAATAAATAGCAATCTAGTAGAACGCTTTCATCTCACACTCTACATACATAATATACAATCAAAAACCGTGGACTCTTATTGGATAATGAATTCCCAAATATGACAAGGTATGGAACCACCTTCCAATCAGTGTACTCTAGAAGCGATACACTGGAGTTCAATAAGAACATCTTGTAACTCAGCCACACATAACCGGCCATTCATTTCGCTTGAATGTTCTGAATATATTATCACCTTACGGTTGGTATACCAACATAACCATTCCCGGGAGATACAAAATTGAAAGAAGTAACAAATATGAATATTCTCTAGATGGTGACAATATACCCTAATTGGGTGCGACCCACTTAGCCATGCTGCCTGTCCGATTTCTGTCATTTCTCGATTGATGAGGCTTGAGGTCATAATGTATCATTTTATAGATCATATCTTTATTTCCTTTGAATTTCACATCGTCATACCCGCCAAATCACAAATTGGTTTCTCCAAAAATACCATGGGTATACAGCTAAGAGAAACGAATTCCCCGCCACCAAACGTAAATACGCTTGAAGAGATCAACTTACATGATCTATTAAATAACTCTGTTAGACATTCTTCCATACAGGTTATCCTGGGACTAGACAAACCGAAGGCATTATTCTATAAATCCATCTTAGGCAATTTCTACCTAGGATTGCCAGAACAGCCCTTGCACAAACTCCGTCTTCAATTATCTTCATCATATTTGATTTGCAACGCTAATGCCCATATGGAGTGTTTTTCAGATAATAAATCCGATCCCGGTCTCTCCGTATTGACAACGGAAATGGTCAAAAACTTTGATAGTCGGTTATTTAACTATCAAAGGAAAACATGAGTGCAAACAACGGTCGTATTTTCAAATGGAAATCTTACCGAGCAAATCATCAATCAACACTGATCCCCTTTAATTTAATTTGTCATTCTATTATCCATTTCCCTATTCCTATTTCCATATATTCATAAATTCTTATTTTCTAAATTCAGAAAATATATGTTATTAATCATTAGAAAACATTTCCATATTTACTCTCATTTTTATTTATTTTTATTAGAAAACATTTCTGATTCTTATTTGGAAAACATTTCCAAAACTCCTTCATTTGATTTAAACAGATGTTAAAATAAAACATCGCTATGCCAACTCAAACCATTACACTCATTAACTAAATTCACTTAACCAACCTTTACTGTCGAACCTTAACCATTCCTTAGTTAAAAATGAAGTCAATCAAGTTGGGGTATAACTACCTCTCAGACCTTCACTGAACAAAATTTCTAACTTTAAAATAGATAAAGTTCACCTTTTAAATCTTTAACAAACTTCCTTACGTAACTCTCGGATTCTATTTACAAATCCACTTCTTTTACAGAAATCATTCGATTATAACAATAGTGTTATAATCCCATGCTTCCGAAACTTAAATATAACTTTTATTTATTAATTTGGACAAATAAACAAACAACTAATTATTTAATAATAAATAAATCTTGATTAAAAATGGAAAGTGAATATTACTTTCCCGAATTCGATAAAATCGAATTTCAACATAAAATTCCCTCACGAATAATCTCTATTCGATAACTCTCTTTCGAATAAACTCTATTCAATAACTCTATTCGATAACTCTCTTTCGAATAACTATATTCGATAACGCTTTTCGAATAAACTATATTCGATTATCTCTCTTCGAATAAACTATATTCGATAGCTCTTTTCGAATAAACTATATTCGATTATCTCTCTTTCGAATAACTCTATTCGATAAATTCTTATTCGAATAACTCGTTTTGTTTAACTACATTCGATTAACTCCGTTTGATTAACTCTTATTCGAATTACTCTATTCGATTAACTAATACTCGACTAACTCTATTCGAATAACTAATATTCGATTAACTCTATTCGAATAACTAATATTCGTCTAACTAATTTTATTTTAACCCTATTTCCTATCTTATTAAAATTCCCATTTGAATTCCTATTTCAAAACCCAATTTTCCTAATAAATGTTTTAATTTAGAAAATATTCATTTTTATCCATTATTCACATAGAATGTGAAAAATATTTCTTTTATATAATCCATTTAGTTTGATTTCGTATTTTAAAATAATATCCCATTTCCAAATTCTATTTATACTTCTATTTATAGAATTATTCATGCGAAATCTCCTTTTTATTTCTAACACTTAAATCTCATTTATAATTCCCTTTATAAATGCTGAGTTCACATTCTATTTAAAATATCGATGTCAAAACCGATTTCTGCTTCTCTATATAAGTTAAGACTTATATATTCCATTTATCACAAGACAAATATTTTATTTAATTTATAAAACATTATTTATAAATTAATCTTCTCAATTTATCTGTTAAAACATATTCTATTTAAAATCTACTTTAAATTAATCTTTTCCATTTATCTGTTAAAAACAGATTTCCATTTAATATTTATTTTCCATATATTTCCTTTTACAAAATTCTATTCATTTCCCAAATATTTCCTTTTATAAAATTCTATTCATTTTATAAATATTTCCTTTTATAATTCGATTTATTTTCTAAATAAATATTCCTTTTATAATTCTATTTATTTTCTAAATAAATATTCCTTTTATAATTCTACTTATTTTCTAAATAAATATTCCTTTAATCTTTTATAAAATCCTTTGATTTTATAAATATTTTCTTTTATAAAATCCTTTGCTTTTATAAATATTTCCTTTTATAAAATCCTTTGATTTTATAAATATATTTTATTTTCAATATACACTTTGAAAATTCCCATTTTACATCCCTGTATTACTTATGGTATTTTAGAAATACCAAATCACAGTGCCAGTGCCATCCACACATACAAAATCAATCAAAGAAAATATATCACATCATATATCACAATATATGAAAATAAACAGTAATAATATATGAGGAATCCAGTTGGATCCCTCCAACCTGTTTTCCTGCATCCACATATGTTAAACAATATAAAAAAACATTGATTTCATTTCAATATGAAATATTCTGATAAACAGAATCAATATTTGATTAACGATATATATATATATATATATATCGTTATCTATAATTTCAACTACTAAATCAGCAATTCAACCAAACAATCATCACACAGCAATCAATCATCATTTATCAATACTAGATTATATTTATAAAAATATAAGCTGGCAGAGTTAGTGAGTTTTACTCACATTGGACGATCATCATTAAATAATAATAACTGTCAGTTGATTCAGACAGACAATTTATTTCACTATAAATTGTAACGAGCTCCAATTCACTCCCAATCAGTTCCATTGCGTAGCCTCCGTCCATACGATCCCAAAGGATCTGACCATTCGTAATTCTGACAATGTGTGGATAAGTTATTAATGTTATACTTAATTCCCTGTTCATAACAGAATTTAACTTAGATTTACATTAAATCACGGGATTTACCAAAACACTCTGGCCCATCTCCATCCATATGAACCCAAAGCCGCTCACAATACATCTTCCATTTTCAGAACTTCTGTCTTCCAGTAACCAATACTCCCCGTTACCGATGCATTCCCCAGCTCCATTCTCCTTGCACAGCCCACTATCCTCCATACCAAGAACACCATGCTTCTTCCCTTCTTCTCCTCCTTCTACCTACTAGGAACTCGCTCAACTCAACAGAAAACGCGATGTCGAGCTCACGCACAACAAAAGTGCGACACTAATCGTTGCCGTAACCCATGAAAAATGCGAACTAACTCCTAAACTTCACAAGAAATCCAAAAATGATACTTGTTTCTCCTCTCGAAGCTTCCATAACCCGAAAACAAAAACCTTAGCTATTCGCTAGTTTATATACGGTGTTTGGAAAGGAAGTCGAACCCAACAAAATGGTTACAGACTCGAGGAAAATACTCAGCAAATCCATAGAAATTTGTTTCAAGAACTGTAGGAATTTATTTGAATTTTAGTGTATTTTAGAAGATGGATTTTCACTCTCACGTTTGTTTTGCTGAGAACGATCCATGACGGCGGATTCTTTAGTTGACTATGGAAAAATATGAATTAGGTTTAGAAAATTTAGTGGGTATTTATAGAAATAGGAATATATTTTTATATTGATTATTTTATTCATTTATATTGAATTGTTACTTTTGTTTGTCACCATATCCAAATTCGATGAAAATGGACATACAGCTACAGTTCGACATTACGGACCTAATGAAACTTGTTTCGTCGAATTCCGAACCCGTTTGCTCACACAGCGTATTTTTAAAGTCAAATTATCGTCTGTTTTGCACATTAAAATCCCGTACGACCACATACTGACTCCAAAAATCACGAAAATTGAAATCTAACAATAATTTAATATTCCGGATCCAACAAAATTAGTTTCGTCAAAAACGGAGTTTGTTTGCAAAACTAACTATTTCTAAGGTCTAAGTAAACCAATTAAATATATTTAAAAACATAATTAAATTAAATATTAATAAATTAATATTATCGTATATATATTCTCGTAGAATATCATACAACTCTAAAATATTCCTTTTTGGATTTATAACTCCATATTTCAAATCCAGAGTTAAATCGATGTACAGTTTATATTAAAAATCCTTTTATAATATAAATAAATCGTCATAAATTATAAACGAATTCCATAAATTATAAACGAATTCCATAGCGACTATTTCAAAATTTTATTTGGACATAACTCACAGTGTACATGACGAAATCTCGATTTTCCTCTTCCATTAGAAAAATATACTTCACCAGCTCCGAACTTTCTTGTTTCACAGAAATCCAACTTAAAACGGATTCTGTATATTCGTTTAACGTTCGAATCGCCAAATTACGAACAGCCGCACCATTTCGAGCTCGATTATAATTATAATATAAATTATACGTTCAACTGACATTTATAAATAAATTTGTTAGTATAATTCAATTCTAAACTGAATTATATATTTTAAATTGTCTAATTCACACAATATTGTGAATTCTGTTGTTTCCAATTATATCGGAAATAAATATATTATTCTATTATTTATATTAATTAAATATTCATTATTATTTAACTTTGGTCATTTTAAATTACCAAACCATTATTTAAATAATAAAGTAAATTGTTTATTATCCGTTAAAAATACGGGTCGTTACATTCTTCCCCCCTTAAAATAATTTCGTCCTCGAAATTGCTAAGGTAGAAAACAAACCCTATTAACTGGGTTAAAGTTATTCGTTTACTTCTTAACTCTAGTTTCACTGAACCAATTTACTTTTACTAAATTATTAATTCATTTCTATTAACAAAAAATTTCGAAAATTCTGAAAATTTTCTAGCACCTTAAATTTCTGAAAAATTTCGCCAGCACCTCCTTTGTACGGGTCAATCGGTACAACTATAACTCGCCTCTCTGGGCCTTCTCCAATCCAAAAGAAAATTAAACAGCCAAGCGGCTTGCCAAACAGGCTCATAAAATCTCAAACCCAATAAAAATATAAAATTGTACTTTTTTGTCGGGCATATCATTATATCCTTTCCGTCTGCTATCAATTCAGCGTATACCAATATCATTCAAATCAAATCCAATCAATTTTATCCTCAACCCCAATCATTCGCTTATACCTAAGTCGAATTTCATTTCAAACTCGAGTTCCATTCTCGATTCCAAACTCCTAACTCATCAATTCAACTTACTTAACCTCATTAAGTTCCATTACGACATTCCATAAAATAATTAATTTCCCAAATCAGTCATCTTTATCTCAAAATCCACAATCTGACTTTTATTCTAAAAATCAATCCATTTCACCTCACATAGGTCCAATTATATTCAAGAATCCAATTTATTCTTGATACCATTCTAACCCAATTCAATTTCAATTACCACTTAACTGACTTTATTTTAATTCCAATTTTCTTCCACAAATTTCAATTCAATTTCCACTTCTGGCTTTAATTCAATTTCAATTTGCTTTTGCAAATTTTCTTTAAATTTGTTTTTAATTCAAACAATCTCTTCTTGGGAGTTTTAAACAACTTACTTTTTTTTAAAAACAAATATTCCCTTTCGAAATCAAAACAACTTGTTTTCTCAAAACATTTCCAAAAACAAAATTTTTGGTAGTAGTCCGTCACTTAGGAACTCGAAAATGAACACCGACGATGTCCGGATCATCATTGGAATTATTTCCCAGTGACCGAAGTGAGTTCAATACTATATCACTTTCAAAACCATTTCTAATCATTTCCATTTTGGAATACATTTCAAAATATTATTCACAATGCTGGTAAAACAATTTAAAATCTCCCAGGATTTTAATATTCTCATATATTTATTCCAAATCCATTTACAAACACTTCTCCA
Source organism: Allium sativum (assembly GCA_030737875.1). Taxonomy (NCBI): domain Eukaryota; kingdom Viridiplantae; phylum Streptophyta; class Magnoliopsida; order Asparagales; family Amaryllidaceae; genus Allium; species Allium sativum. The sequence continues at coordinate 462,359,545 of CM060920.1, forward strand.
CTTTTAGAAAATTTTAATTCCAATTCTTATTTTAATTTCAGATTTAATTTATCTGATTTCATATATTACATTCATATGAATTCTGATTGGTTATTTACATAGCCGTTTTACTTTTATAATCTCATTCGATTAAATGATAACCAACACATCCAGTATACTATACTAATTCCAAGACATATATTTCTTTTATAACAAAATATATTTTAGGTAAAATTATTTCTTTTACCCTCTTTTCAAAACTTACCATGTCGGTTCATCATATTCAAGCGTTTAGAAACCCTATCGATACAGTGGATCAAATTGATCGATCAGAACTCATAAACAACTCAACCAAATCTCCACAATATAAAACTATTTTTATATCAAATAAGAAATACGTTCACTCGTATATATACACTCAACTCAATCTAGGGTATTACTAACCCCATCTCTACTGAGTCACGCCACAGAGCGAAAGTAATCACTTAACCTTCAGCTCTGATACCACTGTAACGGCCTGGGGAATTTGCAATCTTGGTAATCAACATAAACTCAATGTCGACTGTTCAAGCATCAAATATACCAGATTGTTAATGAAAGAAATTAGAAGTTGAGAATAGATAAGATAGAAAATTAGAATAGAAGAAAAAGAACACAAAAAAACATCATCAGAGTAACACGAATCTCACAGCGGAACGAATAAAATATAGTATACAACATAACCTTCAAACACAACTCTGTATTTGTATATTAGAGTACAACACTTACATCACAGCGGAAATAAAAATAGCTATATAATCTTGAAGCTTCCTGCTCTATCTCTCTAAGTATATCTGTAAAATCCCGACTACTTGACTGCCCGTATAAAATTGGGCACCCAAGAGTTTAGGGAAAACAAAACAAAATAAAATCTGGGTCAGTCATGTGACTGGTGTAAGTAAACTCCAACATTTGTTTAACTTTTAAAATCCTTTTAAAAGAAAGAATAATCATGAGACCGACCCACACATAAACACGGATGGTTTTTACCTTACGATAACCCAAAACATTCTTTTATAATCCATACTCTTCTGATATTATAATAATGTATAAATCAAATAAATTGCAATCTAGTAGAACGCTTTCATCTCACGCTCTACATACATAATATACAATCAAAAATCGTGGGCTCTTATTGGATAATGAATTACCAACTATGACAAGGTATGGAACCACATTCCGATTAGTGTACTCTAGAAGTGACACACTGGAGTTCAACAAGAACATCTTGTAACTCAGCCACACTTAACCGGCCATTCATTTCGCTTGAATGTTCCGAATATATTATCACCTTACGGTTGGTATACCAACATAACCGTTCCCGGGAAATACAGAATTGAAAGAAGTAACAAATGTGAATACTCTCTAGATGGTGACAATACACCCTCATTGGGTGCGACACACTTAGCCATGCTGCCTGCCCGATTTCTGTCATTTCTCGGTTGATGAAGCTTGAGGTCACAATGTATCATTTTACAGATCACATCTTTATTTCCTTTGAAGGTCATATCGTCATACCCGCCAAATCACAAATTGATTTCTCGAAAAATACCATGGGTATACAGCTAAGAGGAACGAATTCCCCACCACCAAACATAAATATGTTTGAAGAGATCAACTTACGTGATCTATTAAAAATACCCTATCAGACATTCTTCCATACAGGTTGTCCTAGGACTGGACAAATCGAAGGCATTATTCTATAAATCCATCTTAGGCAATTTCTACCTAGGATTGCCAGAATAGCCTTTGCACAAACTCTATCTTCAATTATCTTCATCAAATTTGATTTGCAACGCTAATGCCCATATAGAGTGGTTTTCAGAAAATAAATCTGATCCCAGTCTCTTTGTATTGGCAACGGAAATGGTCAAAAGTTGGTTATTTAACTATCAAAGGAAAGCATGAGTCACGGTCGTATTTCCAAATGGAAATCTTACCGAGCAAATCATCAATCAACACTAATCCCCTTTAATTTAATTTGTCATTCTATTATCCATTTCCCTATTCCTGTTTTCATATATTCGTAAATTTTTATTTTCTAAATTTAGAAAATATATGTTACTAATCATTGGAAAACATTTCCATATTTGCTCTCATTTCTATTTTTTCATATTAGAAAACATTTCTGATTCTTATTTGGAAAACATTTCAAAAACTCCTTCGTTGGATTTAAAAAAATGTTTAAATAAAACATCGCTATGCTAACTCAAACCATTACACCCATTAACTAAATTCACTTAACAACCTTTACCGTCAAACCTTAGCCATTCCTTAGTTAAAAAAGAAGTCAATCAAGTTGGGGTATAACTACCTCTCAGACCTTAACTGAACTCTAACCTTAAAATAGATAAAGTTCACCTTTTAAATCTTTAACAAACTTCTTTATGTAACTCTCAGATTCTATTTATGAATCCAATTCTTTTACAGAAATCATTTGATTATAACAATAGTGTTATAATCCCATGCTTCCGAAACTTAAATATAACTTTTTTTATTAATTTGGATAAATAAACAAACAACTAATTATTTAATAAGTAAATAAATCTTGATTAAAAACGAAAAGTGAATAGTACTTTCCCAAATTCGATAAAATCGAATTTCAATATATAATTCCCTCTCGAATAATCTCTATTCGATAACTCTCTTTCAAATAAACTATATTCAATAACTCTCTTTCGAATAACAATATTCGATTATCTCTCTTCGAATAAACTATATTCGATAACTCTTTTCGAATAAACTATATTCGATTATCTATCTTCGAGTAAACTATATTCAATAATTCTTTTTGAATAAACTATATTCGATTATCCCTCTTTCGAATAACTCTATTCGATAAATTCTTATTCGACTAACTCTATTTGATTAACTCTATTCGATTAACTCTATTTGGTTAACTCTTATTCGACTAACTCTGTTCGATTAACTAATACTCGACTAACTCTATTCGAATAACTAATATTCGATTAACTCTATTCGAATAACTAATATTCGATTAACTAATTTTATTTTAACCCTATTTCCTATCTTATTCAAATTCCCATTTGAATTCCTATTTCAAAACCCAATTTTCCTAATAAATGTTTTATTTTATAAAATATTCATGTGACGACCCCAAACCCCATTCCACGGTGGCAAGGGTAAACTTTGGAATATAACACATCAACAAATGATAGCAGAACAGAAATAAATAAATACACCAGATAATGTACAAATAATACACTGGATAAACATAATCATCAGAGATACACAGTATACAGAATCATACTTAGTACAAAATACAGTCCAGCTTTACATAAATGTCTACAGCGGAATCAAAACATAATATGTACAATAGGAGCTGAACAACATAAAAAGAAAGAAATGATAGAACCCATCTTCTGCTCCATAGCTATCCAGAAAGAGCCTGCTAAAACCTGAATACAAGGCTGCCCATGTAGAAATAGAGGCACCCGAGTTTGCAAGTGAAACAAACTACGAGTCGGTCATGGGACTGGTATGAGAAATCTACTTTAACTTACTTTACAATAAGGCCAATCACAGAACCACACCGCTAACGCGGAACGGGTTTACTCCATTGGATTGCCAGTGCTTTAAAACAAGTAAATCATTTAAAACATCGCAATGCTTTTTATAAAAATGAAGCCATTATAAGACTCAGTTCCCATCACACAATGCAACACAAACCGGAGGATAGAGTTTTACCTTATAATGGCCAAAATATGCTTGATACGAGCAAAATGAATCATTTGATATTATTGCTAGTGTTAATATGTTTCAAAAACAATTTCAATCGTAAATATCAATCATAGACGGCATGGGTACCATATATCATGTCGCCATATATAGGTATACAATCAAAACCGCACGATGTCGTATTTGGAAATTGGATTTCCATCATGAACCAAGGCAAGGGATCGTCCTTACCGCTTCGAGACTCTCTAGCCTGAGCCTCAGGGTCAGAGCGCATCGACCCATGGATCGTCAGGGCCGGTCCATGTAACACCCCACACCCGCTAAGGTCACTCACTAAGGGAATGCCTTAACTTCGGTGGAGTATTTAAGTGAATATAGAACAGAAAAATTACAACAAGACAGATATAAATAATACTTGAAAATCTAAAACATCATTTCATTGCAGCAGAAGGTAAACATGTTTAGTTACAACACCATAAAGAGTCAAGTACTAAATATCCATCCTGATAAAAACATAAGTACATAATCCCACTACATAAACAATAGCCATAATAGAAAAGATAAGCTGGGCTTTACATCACGGTCCAAGCTCCAAGAGATAGATAAAGAAATCTGATCAAAGCCCACTAGTGCTAGGCCCAACCTGAGGACCTGAGGGGGAAAAAGATAAAAACAACGGGGTCAGACATAAGTCTGAGTGAGCCCTATAACTTTAACAACACAATCATTAAAGTAATTAGGGTATGATATAAACTTGGTACGGGATGACTGGGGATAAATGACTACACTAAGTAGCCAACTAGACATAGGATGAACTAAGATAACGGTAAAGACGCATCTACCCACCCAAGGGTAATTACTAGCTGCACCACACCAGTCATTCCTACTTAAAGGTTGATCCCTCCCAAGGACTTAGAAAATTTCCCAGTAGTTTCGTGTACGCCTAGCTGACTACATAGGTGCCGTCTGCCCCTATCTCCACTAGGTGTACCCACTACTCCCAAGCGATCGGCTCCCTACCGTAGATACCAGTGCTGGCCCCACAGTGGGGTGTATCACTCCTCAAAGTGGCAACCCGATACAACAAATGGTGCATGGCTTATATCTACACGATGCAACAACGTCTTACCTACCAGCCCGGGTCCACACACGCATATGAAACCCGTTGGACTCGCGTTGCCACCGCTAACCCGTTTTGGCCTCTTATAGTCAAGCCCAGTACGCGTGTCCCGTCCTCGACATGGGTCGAGCCCAATAAGATACATATGGGTTACTGGTTGAAATGGGCCCCCACAAGCTACCCACCTAAGCTTGTCACTTTATCTAGTGCATCCCACTTAACCCTTTAATCATGTTTAATTACATGTTTCCACTTGGTTAAGTATTCTAATCGTATTTTCTATTGCCACCCAAGGCAACCCACTAGATTTCCATATGCCACCCAAGGCACTTACATGCCACCCAAGGTACTTACATGCCACCCAAGGCACCCACTTAACCCCTCATGCCCCACTACATGCTTATCTGGTTAAGTGTTTCTTAACTGATTAAGAACGTAACCGTTGTAAAGACCTCTCACATTAGACTATCTTTTATGGCAGCTGGATTTGTCGGTCGGGTCCGGGCAGCCTTACGCCATAACCGAGTCTAACCTCGTGTCTTTACACTTGTCACGTATTAAGTTTGTGCCTTAGACCTCTCACATTGGGCCAATCATTTGTAGCCGCTGGATTTGCCGGTCGGTTCCGTGCAGTCTTATGCTACAAAAGGGTCCAACCTCCTGTCTTAGTCGATTAATTACACCTAATTAATCACCCCCATATTTCGAATTAATTTTCCCTAATTAATTCCAATTTTAACGATGTACATAATTGACTCAATTATGTCCATCCACTTTATGGTATGCATAATCATACCAACTTCACACCATTTCATTAACATGTATATTAACCCCATCGTTCCCCACGTAATTCGCTAACATGACATAAAAGGGAAGATTCATCACAAATACAATGGGTTCAACTTGCATAACATTAGCATCAACATGGGTTTTAAAGGTGTCAACATGCATATAGCATCAAACCCAACTAGCATAAATAACCAACCCAAACTTGCATGAATCACATATGTCATAAAGAGGTTAACTTGCATAAGTGACTTATGTCATACAAAGGGGTAAACTTGCATATGTATGTATGACATACTAAGGGGTTAACGTGAATATGTATGCATATCATACTAAGGTGTAAACTTGCACATGTTACTTGCATATAATCATACACCAAACTTGCATAACATATCATATATGAACTTGCATATAATCAAACACCAAACTTGCATAACATATCATATATGAACTTGCATATAATCAAACACCAAACTTGCATAACATGGTGTCATAATGGATCAATGTTTATCATAGCAATTTTCATAACTAGCATCATGAACACATAGCCTAACACTTGCACAACTTGCATAACATCATGATCATGTAGCATATAACTTGCATAACTTGCATAACATCATGAACATGTAGCATATGACTTGCATAACTTGCATAACATCATGAACATGTAGCATATAACTTGCATAACTTGCATAACATCATGATCACATAGCATATGACTTGCATAACTTGCATAACATCATGAACACATAGCACATAACTTGCATAACTTGCATAACATCACAAACACATAGCATATGATAACATAATCTTGCATTGATCCACATTCATAGCCATAACCTCATTATATCCTATCATAATCATTTCAACAATTGGTCATTAAGGCTATAGAAACTCACAACTTGTTGATTAGCACTCCTAAGAAGAAGATTAAGTTGCTAGAGTTGATTAGTAGTTGATTTGAGAAGCTATCTTCCTCTTTAATTTGATGGAGGCTCCTTCAAGTTGCATTTTGACGGCATGACGACGTTGTATCTATTTTTAGTATGAATTAGGGTAGTCTTAGGGTGTATTTATAGAGTAGTTAGGTGTTTTAGGCCATTAGATTAACCCTAAATCAGATTAGAGCCGTCAGATCTCGTCCTAGCCACCAAGCACAGCCTAAAAGCCATCAGGTTGCACCCAGGTCACACAGACCGATAGGGGGGGTCGACCCCGGTGTCGACCCCTGGGTCGACCCCTAGGGAGGGGGTCGACACCCATGTCGACCCTAGGGTCGACTCCCTCTGCCTGGCGGGAATTTTCCCCGCCTCTTCTGAAATGTGAAATTTCTGTTTTTAAATCTGTTTTGAATTTCTGAAAACTTCTTCGGGCCTTAACTGGGTCATACGGACTCCGATTTTCGAAAACTCGGACTCTATTTCGCGTATTTTTCCGAGACGAACGCAATGGCATAGCCCGTTTCCCCTGATTCAGATTTTAAAATTTAATTCTGCCCTGATTTAGATTATAACAAGTTATTCAACACACGGGGTGTTACATTCTCCCCTACTTAAAGGATTTCGTCCCCGAAATCTCTAAGTCAAGAAGAACGTATCCTACCATCCAAACAACCATCTACTAATCCATCAAACGCTGGCATACATTGTCCTTAAAGTTTCTAATGCTGTATGAACATATGCAAAGAGTGTGTGTATATGTCCGTATACTAATGCAAAATTAGGCGGTCTACTGATTCAGTCGACCTCCTTAATGCAAACCATGATAGTGCCATGCATCCAATATGTATGCGAAAGAACCCTATCGACACATACTATTTCTACATGAGTGCACAATCATTCACCAAAATGCATCATCCATATGATAGCACAACCATTATACATCCATTAATATAGCTACCTACACACAATTATATGCAATATGCAATATGAAGTGATTGAGCCGATCTAGTGCCTAGAGTGTGTGTATATGCACCACTAGCAACCACTTGCATCCACTCGCATCCATCAATCATAACATGTCTCAAACACATGTTTCAACCATAGGTTTTACCCTATCTAAAGGTCAAAGGTACTAATGAGAGGACATACTAAAGATAAGATAAGTACTAGACAAACGATAAAGGAGAAGTTAAAAGACATACCCTCAAAAAGGAATGGGTACAGCGAACGCATCTTCGCTTCTGTCTCCCAAGTAGCATTGCTCTCATCCTCTCCCCATTGCACTTTGACTAGTCGAACCTCCCTGTTTCTCAACTTCCTAATCTCTGACCCATGGATGCGGGTAGGAGCTCATCGAATAGTCGCATCATGTTCTACCTCCACTTCTCTAAGCAAACTCGGCTCTACCACCTCTGCGGTCTCATGTAGGCACTTCCTCAAATGTGACACATGGAATACGTCATGTACCCCACTAAGTCTCTCGGGTAAATCCACTCTATATGCCATCCGTCCAATCCTTTCCTTGATAGGAAACGGTCCTACAAATCTTGGTGCTAACTTCCCAACGGACCCAAAGCGAACAACATTCCGTAATGGAGATACTTTGACAAAGACCATGTCCCCAACATCAAACTCAAGATCCGTCCTCCTCTTATCCGCGTAAGATTTCTGCCTACCTTGCGCTGCTTTCATCCTTCTTCGAATCAAATCAATCTTTTCCGAAGTCTCTCTAACCATATCAGGCCCAAGCAAGATTTTATCCGTAGATTCCCACCAACATGTAGGTGATCGACAAGGCCTTCCATAAAGAGCTTCGAAAGGAGCCATACCAATACTGGACTGAAAGCTGTTATTATACGCGAACTCCACCAATGGAAGATGCTCTTCCCACGTACCTCCAAAATCCAAGATACAAAGCCTCAAAAGGTCTTCCAGAACACGATTCACCCTCTCGGTCTGGCCGTCCGTCTGAGGATGATATGCGGTGCTCAAACATAACTGAGTCCCCACTGCTTCTTGCAAACTCTTCCAATACTCGCTAGTGAAGATAGGATCTCGATCACTCACTATGCTAGAGGGTACCCCATGCAATCGAACTATCTCTCGAAGATAAACTGAAGCTAGCCATGGAGCCGTCCTCTTGCTCTTCACGGGTATGAAATGGGCACTCTTAGTAAGTCTGTCTACCACAACCCAAATTCCCGTATTACCCTTCCTCGATCTCGGTAACCCATCAATAAAATCCATCGAGACGCTATCCCACTTCCATTGCGGAACTTCTAATGGGTGAAGCAACCCACCAGGTTTCTTTTGCTCCGCTTTCACTTGTTGGCACACCAAGCATCTAGCGACATACTCGGCCACATCTTTCTTCATACCGGCCCAAAAGAAAACTCGCTTCATGTCTTGGTACATCTTGTCCCCACCGGGATGAATGGTCATCTTTGAACGATGTGCATCATCAAGAATAGCCTTCCTCAAACCCTCGTCTTGCGGTACACAAAGTCTATCGTCTCTACGCAAGCACCCCCTATCGTCTAGGGTGTACCTACTCAAATGGCTGGACGACTCCCCCCTTATGAACCTCTCTACCAACTCAACCAACTGTGGGTCGTCCCGCTGTGCTTCGCCAATCCGCCCCAAAAGAGTAGGCCTGACCTCTAAAGATGCTAGCAAACCGGGTACAAAGTCAACGGAAGGTCTGAAATCAAACATCGAGATAAATTCCAAGCTTCGTCGTTCCACGAACAACGGACTCAAGGGCAACCTTTTTCTGCTCAAGGTGTCCGCCACCACGTTACCCTTGCCAGGGGTATACGCTATCTCGAAATCATAGGATGCTAAGAACTCCATCCACCTTTGCTGTCTCAAATTCAAATCCTTCTGAGAAAACAAGTACTTCAATGATTTGTGGTCAGTGAACAATTCGAACCTCTCTCCAAGAAGATAATGACGCCAAGTCTTAAGCGCAAAAACAATAGCGGCCAACTCTAAATCATGGGTAGGGTAATTTTTCTCATGCTTTCTCAACTGCCTTCCCCCATAGGCTATTACCCTTCCCTCTTGCATTAAGACTGCGCCCAGTCCTGTCCCACAAGCATAGGTATAAACAACAAATGGCTTACTCCCATCTGGCAACACTAAGACTGGAGCCGTGGTTAAAGCTCTCTTTAACCGTCGGAACGCATCATCACAATCTACGTCCCATGCGAAGACCAGATTCTTCTTTGTCAAGCGAGTTAATGGGGCTGATATCTTCGCGAAGTCCTTGATAAACTTCCTATAGTAGCCAGCCAACCCCAAGAAACTCCTCACCTCGGTAGCATTCTTCGGAACCTTCCAATCTTGGATGGATACTACCTTCGCGGGATCCACAGCTATCCCTTCCTTGGAGACCACGTGCCCCAAGAACCGCACTTCCTTCCTCCAAAAGTGACATTTAGAGAATTTAGCCTTAAGGCTATGCGCTCGAAGAGTCTCCAACACTTCCCTAAGATGTAGGGCATGCTCTTCTTCACTCTTAGAAAAAACTAAGATGTCATCCACAAAGACCACCACGAACTTATTAAGGTACTCCCTGAACACCCTACTCATCAAATCAACAAAATATGCAGGGGCGTTCGTCAAACGAAATGGCATCACCAGCCACTCATAGAAACCATCCGGAGTCCTAAAGGCTGTCTTGTCTATGCTATCCTCAGCCACCCTCAACTGATGAAACCCTGTGGCCAAGTCCAACTGCGAAAACACTGAGGCGCCAACCAACTGATCAAAGAGATCATCAATCCTCGGCAATGGGTGTCTATTCTTCTTTGTGAGCTTGTTGAGTTCTCTATAGTCTACACAAAGTCTGAGGGACCCATCCGCCTTCGTAGCAAAAACTACTGGAGCACCCCACTCCGATATACTTCGTCTTATGAACCCCTTCTCAAGCAACTCCCCTACTTGCTTATGGAGTTCCCTCCTCTCACGAGGAGCCATGTGGCGCACTGGTAAAGATACTGGTTTAGCATTGTCCACCAGATATATTCGGAAGTCTATCTCCCGCTTCGGAGGTAAGCCCTTCACCTCCTCAAACACATCCGAGTATCCCCGGACCACTCTAACAGATCGCAAACTCTCGACCGAAGCGTCAAGCGATTCAAGATAACTTAGCATAACAGAATCTATGGGATTACAAGAGATCTCGAGAGTGTTACCCAAGCGGGTCATGAGCCTAACAACTCTCCTTTCGCAATCAAGAACGGCACCATTACTGGATAACCAGTCCATGCCCAAAATCAACCCATAGCCCGTGAAGCCCAAAACAAAAGCATCACATCTAAACTCAATGCTAAGTATAGAAATCTTCAAACCCAAACATATCATGGACAAATAAGTAGAGCCCCCAATTGGGTTTGAAACAACCAAGGGATCATCTACTAGACTGGTGTCTAAGTGCAGTGACTCAACTAATGATGATGAGATAAACGAATGCGATGCGCCAGAGTCAAACAATGTACGGACAGGATGATCAAACAGAAAAACCAGACTTTCAACGGAAATAGTGCTACCTCTTTCCTGAGTCGGTGGAACCGCGAGAGCCTGAACTTGCCCCCTTGCCTGACCTGGTGCCTTAAGAGCTTGCACCTGTCCTCCTGAGGTAGATCCCGTCCTTTGCCCCTTCTTAGGGCAATCCTTCACTAGATGCCCTGCTTCGCCACAGTGGAAGCAGCCAGTCTTCTTCTTCTTCTTTCGACAATCTTTGCTTAGGTGGCCTGGTGTCCCGCAATTGAAGCACTTCTTCTTTCCCTTGCCACCGTTGCCTTTCCCACCCTTGTTTTGCTGTTGCTGTTGAGGTCTCTTTTGATCTCCTTTCTTCTCGGGTGCCGTATTAGCATTGGGACCCTTCTCTTCCTCATGCATGAGTGCCATGTCTACTAGCTTCTCAAAGGTGGCCCCCATAGGGATGTGAGTCATAGCAAATCCATGCATCGGTTCATTCAAGCCCTTAACGAACCTCAAAGCCTTCTTCTCCGGTGTATTCACCATGTCTATGCCAAACCTTGCCAATTGATTAAACTTGTTGACATATTCCTTCACTGATAGGTTCCCTTGCTTTAGAGTCAAGAACCTTTCCATATACAAGTTTTCCTCCGCCCTTGAGAGAAACTTTGCCACAAATCTCTGCCTGAAATCCGCCCAAGAGTCAACAGGGCGCTCTCCATTAGTGACCTCCCACCAGAATGAGGCCTCTCCCTTCATTAACCAAGCCGCTAACTTGACTTTCTTTCCTTCTTCCATCTCAAAGATATCTATCAACTCTTCCACCTCCTTAAGCCAATCTCTAGCTTCCACAAAAGTTTCAGATCCTTGAAAAGGTTTCCCTCCCATAGCCTTAAATTCCTTGTAAGTCTTAGCAAAAGTATCCGTGCGAGGAGGAGGAGGAAGATCGGGTGCTACTGTTGGTGGAGGAACATTTGCTGGACCCGCAGTGGCGGCCCTAGCCTCCATCAATCTCCTATACCATACTGGTATCGTCACACCCTCCGGAAAGTTAAGATCTTCAGCCATGCTGAAACGAAAAAGGAAAGATTCAAAACGGAGAAAGATAAAGATATGGCTATTGGGGATTATGCTTTTCTTTCAAAAACCTTTCTCTTTAAAGACATGTTTTTGAAAATACTTCTTCCAAAAATGTTTTTAGAAAAATAGTTTTCTAAAAATTTTATCTGTTCTGGTAACCTTCGCTCTGATACCACGTGTAACACCCCACACCCGCTAAGGTCACTCACTAAGGGAATGCCTTAACTTCGGTGGAGTATTTAAGTGAATATAGAACAGAAAAATTACAACAAGACAGATATAAATAATACTTGAAAATCTAAAACATCATTTCATTGCAGCAGAAGGTAAACATGTTTAGTTACAACACCATAAAGAGTCAAGTACTAAATATCCATCCTGATAAAAACATAAGTACATAATCCCACTACATAAACAATAGCCATAATAGAAAAGATAAGCTGGGCTTTACATCACGGTCCAAGCTCCAAGAGATAGATAAAGAAATCTGATCAAAGCCCACTAGTGCTAGGCCCAACCTGAGGACCTGAGGGGGAAAAAGATAAAAACAATGGGGTCAGACATAAGTCTGAGTGAGCCCTATAACTTTAACAACACAATCATTAAAGTAATTAGGGTATGATATAAACTTGGTACGGGATGACTGGGGATAAATGACTACACTAAGTAGCCAACTAGACATAGGATGAACTAAGATAACGGTAAAGACGCATCTACCCACCCAAGGGTAATTACTAGCTGCACCACACCAGTCATTCCTACTTAAAGGTTGACCCCTCCCAAGGACTTAGAAAATTTCCCAGTAGTTTCGTGTACGCCTAGCTGACTACATAGGTGCCGTCTGCCCCTATCTCCACTAGGTGTACCCACTACTCCCAAGCGATCGGCTCCCTACCGTAGATACCCGTGCTGGCCCCACAGTGGGGTGTATCATTCCCCAAAGTGGCAACCCGATACAACAAATGGTGCACGGCTTATATCTACACGATGCAACAACGTCTTACCTACCAGCCCGGGTCCACACACGCATATGAAACCCGTTGGACTCGCGTTGCCACCGCTAACCTGTTTTGGCCTCTTATAGTCAAGCCCAATACGCGTGTCCCGTCCTCGACATGGGTCGAGCCCAATAAGATACATATGGGTTACTGGTTGAAATGGGCCCCCACAAGCTACCCACCTAAGCTTGTCACTTTATCTAGTGCATCCCACTTAACCCTTTAATCATGTTTAATTACATGTTTCCACTTGGTTAAGTATTCTAATCGTATTTCCTATTGCCACCCAAGGCAACCCACTAGATTTCCACATGCCACCCAAGGCACTTACATGCCACCCAAGGCACTTACATGCCACCCAAGGCACCCACTTAACCCCTCATGCCCCACTACATGCTTATCTGGTTAAGTGATTCTTAATTGGTTAAGAACGTAACCGTTGTAAAGACCTCTCACATTAGACTATCTTTTATGGCAGCTGGATTTGCCGGTCGGGTCCGGGAAGCCTTACGCCATAACCGAGTCTAACCTCGTGTCTTTACACTTGTCACGTATTAAGTTTGTGCCTTAGACCTCTCACATTGGGCCAATCATTTGTAGCCGCTGGATTTGCCGGTCGGTTCCGGGCAGTCTTATGCTACAAAAGGGTCCAACCTCGTGTCTTAGTCGATTAATTACACCTAATTAATCACCCCCATATTTCGAATTAATTTTCCCTAATTAATTCCAATTTTAACGATATACATAATTGACTCAATTATGTCCATCCACTTTATGGTATGCATAATCATACCAACTTCACACCATTTCATTAACATGTATATTAACCCCATCGTTCCCCACGTAATTCGCTAACATGACATAAAGGGGAAGATTCATCACAAATACAATGGGTTCAACTTGCATAACATTAGCATCAACATGGGTTTTAAAGGTGTCAACATGCATATAGCATCAAACCCAACTAGCATAAATAACCAACCCAAACTTGCATGAATCACATATGTCATAAAGAGGTTAACTTGCATAAGTGACTTATGTCATACAAAGGGGTAAACTTGCATATGCATGTATGACATACTAAGGGGTTAACTTGCATATGTATGCATATCATACTAAGGTGTAAACTTGCACATGTTACTTGCATATAATCATACACCAAACTTGCATAACATATCATATATGAACTTGCATATAATCAAACACCAAACTTGCATAACATATCATATATGAACTTGCATATAATCAAACACCAAACTTGCATAACATGGTGTCATAATGGATCAATGTTTATCATAGCAATTTGCATAACTAGCATCATGAACACATAGCCTAACACTTGCACAACTTGCATAACATCATGATCATGTAGCATATAACTTGCATAACTTGCATAACATCATGAACATGTAGCATATGACTTGCATAACTTGCATAACATCATGAACATGTAGCATATAACTTGCATAACTTGCATAACATCATGATCACATAGCATATGACTTGCATAACTTGCATAACATCATGAACACATAGCACATAACTTGCATAACTTGCATAACATCACAAACACATAGCATATGATAACATAATCTTGCATTGATCCACATTCATAGTCATAACCTCATTATATCCTATCATAATCATTTCAACAATTGGTCATTAAGGCTATAGAAACTCACAACTTGTTGATTAGCACTCCTAAGAAGAAGATTAAGTTGCTAGAGTTGATTAGTAGTTGATTTGAGAAGCTATCTTCCTCTTTAATTTGATGGAGGCTCCTTCAAGTTGCATTTTGACGGCATGACGACGTTGTATCTATTTTTAGTATGAATTAGGGTAGTCTTAGGGTGTATTTATAGAGTAGTTAGGTGTTTTAGGCCATTAGATTAACCCTAAATCAGATTAGAGCCGTCAGATCTCGTCCTAGCCACCAAGCACAGCCCAAAAGCCATCAGGTTGCACCCAGGTCACACAGACCGACAGGGGGGGTCGCCCCTGTGTCGACCCCTGGGTCGACCCCTAGGGAGGGGGTCGACACCCATGTCGACCCTAGGGTCGACTCCCTCTGCCTGGCGGGAATTTTTCCCGCCTCTTCTGAAATGTGAAATTTCTGTTTTTAAATCTGTTTTGAATTTCTGAAAACTTCTTCGGGCCTTAACTGGGTCATACGGACTCCGATTTTCGAAAACTCGGACTCTATTTCGCGTATTTTTCCGAGACGAACGCAATGGCATAGCCCGTTTCCCCTGATTCAGATTTTAAAATTTAATTCTGCCCTGATTTAGATTATAACAAGTTATTCAACACACGGGGTGTTACAGTCCACACGGAGTGGATTAAAATGCCTGAACAATACGTTTCCCCGCCCCATGGGGCGTAAATCTGGTCTGTTTAAAGACCATCCATCGGCTCCGCAGAGACCGATCTAACCGAGACGTCTTGCTTTCTATCATCCACATAAGTAAAATGCCCGGGCATGTAAAACCCAAAACACCACTCCTAGCTAGAAGGAAACGCATGTCCTCCCTGAAGTCCTCTCCCGTTTCGGGCTCATACCGGGTATGAGGCTCGCGAAACAACGCTAAACACAAAGCTAGCTATTTAAAGCCGTGCTTTGATCATCAACCACAAAGCTCTGCTTTTCAACAAAAGCTCTGATCACAGCAACTCTGTATGCCACGTTGTCAATATACAACGTCAGACACACATCCATTTACAAATCCGTTCTGGATCTGAACGAAACCGGAGGATCTTTATTCCTCGCACATCCGAACGATCAACAAGTACGTCCGGACAACTACCACTGCAACCCCTTAAGGGCAGCAACTCCCATCCAAGGCATCAATAGCCATCCATCCGACCTGAAGATTATCGGTCTTGCACCGTCTTCATATCTTCGACTTCTAACCGTCGATCAATTATTTGAAATGAGAATTAACTCAGCCTTTTCAAATAATCCACGTATATTTAGAATTTCAAATCAATTCATTTCAATGGTTAAATAATTCAACATTAATAATTCAGTTCATTAATGTAATTTTCATGCCAAACACATTCAACCATCAAATATCCAATAAACCAGGGAAATTCGGTTTATTTCCATTTCATATCGTTTATAACATTTTATCATGATTTATCGCTATTTTTATTTATTTAAAAATAGCCAATTTATTCAAACGGCGCTTTAGGCCATAACGCGGCCATGGCGCTGTTTTTCTTCAGATTTGATTTACACATATCTGAAAATCTAACCGTTGGATCTTTACAAATTTAATATCATTAGAAAGATCTTTTCAAAACGAATCCAACGGTTCCAATTTTGGGAAAATCCGACGGTCGGATCTCCCGGAACAATCGTTTGAAGTTACGATTTCAAAATACGAACTGCAGCATCGTTATTCGATTTATTTCAATTATATATATATATATATATATATATATATATATATAATCGATTCTGGCACTTTTTTCATTCAGATTTGAATCAAACATTCCAGATAATCCAACCGTTGGATCTTTGCAAAGTTGGTGTCGTTGGAAAGATATTTCCAAAGCAAACCCAATGGTTTCGGTTTCGGGAAAATCCAACGGTCGGATCTTCCGCAATAATCGTTTGAAATCACGGCTTCAAAATACGAACTGCAGCTTCGTTATTCGATTTATTTTAATTATATTTATATATATAAATATAATTCATTCATTGGTTTCAAAACATTTCATTTCATATATGTGATAAAAATGATAGTTTTATCCAACAGATATTTATTTCAACACATGACTATTTTTAACAGTTCAAATATATCATAAAAATGTGATTTTTATGGTCAAAACGATTTATTTCAAACACGATTATTTTATATACTTCATACAGATGATAAAAATGTGATTTTTATTGTTAAAACAATTTATTTCAAAAATGAAGATTTTTAGCAATTCATATATATTATAAAAATGTGATTTTTATTTGTAAAACAATTTATTTCAAAAATGAATATTTTTCTATACTTCGTACATACAATAAAAATGTTATTTTTATCGTTCTAACCATTTCATTTCATTCATCACATGAATATATTTCAATACGTGAAGATAAATCAAACACAGAAATATTTCAGAAAATTTCGGCAGCATAACGACAGGGTAGTTAAAACCGACACCGTCCCTAGTACGGCTCCTCGCTCTACCTTAAAGCCTCGCAGCTTTTGATAATGGGGATTTCAATATCTAGTTCGTACGCAGACAAATTTCCCATATACTAATCCTATTGGGATTTCAACCACAATCAATCATTTCCAATCAACCATTCATGATATTCACCAAATTTAACATCAACCAAATCCAAACAATATCACAACCAATATATATCGTCCATGGTCTGTGGACGAGGGGAGTGTGTGTGTGTAAATATATATATATATACGTATATAAATATATTTCGATTTCATTTCAATATATTTCAATTTCATTCAATGCATATATGATTTCTACAACGCATATATAACTTATACATCGAACATACAACTTGTACAACGTTTATACATGAGGTGTACAATGCTTATATAACTCATACATCGACTATATAATTTATACATCGTCATTTCCATATCGTTTATAAATCAGAAATCTCACATTGGGTTCCACTCCTCCAAAAATTGTAGAAGGCTCAGAAAAATATCCGGTCTCTTCTAAAATGTAGAAGACGTCAACACGAGTCCAGTATCTCTTGTTTCACTGGATTTCGACCACATAGCAAAAAGATATGATTTTTAGAAGTTCGCAACGCTTAAAAGTGTAAAAATCAGTTCAAATATACCAAACCCGTACCTCTCTTTCGATGTTCAAAACAAGGTTTAGCTTTTAATCCAAATCCATAGCACTAGGTTGTAATCGAGCTACACCACGTTGAAGACCTACGTGAGGCGCGCAGATTGATGGGTGCGGCGCCCTGTTCGATGGCAGATCTGATCGTTGGTGGCGCTTTGAAGTCCAGGCGTTCGTGGGTCACGATCTCAACAATGGCGCGATGGGGAGAGGTGAAATCGGTGTTGATTTGAAGAGGAAGGCGAGCACTTTAAAAAGTTCAACGGGAGCAAGGAGTTTTGACACGTGGATCGATCGGAATATGGCCTGGAAGTTTTGAATGCCCAGCGCCATCGGTTTCGAGGGGGTGAGGGTTTTCTGAGATTTTTTTATATTTTTAATTATGAATGGAATTATTTGATTGGCCCGTTATTTATATAAATTCGAAAATAGGGTTTTCTCCAAACGAACTCCAATCCAAACCCAACGACTGTCGCATCTAGCTAAATACCCCCATTCCGAACACAATGGAATATGTTTCGTAGGCCCATTCGACTATTTCAGTCAGTTTTTCTTCAAATTAAAATGTAAAACATTCAATATTTGATTTGAACGTACATTTCAATTTGCCGGGGCCACATACTAATCCCAAAAATTCCAGAAAAATAAATCTAGCTATGTTTTGACGATGCGGTCCCAACAAAACTAGTTTTGTCGAATTCAGAGACCGTTTGAAAAATGGCCATTTTCTGGTCGACCAATTTAACTGAAATCCACCGAACACATTTTCCTTCGCCACACTCACATATTAACTTCAAAAATTATGGAATTTGAAACCTAGCAATAATTTGACATCCTGGATCCAAGAAAAGTGGTTTCGTCGAAAACAGAGGTCGTTTGCAAAATGGCTATTTTCAAGGGCTATATAAACTCGATAGCGACCTTTCTGAAAATTCGATTTTTCAGATTCCTTAGAAAGATATTCATAAACAGATTTAAATATTTTTGGTTTCACTAAAATCCGTTTTATTTTGCACCCGGTACAGTCAGTCAAAGTTTGAATTCAAATTTTGAAACTGCCGTGCCATTTCAGGCCTTGTTTAGAATTAAAATAAATATATTTATTTTCCAACATCGATTCGAATAGAATTTTAATCGATATTGCTCAAAATAATTTATTTTAAATATTTAAAATCCACTAAAATAGCCAAATTAAAATTTTTTAAATTGGTTATGATTTTCCGGGTTGTTACAATTCATTTTTATCCATTATTCACATCGAATGTGAAAAATATTTCTTTAATATAATCCATTAAGTTTGATTTCGTATTTCAAAATAATATCCCATTTCCAAATTTTATTTATACTTCTATTTATAGAATTATTCATATGAAATCTCCTTTTTATTTCTAACACTTAAATCTCATTAATAATTCCGTTTATAAATGCTGAGTTCACATTCTATTTAAAATATCGGTGTCAAAACCGATTTTTGCTTCTCTATATAAGTTCAGACTTATATATTCCATTTATCACATGATAAATATTTTATTTAATTTATAAAAAATTATTTATAAATTAATGTTCTCAATTTATCTATTAAAACAGTTTCTATTTAAAATCTACTTTAAAATATTCTTTTCCATTTATCTGTTAAAAACAGATTTCCATTTAATATTTATTTTCCACATATTTCCTTTTATAAAATTCTATTCATTTCCCAAATATTTCCTTTTATAAAATTCTATTCATTTTATAAATATTTACTTTTATAATTCTATTTATTTTCTAAATAAATATTCCTTTTATATTTCTATTTATTTTCTAAATAAACATTCCTTTTATAATTCTATTTATTTTATAAATAAATATTCCTTTTATCTTTTATAAAATCCTTTGATTTTATAAATATATTTTATTTTCAATATACACTTTGAAAATTCCCATTTTACATCCCAGTGTTACTAATGGTATTTTAGAAATACCAAATCACAGTGCCAATGTCATCCACACATACAAAATCAATCATAGAAAATGTATCACATCATATATCAAAATATATGAAAATAAACAGTAATGATATTTGAGGAATCCAGTTGGATCCCACCAACCTGTTTCCCTACATCCACAGATGTTAAACAATATAAATAACATCGATTTAATTTCAATATGAAATATTCTAATAAACAGAATCAATATTTGATTAACGATATACATATATCGTTATCTATAATTTCAACCACTAAATCAGCAATTCAACCAAACAATCAATCATCATTTATCAATACTAGATTATATTTATAAAAATATAAACTGGCAGAGTTAGTGAGTTTTACTCACATTGGACGATCATCGTTAAATAACGACAACTGTCGGTTGATTCAGACAGACAATTTATTTTTCTATAAATTGTAACGGGCTCCAATTCACTCCCAGTCAGTTCCATTGCGTAGCCCCCATCCATACAATCCCAACGGATCTGATCGTTCGTAATTCTGACAACGTATGGATAAGTTATTAATGTTATACTTAATACCCTATTTATAATAGAATTTAACTTAGATTTACATTAAATCATGGGCTTTACGAAAACACTCTAGCCCATCTCCATCCATACAAACCCAAAGCCGCTCACAATACATCTTCCATTTTCAGAACTTCCGTCTTCCAGTAACCAATACTCCCCATTGCCGATGCATTCCTCCGCTCCGTTCTCCTTGCACAGCCCACTATCCTCCAAACCAAGAACACCATGCTTCTTCCCTTCTTCTCCTCCTTCTACCTATACACATTCCAGCAACTCGTTCAACTCAATAGAAAATGCGATGTCGAGCTCACGCACAACAAAAGTGCGACACCAATCGTTGCCGTAACCCATGAAAAATGCGCACTAGCTCCTAAACTTCACAAGAAATCCAAAAATGATACTTGTTTCTCCTCTCGAAGCATTTTAACCCGAAAACAAAAACCCTAGCTATTCGCTAGTTTATATACGGTGTTTGGAAAGGATGTCGAACCCAACAAAATGGTTACAGACTCGAGGAAAACACTCAACGAATCCATAGAAATTTGTTTCAAGAACTGTAGGAATTTATTTGAATTTTAGTGTATTTAAGAAGATGGATTTTCACTCTCACGTTTGTTTTGCTAAGAACGATCCATGATGGCGGATTCTTTAGTTGACTATGGAAAAATATGAATAAAGTTTAGAAAATTTAGTGGGTATTTATAGAAATAGGAAAATATTGATTATTTTATTAATTTATATTGAATTGTTACTTTTGTTTGTCATTTAAAAATCCTATGATCTCCACCATATACAAATTCGACTAAAATGGACGTACAGCTACAGTTTGACATTACGGACCCAAGGAAACTTGTTTCATCGAATTTTGAATCCGTTTGCTCACACAACGTATTTTTAAAGTCAAATTATCGTCTGTTTTTCACATTAAAATCCCGCACGGCAACATACTGACTCCAAAATCACGAAAATTGAAATCTAACAATAATTTAATATTCTGGATCCAACAAAATTAGTTTCATCGAAAACGGAGTTCGTTTGCAAAAATAACTATTTCTAAGGTCTAAATAAACCAATTAAATGTATTTAAAAAATAATTAAATTAAATATTAAAAAATTAATATTATCGCTTATATATTCACATATAATATCATACAGCTCTAAAATATACATATCTGGATTTATAACTCCATATTTCAAATCCAGAGTTAAATCGATATTCAATTTATATTAAAAATCCTTTTATAATATAAATAAATCATTATAAATTATAAACGAATTCCATGGCAACTATTTTAAAATTTGATTTGGACATAAATCACAATGTACACGACGAAATCTCGATTTTTCTCTTCCATTAGAAAATTACACTTCACCAGCTCCGAACGTTTCTTGTTTCACAGAAATCCGAATTAAGACGGATTTTGTATATTCGTTTAAAGTTCGAATCGCCAAATTACGAATTACCGCACCATTTCTAGCTCGATTATAATTATAATATAAATTATGCGTTTAACTGACATTTATAAATAAATTCGTTAATATAATTCAATTCTAAACTGAATTATATATTTTAAATTGTCCAATTCACACAATATTGTGAATTCTATTATTTTGGAAATGAATATATTATTCTATTATTTATATTAATTTAATATTCAATATTATTTAATTTTGGTCCTTTTAAATTACCAAACCATTATTTAAATAATTAAATAAATTATTTATTATCCGTTAAAAATACGGCTCGTTATACCTATATTGTGTTTCAGATTGATGGATCGAAACATCAAGTAGGTGTTTCAGATTGATGGATCGAAACACCACGTAGGTGTTTCAGATTGACGGCATGAAACACTTAGTAGGTGTTTCAGATTGATAAACTGCAACACTTATTGAGTGTTTCAAGTTGAGAATCAGCAACACTTAATAAGTGTTTCAAGTTGATAATCAACACACTTAGTGTGTGTTTCAAGACGATTACCAGCAATACTTGCTTGGTGTTTCAAAATGACACCAAGCAACACATATTAAGTGTTTCAAATTGATAATCTACAACCTTTATTATATGTTTCAAACCGGTAATTTATCACACCACCGATTTGTTGTGGATTCGAAATATGAAAATCATTTTAAAATATTAAATTGATACCTTAAGTAACATAAATAGATTCAATCATTGTCCACATAAAAAAGTAAAAAAATATGAAAAGAAAATTCATAAGAAAATTTACCATAAACAAATTACTATAGAAGAAAGATAAACCATATATTCAAAGGAACAAAAAGTACAAATATATTGCAACAAATCAAGGTTACATAAGTTTAAAGTTGAGTATAACAAAACAATAGATAAAGACAACCGAACTTGCTCATGAACACTTCCATGCACCGTTGATGACCACGATTCATCATATTCACTCTTTGAAATTAATATCTGCAAACAATCACCATTTATTGACACAACTTAGTCCTCGCATCAGTAAAATTGAACATAACATATAATGATCACATAATAGACCTCACGCTAATATATATATATATATATATATATATATATATACCATATTACAATCAATTACCGTCAAAAGGCGTTGATTTTTCCATATTAGTCCTCTGCAATTACCATCATATCACCAGTCAATATGTTGTCTATCTATTTTAGATTAATAATCTGACCACATTATGAAGTTACAGGCATATATTTCTTGAAGATGTGTGAACAAAAATGGGTTGCCTTAATGTAATTTTGATTACATAAGCGTTTCCCATTTATCAGATCAGAAGCCACCAACGTCGAGCCCTACACATCGCCACCCTACAGCAAGAAATCCGGCGAACTCGCATCACCATAGGCACCTAAAAACGGGTCCGAACAACCCAACTTCGAGCTCCCCTTTCGAGAATTCCACAACACTAATTGCAACCAAACCCGTATCAATGTGGAGAGCTCAGAAATCTCAACGATTTTGCATTGAAATCGTATGTTAATTCGAAAATGATGAAGACAAATTTAGGTTTTGATTTGGGGAGATTCGGGCCATTGAAATGTTCACCGGTGGCTTCAACAAGATTTGGCTGTATTGAAGAAAGCCCTAGGTTTTATTTGACCATTCAATTTATATATATAATATAATTTTTATTATTTAATTCAAATTTAACTTGTTTATCGTTACGAACTTTAAATCAAACCCAACGACTATTGCCCCTAGCTAAATACCCCCATTCCGGACACAATGAGATATGTTTCATATGCCAATTCGACCGTTTCGATTAGTTTTCGTCAATTAAAACATAAATCAGTATATATTGAATTTAAACATACATTTTAATTTACCACGGCGACATACTGACTCCAAAAATTCCAGAAAAATAAAACTAACTATGTTTTGATAATATGGTCCTAATAAAACTAACTTCGTCGAATTTGGAGATCGTTTGAAAAATGGTCATTTTTTGGTCGATTAAATTCAAACTGAAATGACCAAATGCGCTTAAATTCACCATGCTCGCATATTAATTCCAAAAATTATGAAAATTGGAATCTAGCAATAATTTGACATTCTGTATCCAACAAAATGGTTATTTTTAAGGGCTATATATTTATTAAAATATATATAAATTCCATAGCGACTATTTCAAATTTTAAACTGGACATAACTTTCAATTCTCGTTATGAAATCTGGCTTTTTTCACATTTGTTAGAATGATATAATTAAACAGATTCAAATATTTTTGGTTTTACTGAAATCCGATTTATTTTGAATTTTATACATTCATTTGAAATCTAAAATCGAATTTTCAAACTACCGCTCCATTTTAAGCTCGTTTTATAATTAAAATAAATTTATAAGTTCTAACTTCGATTTAAATAAATTTTTAGTCGTTATTATTTAAAATAAATCATTTTAAATATTCAAAATCCATTAAAATAGCTAAAATAAAAATTTTAAATTGGTTCAAAAATTCCGGGTTGTTACATCGGCCTGCTTACGTTAAGAATGCAATTAGTTTAAATTAAATTTTAATTAAGAAAATAATTAGTTGATTAAATCGTATATTAAAATTTTATAACTTGTGCATATCTTATCAAAATTGAGCCAAACAAGAGGAGTTGGGATGGTACTTCCGAATACTATACTCTGGAACTGATTTGGACAGAGTTAGAGACAACGGGAATTTTCGGTTACATTAAACACTTGTTTAATTTAATTGAAATCGAATCGCTTTAGCGATAAAAGGAGTCAATGTGATTTTACTCACTCAGTTTGTCTCACTTATATTTTATATAAGTCGAGTTTAACATTTGTGTGCTATGGTTGTTTGTTGTTGGATGATTACTGAATATATATTGACTGGACTGATTAAATTAAACGTTCGTTTAATTTAATTGAAATCAATCGTTGTTTTAACAATTGTAACCAATTGAGGTAACTTACCTTGATGGTCATGTTTATTATAATAAATGTATAAAAATTAATAGTTTGATGCTTGAATTGCTGTTATTGGTTGATTATTGAAATTATTAGTTGAACTATTTATTTCTGTTTATCGAGATGGACAATGATAAATATATTGTCATAGTGAATGGATAATTTTATTTAAGGTAACCTGTTTAGATGCAGGGAAAAACAGGTTGGAGGAATCCAACTGGATTCCTCAACATTTATATGTTATTTATTTTCATATTGTTTATATATGAACTGTTTGATCCCAATGACGTTAAAACCTATTTGGATGTTGAATGTTGAATTGAAATTCAACATTGTGTTTTAAATCAGTAGATATTATTGATTAAGTGGTTAGCAACAAATGGTCTAAAAATCATGTTTTAAGACGTTAATTCGCCATCAGGCAAATCGGCGTATTTAAAGTTATAAAATCTATTTTTATAACTGAAGCAAAGTTTTTAAATGATATTTTATTAATATAGAAGGTTTATAAGTAAGTTGATACATATAAATGATGTTTATAAAGATAGTTATATAATATAATGTACAACAATTTAAAGTTTTATTAAGTTTTATAAGCATAGAAGTCAAAATTTAACCTATGGTTTAATGAATAATTGTTTTCAAGGAAACGATTAAGTAATATTATTAGATTAATTATATTAATCTAATGGAAAGAAGTAATTGAAATCAGTTAACAAGTTAACTGATTGATTTCAAGTTGACAAAGTCAACTTTTTTATTTGAAATTGGTTACTAGATTAATTAATCTTCAATAAATCTAATAAAAATAGTTTAATAAATAATTTTTTAATTTAATAAGATTTCTAAAATATAATTTACTTTTTAATTAATGATATTTAAAATTGATTATCAATTGATAATTATAAATGAAGTAGTTATTAAAATCATTAAGTGATTACCTAATTTATTTTCAATGAAGTAACTACTTTTACTTCAGTAAATGATGAAGTTAATTATTATTTTAGTTAATAATAATTAAAGCAATTACTTCATAAATAGAATTCATTCAAGATAGTAACAGAATTCGTAATGAGATTTAATTGGATATTCATAAACGTTTAGTAAAGGGATTTTAAAATAAAAATTCTAGTGTTTAGGAAAGGGTTTAAAAAGGAACTCTAAAGCTAAGATAATCGTTTTACAAGAGGCATTTACTTAATCAATGAATTAAGAATAATGATTAGAATTGGAAGAAAATGTCGGACAAGCAAAAAGAAAGAAATCTTGAATGGATTTGGGTATAGAAATTAATAAATGGATTTTATAATTTATTATTATAATATGATGTTAAATAAATATCGAATATAATCCAAGGTTTAAATGGAATTCGTTAAGAAGACAGTCAAACCCAAAATGGAATTTAATTGTATGTCAAAGATGTAATGTAAAAGGGTGTTTCTAATTACCCAAGTTTTATAAATAAGACTATGAAAGAAGTTTTAAAACTAATGAGATAATGTAATGAACGTTTACTTAATGGATTAAATTAAGTAAAATAATTATAGTTGATATAAGATGTTCAAATGTAAAAGCAAAGACGTTAATAAGGTTTCTATAAAAGAATTGGATAAAGGGGTTTAAGGGATTAATATCCAGATTAAGCTATATAATGAGATGTTAATGCTTTTTGGATAAATGACTTGATAAATGGATTTGGTAATAAATCCGAGTTATAAAATAAATTGTTAAAGGAGTTTAAACTGAAATTTTTGTGTAAGTAAGAATTATCCTTAATCAACGAATTAAGCGAAAATGGATGTAATTGAAAAGAGATTTATCCAAAGTAAGCATGGTTTATAAAACCATATTTTAATGAAATAGAAGATGAGATTTTAATAGTATTAGTTTTTGAGTTACAAACTTTTATTTATCTTAAGATAAGAACGTTGTCGATCAAGCTCTGAGAGGTAAATAAAGTACCCCAACTTGAACGACTTCACTATTATTGGGAGATAGTATTAGTTTGTAATGGTTAAAGGATGTTGAAGTTAGTTTATGATTTTCGTAAGAGGAATACTGCAACGTTGTTTGCAAGATTTTAAAATGTAATTTAAAATATTTGGTTTTAAAGTAAACAATGAATAATTTAGCATTGTTTGGCCCAAGTTGAATGTGATAATATTTATACCATTTGATATTACTTTCTAGATAAGGGAGATAATATGATTTGAAATATACTTGTTATAAATGATAAGTAAATAATGCTAATTTTTCAAGGAAATGGAAAAGGGTTATATCGGGTTGGAAACGGGAATGAATACTTGGAATTTAATTATTTATTTCCGTAAGTGTTGTTATTAAATTGGAATTTTCAAGTTGAAGTTAGATAAAAGCTGTTAGGTTTATAAATAAAAATATGTCGATTGACATTATTTTATTGTATAAGAATTGGTAATTGTTTATACCATTGAGCCAAGAATATATATAGTGATTTATCCAAATAATGAGGACTTCAAGAATATATAGTGATATTTCATGATAAGGGAAATAAAAGATTGTTTTGGTGAATGAGATTATTCTTAAAGAAAAAGTATAGTTATTGTTTTCAAAGTAATGAATACAGAAGTAATTAAGGATATAAATTATCCAGGGTGAGATAAGTATAAGTAATCGATTAAGAGTTTTTAATGAATGATTTTAAGGAAAGCCTGAGATGCCAATGTACCTGACAATAATATGGTGATTGATAGTTAAAAACCGAACATTCAATGAAATACCTTATTGGACTCTTGACGTGTTGTTTCGAAGAAACCGGGATGGGAACTAGACCCAAAACTACTTTGAACCAATATTGCATTCGAAACTAACTTGCACAAAATACAGATGTAGCAATTGAAGACCATAAATTTTAATAAGTGGAAGAACCACTTATAATCGCTGGCTTGCAACCAGAGATACATTGTGATTCTGTTGTGGTTGGAATTTTATGGATTGCAAGGACTTCTCGCTATTGATCCTTAGGGTGATTCCTACATAGTGTGCGGTAGGAGGTGTCTTCGGTTCATCATGTTCCTGTATAACTTATATAGACGAATGTCTGGCAGAGCATTTCCTTAAGAGTCACATACATTGATTTTTACAAATATACCAAGTTTGGTGGAGGAGAATGAAACTTCTCTTAGCTTAATACCCATAGTACATTTGTGGGCATCAATTAGTGATTTGACAAATTCGACGATATGGCATTCAAAGCTATGAGATGTTCTCTGAAAGGTAATTCGTGACCTCAAGCCTAATAAATCGGGAAATTACAGAAATCAGGCAGACAAAATGGCTATATGGGTCATTCCCATTAGGTGTATTGTCACCATCTAAAGAAAATTCTTTTGTTTCTTCTTTTGTTTTTGTATCTCCCAGGAATACGGTGGTTAGCGAACCGTAGTGTGACAATATGTTTGATACACTCAAGTTGAATGAGTGGTCGGTCATGTGTAGCCAGGTTGCGAGATGTTCTTGCTGAACCCTAATGTATTGCTCTCTAGAAGTATACTTTCAGAAGGTGTACCGTGTTATAGTTGGAAATCCAATCTCCAATAAGCGTCACACAGTTTTTGTTTATATACTAAGTATGTGGAGCGTGAAATGCAACCGTTATGCTAGATGGTTATTTATTTGTTATTCGATAGGCACCATTATAATATCACCGGATTTGATATATCAAAAATATTTTGGGTTATTGTAAGGTAAAATGGTCCGTGTTTATGTGTGGACTGGTCTTACGATTATCCTTTTTTTTAAAGGATTTTCTAAAGTTAGGCAAGTTGGATGTTACTTAAACTTAGTGAGTTGTATATGAGGACATGTTGTTATAACTGTCCAGATATATTGGTTGACTGTTGTACTCTGATAAATGTAAGTATTTATACAAAGCTCCTTATAAATATTTATTTCTTTATTATATTTATTCCGCTGCGATGTGAGACTTTGTGTTGTTGATCTTCTTCTTCTTCTTCCATTCTAATATTTCTTTATTTCTTTTCTCACCCTCTAATTTCTTTCTATTAACTATCCAGGTTCTCGATACTTGGGTTTTGGCAAGTAATACAAGCATATGTATTATTGTCGAAATTCAAGCGTCGAATTTCCTACCGGGTCGTTACAATTATTTAAATATCCAGTCATTAAAATAATGATTTTGAACGTTGAACTTTCTTTCACTACACCATAAGCGGCCTAACGCAATGGAAAACAATGCTGGCGCAGGCCTAAAAAATGTTGGCATAGATCTTTGACAATGTTTTTAGGATGATGCAATTTTCATCGTTGCTACAGACCTCAAAGAGAACATTTTGACTATCTACGACAACACAACAAATATTGTTATAATAGAACCCTATTTAGGTCTATAGAAACATCCTTAAGTGTCTGTAGCTCCAAAAATGTTGCTATATATATTTATATTAATTTTTTATTAAAAATATATATAATATAATAAAAAGGAGAATTAAATGCTACTACACAGAATTAAATATTCAAACGGTATTTTTATTCAAATAAATATTTTATTTCAATATTTGAAATAGTACATATTTCTAATTCCACCATTTACAATTCACTATTAATAACATAGTTATTCACATATACAAATATTCCTCACTACATCACTCAGTTCACTCATTACATATGCAGTTTCAATTTATATAGACACTAACACTAACAAATATATGCCGAGCCGAAGGCGAGCCATCAGCGGGTCTGGGAGCAGCGCCGGTGGGGGTTTGGGGCCCCACAGTCCCGTGGCGATTGACCTAGCCAGTTAGGTCGAACAAGTGGGCATCGCCCGATTCATCCGATTTCGGAAGACTAAGCCTTCTTTGAAACGACGTTGTTTTGTTTCAAACTTCCACTTCTTTGAAAAAAGACACTGAGAAACAAGCTCTAAAGCAGGTTCCAAAACAGCAAGCAAATTCCCAAATATCCCGGCAATGAAGCACCAAAAGACTTCAAACAAAACAACAACACCATGTAAATATCCAGATAAAAAAGCACAACACTCGAACCACATTTACACTGGAGAAAAAGCATACCCCAACATCATAACACTTACCACAAAGCAAATCAATGAAACCCTGGCTAACAGTTAAACACAAAGAGCAACAATGGGCGGACCTAGAAACTACATACCAAAATCGAGCAGGCTAAATCCCAAGGAAAAAATCTGTAGACCAGCAACATCACACTTAAACCATGGAACAAAATCAAACCAACACAGAGCACTCAACAATTTGTGCAGGTTCATGTCCAGTAGTATGTGTATGAAAATGCAAAATACAAAAGGGGAAAACAGTTTTCTATAAAAGAAAGAATTGAACCATTTAGTAAATGTGTACATATAAGCTTAACTTTCCGCTTGCTAATGTAAAGAAATACAGAACTCAATGAACATTACCTTTTATCCTTAAGGACACCATATTCTCAGGGCTTTCCAAATGCAATTTCGTGAAGTGTTTTTTGCTGCAAAAAATGTGAATAACCTGTATCATCAAGCAAAATCTTCATCGGTTGATAAGAAATATATACAATTAAATTAATAAAAAAATAAAAAAAATGACTAACAAAAAATATATTATCCAAGATTTTGATTATTTACCAGGAAGTAAGATTCTTTCCTTGTCACATATAGGCTGTTTTAGTGTAGGCAGTTCAGGGCCCACTACGACATTATTACAAACACTTGGCTGACATGATGATGTAAGCAATGTTTTAGAAGGTATGGAAAGGATTGGGGAGTTTGGCACCACATTTACATCAGCCAAAAGCTTTTCAATATTTTCTACATTCAATTCCTCGAGGGCACAACCCACGGCAACCCCAATCAGGTTCAAAAAATTACCTAAGGCTAAGACAACAGCATCAAAAATGCGCCCAGATCTGGTGACAACAGAAGAATGAGAACCTGAAGCATTGGCAAGACCCACCTCTCGCCATATGAAGAGGGAGTGGAGATGGTTTTGAAATGAGTAGATGATGTGGAGACAGTAAAAAAAGGGGCGATGATAAATCAAAGCGGAGAGCCGCCATTAATATCATAAATCGGAGAACCGCCATTGGTAAATCGAAGTTTTTTCTTAACTGAAAAAGAAACAAAGGCAAATACCGTAGATTATGTTTCAGCGGGAAAATGAAAATTTGGGGCAAAGGAGCTGAGGCGGTGAAAGAAAATCAGATTGACGAGGATTGGTAACATAGACTATTGGATCGTATTCACGCGGATCGCCACGTAAGACATGGAAATGTCTACTATAGCAACACTGTATAAAATGTTGCATCGTGATACACTTGTTTATCTAGAGCAACACATTTTTATGGCTAAGGTAACAACAAAAATAGAACATTGCACTAGGATCAAAATAATATAGCTATCGTCACATTTTGGCTGGCAACACCTTGCAAATTCGTTGCATTAGGTCGTTTACGGCGTAGTGTTTTTCTAAACCCAAATGGTGAAATAACAATTTGATGGGTGAATCACTAGAATCAAATGATGTTGAACTGATGATTTTGGGATTTAGGTCCTTTTTCCTGAATTTGAAATCGACTGGTTGGACTTAGATCTTTCCTTATGCTGATGAAGTTAAGCTGATATGCTCTGATACCATGTTGAATTATCGATTGAATTACAAATGGTTGATTCAGAAATGTATTTATTGAAGAATCGATATGAACAGAGAATAAAAGCTTTTGTATTGAATTGAGTTATTGTACAGCATACATAACGCAACTATATATAATGTAAAGCATATTGGGCTAAATAGAAATAAGCCCATTTACAATATAGCCATAAGTATATATTATCGTTTCAAACAAATATAGGCCATTTTTCAACTTCTCGTCTATTTATTTAGGTTGATTTCGAATGTGTTTTCATTTATATTTGAATTTAAATAGAATTATTAAAATGAAAATGAGAGTTGTGCATCATTTATACACACATGAGCTGAGTGCTAGTTTAACGAGCGTGCGTCGATTGAATAGGTGTTAGACTCTAGCATCCATTAATCAGGCTTCAACCCATTCTCCATGTTGGTTGATTACCCGTAATAGAGTCTAAAATCACGTAATTGTAATTTGTAATTTATGAACAAGTGAAAATGAATTTTTGAATTGTGACAATGGTTCAATTCACATAATTAACGCTCGTAAGGAGGAAATCGACCAGGTTGTTTGATAATCGAGAAAATACAACCTAGTGGTTGTTTTATGTATACTATATAGGAATTCGTTTTAATTATTTTTTTAAGAATTTGTGTGTGTGCGCATGTGTGTGTACACACACACACACACACACACACACACACACACACACACACATATATATATATATATGTATATATATGCCCGGCCTAAGGGCAAGGCCCATGAGGCATTCGAATTGAGTAACCCACCTACATGGAGGCAAAAAAAAAAAAAAAAATTAACTGTCTAATTTTGCTATAAATAAAATTATGCTACATAGTTTTCATAGAGAGGTGTTTGGTTGAGTGGTTGAGAACTATATAATGCATAGGGGTTAGGTTCAAAATCCAACGGTAGCTATCGGACAATATGGTAGTGTTCGGTTTGTCTTTTCTAATTTTGGATTTTCGTACATACAAAAATACGAACGACGCAAACATACCGTGGAAAACAAACATTCTAAAAAACAAAGTTAACAAACAAAACAAAAAATAACTTTTTATTGTTTTTCGTGTTTTAAGAAGTAATGAACGAATATGTTAGCAAATTCATTCGTCCATCGAGCTTCAAACCTCTTCATCTCTGTTTCGTCTTATTGATCATCCCTTGACTCTTCCCACATTTTGCAGTTAAGGTTGAAAACTCAACTTAAAACACAAAAACCCAAAATGCACCCTACATTTTTGCCAAACTTTTATATATATTTAGTTATATTTTTGTGTGTTAGTTTAATTTTTATTATTGCAACATCTTTTTTTTTTACTTCAAATTTTCGGTTTTGTTTCTAATATTAAATAATAAAAAGTTAATTTTGTAAGTAAATGTTATTTGTAGATCCTAGTTATAAATGATGTTAGGATCATGTAACATTTGTAGAGGGACATTTTAAACTGACAAATGAAATTTATCATAGATCCTAACATTTTTAGTAGTTCATGTTTACACTAAAAAGGTGTGTCGTCAAAGTTATTTCAACTATATATATATATATATATATATATATATATATATATATATATATATATATATAAGAGAGAGAGAGGAGTGTTCCGGGGATCTCTGTTTTGTAGCACTAGTTCAACATCTCAATCCGTTTGTGAGAGCACAATCAACAATGGCTTGATCAGTTACTAAACAAGCCACGGAGTAATCAGGTATGACTTATTCAGTCATCCGTGGCTAGTTTGGACGTGGTTCGTGGCTGGTTGAGTGAACAGAGGTTGGTGTTATAACGACGAAGTCTTTGCCGTTATAAATTTATAACGACAAAGACTTTGCCATTATAAACTTTTAATAATAAAAAAACATGCAAACGCTGTTTGCTGCGGTGAAAAGAGGTAATATTGGATGGAAGGGGTGTTTGCTGTTTTGTACTGTTTGTATTATATAATATATTTTTTAAGTGGTTTGTGGCTGGTTGTGGCTAGTTTTGTATTACTGGATGCGTTGTGATTTGTTCGGATGAAAGAGAAGAAGTTAACAGAACGGATTGTTTGTTATGGTTTGAGTTACACCAATTCAAATTCAATATAAGTTCGTAATCTGTATATATGTCATAATATATCCAAAATTTATAGCGTTGCAAATACTTTATTACCAACGGAATTAACCACCATGCTGCTGACATTATCATTAGTTATGAGAACGTTGACATTCCTTGATAACGTTATTTCCAAGCAATTCACTAAGCATCAAGAGTATTTATTCATATAAAACAGCAGCAACTAATACGTTGACCTCAGCCAATACCTCTTATACAGTTCATGTTCTTACTTCTTACACGTTACTTCATAAAACCTCGACTATGAGCCCTCGAATTTTCCCTTCATTGCAAATAATAATTCAAGTTTCTTTCTTATACGTTATCACAAGCTTGCTCTCTTCAGTTGCCTTCGCACAGCCGCATGCAAATAACTCATCTTCTTCCAGCGGCCCGTCAGTAGCTGTTTTCATTGCAGTCTTCGCAGTTATGTTTGCATTAAGCTTCCTTCTGCTCCTATATGCAAAAGTCTTCAAATGCGGTCAGAACGCAAACCCAAACCCAAATCCCAACCAGAGCCAAAACGAAGACCAGAACACGGCAACATCGTCGGCGTCGGGTATAAACAAGGTAGTTGTACAGTCTCTTCCATTCTTCCGCTTCTCCTCGCTCAAACGATCGTATGAAGGCTTAGAGTGTTCAGTGTGTTTGTCTGTATTTGAAGATGAGGAGCTCCTTCGGCTTCTGCCAACCTGCAAGCATGCCTTTCATCTCTACTGCTTGGACACCTGGCTTGAGTCTCACTCGACCTGCCCGTTGTGTAGGTACAATATCGACCCTAATGATGGTGATCTGTTTAAATATTCTGAAAGCTCGAGGTGCTTGTTTAGGGCTCAGATTGATAGAAGCATTCATGATGTTGAGCATGGAAATGTGCAGGATTCTACTGCCTGACATTCTCGTAGAGTTTATATTCTTGAGTGTGATGATTGTGTTATTTTTTTCATTATTGTATTATAATTTTTTTGTTACTTTTCAAACGAATATTCGGTATTATGTTTAGCTAAACTATGGTAGAAGTTGACATTGTTTCATTTTATTTTGGTTTGGTAGGTTATATTTTAATCATGCTAATTATATAAGACATTCCCTGATAAAACTGGTTTGAGCTGAGAGGTTAGAGGATGATGGGGCTGGGATTAGAAATTAAAACCCTTTAATTAATGAAAAATGGTGTAAAGAATATTCTTTTGTTAATTATATTTTCAAGTTATATTAAAATTTTCTAGTATTACCATACAACGGTGGGAAAACCGACTGTAAAGTTGTATAATATCAAAATAGATAATCATTGTTGCTATTTTCTATTAAATGGAAAATTCTGAATGTGATTACACTAAAAATCAATTTCATACTAAGAATCTAGTATCATGTTGTATTAATAAGAATCACTCAATGAAGAATAAATATACTATAGAACAAAACAAAAACAAAATATAAATACAACAAAAATATTATATGGTTTCAACCGTCAAAAATGTTAGTCTTGTACCACGTCGAGCAATCTGTATCGTTTTTCATGTACATATACTTTGAGACCGTTGTTTCTATTGACAATTGATTTTAGGAATGCTTGCTTGGTTTTCTAGTATTCTACATGGTATCAGAGCTAGGTTTCGACTTATGTCGCTTGGGCACGTCTTGACGTGCAGAGATGGTGTTAGTCTTATCCTACATCAAGCAATCTGTATCCTATTTCCTGCACATAGTTTGAGACCGTGTTTCCTATTGCCAATTGGTTTTAGGAACACTTGCTTAGTTATCTAGTATTCTACAAAAAAGACAATTGTTTCAACATCTGTGATTCCACTAGCCTGACCTGAACTTTTCTTGCCAAAATACTTTATTTATGAATAGTAATCCTTTTAACCAGTTATTTGTAGACAGGATTAAAAGAATTCACATAAACCAAATAAAATAAAATAAACTACTCCATAAATTGATGCAACCAACGATGGACAACTGAACAAATCCAATTTATTTTCAAACTTCGTACTTGCTAAATTAATAAAAACTCAATTGCCAGACCTTATTCAAAAAAAACTTGTATATGATAAAAGATTGTTAAATTGCCACATCGACAAATTGTTGTTGTGTCGTAAGTTTTATGTGGCTAAAAATTCTATTGTGGACAATGAAATTAAGAAGGTAAAAGAGAAAAATAATCAGCCTTAGTACTCACTGGGCAGAGCGCAAAAGCAAACAACAATAAAAGCCAAAAAGAAATAATAGCATGTTGCTAAGCAGTTGCATTGATACTGCTCCAAACATAAATCACAAGTATAAATTCAGAAATAACAACCATCTTAACATATTAATTCAAATTTAAAAAAACTTAAACATAAAGCAACACCAAATAAGTACTAAATAAAGATGTTGAAGTCGAGCAAAACAAACAGCTCCCATTTTATGTAAGAACCAAACGGAGAAATAAGACGATCACAAAGCGTGCTCAAGTAGCAGAAGCAGGTTCAGTTTTGGCAAGAGCTTCATCTTCTTTGGTCTAGCCTTCTTTAGTTGCTCCACATTCCGTAGCTTTTGAGGTTGGACCATTCAAGTTAGTTGTCTTCAGCTAAAGCAAAGCCCTAGAACCGCTGTGAAACAATGTAAACATAATTTAGCCATAAATGAGCATAGTAAGAAAAAGTAATGTACACATAAGAAAAAGACCAAGGAAAGCTGACCATTTCACATAAGAAAATTCATCTTAAAGGATAGGATTATGACAAAGTTTGGAATGACAAACAATTTATAAGATAATTATTTGAATTGCAACGTTCGGAAAGTCCTTATAAGGAGCTTGCAAAATTAGGATACATTCAGGTCATTTAACTTTTGCTAATATAAACAACCCTTGAGTTAATACGATATTTGTTTTCAGCGGACAAGTGCAGGTGTTTAAGTTTTGTTTGCTTC
The DNA here is from genome assembly GCA_030737875.1 of Allium sativum. Lineage (NCBI taxonomy): Eukaryota > Viridiplantae > Streptophyta > Magnoliopsida > Asparagales > Amaryllidaceae > Allium > Allium sativum. The sequence goes on from CM060920.1 coordinate 462,396,106, forward strand.
ATGTGCCGGTATGGCTTTTGGTACTGTAGACTCTGGAATAGTATTTATATTGTCATCCCTTATCTTCATTTTTACCAATAGTATGTTATGTTGACGATGTATGACGTGGTTTTTTTTTCCCCCCTTTTTGGTGGTAGTATTACCCTTTCTAATGTTTTTTCCACAAAAAAAAAAAAAAAAAAAAAAAAAAAAAAAAAAAAAAAAAGTTTAATATGAAGAAAAGGTAAAAATAATGTCACTCAAAGGGAGATTGTGATAAAACTTCAGTTTCAAGGATACATTAGGCCAAGCAAAACCAAGTACAGAAGGGTAAAAATGCTAAGTATGTTACTTCTTACATTCGCTGTAGCTTCCTTTCTAGGGGGTTTAATTACAAAAATCCATGTCCCTTAAGTTGTACAGGTTTGGAGAAATTATCGGAAAGAAGGTTCAAGATAAGTAGATAACCAACATGAGGGAAACCAAAGCGCAAAAAGTAGAGGAAAACAGTACATGCACATGATTATACAGATACAAAGAATGGGGTTATCATGTTGATATCTAAACATAAAGAATTCTTAGGAAAAGGAATGAAAAATGTTATAGTTCTAGCCTTAGAATCTTTGTTGAAGCCATTAACTGCTTGGAGATAAAGCAAACTCATAAATTTGAGGTGGGACTCCTCAGTGGCGGAGCTAGCTTGGACACAAATACAATTCGAGCTGGGGCCTAGGCACATATTTTCATTTTCTACATTAGTTTTTTGTGTTTCACCTGGGCATTGGCCCTAGCTGGCCCCTGGCCAATACCAAGCTCCGCCCCTGGGACTCCTAATGCATATGAATGACCAGAGTACATCATTTTTTACATGCATGGTAATGGCAGTGTTCTCTGTAATGACTTCATCATCGATGATGTCAAAGATTTCTAACTGCACTTAGTCTTTTATCATAAATCTGCAAAAAAGTTGAAGTTGAGTCACCTGTATAACTTGGTATATTGTCGAGTGCTAGAGTCAATTAATAATTTAATATTCAATGACACATTTACTTACGATGAAAAAAAGGACCAACTTCTGACATTAAATCACATGGAAGAACCTTGCCATTTTTACCAAGCAAAAATATGGCTTAAAGGTAATCTAAAAACAAACATCTAGTACTCTCCACTAAAATAAAATGTCAACTGTATTATTCTGAGAGATAACTTTCTACAAGGTTAAAGTTCTAGTTTTTAAGGCCTGTTTTCCTTGTCCATGCGCACACAAACACTTTCATTTACGGATATCATACAGCAGGTAGGCAACATGGGTGACGATCTCACTTCCAAAATTTTCTTTTAGCAATTAATATTCAATGTCACATTTGCTTACAATGAAAAAAAGTGCCAACTTCTGACATTAAATCACATGGAAGAACCTTAACATTTTTACCAAGCAAAAATATAGCTTAAAGGTAATCTAAAAACTAACACCTAGTATGCTCCACTAAAATAAAATGTCAACTGTATTATTTTGATTTACTGGTAAGAATCAAAGTCAATCATGCGCTATTTACTGGTTAAATGTGCATTTATTCATATGAACGAATGAAGCTAATATGGAAAAGATTCAACTCTGTAATGGCAAAGCAATTTTCATGTACTTTTATGATTAAATATATATTACTTTGCTTTATTTTATAACATTTTCCACATGTAAAATTAAAGTAAAATTCGCTAAATGATTTTGAAATGAACTTTCATGTAAAAGCCTTGGAACTTGAACCTTTAATGATAGCTTCAATTTTAAACACATAAGAAGAAAATTATAACGACCTGAAATCCCCGGATCTCCAAAGAGACGGAAAACAACGAATTGCTTTGAGAACACGACTCCTCAGAAAACAAACAATAGAACATTTCATTGCTATTACAACAATTACATCAGAGTACATGATATCAGAGTTCAAATAAATAATATTACACAACATAAATAAAATAACATCAGATATTAAAATACAAAGCAGTGGAATTTTGAATGTATAAATACAATGCATAGCGGAAAATACATCAACTAGAACAACTGAATGAAATACACGGATACAAAGCTTTCAAAATATAGCTCCAGTTGTAATCCAGGATCATGGGAAAAGAAATATCTACGAAAACCAAAACTACTAGCTGCATATGTGGGAAATATGAGTACCTAGAGTTTAGGTTAAAACAATAAACTCCGAGTCGGTCATGAGACTGGTATGAGAACTAAAACATTTATTAAATCTTTAACTTAAAAGTTAGGAAGTCATGAGACCACGCTGTATAACACGGAACGGGTTTACTCGACATGAATCTCAGTTTAAAATAAAACAACGCTATACTTTCTGAAAAATGAAGCTTTTATAAGACTCAGATCCCATCACACAATGCAACACAAGCGGAGGATAGAGTTTTCCCTTATAATAGCCAAACATGCTTGGTACGTTTAAAACAAATCATTTTGATATTACTATAAGTGCATAGTGTCAAAATCAACTTCAAATATAAATGTATCAATCATAGATGACATAGGTACCATATATTATGCCGCTATACTAGTTCTACAATTAAAATCGAAAAGTCGCGTATTGGAAATTGAATTTCCATCTATGAGTCGAGGCAAGGGATGGCTCCTCACCGATTCGAGACACTCTAACAAACGCCTCAGGATTACACACCGCGGGGCAACCCTTGGAAGCGGCAGGGCCGTTCCACACTTACTTTAGTGGATTAGTTATTCCTGAACACACGTTTCCCGGTCCTATCGGATCTATCTCTGAGCCACTAGGGACTCAATAATCGAGGTGCCTCATTCCATCATCCACATAAAAATGTCTGGGCTCCATACCATAACACCACTCCTAGCTAGAAAGAAACGTCGTGCACTCTCTGCGGTCACTATCACGTTTTTGACTCATACCGGGTGTTAGGCTCGCGAATTAACGCTATACACAAAGCTATGTTATTTAAAGCCGTGCTTTGATCATCAACCACAATACTCTGCTTTTCAACAAAAGCCTTGATCATTTGCATCTCAGCATGACACAATGACAATTCACGCTATACGACTGATGTCTATCGATATATAACCTCTAAGCTCGTATGTCTCAGATAAAAGCGTTAAGCAAGAGAATAAATTCTCCACCGCCAAACAGATATATATTTAATAGAAATCAATCAACATAGAATGAAATCCAATGTCAGATACACATCCATTTACAAGTTCATTCTGGATTTGAACAAAATCGGAGGCACCATATTCCTCGTCCCATATGTCCAATACAGGAGAGAGGTCCTCGCATATCCGGTCGATCTCCAAGTACGTTTGAATGAACACTACTTATTACCTTGTCTTGGGTGTCAACCAATCAAGACATCAGTAATCATCCATACAATGTGAAGATCTTCGGTCTTCAACCACCGTCTTCATCGTCGAATTTTAGTCGTCGTCTCAGTTATTCAGAATGGGATAAACCCGGTTGTAATAACCCGGAAAATGTGAACCAGTTTAAAGTTTTTTTTAATTAGGTTATTAACAAGAAATTTGAATGATTAAAATAGCCTATTTCCACAAAATATAGAATTGTGTATAATAAGGCAGTTTGAAATTTTGAATACAAACTTTGTCTGACTGTACCGGGTGGAAAATATAATAGATTTTAACAAAACTGAAAATATTTAAATCTGTTTATCAATACCTTTCTAACGAATCTGAAAAATCGAAATTTCATAACGGAAATCAAAAGTTATGGCCAAATGAATTTTCAGAAAGGTCGCTATATAGTATATATAACCCTTGAAAATTGAGATTTTGCATACGACCACGGAATTCGACGAAACCACTTTTGTTGGGTCCGGGATGTCAAATAATTGCTAAGTTTCAAATTTCGTAATTTTTGAAGCTAGTATGTGAGCGGGGCAAAAGATAACGTGTTTGGTCAAATTCTGTTAAAATGGGTCGACCTAAAAATGGCCGTTTTTCAAACGAGCTCAGAATTCGACGAAACTGGTTTTGTTAGGACCGTATCGTCAAAACAAAACTAGATTTATTTTTCTGGAATTTTTCGATTCAGTTTGTGGCCCTGGCAAATTGAAATGTACGTTTAAATTAAATATCGAATGTTTTATATTTTAAATTGAAAAATAACTGACCATAACAGTCGAAATGGCCAACGAAACATATCCCATTGTGTCCGGAATGGGGGTATTTAGCTAGGGGCGACAGTCGTTGGGTTTAAAAAGGAGTCCGTTAGCAAAAACACTATTTAAAAATTTTTCTATAAATTCCAGCCAATGAGAAATTTTCTTTAAAAAAAAAAAAAAAAAAAACCTAAAACCCTAAGCCGCCAGACGAAAGGAACGACGCTCGTCGTTCAGAACTTTTCGACGAGAACCCCGCCGCCACAGGCGACGCCAGCCAACGCCACCACCCTCAATCGACGCCGCCCACCGCCCTCTTCAAATCTGACCAACCCCGCTCCTCCTCCCTTCGCCAGCGTCGAGAAAAACGCCCAGGAAGTCGCCGACTTCACGTCGACGCCACGACCGCCAGAGGCGATCGCACCTGCTCCCCCGACCACCGTTAGGACCGCCTCGCTTCCCTCTTTCAAGTCCCACCCTCTGATCGGAGCATAGATTCACGGATTAGCTGAAAAATTCAACCCTAGTTTCGAAACCAAAAAGAGGTATACGGCTAAATTGATTTTTACACTTTAAAGCGTTGCAAATTTGTAAAAATCATATCTTTTTGCTATGTTAACAAAATTCGATGAAACATGAGACACCGTGACCGCAAGGAGGCTCTCTACATTCTAGAAGAAGCCGCGGATTTTTCTGACCTTCCTTCGATTTTTAGCACCGCAAGAACCAATGTGAGGAATCTAAACTATTTATGTGAATGTAATCGCGTTGTATAAATTACATAAGCGAAGTGTAAATTATATACGCATTGTATACCTCATGTACATGTGTTGTATAAGTTATATTAGCAATGTATAAATTATACAAGCGTTGTTTGAAACATATATGCTTTGAATTGTGATGAAATGCAAGTGAATTATTATATTATATATATATATATATATGTATACTCCCCTCGTCCACAAACCATGGACGATATTTATTGCTTGTGACTGACGTGATATCATATGATTGACGAATGGTTGGAAATAATTGTTTGTGGTTGATATTATGGTTGAAAAATACCTTTATGGTTGAAAAATACCTTTGTGGTTGAAAAATACCCTCTTGTGGTTGAAACAAAATAGAATAGGATTGTGGAATTGAAAATAAAACATGCCGCCTGCGTGCGAACTAGATGCATGATCCCCATTGTCAAAAACCGCGAGGTTTTAAGGTAGAGCGAGGAGCCGTACTAGGGACGGTCCCGGTTTTAACTACCCTGCCGTTATGCTGCCGAAATTTTCTGAAATATTTTTGTGTTAGAATAATTTTCATTCATTGAAACTATTTACATATACTATATCGAATATTCATGTGTTGAGTTGCAATTCATTCGTTGAGTTGAAATTCATGTGTTGAATATTATTTGAATTTAAACAAATGGCTTTAGCAATAAAAATCACATTTTTATATATATACAAACTATATCGAATATTCATGTGTTGAGTTGCAATTCATTCGTTGAGTTGAAATTCATGTGTTGAATATTATTTGAATTTAAACAAATGGCTTTAGCAATAAAAATCACATTTTTATATATATACAAACTATATCGAATATTCATGTGTTGAGTTGCAATTCATTCGTTGAGTTGAAATTCATGTGTTGAATATTATTTGAATTTAAACAAATGGCTTTAGCAATAAAAATCACATTTTTATATATATACAAACTATATCGAATATTCATGTGTTGAGTTGCAATTCATTCGTTGAGTTGAAATTCATGTGTTGAATATTATTTGAATTTAAACAAATGGCTTTAGCAATAAAAATCACATTTTTATATATATACAAACTATATCGAATATTCATGTGTTGAGTTGCAATTCATTCGTTGAGTTGAAATTCATGTGTTGAATATTATTTGAATTTAAACAAATGGCTTTAGCAATAAAAATCACATTTTTATATATATACAAACTATATCGAATATTCATGTGTTGAGTTGCAATTCATTCGTTGAGTTGAAATTCATGTGTTGAATATTATTTGAATTTAAACAAATGGCTTTAGCGGTAAAAATCACATTTTTATATATATACAAACTATATCGAATATTCATGTGTTGAATTGCAATTTGTTCGTCGAGTTGAAATTCATGTGTTGAATGTTATCGTCGTCTAAAAATAAAATGAATCGACAATGAGAACTATATTTTTATAGTGAATAAGAAGTGTTAAAAATACACTAGTGTCGAATAAATATTTTTGATGATATAAATATTCCTTTTATCATGTATACGCTTAGTTAAAAATACACATGTGTCGAATAAATATTTTTGATGATAAAAATATTCCTTTTATCATGTATACGCTTAGTTAAAAATACACACGTGTTGAAATAAATAATAGTTTGCTAGAAATATTATTATTAGCTTGTTCTGCATATATATACATGTGTTGAACAGGAAAAATGGATTATCTGTTGAGTAAAGAAATTATTTGCGTGCCCGACAAATAGGTAAACCTTGATGAGTTGGCTGCGCAATTTTATTTATATATCAACTCCTGTGAATGCCATTGGATGCGGAGTGCTGGTTTTTCTGTGTGAAATAATAAACAACGCCATAGGATAGTAACAATTAATTTTGAACTACACTACATGGCATACTTCTTGACGATAGGCATACTTCATCATATTCCACATAAGCAATTGGAGCTTGTGTGACGAGGTGGAAGATTTACCATACAAGCAAGAGGCTTGTATGGCGATGACTGAGTACTACAGGTTGAACTGATGACTGATATGGATTATATAAATTATAACGATAAATTGCCAGATTAATAAAAACCCCACACGGGTCTGGAGTTGACAATAATCACGTCGCTCTAGTTATTAGATACGGCACATGGACTATTTATTTCCACATGGAAACGGGGTGACGGGAATTTATTCTCTGGAGTGATTATCAGTACATACTCCCCCGTAAACACCAAATTATATCACTAAAAATATGTGAATGCTTTTTAGGATTTATTGGGTACCTAATACGGCCCAATAAATTTCCAAACCCCTCCCCGTACAAAGGAGGTTATGGCGAAATTTTTCGAAATATTAAGGCGTTAGTGAAATATTTGAAGTGAAAACGAAGTTGAAAATATAAAATGAACTATAGTTGAAACTATGGAATGAGCTATATTTATATATATAAATATAAATATAATTAAAAGGAATAGAGGCCGTGCAGTTCGCGTTTCGGAATCGTAATTTGAAACGATTAGTACGAGAAATCCGACCATCGGATTTTCCCGAAACCGCAACCGCTGGGTTCGCCTTGGAAATATCTTTCCAACGGCACCAACCTTGTAAAAATCCAACGGTTGGATTGTCCGGAATGTTTAATTCAAATCTGAAGAAAAACAGCGCCAGAATCGTTTATATTTATATATAAATATAAATATAATTAAATTTAATCGAATAACGACGCTGCAGTTCGAATTTTGAAACCGTAACTTCAAACGACTAGTGTGGAAGATCCGACCGTCGGATTCTCACAAAACTGGAACCGTTGGGTTCGTTTTGGGAATATCTTCCCACTGATACAGACTTTGTAGAAATCCAACGGTTAGATTTCCCGATATGTGTAAAACAAATTAGGAGAAAAACAGCGCCAGTGCCACGGCACGACCTGAAACGTCGTTTAATTAAATATGGCCATTTTTAAATAAATAAAAATGGCGAAAAATCGTTATAAAATATTATAAGCAACATAGGTTGCAAATAAACCAATTGGGCTTGAATTGTTTGATATTTGATGGTTGTATGTGTATGACATGAAAATAACAGTAAATAACTTGAAGATGGATGTCGAATGATATAACCACATACAGAATCGATTTAAATTCTAATGACGTGAATTATTTGGAAAGGCCGAGCTAACCCTCATTTCAAATAATTCAGCGAGCGATTCGAATTGGAAAATGCAAAGACAATTCAAGACCGACGATCTTCGTATCGGTTGGATGGGCGCTACTGAGGTTCCTAACCGGAGTAGCTACCGGAAGGGGACGGAAGTAGTAGCCGTCTGAACGTATGTGTTGATTGGACGGATATACGAGGAATTGACGCCTCCGGTTTCGTTCAGACCCAGGACGGACTTGTAAATGGACTGTGTGTCTGACATTGGATTTTGTTCTATATTGATTGATCTCTGTTAAATATATATCTGTTTGGCGGCGGAGAATTTATTCTTTTGCTTAACGCCCTTCTCTGAGACATATGAGCTCAGGGGTTATATATCGATAGAAATCAATCGTATGGAGTGGACTGCCTATGTGGCATGCCAAGATGCTGTGATCAAGGCTTCTGTTGCAAAGCAAAGTCTTGTGGATGATGATCAAAGCAAGGTCTACGTGGCCTAGCTTTGTGTATTTCGTAGATTCGCGAACCTCACACCCCGGTATGAGTTAAAAACGGGATACGGACTGCAGGGAGAGCACGACGTTTCTTTCTAGCTATGGTTGTGTCAGTGACTTACCAGCCCTGACATATATATCTATTTTTCACCTTTGTGGTTGTTGGAATGCGAGGCGCCTCGATTAGAGGTCTGTAAGGACCGGGAAACGTGTGTTCAGGAATAAATAATCCTCTAACGTAAGTGAGGACCGACCCTGAAGCATCCAGGGGTTACCCAGAGTGTGTAGTCCCGAGGCATTTGCTAGAGTGTCTCGAAGCGGAGAGGAGCTTGCCCCTTGCCTCGACTCATGACGGAAATCCAATTTCCAATACGAAATAACGAACTTGATTGTAGAACTAGTATGGCGACATAGTGGTATGGGGCATTTATGCCGTCTATGATTGATATTTATGATGTTATTCGTTTTTGAAACATATGTGCACTAGTAATAATATCAAATGATTTCGCTTTATACGTATCAAGCATATTTGGCTATTATAAGGTAAAACTCTATCCTCCGGCTTGCGTTGCATTGTGTGATGGGACCTGAGTCTTATAATGGCTTCATTCTTTCTAAAAGCATTGCGTTGTTTTAAAAGAATTTATTTTGTTTTAAATGCACTAGCAATCACTGGAGTAAACCCGTTCCGCGAAAGTGGCGTGGTCCTATGATTGGCTATTCACTGTTGTTTAACTGTTAAGTAGATTCCTCATACCAGTCCCCATGACTGACTCATTGTTTGTTTCACTTTGCAAACGCGGGTGCCCTTATTTTCACACGGGCAGCCTAGTACACAGGTGACAGGTGGTTTTTGGTTCTGCACTGCTGCACAGCATGCACTTTTGGCTCATGGCGAAGCTGACTTCATAGAGATGACTTAGATATTTTCCGCCATTACTGTGTTTATATTATGATTCCGCCACTGGCGATGCAGACTGATTTACTTTCCGTATTTCTCATTATATGTATATGTATTCCGCCTTCGGCGATGTAGACTGATACTCTTATTATGTCTCACTACATGTATGTATTCCGCCTCTGGCGATGATGACTGATCACTTCCCTTTCTTTTTACTAAGTATATCCCACGTTATGCTATTCTGATATTCCTACATGTTGTGATTCCGCTGTCATATCCATGTAAAATTTATTTTAATTATTGTTTCTGCTATTATCTGTACTCTGCTATGATGATTAATGTGTTATTTCCTAATGATTATCCTTAATACCGCCCCTCGGATTTTGGGATCGTCATAGTTGGTATCAGAGCTTTGGTTAACCTTAGTTCCGGGATCTAACACATTAAACACCTCGTCAGAATAGAATCAGTAGTGTTCTAATACGAGTAGCTCATTAGAGATAGGATTAGCAATGTCCTAGAATGAGCTAAGCAGATTAGCAAAAAAATTGATCAGTACATCATCATTATCTTTCCTTGTATTCCCTTGCTTTATCATTTATGAAAATTATCAAATCTGTGAGCTTGACTTTTTTTTCTTTCTTATACAGTACTCTTAGATGGCTACGCGTGGAGCAGCAGCTAGAGGAGGCCGTGGAGGCCGAGGAGATGCAGCAGGAGGACGGGGGAATATCCCCGTAGTAGTGGAAGGTCCTATCATTCCGCCACCAGCACCAGAAGACTTTGAGCTCGACAAAGTAGCTAAGAGGTACAGAAATCTTGGAGGGAAACCTTTTACTGGCACTGGCACAGTGACCGAAGCAATCGCTTGGCTGAAGACCTGTGAGAAAATCTTCGAGGGAATGGGCATGGGAACTAACAACAAAGCCTGACTTGGCATTTGGCTCCTTCAGGAAGAGGCAGAGCTGTGGTGGGATGCCATTACTTCTGGGGATGCAGCTGGTACTATCCAGACTTGGGAGCAGTTCAGGACTTTATTCAATGAGAAGTTTGTACCGGAACAAGCTCTAGAGAGGATGCGGGAGCAATTTGCTAATCTCCAGCAGGGAGACCTCTCTATTCAAGACTATCTGAATAAGTTCACTCAGCTATCGCGCTATGCTCCAGAGCTGGTTTTGACCGACAAAGCGAAGAATAAGAGATTCATATTTGGGCTGAAGCGCAAGTATCACGATAGAGCTATGAGAAACATCAAACTCTCTTTTACAGAACTAGTAGAGATGGCTTGCAACTACGAAGACATGGATGAGAGGCATGCTAGCCAAGACCGCGCTAAAAGCCAAGCAGGGAATAAGCGCAAGGCTTCAACAGACCAACCCGAATCTAGCATCACCGCGGCCGCTACTCAAAAACCCGCAAAGATCCCGAAAGGAAACTGCTACAATTGTGGGAAGCCCGGTCATTTCTCTAATGTGTGAAAAGCCCCAAAGAAGCCAAGGGCCAATGACTCAGCCGAATGCTACAACTGCCACAAGAAGGGGCACTATATCAAGAATTGTCCTTTGAAGAAGAGCGCACAAGTGGCCCATGTCTATGACGGGAAGACCCCGCCAGCTACCACCGATGGATCAGGTAAACCCGATGTCTTGGGAGGTACCCTTACCATTAAAAATATTCCTGTTTCTGTACTTTTTGATACTGGTGCATCACGTAGCTTCATTTCTGGTAACATTGTTCATAAATTAAAATTGAAAAGAGTAAAACTTAAAGAACCAATAAAAGTTCAAAATCCGATAGGAGGTTCTGTCAGTCTCAGTTCGTACTGTAGAGTGCCTGTCTCTTATTCTTGCTACAAATTCTCTTTTAAAGTGATTGTCATGGACCTTTCCGACTTTGATATTATATTGGGATTTGATTGGTTGACAAAATATAAGGCCGAAGTTAGATGTGCCGAAAGAATCGTTAAGGTCGGAACGAAACTTGGACCTATATATATACCATGTCATGGCTCAGAAATAGATAGAACAGAATTTTGGTCTTCTTTAGAAGTTATTCCCCCTTCGATAGAAAAGATACCGGTCGTTAAAAACTATGCGGATGTGTTTGAAGAAGTAGAAAACTTACCACCGCAAAGAGAAATTGAATTTAGGATAGATCTAATTCCTAACGCCCGACCAGTAGTACATCCAATACGAAGAATGGCCCCGAAAGAAAAAGAAGAGCTAAGTAGTCAAACCCGAGAATTACTTTGGAAAGGTCTGATCAGACCAAGCTTTTCAGCGTGGGGAGCCGCAGTAGTATTTGTCCCGAAATCAGACGGTACTCTAAGACTTTGCGTTGATTACCGAGATCTCAATAAACAAACACTGAAGAACAAATATCCTTTGCCCCGAATAGACGATCTGTTAGATCAATTAAATGGAGCAACCGTATTCTCCAGGATGGACCTAGCTACAGGTTTCCACCAATTGCGTATAGCTGAAGACTGTGTTCCTTTGACAGCCTTCAGGGGTCCCGATTTATTCTACGAATGGTTAGTAATGCCGTTCGGCTTGTGTAACGCTCCGGCATACTTCGTTGATCTTATGAACAGAGTGTTCCGTGGTGTGTTGAATAAATTTGTTCTAGTCTTCATCGATGACATTTTAATCTACTCTAAGTCGGAAGAAGAGCATGCAAAACATTTAGAACAAGTGTTGAAAATTCTGAGGAGAAACGTCTTAAAAGCTAAATTTTCTAAGTGTGTCTTCTGGCAGAATGAAGTTAAATTCCTTGGCCATGTCGTGTCAAAAGAAGGAATTGCTGTGGACCCAAGCAAAATTACAACGATTCAAAACTGGAAACAACCTACTACGCCCACAGAAGTTCGAAGTTTCCTTGGATTAGCTAGTTACTATCGGAAATTCGTTCAGGATTTTTCAAAGATATCAGGAGTATTGACAAAGCTTACAAAGAAGCATGAGAAATTCAAATGGACTCCCGAATATGAAGAAGCTTTCCAAGAGCTGAAACGGAAGTTGACAACTGCTCCGGTATTGACAATAATAGAAGGTAACCAAGACTTGACTGTATGGACAGATGCTTCTATTAGAGGGCTAGGGGCAGTGTTAATGCAAAAGGGCCAAGTGATCGCTTATGCCAGCCGTCAACTAAAGCCACATGAAAGAAACTATGCTACTCATGATCTTGAGTTATTAGCTATCGTGTTCGCTTTAAGAATATGGAGGCATTATTTATTAGGCGAGAAATTCGAACTATACACCGATCATCAATCCTTGAAATACCTGTTCACACAGAAAGATCTAAACTTGAGACAACAGCGTTGGTTAGAATTCCTTGCAGCATACGATTTTGAAATTATATACACTCCAGGGAAAACCAATGTTGTAGCAGATGCGCTCAGCAGAAAGAATGAAATCATCGCCAGTTTTGTCATCACGTCTTCATTAATGGACAGAATCTCGACCCTTCAAAAGGAGGATAATTTTGTAAAGGTAATGATCAAAAGGATCAATGAAGGCATAGACTCCAGCTTCCAAGTGGATAGTGAGGGGGGTTTTGAGATTAAAAGGAAGAATTTGTGTTCCCGACATCTCCGAGCTAAAAAGAGAAGTGCTTGATGAATGCCACAAGTCCAAATTAAGTATCCATCCCGGTGTGAGCAAAATGTATAACGATATCAAACGCACCTTCTGGTGGAAGGCGATGAAAAGAGATATCTCATTATATGTTAGCAGATGCCCCACTTGTCAGCTAGTTAAGAGTGATCAGCAGAAATTGGCTGGATTATTACAACCATTAGAAATTCCTGGATGGAAGTGGGAACAAATCTCGATGGACTTCATCGATGGCTTGCCTCGAACTAGAAAAGGGAACGACAGTATATGGGTAATCGTAGATCGCTTCACGAAGACTGCCCATTTCATCCCTGTCCGATCCAACAGAACGGCTCAAAGTCTGGCACAGATTTACTTCAGAGAAATAGTTAAACTTCATGGAGTACCGCTCAGTATAGTCAGCGATAGAGATCCCCTGTTTACTAGCAAATTCTGGGAAGCATTCCAGACAGAATTGGGAAACAATTTAAATCTAAGCACCGCTTATCACCCTCAGACAGACGGCCAAACTGAGCGGGTGAATAGAATTTTAGAAGATTTGCTGCGAGCTTGCGTTATTGATTTTGGAGGTTCATGGGAAGATCATTTGCATCTAGCCTAATTCTCCTACAACAATAGCTATCAAGCAAGTTTGGGAATGTCTCCATTTGAAGCATTATACGGTAGACCGTGCAGATCTCCCGCATGTTGGGTAGAACCTGGCAACAGACTTGTGTTAGGGCCCGATATGATTCAAGAAGCATCGGATAAAGTCGATTCCATTAAGAAGCGATTAAAAACCGCGCAGAGCCGACAGAAAAGTTATGCTGATGCGAGAAGAAGGGATATATCGTTTGCCGTTGGCGATTATGTTTATTTAAGAGTTTCTCCAATGCGAGGAGTAATCAGATTTGGTAAGACTGGGAAGTTGGCACCGAGATTTATTGTTCCCTTTCCTATACTTGAACGGATTGGAACTCTTGCATATAGGGTTTCATTACCTGATTGGTTGCCTGGTGTACATGATGTGTTCCACGTGTCTCAACTCAGAAAACATGTTCATGATCCAGATCTTGTTGTAGAAGAAGCAGCACAACAGGATATTGACATAACTCCAGAATTAGCACTCAAGAGAGATCCATTAAAGATGGTTGGCAAAGAAACTAGAGAGCTAAGGAGGAAAAAGATTCATTTAGTCAAAGTGCAGTGGAGTAGTGATCCTAGAGACTGTACTTGGGAAACTAAGGAAAGCATTAAACAAGCCTATCCCAAATGCAGAGTGGACATCTCTGACTAACTCCGGTGCAAGGTACCTTTACAATACTTTGCATTTACATTTTACTTCCTGCTTAACTGTTATTTCCTTTTCGAGGACGAAAAGTTTTAAGTGGGGGAGATTGTAATAACCCGGAAAATGTGAACCAGTTTTAATTTTTTTTTTAATTAGGTTATTAACAAGAAATTTGAATGATTAAAATAGCCTATTTCCACAAAATATAGAATTGTGTATAATATGGCAGTTTGAAATTTTGAATACAAACTTTGTCTGATTGTACCGGGTGGAAAATATAACAGATTTTAACAAAACTGAAAATATTTAAATCTGTTTATCAATACCTTTCTAACGAATCTGAAAAATCGAAATTTCATAACGGAAATCAAAAGTTATGGCCAAATGAATTTTCAGAAAGGTCGCTATATAGTATATATAGCCCTTGAAAATTGAGATTTTGCATACGACCTCGGAATTCGACGAAACCACTTTTGTTGGGTCCGGGATGTCAAATAATTGCTAAGTTTCAAATTTCGTAATTTTTGAAGCTAGTATGTGAGCGGGGCAAAAGATAACGTGTTTGGTCAAATTCTGTTAAAATGGGTCGACCTAAAAATGGCCGTTTTTCAAACGAGCTCAGAATTCGACGAAACTGGTTTTGTTAGGACCGTATCGTCAAAACAAAGCTAGATTTATTTTTCTGGAATTTTTCGATTCAGTTTGTGGCCCTGGCAAATTGAAATGTACGTTTAAATTAAATATCGAATGTTTTATATTTTAAATTGAAAAATAACTGACCGTAACAGTCGAAATGGCCAACGAAACATATCCCATTGTGTCCGGAATGGGGGTATTTAGCTAGGGGCGACAGTCGTTGGGTTTAAAAAGGAGTCCGTTAGCAAAAACACTATTTAAAAATTTTTCTATAAATTCCAGCCAATGAGAAATTTTCTTTAAAAAAAAAATAAAAAAATAAAAAAACCTAAAACCCTAAGCCGCCAGACGAAAGGAACGACGCTCGTCGTTCAGAACTTTCCGACGAGAACCCCGCCGCCACAGGCGACGCCAGCCAACGCCACCACCCTCAATCGACGCCGCCCACCGCCCTCTTCAAATCTGACCTAGCCCGCTCCTCCTCCCTTCGCCAGCGTCGAGAAAAACGCCCAGGAAGTCGCCGACTTCACGTCAACGCCACGACCGCCAGAGGCGATCGCACCTGCTCCCCCGACCACCGTTAGGACCGCCTCGCTTCCCTCTTTCAAGTCCCACCCTCTGATCGGAGCATAGATTCACGGATTAGCTGAAAAATTCAACCCTAGTTTCGAAACCAAAAAGAGGTATACGGCTAAATTGATTTTTACACTTTAAAGCGTTGCAAATTTGTAAAAATCATATCTTTTTGCTATGTTAACGAAATTCGATGAAACAGGAGACACCGTGGCCGCAAGGAGGCTCTCTACATTCTAGAAGAAGCCGCGGATTTTTCTGACCTTCCTTCGATTTTTAGCACCGCAAGAACCAATGTGAGGAATCTAAACTATTTATGTGAATGTAATCGCGTTGTATAAATTATATAAGCGAAGTGTAAATTATATACGCATTGTATACCTCATGTACATGTGTTGTATAAGTTATATTAGCAATGTATAAATTATACAAGCGTTGTTTGAAACATATATGCTTTGAATTGTGATGAAATGCAAGTGAATTATTATATTATATATATATATACTCCCCTCGTCCACAGACCATGGACGATATTCATTGCTTGTGACTGACGTGATATCATATGATTGACGAATGGTTGGAAATAATTGTTTGTGGTTGATATTATGGTTGAAAAATACCTTTATGGTTGAAAAATACCTTTGTGGTTGAAAAATACCCTCTTGTGGTTGAAACAAAATAGAATAGGATTGTGGAATTGAAAATAAAACATGCCGTCTGCGTGCGAACTAGATGCATGATCCCCATTGTCAAAAACCGCGAGGTTTTAAGGTAGAGCGAGGAGCCGTACTAGGGACGGTCCCGGTTTTAACTACCCTGCCGTTATGCTGCCGAAATTTTCTGAAATATTTATGTGTTAGAATAATTTTCATTCATTGAAACTATTTACATATACTATATCGAATATTCATGTGTTGAGTTGCAATTCATTCGTTGAGTTGAAATTCATGTGTTGAATATTATTTGAATTTAAACAAATGACTTTAGCAATAAAAATCACATTTTTATATATATACAAACTATATCGAATATTCTTGTGTTGAGTTGCAATTCATTCGATGAGTTGAAATTCATGTGTTGAATATTATTTGAATTTAAACAAATGGCTTTAGCAATAAAAATCACATTTTTATATATATACAAACTATATTGAATATTCATGTGTTGAGTTGCAATTCATTCGTTGAGTTGAAATTCATGTGTTGAATATTATTTGAATTTAAACAAATGGCTTTAGCAATAAAAATCACATTTTTATATATATACAAACTATATCGAATATTCATGTGTTGAGTTGCAATTCATTCGTTGAGTTGAAATTCATGTGTTGAATATTATTTGAATTTAAACAAATGGCTTTAGCAATAAAAATCACATTTTTATATATATACAAACTATATCGAATATTCATGTGTTGAGTTGCAATTCATTCGTTGAGTTGAAATTCATGTGTTGAATATTATTTGAATTTAAACAAATGGCTTTAGCAATAAAAATCACATTTTTATATATATGCAAACTATATCGAATATTCATGTGTTGAGTTGCAATTCATTCGTTGAGTTGAAATTCATGTGTTGAATATTATTTGAATTTAAACAAATGGCTTTAGCGATAAAAATCACATTTTTATATATATACAAACTATATCGAATATTCATGTGTTGAATTGCAATTTGTTCGTCGAGTTGAAATTCATGTGTTGAATGTTATCGTCGTCTAAAAATAAAATGAATCGACAATGAGAACTATATTTTTATAGTGAATAAGAAGTGTTAAAAATACACTAGTGTCGAATAAATATTTTTGATGATAAAAATATTCCTTTTATCATGTATACGCTTAGTTAAAAATACACATGTGTCGAATAAATATTTTTGATGGTAAAAATATTCCTTTTATCATGTATACGCTTAGTTAAAAATACACACGTGTTGAAATAAATAATAGTTTGCTAGAAATATTATTATTAGCTTGTTCTTCATATATATACATGTGTTGAACAGGAAAAATGGATTATCTGTTGAGTAAAGAAATTATATGCGTGCCCGACAAATAGGTAAAGCTTGATGAGTTGGCTGCGCAATTTTATTTATATATCAACTCCTGTGAATGCCATTGGATGCGGAGTGCTGGTTTTTCTGTGTGAAATAATAAACAACGCCATAGGATAGTAACAATTAATTTTGAACTACACTACATGGCATACTTCTTGACGATAGGCATACTTCATCATATTCCACATAAGCAATTGGAGCTTGTGTGACGAGGTGGAAGATTTACCATACAAGCAAGAGGCTTGTATGGCGATGACTGAGTACTACAGGTTGAACTGATGACTGATATGGACTATATAAATTATAACGATAAATTGCCAGATTAATAAAAACCCCACACGGGTCTGGAGTTGACAATAATCACGTTGCTCTAGTTATTAGATACGGCACATGGACTATTTATTTCCACACGGAAACGGGGTGACGGGAATTTATTCTCTGGAGTGATTATCAGTACATACTCCCCCGTAAACACCAAATTATATCACTAAAAATATGTGAATGCTTTTTAGGATTTATTGGGTACCTAATACGGCCCAATAAATTTCCAAACCCCTCCCCGTACAAAGGAGGTTATGGCGAAATTTTTCGAAATATTAAGGCGTTAGTGAAATATTTGAAGTGAAAACGAAGTTGAAAATATAAAATGAACTATAGTTGAAACTATGGAATGAGCTATATTTATATATATAAATATAAATATAATTAAAAGGAATAGAGGCCGTGCAGTTCGCGTTTCGGAATCGTAATTTGAAACGATTAGTACGAGAAATCCGACCATCGGATTTTCCCGAAACCGCAACCGCTGGGTTCGCCTTGGAAATATCTTTCCAACGGCACCAACCTTGTAAAAATCCAACGGTTGGATTGTCCGGAATGTTTAATTCAAATCTGAAGAAAAACAGCGCTAGAATCGTTTATATTTATATATAAATATAAATATAATTAAATTTAATCGAATAACGACGCTGCAGTTCGAATTTTGAAACCGTAACTTCAAACGACTAGTGTGGAAGATCCGACCGTCGGATTCTCACAAAACTGGAACCGTTGGGTTCGTTTTGGGAATATCTTCCCACTGATATAGACTTTGTAGAAATCCAACGGTTAGATTTCCCGATATGTGTAAAACAAATTAGGAGAAAAACAGCGCCAGTGCCACGGCACGACCTGAAACGTCGTTTAATTAAATATGGCCATTTTTAAATAAATAAAAATGGCGAAAAATCGTTATAAAATATTATAAGCAACATAGGTTGCAAATAAACCAATTGGGCTTGAATTGTTTGATATTTGATGGTTGTATGTGTATGACATGAAAATAACACTAAATAACTTGAAGATGGATGTCGAATGATATAACCACATACAGAATCGATTTAAATTCTAATGACGTGAATTATTTGGAAAGGCCGAGCTAACCCTCATTTCAAATAATTCAGCGAGCGATTCGAATTGGAAAATGCAAAGACGATTCAAGACCGACGATCTTCGTATCGGTTGGATGGGCGCTACTGAGGTTCCTAACCGGAGTAGCTACCGGAAGGGGACGGAAGTAGTAGCCGTCTGAACGTATGTGTTGATTGGACGGATATATGAGGAATTGACGCCTCCGGTTTCGTTAAGACCCAGGACGGACTTGTAAATGGACTGTGTGTCTGACATTGGATTTTGTTCTATATTGATTGATCTCTGTTAAATATATATCTGTTTGGCGGCGGAGAATTTATTCTTTTGCTTAACACCCTTCTCTGAGACGTATGAGCTCAGGGGTTATATATCGATAGAAATCAATCGTATGGAGTGGACTGCCTATGTGGCATGCCAAGATGCTGTGATCAAGGCTTCTGTTGCAAAGCAAAGTCTTGTGGATGATGATCAAAGCAAGGTCTACGTGGCTTAGCTTTGTGTATTTCGTAGATTCGCGAACCTCACACCCCGGTATGAGTTAAAAACGGGATACGGACTGCAGGGAGAGCACGACGTTTCTTTCTAGCTATGGTGGTGTCAGTGACTTACCAGCCCTGACATATATATCTATTTTTCACCTTTGTCGTTGTTGGAATGCGAGGCGCCTCGATTAGAGGTCTGTAAGGACCGGGAAACGTGTGTTCAGGAATAAATAATCCTCTAACGTAAGTGAGGACCGGCCCTGAAGCATCCAGGGGTTACCCAGAGTGTGTAGTCCCGAGGCATTTGCTAGAGTGTCTCGAAGCGGAGAGGAGCTTGCCCCTTGCCTCGACTCATGACGGAAATCCAATTTCCAATACGAAATAACGGACTTGATTGTAGAACTAGTATGGCGACATAGTGGTATGGGGCACTTATGCCGTCTATGATTGATATTTATGATGCTATTCGTTTTTGAAACATATGTGCACTAGTAATAATATCAAATGATTTCGCTTTATACGTATCAAGCATATTTGGCTATTATAAGGTAAAACTCTATCCTCCGGCTTGCGTTGCATTGTGTGATGGGACCTGAGTCTTATAATGGCTTCATTCTTTCTAAAAGCATTGCGTTGTTTTAAAAGAATTTATTTTGTTTTAAATGCACTAGCAATCACTGGAGTAAACCCGTTCCGCGAAAGTGGCGTGGTCCTATGATTGGCTATTCACTGTTGTTTAACTGTTAAGTAGATTCCTCATACCAGTCCCCATGACTGACTCGTTGTTTGTTTCACTTTGCAAACGCGGTTGCCCTTATTTTCACACGGGCAGCCTAGTACACAGGTGACAGGTGGTTTTTGGTTCTGCACTGCTGCACAGCATGCACTTTTGGCTCATGGCGAAGCTGACTTCATAGAGATGACTTAGATATTTTCCGCCATTACTGTGTTTATATTATGATTCCGCCACTGGCGATGCAGACTGATTTACTTTCCGTATTTCTCATTATATGTATATGTATTCCGCCTTCGGCGATGTAGACTGATACTCTTATTATGTCTCACTACATGTATGTATTCCGCCTCTGGCGATGATGACTGATCACTTCCCTTTCTTTTTACTAAGTATATCCCACGTTATGCTATTCTGATATTCCTACATGTTGTGATTCCGCTGTCATATCCATGTAAAATTTATTTTAATTATTGTTTCTGCTATTATCTGTACTCTGCTATGATGATTAATGTGTTATTTCCTAATGATTATCCTTAATACCGCCCCTCGGATTTTGGGATCGTCATACCGGTCTTTCCGAATAACTCGCGTATTTCATAATCAATAATCAAGTTCTATAAAAACACATCATACGCCTCATTCCAATTCAGAATATTCTTTTATCCAAATATTCATCTTTTTAGGGAAAGGTTCCCATTAATTTTATAAAAGATAAATTCCTTTAAATTTATTCTTTAATCTTCCTTTTGATATCAATTCAAAAGATTTTATTAATTAGTCGGGATTAGCGAACCTAACCGAAGTAACCATTTATTTTATTAACCCAATCCCAACTTATTCATCCCATGGAGCAAAACTGGTAATACTCCATATCTAACACCCACAGTGTTATCGTTAAATTTAATTACCATTTCACATTCAAATCTAATTAAAGATTTAACTATCGCCTAGAGTAAAACTAGTGGTACTCCATTCTCGATCATTTCATGAATTCGATAAATTTAAATACCTCATTCCCATTTCAATCTAATAAATAATTTATTAAAACTCCAATTTGGGTTCTAATCCCAAGAATCATTCCTTAATGATTATTTTAACTTTAAGAAATTAATCCTGTCTTTAACAGATTTAAAGAACCAATGTTGTTAAAAACATAGTTAACGATAAACCTAAAATCATCTCCCATTAACTATGGAATCTTCATGGAAAACATATCAATATATAATCGATATAATTCTCCGTATCATACTAACACTATAAACAGAATAACAACAATGCCTTTTAAATTCCATAAATAGTATTGGTCTTCCTTCACAGAATCTCATTTCGATTATTACCAAATCGAATTCCATTCAATTCCAATTTAATATATTAAATTGGAAAATCTTATGTTTGGAAAATTTCCATTAAATCTTAATAAAAAGATTTACAAATTCCAAATCATATCTTTACTACTAATTTGGGTTAAAGAACAAACGTCGTTTAAAACATCGTTCATGATAAACCCCAAAATCAACTTTTATTTAATTCCAATTATATTAATTAATTGGAAAACTTCTCTAAATCTTATTTAAGAGATTTATTCTTTTTACAACTGGGTTTAAGAACAGTGTTATTCAAGACACCATTCACGACAAACCCAAAATCCAATTTGATATTAAATACAAGGCTCTAGATAGAAATTATATCGGCTTATATTCAATGTCAAGTTTTGAAACCAACAAATATCGTATTGGGAATAACGATATATATATATATCTTTCAAATTTCTCAACAATATCGGTATAATCACGGAATTCAATATTGAAATATCCGAAGATAAATTCCATTCCAAATCCATTCCAATTTATGAATTGGAAAACCCTATTTATTTTAAAACCCATTTTTTTCTATCTAATTTATTATTTCGAAAAATAATTGGATTATAATTCTAGTTATTAACTAGTTAATTTCGATATATTTTTCATCTTTTCAAACTTGGAATTTATCACCTAAATTCTTTTCAAATCATTTATTATGATTTTATGCAATTTTTTCATATTTTTAATAATTTTTTATCGCCATTTCAGTCAGTTTCCAATAACGACCACCGAACTGCATCCACAGCGACCTTTTTTGAAATTGATTTGGACATATTTTGAAATTCAACCATTCAAATTTAAATCTCTTATATTCATTGGAATGCTCTTTTCGACACGAACCCAACAGTTCCGGTTTTAGGAGAATCCAACGGTCGGATCTCTCGTTACGTCCATTTGAAGTTAATGGTCGAAATTCGCGAACGGTCACAGCGCAATGCGTTCTATTCAGGCCATTATATATATATATATATATATATATATGTCGTCGATTTCCATTTAAATCGTGTTTTATAAATTGTTTATAAATTCATTTTAAAAACGATTCCAACTTCCATTTCAATTTTTAATCAAAATTGAATATTCTACATCATTTCAATATTAAAATGATAATATTTTCAAAATATTATATTTTGAAATCTGTTCTTTTCGGTACTCATTATAAAATGAATAAAATCATCGATAAACCCCTTCGGGTTAAAACGACGTTTAACTACTCAACTCGGCTTCATATTCATCACAGTTATGAATATTTCAATATTTTTGTGTCCATCCAAAATCGGACATCAAAATCATATTTTGATTCTTTACTAAATTTTATTTTAAAATTATAATGAATATTATTATAAAAATATGCTGAATAATATTTTAAAACTATACTGAATAATATTTTAAAACTATACGTTATTTCTGAATTGGAATCAGACTCAATCAATTACCATATAAATATATTTATATAGATTTTCATATGTCGCATGTATTCACAATAATGATAAATAATCATTAAACATCCACACATCATCCAGAGTGAATTCTACCTCTGTATAAGCGTTAAAATAAATAAATAACGCTCATCACAGTCTGTCAATCCATCGATTGACATATAATTAAATTCAGGGGAGATGTGAATAAATTACCATCCCCAGACCTGTGTGGGATTTTCAAACAACAACAGTCTGTTAAATAAATCATTGTTTAATAAATTTAACCAATTCTAATTCGGTTTGAATTATTTTACTACTTAGCCAATTATACTGTTTAAATTATAAATGGATATTTATAATTTAATTTCAACTACTACATTAATGTTATTTATAATAATTAAAACTGATAAAATTCTACATTGGTAATTCTATATATTTACATTTATAAAATAAATTAAACAGCTATACAAATTTTTTAGTGAGAAAGAGTTCTCACATTGGGATTGGGATCCACTCCGCCATTCTTCATCTGATGATTTCAATACTGTTTTGATTTTAATTTGCCTCAAACTCTAATTTGCTACAAATCACTTCTAGTCCATTCCATCGCGAAGTATTCGTCGAAAGGATTCCAACGCAATTTGAATCGTCGAATTGGACCTCGTATGGAAAAGTTACGGCGTTACAAACATTCATTAATTAAATAAAGTAATTAATTAAATTAATTAACTTATAATAACGTTTATTAAAGTGTTACCTTCTTCTTCCATTTCTCGTTACAGGCAAACCCATTGTTCAAATTAAAATCCAACCGCCGCCGCTACATCCGATGACCGGACCCTCATCAACCCACGCCATTCGATGCGCCGCCACCCCTCCTTGCTCCGCCCCAAATGCCATCGATTCCGATGCCTCCGTTGCGCCAGAATTTACCCCCAAACAATGCCCCTTAGAGCTCGAAACTCAAGCTGAATATCCCATGAGAAACGATCAAACCCATATGGATACAAAGATCGTTCCAAGCTCTTTATTTTTGCCCTTGAAAGCCTCGTGAATCTCTGAAGGGATTTGGAGATTTTTAGGAATAAAAATCGCATCTTCCTGGCCGTCGAATTTAGGGCCGGCGGAAAACTGATCATGAGAGGGAGAGAGAGGATTTTCTTTTATTTATATACATATATATATTTTAATATTATTTAATTCGAAATTTAGGGTTTTTGCATTCGAATTCCAAATCAAACTCAATGATTGTTGTTCCTAGATAATTACCCCCATTGCGGACACAATGGGATATGTTTTGTAAGCCAATTTGATTGTTTCGATCAGTTTTTGTCAAAATTAAAATATAAGTCAATATATATTGAATTTAAATGTACATTTTACTTTACTGGGGCCACATACCGACTCCAAAAATTCTAGAAAAATAAATCTAGCTATGTTTTGATGATACGGTCCTAACAAAACTAATTTCATCGAATTTGGAGACCGTTTGAAAAATGGCCAATTTCCAGTCGATTAAATTTAAACTAAAACTGTTAAAACACGGTTAAATTTACCACGCTCACATATTAAATCCAAAAATTATGAAATTTGAAACCTAACATTAATTTGATATTATGGATCCAACAAAAGTGGTTTCGTCGAAAATGGAGGTCGTTTGCAAAATGGATATTTTTAAGGGCTTTATATTTTTTAAAAAATATATAAATTTCATAGCGAATTTTTTTAATTTTAAACTAGACATAATTTTCAGTTTATATTATGAAATCAGAATTTTTCAGATTCATTAGAAAGATATAATAAAACAGATTCTGACATTTCTGGTTTTACTGAAATCCGATTTATTTTGAATCCTATACATTCAATTGAAATTTAAAATCGAATTTTCAAACTACCGCGCCATTTCAAACTCCTTTTATAATTAAATTAAATATATATTTTCTAACTTCGATTTAAATAAATTTTTAGTCATTATTATTTAAAATTAATCATCTAAAATTCTTAGAATCCATTAAAATTGCTGAAATATTTTTTTTAAATTGGTTCAGAAATTCCGGGTTGTTACAAAAATAGTAAGCATTTTTTTTCAATTTCTACTTCATATGTAGTTATATAAATACATATGCATTTAAATTTGAATTTTACATACCAATGCATCAAAGAAATATTCTATTAAAAAAATTGCATAAAAACTTCAATTTTAAGGGCTACACATCCAAAACATAAATACAGCAGTACATGCAGAAACGAGGTTTAGCTCATTAAGAAAATTATTTAAATTTTTAATCATAGATCCTAAATTTATGATATTTAACATGACTTATTAAGCTACATAACTAGTGGTAAATCTGACTTAGTAGTTACTGAACTCATTAATAATAACAAAGTACACTAATAAACAATAACATTAAGGTCAATCCTAGCTTTACTACAAAATTGATGGTTGTAGCTAAATTGATGATAAAAATGGTGATAATTTTGAAAACAATGAAACTTAGATTGAATTCTTCGATTGGATATTGAAATTCAGAGAGTTTAATTTTAATAAAGCCTTAATCATGTTCAGAACTATCACATATGGTTACAACTTAAAATTAGTTTATCCAAAAGCCTGAAGTAATTGAATATGAGATAAACTCACCATGTAATCAGATTGTACTAAACTTAAACTATAATAGATGTAAACCCCAAAAAAAATGCATACCGATCGAAAATAGTTGAGTAGTAATAACCGAGAGGCTGAACAGGCGATTCTAGATATCACGCAATTGATGAAATCAACGAGAAGGAAGTGATTTGGATGTTTTCGAGCTGTGATTGTGGAGTTAGGGTTTTACCAATAGTAATGAATAGGAACCGAATAAACCTGAGATAAAGTTGCCACCGACGAAGAGAGGCAATTTTTTCAAAGAAAGATAGAGTGAAATGTGACGTTAATCGAAAAGACGCGGATGATTGTAAAGTTAGAAGAAGTCAGCGAGATGGGAGGAGAGAATACATGGAGGAGACACGAAAGAAACAAAATAAAAGAAAGTGGCGGAGAATTTTGGCTTCAGAAGCCATAGTAGGCAAACCTCCCTAACTGTCGGTTTGATTATTATTTGTAGGAATGCAGTTTGATTTGTAAATAGGTTTATTTTCTAGATCCAATTTTTAAGTGATTTATAAAGATAATGTATACAAAGATATTTTTGAAAGTTTGCAGTTGGATAAAAAGTTTGCGCTTTGCAAGCAACTATAAATAAAGATTAGATATTTATATCTACTACTAATAAATACAATCAATTTTTATGTAATTATTAACTTTTAGTAATTATTCATTAGCATTTACTAGAAAAATTTGATATTTCGTAACTCAATTTTGCGACTTCGATAAACTCATTTAAATGTTAACGATGATCACATAACACTTACTGTAATGTCCCGCATTTTTTATGATCAGATATTCAGTATATTTTATTATTTTAAAAATTGATTTGGAATTATAAATTGATTTATAATATATAATTCATTTATAAAATGATGTTTAAACGTATAATTTATATTTAATATAAATCGAGCTTGTAACGTCGTGGTAGTTCATAATTTACGGTTTGAACTTCGATTAAATACAAATGATTCGATATAAGTCGAAATTTTGTGAAAAGAATCGTTCGAATCGTTGTGATTATAATTTTCTAATGAAAGAGAAAATTGGAGATTTCAACTTATAGATTGTGAGTTATGTCCAATTCAAAATTTCGAATAGTCGCTATGTAATTCATTAATAAACGATAATGTTTATTTAATAAATTAAATAGGAATTTATATATAATTTGGACATCGTTTAACTCGAAATGTTAATGTTGAGCTATAAATCTATATTGGTTTATATTTGAAGCTATATATTATTATATTTAGATGTATTACAATAATAATTTATTGTTATTTAAATATAATTGTTTTGTAATATTAATAATATTATATCGATATTATATAAGCCGTAGGAACAACTATTTTTAAACAATCTCCATTTTTGATGAAACGAATTTTATTTGAATAGTATAGCTAATTGTTGTAGGATTTGCAGTTTGGAGCCAATCGGGGTTGTTTTTTAAGCGGACGGTATTTAATTGTGAATTGATAAATAAATTGAAATTAAAATAAGTGAATATTAGGCTCACGTCCCTATTTTGAAACTTAATTAGGCTCACATCCGGTCATAAACTTAATATAAATTAGGTCCCTGTTTTCAAAACTTACAAAATAATAATTAAAAAAAATAAAAAAAATTCGTAAATTAGTAATAAAATAAATTATGCATTATACAAAAAATTCAGTTCAAAAAACAAAAAAAATAATGTCAGAAAGAAGAAAACAGCAAAAAAAACAGAAAAAACCGCAGTTAAATGCATAATATTATGCACATTTTCGATTTTATTGCATGCATATATGCAATTAACTGCAGTTCTTCCAGCGGATATATTTAACTTAATATTTCAGTTCATTTTTATTTGCATCCAAATGTGCAAATTTCTCAAAAAAATGCACACATGTGTGCAACATTTTTATAGGATAAAAGTAGGGACCTAATTTATATAAAATAAAAAAAGATTTGAAAAATTTAAACCCGCCCCTTATTTTATTACTTCCGCCTTTTTTTATTTTTATTTTAAAAAAAGTACGTTCCATCATAAAAAAAAATTCTAAAATATGGAAATAATTTCAGGATTCTACGGAAATAAAAAAAATAGTTGCATACATTTATGCAATTATTACTGATAATTGCATATATGTATGCAACTTTTCCGAAAGCTGTGTTCGGTTTGAAAATTTGAAACTAAACCTGCACAAATGTGTGCAAATATTGGGTATATTTGCACACATGTAAGCATGTTTTTGTATGAATAAAAATCAACGAAGATGTATGTAGTGAAAAATATGCACGGATGTATGCAGGAAAATGATATATGTGCATACTATTATGCATTTAACTGGAAATTTCGTTTTTTTCTGTTTTTTTATTTTTGACGCCTTCTTTGATGGTTTTTTGTTCTGAATTTTTTAGTGTTTACATGTTTTATTTAAATACGAATTTACGTGATTTTTTTATATTTTTTTTATATTTTTTTATGACTTTTCAAAAAATAGGGACCTAATTTACAATAAGTTTATGATCGGGTTTTTTTTATATTTTGAAACTTAATAGGGACCTCTAAAAAACGCACCCTTAAAATAACGACATTGTGCAAACAGAGTCGGTTTTCGACCAAACAAGTTCCATTGGGACCGGAATATTGAGACATAGCAGTATGTCCATTTTCGTTGCATTTGGAGTTCATGTGTGTCGGTGCGAATTTAACGGTGGACGTTAACTAGCGGAACCATGTAAAATAAAACCTACACTATTTTAACCTACCCTACTTCTTTGCCTACACTATATCAACCCAAACATACTGTAACAACCCGGAAATTCTGAACCAATTTAAAATTTTATTTTAGCTATTTTTATGGATTTTGAATATTTAAAATGATTTATTTTAAACAATAATGACTAAAAATTTATTTTAATCGAAGTTACAACATATAAATTTATTTTAATTATAAAAGGAGTTTGAAATGGCGTGGTAGTTTGAAAATTCGATTTTTAACTTTAAATGATAGTACAGAATTCAATATAAATCGGATTTCAGTAAAATCAGAAATATTTAAATCTGTTTAATTATATCTTTCTAACGAATGTGAAAAACTGAGATTTCATAATATAAATTGAAAGTTATGCGCAGTTTAAAATTTAAAATAGTCGATATGGAATTTATATATTTTTTTAAATATATATAGCCCTTAAAAATAGCCATTTTGCGAACGACCTCCGTTTTCGATGAAACCACTTTTTTTGGATTCAAAATGTCAAATTATTGCTAGATTACAATTTTCATAATTTTTGGAATTAATATGTGAGCGTGAAAAAAGAAAATGTGTTTTGTCAATTTCAATTAAATTGGATCGACCAGAAAATGGCTATTTCAAACGGTCTCCAAATTCGACGAAATTAGTTTTGTGAGGACCGTATCGTCAAAACAAAGCTAGATATAATTTTTCTGTAATTTTTGGAGTCAGTATGTTGCCCCGGTAAATTAAAATGTACGTTCAAATTTAATATGTATTGATTTATATTTTAATTTAAAGAAAAACCTATCGAAATAGTCGAATTGGCTTACGAAACATATCCCATTGTGTCCGGAATGGGGGTGTTCAGCTAGTGGCAACAGTCATTGGGTTTAATTTGGACTTCGAATACAAAAACATGTATTTTTGGAATTAAAATAATATTTAATATATATATTTCTAAAAAACCCTAATCCAATTCATTTAACGTCTTCCGCCGCCAGAGCTTTTTCCAATATCCTGGGAGCTCCCGATTTCATCAATTAAAATCTCGAAATCGGTTCATTAATACATCGATCTACCAACTGAAATCTTGTTCAGCTCAAAGAGCTCTCCACCATGAACGACTGTGATCGAAGATGGAGTTGAAACAATCGCAATTTCTGACCTCAATCACCTTTCGTTCGAACGGAATTTATGGGCTTTTGGGAATTTCAAATCGGGCCCCACTGGCGGCGGAGGAAGCTCGTGTGAAGGGCTTCGACATGGAGGCTGGTGATCGACTTCTAGCGCCCTCGATCTTCATGCGACGTGAGTGTTGAAGGTGAACGACGGGTTCAGCAGGTTGGACGATTCAAGAAAGAAAGAAGACGAGGGAGAAAGGATTTAGGAGGTTAATGATGTCATTAAGGAAAATTATTAATTTATTAATTATTTAATAATGTAATTAATGTTTAAAATACTGTATCTCCTTCATACGAGGACCAAATGCGACGATTCAAATTGTATTGGGATCCTCTCGATGAATACTACAACATGGAATTGACCAGAAGAATTTTGGAGCTAGCTGATATTTTTGATCAAATTAAATGTTTTGTTTAATTTGATTAAAATATTCGTTTTATCGATTTCTATCCAATCAAGGTGAGAACTCCTTCTCACTCAAATTATTTACAGTTAAATATATACTAGGATGCAGACGGTGCTTATCAACACCTGACACTATTTATTGTACAAACCATGATTGTTTGTTTGGACTGTATTGTGTTTTGTTTGTGATGTTGAAAAGTTTAACATATAAAAAAAATAATTTTAATATTATTGTGATAGTGAAATTAAATTATAAATATCCATTTATAATTTCAAACAGTGAAAACTGGTTAAACAGAAAATAATTCAAACGAAATTGGAATTGGTTAAATTTATTAACCAATGATATGTATAAATTGATCGTTGTTGTTTGAAAACCCCACAAGGGTATTGGGATGATACTTGACATACACTAGTCCCAATATTTAGTTGTATGTCAATCGATGGGTTAACAGGCTGTGATGAGCGTTATTTATTTATTTATTTTAAGGCTGACACAGTTGTAAATTTCACTCTGGATGTGAATGGGCTGTTTAATGATTATTCATCATTATTGTTGAATATATGCAATGTATGAAATCTATATAACTGAAATTATATGGTAATTGATTGAGTCGCATTCCGATTCAGAAATAAAGAATATTTTAAATAAGGAATCTTTTAAAATAAAGAATATTTTAAAACAACGGATATTTTAAAATAATATTCAGTGAAGAATAAAATTATGAATTTGGTGTCCGATTTTGGATGGACACAAAAATATTGAAATGTGAAGCCGGGTTAAGTATAGAAACGCCATTTTAACCCGAATGGGTTTATCGATCGATTTTATTCATTTTATAATGAATATCGAAAAGAAGTGATTTTCAGATCTAATATTTTGAAATTATTATCATTTTAATATGATAAAAATATAGAATATTCAATTTTGATTTAAATTTAAAAAAAGAAGTTGGAATTGTTTTAAAATGAAATTATAAATATTTTATAAATACGATTTAAATGGAAGTCGATGAAATATATATAATATATATATTATATATATTTAATGGCCTGAATAGAACGCGTCGCGTAGCGACCATTCACGAATTTCAATCATTAAATTTAAATTGAAGCAACGGGAGATCCGATCGTCGGATTCTCCTAAAACCATAACCGTTGGATTCGTATCGAAAAGAGCTTTCCAATGAATATAAGAGATTTGAAATCTAATGGTTGGATTTGGAATTATGTCCAATTCAAATTTGAAAAAGGTCGCTATGGATGCAGTTCGGTGGCCGTTATTGGAAACTGACTGTACGGGCCTTGATAAAATTATTAAAAATATGAAAAATTATGTAAAATCATAATTAATAATTTGGAAAGATTTTGGATTAAAAATTCTAAGTTTGAAAAGATAAAAATATATTTTTATCGAAATGAACTAGTTATTAACTAGTATAATAATTCAATGTTTTTAAATAAATAAATTGGATTTGTAAATGGTTTTGAAATAACCAGAATTTTCAAATATATAAATTGTAATGGATTTTATCTTCGGAATATTTCGATGTTGGATTTCGTTATTTTACAGATATTATGAGGAATTTGGAAGATATATATATATATATATATATATATATATATATCGTGATTCCCAATACGATATTTGTTGGTTTATGAATTTGATATTGAACATAAGCCGATATAATTTCTATTTAGAGCCTTGTATTTAATATCGAATTGGATTTTGGATTTGTCGTGAATGGTGTCTTCAATAACACTGTTCTTAAACCTAGTTGAGAATAAATCTTTTAATTAAAATTTAGAGAAGTTTACCAATTAATTAATATTTAATTAGAATTGAATTGAAATTGGATTTTTGGGTTTATCGTGAACTGTGTTTTAAACGACATTTGTTATTTAACCTAATTAATAGCGAAAAATAATTTGGAATTTATAAATCTCTTATTCAGATTTAAATGGAAAATTTCCAAAGTAAAGTTTTCCAATTTAATATATTAAATTGGAATTGAATGGAATTCGATTTGGTAATAATCGTGATGAGCTTCTGTGGATGAAGACCGCTACTATTTATGGAATTTAAAAGGCTTTGCCGCTATTCCATTTATATTATTAGCCTGATACAAGAATTTATATCGATTATACACTGTTATGATTTCCATGTAGATTCCATTGTGATGGAAGATGATTTTGGGTTTATCATGAACTGTGTTTTAAATGACATTGGTTCTTTAACCCAGTTAAAGATAAGATTAATTTCTTAAATTTGAATAATCATCAAGTAATGATTTTTGATATTAAAACCAAATTGGAGTTTTAATAAATTTTTATTTAGATTGAAATGGGAATGAGATAATTAAATTTATCGAATTCATGAAATGATCGAGAATGGAGTACCACCAGTTTTACTCCAGGCGATAGTTAAATCTTTAATTAGATTTGAACGTGAAATGGGAATTAAATTTACAATAACACTATGGGTGTTAAATATGGGGTACTACCAATTTTTCTCCATGGGATGAATAGGTTGGGATGGGGAAAATAAAATAAATGATTACTTCAGTATAGTTCTCTAATCCCGACTAGTTGATAAACCTTAACTTGGTTTAAGTTCTGAAATGATAAAATAAATTCTTTTGAAAATGATATCCAAAAGAAGATTAAAGAATAATTTTAAAAGAAATTATCTTTGATAAAATTTATGGGAACCTATCCATCCCTAAAGATGTGAATATTTGAATAAAAGAATATTCTGAATTGGAATGAGGCGTATGATGTATTTTTATAGCACTTGATTATTGATTATAAAATACGCGAATTATTCGGAAAGACCAGGTTTAACCCATTCTGAATAATTAATACAAGGACTAAAAGTCGACGATGAAGACGATGGTTGAAGACCGGAGATCTTCACATCATTTGGATGATTACTGAAGTCTTGATTGGGCTGTACACCCAAGACAAGGTAATAAGTGGTGATCGTCTAGACGTACTTGAAGATCGATCGGATATGCGAGGATCTCTCTCTTGTATTGGACATATGGGACGAGGAATAAGGTGCCCCCGGTTTGGTTCAGACCCAGAATGGACTTGTAAATGGATGTGTGTCTGACATTGGATTGCATTCTGTGCTAATTGATTTCTATTAAATATATATCTGTTTGGTGGCGGAGAATTTATTCTCTTGCTTAACACCCTTCTCTGGGACGTACGAGCTTAGAGGTTATATATTGATAGACATCAATCTTATGGCGTGAATTTTCAATGTGGCATGCTAAGATGCAAATGATTAAGGCTTACTGTTGAAAAGCAGAGTCTTGTGGATGATGATCAAAGCACGACTTTAAATAGCGTAGCTTTGTGTATAGCATTAATTAGCGAGCTTCACACCCCGGTATGAACCAGAAACGGAAGAGGAGCGCAGGGAGAACATGCGTTTCTTTCTAGCTAGGAGTGGTATCATGGTATAGAGCTCATACATTTTACTTATGTAGTTGTTGGAAAGGGAGGTACCTCGGATACGATGGTCGACATACTGACCAAATTTTATGCCCCATAGGGCAGGGAAACGTATTGTTCAGGAATTACTAATCCACTAAAGTAAGTGCGGACCGACCCTAAAGATCCAGGTGTAGTTGCAGCTGAATCCTGAGGCACGCGTTAGAGTGTCTCGAATCGGAAGGAAGATCACTTGCCTTGGTTCATGATGGAAATCCAATCTCTAATATGACATTGTGCGGTTTTGATTGTAAAATTAGTATGTCGACATATTATATGGTAGCTATGCCGTCTAGGATTGATACATTTATATTGAAAAGTGTTTTAAACTGACTAAACACTAATAATAATATCAAATAATTTTTTTATACCTATCAAGCATATTTAGCTATTATAAGGGACAACTCTATCCCCTGACTTGCGTTGCATTGTATGATGGGACATGAGTCTTATAATAGCTTCATTTTTCAAAAATCATTGCGTTGTTTTATTTAAACTGAGGTTCATGTGGAGTAAACTCGTTCCGTGTTATACGGCGTGGTCCCATGATTTCCTAACTTTTAAAGAAAAGATTTAATAATTGTTTTAGTTCTCACACCGATCGCATGACTGACTCGGAGTTTATTGTCTCTACCTAAACTTTAGGTGCCCATATTTTCCACACGGGCAGTCAGTAGTTTTGGTTTTGCAGATTTCTTTTCACAGGATCTTGGATTACAACTGGAGCAATATTCGGAAAGCTTTGTATCCATGTATTTCATTCATTTGTGCTAGTTGATATATTTTCCGCTATACATTGTATTTATACATTTAATTTCCGCTGCTTTGTATTTAAATCTCTGATATTATTTTATTTCCACTATGTAATATTTATTCATACTTTGTTATATTCTTGTACTCTGATGTAATTGTTGTAATAACAATAAAATGTTCTTCTATTTTTGTCCTGATGAGTTTTGTTCTCAACTCAATCCGGGCTTTCTCGAAGGGGGAAGTTTGGGTCATTTCACATACACAACCTATGTGTATACCTTACCCTAAATGAAAGGTGTAGCCTACCCTAAAACAAACACACACACACACACACACAAAGCCTAATATATATACACTGCCTACATATGCTAACTCAAAGTACACACATGCCTACACTGGATCTCCACTATCCTATTTCTCCTGCAACGCACATGGAAGGCAACAGTGAAGGACATGCCAACCCATACACAACTAATATGGCGCATGCCTTTAAGTACACACACGGACCATCATCTTCACCATCAATCTCAGACCTGACCTACGGCTGCAAAATCGTATTGATTTAAGAACCTTGGGTGCCAAGGTTTCTACCTTATATAAACGCACGAAAACTTCAATATTCCTTCTTCAATAATTTAAACAATGTCGAAGCTTCAATGGCGTATAAATAAAAATAAATAAATGGGTACGGTGGATCTGAGTTTGTCTTCGTGCGTGGGTAAAGACAACTTAATGAAGAAAGAGGGGATGTCGCGCAGTGATGGGAGGAAGTGTTGCCAAGATCGTCGGTGCTGGGGGTAGCGTGGGAAGAGCAGACAGTTCTAACTTTAGGGGGAAGTTGGCATTGTTGATTGTGCATGGGGAGGTTACGGTGGAAAGCAACTGCAGATTAAAATAAAAAATAATAAAATGGGACTGGAGAGAGAGGTCGGCGCCTTGGGGGGTTGCTAATGTCAGGTGACGATCTAATGGGCGGTAGAAGGAAGTTGCGGCGGTAGAGATGTAAGAAGAGGTGGGTTCGAAGAATACAAATGCAGTAGGCAGGAGGAATATAAATGTGCCTAGTTGAGTATTTATATTTGCCTAACTACATTATTGTAAGCACGCCTGATATTTAAACCATATGAACAATTCTAAAGAGGGCCTAATCCTGTTATTAAAACATGCCCAATCTATTTAATATTAACTTGGCCAATTAATTCAAAACGTTATTAACATTTAGTTTAAGATTTGATTAGGATTTAATGAATTTTAATTTAAACCAAATACTAATTAATTTTGTAACGCATTCAATTGTTATCAGAATTTAACAAAATCAGTCGCGTTGGAACCGTATCGAAAAGCATGACATGGTCATAGATAGTTGCTACTAGGATATTCAATTTAATTAAACGTAAGTTTAATTTAATTAAAACGAACTGTTTGACGGCGAATGGAAACCCAAGGTGAGTACAACTCACTCAGTTTTATCCCACTTATAATTTATATAAGTCGGGTTTAATATTTGTGCGTTATGCTTGTTTATTGTTGGATGATTATTGCATATATTCATTGATATAGATTGAACCAATTTAAATTAAACGTTCATTTGATTTAATTTAAACCAATCATTATTTTTAATGATTGTAACCAATTGAGGTAACTTACCTTATTAGTCACGTTTATAATAATATAAACGTGTAAAATTAATAACTGGATGTTTAAATTACTGTTATTGGTTGATTGTTAGAAATTTTATTTGTATATTGAATTGTATAATTCTATTTGAGGTAACCTATTTGAATGCAGGGAAAACAGGTTGGAGGAATCCAATTGGATTCCTCGAATATATTGAATATTGTTTATTTTCATATTATCATTATAAGAATTTTTCTGATTGGATGATTGATTTGGTTGTTGATCGTTGACTTGAAATTCAACATTTGTTTTTTTAACCAACAGGTAGTATTGGTTGAGTAATTGGCAGCATATGGCCTATAAATCAATTGTTTTATAAATGTTGATTTACCGTCAAGTGATCGACAGAAATGAAGTTATAAAATTTATTTTATAAATAAAGATAGATTTTTAAATATATTATTTTGAATGCAAGTTTATTAAAATGTAATAAATAATTATTATTTAAGTTTATAAGTAATTATTAAATGATTTTATAAAATAAATTCTTATGTTAATAAGAATTAAGCAAGTGAGAAGAAATTAACGTAATGGTTAAGAGTTGGATTAATTGTTTCTAAGAAATAATTAAATATAATTACTTAAATTAAATTAAAGGAAGAATTAATTGGAATTGGTTTACGAAATAACTGTGTTTTGAGTTGACTAAGTCGATCGTTTAACAGAGATTGATTATTAAATTGGTTTGTTGCCAATTAATCTAATGAAATAGCTTAACGAATATTTGTTTTAATTTTAATAAGATTTTTGAAAAGAAATTTACTATTTATTTTAGTAACAAGAATTTAACTACTTCTATAATAGTTAATGATGAAGTAAATCATTATTTTGAATAATAATAATTTAAGTGATTATTTTGTAAATGAATTTCATTGAAGCAAAGAAACCGAAGTTGGATTAAAATCTAGTTGAATTTTGAAAGGATTTTATGGATGGATTTTTATCATAAAACCCGAGTTTTTATAACAAAATTATAAAAAGATTTTTTAAGCGATTACGATGGCTTAAAATAAATGTTTATTTAACATTTGAATTAAGTAAAAAGAAATCAAGATAAAAAAGAGATTTATACTAAACCTAATTTAATAAATAAGGTTTATAAAAGAGGTGTGAAGTTAAAATGTTGATTTTAAATCAGCGTCACTTAATAATGAAATTTAGTGAAATGAATGGAGTTAAAACGAGATTTTCAAAGCAGAAAATGGTTGAATGGATTAGAAGGGGAATATTATTGATTGGAAAGGAGTTAAGATAAGAAATTAAGAATTTGAACCTTACTGTAGATTGATTGAGTTAAGTGATTTTCTGAGTATTAATCTAATGTTGACTTTAGCCTTCAGATTGATACTTAGGGAGTAATTCATTTACCAATTTACGGTCAGAGACTAATGAATGTTGAAGTAATGGTAATAAAAAGAGATTTTGTGAAAATATAACGATATTTTCGAGATTTAAGGAATTAACGAAATGAGTTTGAATAAGTTTATTCAAAGCAGAAGTGTTAGTTATTGTTTTCGAGAAATGAAAAAAAGAGATATCATAACAATGTTTTACGTAAATTTGATTGAACCCAAAGCTGGGAACATATATAAGATTTATTCGTAATGTATTTAAAATAGTTTGAGAATACTTTTATGATATAAAATAATAAGTAAATACTGTATTAAAAATATTGAAATATGTAGAAGTTTCAAATGAACCCTTGTTAACTATTTTTAAAGAGGCCAAGTAGTGCTGAGTACTGAATTGGTAAACTCACTTATTTTCATGATTGAATGGTTGTTTATTTGATAGTTAAATAACCGACTATCAAATTTGACCTATACGATTGTTGGTACGGAAAGATCAAGATCGATTTTATATTCGAAAACCATTCCGAACCAGCAAATACAAAATCGTCGAAGTTGTTGATTGAAGATGGAGTAATTGAAGACCGGAAGGGCTACTTAATAAATTTCTCTAATTTGAAACCAGAGGTTTTTTATGGTAATTCGATCATGATTGGAATCTACAGATTTGCTAGGAATACTCGATACTGATCCATAGGTAATTCAAGGATGTAGTAGGAGGGTGCCTTCAATTTGTCCAGTCCTAGGACAACTTGTGTGGATGGATGTCTAACAAAGTATTTCCAAAGGGATCGCGATTTCTTCAAATGTACCTAGTGTGGTGGCAAAGAAGGAAACTTCTTTAGCTTAACACCCAGAGTATTTTTGTGTAAATTAATTAGTGGTTTTCTAGCGGAACTGACGATGTGGCATTCAAAGTGAATGGTGGTGTGCTATCTTGAAAAGGTAATTATAACCTCAAGCCTCTTCAATTGAGAAATGGTATAATATCGGGTAGGTCACATGGCTATGTGGGTCGCTCCCATTTGGTGTATCATCACCTGATCTGGAGAAAATCCATTTTCTTATTTATCCTATCGTTGTTGTATGCTTTTAGTAATGGTTGCTGATCCCAACCATTAGTGATAATACATTCAGAACACTCAAACGAAGAAAGTGGCCGGTCATGTTTAGCCTGGTTTGCAAGATGTCCTTGTTTAACCCAGTGTATTCCTCTCTAAAGATACACTATCGGAAGGTTGTCCCATATCTTACCATAGTTGGAATTTATTCTCCAATAAGCACCTGCAGTTTTGATTGTAACTATGTATGTGGAGCGTGAGATGCAAGCATTCTACAAGATTGAAATTTATTTGATTTAGACACTATTATAATATTAGAATGGATATGAATTCAAAATGTTTTGGCTTATCGTAAGGTAAAAAATATCTGTGTTTATGTATGGACCGGTCTTATGATTATCCTTTTCTTTTGAAAAGAAATGTTTAAACTTAAAAATCAAGTTAGTGATACCTATAAACTTAGTGAGTTTTCTCACTCTGGTTCACCTGACTGATCCTGGCATTTGCAATGCTCGGGTCTGACCGAGTTTTACAAGTTCAAGTTATCAAATGTTGCGAAGTCCGGAGATATGCTAGAGGAGCTCAGATGTATTAGTATTTATTCTGTTGTGTGTTGTATATGAGGACAAGTTGATATAATTATCCAGATGTGTTGACTATAAGTTGTACTTTGATGATTGTAAGTTTTATTTAAAGCTCTCAATAAAGATTTATTTTTATATTATAATT
Source organism: Allium sativum (assembly GCA_030737875.1). Taxonomy (NCBI): domain Eukaryota; kingdom Viridiplantae; phylum Streptophyta; class Magnoliopsida; order Asparagales; family Amaryllidaceae; genus Allium; species Allium sativum. The sequence continues at coordinate 462,435,130 of CM060920.1, forward strand.
TATTCTGCTGTGATGTGAGACTCTGGTTTTGTTGGGTTGGTTCTTTTTTTTCTATTCTAATATTTCTTTTTTTCTTATCTCACTAATTTCTTTCTATTAACTATCTGGAGTTTTTAATACTTGAGTTTTGGAAAGTAATACAACTTTATGTATTATTGTCGGAATTAGGGCGTCTAATTCCATCGGGTCGTTACAGTGGTATCAGAGCATAAGGTTTAGTAATAACCTTGGCTATGTGGCGTAACTTGATAGAGATTGGGTTAGTAATACCTCGATTGAGTTTGAATGTATACATTTATAGATTTTATATAAATGTTCTATACTGTGATATTTGATTGGTTCAATTTTGAACTAACAATTGACACAATATTGATTTATAAAGTGGGTAAATGAAATAATTTTACCCAAATTATATTTTCATATAGAAAAGAAATAATTTTATCAAATTATCGAGATATTAGTTTGTTTGATTAGTTAAATGGAATTCATTTTTAATTAAAAAAATTAAATGGTTTAATATAACAAAAGGAGTATTTCAGTGTGAAATTAGTAAATGGGATTGAATAAACCAGAATTTGGGTTCTGAAATAGAAGTAAACTAATTAGAATATTAATTAATTAATTGAATATGAAATTGGAACATAACTTGGTTAAGTGGACTTAAGGATGGATATTGGAATAAAATAAAATAGATTTGAAATTTGGAAATCGAGTTAATAATAATTGAATGATAATCAATCAGACGTTAATCAATTGATATTTAAGTATATGAAACCCATGTAAATATTAATGTTGAATATAAATTCAATTGATTTGATCGAATTGTTTGTGCATTGGTTGTTAATTGTTTGTTAGATTGGTTGAATATAACTCATCAACGATTTAATAAAAAAGTTGAATGAATTGGTTTTTGATTTAAAAATAAATTGGATTTTCGGAAAGCTAACAGGATTTGTAGTGTTTCTTCTACCTTAGTAATTTTGGAGACGAAATTCTATTAAGGGGGAAGGAATGTAACATCCCGTATTTTTGGTAATCAGATATTTAATATATTTTAAATATTTTTTGGAATTACAAATGGATTTATAATATATAATATGTTAATAAAACAAAGTTTATTCGTATAATTTATATTTAATGTAAATGGAGCTCGTAATGCCATGGTAGTTTGTAATTTACGATTTGAACTTCAATTGAATATACATGATTCAATATATGTTGGAATTTTGTGAATCAAGAATCATCTGAATCTATGTGATTATAATTTTCTAATTAAAGAGAAAAATGTAGATTGCAACTTATAAATTGAGAGTTATGTCCAATTCAAAATTTTGAATAGTCGCTATGGAATTTGTTAACAAACGATAATGTTTATTTAATAAATTAAATAGGAGTTTCTACATAATTTGGATATTGTTTAACTCGAAATGTTAATGTTAAGATATAAATCCATATTGGTCTATATTTAAAGCTATATATTATTATATTTGGATATATACAGCAATAATAAATTATTGTTATTCAAATAAAATTGTTGTGGAATTATAATAATATTATATCGATATTATAGAAGCCGTAGGAATAGCTATTTTCCAAACGATCTCCGTTTTTGACTGTTTGAATCAAAAATGGTTCAAACACCAAAGGTGTGAAATAACACTTCACCAAATGGTATGCTAAATGAAAATGGGGCCACAAATTCAAATGTAAGTAAAAAGTGGGAAAAGTAAGTAAGAGACAAGGGGTTTTAATAGTAATTCGATCTAGGATAGATCTATGTCCACTTTTGAAGTGTTCTTCATTATTATGGAGAAAATTACATATAGCATCATCTTATACATCTCATTTATGTCATTTGCTCATTCTCCTTTACAATGATTCTCCATATTCGCTCTCTTTTAGCTTTAGATATCACTTGAATTCATAGAGAAATGGATTAGATCTCGCGGATTGTGAAAGTTATCTTGTAGATCTTCAATCATTTTGGAGCATAAATGCTTTTCCTTGACTCAGTGATGAAGCTTGTGTTAGATCCCGGCTTTAAGAGAAGATTAATAGCGGTTGGGAGCACTAGAATTGAGTTAGAGCCATTTTGGATGGATAATGGATGAAGATTTGATCTCCATGTTATTGGAGGAAGAAGGAGAGAGCTTTGGCGGCCATTAATGGAGCTTTAGAATGGTCGATAAATGATTTCGGAAGCCCTTCGGGGTAGAAGAATCGGTCCTTTGAAGTGTGGTAAAATGGGGTATTTATAGGATAAGTTTGGACCAGGTGGCAGAGTCGTAATTATGGTGAAAATTGTATGGGTCGAACATAAGGGTGTTTAGGAAAATGCCGCTGGTCCACTTAACGGTTGTATACAGCTGTCAAGGCCCAGAAATTACAGTTCTGCCACTGCATATCAACAATGACCGACCCAAACATTTGGTCCACTGACCGACCCATATATAAAGCTTGTGCGACCCTTAGTGAATGATGATGCATGACCCAGATAATGCAAAGAAACCGACCCACTCTTGATGAACGATCCCAAACATGCTGAGCTGCCTTTGTATGAGTTATACTATAATTCATGCAACTGCCTTCATCATCAACGTGGTACTGTTTTAGTCAATTCATTTGTTTTTGAATGGTTTGTGCAAATACTTATAATATGTTGTGAATAATTGAGGAGTACACACTGCGTTTATCCCACGAGAATACTTTGACTGACTCACAGAATGTGCTACTGCTTCAATCTTATGGCCGACCTGTTCGCATTACATGTCCATCACGTCTTGGCGATGGTATTGCCACTTCACTTTACTTCATGGTGTTCTTTTTGCATTATTAACACAAATGGTCCAACTGTTGTCTCGTTGAAATATGATGCCACATGTGCAAAGCTGATTTACTGACCTCACAACTTTGCCATGTAACATATTTTTATCCACACATTTTTATCCTGGTCGATCCCTTACATCAATACATTACTGTCGACCTAGATATTATACTAAGGACTTGCCCGACCCTGCGTGGAGGAACAACGTTCGACCCATACCCGGATGATGACATGTCCTGGTGAACGACCCATGCATTTGGAGTGCTATGTGGCATGTTTTTCCATTTTTCACCTGTATTTCTATCACTTCTTGCCATAATACACACATTGAATGTGTGATGCTAATACCACTTAATCAGTCCATATGCAAATTTTCGCATGTAGTTCATGGTACAACAATTAAGGGACCGACCCATCCCTTGTAAATGACACTGGTCCATGTTGAATAAGTGTTGCTGCACTTTTGTTTTATACTTCATCGTGCTAAACAATGGTCCAAGTAATTTAACAGTAAGGTACACAATCGTACCACCAAATGTTTGAGCTGACCGATCCAGTTGTGAAGAACTTGTATTATCAGTGTTCCACAACTTGATTACGAGTGATGGTCTAAACTATGCATGGGCTCTTGATGTCCACAATATGCATAACTTTGGTAGTTGAAAGTTCATATTGACTTTGTGTCCATGCAACTCATTCGTGTAGCTGCTCGAACAGACATTTCATAATGCTCGACCCACGCTCCTTTAGTGCTCGACCCACGTGAATCCAAGGTGGATGAGCCGCGGTGTTTGACCATGACGTTCAAGCCGTGACGTTCGAGCCACAGTGTTCGAAACATTGTGTTCGACTGTGACGTTTGAACGATCGGAATAATGGTGATTGAGCCTTGAACTGCGTTATATTAACGGGGTTAACATTTTCCCTTAGAAGCTTGTATTTTTTGCTTACTAGAAATGCGGGCTTCGAATTGAGCATTTTTATTGATGTATTTTTATGCTGAGATCCGGTTGCAACTCTTTGTTTACCATGGAGAATCATACTTTGAATTCATATGCTTCATGTCACCTTTTCTGTAATTAAAACAAGCGATTGTATGATTTTGGACTTATACTTTATTATTGATCGTCCACATCAATAACAGATTATTTAAAAAAACGAAATGTAGTGAATTTTGTGTCTGAGATTGAGTAACGTACTTTTGCAGAGCTATTTTGCTTAATTTTTTATAACTCGTTTAACATTGTCCGCATAAATACGATACTTTAATCCGAATTCATAACGACACTTGAGTTCCTCTAATCGATATATATGCATCGAATACAGATTTCATGCCTTGGTCTTAAATAATCTTGTCCGGTAGTTTATATTTTATGAAATGCACACCCGTTCGAGTTGGAACTTTGACTTGGATTTTTGAGGCCAAAGCGACTGCAGCCTTTGGATTGAAATCGAACCATTCTTTGGTTATTCTTTGTTCCCTTGACAATCAAGGAAAATATGCCATTTTGTGCTAGCTTATTATATTTTTAATCAAGCATGCACTTATTTTGGCATTCCATATCTTTGACGCAAAGTTGTCACGAATCGCAAAAGATCGATGTGATTAGTTTGTCGGCTTTCCTTAATCATAGTTGACGTGTCAGAAGCTTTAACTTCATCAGTCGAAGCTGTATTTGCTTGCCAACCAGTATGAAGCTTTTTGTTCTTCGCCAATACAATAGGAATTCCGACTTTCACTGACTAGTTTGGTACTTCTACTTGGAGAAGTTTTATATCTTTGTGCCCCTGCTAAGGGAAGACTTTACATGTTGTGCCCCCGATAGAGGAGGTCTTGAGATTTAATGCCCCGCTTGGGGAGGTCTTATGTTTGGTACCCAATAATTCGTCATGTTTGAACTGATCATATGTCACGTGAATTAATTAGAGGTCCGACACTCTTCACATCTGAAATAATCAGATGCTACGCAAATGGATTTTCATTCTTCACATCTGGGGATTCCAGATGCTACGTAAATGGATTTATACTCTTCACATATGAGATTCCAGGTGCTACGCAAGTGGATTTTTCATTCTTCATATCTGGGGATTCCAGATGCTACGTAAATGATTTTCATTCTTCACATCTGGGGATTCCAGATGCTATGCAAATGGATTTCATTCTTCACATCTGGGGATTCCAGATGCTATGCAAATGGATTTCATTCTTCACATCTGATTTTTCATATGCCATGCAAATGATTGACATTCTTCACATCTGGGGATTCCAGATGCTATGCAAATGGATTTTATTCTTCGTGTCTGATTTTTAAAATGCTACGCAAATGGATTTCATTCTTCACATCTGATTTTTCAGATGCTACGCAAATGATTGTCATTCTTCACATCTGGGGATTCCAGATGCTACGCAAAAGGATTTCATTCTTCACATTTTATTTTTCAGATGCTACGCAAATGGTTTGAGTGGCTGTTATATCGTTTCTCGGGTCGACCATCAGTCCCTTTGTTGGATGCTAGACTTGGCAGGCTGTTCCAATTTAGGAACTAAAGCTCTGAACCTCTCACTTAGGGAAGTGCCCCTTCGATAAAAGTTATAGCCCTCGCGTTTTTTTTCATGGCGCTTGTTCGTTGTTTGGATCTTTACGACTTTCCTATTCACTTTTCAAGGCGGTGCTTTTTATTTTTTTGCATTTGTGCATGTTGATATTTACAGCATTTGGCTCTTGAACTAGCGTCGTTAGGGTCGCGATGTTACAGGAATAAGCGCTCGACAGATGGTCTGCAATATGAAATCATCTTTTAAGAAAGTTTTGATTTGACATATAATTTTGCAAGCAAGAAATTCATTCAGACAGATATGCTCTTAATCGTAGAGCTAATGTTCAGTGCGTCACTTGCAGATTATTACAGACTATACAATTAGTCTTGAATATAACCGAAAGTAAAACACGAAGTAAATCATGAACTAAGGCATGAAATAGAGCATGAAGTAAAGCGGTGGCGATGTTGATCACTTATTTTTAGCCGTTGAAATTGGAGCACCACCAAGGTTTGTCAGTTGATGATCAGCCTTGGATTGGTTTGACCATGAGCTATGTTGCTTGGACCAGACTGATCATTTGATGCCCCTTGCTCCTGGGGGGTTGTGGAAGGATTTGCAGCTTGAGAATTCTTTACATACTGCTGCAGCCTATTTTTCCTGATCAATTACTCAATGAGGTTCTTCAGGTGTCGACACTCATTAGTGTTATGACCATGATGGTTGTGAAATCTGCAGAATTTTCCCGATTTTGCTGCTTTGTCGCTTATCCTTATTAGATTTCGATCTGCATACTCTTCAGAATTCTTTATTGCAAGATAGATATTTTCAGGAGTGTTGTTCAAAGGCGTCAGCTCTGATGAGTTGAAAAGGCGAGACTTCTTAATATCTTTGTTGTCGTTCCCATCATTGGCGCGCTTCTGCCCCTGAGTGTTCTTCTGATTATACTGAGCAGCAACATTTTTGGGAGCTTCAAGAAGCGGGTTAGCATCAATAATCTGAAGTGGTACAAGATTGGTGTCGACTCTCATGTAATCCACAAATTTATTATTGAATTTGTCAAGAGTGTTTGGCTCTTTCATCTTAATCCATTTACCAAATTCGCTCTTTTCATCTATGGCGCCGATTAGGGACATTAAGATCATGTGGAGCTTAGGATTTCCTACTTCGGCTAAAGCATTGTGGAATCTCTTGAGGAAGGCTTTAACAGACACTCCCGGATTCTGCTTCATTGATGTCAGAGAAATAACACCCTTAGCCTTGGTAGCCTAAAACCTGAACTGCTCTTTGAATTTCAGAGTCAAATCATCAAATCGGTCGATGGATTTAGGCGGGAGTCTTATAAACCATAACGATGCGACACTTTGTAGACAGAGAGGGAAGCACAAGCATTTGATCTCGTTCATTTCCTTGGCTGCATTCATGTGCCACTCGTATTCGTACAGGAACTGACTCAGACCAGACGTCCCGTTGTACGGATGCAGAGTAGGATGAGTGAACTTTTTGGGAAATTCAACCTTGCGGATCCTCTTTGTGAATGGATTTTTTCTGAGGGAGAGTTCCTATTCTCTTTCACTATCCTTGCAAGGCATGTTATCTTTCATGATTTTCTTTACCATATCCGCGATATATTCCTTCGAGTTGTGTTGTTCCGAAGAGCGGACTTCGATCTCTTTTCCAGATGCTCGTCGTGGCGAGAGATCGTGTTCAGAGAATCTAGGTCCTTTACTTCCACTATGGGAAGGTGCCCCCTTGATGGGACTTGCAACTCGTTGGTTATTTTGATCAGGATGGTTTTTAGCTTTCAACTTGGAGTCCTCGATATTAGCATCGTCTTTGTCAACAAATCATTCCATATTGTCATTGTGAGGATCGGAGGCCGATGAATTCGCATTCTCTTCAAGGTTGACAAGGATTTTGGGAGGAGGAGCGGGATTCGCTTGAGCGTTTAGGAGAGCACCCACTTTATCCATTAAAGCTTGATTAGCATCCTCAAGAGCTTTATTAGCATCGATTAAAGCTTTGTTGGAGGCTTCCATGCGTTGGCTTAACTTGGCGGCGACGACATCTTATTCAGCTTTAGTCACTCCAGCTCCAGACATTGAATTTTCTCCAACATCGAAGCGGTTGGTGAGTGGAGTAGTTTAATTGTTATCAACGTTGTCATTCTCTTCAATGACTTTGCTTGTGGTCTTCTTCAACTTAGCCATTATTTCGGAGAAGATTTAGAACTCCAATGTAAGGCTTTAGACTTGTGAGGAGCATGTAGGAAGGAGATGCGAACGTGGCCCCACAGTGGGTGCCAAATGTTTGAATCAAAAATGGTTCAAACACCAAAGGTGTGAAATCACACTTCACCAAATGGTGTGCCAAAGGAAAATGGGGCCACAAATTCAAATGTAAGTAAAATGCGGAAAAAGTAAGTAAGAGACAAGGGGTTTTTATAGTGGTTCGATCTAGGATAGATCTACGTCCACTTTTGAAGTGTTCTTTATTATCATGGATAAAAATACATATATCATCATCTCATACATCTCATTTATATCATTTGCTCATTCTCCTTTACAACAATTTCCCATTTTTGTTCTCTTTTAGCTTTAGATCTCACATGAATTCGCAGAGAAATGGATTAGATCTCGCGAATTGTGAAAGTTATCTTGTAGTTCTTCAATCACTTTGGCACATAGATGCTTTTCCTTGACTCCATGATGAAGCTTGTGTTAGATCCGGGCTTTAAGAGAAGATTAATAGCGGTTGGAGAGCACTAGAATTGAGTTAGAGCCATTTTGGGTGGATAATGGATGAGATTTGATCTCCATGTTATAGGAGGAAGAAGGAGAGAGCTTTGGCGGCCATTAACGGAGCTTTAGAATGGTCGATAAATGATTTCGGCAGCCCTTCGGGGTAGAGGAATCGGTCCTTTGAAGTGTGGTAAAATGGGGTATTTATAGGAGAAGTTTGGACCAGGTGGCAGAGTCGTAATTATGGTGAAAATGGTATGGGTCAAACATAAGGGTATTTACGAAAATGCCACTGGTCCACTTTACAGTTGTATACAGCTATCATGACCCAGTAATTACAGTTCTGCCACTGCATATCAACAATGATCGACCCAAATATTTGGTCCACTGACCGACCCATATTTAAAGCTTGCGCGACCCTTAGTGAATGATGATGCACAACCCAGATAGTGCAAAGCAACCGACCCACTCTTGTTGAACGATCCCAAACATACTGAGTTGTCTTCGTATGAGTTTTACTATAATTCATGCAACTGCCTTCATCATCCACGTGGTACTGTTTTAGTCAATTCATTTGTTTTTGAATGGTTTGTGCAAATACTTATAATATGCTGTGAATAATTGAGGAGTACACACCGCGTTTATCCCACGAGAATACGTTGACCGACTCATAAAATGGGCTACTGCTTCAATTTTGTGGTCGACTCGTTGGCATTACATGTCCATCACGTCTTGGCAATGATATTGCAACTTCACTTTACTTTATGGTGTTCTTTGTGCATTATTAACACAAATGGTCCAACTGTTGTCTCGTTGAAATATGATGCCACGTGTGCAAAGCTGATTTACTGACCTTACAACTTTGCCATGTAACATATTTTTATCTACATATTTTTATCCTGGTCGAATCCTTACATCAATACATTATTGTCGACCTAGATATTGTACTAAGGACTTGACCGACCCTGCATGGAGGAACAACGTTCGACCCATACCCGGATGATAACATGTCCAGGTGAACGACCCATGCATTTGGAGTGCCATATGGCATGTTGTTCTATTTTTCACCTGTATTTCTATCACTTCTTACCATAATACACACGTTGAATGTGGGATGCTAATACCACTTAATCAGTCCATATGCAAATTTTCGCATGTAGTTCACGGTACAACAATTAAGGGACCAACCCATCCCTTGTAAATGACACTGGTCCATGTTGAATATGAGCTGCTGCACTTTTGTTTTATACTTCATTGTGCTAAACAATGTTCCAAGTAATTTAACGGTAAAGTATGCAGTCGTGCCACCAAATGTTTGAGCCGACCTATCCAATTGTGAAGAACTTGTATTATTAGTGTTCCACAACTTGGTTATGAGTGATGGTCTAAACTATGCATGGCCTCTTGATGTCCACAACGTACATAACTTAGGTAGTTGACAATTCATATTGACTTTGTGTCCGTGCAACTCATTCATGTAGCTGCTCGAACAGACATTTCATAATTCTCGACCCATGCTCCTTTAGTGCTCGACCCACATGACTCCAAGGTGGACGAGCCGCGGTGTTCGACCGTGATGTTCGAGCCTTGATATTCGAGCCGTTATGTTCGAGGCACGGTGTTCGACCATGACGTTCGAGCGATTGGATTAACGGTGATCGATCCTTGAACTGCGATATATTAACGGGGTTAACATCGACAAAACGAATTTTTTTGGAATACATATAGCTAATTTTTGTAGGATTTCCAATTTGGAGCCAATTGAGGTTGTTTTGTAAGAAGGCGCTATTTAATTGTAAATTGATAAATCAATTGAAATTAAAAAAGCAACAATGTGCAAACGGAGTCAGTTTTCGACCAAACAAGTTCCATTAGGATCAGAATGTTGAGACGTAGCGGTATGTCCATTTTCATTGCTTTTGAAGTTCGTGCGTGTCGGTGCAAATTTAACGGTGGACGTTAAATAGCGATACTGTGTAAAATAAAACCTACATTAATTTAACCTACCCTACTTCTTTGCCTACACTAATTGAAAGGTACAACCTACCCTAAATGAAAGGTGCAGCCTACACTAAAACAAACACACACATACACAGAAAACCTAATATATATACACTACCTATATATACTAACTCAAAGTACACACATGCCTACACTGAATCTCCTTACCCTATTTCTCCTACAACGCGCATGGAAGGCAACAATGAAGGACATGCCAACCCATACATAGCCGATATTGCACATGCCTTCAAGTACACACACAGATCTTCATCTTCACCATCAATCTTAGACCAAGCCTACTGCAGCAAAATCCTACTGATCTAAGAACCTTTGGTGCTAAGGTTTCTACCTTATGTAAATGCCCGAAAACTTCAATATTCCTTCTTCCAAAATTTAAAGAATGTCGAAGCTTCAATGGCATATAAATAAATAAAAAAGAAGAAAATGGGTGCGGTGGAGCTGATTTTGTCTTCGTGCATGGGTAAAGACCGCTGAACGAAGAAAGAGGGGACGCCACGCAGTGATGGGAGGAAGTGTTTCCATGATCGTCGGTGCTGGGGGTAACGTGGAGAGAGCAGGCAGTTCGAAGTTTAGGGGGAAGTGGGTATTGTTGATTGTGCATGGGGAGGTTACTGCCGAAAGCAACTACATATTCTAATTTAAAAAATTGGGACTAGAGAGAGTGGTCGACGCCTTAGGGGTGGGTCACTGATGTCGGGTGGCGACCCGGTGGGCAGAGGAAGGAAGTTGCGGCGTTGGGGATATAAGAGTAGGTGGGTTCAAAGAATACAAATGTAGCCGGTAAAAGGAGATATAAATGTGACTAATTGAGTATTTATATTTGCCTAATTACATTATAACATGCCTGATCATATATACGTGCCGATTATTTTAAGTTTGCCCGATTATTTAAACCGTACGAACAATTCTAAAGAGGGCCTAATCTTGTTATTAAAACATGCCCAATCTATTTAATATTAACGTGGCCAATTATTTTAAAACATTATTAACATTTAGTTTGGATTAAATAAATTTTAATTTAAACTAAATACGAAAGATTTTGTCTGTTTAATTGTTATCAAAATTCGACAAATCAATCACATTGGAACCGCTTTTGAAAGCATGACAGTATGAAGTTGGTTTGGTCAGAGATGGTTGCTACTAGAGTATTTAATTAAATTGAATGTAGTTTAATTAAATTAAAACAAACTGTCTGACGGCAAATGGAAATCCAAGGTGAGTATAACTCACTCAGTTTTATCCTACTTATATTTTATATAAGTCAGATTTAATATTTATGTTCTATGCTTATTTATTGTTGGATGATTACCGCATAAATTTATTGATATTGACTGAACTAATTTAAATTAAACGTTCGTTTGATTTAATTTAAACCAATCGTTATTTTTAATGATTGTAACCGATTGAGGTAACTTACCTTGTTGGTCACGTTTATAATAGTATAAACGTATATAATTAATAACTGGATGTTTAAATTAATGTTATTGTTTGATTGTTAGAAATTATATTGGTATATTGAATTAAATAATTTTATTTGAGGTAACCTATTTGGATGTAGGGGAAACAGTTTGGAGGGATCCAACTGGATTTGTCGAATATATTGAATATTGTTTATTTTCATATTATCATTATATGAATTGTTCTGATTCGATGATTGATTTGGTTGTTGATCGTTAACTTGAAATTCAAGATTTGTTTTGTTTTAACCAATGGGCAGTATTGGTTGAGAAATTGGCAGGATATGGCCTATAAATCGATCGTTTTATAAACGTTTATTTACCGTCAAGTGAATCGATAGAAATGAAGATATAATATTTATTTTATAACTGAAGATAGATATTTAAATCTATTGTTTTGAATGCAAGTTTATTGAAAGAAAATAAATATATATTATTTATAATTTAAGTTTATAAATAATTATTGAATGATTTTATAAAATAAATTCTTGAGTTAATAAGAATTATAAGCAAATGAGTAGAAATTATCGTAACGGTTAAGAGTTGGATTAATTGTTTCTAAGAAACAATTAAATGGAATTATTTAAATTAATTTTTAATTAATTTAAAGGAAGAATTAATAGGAATTGGTTAATGAAATAACTGTGTTTTGAGTTGACTAAGTCAACCATTTAACTGAGATTGATTATTAAATTGGTTTGTTGTAAATTAATCTAATGAAATAGCTTAATAAATATTTGTTTTTATTTTGATAATTTTTTTGAAAATAAATGAACTATTTATTTTAGTAATAAGAATTTCTAAAGTAGTTAATGAAGTAAATCATTATTTTAAATAATAATAATTTAGGTGATTACTTTGTAAATAAAATTCATTGAAGTAAAGAAATCGAAGTTAGAATAAAATCTAGTTGAATTTTGAAAGGAGTTTATGAACAGATTTTTATCATAAAACCCAAGTTTTTATTACGAAGTTATAAAGAATTTTTTTAAGCGAATACAATGGTTAAAATAAATGTTTATTTAACATTAATTAAGTAAAAATAAATCAAGGTAAAAAGGTATTTATATTAAACCTGAGTTTATATAAAAGAGGCGTGAAGTTAAAACATTGATTTTAAATTAGCGTTACTCAATAATGAAATTAAGTGAAATGAATGGAGTTGAAATGAGATTTTCAAAGCGGAAAATGGTTAAATGGATTAAAAGGAGAATAATATGGGTTGGAAAGGAGTAAAGATAAGAAATTAAAGAGTTGGAACCTTATTGGAGATTTGTTGAGTTAAGTGATTTTCTTAGTATTAATCTGATGTTGATTTTGGTCTTCAGAGTTAATACTTACAGAGTTATTCACTTACCAATTTACAGTAAGGGACTCATGAATGTAACGACCCAAACTCGCCCTTACGGGAAAGCCCGGATTGAGTTGAGAACACGACACATCAGAACACAAACAGAAGAATATTTTATTGCTTATTATAACAATACATCAGAGTACAAGAATATACAACAAATAATATAAATTTGATAAATATCAGAGATTTACAAATTACAATGCAGCGGAAAATAATACATAACACAATTGAAAGGAATACACAGATACAGAGCTTTCCGAGTATAGTTCCAGCTGTAAACCAGGATCCTTCATAACATCTGCAAAACCAAAACTACTAGCTACCCGTGTGGAAAATATGGGCACCCAGAGTTTAGGTTAAAACAATAAACTCCAGGTCAGTCATGTGACTGTTGTGAGAACTAAAATAGTTATTTAAAACTTTACTTTAAAATAGAGTAAATCAAGGGACCACGCTTTATAACACGTAACGGGTTTTATTCCCATAATACCAGTGCATATAACAAATAGCGCAATGCTTTTTGGAAAAATGAAACTATTATAAGACTCAGGTCCCATCACACAATGCAACGCAACCCGTATGGTAGAGTTTTACCTTATAATAGCCAAACATGCTTGGTACGTTTAAATCAAATCATTTTGATACTATTATAAGTGTAAAGTGTATAAAACAACTTCAAATATAAATGTATCAATCATAGACGGCATAGTATCCCATGCTACTATGTCTCCATATCGGTTTAAAATTAAAACCGCAAAGTCACGTATTGGAAGTTGGATTTCCATCTGTGAACCAAGGCAAGGGATCGTCCTTACCGCTTCGAGACTCTCTAGCCCGAGCCTCAGGGCCCCGACACAGGTGGGCCCTTGGATTGTCAGGGCCGGTCCATACGGAGTGGATCAAAATGCCTGAACAATACGTTTCCCTGCCCTATGGGGCATAAAACTGGTCAGTATATCGACCAAACCATCCATCGGCCTGTAATGACCGATATAACCGAGGCGCCTCGCTATCCATCATCCACATAAGTAAAAATGTCTGGGCTCCATACCATGACACCATCCTAGCTAGAAGGAAATGCATGTCCTCCCCGAGGTCCTCTCCTGTTTCTGGTTCACACTGGGGTGTGAGGCTCGTGAATTAACGCTATACACAAAGCTATGCCCTTTAAGGCCATGCTTTGACCATCATCCACAAGACTCTGCTTTTCAATAGAAGCCTTGATCAGTTGCATCTCAGCATGCCATACAGGTAATTCACGCCATGCGACTGATGTCTATCGATATATAACCTTTGAGCTTGTACGTCTCAGAGAAGGGTTTAAGCAAGAGTAAATTTTCCGCCACCAAGCAGATATATATTTAATAGAGAACAATCACACTGAATAAAATCCAATGTCAGACACACATCCATTTACAAGTTCGTTCTGGGTCTGAACGAAATCGGAGGCACCTAATTCCTCGTTCCATGTGTCCAATACATGAGAGAGGTCCTCGTATATCTGGTCGATCTCCAAGTACGTCTAGACGATCACCACTTATTACCTTGTCTTGGGTGTACAACCCAATCAAGACATCATTAATCATCAAAACGATGTGAAGACCTCCGGTCTTCAACCACTGTCTCCATCATCGACTTATCGTTGAATTAGTTATTCAGAATGGGTATAAACCCAGCCTTTCCGAATAACTTGTGTATATTATAAACAAGTGCTACAAAAACACAACATACGCCTCATTCGAATTCTGAATATTCTTTTATTTAAATATTCATATCCTTTAGAAAAGGTTCCCGTTAATTTTATCAAAGATAAATTCTTTAAATTTATTCTTTAATCATACTTTGGATTTCAATTCTAAACCAAATGTGATGACCCCCTTCCCGATAAGATGGTGACAAGGGTAGTCTTTGGAATATAACACATAAACAGCTAACAGCAGAACAGAAATAAATAAATACACCAGATAATGTACAATAGAATACACTGGATAAATATAATCATCAGAGTTACACAGTATATAGGATCATACTTAGTACAAAATACAGTTCAGCTATACATAAATGTCTACTGCGGAAAAGAAAACATAATATGTACAACAGGAGCTGAACAGCATAAAAAGAGATAAATGGAAAAATCCATCTTCAGCTCCAGCTATCCAGAAAGAGCCTGCCAAAACCTGAATACAAGGCTGCCCATGTAGAAAAAGGGGCACCCGAGTTTGCGAGTGAAACAAACTACGAGTCAGTCATGGGACTGGTATGAGAAATCTACTTAACACATTTTCAAATATGGCTAATCACAGGACCACGCCACTTTCGCGGAACGGGTTTACTCCATTGGATTGCCAGTGCTTTAAAACAAATAAATCTTTTAAACATCGCAATGCTTTTTATAAAAATGAAGCCATTATAAGACTCAGTTCCCATCACACAAAGCAACACAAATCGGAGGATAGAGTTTTACCTTATAATGGCCAAATATGCTTGATACGAGGAAAACAAATCATTTGAAATGTAAATTTTATCGTTTAATTCTTAATCAGACTCCAAACGTAAACTAGTAAGAGAACGATTCCCTAAGTATTAACCCCGAAGGCCGAAACCAACATCAAACCAATACCCAGGAAACCATCCGTCCTAGCTCGTTTCCAGTTAGTTTCTAATTTTAGATACAATCATAAATATCAACTATAGACGGCATGGGTACCATATATCATGTCGCCATATATATAAATACAATCAAAACCGTACAATGTCGTATTTGGAAATTGGATTTCCGTCATGAACCGAGGCCAGGGATCGCCCTTACCGCTTCGAGACAATCTAGCCTACCATGTCTCAGGACCCAGACTCAGGTGGCCCCTGGATCGTCAGGGCCGGTCCACCGATGCGGATTAAAATGCCTGAACACTACGTCTCCCCGCCCTATGGGGCGTAAATGAGCCAACGAATGACTCCATCGGTTCGAGAACGACCGATATATCCGAGGCGCCTCGCAACAGCAACAACCACACAGGTGAAAATAATATAAATGTCAGCCAGTTTAAGCACTGACACCACCTCTAGCTAGAAAGAAACGCATGTCCTCCCTGAAGTCCTCTCCCGTTTTTGGTCCATACCGGGGTGTGAGGCTCGCGAATTCACGTTATACACAAAGCTATGCCACACAGGCGTTGCTTTGATCATCAACCACAAAGCTATGCTTTTCAACAAAAGCTTTGATCATTGCATCTCAGCAAGCCACACAGGCAATCCACGCCGTGCAACTGATGTCTATCAATCACACAGAATGAAACCCCATGTCAGACACACAGTCCATTTACAAGTCCGTTCTAGGTCTGAACGAAACTGGAGGATCTTTATTCCTCGCATATCCGTACAATCAACATGTACGTCCGGACGGCTACTACTTCAACCCCTTCTAGGTAGCTACTCCTATCATGAGCATCAGTAGCACCCCTCTATTCGACGTGAAGATCATCGGTCTTGCATCGTCTTCATATCTTCGACTTTCGATCGTCAATCAATTATTTGAAATGAGAACTAACTCGGCCTTTTCAAATAATTCACGTATATTTATAATTTCAAATCAATTCATTTCAATGGTTAAATTATTCGATATCACTAATTCTGTTCTTTAGTGTAATTTTTACGCCAAACACATTCAACCATCAAATATCACATAAACCGAGCAAATTCAGTTTATTTTCATTCCATATCATTTATAATATTTTATCACGATTTATCGCTATTTTTATTTATTTAAAAATAGCCAATTTATTCAAAACAACGCTTCAGGCCATAACGCGACCGTGGCGCTGTTTTTCTTCAGATTTGATTTACACATATCTGAAAATCTAACCGTTGGATCTTCACAAATTTTATATCCTTAGAAAGACCTTTTCTAAACGAATCCAACGGTTCCAGTTTCGGGAAAATCCGACGGCCGGATCTCCCGCACTAATCGTTTGAAGTTACGATTTCAAAATACGAACTGCAGCGTCGTTATTCGATTTAATTTAATTATATATATAAATATAATCGATTCTGGCGCTGTTTTTCTTCAGATTTGAATTAAACACTCCAGACAATCCAACCGTTGGATCTTTACAAAGTTGGTGCCGTTGGAAAGATATTTCCAAGGCGAACCCAACGGTTGTGGTTTCGGGAAAATCCGATGGTCGAATCTCCCGCACTAATTGTTTGAAGTTACGATTTCAAAACACGAACTACAACTTCGTTATTCAATTTATTTTAATTATATTTATATATATAAATATAATCTATTCTTCGATTTCAAAACCATATTCATTTCATACTCTTGATAAAAAAGATATTTTTATCCAACAAACATTTATTTCAACACTTCACTATTTTTAAAAGTTCATACATGTAGTAAAAATGTGATTTTTATTGTAAAAGCAATTTATTTAAAACATGAGTACCATTCAACACATGAATTTCTATTCAACGAATGAATTTCTATTCAACACACGAATGTTCTCTATAGTTCGTATATATAATAAAAATATGATTTTTATTGTAAAACAATTTATTTCAAAACACGACTATTTTATATAGTTCATATAGATGATAAAAATATGATTTTTATTATAAACCAATTTATTTCAAAACACGACTATTTTATATAGTTCATATAGATGATAAAAATATGATTTTTATTATAAACCAATTTATTTCAAAACATGAATGTCGTTCAAAACATGAATTTCTATTCAGCACACGAATATAGTTTCAACACATGAAAGTAATTCTAACACACGAATATTATTGAAAATTTCGGCAACATAACGGCAGGGTAGTTAAAACCGGGACCGTCCCTAGTACGGCTCCTCGCTCTACCTTAATACCTCGCGGTTTTTGACAATGGGGATTCATGCATCTAGTTCGCACGCAGGCGGCATGTTTTATTTCCATTTCCACAATCTATCCTAATTTTGTTTACAACCACAGATGGGTATTTCAACCACAATCAATCATTCTCAACCACAAACAATTCTATCAACCATTTGTATTATTCACCCAATTTCACATCAACCAAATAATACAAACAATATCACCACCAATAAATATCGTCCATGGTCTGTGGACGAGGGGAGTATATATATATATTCGTATATAAATATATTTCAATTCACTTCAGTTCATTTCAATGTCATTTCAACGCATATATAATTTTTACAACGCATATATAACTTATACATCGAACGTACAACTTATACAACGCTTATACATGAGGTGTACAACGCTTATATAACTCATACATCAACTATGTAATTTATACATCGTTGTTTTCCATATCGTTTATAAAATAGAAATCTCACATTGGGTTCCACTGCACCAAAAATAGCAGAAGGCTCAGAAAAATATGCGGTCTCTTCTAAAATGTAGAAGACGTCCACACGAGTCCACTGTCTCTTGTTTCACTGAATTTCGTCTACAAACGAAAAAGACATGATTTTTACAGTGAAATCGAAAACCGTAGCGCTTTAAAGTGCTATAATATAGTTAAATTATAAATAGCCGTATACCTTCACAGTTTATTCAAAACTAGGTTTGATCTTTTCACCAAAACGAAGATGTTGTAGCTCGATTAGACCCTGCCACGTGAAGCATCTACGAGGGACGCTCCTCCTCCCTGAATCCTTGTGAACTCGATGCAGTGGTGGCGGAGCAATCGGGGTGCGAGCGGCAACACTTTGCGGAGGTGAATCGAGGCGAATACTGAACGATGTACTCCCAAACTTGTATGGATCTATAGAGGAGGGAATCCTCTCCAAAATCCCCCAAAGAATCAATCGATTTTACTGTATGGATTGGAAGAAAAGTGGATTTGAAATCCTGACCTATTTCCGCCGTTCGACAGTGAGGAGCGGGTTTGACTGGTCAAAGCGGAGTGGGGAAGAAAGAATTCTATTGGCCTATATTTTTTTTTTATATTTATTAATTTTAAAAATCCGAAAATACCCCTCCCTCCGAACGAACACCAATTCAAACTCAACGACTATCGCCCCTAGCTAAATACCCCCATTCCGAACACAATGGGATATGTTTTGTAGGCCAATTCGTCTGTTTCAGTCAGTTTCCCTTCAAATTAAAATATAAAACATTCAATATTTGATTTGAACGTACATTTCAATTTGCTGGGGCCACATACTGATTCGAAAAATTCCCGAAAAATAATTCTAGCTATGTTTTGACAATACGGTCCCAACAAAACTAGTTTCGTCGAATTCTGAGACCGTTTGAAAAATGGTCATTTTCTGGTCGATCCAATTTAACTATAATTGACCAAAACACATTTTCCTTTGCCACGCTCACATAGTAGCTTCAAAAATTATGAAATTTGAAACCTAGCAATAACATCACATCCCGAATCCAACAAAAGTGGTTTCGTCGAATTCCTAGGTCGTTTGCAAAATGTCTATTTTCACGGGCGATATAATTCTATAGCGACCTTTCTGAAAATTCATTTGGCCATAACTTTTGACTCCCGCTATCAAACTTCGATTTTTCAGATTCGTTAGAAATATATTCACTTACAGATTTAAATATTTTTGGTTTCACTAAAATCCGTTTTATTTTGCACCCGGTACAGTCAGTCAAAGTTTGAATTGAAATTTTGAAACTACCGCGCCATTTCATGCCATGCAGAGTAATTATATTCAATTTCCAACATCAATTCAAACTACTTTTCGTCGTTATTATTTAAAATATTTATTTAAAATATTTAAAATCCTCCAAAATAGCCAATTAAAAATTTTTAAACTGGTTCAGATTTTACGGGTTGTTACAATCTCCCCCACTTAAAACTTTTCGTCCCCGAAAAGGAACAAAGTCGGAAGTGGTTTGATTAATCAACTCTACTTTCAATCTGGCTTCCATTCTCCAACTTTTCAGTTTCTGAGAATTTTCAAATTCTTCAAAAATTTGGCTAACACCCTAAATTTTCGAAAAATTTCGCCATAACCTCCTTTGTACGGGGAGGGGTTTGGAAATTTATTGGGCCGTATTAGGTACCCAATAAATCCTATAAAGCATACACATATTTATAGTGATATATTCTGGTGTTTACAGGGGAGCGTGTACAGATAATAACTCCAGAGAATAAATTCTCGTCACCCTGTCTAAGCCTGAGGGAGTGTGTATTTTTAATTACTCCAGAGAATAAATTCTCGTCACCTCGTCCCGTGTGGGAAATAAATAGTCCATGTGCCGTATCTAATAACTAGAGAGACGTGATTATTGTCAACTCCAGACCCGTGTGGGGTTTTTATTAATCTGGCAATTTATCGTTACAATTTTATATGGTCCATATCAGTCATCAGTTCAACCTGTAAAATATAGTCATCGCCATACAAGCCTCTCGCTCGTATGGTAAATCTTCAACCTCGTCACACAAACTCCAAATACTTATGTGGTATATGATGAAGTATGTGTAAAGACCCGTAACTTCCCCTTAAAGGAAAGTGTCGGATAGTTCGAGAACAAACCACAACAGAACGCATACAGAAGAACATTTCATTGTATATTACAACAATGCATCAGATTACAAGAATATACAGAGTATAAAAGAATATTACACAGAAATATCAGAGATTTAAATTACATTTAAATACATCGCAGCGGAAAATAATACAATACACAACTAGAAGGAGATATACGGATACAAAGCTTTCCGGATATCGTTCCAGCTGTATACCAGGATCCTGTGAATATAAATCTGCAAAACCAAAACTACTAGCTGCCCGTGTCAAAATAAGGGCACCCAGAGTTTAGGTTAAAACAATAAACTCCAGGTCAGTCATGTGACTGGTGTGAGAACTAAAACAGTTAATCTTTATTTTCAAAGTTAGGTAAATCAAGGGACCACGCCGTATAACACGGAACGGGTTTCCTCCCAAGAATACCAGTGCATAAAACCAACAGCGCAATGCTAAATAAAGAAAAATGAAGCTGTTATAAGACCCAGGTCCCATCACACAATGCAACGCAGTCGAGGATAGGGTTTTCCCTTATAACAGCCAAAGAATGCTTGATACGTTTTAAAACAAATCATTTGATATTATTATAAGTGCATAGTGTATAAAACACTTCAAATCATAAATATCAATCATAGGCGGCATAAGCGCCCCATCCCACTATGTCGCCATATATAGGATTACAATTAAAACCGCAAATGTCACGTATTTGGAAATTGGATTTCCGTCTATGAACCGAGGCAAAAGATAGTCCTCAACCGATTCGAGACGCTCTAGCCCGTGTCTCAGGAACAGCCGCAACTGCCCCATGGAGCGACAGGGCCGGTCCACACGGAGTGGATTATTATGCCTGAACAATACGTCTCCCCACCCTATGGGGTGTAAGTCTGGTCCGTCAGCCGACCAGAATGCATTCGGCCGAAACCGATATAACCGAGGCGCCTCGCAACAGCAACAACAACATAAGTCAAACTCGTCAGGGCGTGTAAAACCACTGACGCCACTTCTAACTAGAAAGAAACGCAAGTCCTCCCTGAGGTCCGTCTCCCGTTTTTGGTTCATACCGGGTGTGAAACACGCGAGGTAAACGTTACACAAAGCCACGCCACAAAGGGCGTGCTTTGATCATCAACCACAAGACTTTGCTTTTCAACAGAAGCCTTGATCATTTGCATCTTAGCATGCCACACAGGCAAACCATCCTATGCAACCGATATCAGTCACACAGAATGAAATCCGATGTCAGACACACAGTCCATTTACAAGTCCGTTCTGGGTCTGAACGAAACCGGAGGCACCTAGTACCCCGCATATCCATCGATCTCCAAGTACGTCTGGACGATCACTAACTGTTTCCATCTTCTTGGGTGTACAGCCCAATCAAGATCATCAGTTATCACCCAAACGACGTGAAGACTTCCGGTCTTCGACCATCGTCTTCATCTTCGACTTATCGTCGTATCAGTTATTCAGAATGGGATAAACCCGGTCTTCCCGAATAACTCGCGTATATTTTATAAAAGTGTTACACAAACACAACATACGCCTCATTCCAATTCATTAGTCACTAACCGTAAATTAATCAAGAGAATAATTCCCCAAATATTAACCCCGAAGGCCGAAACCAACATCAGATCAATATCCAGAAAACCATTCTACTTAGCTAACCGACAGTTAGTTTCTAAATTTCACGTTCAAATCTAATTAAAGATTTAACTATCGCCTGGAGCAAAACTGGTGCTACTCCATTCTCGATCATTTCAATCTAATTAAAGATTCATTAAAACTCCACTTAGTTTTAATCTGTGACTGGGTTAAAGAATCAGTGTCATCTAAAAACACGGTTCGCGATAAACCCAAAGTCACATTCCATTAATTATCGGGTTAAAGAACGAGTGTTATTTAAAAACACTGTTCACGATAAACCCAAAAATCATTATCAATTCAATTCCAATTAAATATCATTTAATTGGTACACTTTATTAAATCTAAATAAAAAGATTTAATCTTTTCTCAACTGGGTTCAAAAACAGTGTTAGTGAAGACACCATTCACGACAAACCCAAATCACATTCGATATTCAATACAAGGCTCTGAATAGAAAATATATCGGCTTATATTCAATATCGAATTCTACGACTAACAAATGTCGTATTGGAAATAACGATATACATATATATCTTTCAAATTTCCATAACAACACCTGTATAATCACGAATTCCAACATCGAAATATTCCGAAGACAATTTCGATTCAAATCCACTCCAATGCAATCATTGGAATTTTGGTTACTTTTAAAACCCTTTTCGAATTCAATTTATTTATTTAAAAATAAATAGAATTATAATTCTAGTTCAAAACTAGTTCATTTCGATAAAAATCCATTTTTATCTTTTCAAATGTGGAGTTTTTCATCCCAATTCTTCACAAATCACTTCTTATGATTTTACACAAATTATTACTATTTTTAATAATTTTATCAAGGCCCGTACAGTCGATTTCCGTCAATGGCCATCGAACTGCACTTACAGCGACCTTTTTCGAATTTGATTTGGACATAATTCCAAATCCAACCGTTAGATTTCAAATTTCTAATATCCGTTAGAAAGCTCTTTTCGATACGAACCCAACGGTTCCGGTTTTAGGAGAATCCGACGGTCGGATCTCCCGCAATGTCCGTTTGAAATAAATGGTCGAAATTCACGAACTGCCGCGGCGCGGCGCGTTCTATTCAGGCCATTATATTATATATATAATATATATAATATATACTTCGTCGATTTTCTATTCAAAACGAATTATATAAATAGTTTTAAAATTCGTTTCAAAATCTATTTCAACTTCCATTTCAATTCAAAGTAAAATTGAATTCTTCTTTATAAATTCGTTTCAAAATTCATTTCTATTCAATTCAAATTTCAATTCAATTTGAATTCGTTTTCAATTTAATTCATTTCGAAATCGTTTTCAATTTAATTCATTTCGAAATCGTTTTCAATTCATTTTGAATTCGTTTTCAATTCAATTCATTTCGAAATCGTTTTCAATTCATTTTGAATTCGTTTTCAATTCAATTCATTTCGAAATCGTTTTCAATTCATTTTGAATTCGTTTTCAATTCAATTCATTTCGAAATCGTTTTCAATTCATTTTGAATTCGTTTTCAATTCAATTCATTTCGAAATCGTTTTCAATTCAATTCATTTCGAAATCGTTTTCAATTCAATTCATTTCGAAATCGTTTTCAATTCAATTCATTTCGAAATCGTTTTCAATTCAATTCATTTCGAAATCGTTTTCAATTCATTTTGAATTCGTTTTCAATTCAATTCATTTCGAAATCGTTTTCAATTCAATTCATTTCGAAATCGTTTTCAATTCAATTTGAATTCGTTTTCAATTCAATTCATTTCGAAATCGTTTTCAATTCATTTTGAATTCGTTTTCAATTCAATTCATTTCGAAATCGTTTTCAATTCATTTTGAATTCGTTTTCAATTCAATTCATTTCGAAATCGTTTTCAATTCAATTCATTTCGAAATCGTTTTCAATTCAATTCATTTCGAAATCGTTTTCAATTCAATTCATTTCGAAATCGTTTTCAATTCATTTTGAATTCGTTTTCAATTCAATTCATTTCGAAATCGTTTTCAATTCATTTTGAATTCGTTTTCAATTCAATTCATTTCGAAATCGTTTTCAATTCATTTTGAATTCGTTTTCAATTCAATTCATTTCGAAATCGTTTTCAATTCAATTCATTTCGAAATCGTTTTCAATTCATTTTGAATTCGTTTTCAATTCAATTCATTTCGAAATCGTTTTCAATTCATTTTGAATTCGTTTTCAATTCAATTCATTTCGAAATGAATAAAATCGATATAAATATCGTTTACGTCAAAATAGCGTCAATCTAATCAACACGGCTTCATATATTCCTTTATTTTCAAATATTCTATTTCAAATATTTCTTTTTCAAATATTTCCTTTTCAAATATTTCTTTTTCAAAACTGGAATGAGGCCCAATCAATTACCATACAAAATTAATTATATGGATTTTCATACAACACATGTATATAATAGCATTGAAAATAATCAACCATCAACCAAAGTGCACTACACTGTATAAGCATCAAATATAGATATTCAACGCTTATAACAGCCTGTCGATCAATCGATCGACATATTTAATCAATCAGGATGAGTGAACTTCAAATTTCATCCCAACACCCGTGTGGGGTTTCAAACAATCAAACACAGATTTTATTTGTGCAGTTAGGCGATGTGTAAAATTTATCGACCCAATCAACGTCATTCAAATAGGTGTACATAAACAAACCGTCTGGTTTGTAAATGAATATTTATTTACTCACATTCACGTTAAAATTTATATTTTTAACGATAAAACATTTTATTTCAACCTATGAATTTCTATTCAATTCATTTACACAATAAAATGATATTTTTATTTTCTAACATATTTTAGAAAATTTCGGCGGCATAACGGCACGATACTAGAAACGGGACAAGGCCTAGCCTTATCCCCGGTCTAGTGAAGGCCCACGCCATTCACACATCAATCAAACCATTCAATTTCACCCAAACAATTCAATTCAATCACATAATCAAACTAATCTATGCAACCAAACAAACAAGTCCATGGTTTGTGGACGATTGTGTCGGGTGCTACTAAACACCGTCTGCATCCTAGTATATATATATATAACTAGAAAAATAAATTGAAAGGTGAGAAATTCTCACTTATAGCTATCCTAGCTCCACGGCTCTTCCTTTGCAGAAGTCTTCGTCGTTTCGCCTTATTGTCACCTTCGTTGTCCGCTTTCACTACATATGTAAAAATCCCATTTTTACTTCGCTATTCAATATATAAAAATCGAATTTTTATTTCAAAGTTCAATATATAAAAATCGAATTTTTAGTTCAAAGTTCAATATATAAAAATCGAATTTTTATTTCAAAGTTCAATATATAAAAATCGAATTTTTATTTCAAAGTTCAATATATAAAAATCGAATTTTTATTTCAAAGTTCAATATATAAAAATCGAATTTTTATTTCAAAGTTCAATATATAAAAATCGAATTTTTATTTCAAAGTTCAATATATAAAAATCGAATTTTTATTTCAAAGTTCAATATATAAAAATCGAATTTTTATTTCAAAGTTCAATATATAAAAATCGAATTTTTATTTCAAAGTTCAATATATAAAAATCGAATTTTTATTTCAAAGTTCAATATATAAAAATCGAATTTTTATTTCAAAGTTCAATATATAAAAATCGAAATTTTATTTCAAAGTTCAATATATAAAAATCGAATTTTTATTTCAAAGTTCAATTCATAAAAATCGAATTTTTATTTCAAAGTTCAATTCATTTTTTAAAGTTCAAACCTTTTTAAAAAAAAAAACAGTTTTTACTTTTAAAATCAGTTTTACTTTTGTTAAAAATCAGTTTTTTATATCTTTTTAAAATCAGTTTTTTTTTCCTTTAAACTAAATCAGTTTAAATCCTTTTATAAAATTCAGTTTTAATAAAAAAAACAACAGTTTTTCAAATTAAAATAAACGAGTTTTCAGTTTTTTAGACTTAATTAAAAATCAGATTTTAAACACTGTAAAAATCATTTTTTAAATACTGCAAAAATCAGTTTTATATAATTCAGTTTTAAATGCTTTTTAAAAAAACAGAATTAAACCCTTAATTAAAATAAATCAGTTTTTACATTTTTCCCAAATCAGTTTTTACATTTTTAAATATAAAACAAAATAAAATATTAATAATAAAAAAAAGAACAAAAACAAATACTTACAGCCGAGAGAGGGGGGGGTTTCTTCCTGCGTCGGAGGGAGGTGGAGCTGCAGGCGAGGCGAAGGGTGGAGCGAGGGTTTGGTGCGGTCTGGTGTCTGGATTTTGGGGAAGGGGCGCGCGGCTTCTAGTCGAGAAGGAGGAGAGAGAAAAGATCGGAGCATGGAGGGGGGGTGCACGCCAGAGGGCGGCGGCGCCAGGGCACAGGCGGCGGCTTCCTCTTGGAGCGACGGGATTCGGTTTTTTTTTTTTTTCTTTTCTTTTCTGGAGTGAAAATGAGAGAGGGGGGGGGGGGTTTATATATATTTTTATTTATTATTTTATTATTTTATAAAAGTTGACTTTTACATACGTCATCAAAACGAGGCCCACCACCTGCCGTCCATAGCGTTTAACCCCCATTCCGAACACAATGGGATATGTATCGTCAGCTGATTCGGCTGTTACAATCAGTTTTCGTTAAATTTACATTTAAATCACTATATTGAATTTTAAACGTACATTTCCAATTACTGGGGTCACATACTAACTAGAAAAATTCCATAAAAATATTTTCTAGCTTCGTATTGACAATACGGTCCTAACAAAACTAGTTTCGTCGAATTCTGAGACCGTTAGAAAAATGGCCAATTTCCAGTCGATTAAAAATCAACTGAAACTGGTCGAACGCGTTTTCCTTTGCCACGCTCACATATTGATTCGAAAAATTATGAAATTTGAAACCTAGCAATAACTTTACATCCCGGACCCAACAAAACTGGTTTCGTCGAAATCCGAGGTCGTTTGCAAAATGTCCATTTTTAAGGGCCTGAATTCCATAGCGACTATTCAGAATTTTCAACTGGACATATCTTTTGATTCCCGCTACGAACTTTTAATTTTTCGGATTCGTTGGAAACATATTCACTATTAGATTCCATTATTTTTGGTTTCACTAAAATCCGGATTGTTTTGCACCCGGTACATTCAATTGAAGTTTGAAATCGAATTATCGAACTACCGCGCCATTTTCAATTCTATTTATAATTATATATAAATATTTATATTCTAACGACGTCGCGTATAATATATACGTTTGAATTATATTCAAAATAAATTTCTCGTCGATATTATTTAAAATAATCTATTTTAAATATTCAAAATTCGCTATAGTTGCCAAAATGAAAATTTTAAACTGGCCCAGATTTTCGGGTTGTTACAATCTCCCCCACTTAAAACTTTTCGTCCCCGAAAAGGAACAAAGTCGAAAGTGGTTTGATCCTTCAACTCTACGCTTGATCTGGCTTCCATTCTTCAACTTTTCTGTTTCTGAGAATTTTCTAAAATCTCAAAAATTTGGCTAACACCCTAAATTTTTGAAAAATTTCGCCATAACCTCCCCTGCACCGGGAGCATCGGGGAATTTCAAATAGCTTCCCCGGTCCTTCAGATCTCAAAAAGAAAAAGAAAAAGCCAAGCGGCTAGCCAATAGGCTCACAAAATCATCATCACCCAAACAAAACAGGAAATTATGTAGTAAACATGTACCTATTTGTCGGGCAAACAAATTTTATTCTCTGGCTCTAGCCTCCTTGCTATGACCTGTTCAATGTAAGTATATGTATATGCAAGCATATGCGACCAATTTTCAATATAATTCAATATTTGGTGCTATTAGGCTAAATGGCTAAAAATTAGCAAACAAATAAACAAACAACACAAACATCAATCAATTAGTGAATTAGAGTTTCAAATTCATAACTTTGATACATAGACAAAAATCAGATTTTTGATGCCAAATCACAACAATGAATTCTAGCTATATATAAGTTTTGGTTCTCACACCAGCCTAATGGAAATATATAGAAAATCACACCTTCGAAACTCGAACACACACTACTGATGCTATATAGTCATCAGTAGAATCATCTCCGGGCGACTAGAGTGTGATGCTATATCTATCCAATATATTAAAACTTGAATACACGTGGATCAGACGTATACCCAAAATTTTTATATACTGCATTGTCCAAACCAATATAATCAAATAATCAATTACGAATAGTTGATTTAAATTTTCAAAACCAAAAATTTGTTTTCATTTTCAAAAATATACTCTTCACACTCGTTCTAGGATACTACTGATCCTATCTCTAACGAGTCATTCTAATTGGATATTACTAATCCAATATCTGATGAATTCTTTCGTATAGTTCTAATGTGCCTTGTTCTCTGCTTTGTAAACCAAAGCTCTGATACCAACTGTAAAGACCCGTAACTTCCCCTTAAAGGAAAGTGTCGGATAGTTCGAGAACAAACCACAACAGAACGCATACAGAAGAACATTTCATTGTATATTACAACAATGCATCAGATTACAAGAATATACAGAGTATAAAAGAATATTACACAGAAATATCAGAGATTTAAATTACATTTAAATACATCGCAGCGGAAAATAATACAATACACAACTAGAAGGAGATATACGGATACAAAGCTTTCCGGATATCGTTCCAGCTGTATACCAGGATCCTGTGAATATAAATCTGCAAAACCAAAACTACTAGCTGCCCGTGTCAAAATAAGGGCACCCAGAGTTTAGGTTAAAACAATAAACTCCAGGTCAGTCATGTGACTGGTGTGAGAACTAAAACAGTTAATCTTTATTTTCAAAGTTAGGTAAATCAAGGGACCACGCCGTATAACACGGAACGGGTTTCCTCCCAAGAATACCAGTGCATAAAACCAACAGCGCAATGCTAAATAAAGAAAAATGAAGCTGTTATAAGACCCAGGTCCCATCACACAATGCAACGCAGTCGAGGATAGGGTTTTCCCTTATAACAGCCAAAGAATGCTTGATACGTTTTAAAACAAATCATTTGATATTATTATAAGTGCATAGTGTATAAAACACTTCAAATCATAAATATCAATCATAGGCGGCATAAGCGCCCCATCCCACTATGTCGCCATATATAGGATTACAATTAAAACCGCAAATGTCACGTATTTGGAAATTGGATTTCCGTCTATGAACCGAGGCAAAAGATAGTCCTCAACCGATTCGAGACGCTCTAGCCCGTGTCTCAGGAACAGCCGCAACTGCCCCATGGAGCGACAGGGCCGGTCCACACGGAGTGGATTATTATGCCTGAACAATACGTCTCCCCACCCTATGGGGTGTAAGTCTGGTCCGTCAGCCGACCAGAATGCATTCGGCCGAAACCGATATAACCGAGGCGCCTCGCAACAGCAACAACAACATAAGTCAAACTCGTCAGGGCGTGTAAAACCACTGACGCCACTTCTAACTAGAAAGAAACGCAAGTCCTCCCTGAGGTCCGTCTCCCGTTTTTGGTTCATACCGGGTGTGAAACACGCGAGGTAAACGTTACACAAAGCCACGCCACAAAGGGCGTGCTTTGATCATCAACCACAAGACTTTGCTTTTCAACAGAAGCCTTGATCATTTGCATCTTAGCATGCCACACAAGCAAGCCATCCTATGCAACCGATATCAGTCACACAGAATGAAATCCGATGTCAGACACACAGTCCATTTACAAGTCCGTTCTGGGTCTGAACGAAACCGGAGGCACCTAGTACCCCGCATATCCATCGATCTCCAAGTACGTCTGGACGATCACCAACTGTTTCCATCTTCTTGGGTGTACAGCCCAATCAAGATCATCAGTTATCACCCAAACGACGTGAAGACTTCCGGTCTTCGACCATCGTCTTCATCTTCGACTTATCGTCGTATCAGTTATTCAGAATGGGATAAACCCGGTCTTCCCGAATAACTCGCGTATATTTTATAAAAGTGTTACACAAACACAACATACGCCTCATTCCAATTCATTAGTCACTAACCGTAAATTAATCAAGAGAATAATTCCCCAAATATTAACCCCGAAGGCCGAAACCAACATCAGATCAATATCCAGAAAACCATTCTACTTAGCTAACCGACAGTTAGTTTCTAAATTTCACGTTCAAATCTAATTAAAGATTTAACTATCGCCTGGAGCAAAACTGGTGCTACTCCATTCTCGATCATTTCAATCTAATTAAAGATTCATTAAAACTCCACTTAGTTTTAATCTGTGACTGGGTTAAAGAATCAGTGTCATCTAAAAACACGGTTCGCGATAAACCCAAAGTCACATTCCATTAATTATCGGGTTAAAGAACGAGTGTTATTTAAAAACACTGTTCACGATAAACCCAAAAATCATTATCAATTCAATTCCAATTAAATATCATTTAATTGGTACACTTTATTAAATCTAAATAAAAAGATTTAATCTTTTCTCAACTGGGTTCAAAAACAGTGTTAGTGAAGACACCATTCACGACAAACCCAAATCACATTCGATATTCAATACAAGGCTCTGAATAGAAAATATATCGGCTTATATTCAATATCGAATTCTACGACTAACAAATGTCGTATTGGAAATAACGATATACATATATATCTTTCAAATTTCCATAACAACACCTGTATAATCACGAATTCCAACATCGAAATATTCCGAAGACAATTTCGATTCAAATCCACTCCAATGCAATCATTGGAATTTTGGTTACTTTTAAAACCCTTTTCGAATTCAATTTATTTATTTAAAAATAAATAGAATTATAATTCTAGTTCAAAACTAGTTCATTTCGATAAAAATCCATTTTTATCTTTTCAAATGTGGAGTTTTTCATCCCAATTCTTCACAAATCATTTCTTATGATTTTACACAAATTATTACTATTTTTAATAATTTTATCAAGGCCCGTACAGTCGATTTCCGTCAATGGCCATCGAACTGCACTTACAGCGACCTTTTTCGAATTTGATTTGGACATAATTCCAAATCCAACCGTTAGATTTCAAATTTCTAATATCCGTTAGAAAGCTCTTTTCGATACGAACCCAACGGTTCCGGTTTTAGGAGAATCCGACGGTCGGATCTCCCGCAATGTCCGTTTGAAATAAATGGTCGAAATTCACGAACTGCCGCGGCGCGGCGCGTTCTATTCAGGCCATTATATTATATATATAATATATATAATATATACTTCGTCGATTTTCTATTCAAAACGAATTATATAAATAGTTTTAAAATTCGTTTCAAAATCTATTTCAACTTCCATTTCAATTCAAAGTAAAATTGAATTCTTCTTTATAAATTCGTTTCAAAATTCATTTCTATTCAATTCAAATTTCAATTCAATTTGAATTCGTTTTCAATTTAATTCATTTCGAAATCGTTTTCAATTCAATTCATTTCGAAATCGTTTTCAATTCATTTTGAATTCGTTTTCAATTCAATTCATTTCGAGATCGTTTTCAATTCATTTTGAATTCGTTTTCAATTCAATTCATTTCGAAATCGTTTTCAATTCATTTTGAATTCGTTTTCAATTCAATTCATTTCGAAATCGTTTTCAATTCAATTCATTTCGAAATCGTTTTCAATTCAATTCATTTCGAAATCGTTTTCAATTCAATTCATTTCGAAATCGTTTTCAATTCAATTCATTTCGAAATCGTTTTCAATTCATTTTGAATTCGTTTTCAATTCAATTCATTTCGAAATCGTTTTCAATTCAATTCATTTCGAAATCGTTTTCAATTCAATTTGAATTCGTTTTCAATTCAATTCATTTCGAAATCGTTTTCAATTCATTTTGAATTCGTCTTCAATTCAATTCATTTCGAAATCGTTTTCAATTCATTTTGAATTCGTTTTCAATTCAATTCATTTCGAAATCGTTTTCAATTCATTTTGAATTCGTTTTCAATTCAATTCATTTCGAAATCGTTTTCAATTCAATTCATTTCGAAATCGTTTTCAATTCAATTCATTTCGAAATCGTTTTCAATTCAATTCATTTCGAAATCGTTTTCAATTCATTTTGAATTCGTTTTCAATTCAATTCATTTCGAAATCGTTTTCAATTCATTTTGAATTCGTTTTCAATTCAATTCATTTCGAAATCGTTTTCAATTCATTTTGAATTCGTTTTCAATTCAATTCATTTCGAAATCGTTTTCAATTCAATTCATTTCGAAATCGTTTTCAATTCATTTTGAATTCGTTTTCAATTCAATTCATTTCGAAATCGTTTTCAATTCATTTTGAATTCGTTTTCAATTCAATTCATTTCGAAATGAATAAAATCGATATAAATATCGTTTACGTCAAAATAGCGTCAATCTAATCAACACGGCTTCATATATTCCTTTATTTTCAAATATTCTATTTCAAATATTTCTTTTTCAAATATTTCCTTTTCAAATATTTCTTTTTCAAAACTGGAATGAGGCCCAATCAATTACCATACAAAATTAATTATATGGATTTTCATACAACACATGTATATAATAGCATTGAAAATAATCAACCATCAACCAAAGTGCACTACACTGTATAAGCATCAAATATAGATATTCAACGCTTATAACAGCCTGTCGATCAATCGATCGACATATTTAATCAATCAGGATGAGTGAACTTCAAATTTCATCCCAACACCCGTGTGGGGTTTCAAACAATCAAACACAGATTTTATTTGTGCAGTTAGGCGATGTGTAAAATTTATCGACCCAATCAACGTCATTCAAATAGGTGTACATAAACAAACCGTCTGGTTTGTAAATGAATATTTATTTACTCACATTCACGTTAAAATTTATATTTTTAACGATAAAACATTTTATTTCAACCTATGAATTTCTATTCAATTCATTTACACAATAAAATGATATTTTTATTTTCTAACATATTTTAGAAAATTTCGGCGGCATAACGGCACGATACTAGAAACGGGACAAGGCCTAGCCTTATCCCCGGTCTAGTGAAGGCCCACGCCATTCACAGATCAATCAAACCATTCAATTTCACCCAAACAATTCAATTCAATCACATAATCAAACTAATCTATGCAACCAAACAAACAAGTCCATGGTTTGTGGACGATTGTGTCGGGTGCTACTAAACACCGTCTGCATCCTAGTATATATATATATAACTAGAAAAATAAATTGAAAGGTGAGAAATTCTCACTTATAGCTATCCTAGCTCCACGGCTCTTCCTTTGCAGAAGTCTTCGTCGTTTCGCCTTATTGTCACTTTCGTTGTCCGCTTTCACTACATATGTAAAAATCCCATTTTTACTTCGCTATTCAATATATAAAAATCGAATTTTTATTTCAAAGTTCAATATATAAAAATCGAATTTTTAGTTCAAAGTTCAATATATAAAAATCGAATTTTTATTTCAAAGTTCAATATATAAAAATCGAATTTTTATTTCAAAGTTCAATATATAAAAATCGAATTTTTATTTCAAAGTTCAATATATAAAAATCGAATTTTTATTTCAAAGTTCAATATATAAAAATCGAATTTTTATTTCAAAGTTCAACATATAAAAATCGAATTTTTATTTCAAAGTTCAATATATAAAAATCGAATTTTTATTTCAAAGTTCAATATATAAAAATCGAATTTTTATTTCAAAGTTCAATATATAAAAATCGAATTTTTATTTCAAAGTTCAATTCATAAAAATCGAATTTTTATTTCAAAGTTCAATTCATTTTTTAAAGTTCAAACCTTTTTTCAAAAAAAACAGTTTTTACTTTTAAAATCAGTTTTACTTTTGTTAAAAATCAGTTTTTTTTATCTTTTTAAAATCAGTTTTTTTTCCTTTAAACTAAATCAGTTTAAATCCTTTTATAAAATTCAGTTTTAATAAAAAAAACAACAGTTTTTCAAATTAAAATAAACGAGTTTTCAGTTTTTTAGACTTAATTAAAAATCAGATTTTAAACACTGTAAAAATCATTTTTTAAATACTGCAAAAATCAGTTTTATATAATTCAGTTTTAAATGCTTTTTAAAAAAACAGAATTAAACCCTTAATTAAAATAAATCAGTTTTTACATTTTTCCCAAATCAGTTTTTACATTTTTAAATATAAAACAAAATAAAATATTAATAATAAAAAAAAAACAAAAACAAATACTTACAGCCGAGAGAGGGGGGGGGGGGGGGGTTTCTTCCTGCGTCGGAGGGAGGTGGAGCTGCAGGCGAGGCGAAGGGTGGAGCGAGGGTTTGGTGCGGTCTGGTGTCTCGATTTTGGGGAAGGGGCGCGCGGCTTCTAGTCGAGAAGGAGGAGAGAGAAAAGATCGGAGCATGGAGGGGGGGGGGTGCACGCCAGAGGGCGGCGGCGCCAGGGCACAGGCGGCGGCTTCCTCTTGGAGCGACGGGATTCGGTTTTGTTTTTTTTTTTTTTTCTTTTCTTTTCTGGAGTGAAAATGAGAGAGGGGGGGGGGGGGGTTTATATATATTTTTATTTATTATTTTATTATTTTATTATTTTATAAAAGTTGACTTTTACATACGTCATCAAAACGAGGCCCACCACCTGCCGTCCATAGCGTTTAACCCCCATTCCGAACACAATGGGATATGTATCGTCAGCTGATTCGGCTGTTACAATCAGTTTTCGTTAAATTTACATTTAAATCACTATATTGAATTTTAAACGTACATTTCCAATTACTGGGGTCACATACTAACTAGAAAAATTCCATAAAAATATTTTCTAGCTTCGTATTGACAATACGGTCCTAACAAAACTAGTTTCGTCGAATTCTGAGACCGTTAGAAAAATGGCCAATTTCCAGTCGATTAAAAATCAACTGAAACTGGTCGAACGCGTTTTCCTTTGCCACGCTCACATATTGATTCGAAAAATTATGAAATTTGAAACCTAGCAATAACTTTACATCCCGGACCCAACAAAACTGGTTTCGTCGAAATCCGAGGTCGTTTGCAAAATGTCCATTTTTAAGGGCCTGAATTCCATAGCGACTATTCAGAATTTTCAACTGGACATATCTTTTGATTCCCGCTACGAACTTTTAATTTTTCGGATTCGTTGGAAACATATTCACTATTAGATTCCATTATTTTTGGTTTCACTAAAATCCGGATTGTTTTGCACCCGGTACATTCAATTGAAGTTTGAAATCGAATTATCGAACTACCGCGCCATTTTCAATTCTATTTATAATTATATATAAATATTTATATTCTAACGACGTCGCGTATAATATATACGTTTGAATTATATTCAAAATAAATTTCTCGTCGATATTATTTAAAATAATCTATTTTAAATATTCAAAATTCGCTATAGTTGCCAAAATGAAAATTTTAAACTGGCCCAGATTTTCGGGTTGTTACAGTATGCCTATCTTCAAGAAGTATGCCATGTAGTGTAGTTCAAAATTAATTGTTACTATCCTATGGCGACATTTATTATTACACACAGAACAACCAGCACTCCGCGTCCAATGGCATTCACAGGAGTTGATATAATAATAAAATTGCGCATCCAACTCATTAAGGTTTACCTATTTGTCGGGCACGCAAATAAAATCTTTACTCAACAGCTAATCCATTTACCTGTTCAACATATATAATGCAGATGTATATATTTCTATCTATTTTTAAACCAGTTCAATGTGTGATTTAATCAAATAAATTCTACCATTCATTCTCTTATTGATTAATTTAATTACCATTCTAACTATTTAATAAATCAAATCCACAATCACACAACACAAACAACAATCAATTTTATTTTTAACTTTTCAAAAATGTATAAATTAATTCTTATACCCTTTTAAAACCATTCAGGCTATAAAATTAAAATTCTACATCCATGCAAAGGAAACAACAACAAAATAGAGAACACAATGGAAATTGTAAAATATGGTAAATGTACCTTGCACCAGAGTCAATCAGAGATGTCCACCCTGCACTTAGGATAGGATGTCTTAATGCTTTCCTATGTTTCCCAAGTACAATCTCGCGGATCTCCACTTCATTGCACTTTGACTAAGTGAACCTTTTTGTTCCTCAGCTCTTTGTTTTCTTTGCCAATTATCTTCATCGGCTCTCTTCTAACTGCCAATTCTGGAGTGATTTCCAAATCCTGTTGTGTGGCTTCTTCTACAATGAGATCTGGATCATGCACATGCTTTCGCAGTTGAGATACGTGAAATACGTCATGCACTCCAGGCAACCAATCAGGCAATTGAACCCTATATGCGAGAGTTCTAATTTGTTCTAGAATAGGAAACAGACCAATGAATTTGGGCGCCAATTTCCCCGTTTTACCGAATTGGATGACTCCTCTCATCGGAGATACTTTCAAATATACATAATCGCCAACATCAAATGATATATCTCTTCTTCTCTTATCTGCATAGCTTTTCTGTCGACTTTGGGTGGCTAGTAATCGTTTCTTAACGAAATCGACTTTATCCGCAGCATCGCGAATCATATCTGGCCCCAACACAAGTCTGTTACCAGGTTCAACCCAACAAGCAGGGGATCGGCACGGTCTACCATACAATACTTCGAATCAGGCTTGCCTGGTAGCTGTTGTTATATGAGAATTCGGCCAAATGTAAGTGGTCTTCCCATAATCCACCAAAATCTATAATACACGCCCGCAATAGATCTTCTAGAATATGGTTCACCCTCTCAGTTTGACTATCTGTTTGAGGATGATAAGCGGTGCTCAGGTTCAGTTTCGTTCCCAATTCTGCTTGGAATGCTTCCCAGAATTTACTGGCAAAAATCGGGTCACGATCACTAACGATGCTCATGGGAACCCCGTGCAGTCTAACTATTTCCTTGAAATAAATCTGCGCCAGACTTTGAGCAGTTCTACTCGATTTGACAGGTATGAAATGGGCGGTCTTCGTGAAACGATCTACGATCACCCAAATACTGTCATTTCCTTTCCTGGTTCTGGGAAACCATCTATGAAGTCCATAGAAATCTGTTCCCACTTTCCACCTGGAATTTCTAAAGGTTGCAATAGTCCAGCGAGCTTCTGTTGATCGCTTTTGACTTGTTGACAAGTAGAACACCGGCTTACATATAAGGAGATGTCTCGTTTCATAGATCTCCACCAGAAAGTGCGTTTGATATCATTATACATCTTGCTCACCCCTGGATGGATACTAAGCTTGGTTTTGTGACATTCATCCAATACTCCTCTTCGAAGTTTAGCAATGTTCGACACACATATTCGGCCTTTCAACCTTAGGATTCCCTCGTCATCTATTTGAAAACTCAAGGTCTCGCCTTTGTGTTTCTTTCTTTGATTCTTTGAATGAAGTGATCATCCTTCTGAAGAGCAGATATTTTATCAATCAATGACGTCATAATGATAAAACTAGCGATTATTACATTCTTTCTACTCAGCGCATCAGCCACAACATTGGCTTTCCCTGGAGTGTACAAAATCTCAAAATCGTACGCCGCAAGAAATTCTAGCCAACGTTGCTGCCTCAGGTTCAAGTCTTTCTGAGTGAATAAATAATTCAATGACTGATGGTCTGTATATAGTTCGAATTTCTCACCCAAAAGGTAGTGCCTCCAGATTTTCAAAGCGAATACGATGGCTAACAACTCAAGATCATGAGTAACATAGTTTCTCTCATGCGGTTTCAGCTGACGGCTAGCATAAGCAATCACTTGACCTCTTTGCATTAACACTGCACCAAGGCCTTCTCTAGATGCGTCAGTCCAGACTTTCAAGTCCTCGTTGCCATCTATTATTGTTAACACTGGAGCAGTCGTCAGTTTTAATTTCAGCTCCTGGAAAGCTTCCTCACATTCTGAAGTCCGATTGATTCTCGAATGTTTCTTAGTCAGTTTCGTTAAAGAACTAGATGTCTTCGCGAAATCCTTAATGAATTTCCGATAATAACTGGCTAACCCGAGAAAACTTCTAACTTCTGTGGGCGCACGAGGCTATTTCCAATTCTGAATAGCAGTGATTTTACTGGGATCCACTGAAATTCCTTCTTTTGACACGACGTGGCCAAGAAATTTGACTTCCTCTTGCCAGAATATACATTTGGAAAACTTTGCTTTCAACACATTCTTTCTCAGAATTTCTAACACTTGTTCCAAATGTTTTTCGTGCTCGCTTTCTGACTTAGAGAAGATTAGAATATCATCAATGAAAACCAGAACGAATTTATTCAATACTCCTCTGAATACTCGGTTCATTAGATCGACAAAATACGCTGGAGCGTTACATAAGCCGAATGACATTACTAACCACTTGTAGAATAGGTCTGGACCTCTGAATGCTGTCAAAGGAACACACTCCTCGGCAATACGAAGCTGATGGAAACCTGTAGCTTGGTCCATTCGAGAAAATACTTGTGCGCCATTTAATTGGTCCAACAAATCATCAATCCTCGGCAATTGATATTTATTTTTCAGTGTCTGCTTATTCAAGTCCCGATAGTCTACACATAGTCTGAGAGTACCATCCGACTTCGGGACAAATACCACTGCTGCTCCCCAATCAGAGAAATTAGGTCTAATCAGACCCTTCCATACTAGCTGCCGGGTTTGATTATCTAACTCGTCTTTCTCTTTCAAGGTCATTCTTCGGATAGCGTGAACTATTGGCCTTGCATTTGGAACTAAAGCGATCTTGAAATCAATTTCTCTCTGCGGATGTAAGCTAACAACTTCTTCGAACACATCCACATAGTTCTTGACAACTGGTATATTTTCAATGTCGATCGGAATATTCTCCAAGATAGCAGGAACAGATTCTATCTGAGTAGGAGATACATCTAAGGCTGCCCAGAAGTCTTTCCTATTAGAATTTGGTCCTTCGCATGGAATGGTTATATATTCCCCGCACTTTGTTTTTGCCCTGACAACTCTCTCGGTGCATTTAACTTCGGCTTCATATTGGGTTAACCACTCCAATCCCAGGATGAGATCGAATTCGGTAAAATTCATAACGATCGCGATAGTGGGGAACCGATAACGAGAAAAAGAAACAGGAACTCCACAAATCCAACTAAGATCGAGGGAACCCCCGACCAGATTATGAACTATCATGGGTTCTTTGAGCTTCTTCAAATTCAATTCCAGTTTCTTAACTGCATTCTTTGCAACAATGCTTCGTGACGCGCCTGTATCAAACAGTACCTTTACCTGAATATCTTTGACAGTAAGCGTGCCTTCTAAAACATCTGGCCTTTCCTGACTAGCTGAGGGCACAGAGGTTTCCGCTACTTTATTTACCTGAGCCACTTCAGATTTCTGTGATAGTCGGCAATTTTTTGAAATGTGACCAACTTGGTTGCACTTATGGCATCCCCGACCCTCTCGAGCCTTCTTACTGGACTTAGACCCATCCTTCTTTCGACTGCTCGAAGATTCATAGTTCCTCATCGAATGCCCTTGCTTATTACACTTTAAACATACGACTGCTTTAACCTTTTTCTGATCGACTCTAGGCTTCTTTCTGACCCCAGACGTCGTATTAGCCTCAGACTGTGCACTTGTTTCAGGGCTATCGGTTTCAAGTTTTCTTTTGCTGCTAGAACCGACTTCCTCTTCGTCTTGCAACATACCTTTCCTATCGAGATCCTCATACTGGTAGGCCATGTATATCCTTTCAGAAAAAGGAAGCTTCACATGCCCCATTACTTTATTCTGGTATTTTCTTTGAAGACCATTAATAAACCTCAGATTCTTCATCTTTGGCTTTTAAATTAGATGAGGGGAAAAATGAGAAAGTTCATTGAATCTCTTATGATATTCTGGGATATTCATATCACCTTGTATCAAATAGTAGAATTCATCATATAACCTCTCAGTTGCTTCTGGAGGAGTAAATTTTGCACTGAAAATCTCTTTGAATCCATCCCAGGTGATATCACCTTCTAGATTATCTTTAACAATTGAATCCCACCAGAACAAAGCTTCGTCCTTGAGTGCCCAAGATGCCAGTAATCTTTTCTGGTCATCCCTCAGCTTTAAACCTTCAAAGATTTTCTCAGCAGAACGAATCCAAGCTTGTGTTTTAGCAATAGATTCTTCGTCCAAGAATAGTGCCCCACCCAGATTTCTATATTTCATAAATAGAGCTTCTATTTCTGGGTCTGCATTCCTTCTATTTCTAACACTCATTTTCTAGTACTTCTGCAAATAGCAGACCAAGTGTCAGGCCAACAAAAAAGATATTATAAAGCATAGAGACATATACTTGAATGTAAATGTGTCTATCGAGGTGTATTTCATTCCGTTAGACTCATACTAGGATATTACTGATCCTATCTGTAATGAGTTACTCGTCCTAGAACACTACTGGTTCTATTTCTGACGAGTTCGTTCATATGTTATATTCCTGAACTAAGCTTAACCAAAGCTCTGATACCACGTTGTGACGAGCCCCTTCCCGATAAGACGGTGACAAGGGTAATCTTTGGAATATAACACATAAACAGCTAACAACAGAACAGAAATAAATAAATACACCAGATAATGTACAATAGAATACACTCGATAAATATAATCATCAGAGTTACACAGTATATAGGATCATACTTAGTACAAAATACAGTTCAGCTATACATAAATGTCTACTGCGGAAAAGAAAACATAATATGTACAACAGGAGCTGAACAGAATAAAAAGAGATAAATGATAAAATCCATCTTCAGCTCCAGCTATCCAGAAAGAGCCTGCCAAAACCTGAATACAAGGCCGCCCGTGTAGAAAAAGGGGCACCCGAGTTTGCAAGTGAAACAAACTACGAGTCAGTCATAGGACTAGTATGAGAAATCTACTTAACACATTTTCAAATATGGCTAATCACAGGACCACGCCACTTTCGCGGAACGGGTTTACTCCAATAGATTGCCGGTTCTTTAAAACAAATAAATCTTTTAAACATCGCAATGCTTTTTATAAAAATAAAGCCATTATAAGACTCAGTTCCCATCACACAATGCAACACAAACCGGAGGATAGAGTTTTACCTTATGATGGCCAAATATGCTTGATACGAGGAAAACAAATCATTTGAAATGTAAATTTTATCGTTTAATTCTTAATCAGACTCCAACCGTAAACTAGTAAGAGAACGATTCCCTAAGTATTAACCCCGAAGGCCGAAACCAACATCAGACCAATACCCAGGAAACCATCCGTCCTAGCTCGTTTCCAGTTAGTTTCTAATTTTAGATACAATCATAAATATCAATCATAGACGGCATGGGTACCATATATCATGTCGCCATATATATAAATACAATAAAAACCGCACGATGTCGTATTTGGAAATTGGATTTCCGTCATGAACCGAGGCCTGGGATCGTCCTCACCGCTTCGAGACAATCTAGCCTACCATATCTCAGGACCCAGACTCAGGTGGGCCCCTGGATCGTCAGGGCCGGTCCACCGATGTGGATTAAAATGCCTGAACACTACGTCTCCCCACCCTATGGGGGCGTAAATGAGCCAACGAATGACTCCATCGGTTCGAGAACGACCGATATATCCGAGGCACCTCGCAACAGCAACAACCACACAGGTGAAAATAATATAAATGTCAGCCAGTTTAAGCACTGACACCACCTCTAGCTAGAAAGAAACGCATGTCCTCCCTGAAGTCCTCTCCCGTTTTTGGTCCATATCGGGGTGTGAGGCTCGCGAATTCACGTTATACACAAAGCTATGCCACACAGGCGTTGCTTTGATCATCAACCACAAAGCTCTGCTTTTCAACAAAAGCTTTGATCATTGCATCTCAGCATGCCACACAGGCAATCCACGCCGTGCAACTGATGTCTATCAATCACACAGAATGAAACCCCATGTTAGACACACAGTCCATTTACAAGTCCGTTCTGGGTCTAAACGAAACCGGAGGATCTTTATTCCTCGCATATCCGTACAATCAACATGTACGTCCGGACGGCTACTACTTCAACCCCTTCTAGGTAGCTACTCCTATCATGAGCATCAGTAGCACCCCTCCATTCGACGTGAAGATCATCGGTCTTGCATCGTCTTCATATCTTCTACTTTCGATCGTCGATCAATTATTCGAAATGAGAATTAACTCGGCCTTTTCAAATAATTCACGTATATTTATAATTTCAAACCAATTCATTTCAATGGTTAAATTATTCGATATCACTAATTCTGTTCTTTAGTGTAATTTTCACGCCAAACACATTCAACCATCAAATATCACATAAACTGAGCAAATTCAATTTATTTTCATTCCATATCGTTTATAATATTTTATCACGATTTATCGCTATTTTTATTTATTTAAAAATAACCAATTTATTCAAAACAACGCTTCAGGCCATAACGCGGCCGTGGTGCTGTTTTTCTTCAGATTAAATTTACACATATCTGAAAATCTAACCGTTGGATCTTCACAAATTTTATATCATTAGAAAGACCTTTTCAAAACGAATCCAACGGTTCCGGTTTCGGGAAAATCCGACGGTCGGATGTCCTGCACTAATCGTTTGAAGTTACGATTTCAAAATACGAACTGCAGCGTCGTTATTCGATTTAATTTAATTATATATATATAATCGATTCTGGCGCTGTTTTTCTTCAGATTTGAATTAAATATTCCAGACAATCCAACCGTTGGATCTTTACAAAGTTGGTGCCGTTGGAAAGATATTTCCAAGGCGAACCCAACGGTTGTGGTTTCGGGAAAATCCGATGGTCGGATCTCCCGCACTAATCGTTTGAAGTTACGATTTCAAAACACGAACTACAGCTTTGTTATTCAATTTATTTTAATTATATTTATATATATATGTATATTAATATAATCTATTCTTCGATTTCAAAACCATATTCATTTCATACTCTTGATAAAAATGATATTTTTATCCAACAAACATTTATTTCAACACTTCACTATTTTTAACAGTTCATACATGTAGTAAAAATGTGATTTTTATTGTAAAAGCAATTTATTTAAAACACGAGTACCATTCAACACATGAATTTCTATTCAACAAAAGAATTTCTATTCAACAAATGAATTTCTATTCAACACATGAATGTTCTCTATAGTTCGTATATGTAATAAAAATATGATTTTTATTGTAAAACAATTTATTTCAAAACACGACTATTTTATATAGTTCATATAGATGATAAAAATATGATTTTTATTATAAACCAATTTATTTCAAAACACGACTATTTTATATAGTTCATATAGATGATAAATATATGATTTTTATTATAAACCAATTTATTTCAAAACATGAATGTCGTTCAACACATGAATTTCTATTCAACACACGAATATAGTTTCAACACATGAAAGTAATTCTAACACACGAATATTATTGAAAATTTCGGCAGCATAACGGCAGGGTAGTTAAAACCGGGACCGTTCCTAGTACGGCTCCTCGCTCTACCTTAAAACCTCGCGGTTTTTGACAATGGGGATTCATGCATCTAGTTCGCACGCAGGCGGCATGTTTTATTTTCATTTCCACAATCTATCCTAATTTTGTTTTCAACCACAGATGGGTATTTTTCAACCACAATCAATCATTCTCAACCACAAACAATTCTATCAACCATTCGTATTATTCACCCAATTTCACATCAACCAAATAATCCAAACAATATCACCACCAATAAATATCGTCCATGGTCTGTGGACGAGGGGAGTATATATATATATATATATATATATATATATATATTCGTATATAAATATATTTCAATTCACTTCAATTCATTTCAATGTCATTTCAACGCATATATAATTTTTACAACGCATATATAACTTATACATCGAACATACAACTTATACAATGCTTATACATGAGGTGTACAACGCTTATATAACTCATACATCGACTATATAATTTATACATCGTTGTTTTCCATATTGTTTATAAAATAGAAATCTCACATTGGGTTCCACTCCACCAAAAATAGCAGAAGGCTCAGAAAAATATGCGGTCTCTTCTAAAATGTAGAATACGTCCACACGAGTCCACTGTCTCTTGTTTCACTGAATTTCATCTACAAACGAAAAAGATATGATTTTTACAGTGAAATCGAAAACCGTAGCGCTTTAAAGTGCTATAATATAGTTAAATTATAAATAGCTGTATACCTTCACAGTTTATTCAAAACTAGGTTTGATCTTTTCACCAAAACGAAGATGTTGTTGCTCGACCAGACCCTGCCACGTGAAGCGTCTACGAGGGCCGCTCCTCCTCCCTGAATCCTGGTGAACTCGACGCAGTGGTGGCGGAGCAATTGGGGTGCGAGCGGCAACACTTTGCGGAGGTGAATCGAGGCGAATACTGAACGATGTACTCCCAAACTTGTATGGATCTGTAGAGGGGGGAATCCTCTCCAAAATCCCCCAAAGAATCGATCAATTTTACTGTATGGATTGGAAGAAAAGTGGATTTGAAATCCTGACCTA
Source organism: Allium sativum (assembly GCA_030737875.1). Classification (NCBI taxonomy): domain Eukaryota; kingdom Viridiplantae; phylum Streptophyta; class Magnoliopsida; order Asparagales; family Amaryllidaceae; genus Allium; species Allium sativum. Next base: position 462,479,728 of record CM060920.1, read on the forward strand.
TTTCCACCGTTCGACAGTGAGGAGCGGGTTTGACTGGTCAAAGCGGAGTGGGGAAGAAAGAATTCTATTGGCCTATATTTTTTTTATATTTATTAATTTCAAAAATCCGAAAATACCCCTCTCTCCGAACGAACACCAATTCAAACTCAATGACTGTCGCCCGTAGCTAAATACCCCCATTCCGAACACAATGGGATATGTTTCGTAGGCCAATTCGACTGTTTCAGTCAGTTTCCCTTCAAATTAAAATATAAAACATTCAATATTTGATTTGAACGTACATTTCAATTTGTGGGGCCACATACTGATTCGAAAAATTCCCGAAAAATAAATCTAGCTATGTTTTGACGATACGGTCCCAAAAAAACTAGTTTCGTCGAATTCTGAGACCGTTTGAAAAATGGCCATTTTCTGGTCGATCCAATTTAACTATAATTGACCAAAACACATTTTCCTTTGCCATGCTCACATACTAGCTTCAAAAATTATGAAATTTGAAACCTAGCAATAACTTCACATCCCGGATCCAACAAAAGTGGTTTCGTCGAATTCCGATGTCGTTTGCAAAATGTCTATTTTCACGGGCGATATAATTTCTATAGCGACCTTTCTGAAAATTCATTTGGCCATAACTTTTGACTCCCGCTATGAAACTTCAATTTTTCAGATTCGTTAGAAAGATATTCGCTAACAGATTTAAATATTTTTGGTTTCACTAAAATCCGTTTTATTTTGCACCCGGTACAGTCAGTCAAAGTTTGAATTGAAATTTTGAAACTGCCGCGCCATTTCACGCCATGTTTAAAATTCAAAGTAATTATATTCAATTTCCAACATCGATTCAAACTACTTTTCGTCATTATTATTTAAAATATTTATTTTAAATATTTAAAATCCTCCAAAATAGCCAATTTAATTTTTTTAAAATGGTTCAGATTTTACGGGTAGTTACACCAAATTAAGGTTTATCAACTAGTCGGGATTAGCGAACCTTACCGAAGTAATCATTTGTTTAATTTACCAGTCCCAACCTATTTATTACACGGAGCATAACTGGTAAAACTCCATATCTAACACCACGATGTTATTGGTAAATTTAATTACCATTTCACGTTCAAATCTAATTGAAGATTTAACTATCGCTTGAAGCAAAACAGGTGATACTCCATTCTTGATCATTTACCGATTTTGATAATTTTAATTTATCATATTCACGGTTCAATCTAATTAAAGATTCATTAAAGCTCTACTCAGTTTTAATCCCCAAAAATCATTATATAATGATTATTCAAATTTAGGAAATAAATCCTGCCTTTAACTGGGTTAAAGAACCAATGTCATTTAAAACACGGTTCACGGTAAACCCAAAATCACATTCCATTAATTATGGAATCTTCACGGAAGAAAAATCAGTATATAATCGATATCAATTTCCGTATCCGAATAATAATACTAATGGAATAACGACAAAGCCTTTTGAATTCCACATATATTAACAGTCTTCCTCCACAGAAGTTCACTTCGATTATTACCAAATCAAATTCCGTTCAATTCCAATTTATTTTATTAAATTGGAAAACTTTTCTTTGGAAAATTCCCTTAGATATTAATTAAAAAAATTATAAATTCCAAATCATATTTTACTGTTAATCGAGTTAAAGAACGAATGCCGTTAAAAACACAGTTAACGATAAACCCGATTCACATTCCATTTTATTCGAATTACCAATTGTAACTCGAAACTCTAATAATCTTAATTAAACGATTTATAAATTCCAAATCATATTTCACTGTTAATCGGGTTAAAGAACGAATGTCGTTAAAACCACAGTTCATGATAAACCCGATTCACATTCCATTTTTATTCCAATTACCAATTGTAACTGGAAACTCTAATAATCTTAATTAAAAGATTTTTTTTTCAAATGGGGTTTAAGAACAGTGTTACTGAAAACACCATTCATGACAAACCCAAAATCCTATTCTTTTATTCAATTCCAATTAAATATTAATTAATTGGAAAACTTCCTTACATCTTAATTAAAAGATTTATTCTTTTCTCCACTGGGCTTAAGAACAGTGTTAATGAAGACACCATTCACGACAAACCCAAAATCCCATTTGATATTAAATACAAGGCTCTAAATAGAAATTATATCGGCTTATATTCACTATCAAATTCTGAAACCAACAAATATCGTATTGGAAATAACGATATAAATATATCTTCCAAATTTCCATAACAATATCCATATAATCACGGAATCCGATATCAGTATATTCCGAAGATGATTTCCATTCAAATACATTCCAATTGTTATATTGGAAATTTCTGGTTATATTTAAAACCATTTCAAATCCAATTAATTTTATTTAAAAATAATTGGATTTTTAATTTTAGTTAATAACTAGTTCATTTCGATAAAAATATATTTTTATCTTTTCAAATATGGAATTTTTCATCCTAATTCTTTCCAAATCATTTGTTATGATTTTACACAAATTATTAATATTTTCAATAATTTTATCAAGGCCCATACAGTCGATTTCCATAAATGGTCATCGAACTGCACTTACACCGACCTTTTCCTAATTTGATTTGGGCATAATTCCAAATCCAACCATTAGATTTCAAATCTCTTATATTCGTTGGAAAGCTCTTTTCGATACGAACCCAATGGTACCAGTTTTATGAGAATCCGATGGTCAGATCTCCCGTAATATCAATTCAAAGTCAATGGTCGAAATTCGCGAATGGCCACGGCGCGACGCGTTCTATTCAGGCCAATATATATATATATATATATATATATATATATATATATATATATATATATATATATATATATCACCGATTTCCATTTAAAATGTATTTTATAAATTCGTTTTAAAACGATTCCAACTTCATTTCCAATTTTAAATCAAAATTGAATTTTCCTTATCATTATAATATATAAATGATAATATTTTCAAAATATCAGATTTTGAAATCATTTCCTTTTCGATATTCATTACAAAAAATCAATAAAATCGATATAAGTATCGTTCACGTCAAAATGGCATTAATCTGGTCAACACGGCTTTATATTTTTCAATATTTTCGTATCCATCCCAAATCGGATATCAAAATCATATTTTGATACATTATTGAATATTATTTTAAAATATTAGTTATTTTAAAATATTCATTATTCATCATTTTAAAATATTCATTAGTTTAAAATATTTGTTTTTTTCGAATTGGAATCAGACACTGTCAATTACCATGTAATTTTATTTATATGGATTTCATACACGCATGTACACAACGATAATCAAACACAATTAACCATCATCCAGAGTGTGTTACACAACTGTGTAAGCATTAAATATAAATAATTAACACTTACAACAGTCTGTCAACCAATCGATTGGCATACAACTAAACAATTGGGATTAGTGTACATCAAATATCATCCCAATACCCGTGTGGGGTTTCAATCAACACACACAGATTTTATTTGTGTAGTTGGGCGATGTGTAAAATATATCGTCCCCATTCAATATCAGTCAAATGTGTGTACATAAAAAAATCGTCCGATTTGTACATGAATATTTATTTTCATTCATATACTCATTAAAAATTATATTTTTAATGATAAAATATTTATTTCAACACATGAATATTTTATACAGTTCATCTATACAATAAAAATGATATTTTTATTGTTCTGACATTTTTAGAAAATTTCGGTAGCATAACGGCGCGATACTAGAACCAGAATAAGGTCCAGCCTTATCCTTCGCCTAATACTGGCTCGCGCCATACACATACCAATTCTAATCAATTCCATTCACATCCCAAACAAAATTCAAACAAATGAATCCAACAAAACAAACAACCAAACATCCAAGGTTTCTATCAAAGGTGTCGGGTGCTACCAAGCACCATCTGCATCCTAGTATATATATTATACTGTAAACAAAGTTAGAGCGAGAAGGTCTCGCCTTTGGGATCCACTCCGCCAGTTTTATTTCTGAATGTCTAAACAGCTTGGATTTTCCTGAAATTCCAATGCAGTCTTTTTCACATTGTTCATAGTAAAATTCATATTATTAATATGATGTTTATATATTTAAAAATCGCATTTTTAAACCTTTCTATATATAATAAAAATCATATTTTTATTCTGAAGCTATTTCATAATAAAAAATCACATTTTTTATTTTATCACTATACATATAAAAATCACATTTTTATTAACTATATATGTAAAAAATCTAATTTTTATACATCATGATAAAAATTAAAAATCATGTCTTTATATTTTTTAAAAATCATGTCTTTATATTTTTAAAAACCAGGTCTTTATATTTTTAAAAATTATGCCATTTTATATTAAATAAATCACATTATATTCAATGCTGTTATATATATAATCTGATTTTTTTTATGTTATTATATGTTTTAAAAATTGATTTTGTTTATGCTATTATATATTTTAAAAACTGATTTTATTTTCCATTGCTTATATTAAACAAAATAATTAGTTTAAATAAATTAATAAAAACAAAACCTTTCTTCTTTGTGTCGTTCTTCACCTGGAAACCCGCTCATCGATTTCGAAACCAGCTTCAAACCTAGGGATCCAATTTACCTCCTCCTCGGGTCGCCGTTCCCTGATCAGGAACCACCATGTCGTCGCCCTATGTGAGCTCCATCCTGGCGTAGAAAATGAGGCAGCTCGCAGCCCCCACGACGCAGAATTCACTTGTGAACGGTGCACCTTTCTGACACCGTAATAGCCACCACGTCAGCCCATAGATCATCAAACCCGTTCGAATTTAAAGCCCACGAGATTCTCTTTGATTTTCTCTTCAGAACCCTAACCAAATTCGTAACGATTTGCCGTGATTTGGCGGAAGAAAGATCGACAATTTTGATTGTCAAAATTGAATTGGGGGCGGCGTATTTATGGAGCTGACCGAGTAGTTAGGGTTTTGACCCTCTTTAATAGAATTTTTTTATATTATTAAATATTTTAAATTCCAAAAATAACCGTTAACCGCGATGAAATCCAAATCGAACCCAACGACTATCGCCCTTAGCCAAATACCCCCATTCCGGACACAATGGGATATGCTTCATAACCCAATTCTACCGTTTTGATCAGTTTTTCTTTAAATTAAAATATAAATCAATATATATTGAATTTAAACGTACATTTTAATCTACCGGGGCCACATACTGACTCCAAAAATTCCAGGAAAATAATTCTGGCTATGTTTTGATGATACGGTCCTAACAAAACTAATTTCGTCGAATTTGGAGACCGTTTGAAAAATGGTCACTTTCTAGTCGATTAAATTCAAAAGGATTGACCAATCACATTTAAATTCACCACGCGCACATATTAATTCCAAAAATTATGAAAATTGGAATCTAGCAATAATTTGACATTCCGAATTCAACAAAAGTGGTTTCATCAAAAACGGAGATCGTTTGCAATATGGCTATTTTTAGGGCTATATATATATATATAAATTCCATAGCGACTATTCTGAATTTTCAACTGGACGTAACTTTTTATTCCCGTTATGAAATCTGGATTTTCACATCCGTTAGAAAGATATTTTCAAACAGATTCAAATATTTCTGGTTTTACTGAAATTCAGTTTATTTTGAATCCTGTACATTCAATTGAAATTTGAAATCGAATTTTCAAACTACCACGCCATTTCATGCTTGTGATATAATTAAAATAAAATTATTCGTTCTAACTTCGATTAAAATAAGTTTTTAGTCATTGTTATTTAAAATAAATCATTTTAAATATTTAGAATTCATTAGAATTGCCAAAACAAAAAAAATTAATTGGTTTTGAAAATCTGGGTTGTTACAATGAATGTTGAAGTAAAGGAAATAAAAAGAGATTTTGTGTAAATATAATGATATTTTTGAGATTTAAGGAATTAACGAAATGAGTTTGTATAAGTTTATTCAAAGGAAAAGTGTTAGTTATTCTTTTGGAGAAATGAAACAAAAGAGATGTCATAACAATGTTTTACGTAGAATTTGATTGAACGCAAAGTTGGGAACATGTATATAATTTATTCCTAATGTATTTAAAATAGTTTAAGAATACTTTTATTATATAAAACAAGATATAAATATTGTATTATAAATATTGAAATATGCAGAAGTTTTAAATTAACCCTTGTTAATTATTTTTAAAGAGGCCAAGTAGTGTTGAGTACTGAATTAGTAAACTCTTTTTTATTTTCATGATTAAATGGCTGTGTATTTGATAGTTAAATAACCAACTATCAAATCTGACATATAAGATCGTTGGTACCGAAAGACCGGGATCAAATTTATATTCGTAAACCATTCCGAACCAGCAAATACGAGATCGTCGAAGATGTTGATTAAAGATGGAGTAATTGTAGACCATGAATCTTCGTAAGCGGGAGGGCTACATCATAAATTTCTATGATTTGCAGCCAGAGGTTTTTGATGGTAATTCAGCTGTGATTGGAATATACGGATTTGCAAGGACTACTCGCTACTGATCCATAGGGTAATTCAAGGATGCTGCAGGAGGGTGCTTCGGTTTGTCCAGTCCCAGGACAATTTGTATGGACGGATGTCTGACAGAGTATTTCCAAAGGGATTACATACATTGATTTCTTCAAATGTACCAAGTTTGGTGGAAAAGAAGGAAACTTCTTTAGCTTAACACCCAGAGTATCTTTATGAGAATCAATTAGTGATTTTCTGGAGGAGCTAACGGTGTGGCATTCAAAGTGAATGGTGGTGTGCTATCTTGAAAAGGTAATTATAACCTCAAGCCTCTTCAACTGGGAAATGTTAAAAAATATTCTTGTAGGTCGCATGTGTAACACCCCACACCCGCTACGGTCACTCACTAAGGGAATGCCATAACATCGGTGGAGTATTTTAAGTGAATATAGAACAGAAAAATTACAACAAGACAGATATAAGTAATACTTGAGAATTTAAAACATCATTTCATTTCAGTGGAAAGTAAAACATGTTTGGTTACACCAAAACCATAAATAAGAGTCAAGTACATAATATCCATCCTGATAAAAACGAAAGTACATAATCCCACTACATAACCTAATAGCCATAATAGAAAAGATAAACTGAGCTTTACATCCACGGTCCAAGCTCCAAAAGATAGATAAAGCAGTCTGATCAAAGCCCACTAGTGCTAGGCCCACTCTGAAAACCTGAGGGTTGGGAAAAAAATAAAGAAACAACGGGGTCAGACATAAGTCTGAGTGAGTCCTATAACCCTAACAATACAATCATTAAAGTAATTAGGGTATGATATAAACAAGGTACGGTACCTCTGGGGATAATGACTACACTAAGTAGCCAACTAAACACAGGATGTACTAAGATAACCGAAAAGACGCATTTATCCACCCAAGGATAATTACTGGATTACACCACCCCAGATCTACCCACCCAAGGGTAATTCCTACACTGCACCACACCAGTCATTCCTAACTTAAAGGTTGATCCCACCCATGGACTTATAAAATTAACTTAATAGTTCTCGCGTACCCCTAGGTGACTACGTAGACGCCACGGGGCCCTACAATCCACTAGGTGTACACACTACTCCCCATTCGATCGGCTCCCTAACGTAGATACCCGTGCTGGCCCCACCGTGGGGTGTACCATTCCCCAACGTGGCAACCTGATAAAACTAACGGTGCACGGCTTATATCTACACGATGCAACAACGTCTTATTTACCAACCCGGGTCCACACACGCATATGAAACCCGTTGGTCATGCGTTGCCACCGCTAACCCATTTTGGCCTCTTATAGTCAAGCCCAATATGCGTGTCCCGTCACTCGACTAGAGTCGAGCCCACTAAGATACGTTTGGGATATTGGTTGAAATGGGCCCCCACAAGCTACCACCTAAGCTTGTTATTTTATTTAGTGTATCCCACTTAACCCCTTTTATAATCATGCCCACCTACATGTTAAGGTTTGGTTAAGTCATCTAATCATATATCAATTGCCACTTAAGGCACCCACTAGATTTCCACATGCCACCCAAAGCACTTACTTAACCCTTTACCCATGTTTAATTACATGTTCCTCTTTGGTTAAGTATTCTAGTCGTATTTTCTATTGCCACCCAAGGCAACCCACTAGATTTCCACATGCCACCCAAGGCACCCACTTAACCCCTCATGTCCCTCTACATGCTAATATGGTTAAGTGTTTCTTAATTAATTAAGATCATGACCTCATAAAGACCTCTCACATTAGACCATCTTTTATGACTGCTGGATATGCCGGTTGGTTCCGGGCAGACTTCTGTCATAAAAAGGTCTAACCTCGTGTCTTTACTTTAATCACGTATTTAATTTATGACTAAGACCTCTCACATTGGGCCAATCATTTGTAGCTGCTGGATGGCCGGTCGGTTCCGGGCAGACTTCCGCTACAAAAGGGTCCAACCTCGTGTCTTAGTTGATTAATTACACCTAATTAATCACCCCCATAATTTGAATTAATTATGCCTAATTAATTAAACATTTTTAAGAATATGGGTAGACCTAACTCAATAGGTAAATTCCCAATTCCATAGTATGGGTAGACCTAACTTAATAGGTAAATTCCCAACTCCATAATATGGGTAGACCTAACTTAATAGGTAAATTCCCAATTACGTCCATTTAATTTGTGGTATGATTAATCATACCCATTTCACATCATTTTATTAACATGCATATTAACCCCATCGTTCCCCACGTAGTTCGTTCTCATAACACGACATAATAAAGGGAAGATTCATCACAAAGGTCATGGGTTTAGCCAACATAGCATGTAACTTTATCATGGGTTCAAAAGGTGTCAACTTGCATATATGAACATACATTAAACCCAACTTGTATTTAACCCAAACTTGCATTATGCATATCATAAAAGAGACAACTTACATATGAACTTGCACATAAACTTGCATATGAACTTGCATCATAACTTGCATATGAACATGTATCATAACTTGCATATGAACTTGCATCATAACTTGCATATGAACATGTATCATAACTTGCATAAAACCAAACACTTAGCATGCATAAAACCAAATACTTAGCATGCATAAAACCACATACATAGCATGCATAAAACCAAATACTTAGCATGCATAAAACCAAATACATAACTTGCATAACATGTTACATATAGACTTGCATATAATCTCCCATATAGCTTGCATAACATGTTACATATGAATCAATGTTCAACATAGTGTTTTGCATCATAAAACATAGCATTAAACTTGCATATAGCACACAACATACACTATACTAAACTTGCATAAACACATTGATTCCACAAACATAGCCATATCTTATCATATCCTATCATAATCAATTTAACAATTGATTGTTAAGTCTATAGAAACTCACCACTAAACTCCAATAAGCAAACCCTTGCCACAAATCACCCAAAAACTCTAGCCTTGAACATAAAGCTTGCAACTTGATGATGAATGCAAGCCAATGATCACTCATACAACTCAAAGATGCTTGTATGCACATGAAAGCCTTCATAGAAATAGTTTAGAAATAGGATGGAGGCTAGGGTTTTGAGTGGAGGCCATGATCATAGAAAATTTTGGCATAGTTTAGTTAGGAGATAGGATTATGACCATTTAGGGCTAGCTTAGGGTCTTATTTATAGGATTAGGCAAGTGTTTTAGGCCATTAGATTAACCCTAAATTAGATTAGGACCCTTAGATTTCGGAACCTTCCAGAAACCAGCCCTAAGACCAAGCCCAAACCCCAAACTGGTGCACCCAACCATAGAACTCTCTAGAAACTGTGCAGGTTTCCTGTCCCGACATGGGCGCACTTCCCAAGTGCGCCAGTGTAAAAATGTGTTGGCGCACTTCACAAGTGCGCCAGTGCATTTTTGTGTTGGCGCACTTCACAAGTGCGCCAGTGCATTCTTGCTTGTTTTCGGTTTTTCTGCCTAACTTCGTTCGTCCATATCTCTTTCATACGGTACCCGTTTTACGCAAACTCGGACTCAATTTCACGTATTTTTCCGAGACGAACGCAATGACGCAGCCCATTTCCCCTGATTCTCACATCTGAGATTAATTATACTTTAATTACTAACCATTAGTGTTAATTGAAATTCGGGGTGTTACATTCTCCCCTACTTAAAGGATTTCGTCCTCGAAATCTCTAAGCTAAGGAGAATGCATATCCTACCATCCAAACAACCATCTACTCAATCCATCAAACACGGGCATCCATTGTCCTTAAAACAGTTTCTAATGATGTATGAGCATATGCAAAAAGTGTGTGTATATGTTCCCTATCTAATGTATGAACATATGCAAACCATGATAGTGCCATGCATCCATTATGTATGCGAGAGAACCCTATCGACACATACAATATCTACATGAGTGCACAATCATTCACCAAAATGCATCATCCATATGATAACACAATCCTTATACATTCATAAATATAGCTTCCTACACACAATTTTATGCAATATGCCATATGAAGTGATTGAGCCGATCTAGTGTCTAGAGTGTGTGTATATGCATCCACGAGCAACCACTAGCAACCACTTGCATCCACACGCATCCATCAAACATAACATGTCTCAAACACATGTTTCAACCATAGATTTACCCTATCTAAAGGTCAAAGGTATTAATGAGAGGACATACTAAAGATAAGATAAGCACTAGACAAGCGATAAAGGAGAAGTTAAAAGACATACTCTCAAAAAGAAATGGGTACAAAGAACGCATCTTCGCTTCCGTCTCCCAAGTAGCATTGCTTTCGTCATCTCCCCATTGCACTTTAACTAGCTGAACTTCTCTGTTCCTCAACTTCCTAGTTTCTGACCCAAGGATGCGAGTAGGAGCTCGTCGAATCGTCGCATCACGCTCTACCTCTACATCTCTAAGCAAGCTCGGCTCTACCACCTCTGCGGTCTCATGTAAGCACTTCCTCAAATGTGATACATGGAATACATCATGAACACCACTAAGTCTGTCGGGCAACTCCACCCTATATGCCATCCGTCCAATCCTTTCCTTAATAGGAAACGGCCCAACAAACCTCGGTGCTAACTTCCCAACGGACCCAAAGCGAACAACATTTCTCAATGGAGATTCTTTGACAAAAACCATGTCCCCAACCCCAAACTCAAGATCCGTCCTTCTCCGATCCGCATAAGATTTCTGTCTATCTTGCGCTGCCTTCATCCTTCTTCGAATCAAATCAATCTTCTCTGAAGTCTCTCTAACCATATCTGGCCCAAGCAAGATCTTATCCGTAGATTCCCACCAACATGTAGGAGATCGACAAGGCCTCCCATAAAGAGCTTCGAAAGGTGCCATGCCAATACTAGACTGAAAGCTGTTATTGTATGCGAACTCCACCAAAGGAAGATGTTCTTCCCATGTACCTCCAAAATCCAAGATACAAAGCCTCAAGAGATCTTCTAAGATACGGTTCACCCTCTCGGTCTGACCGTCCGTCTGAGGATGATATGCGGTGCTCAAACACAACTGAGTCCCTATCGCCTCTTGCAAACTTCTCCAAAACTCACTAGTGAAGATAGGATCTCGATCACTCACTATACTAGAGGATACCCCATGCAATCGAACTATCTCTCGAAGATATACTGAAGCTAGCCATGGAGCCGTCCTCTTTCTCTTCACAGGTATGAAATGGGCGCTCTTAGTAAGTCTGTCTACCACAACCCAAATTCCTGTATTACCCTTCCTCGATCTCGGTAATCCATCGAGACACTATCCCCTTCCATAGCGGAACTTCCAAATGGGTGAAGCAACCCATCGGGTTTCTTCTGCTCTGCTTTCATTTGCTAGCACACCAAGCATCTAGAGACATACTCGGCCACATCTTTCTCCATACCGGCCCAAAAAGAAAACTCGCTTCATGTCTTGGTACATCTTGTCCCTACCAGGATGAATGGTCATCTTCGACCGATGTGCATCATCAAGTATAGCCTTCCTCAGACCCTCGTCTTGCGGTACACAAAGTCTACCGTCTCTACGCAACCACCCCTTACCATCTAGGGTGTACCTACTCAAATGGCTGGACGACTCCCCCCCTTATGAGCTTTTCTACTAACTCAACCACTGTGGGTCGTCTCGCTGTGCCTCGCCAATCCGCCCCAAAAGAGTAGGCCTAACCTCCAAGGAGGCTAGCAAACCGGGTACAAAGTCAACGGAAGGTCTAAAGTCAAACATAGAATTAAACTCCAAGCTTTGCCATTCCACGAACAATGGACTCAAAGACAGCCTTTTTCTGCTTAAGGCGTCTGCCACCACGTTACCCTTGCCAGGGGTATACTCTATCTCAAACTCATAGGATGCTAAGAATTCTATCCTCCTTTGTTGTCTTAAGACAATGCGCTCAAAGAGTCTCCAACACTTCCCTAAGATGTAGGGCATGCTTTTCTCCACTTCTAGAGAAAATCAGGATATTCTCCCATGCAAAATCGTCACAACTATCCATCTCTCACGCAGACCACCCTAGTCGAACTCGACATCCCCCAAATGCAAGCCCCAAAGGCCTAAACCAATATCAGACAAACACCCAAGGGATACCTCCTTCGAATTCAGACGACCTACGCGAGATGATACTAGTAAAAATGGCTAAATAATTAAGCCCTTGTCCAATTCTGGATGTCCTTGCCAGTCTCGCTCCAAAACCACCGTTTATCCCATAACTGGCTTTGCTCAACCTATTGAGCACATACGAAAACTTATTTCGCTCCTAGAAAAGACCAAGATGTCATCCACCAAGATCATCACGAACTTATTTGGGTACTCCCTGAACACCCTTCTCATCAAATCAACAAAGTATGCGGAGGCGTTCGTCTAACCAGATGGCATCACCAGCCACTCATAAAACCATCCGGAGTCCTAAAGGCAATCTTCTCTATACTATCCTCAGCCACTCTCAACTGACGAAACCCCGTGGCTGAGTCCAACTTGAGAAAATACTGAGGCGCCAACCAAGTGATCAAAGAGATCATCAATCCTCGGCAATGGGTGTCTATTCTTCTTTGTGAGTTTATTTAGCTCTCTTTAGCCTACACAAAGTCTGAGGGACCCATCCGCCTTCGTAGCAAAAACTACTGGAGCACCCCACTCCGATATACTTTGTCTTATGGACCCCTTCTCAAGCAACTCCCTTACTTGCTTATGGAGTTCCCTTCTCTCGCGAGGAGCCATGTGGCGCATTGGTAAAGATACAGGTTTAGCATTTTCTACCAGATATATTCGGAAGTCAATCTCCCGCTCCGGAGGTAAGCCCTTCACCTCCTCAAACACATCCGAGTATTCCCGGACCACTCTAACAGATCGCAAACTCTCGACCGACGTGTCAAGCGATTCTAGATAACTTAGCATAACAGATTCCATGGGATTACAAGAGATCTCGAGAGTGTTACCCAAGCGGGTCATAAGCCTAACAACTCTCCCTTCAAAATCAAGAACGGCACCCCTATTGGATAACCAGTCCATGCCCAAACTAACCCACAGCCCGTGAAGCCCAAAAAGCATCACATCTAAACTCAACGCTAAGTATAGAAACTTTCAAACCCAAACACATCATGGAGCCCCAATTGGGTTTGAAACAACTAAGGGATCATCTACCAAACTGGTGTCTAAGTGCAGTGACTCAACTAAAAATGATGAGATAAACGAACTCGATGCGTCAGAATCTAATAAATTCGAACCGGAAAATAAAGAAATCCAAATTCCAACCTAGACGGTCCTATCTCCATCTGGTACACTAGCCGCGAGGGAATACAACTACCCTCCAGGAGATTCCATACCTTGCCCATGCCCCTTTGGACAATCCTAATACGGTGTCCCATTCCTCCAAAAGGATAACTACTCGCCTTCTTCTTCCCATTCTCCACTCGTAACCTCCCACCAATGAGGTTTCATCCTTCATTAACCAAACAACTATTTGAGCCTTCCTCCCATCGTCTATCCAATAGATACCTACCAGTCCTCCTCCTTCTTGAACCAACTTCTAATCCGACTAATGTCTAAGTCCCTTGAAGTGGTTTTCCGTTCTTATCTATCTTAGAAAGGTCATCTATACGCGGAGGGGAAACTCAAAACGAGAGAGGAAGAGATTCAAAACGGAGAATTCGAAAGATATAGATATGGCTATTGGGGATTATGCTTTTCTTTCAAAAACTTTTCTCTTAAAAGACATGTTTTTGAAAATACTCCTTTCAAAAATATTCTTAGAAAATAGTTTTTCTAAAAATTTTATCTGTTCTGGTAACCTTAAGCTCTGATACCACGTGTAACACCCCACACCCGCTACGGTCACTCACTAGGGAAATGCCATAACATCGGTGGAGTATTTTAAGTGAATATAGAACAGAAAAATTACAACAAGACAGATATAAGTAATACTTGAGAATTTAAAACATCATTTCATTTCAGCGGAAAGTAAAACATGTTTGGTTACACCAAAACCATAAATAAGAGTCAAGTACATAATATCCATCCTGATAAAAACGAAAGTACATAATCCCACTACATAACCTAATAGCCATAATAGAAAAGATAAACTGAGCTTTACATCCACGGTCCAAGCTCCAAAAGATAGATAAAGCAGTCTGATCAAAGCCCACTAGTGCTAGGCCCACTCTGAAAACCTGAGGGTTGGGAAAAAAATAAAGAAACAACGGGGTCAGACATAAGTCTGAGTGAGTCCTATAACCCTAACAATACAATCATTAAAGTAATTAGGGTATGATATAAACAAGGTACGGTACCTCTGGGGATAATGACTACACTAAGTAACCAACTAAACACAGGATGTACTAAGATAACCGAAAAGACGCATTTATCCACCCAAGGATAATTACTGGATTACACCACCACAGATCTACCCACCCAAGGGTAATTCCTACACTGCACCACACCAGTCATTCCTAACTTAAAGGTTGATCCCACCCATGGACTTATAAAATTAACTTAATAGTTCTCGCGTACCCCTAGGTGACTACGTAGACGCCACGGGGCCCTACAATCCACTAGGTGTACACACTACTCCCCATTCGATCGGCTCCCTAATGTAGATACCCGTGCTGGCCCCACCGTGGGGTGTTCCATTCCCCAACGTGGCAACCTGATAAAACTAACGGTGCACGGCTTATATCTACACGATGCAACAACGTCTTATTTACCAGCCCGGGTCCACACACGCATATGAAACCCGTTGGTCATGCGTTGCCACCGCTAACCCATTTTGGCCTCTTATAGTCAAGCCCAATATGCGTGTCCCATCACTCGACTAGAGTCGAGCCCACTAAGATACGTTTGGGATATTGGTTGAAATGGGCCCCCACAAGCTACCACCTAAGCTTGTTATTTTATTTAGTGTATCCCACTTAACCCCTTTTATAATCATGCCCACCTACATGTTAAGGTTTGGTTAAGTCATCTAATCATATATCAATTGCCACTTAAGGCACCCACTAGATTTCCACATGCCACCCAAAGCACTTACTTAACCCTTTACCCATGTTTAATTACATGTTCCTCTTTGGTTAAGTATTCTAATCGTATTTTCTATTGCCACCCAAGGCAACCCACTAGATTTCCACATGCCACCCAAGGCACCCACTTAACCCCTCATGTCCCTCTACATGCTAATATGGTTAAGTGTTTCTTAATTAATTAAGATCATGACCTCATAAAGACCTCTCACATTAGACCATCTTTTATGACTGCTGGATATGCCGGTTGGTTCCGGGCAGACTTTTGTCATAAAAAGGTCTAACCTCGTGTCTTTACTTTAATCACGTATTTAATTTATGACTAAGACCTCTCACATTGGGCCAATCATTTGTAGCTGCTGGATGGCCGGTCGGTTCCGGGCAAACTTCCGCTACAAAAGGGTCCAACCTCGTGTCTTAGTTGATTAATTACACCTAATTAATCACCCCCATAATTTGAATTAATTATGCCTAATTAATTACACATTTTTAAGAATATGGGTAGACCTAACTCAATAGGTAAATTCCCAATTCCATAGTATGGGTAGACCTAACTTAATAGGTAAATTCCCAACTCCATAATATGGGTAGACCTAACTTAATAGGTAAATTCCCAATTACGTCCATTTAATTTGTGGTATGATTAATCATACCCATTTCACATCATTTTATTAACATGCATATTAACCCCATCGTTCCCCACGTAGTTCGTTCTCATAACACGACATAATAAAGGGAAGATTCATCACAAAGGTCATGGGTTTAGCCAACATAGCATGTAACTTTATCATGGGTTCAAAAGGTGTCAACTTGCATATATGAACATACATTAAACCCAACTAGTATTTAACCCAAACTTGCATTATGCATATCATAAAAGAGACAACTTACATATGAACTTGCACATAAACTTGCATATGAACTTGCATCATAACTTGCATATGAACATGTATCATAACTTGCATATGAACTTGCATCATAACTTGCATATGAACATGTATCATAACTTGCATAAAACCAAACACTTAGCATGCATAAAACCAAATACTTAGCATGCATAAAACCACATACATAGCATGCATAAAACCAAATACTTAGCATGCATAAAACCAAGTACATAACTTGCATAACATGTTACATATAGACTTGCATATAATCTCCCATATAGCTTGCATAACATGTTACATATGAATCAATGTTCAACATAGTGTTTTGCATCATAAAACATAGCATTAAACTTGCATATAGCACACAACACACACTATACTAAACTTGCATAAACACATTGATTCCACAAACATAGCCATATCTTATCATATCCTATCATAATCAATTTAACAATTGATTGTTAAGTCTATAGAAACTCACCACTAAACTCCAATAAGCAAACCCTTGCCACAAATCACCCAAAAACTCTAGCCTTGAACATAAAGCTTGCAACTTGATGATGAATGCAAGCCAATGATCACTCATACAACTCAAAGATGCTTGTATGCACATGAAAGCCTTCATAGAAATAGTTTAGAAATAGGATGGAGGCTAGGGTTTTGAGTGGAGGCCATGATCATAGAAAATTTTGGCATAGTTTAGTTAGGAGATAGGATTATGACCATTTAGGGCTAGCTTAGGGTCTTATTTATAGGATTAGGCAAGTGTTTTAGGCCATTAGATTAACCCTAAATTAGATTAGGACCCTTAGATTTCGGAACCTTCCAGAAACCAGCCCTAAGACCAAGCCCAAACCCCAAACTGGTGCACCCAACCACAGAACTCTCTAGAAACTGTGCAGGTTTCCTGTCCCGACATGGGCGCACTTCCCAAGTGCGCCAGTGTAAAAATGTGTTGGCGCACTTCACAAGTGCGCCAGTGCATTTTTGTGTTGGCGCACTTCACAAGTGCGCCAGTGCATTCTTGCTTGTTTTCGGTTTTTCTGCCTAACTTCGTTCGTCCATATCTCTTTCATACGGTACCCGTTTTACGCAAACTCGGACTCTATTTCGCGTATTTTTCCGAGACGAACGCAATGACGCAGCCTGTTTCCCCTGATTCTCACATCTGAGATTAATTATACTTTAATTACTAACCATTAGTGTTAATTGAAATTCGGGGTGTTACAGCATGGCTATGTAGGTCGCCCGTTTAGGGTGTATTGTCACCTGATCTAGAGAAAATCCACTTTCTTCTTTATTCTATCTTTGTTGTATGCTTTCGGTAACAGTTGCTGATCCCAACCGTTGATGATAACACATTCAGAACACTCAAAAAAAGAGAGTGGCCTGTCATGTTTAGCCTGGGTTGCAAGATGTCTTTGTTCAACCCGGTGTATTCCTCTCTAGAGATATACTATCGGAAGGTTGTCCCATATCTTGCCATAGTTGGAATCCATTCTCCAAACTCGCTGTTTTATTGGCAAAGCTACCCGGTTTTTAGAGTGGACCGTACCACTTTTTCATTAAAGCAAATAATGAGTACAAAGTTAAACAGGAGATAGTCTAAACGGCTATCTACTACAGACATGATGGCCTTAACTAAAGCCTAAACTATACTTTATCACCACGCAGGGTGAGATCAATTATAGACATAGTAAAAGCCAAATACAATACAATCTAAAAGCTGCTAAGCAGTCACAATATACAAGTTGTAAACAATCTAATTACACAACTCCACTAGCTTCTTCTATGCTCTAGGCTATTACAGCTTCCAGTTATGAAAATGATGCAAAGCAGAGATATAGCAGATGATTGAATCACTATTCGGCGCAGCATAAACTAGAACCAATAGCAGCTCAATAGACTCCTCAATGAGTTACAATTCCAATACTACAAATAGAGCAGGAGTGCAGCAGATGAAAAGAGTAACTAGCCGAAGCAAAACAATTAAGCACAAGCCAAATATGAAAAGAAAAACCAAGATGCAGAGGTTGAAGTTGATGTATACTCTGCTAAACAAGAAACAAACCACATGCGGAAGATTGAAGCAAAATGGAAGCTCAACGCAGAGGTAAATACAAATGCAGGAATGAAAAACTTGGATTCATAGTAAGGCACAGAGAGCTTCGGCTGACAAACATATCATTAACCAGAAGAGATCACCACAAACATAAAAAAACCAACCGAAAGCCAAACCAGATACGCACTCAACACCCAGGGAAACCCAGAGATGACACACTACATATAGATTCGAACACACTCAAAATACCAAAGACCTAAAACCAGAAGACTCAACCCGACAAGCAAACCAAGCTGAAAATACCCAATACCTCACCCAAGAAGCAGTAGCAAACTTCCAGAAAGTCACAAGCAACGGTTCTGGACTACGTAAGGGAGAAGGGGAGCACAACTCCTACTGGAAAGACACTAGCATCTAGGCAGTCAATAGAAGATGCAAACAATGGAGAAATCTAGGGCAAAGACCAGGAAGGCAGGGGTGTAGATGGCAAAGGAGGGCTCGAAGAGGAATCTAAGGGTCTGGATCTAGGGTAGAGGGAAAGAAGAGAAAGGAGAGCGACAAGATAACTATCAAAAAAGGGAAACTGGGGAGAGAAAGTAGAAGGTTCAACGAAAGATTGGAAATCTGAGAGAAGAACAAGGAAATCAGATCTGGAGGTTGAGCAGCTGTTTTGATTGTATATTATGTATGTAGAGCGTGAGATGCCAACATTCCGCTAGATCGATATTTATTTGATTTAGACACTATTATAATATTAGAATGGATGATTTAAAAATGTTTTGGGTTACTATAATGTAAAAACCGTCCATGTTTATGTGTGGACTGGTCTTACGATTATCCTTTTCTTTCGAAAAGAAATGTTTTAACTTTAAAATCAAGTTGGATGGTACCTATAAAATTAGTGAGTTTTCTCACTCTTGTTCACCAGACTGATCCTGGCGTTTGCAATACTCGGGTCAGATCGAGTTTAACAGGTTCAAGTTATCAGATGTTGTGAAGTTTGGAGATATGCTGGAGGAGTTCAGATGTATAAATATTTATTCCAATGTGTGTTGTATATGAGGACAAGTTGATATAACTATCCAGATGTGTTGATTGTAAGTTTTATTTAAAGCTCTCAATAAAGATTTATTTCTATATTATATTTTATTCAGATGCGATGTGAGACTCTGATTTTGTTGGGTTAGTTCTTCTGTTTTCTTCTATTCTAATATTTCTTTCTTATCTCACCTTTTAATTTCTTTCTATTAATTATCTAGAATTTTCGACACTTGGGTTTTGGAAAGTAATACAAGTTTATGTATTACTATCGGAATTCGACCATCGAATTACGCTGGGTCTTTACACTTTAAATTTTGCTTTGATAAACTCTCCTACTACAAGAAACTGGGTATTTTCATATGGTAGAAAGTCGTCGATAGTAAATACAAGCGGCCAGAAAGATATTGGAAGTACATTCGGAGTAAAACTGGCATTTACCAACAGCTTTGACTAACTAATTGTGATATTTCTTTATGTATCAGTATTCTATTGATAACCGTAGAAAATATGGGTTTATTTATTTATTTATGTTAGCTTTCGTCCTTCATACAACACATACATACAAATATATCCATATCTCAATTTGACATATAATATATATGGAAGCAACTATTTGGACACAAATATTTAATACAAAACAGAGGACACAAAATCTCGACTAATGGATCAATTTGTCTGTAATGGCCTGGATTTTTAGCCGTTTAATTTAATATTTACAATTTATTTTAACGTCGATTTGGTTTTTTAAATGGTCTGAATTAAATAATAACCGAAATTGGTCGAATTTGCAATCTTATATGATTTGGTAACATAATATGATTTATTTAAGTTCATATTTAATTTTATTCACGATTTCGTTTATTAAACGTTGTTGAATGTTTAATTTATAATTTTAATTATATAATGAGTTGCAGTGGCGTGGTAGTTCGTTATATAACGTTTTGAACTTTAAATGTTTGTACATTGTAACAACCCGTAAAATCTGAACCAGTTTAAAATTTTTCAATTGGCTATTTTAGTGAATTTTAAGTATTTAAAATAAATATTTTAAATAATAGCGATGAAAAGTGTGGTTGAATCGATGTTGAAAATGAATATAATTAATTTGAATTATAAACATGGCCTGAAATGGCGCGGTAGTTTCAAAAATTGAATTCAAACTTTGACTGACTGTACCAGGTGCAAAATAAAACGGATTTTAGTGAAACCAAAAATATTTAAATCTGTTAGTGAATACCTTTCTAATGAATCTGAAAAATCGAAGTTTCGTAGTGGGGGTCAAAAGTTTTGGCCTAATGAATTTTCAGAAAGGTCGCTATAGAATTTATATAGCCCGTGAAAATAGACATTTTGCAAACGACCTCGGAATTCGACGAATCCACTTTTGTTGGATCCGGGATGTGAAGTTATTGCTAGGTTTCAAATTTCGTAATTTTTGAAGCTAGTATGTGGGGGTGGTAAAGGAAAATGTGTTTTGGTCAATTACAGTTAAAGCGGATCGACCAGAAAAGGGCCATTTTGCAAACGGTCTCAGAATTCGACGAAACTAGTTTTGTTGGGACCGTATCGTCAAAACATAGCTAGATTTATTTTTCTAGAATTTTCCGAGTTAGTATGTGGCCCCGGCAAATTGAAATGTACGTTCAAATTAAATATTGAATGTTTATATTTTAATTTGAAGAGAAACTGACTCAAACAGTCGAATGGACCTACGAAACATATCCCATTGTGTTCAGAATGGGGGTAAAACGCTAGGGACGACAGTCGTTGGGTTTGGATTGGAGTTCGTATGGGATGGGGGGTATTTTCGGATTTTTGAAATAAATAAATAAATAAAATAAGCCGGCCAATCATAACTCTCCACTCCAACTTCTCTCTCCCCGACGTGAGCAAATCAAAGGCGGAAACCGCCTCTTTTCTTCCCGTCCACTTTCCGGCGAAACCACGCACCAAAACCCACCACCACAGTTATGTTTTTCGAAGATCCTTCTCTCCTCTTCAAATCCATATAAATAACTCTCCCTATTGTTGCTCCGTCGCGAAGAACCACCTCCTCCAAGGTCAGCCCTTTCCGCCGCCGCCATGAACACTGGGCCCCACCGAGTGCCACCATACCCACCTTGATTTGTGCGCCCTTCGAAGCTCTACAACCTGGTGCTGACGGATTTCCACCTCGCTTCAAGGATTCGCCGAAAACCTTAAACCTAGTTTTGAACATCAAGTTGTGGTAATCGGCTGTGTGTATTTTAAATCAATTTTAACACTTTTAAACCGTTGCAAACTTGTAAAAATCATATCTTTTTCATGTGTGATTGAAATCCAGTGAAACAAGAGACAGTGGACTCGTGTGGACGTCTTCTACATTCTAGAAGAGACCGCATATTTTTATGAGCCTTCTGCTATTTTTGATGGAGTGGAACCCAATGTGAGATTTCTAAATTATAAACGATTTGGAAAACAACGATGTATAAATTATATAGTTGATGTATGAGTTATATAAGCGTTGTACATCTCATGTATAAGCATTGTATAAGTTGTATGTTCGATGTATAAGTTATATATGCGTTGTAAAAATTATATATGCAATGGAATGACATTGAAGTGAATTGAAATATATTTATATACGAATATATATATATATATATATATATATATATATATATATATATATATACATACTCCCCTCGTCCACAGACCATGGACGATATTTATTGGTTGTGTTGTTGTTTGGATTATTTGGTTGATGTGAAATTTGGTGAATAATGTGAATGGTTGATATGATTGATAGTGGTTGAAAAATACCCATTTGTGGTTGAAAACAAAAATAGAATAGATTGTGGAAATGAAAATAAAACATGCCGCCTGCATGCGAACTTGATGCATGAATCCCCATTGTCAAAAACCGCAAGGTTTTAAGGTAGAGCGAGGAGCCGTACATCGATACGGTCCCGGTTTTAACTACCCTGCCATTATGCTGCCGAAATTTCCTGAAATCTTTCTGTGTTTGGTTTATTTTCATTTGTTGAAACTATATTCATTTGTTGAATAGAAATTCATGTATATAAAATAATCGTGTTTTGAAATAAATTGTTTTATATTAAAAATCACATTTTTATCGCCTGTTTGAACTATATGAAATAATCGTGTTTTGAAATAAATTATTTTAAAGTAAAAATCACATTTTTATCACCTATTTGAACCATATAAAATAATCGTGTTTTGAAATAAATTGTTTTACAATAAAAATCACGTTTTTACTATATACATGAATTGTTGAAAATGGTGATGTGTTGAAATAAATATCTGTTGGATAAAAATATCTTTTTTTATCGAAAGTAGGAAATGAATATGGTTTTAAAATTGAAGAATGAACTATATAGAAATATATAGAATTATAATATATCGAATAACGAAGCTGTAGTTCGTGTTTTGAAACCGTGATTTCAAACGATTAGTGCGGGAGATCCGACCATCGGATTTCCCCGAAACCGCAACCGTTGGGTTCGCCTTGGAGATATCTTCCCCACAGCACCAACTTTGTAAAGATCCAATAGTTGAATTTTCTGGAATGTTTAATTCAAATCTGAAGAAAAACAGCGCCAGAATCGATTATATATATATATATATATAAATATAATTAAATTAAATCGAATAACGACGCTGCAGTTCGTATTTTGAAATCGTAACTTCAAACGATTAGTGTGGGAGAACCGACGGTCGGATTTTCCCAAAACTGAAACCGTTGGATTCGTTTTGAAAAGATCTTTCTAATGATATAAATTTTGTGAAGATCCAACGGTTATATTTTCAGAGATGTGTAAATCAAATCTGGAGAAAAACAGTGCCACGGTCGCGTTATGGCCTGAAGCGTTGTTTGAATTAATTGGCTATTTTTAAATAAATAAAAATTGCGATAAATCATGATAAAATATTATAAATGACATGGAATGGAAATAAATTGAATTTGCTCGATTTATGTGATATTTGATGGTTGAATGTGTTTGGTGTTAAAATTACATTAAAGAACAAAATTGGTGCTGTCGAATAATTTAACCAATTAAATGAATTGACTTGAAATTCTAGATATACGTGAATTATTTGAAAAGGCCGAGTTAATCCTCATTTCAAATAATTGATCGACGAGTGAAAGTCGAAGATATGAAGACGGTGCAAGACCGATGATCTTCACGTCGAATGGAGGGGTACTACTGATGCTCATGATAGGAGTAGCTACCTTGACGGGGTTGAAGTAGTATCCACCCGGACGTACTTGTTGATTGTACGGATATGCGAGGTATTGAGTGCCTCCGGTTTCGTTCAGACCCAGAACGAACGTGTAAATGGACTGTGTGTCTGACATTGGATTTTGTTCTGTGCTGATTGATCTCTATTAAATATATATCTGTTTGGCGGCAGAGAATTTATTCTCTTGCTTAACGCCCTTCTCTGAGACGTACGAGCTCAGAGGTTATATATCGATGGAAACCAGTCGCATTGAGTGAATTGCCTGTGTGGCATGCCTAAGTGGCAGATGATCAGGGCTTCTGTTGAAAAGCAAAGTCTTGTGGTTGGTGATCAAAGCATGGCCTGTGTGGCGTAGCTTTGTGTATAGCGTTGTTTCGCGAGCCTCACACCCTAGTATGAGCCAAAAACGGGAGACGGACATCAGGGAGGACATGCGTTTCTTTCTAGCTAGGAGTGCTGCTTTGGGTTTTACACGCCCGGGTATTTTACTTATGTGGATGATGGAAAGCGAGGCCTCGGTTTGCTTCGGTCTCTTCGGAGCCGATGGTGTGGTCAGAGATGACCAGTTTACGCCCCATAGGGTGAGGAAACGCAGTGTTCAGGAATTTTAATCCACATCGGTGGACCGGCCCTGACGATCCAAGGGCCCACCTAAGTCTGGGTCCTAAAACATGGTAGGCTAGATTGTCTCGAATCGGTGAGGACGATCCATGGCCTCGGTTCATGACGGAAATCCAATTTCCAAATACGACATCGTGCGGTTTTGATTGTATACCTATATATGGCGACATAGTGGTATGGGGCATTAATGTCGTCTATGATTGATAGTTATGATTCAAATTGTTTTTGAAACATATAAACACTAGCAATAATATCAAATGATTTGTTTTGATCGTATCAAGCATATTTTGGCCATTATAAGGTAAAACTCTATCCTCCGGTTTGTGTTGCATTGTGTGATGGGACTTGAGTCTTATAATGGCTTCATTTTTATAAAAAGCATAACGATGTTTAAATGATTTACTGGTTTTAAAGCACTGGAAATCACTGGAGTAAACCCGTTCCGCGAAAGTGGCGTGGTCCTATGATTTGCCATATTGTAAAATGTGTTAAGTAGATTTCTCATACCAGTCCCATGACTGACTCGTAGTTTGTTTCACTTGCAAACTCGGGTGCCCCTATTTCTACACGGGCAGCCTTGTATTCAGGTTTTAGCAGGCTCTTTCTGGATAGCTGGAGCTGAAGATGGATTCTATCATTTATCTCTTTTTATGCTGTTCAGCTCCTATTGTACATATTATGTTGTTTTCCGCTGTAGACGTTTATGTATAGCTGAACTGTATTTGTACTAAGTATGATCCTGTATACTGTGTAACTCTGATGTTTATTTTATCCAGTATATTCTGTTGTACATTATCTGGTGTATTTATTTATTTCTATTCTGTTGTTATCTGTTTATGTGTTATATTCCCAAAGATTACCCATGCTGCCGTGCTATGGGGTTTGGGTCGTCACAAACATGATTCAATTTAAGTCGGATTTCTTCAAATCGATAAACATCCAAATCCATTTGATAACAATTTTATAATGAAGCAGAAAAATCATGTTTTCATATTGTAGATTTTGTTTTATACCCAAATCAAATTTTCAAACAGTCGTTATGGAATTCGTTTATATAATACAGCAATTTATCTTATAAAAATAAAGGGTTTTTAATTTATTGAATATCATTTTGGCTCGGGATTCAACCCCGAGTATTATATTTTGAAAATATATGCAATTCTGCTCGGTTATTGCCAATTATAATATTTTAATATTATTATATTGAGGTATTTTAAAATTGATTTATTTCAATTTAAATTGGACCTTTAAAAAGGGACTTTATTCAAACGATCTCCATTTTCAACGAAACAAATTTTTATTGAGACCGCAACAGCTAATTATTGCTAGATTTCAAGTTTTACGCCAAACGGACTTATTCTGTGAGCGTGGCAAAATAGCATGCAAATAAATCGGTCGTTTAGGGTCGAATGAGCACCGTTCTCACAAACGGACTCGGAATTCGATGAAACATGATTCATTTGGACCGTAACGTTGAATTATACGATGTCGTCCATTCTCGTTACAATTGGAGTTCGTGTGTGAGCACAATAATCAGTAAATAGAGTTTGGAAATTGCGATAGATACAAATAAAAATCACTAGTCATATCAATAAAAATCTTCGGTCAAATCAGAAATAAATAAATTAAAATAAAATAATAATAAAATTTATATTTTACCCTATAAATATATCTACCGTGACCCTTCTGATTTCCCCAAACTAATTCACTATTTCTTGTCCATTCTTCGAACCATTTATTTTAGTAAATCCCCCATTAATAAAATTCGAAGACAATTACAATTAATTTCTATAAATCCAAAGGAATACACGTCTGTTTTGCTGCTGGGAAAAGCTCCAAATTCATGTATATATGGCATGGA
This sequence comes from Allium sativum, assembly GCA_030737875.1. Lineage (NCBI taxonomy): Eukaryota > Viridiplantae > Streptophyta > Magnoliopsida > Asparagales > Amaryllidaceae > Allium > Allium sativum. The sequence continues at coordinate 462,506,017 of CM060920.1, forward strand.
TTGATCAAAGAAATTGGGGGTTCAAACATTTTTAGGCAGTGGCGGTTTTGTGTTGATTCCGGTGAACCAGGGTCGAGTGGGTCAGAGCTAGCTCAAGCGAAGGAAGGTAGGTGTTAAATGGTCATTTTGGTGGCGGTGCGGAGTGGTCTGGTGAACGGATGTGGTCGATCAGGCCAGTTAAACAAGGGCGGTTGCTGTCTAATTTACTTTGAGTGGGTTGCGGTTTTCGACATCATGGAGGAGTTGTAATCTACCGGAGGTGGCCGAGTTTGGTCGAGGAGGTGGCCTGAGGGACGGCAACGGTCATGGTGTCGGACTGGGGTGGTCCACTGCCGCAAGTTGATGGTGGCGACATAATGAAGGTGACTATGTATTTCTGGGTGTTGCAAGTGCGTTTGCATCGATCGACGGTGGAGGAGGCCTGATTGGGTTAGACGGTCTGAAAGGGAAGTGTCGGGGGAGGTACGGCGAGTTGATTGACAACGGCCTAGCGGGCCCAGGTGGTCGGTTGACATTGATTAGGGTAGTTGAACAGTTTTTGATTGGAGGAGGATCTCAGGCGAGGTGGAAGGGTTCTGAAGTCGTGGTCATTGGCCAGGGGGGTGGCGATGCGGCGGAGCCGTTGGTGGCAGAAGGTGGATCCCAGGTTGATCGGAACGGCGGTGGCGGATTGTTCTGGTTGTGATGTTGGGTTTGTTAAAGATGTGGATATCGAGTTTTTCACTTCAAGAAGAAAGTCAGATTTCATTTGTGAAGTGGCGGAAAATGCATGGACCTGGCCTATAGTAGATGACGTGGAATACGATTTGTGAAAGCCAATTAACATGTAATCAATTAAGGAAAATTTCTAATTAACTGAGCCTAATTATAGTTGTTAATTTATAAATTAATCCAATTAAAAATCATATATTGTAAATCGTATAACTTTCACGTTCTTGAACAGAGTTGGACGAAACAAATGGCGATGGGATCATATCGACGGTGCCAACGTGTACGAGCTAGAACGGATCGATTCAGAGGAAGCTGGAATTTTATGTAGTTTTAAACGGCAGTTTGAAATTATATAAAACAACGCAATATCGTCAGAAATAAAATGGTGAGTTAATTCTCACACTTCTGGAATTCTGCGATGTGGTAAATTCATATTATTAATATTTATCATTAATAATTATAAATTTTTTGAATGGCTGATATGGATAAGTTCTATTTGTTTATTGGTTGATTGGTTGCCTATATTTATTAATTAGTCGTTCAAATATATTAGATTATAATTTTGATTTCATATGCTATTATTGAAAGATATTATAAGCTGTTATGCAGGGAAGAACAGGTTGGAGGAATCCAACCAGATTCCTCAAATAAATCTTACATTATTGTTGTTTTATATTGTTAAATTATGAATTGTTAATTTAAATTTATATCATATCCTGTTTAGGTATCGATGATTGAATGAATGTTGATTGTTGAAATAAAATCATCGTGTTTTTATCAATATACAGTATTGATTAAGTGATTGGCAGCGGATGGTCTAAAATCCATCGTTTTGAGATATTAATTCACCGTCAGGCGAATTAACGTATTTTAAGTTATAAAATCTGTTTTTATAACTGAATCCAAGTTTCAGTTTTATTTTACTTATTTAGATAAAGAGTTTTTAAAATAAAAATGATATTTATGATAAGGAATGTTAAAATAATTTATATAATTTTATTACATGAAGAAGTCAGATATTAACCGAAGGGTTAATAATATGGGATAATTGTTTCCAAGGGAAACAATTAAATCGATATTTTTAACCTTTTTTATACGAAAATATTAAAATGAATTATATAATAACACCTTATGTTTTAATACATAAGGTAGTTAGATAATAATAAGGAGTAAATAATATAGGTATAATTGTTTCCATGGAAAAAAATTAAGTGAGATTTTGTTATGTATATGGTTTTAACTCAGCAATTGTTATAAAGCTAAGTAATCCTTAATCTAATTATATTTAAGTAATTATGGAATAGTTTGTTATTTATAAAATTAATTAATTATTTTCTTAATAACTTAATAAGGAGGTTAACTAACCCATTGTTAGTTAATAATGAAGTAATATACCCTTACTTTAGCAAATAATTAAGTTAACTATTATTAATTACTGCTAAAATAAAATTCAATTAAGATAGTAATTAAATAAATAACAAGATCAAGTAAATTTGGAAGAAGCTTATGGAGAGGGATTTTATAATCCGAGTTTCATAAACGAATTATAAAAGCAATGTGAGTTTAAATAAGGATTCTATTCGAGTTGGAAATAAAAGAGAAGAATTGTAAATCATGTAAATGGAAATACTTATCGATTTAGTAAAGAAGTATATAAAAGAGTTTTGGTTAAAAAATCCAACCATTAGTTTTTAACAATGTTAAAAAGAGTTTTGGATAAAGTATTAGTGAACGGATCCAAGTTTACAAGAAAAAGGGTTTGAGGTGTTAACTAAGGCAAATAATTTCGAAAGTGAGAAGAGTAGTGAAGTTTTAACAACATAAGTGGATAAAGGGATTAATGGGTATAAATCAAAAGTTTAGATTATATAAAGGTTTTTGGGAAGGGTATTAGTGGATGGATTAGCGTAATATAATCCAAGTTATGAATAGAATATTATACAGAAATTTTGAAGCAAAAGGGTTAATATTTGAGTAAATAATTTATGCAATAATTTAGTAAGTAAAATGATTATTTCCGATTAAGATTTTCAAAATAAGGATTTTGGTCTATAAACCATATTTTAAATAAAAAAATAAGATCTGACTGATATTTTAAGAATATGGGTTTTGAGTTACGAACTTCTATATATTCTAAGATAAGAACGTTGTCGATCAAGGTTTGAGAGGTAAATAAAATATCCTAACTTGAACGGCTTCACTATTATCAAGGAATGATATTAGTTTGTAACGGTAAAGGAGACTGAAAGGTGTTATTATTGAAACGACCAAAACTTTACCTTATGGGAAAGCCCGGACTGCTTTGAGAACACGACTCAACAGAATACAAAAATAGAACATTGCATTGCTATTACAACAATTACATCAGAGTACAAGAATATATCAGAGTTCAAATAATTTACAACAGAAAAATATCAGAGATTTAATAACAAAGCAGTGAAAAAATAATACATAAGTACAATGCATAGCGGAAAATAACAACTGACCCAACTGAAAGAGATACACGGATACAAAGCTTGCTGAATATAGCTCCAGCTGTAAATCCAGGATCATGTGAAAAGTAATATCTGTGAAAACCAAAACTACTGACTGCCCGTGTGGAAAATATGGGCACCCAGAGTTTAGGTAGAAACAATAAACTCCAGGTCAGTCATGGGACTGGTGTGAGAACTAAAACAGTTATTAGCTTTTATTTTAAAGTTAGGTAAATCACGGGACCACACCCTATAACACGGAACGGGTTTATCCCTCATGAATACCAGTGCATAAAAATAACAGCGCAATGCTAAAGAGAAAAATGAAGCTATTATAAGACTCGGGTCCCATCATACAACAAACGCAGTTGAGGATAGACTTTTCCCTTATAATAGCCAAATATGCTTTATACGCGAAATTTCATCTTTTATTATTACTATAAGTGAAGATATCAACTTCAAATATAAATGTATCAATCATAGGCAGTGTAGGTAACAGTATATTACGTCGCCGTACATATATTTACAACTAAAACCGAAAAATCACGTATTGGAAATTGGGTTTCCATCTATGAACCGAGGAAAGGGATCATCCTCATCGATTTTGAGACACACTAGCAAGTGCCTCAGGACTCGGACGTTGGCGAGCCCTTGGATCTTCATGGCCGATCATCCGTCGAAGATTAATTATATCATAAACTATATGTTAGCCGGTTCTATCGAACCTCCAAAATGGGTTAGTAATGTCGACCAATCTAGAGCCATTAGGGACTCAAATCATATCCGAGCCTTTCAAGCGGCCTGAATTCCGAGGTACCTCGCTTTCCATCAAATAATATGCAACATCCACATAAGTAAATAGTCTGGGCTCCATACCATGATGTTACTCGTAAATAGAACTACATATGTCCATTTTCATGCAGTCACTATCCCGTTTTTGGTTCATACCTGGGGTGTGAAGCTCACGAAATTACACTACACAAAGTTGTGCTACTTAAAGTTGTGCTTTGATCATCAACCACAAGACTCTGCTTTTCAACAAAAGCCTTGATCCATGCAACTTAGCATGCCATACTATTAATCCATACAGTACCACTGATTTCCACCAATATATAACCTCTAAGCTTGTACGTCTCAGAGAAGGGTGTTAAGCAAGAGAATAAATTATCTACCACCAAACAGATATATATTTAGCAGAGATCAACGAATACACTATAAAGGAATACAATGTCATACACACTATCCATTTGCAAGTCCGTTCTGGGTCTGAACGAAACCGGCGGCACCTTATTCCTCGTCCCATATGTCCAATACAGGAGAGAGGCCCTCGCATATCCGGTCGATCACCAAGTACGTCTGGACAATCACCACTTAATACCTTGTCTTGGGTGTACATCCCAATCAAGACATCAGTAATCATCCAAACGATGTGGAGATCTCTGGTCTTCAACCACCGTCTTCATCGTCGACTTTTAATCGTCGTATAAATTATTCAGAATGGGTTAAACCCAGTCTTTCTGAATAACTCGCGTATTTTATAATCATGTGCTATAAAAACACAGCATATGCCTCATCCAATTCATAATTTTATTTTATTCAAATATTCACATCATTAGGGAAAGGTTCCCACTAATTTTATCAAAGATAAATTCTTTTAAATTTTCTCTTTAATCTTCCTTTTGATATCGTTTTCAAAAGATTTTATTCACTAGTCGGGATTAGCGAACCTTACCGAAGTAACCATTTATTTTATTAACCCAATCCCAACCTATTCATCCCATGGAGCAAAACTGGTAGTTCTCCATATCTAACACCCACTGTGTTATCGGTAAAATTAATTACCATTTCACGTTCAAATTTAATTAAAGATTTAACTATCGCCTAGAGTAAAACTGGTGGTACCCCATTCTCGATCATTCCATGATTTCGGTAAATTTAATTACCTTATTCTCATTCCAATCTAATTAAAGATTCATTAAAACTCCGTCTTGGTTTTAATATCAAAAATCATTACTCTATGATTATTCATTTTTTAGGAAAATTAATCATGTCATTAACTGGGTTAAAGAACAAATGTCCTTTAAAACACAATTTACAATAAACCCAAATCATATTCCATCAAAACGGAATCTTCACAGAAAACAGAACAATATATAATTGATATAAATTTCCGTATCAGACTAATAATATAACTGGAATAACAACAAAGCCTTTTAAATTCTATATATATTAACGGTCTTCCTTTACAGAAGCTCATCTCGATTATTACCAAATCGAATTCCATTCAATTCCAATTTAATACATTAAATTGGAAACTTTACTTTGGAAAATTTCCCTTAAATCTTAATAACAAGATTTATAAATTCCAAATCATCTCTTCATTGTTAATTGGGTTAAAGAACAAGGGTTATTTAACACACCGCTCACGATAAACCCAAAAATACAATTTCAAGTCAATTCCAATTAAATATTAATTAATTATTAAATTTCTCTAAATCTTATTTAAAAGATTTATTCTTTTCTCATCGAGGTTTAAGAACAGTGTTAATGAAGACACCATTCACGACAAACCCAAAATTCAATTTAATATTAAACACAAGGCTCTGAATAGAAATTATATCGGATTACATTCAATATCAAATTCTGAAACCAACAAATATCGTATTGGGAATAACGATCTATATATCTTCCAAATTCCTCCACAATATCCGTATAATCACGGAATCCAATAACAAAATATTCCAAAATCATTTCCATTCAAAACCATTCCAATTCATACATTGGAAAAATTCTGGTTATTTTCAAACCCATTTTTCAAATCCAATTTATTTATTTAAAAATCGTTTGGATTATTATTCTAGTTATTAACTAGTTCATTTCGATAAAAATATCATTTATCTTTTCAAAACTTGGATTTTTTACCCAAACTCTTTCTAAATCATTTATTATGATTTCACACAATTTTTCCATATTTTTTATAATTTTATTAAGGCCCGTACAGTCGGTTTCAAAAAACGGTCACCAAACTGCATCTATAATAACCTTTTCTGAAATAGATTTGGACATAATTCCGAATCCAACTGTTCAAATTTAAATCTCTTACATCCGTTGGAAATCTCTTTTTGATACGAACCCAACGGTTCTAGTTTTATGTGAATCCGACGGTCGGATCTCCCGTTATGTCCATTTGAAGTTAATGGTCGAAATTCGCAAACAGTCCGTTCGGGTTAAAAATAGCGTTTCTATACTTAACCCGGCTTTAATTTTTATATATTTTCGTGTCCATCCAAAATCGGACATCAAAATCATATTTTGATTATTTTTAAATCTTTACTAAATATTATTTAAAAATCTTTACTAAATATTATTTAAAAATCTTTGTTATTTCTGAATTGGAATCAGACTCAATCAATACCATATAATTTTATTTATATGGATTTCATACGTCGCATGCATTCAATAATAATGATAATTAATCACTCAACATTCAAACATCATCCAGAGTGCATATTACAACTATATAAGTATTAAAATAAATAAATAACGCTCAACACAGCCTGTCCATCAATCGATCGACATACAACTAATTATTGGGATTAGTGTATGTCAAATATCATCCCAATACCCGTGTGGGGTTTCAACCAACAAATACTAATTATTATTTGTGCAGTTAGGTGATGTGTAAAAATTATCATACCAATCAATATCAGATAAATAAGTGTATATAAATGAGTCGTCTGGCTTGTAAATGAATATTTATTCCAATTTCATTTCATGATAATTTTATATACATTTCATATAAATAATTTATACATTTTATATAAATAAGTTATTTATTTCAGTTTTCAGAAAAATCCAGCATACAACAATATCAAATCCTAATCAATTCATCCACTCACAATCCAAACAAACAATCAACCATGGTTCGCAAAAAGTAGTGTCAGGAGCTGCTAAGCCCCGTCTGCAACCCATGATATAATTACATTACAAAAATAGTTGCGTGAGAAAGAGTTCTCACATTCATTTCCACTCCGTCAGTTTTTATTTCTGAATCCAGTACTGTTTTGGGTTTGAATTTGCCTGAAATTCCAATCTACTCCGTTTTTGTCCCTGTTAGTTCCATGGTGTAGTATTCGTGAAGACGATTCCAACGCATTTCGTTTCGTCGATTTCTGTTGTTGTATGACAAAGTTACGATAATTTAAAGATTTAATTACATTAACTAATTGCTCAAAAATAATTAAATTAATTACATCAAATTAATTAACCTAGTTAACAAAGTTTAAGGAAATGTTGCTCTTTCTTCTTTGTTCTCCTGTAAGTGACGAAACCCATCACCGAAATTTTAGGGCTCCACCATGCGCTACTTGTACTTCGTCGGACCCAGATCTAAACCTGCCACCTCATCGAGCGTTTCACCTAAACCAGCTCCACCAACCTCGCCGAGCTCGCCCCCCCTCACGTCTGATTTTACGTTCGAACCTCAGAGCTTTAAGATCAAAAATTTCCTGAATCACCACATTAAATTAGATCATGTCCATTGATATTGGAGATCTCGAGATGCTCTTCCTTTTTGGTTTTAGAAGTGTCGAATTTTATTTCGTGGATCGTGAGTTTTGGGGGAGAGATCAGAATGGCTTAACAGCCATTGAAGACGTTTGTGCGGCTGATCAATGAAGTTGACCGCGATTTTCAATTTTGACCAATTATTTCTAGGGTTAAGGGTTATATATTTTAATATTTTATTAAGTCTAAAATTACTTTCTTATCACTACAAGCTCCAAAAAAATTCCAATGACTATCACCCCTAGCTAAATACCCTCATTCCGAACACAATGGGACACATTTCGTAAGCCAATTTTATCATTTCGATCAGTTTTTATCAAAATTAAAATATAAATCAATATATATTGAATTTGAACATAGATTTCAATTTACCGAGGCCGCATACTAACTCCAAAAATTATAAAAATAAATAAATCTAGCTATGTTTTGACGATACGGTCCTAACAAACCTAATTTCGTCGAATTTGGAGGCCGTTTGAAAAATGGTCCTTTTCCCAGTCGATTGAATTTAAACAGAAATCACCAAACACATTTAAATTCACCATGCTCCCATATTAATTCCAAAAATTTTGAAATTTGAAACCTAGCAGTTATTTGACATTCCGGATCCAACAAAAGTGGTTTCGTCGAAAATGGAGGTTGTTTGCAAAATGGCTATATTTAAGAGCTATATATACATTTAAAATTTAATTAAATTCCATAGCAACTATTTTAAATTTTAAACTGGACATGACTTTCAATTTATATTATGAAATCTAAAATTTTCACATCCGTTAGAAGGATATTATTAAACAGATTTAAATATTTATGGTTTTACTAAAATCCGATTTATTTTGAATTCTGTACATTCATTTGAAGTTTAAAATCGAATTTTCAAACTACTATGCCATTTCAAACTCCTTTTATAAATAAATTAAATATATATTTTCTAACTTCGATTTAAATAAATTTTTAGTCGTTATTATTTGAAATAAATCATTTTAAATTCTCAAAATTCACAAAAATAGCTAAAATAAATTTTTTAAATTGGTTCAGAAATTCTGGGTCATTACAATTATATTCATAAAACATTTGAAATTCGTTTGCAAGGCTTGAGATCTGATTTAAGATAATGAGTTTGGAATTAAATGGGTAAATTTATATGGTTTAGCTGAATTGACACGAAAAGTTTTATTTATGCCATTAGGCTATTTGTACAACACTGTTTTCTTAGAAAATGGAAATGATTTGAGTTGAAATGTTCTTATTCAGAATAGTAAGTAATTATAATGGAAGGGTTATATTAATTTTGAAATAGAAATAAAATATTTGGAATTTAAGTAGTTAAAGCCATTGACTTTAATAAGAAAGCATGTGTCATTTAATAGGGTTTTACCGCATAAGAATTGGTAATGGGATTATATTAGTGAATTAACGATATATTAATATATGGAAATTTCCAAAATTAAGGAAATAAAGTGTTGATGAAAATATACCAGTATTTTTAGAACTAAAAGGCGAATAAAGGGGAGTGTGAATAAACGGAATGTATTGTTTCCAAACGACAAAAAGAGGTTGTCAAGATATGTAAATGAAATCGACATCAAATCTATGAAATAATATTAAATGATTTAATAAAAAGGATTTAATGAGTGATTTTAAGGATCTGAGCTGCCTATATACTTGACCACACTGGGTTGATATTGATAGTTAAAACACCAAACTATCAATGAAATATTTTATTGGACCTTTTATCGTGTTGTTTCGAAGAAACCGGGATGGGAACTAGACTCAAAACCACTTCGAATCAATGTTGCGTGCAAAACTAACTTGTAGAGAATAAAGATGGAGAAATTGAAGACCGTAGATCATCATAAAATGTAAGAAGCACTTATAATCTCTGGTTAGCTCCCAAATATACACCGTGGTTCTGTCGTGGTTGAAATCTACGAATTTGCAAGGGATTCTCGCTACGGATCCATGGGGTGATTCCTATATTGGATGCAGTAGGAGGGTGCCTTTGGTTCATCCTGTTCCTGGATGACTTGTATGGACGAGTGTTTGACAAAGTATTTCCAGATGGTCACGTGCATTGATTTCTTCAAATGTGCCCAGCGTATTTTTGAGGACGTCAATTAGTGATTTGACGGATTTAACGATGTGGCATTCAAAGTGATGTGCTGATCTAAAAAGGTAGATAATTATAACCTCAACCCTCATCAATCAGGAAATAACAAAAATTGAGCAGGCAGCATGGCTACGTTGGTCGATCCCATTAGGGTGTATAATCACCTATCTAGAGAAATTTCATTTGCTTCTTTACTCTTTTTGATGTTGTCCCTTTTCGGGAAACGATTGTCGTACATAACCTGTAACAACCAGTAAATTCTGAACCAATTTAAAAATTTTATTTTAGAAAATTTTAATGAATTTGGAGAATATAAAATAATTTATTTAAATAGTAATGGCTAAAAAATTATTTTAATCGAAGTTAAAACGAATAAATTTAAATTTAATTATAAAGAATATATGTCCAAAATTAAATATTGAGATGTCAGAATAGATAAATTTAATGCACATTTATTGCCTCACTGACATTATTTTTTTATTATTGTTATTTTTGTATATATTAGCTAGAACGTTTCATTCAATTTAAATGCATGGCATTAATTTTAGTTTCCTTTTCCTTTTCAATCTGACGTACTGTAAAAAAAGGTAATTATGAAATAATAAAGATATAATTTTGCCAGTAATGTGATGAGGTTACATGAAATTAAAATGTAATAAAAATGTAAAGGTATGATGCAATTAAAACACAATGCATATAAATTACCTAATAATATGGAAAGGAATATTAGTATTGGGGTCAAAAGAAATGTAGGAATTGACATTTATTTCAAACGCAAATCACAAAGAGATAGTTCTAGTCATTTATTTGCGCTATAATATAAAATGGTTAAAATTAATATATATATAATGATAAGAGATAAATATGGGTAATAAGTGCATTAACTCACAAACATACATACTTTATTCATCCAAAACATGAATAATAAAGGCTAGTTATCATTACTAAATAGGTAAAGGTTAGGTTGGAATTTGAAATGTCCCTCATTTATTACTACTACATATAATAAAAGGAATATTAACAATTATAACCATGTAGATTTGAGAGAAGTAAATGTACTAATAAATTAGTATGGAATTAGTGTGTTTAGCTTTATATAATTTTATTCTTTGTTTGTTCATGCTCCTTTGTATTTATGCCTAACATTCTTCCCTTCGATTACATTACTTGTATTTGACAAATTTTAGTATTTTAATTTTGATGTCTTACTTAACATATTTATCTATTTCAACTCAAATCTATTTGTGTTGTAAACCATTGTATTTACTGGTTTTATATTAGAAACATATATTTTTAACATAGTATTTACTCTGGAATTGAAAATACTTTTGAAAATTTATTTTTCTAATGTAATGTTCTAGCATAATTTACATCATTAACAAATTTGAATATTCAATATCAGAATTCTTTAATGATAAGAATATTTCTTAAATATAATACTTTCCCTAGTTGTTTTAACTATAATGTTCATTAATGTGGAAAGTTGCAACAAGTTTTCAATGAGTTTTCCCTTCCTTATTTCAAGCGCATGCATCCATGCTATATATTTAGTGTCATTTTATAAACATAAATAAGAATAAATTTTTGCAATTAAATTGAATGTAGTAAATGGTAATATGTGATTATAACCATAGCAAATGTGAACGTGATTTGAAATTCAAAAGGTTACAGTTAATTTGAACATAATAAGAGTTTTCAACTTTAAAGGAAAGTAAACGGAAATTTAATTTGAGAAAAAATTAAACATACAAGGGGGAAATTTCCTCTCCACTATAAAATATCCTATACACTCTAAACCTAATTCTAATTGCCCAGTCGCCACTCTTATTCCTCAATGGCCATGAAGCTCCGATTCAAATTCATCAATTTCTTTTTATCCTCTGCGAAATAAAATATAAAAAGGGAATCGAAGAGATTCTTCCACTCTTCGATTTTATACCACTATGATCGTTTCTCGTTCAAAGTTTGGGGAGTTCTCAACATTCAAAGGCGCTGCGTTTACATGCTTTTCTAGTCCGATGGGGGTGCAAGTTGCAAGCTTTTTGTGGTGGTGGTGAAGCACGCCGAGGCGCGCGTCGTAGTGGTGGACGATGGCGGTCCGATGATGGCGTTGGTGGTGCGTTCTAAAATGAGGTGAGATCTCTAAAATTCAATTTTAAATTTAGAAAATATATTTGTGGTAAAAAAATCATTGTGATCGCGACGACTTGATTGAATTATTGTGGTTATGAATGGTTGATATTGGTTGCGACGAAATCGATTGCATTTATGGTGAATTCACATATTAGTAGATTATTAACGCAATAAAAATCATATTTTTATTGTGTATTTATGTCACAAAAATGATTCACATGTTAGTAGATTATTAACGCAATAAAAATCATATTTTTATTGTGTATTTATGTCACAAAAATGATTCACATGTTAGTAGATTATTAACGCAATAAAAATCATATTTTTATTGTGTATTTATGTCACAAAAATGATTCACATGTTAGTAGATTATTAACGAAATAAAAATCATATTTTTATTGTGTATTTATGTCACAAAAATGATTCACATGTTAGTAGATTATTAACGCAATAAAAATCATATTTCTATTGTGTATTTATGTCACAAAAATGATTCACATGTTAGTATATTATTAACGCAACAAAAATCATATTTTTTCTATGTTTATGTCATTAAAATGTTAATATGTCATGTATTATATTACTAGTGCAAGAAAAATCATATTTTTATTGTATGTTTGTTTTATAAAAATGTTCGCTAGTTACTAAAATTGTTGTATGATAAGAATTCACATTTTTATCATAGTTTATGCCATTAAAAATGTTCATAAGCCATTAAAAATGTTGTATGATAAAAATTCACATTTTTATCATATGTTTATGTTATGACAAATATTCGTAAGTTATTAAAAATATTTAAACATGAAAACTCACATTTTTATTGCATGTTCACTTCATTAAAAATGTGCATTTGTCATATAATATGTTAATACAATAAAAATCATATATTTATTGTATGATTGATTCATAAAAGGATTGTGTTTAAAATAAAGCGTTAGAACCTGAAATGTTACATTTTCATTGCATGTTTGATTCACTAAAAAGAAGCATGTTTTAAATAAAAACATGAATTAAAAATTTACCCTTTTATTTGTATTTAGATGTAAATAAAAGATAGTATTTAAAAGTTACATTTTTTTATTTTAGTTGTAGTGAAATGTTAACATTAAGCATTGAATTTGTAAACAATATAGATATTCATTCTTTATTCGTCAAGTTAAACACTGAAATTTGTGTACGAGTAAGGAGAATCATTTATTGTCATTAACATACATAGAAAATTGTTTATAAAAAAATAAGCATTTATTGTCATTAACATACGTAGAAAATTGTTTATAAATAAAATAAGCATTTATTGTCATTAACATACATAGAAAATTGTTTATAAATAAAATAAGCATTTATCGTCATTAACATACATAGGAAATTGTTTATAAGTAAAAATAAGCATTTATTGTCATTAACATACATAGAAAATTGTTTATAAAAAAAATAAGCATTTATTGTCATTAACATACATAGGAAATTGTTTATAAGTAAAAATAAGCATTTATTGTCATTAACATACATAGAAAATTGTTTATTACATAGAAAATTGTTTATAAATAAAATAAGCATTTATTGTCATTAACATACATAGAAAATTGTTTATAAAATAAATAAGCATTTATTGTCATTAACATACATAGAAAATTGTTTATGAAACATAAATGGATGAGAAACAATTTAATATGAAGATCATTTATAATATAAAGAATATTTTGAAATAATATGCTTTAGTAAAATAATCAATTATTAATTATAATTGTACCTGGACACGAGGTTAGGTTATATTTGTGGTGGAAGTCTGCCCGGACCGGACCGGCATATCCAGCAGCCACAAATGTTGAACCTAATGCGAGAGGTCCAAGTGCACAAATACGAAACGGGCCATGACACGAGGTTAAGCCCAACTTGTGGGATAAGTCTGCCCGGAACCGACCGGCACATCCAGCATCCACAAGTCGTAGGCTTAATGTAAGGGGTCTAACCCAATATAAAAAAATATGGATAAGATAAAGAATTGGGCTATTCAATCTGTTTTTAAAATAGCGACGCCATTTTTTAACCCGAACGAGTTTATCAATTTATTTTATCCATGTTATAATGAATATTAAAAGGGGAATAATTTCAAAATGAATATTTTGAAAATTATATTATTTTAATATGAGAAACATTTAGAATATTTAAATTGGATTTAAATGAGAATTATCTACGGATTATTTTAATATTGGATTCTGTGATTATACGGATATTATTTTAGGAATTTGGAAGATATTTAGTATCGTTATTTCTGATATGATATCCGTTGGTTTTAGAATTTGACATTAAATATAAGTCGATATAATTCCTATTCAAAGCCTTATATTTAATATCAAGTTAGATTTTGGGTTTGTCATGAATAATGTCTTAAATAACATTATTCTGAAATCCATGTGAGTAAAGAATAATCTTTTTATTAAGATTTAAATGAGATTTCCAAATCTTTTTTTTAATTTGAAATAAAAAAGAAATTAATTATGGGTTGTTTGTGAACAATGTAATATAAAGATTGCATTGTATACAACGTAAAAAGAATATCATTTTTATGTAATATAAAAAATATTACATTTCATTGTAAGTGAGTCAACATTAGAATTTACATTTTTGGTATGAATGAATCAGTAGAAAGGATTCATTGTTTTGATAAATTATGAATTTACGTTGTTATTAAATATGAAATGATCCATCATTATATATGTTTCTGACGCTGAAATGTTACACCTCCATTTACAAGTTACCCGACTTGTTTATGTGATTGGGTCGATAATTTTCACACATCGCCCAAGTGCACAAATAATTTATTTTTTGTTTGTTGGTTGAAACCCCACACGGGTTTTGGGATAAAAATTGACATACACTAATCCCAATGCTTATTTTTATGTCGATCGATAGATCGACAGGCTGCGATGAGCGTTATTATCTCATTTCAGTGCTCACACAGTTATAGATTGCACATTGGATGTTAAATGGATGGTTGGATAATATTCATCATTACTGTTATGGACATTTAATGTATGAAATCCCTGTAACCAAAGTTATAGGGTAAATGTCTGAGTCGCATTCCATTTTAGGATTTCCTTTAAATAAAGAATATCTTTTAAAATAAAAACATTGTAATATAAAGATATTTTAAAATAAAGAGTATTGTATTACAAAGAATATTTTATATTAAGAATCTTTTTATATAAAGATTATTTTTAATAGTAAATATTTTAAATGATATTTAACAAAGAATAATTCTATGTCTGTCCTTGGATGGACAAAAGATAAATTTATTTTATAGAAATAAACTAGTCATTAACTAGGATAATTCTTGAAGTTAAAGATTTAATGAAGTCTTCTAAATTGAATAATATTTCATTGGAAGTAAATAAATGAATTAAATTTGGGTTGTCGTGAATGGTGTCTTAAATAACACTGTTCTTAAACCCCATATTAAAGAATAAAATCTTTTAATTAAGATTTTAGAGTTTCCATCGTATTTAGTAATGGAAATAAAACGATATGTGAATTGGGTTTATCGTGAAATATGTTTTAAAACGACATTTGTTCTTTAACCCGATTTACATTGAAATGTGATTTAGAATTTATAAATCTTTTTATCAAGATTTAGAAAGAATACTCCAAAGTTTAGTTTTCCAATTTAATATAAACTAAATTGGAATTGAATGGGAATTCGATTTGATAATATTTGAGATAGGCTTCTGTAATGACCCGCATTTTTCACAGGGATTAATTAATTTATTTAATTATATAAATATTGATATAGGAAATTAAATTGTCGCTTAATTAAATAATGGAATATTTAATTAAATTAAATAATTAAATAATATATTTAATTCAGAAATAATCAAAAAAATATTGGAAATCACAATATTCTGTGAACTGGGCCATCCCTAAGATTTTATTCAGCTTAGAGTTGAATTATATTGACGAATATATTCAATCGACGTCAGTTTGAACATAGAATTATAATATAATTAAAACAGAGCTTGAAATGGCGCGGCAGTTCGCTATTTGGCGATTCGAACTTTAAACGAATATATAGGAGCCGTTTTAAATCGGATTTCTGTGAAACAAGAAACGTGTGGAGCTGGTGGAGTATATCTTTCTAGTGGAAGAGAAAAATCGAGATTTCATCGTATAGATTTTGATTTACGTCCAAATCAAATTTCAGAAAAAGTCGCTGTGGAATTCCTTTATAATTTATTTATATTTATAAAAGGAATTTCATTGAAAATCGAATATCGATTTAATCGGGATTTGAGATATCGAGCTAGAAATTCATATAGGAATATTCTAGAGCTGTATGGTATTCCACGGTGAATATATACGATAATATTTATTTTTAAATATTAAATTTAATTATATTTATATATTTAAATAGGCTATTTAGAGACTTTAAAAATAGCCAGTTTTGCAAATGACCTCAGAATTCGACAAAACTAATTTTGTTGGATCCACAATATTAAATTATTGCTAGAGTTCAGTTTTCGTGATTTTTGAAGTTAGTATGTGGCCGTACCGATTTTTAGAGTGAAAAATAGTCAGTATTGTGACAGTTAAAAATACGCTGTGTGAGCAAACGGAGTCGGAATTCGACGAAACCAGTTTCATTGGGACCGTAATGTCGAACTCTAGCTACATGTCCAGTTTTGTGATTTTTGGGTATCATGTGTGATCACAGGAATTTTAAAGGACATATGTAAACAGCGTTGGCTTAAAAATGAATAAAATAATAAAATATAAAAATAATATTTTTGCACTATATATTACCCTTAATATTTCCTTAACCTAATTCATTCCTTACGCTGGTCAAAAGGAGGCGCCGCAACCTCTAAGAAAATCCACAGTAAAAATCCTCCTTCTAAAATCTAAAACAAATGTTAATAAATTTCTATAAATCATAAATCAAGTTTGGTTGGATTTCTTTGGCAATGAGCTTCCTTCCTATACTAATTTCATGGGTTGCGATCGGAAATTTCTGGGTTTGCGTTTCAACAGTAGTTTAGGGTTTGAAATAAATGAATACTGAATCATGGATTCGCGAATTTGGGTTGATATTTGAGTTTGTGAACTGAAATGAGGTTCGTTGGTGGTAATTTTGTGGTCTTCGGTGATAAGAAGAGGCTCACGAGTTCATTGTGAGGGGGAAACTGGAGTCGACGTGGTGGGTGCGAGTTCCTCCTTTGTGGTATGATGTTGATGAGAGTGCGGAGGAGAATGGAATGGTGGTATCGATTTTCGAATCCATGAAGAAACGGGGGAGCAGCGTCGGAAGGAAGTGGCAAAAATCGGGTTCGTATTCTATCTGAAGGGAGAGGTAGAGCGTGAGTAGTGTGTTATAGGTGTTGGGGAAGAAGGTGTATTCTAAGTTGGGTCGGGGTTTTTAGTTCTGATGGGCCGTGTATAATTGGTGAGCCCAAGAGCAAATTTATTATATAGGTATAGTTTATTTAATTTAAAAATGTTTACAAACTTGTAACCGCTCTATCTGGGTCGTATGAAATCAGAATCACGAACCGTCAGTCACGTTGGGATCGTATGGACGGGAGCAACACAATGGAGCTGACTGGGAGTGAATCCGAGCTCGTTACAATTTATGGCGAAATAATTTGTCCGTCGAAAATCAAATAACGCAAACCGTTATTTAACGGTTAACGCGCAACTTTGAGTAAAACTCACCAACTCTGAACAGTTATATTTTTATAATGTATTTTTAGAACTGTTAATCATCTGTTGATTGCTGTGTGTTGGTTGATTGATTGAACTGCTAGTCAGTTAGTGAAAATTATATATATATATATATGTAATTATGTATATATATATAAACCGTTAAATATTTATATATTGATTCTGCTATCAGAATAATTTATATTGAACTGAAAGTGATGATAATCATATTGTGTAACATCTGTGGATGCAGGGAGACAGGTTGGAGGAATCCGACTGGATTCCTCAACAGTTTTTTTATTGTTTTTCATATATTGTTATATGATGTGATATAAAATCTGTGGGCGATTATATGTGCTTGGATGATATTGAACATCGTGATTTGATATGATTGAATACCATAACATACCGAAATGTTGATAAGGGGATTTTCAAAGTGATATTGAAAATAGAATATTTATAAAATGGGATATTTATAAATAAGAGATATTTATAAAGTGGAATATTTATAAATAAGAAATGTTTATAAATTGGAATATTTATAAATAGGAGATATTCAAAAAGGAAATAATTACAAACCATTTTCTTTTTGAATGGAAAGGCCTGTGTGGCGGGTTTGGGGATTTTCCCGATGCTCCCGTTACAATGGAGGTTATGGCGAATTTTTCAGAGAATTTAAGGAGTTAGAATATTTCAAGAATAAATTTGAAAAGGAAATATTTGTAAACCATTTACAAATAGAATTGAAAAGGAAACGTTATAAAAAGGAAATCATTTTTAAAGTGTAGAACCGTTATTTAAAAGTAAATCTTTTCAAATGAATAAAACGTTGTTAAAAAGGAAATCTTTATAAAGTGAATAAAGTAAATCGAATATGGTATTCGAAAGGAGTTAAATCGAATATGGTATTCGAAGGGAGTAAATCGAATATGGTATTCGAAAGTTAGTAAAACGAATATGCTATTCGAAAGGGGTTAGTCGCGTCGAGTTAGTTGAATAGAGTTAACTAGATCAGTTAGAGTTAACCAGTTAGAGTTAATCAGTTAGAGTTAACCAATTAGAGCTAATCAGTTAGAGTTAATCAAATAAGTGTTAATCCAAATGAGTTGCCATTTCGTACGACTGCTAGCGTAATTCGCAGGGCTGTAAATAGCCTACGGCGGTCGGATGTTTCCTGAGGGAATCAGGCGTAACCATTGTGATCGCTGCGATCTAGAGTCAAGCAATAGAGTTAATTAAATAGAGTTATCGAATATTAGTTATTCGAATAGAGTTAATTAAATAGAGTTATCGAATATTAGTTATTCGAATAGAGTTAAACGGAGTTAAATAGAGTTAATCGAATTAGTTATTCGAATAGAGTTAAATAAATAAGAGTGATTCGAATTAGTTATTCGAATAGAGTTAAATCAAAGGAGTTATCGAATTTAGTTATTCGAAAAGGAGTTATCGATTTGTTAAATCGAAAGAGGAGATTATCGAATATCGTTTATTCGAGAGGAGCTTATCGAATATAGTTTATTCGAAGGAGTTATCGATTATTAGTTAATCGAAGTGAGTTATAGAATATTAGTTAAATTAAATGAGTTATCGAATATAGTTTATTCGATGGAGTTAATCGATTAGAGTTAAATCAAATGAGTTGATCGAATATAGTTTATTCGAATAGAGAAAAGGAGTTAATCGAATATAGTTTATTCGAATAAAGTAAATGAGTTAATCGAATATAGTTTATTCGAATAGAGTTAGAGGAGTTATCGAATATAGTTTATTCGATAGGAGTTAAGTGAATTAGTTAAGTTAAACTAAGTGAATTAGTTAAGTGAATTGGTTAAGTTAACCAAAGTGAATTAGTCGAGTTAATCAAAGTGATTAGTTCAGTTAATCGAGATAAGTAAATCAAGTTAGGTTAATCGAGTTGAATTAGTCAGTCGAGTAAATAAATTGAGTTAGTCAAACCAAGTAAAACCAGTTAGAGTTGATTAATTAAGGTTGCCCAGTTAGAGTTGATCGGTTAGAATTAACCAGTTAGAGTTAATCAATCAGAGTTAATCAAGTAGAGTTAAGTAAAATTAGAACTGACTAGAGATTAGTAAATCAAATGGTTTTCTAAGTGCCTATCTGATGTTGGTTTCGGCCTTCGGGATTTATACTTAGGGGATTGTTCTCATACTAGTTTACAGTCAGGGACTGATAGTTGGGGAAGAGTAGTGATTTGTAAATAAGCAAATGGAAAACGTTTTCCAGTGTTAATAACATATATTTTCTAAACATAGAAAATAAGGCAATGTGAATATATATATAGATATATGTTGATGATTTACCGATATAATTTCCATCTGGAAATAATATCGTTGTTTGCACACTTGTTTTTCTTTGATAGTTAACTCACAGACTATCGAAGTTTTGACCATTTTAACGTTGTTAATATGGAGAGACCGGTTGGATTATTATCCAAAGAACCATTCTGTATTGGCATAAGCGTCGCGAATCATATATGCCAAGTGTAAGAACCCGTAACTTCCCCGTTAAGGCAAGCACGAATACTTTGAGAACAACACACAAAAGGACGCATACGGAAGAACATTTCATTGTTATTACAACAATTCCATCAGATACAAGAATATACAGAGTATAAATGAATGGATTACATTCGATAAATATCAGAGATTACAATAAATTACATAGCAGCGGAAAATAATACAAAATCACAACTAGAAGTGATACACGGATACAGAGCTTTCCGAGCATCGTTCCAGCTGTAAATCAGGATCCTGTGAATATAAATCCGCAAAACCAAAACTACTAGCTGCCCGTGCGGAAAATAGGGGCACCCAGAGTTTAGGTTAAAACAATAAACTCCAGGTCAGTCATGGGACTGGTGTGAGAACTAAAACAGTTATAATTCTTTATTTTAAAGTTCGGTAAATCAAGGGACCACGCCGTATAACACGGAACGGGTTTCCTCCCAAGAATACCAGTGCATAAAACAAACAGCACAATGCTAAATAAAGAAAAATGAAGCTGTTATAAGACCCAGGTCCCATCACACAATGCAACGCAAGCCGGAGGATAGGGTTTTTACCTTATAACAGCCAAAGCATGCTTGATACGTTTAAAACACATTATTTGATACTATTATAGGTGTATAGTGTCAAAATAATTTCAATCATAAATATCAATCATAGGCGGCATGAATGACCCATACCACTATGTCGCCATACTAGGTTCTACAAATAAAACCGAAACACACGTGTTGGAAATTGGATTCCATCATGAGTCGAGGCAAGGGGCAAGCTCCTCTCCGCGTTCGAGACACTCTAGCAAATGCCTCAGGACCCCACTATGATCCTTGGATCTTCAGGGCCGGTCCTCTCTTACTTTTGAGGATTAGTTATTCCTGAACACACGTTTCCCGGTCCTTACAGACCTATATCCGAGGCGCCTCGCATTCCAACAACCACACAGGTGAAAAGTATATAAATGTCAGGGCTGGTAGGTCACTGACACCACCCTAGCTAGAAAGAAACGTCGTGCTCTCCCTGCAGTCACTATCCCGTTTTTGACTCATACCGAGGTGTGAGGCTCGCAAATTCACGTTATACACAAAGCTACGCCACACAGGCCATGCTTTGATCATCAACCACAAGACTTTGCTTTTCAACAGAAGCCTTGATCAATTGCCACTTACGCGTGCCACATTGGCAATTCACTCCATGCGACTGATGTCCATCGATATACAACCTCTGAGCTCGTACGTCTCAGAGAAGGGCGTTAAGCAAGAGAATAAATTCTCCGCCGCCAAACAGATGTATATTTAATAGAGATCAATCAACACAGAATAAAATCCAATGTCAGACACACAATCCATTTACAAGTTCGTTCTGGGTCTGAACGAAACCGGAGGCACTTTCCTCGCATATCCATCCATCTCCAGGTACGTCTGGACGATCACCAACTGTTTCCCTCATCTTGGGTGTACAGCCCAATCAAGATCATCAGTAATCACCCAAACGATGTGAAGACTTCCGGTCTTCAACCATCGTCTTCATCTTCGACATCTCGTCGAATCGGTTATTCAGAATGGGTATAACCCGGCCTTTCTGAATAACCCACGTATATAATAAACAAATGTTACACAAACACAACAAACGCCTCATTCCCATTCAGAATATTCTTTCATTCACAAAATCACATTTTTAGGGAAAGGTTCCCATTAATTTTATCTAAGATAAATTCTTCTAAATTTATTCTTTAATCTTCCTTTAGGTATCATTTCAAACTAGTCGGGATTAACGAACCACACCGAAGTAATTATTTATTTTATTTCCCAATCCCAACCTATATATCCCATGGAGAAAACTGGTAATACTCCACATCTAACACCACTGTGTTATCGGTAAAATTAATTACCATTTCACGTTCAAATCTAATTAAAGATTTAACTATCGCTTTGGAGCAAAACTGGTGGTACTCCATTCCCGATCACTTTTCCAGATTTGATAATTAAATTATCAATTCACATTTTAATCTAATTAAAGATTCATTAAAACTCCACTTAGTTTTAATCTTTTCAAAAATCAATATCCTGCCTTTAATTGGGTTAAAGAACCAATGTCATCAAAAACCCGATTCACGACAAACCAAATCACATTTGATATTAAATACAAGGCTCTGAATAGAAAATATATCGGCTTATATTCAATATCAAATTCTGAAACTAACAAATATCGTATTGGCAATAACGATATAAAATATATCTTTCAAATTCCCATAACAATATCTGTATAGTCACGAAATCCAACATCGAAATATCCCGAAGATAATTTCGATTCAACTCCACTTTCACTTCACCCATTGGGAATATTGATTATTTTTAAAATCACTTTCAAATTCAATTTATTTATTTCAAAAATAAATTGAATTTAATTCCAGTTCAAAACTAGTTCATTTCGATAAAAATCTATTTTTATCTTTTCAAATGTGGAATTCTCCAGCTCAATTCTTCCCAAATCATTTCTTATGATTTTACACAATTTATTAATATTTTTAATAATTTTATCAAGGCCCGTACAGTCGATTTCCAACAACGGCCATCGAACTGCACTTACGGCGACCTTTTTCAAATTTGATTTGGACATAATTCCAAATCCAACCGTTAGATTTCAAATTTCTAATATTCATTGGAAAGCTCTTTTCGATACGAACCCAACGGTTCCGGTTTTAGGAGAATCCGACAGTCGGATCTCCCGCAATGTCCGTTTGAAATAAATGGTCGAAATTCACGAACTGCCGCTGCGCGGCGCTTTCTATTTAGGCCATTTTATTATATATATAATATATATAATATATATTTCGTCGATTTCTATTTAAAACGAATTTCATAAATCGTTTTAAAATCGTTTCAAAAGCAATTTCAACTTTCTTTTCAATTCAAATCAAAATTGAATTCTTCTTTATAAATTCGTTTTAAAATTCATTTCTATTCAAATTTTAATTCACTTTCAATTCAATTCGAAATCGTTTTCAATTCAATTCATTTCGAAATCGTTTTCAATTCAATTCATTTCGAAATCGTTTTCAATTCAATTCATTTCGAAATCGTTTTCAATTCAATTCATTTCGAAATCGTTTTCAATTCAATTCATTTCGAAATCGTTTTCAATTCAATTCATTTCGAAATCGTTTTCAACTCAATTCATTTCGAAATCGTTTTCAATTCAATTCATTTCGAAATCGTTTTCAATTCAATTCATTTCGAAATCGTTTCCAATTCAATTCATTTCGAAATCGTTTTCAACTCAATTCATTTCGAAATCGTTTTCAATTCAATTCATTTCGAAATCGTTTTCAATTCAATTCATTTCGAAATCGTTTTCAATTCAATTCATTTCGAAATCGTTTTCAATTCAATTCATTTCGAAATCGTTTTCAACTCAGTTCATTTCGAAATCGTTTTCAATTCAATTCATTTCGAAATCGTTTTCAATTCAATTCATTTCGAAATCGTTTCCAATTCAATTCATTTCGAAATCGTTTCCAATTCAATTCATTTCGAAATCGTTTTCAATTCAATTCATTTCGAAATCGTTTTCAATTCAATTCATTTCGAAATCGTTTTCAATTCATTTCATTTCGAAATCGTTTTCAATTCATTTCATTTCGAAATCGTTTTCAATTCAATTCATTTCGAAATCGTTTTCAATTCATTTCATTTCGAAATCGTTTTCAATTCATTTCATTTCGAAATCGTTTTCAATTCATTTCATTTCGAAATCGTTTTCAATTCATTTCATTTCGAAATGTTCGATTTCGAAATCACTTTTCAATATTCATTTTAAAATGAATAAAATCGATATAAATGTCGTTCACGTCAAAATGGCGCAAAACTAATCAACACGGCTTTATATTTTTCACCACTTCTTTATTCTATTCAACAAATGAATATTTATCCCATTCAACACATGAATCTATATTTCTTTCAACACACGACTAATCTCAACACATGAGTCCTGTCAACACCTCACTATTTTTGTTATGTAAAATATTTTATAAAACTATGGTATCTATCGTTTGATTTTTAATTAGACTTCTACTGGGAAGTAGTTCTAATTTTAAATGTGATAAAGATGTAATTTATTTTATTTAAAATATTTTACTCAACACATGAATAGTTTCAACACATGATCATTGTCAACACATGACTATTTTTATATTCAACACATGAATTTTCTTTTATAATATTCATTGTTTTCCCGATTGGAATGAGGCTCAATCAATCACCATATAATGTTAATTATATGGATTCCATACAACACATGTATATAATAGCTTTGAAAAATAATCAACCATCAACCAAAGTGCACCACACAACTGCATAAGCATCCAATATATATAATAATCGACGCTTACACAGTCTGTCGACCAATCGATTGACAATAATTAAATAATTGGGATTAGTGTACGCCAAATATCATCCCAACACCCGTGTGGGGTTTCAAATCAACAAACACACATTTTTGTTTGTGCAGTTGGGCGATGTGTAAAATTTATCAACCCAATCAATGTCCTTCAAATAGGTGTACATAAACAAACCGTCCGGTTTGTTTATAAATATTTATTTATTCACTTTCACGTTAAAAATTATATTTTTAACGACAAAAAATATTTATTTCCACACTTGAATTTCTATTCAGTTCATTTACACAATAAAAATGATATTTTTATTTTACTAACATATTTTAGAAAATTTCGGCGGCATAACGGCACGATACTAGAAACGGGACGAGGCCTAGCCTTATCCCCGGTCTAGTGAAGGCCCACGCTATTCACACATCAATCAAATCAATTTCAATTCACCAAACAATTCAATTCAGCCCAAATCATCTAACTAATTTATGCAACCAAACAAACAAGTCCATGGTTTGTGGACGATTGTGTCGGGTGCTACTAAGCACCGTCTGCATCCTAGTATATATATAACTAGAAAAAGAATTTGAAGAGTGAGAAGTTCTCACCGATAGCTATCCAATACCACGACTCTTCCTTGATAGAAATCTTCATCGTTATCCCATCTTCGTCATCTTCGTTGCCCGTAGTTACTACATATATAAAAATCACACATTTTTATATTTTGATGTCTTTAAAATAAAAATCACATTTTTATTTATTCATTTTCAATTTAGAAATCATATTTTTATCATCACTCATATATTTAAAAATCGAATTTTTTTTACTATGCTATTCAATATATAAAAATCGAATTTTTATTATCACGCTATATGGATAAAAATTCTATTTTTATCTCGCTATTTTCCATATAAAGACTTCGCCTTTTCACATATAAAGATTTTATCTTTTCAAATATAAAGGTCGAACCTTTTCATATATATCGTTATAAAAATCACATTTTTATTTTTCTACACATACAAAGATGATATTTCTAATATTCCTATCATGTAAAAATTACATTTTTACAATCACTTCATATATTTAAAAATCATATTTTTATTATCTTCCTTATATAAAAACTATATTTTGACTTCACTACTCATTTTAAAAATATCGTCTTTTATGTTTTAAAAATATCGTCTTTTATGTTTTAAAAATCAAACTTTTATGTTTTAAAAATCAAACTTTTATGTTTTAAAAATCATACTGAAAAATAAATAATAAAGTAAATAAATAAAACGAAATTAACATGAAAAACTTACAGCGTTGATTGGAGGAAGAAAGGGGGGGTGAGGCTCGTCGGTCTTGGATTGGAGGAGTCGAATTGGAGAAGAAGGGGGTCGGGGCGGCGCGTTGAGGTGGCGCAGGCGGAGTTGTTGTCGTGGGGGAGAGGGGCGTTGCGTCGATGGGTTCAGGGGGAGTGTGGGTTTCGAGGTCTGTAGCTCGCGATGGAGGAGGAAGGAGGAAGAAGGGGCGGATGCGAGAGAGGGGAAGAAGAGGAAGAGGCGGCGGCGACAGCACCAGGGGGAGGCGGCGAAGGCGATTTCGATCTGCTTCTCCTTTTTTTTTTTTTCTGAAATGAATCGGGGGGGGGGGGGGTATAAAGGAGAAAATATATACATATTTTTTTTTATTATTTAATTTAAAAAGTTGACTTTTACTACCGAACTCGAAACGAGGCCCACCGCCTGTCGCCCATAGCGTTTCACCCCCATTCCGAACACAATGGGATATGTATCGTAAGCTGATTCGGCTGTTACAATCAGTTTTCGTTAAATTTACATTTAAATCACTATATTGAACTTTAAACGTACATTTCAAATTACCGGGGTCACATACTAACTAGAAAAATTCCAGAAAAATATTTTCTAGCTTCGTATTGACGATACGGTCCTAACAAAACTAGTTTCGTCGAATTCTGAGACCGTTGGAAAAATGGCCATTTTCCAGTCGATTAAAATCAACTGAAATGGTCAAAACACGTTTTCCTTTGCCACGCTCACATATTGATTCGAAAAATTACCAAATTTGAAACTTAGCAATAATTTGACATCACGGATCCAACAAAAGTGGTTTCGTCGAAATCGGAGGTCATTTGCAAAATGTCTATTTTTAAGGGCCTGAATTCCATAGCGACTATTCAGAATTTTCAACTGGACATATCTTTTGATTCTCGCTACGAAATTTTGATTTTTCGGATTTGTTGGAAAGATATTCTCTATTAGATCCTATTATTTTTGGTTTCACTAAAATCCGGATTGTTTTGCACCCGGTATATTCAATTGAAGTTTGAAATCGAATTATCGAACTACCGCGCCATTTTCAATTCTATTTATAATTATATATAAATATTTATATTCTAACGACGACGTATATAAATATATACGTCTAATTATATTCAAAATAAATTTCTCGTCGATATTATTTAAAATAATCTATTTTAAATATTCAAAATTCACTAAAATTGCCAAAATAAAAATTTTAAACTGGCCCAGATTTTGCGGGTTATTACAATCTCCCCCACTTAAAACTTTTCGTCCCCGAAAAGGAACAAAGTCGAAAGTGGTTTGATTAATCTACTCTACGTTCGATTTGGCTTCCATTCTCCAACTTTTCAGTTTCTAAGAATTTTCAAAATTTCAAAAATTTGGCTAACACCCTAAATTTTCGAAAAATTTCGCCATAACCTCCCCTGCACCGGGAGCATCGGGGAATTTCAAATAGCTTCCCCGGTCCTTCAGATCTCAAAAAGAAAAAGAAAAAGCCAAGCGGCTAGCCAATAGGCTCACAAAATCATCATCACCCAAACAAAACAGGAAATTATGTAGTAAACATGTACCTATCTGTCGGGCAAACAAATTTTATTCTCTGCTCTAGCCTCCTTGCTATGACCTGTTCAATGTAAGTACATGTATATGCAAGCAAATGCGACCAATTTTCAATACAATTCAATTATTAGTTTAATTAGGCATAAACGGTTAAAAATTAGCAAACAATTAAACAAACAACACAAACATCAATCAATTAGTGAATTAGAGTTTCAAAATCATAATTTTGATACATATATACAAAAATCATGTTTTTATGCCAATTCACAACAATGTGTTCTAGCTATATTGGTTTTGGTTCTCACACCAGCCTAATGGAAATATATAGATATCACACCTTCGAAACACGAATATAAATACTGATGATGTGGCCACATCATCAGAATTATCCCCGGGTGTTTAGAATGTGATTCTATATCTATCCAGTATATTAAAACTTCGACTATACGTTCATGACGCGTATACGCGAAATCTATATATACTCGATTGTCCATATTCAAAATAAATAAATATTCAAATACGTAAAACGATTTAAATTTTAAAACAATATTGTTTTCGTTTGAAAAATATACTCTTCACACTCGTTCTAGGATACTACTGATCCTATCTCTAACGAGTCATTCTAATTGGATATTACTAATCCAATATCTGATGAATTCTTTCGTATGGTTCTAATGTGTCTTGTTCTCGAGCTCTGTAAACCAAAGCTCTGATACCACTGTAAGAACCCGTAACTTCCCCGTTAAGGCAAGCACGAATACTTTGAGAACAACACACAAAAGGACGCATACGGAAGAACATTTCATTGTTATTACAACAATTCCATCAGATACAAGAATATACAGAGTATAAATGAATGGATTACATTCGATAAATATCAGAGATTACAATAAATTACATAGCAGCGGAAAATAATACAAAATCACAACTAGAAGTGATACACGGATACAGAGCTTTCCGAGCATCGTTCCAGCTGTAAATCAGGATCCTGTGAATATAAATCTGCAAAACCAAAACTACTAGCTGCCCGTGCGGAAAATAGGGGCACCCAGAGTTTAGGTTAAAACAATAAACTCCAGGTCAGTCATGGGACTGGTGTGAGAACTAAAACAGTTATAATTCTTTATTTTAAAGTTCGGTAAATCAAGGGACCACGCCGTATAACACGGAACGGGTTTCCTCCCAAGAATACCAGTGCATAAAACAAACAGCGCAATGCTAAATAAAGAAAAATGAAGCTGTTATAAGACCCAGGTCCCATCACACAATGCAACGCAAGCCGGAGGATAGGGTTTTTACCTTATAACAGCCAAAGCATGCTTGATACGTTTAAAACACATTATTTGATACTATTATAGGTGTATAGTGTCAAAATAATTTCAATCATAAATATCAATCATAGGCGGCATGAATGACCCATACCACTATGTCGCCATACTAGGTTCTACAAATAAAACCTAAACACACGTGTTGGAAATTGGATTCCATCATGAGTCGAGGCAAGGGGCAAGCTCCTCTCCGCGTTCGAGACAATCTAGCAAATGCCTCAGGACCCCACTATGATCCTTGGATCTTCAGGGCCGGTCCTCTCTTACTTTTGAGGATTAGTTATTCCTGAACACACGTTTCCCGGTCCTTACAGACCTATATCCGAGGCGCCTCGCATTCCAACAACCACACAGGTGAAAAGTATATAAATGTCAGGGCTGGTAGGTCACTGACACCACCCTAGCTAGAAAGAAACGTCGTGCTCTCCCTGCAGTCACTATCCCGTTTTTGACTCATACCGAGGTGTGAGGCTCGCGAATTCACGTTATACACAAAGCTACGCCACACAGGCCGTGCTTTGATCATCAACCACAAGACTTTGCTTTTCAACAGAAGCCTTGATCAATTGCCACTTACGCGTGCCACATTGGCAATTCACTCCATGCGACTGATGTCCATCGATATACAACCTCTGAGCTCGTACGTCTCAGAGAAGGGCGTTAAGCAAGAGAATAAATTCTCCGCCGCCAAACAGATGTATATTTAATAGAGATCAATCAACACAGAATAAAATCCAATGTCAGACACACAATCCATTTACAAGTTCGTTCTGGGTCTGAACGAAACCGGAGGCACTTTCCTCGCATATCCATCCATCTCCAGGTACGTCTGGACGATCACCAACTGTTTCCCTCATCTTGGGTGTACAGCCCAATCAAGATCATCAGTAATCACCCAAACGATGTGAAGACTTCCGGTCTTCAACCATCGTCTTCATCTTCGACATCTCGTCGAATCGGTTATTCAGAATGGGTATAACCCGGCCTTTCTGAATAACCCACGTATATAATAAACAAATGTTACACAAACACAACAAACGCCTCATTCCCATTCAGAATATTCTTTCATTCACAAAATCACATTTTTAGGGAAAGGTTCCCATTAATTTTATCTAAGATAAATTCTTCTAAATTTATTCTTTAATCTTCCTTTGGGTATCGTTTCAAACTAGTCGGGATTAACGAACCACACCGAAGTAATTATTTATTTTATTTCCCAATCCCAACCTATATATCCCATGGAGAAAACTGGTAATACTCCACATCTAACACCACTGTGTTATCGGTAAAATTAATTACCATTTCACGTTCAAATCTAATTAAAGATTTAACTATCGCTTTGGAGCAAAACTGGTGGTACTCCATTCCCGATCACTTTTCCAGATTTGATAATTAAATTATCAATTCACATTTTAATCTAATTAAAGATTCATTAAAACTCCACTTAGTTTTTATCTTTTCAAAAATCAATATCCTGCCTTTAACTGGGTTAAAGAACCAATGTCATCAAAAACCCGATTCACGACAAACCAAATCACAATTGATATTAAATACAAGGCTCAGAATAGAAAATATATCGGCTTATATTCAATATCAAATTCTGAAACTAACAAATATCGTCTTGGCAATAACGATATAAAATATATCTTTCAAATTCCCATAACAATATCTGTATAGTCACGAAATCCAACATCGAAATATCCCGAAGATAATTTCGATTCAACTCCACTTTCACTTCACCTATTGGGAATATTGATTATTTTTAAAATCACTTTCAAATTCAATTTATTTATTTAAAAAATAAATTGAATTCAATTCCAGTTCAAAACTAGTTCATTTCGATAAAAATCTATTTTTATCTTTTCAAATGTGGAATTCTCCAGCTCAATTCTTCCCAAATCATTTCTTATGATTTTACACAAATTATTAATATTTTTAATAATTTTATCAAGGCCCGTACAGTCGATTTCCAACAACGGCCATCGAACTGCACTTACGGCGACCTTTTTCAAATTTGATTTGGACATAATTCCAAATCCAACCGTTAGACTTCAAATTTCTAATATTCATTGGAAAGTTCTTTTCGATACGAACCCAACGGTTCCGGTTTTAGGAGAATCCGACGGTCGGATCTCCCGCAATGTCCGTTTGAAATAAATGGTCGAAATTCACGAACTGCCGCGGCGCGGCGCGTTCTATTTAGGCCATTTTGTTATATATATAATATATATAATATATATTTCGTCGATTTCTATTTAAAACGAATTTCATAAATCGTTTTAAAATCGTTTCAAAAGCAATTTCAACTTTCTTTTCAATTCAAATCAAAATTGAATTCTTCTTTATAAATTCGTTTTAAAATTCATTTCTATTCAAATTTTAATTCACTTTCAATTCAATTCGAAATCGTTTTCAATTCAATTCATTTCGAAATCGTTTTCAATTCAATTCATTTCGAAATCGTTTTCAATTCAATTCATTTCGAAATCGTTTTCAATTCAATTCATTTCGAAATCGTTTTCAATTCAATTCATTTCGAAATCGTTTTCAACTCAATTCATTTCGAAATCGTTTTCAATTCAATTCATTTCGAAATCGTTTTCAATTCAATTCATTTCGAAATCGTTTCCAATTCAATTTATTTCGAAATCGTTTTCAACTCAATTCATTTCGAAATCGTTTTCAATTCAATTCATTTCGAAATCGTTTTCAATTCAATTCATTTCGAAATCGTTTTCAATTCAATTCATTTCGAAATCGTTTTCAATTCAATTCATTTTGAAATCGTTTTCAACTCAATTCATTTCGAAATCGTTTTCAATTCAACTCATTTCGAAATCGTTTTCAATTCAATTCATTTCGAAATCGTTTCCAATTCAATTCATTTCGAAATCGTTTTCAACTCAATTCATTTCGAAATCGTTTTCAATTCAATTCATTTTGAAATCGTTTTCAATTCAATTCATTTCGAAATCGTTTCCAATTCAATTCATTTCGAAATCGTTTTCAATTCAATTCATTTCGAAATCGTTTTCAATTCATTTCATTTCGAAATCGTTTTCAATTCATTTCATTTCGAAATCGTTTTCAATTCATTTCATTTCGAAATCGTTTTCAATTCATTTCATTTCGAAATCGTTTTCAATTCATTTCATTTCGAAATGTTCGATTTCGAAATCACTTTTCAATATTCATTTTAAAATGAATAAAATCGATATAAATGTCGTTTACGTCAAAATGGCGCAAAACTAATCAACACGGCTTTATATTTTTCACCACTTCTTTATTCTATTCAACAAATGAATATTTATCCCATTCAACACATGAATCTATATTTCTTTCAACACACGACTAATCTCAACACATGAGTCCTGTCAACACCTCACTATTTTTGTTATGTAAAATATTTTATAAAACTATGGTATCTATCGTTTGATTTTTAATTAGACTTCTACTGGGAAGTAGTTCTAATTTTAAATGTGATAAAGATGTAATTTATTTTATTTAAAATATTTTACTCAACACATGAATAGTTTCAACACATGATCATTGTCAACACATGACTATTTTTATATTCAACACATGAATTTTCTTTTATAATATTCATTGTTTTCCCGATTGGAATGAGGCTCAATCAATCACCATATAATGTTAATTATATGGATTCCATACAACACATGTATATAATAGCTTTGAAAAATAATCAACCATCAACCAAAGTGCACCACACAACTGCATAAGCATCCAATATATATAATAATCGACGCTTACACAGTCTGTCGACCAATCGATCGACAATAATTAAATAATTGGGATTAGTGTACGCCAAATATCATCCCAACACCCGTGTGGGGTTTCAAATCAACAAACACACATTTTTGTTTGTGCAGTTGGGCGATGTGTAAAATTTATCAACCCAATCAATGTCCTTCAAATAGGTGTACATAAACAAACCGTCCGGTTTGTTTATAAATATTTATTTATTCACTTTCACGTTAAAAATTATATTTTTAACGACAAAAAATATTTATTTCCACACTTGAATTTCTATTCAGTTCATTTACACAATAAAAATGATATTTTTATTTTACTAACATATTTTAGAAAATTTCGGCGGCATAACGGCACGATACTAGAAACGGGACGAGGCCTAGCCTTATCCCCGGTCTAGTGAAGGCCCACGCCATTCACACATCAATCAAATCAATTTCAATTCACCAAACAATTCAATTCAGCCCAAATCATCTAACTAATTTATGCAACCAAACAAACAAGTCCATGGTTTGTGGACGATTGTGTCGGGTGCTACTAAGCACCGTCTGCATCCTAGTATATATATAACTAGAAAAAGAATTTGAAGAGTGAGAAGTTCTCACCGATAGCTATCCAATACCACGACTCTTCCTTGATAGAAATCTTCATCGTTATCCCATCTTCGTCATCTTCGTTGCCCGTAGTTACTACATATATAAAAATCACACATTTTTATATTTTGATGTCTTTAAAATAAAAATCACATTTTTATTTATTCATTTTCAATTTAGAAATCATATTTTTATCATCACTCATATATTTAAAAATCGAATTTTTTTTACTATGCTATTCAATATATAAAAATCGAATTTTTATTATCACGCTATATGGATAAAAATTCTATTTTTATCTCGCTATTTTCCATATAAAGACTTCGCCTTTTCACATATAAAGATTTTATCTTTTCAAATATAAAGGTCGAACCTTTTCATATATATCGTTATAAAAATCACATTTTTATTTTTCTACACATACAAAGATGATATTTCTAATATTCCTATCATGTAAAAATTACATTTTTACAATCACTTCATATATTTAAAAATCATATTTTTATTATCTTCCTTATATAAAAATTATATTTTGACTTCACTACTCATTTTAAAAATATCGTCTTTTATGTTTTAAAAATATCGTCTTTTATGTTTTAAAAATATCGTCTTTTATGTTTTAAAAATCAAACTTTTATGTTTTAAAAATCAAACTTTTATGTTTTAAAAATCAAACTGAAAAATAAATAATAAAGTAAATAAATAAAACGAAATTAACATGAAAAACTTACAGCGTTGATTGGAGGAAGAAAGGGGGGGGTGAGGCTCGTCGGTCTTGGATTGGAGGAGTCGAATTGGAGAAGAAGGGGGTCGGGGCGGCGCGTTGAGGTGGCGCAGGCGGAGTTGTTGTCGTGGGGGAGAGGGGCGTTGCGTCAATGGGTTCAGGGGGAGTGTGGGTTTCGAGGTCTGTAGCTCGCGATGGAGGAGGAAGGAGGAAGAAGGGGCGGATGCGAGAGAGGGGAAGAAGAGGAAGAGGCGGCGGCGACAGCACCAGGGGGAGGCGGCGAAGGCGATTTCGATCTGCTTCTCCTTTTTTTTTGTTTCTGAAATGAATCGGGGGGGGGGTATAAAGGAGAAAATATATACATATTTTTTATTATTATTTAATTTAAAAAGTTGACTTTTACTACCGAACTCGAAACGAGGCCCACCGCCTGTCGCCCATAGCGTTTCACCCCCATTCCGAACACAATGGGATATGTATCGTAAGCTGATTCGGCTGTTACAATCAGTTT
The DNA here is from genome assembly GCA_030737875.1 of Allium sativum. NCBI lineage: Eukaryota > Viridiplantae > Streptophyta > Magnoliopsida > Asparagales > Amaryllidaceae > Allium > Allium sativum. The sequence goes on from CM060920.1 coordinate 462,540,408, forward strand.
TCGTTAAATTTACATTTAAATCACTATGTTGAATTTTAAACGTACATTTCAAATTACCGGGGTCACATACTAACTAGAAAAATTCCAGAAAAATATTTTCTAGCTTCGTATTGACGATACGGTCCTAACAAAACTAGTTTCGTCGAATTCTGAGACCGTTGGAAAAATGGCCATTTTCCAGTCGATTAAAATCAACTGAAATGGTCAAAACACGTTTTCCTTTGCCACGCTCACATATTGATTCGAAAAATTACGAAATTTGAAACTTAGCAATAATTTGACATCACGGATCCAACAAAAGTGGTTTCGTCAAAATCCGAGGTCATTTGCAAAATGTCTATTTTTAAGGGCCTGAATTCCATAGCGACTATTCAGAATTTTCAACTGGACATATCTTTTGATTCTCGCTACGAAATTTTGATTTTTCGGATTCGTTGGAAAGATATTCTCTATTAGATCCTATTATTTTTGGTTTCACTAAAATCCGGATTGTTTTGCACCCGGTATATTCAATTGAAGTTTGAAATCGAATTATCGAACTACCGCGCCATTTTCAATTCTATTTATAATTATATATAAATATTTATATTCTAACGACGACGTATATAAATATATACGTCGAATTATATTCAAAATAAATTTCTCGTCGATATTATTTAAAATAATCTATTTTGAATATTCAAAATTCACTAAAATTGCCAAAATAAAAAATTTAAACTGGCCCAGATTTTGCGGGTTATTACACCAAGGATAATTGAAGACGGAGTAAAATGCAAGGGCTGTTGTATAAGTCTTAGATAACAGTGACTAAGATGGATATACAGAATAGTGCCTTCGGTTTGTCCAGTCCCAGGACAACTTGTATGGACGAAGGTCTGACAGAGTATATCCAATGGATCGCGTAAGTTGATCTCTTCAAACGTATATACGTTGGTGGCGGAGGAATTCGTTTCTCTAAGCTGTATACCCGTGTTACTTTTGGATAAATCAATTTGTGATTTGGCGGGTATGACGATGTGACATTCTAAGTGAATGAGGATGACTTGTGTTGATGAATGTCTGACAGAGTATTTCCAGAGAGGTCACGTACATTGATTTCTTCAACCGTACCAAGAGTGGAAGCGGAGAAGGAAACTTCTTTTAGCTGACACGTAATGTATGGTTGTAGACGTCAATTAGTGATTTTCGATGGATCTGACAATGTGATATTCGAAGTGAATCTGATGTGATGATAAAGCGTAGCTTCTAGCCTCATCAACCGGTAAATGACAGAAATCGGGCAGGCAGCATGGCTAAGTCGGTCGCACCGAAGTAGGGTGTATAATCACCTATCTAGAGAATATTCATTTGCTTCTTTAATCTATCAATGCTGTCCCATATATATATACGGGAATGGTTGCTGATCCCAACCGTTGGTGATGTACATTCGATACACTCAAGCAAAATGAGTGGTCGGTCATGTGTGGCTGAGTTGCAAGACGTTCTTGTTGAACTCCAGTGTATCGTTCCTAGAGTACACTGATCGGAAGGTGGTTCCATACCTTGTCATAGTCGGAAATCCATTATCCAATACATGCTTGCGATTTTGATTGTATACTATATATGTAGAACGTGAGATGAAAGCGTTTCTGCTAGTTGATATCTATTTGTACATAGACATTATTATAATATCAAAAGGTTTTTGATATAAAGATATTATGGATTCTCATAAGGGAAAAACCCGTTCCGTTCTGCGGCGTGGTCTTATGAGATATCATTTACTTGTTCATATACCTGTTTAAACTGTTTTACTCACACCAGTCCCATGACTGACCCGGAGTTTACTTTGTTGTTTTCCCTAAACTCTTGGGTGCCTAAATTTGTACGGGCAGTCAAGTAGTCGGGATTTACAGATATACTTGAAGAGCTGGAGCAGGAGGCTTCTGGATCATATAGCTATAGTTTATTTCCGCTGTGTTGTAAGTGATGTACTCTGATAAGTGCTATTGTATACATAACTGTTATATTTCAAAGTTATGTTACATATTATATGTTATTCGTTCCGCTATGAGGTTCGTGTTACCCTGATGTTGTGTTCTTCTTCTTCTTCTATTCTAAGTTTCTATCTTATCTATCCTCACCCTCTAATTTCTTTCATTAACTACCAGGATTTTTCTATGTTTTGGTTATCGACATCGAGCTTATGTCGATAACCAAAGTCGCTCAAAATCCGGGTCGTTACAGCTTCTGTAAAAGAAGACTGATAATACATATGGAATTTAAAAGGCCTTGCCGTTATTCCATTTATATTATTGGTCTGATACAGAAATTTATATCGATTATTCATTGATTTGATTTCTGTGAAAATTCCATAATTAATGGAAGACGATTTTGGGTTTATCGTAAACAATGTTTGTAAGTGACATTGATTCTTTAACCCAAATTAAAGACAAGACTTATTTCTTAAGTTGTAATAATCATTTAATAATGATTTTGATATTAAACCCACATTGTAGTTTAATGAATCTTTAAAAGGATGATAAAAGGTAAATTTTAAAGGAATTTATCTTTGATAAAATTAATGGGAATTTTTCCCTAATAATTTGAATATTCTATTTAAAAGAATATTCTGAATTGGAATGAGACGTTGAATGTGTTTTTATAGAATTTGACTTTTAATTATAAAATACGCGAATTATTCAGAAAGACCGGGTTTAACCCATTCCAAATATTTATCACGACGATGAAGAGTCGAAGATGAAGACGATGGTTGAAGACCGACGATCTTCACATCGAATGGATGAGGACTACTAATGCTCTGGACTGGGTCGCTCCCAGGACTGGGATAAAGTGGTAGTTGTCTGGATGTATTGTTGATTGTTCGGATATACGAGGTATAAAGTGCCTCCGGTTTCGTTCAGACCCAGAACAAACTTGTAAATGGATTGTGTGTCTGACATTGTATTCCTTTCTACTGTATTTGTTGAACGCTACGAATTATATATTTCTGTTTGGTGGTGAAGAATTTATTCTTTACTTATCACCCTTCTCTAAGACGTACGAGCTTAGAGGTTATATATATATTGGTAGATGATCCGTGATATGTAGGGTCTGACAATGTGGCATGCTAAGATTCAAATGATCAAGGCTTTGTTGAAAAGCAGGCCTTGTGGTTGATGATCAAAGCACAGTCTATTTAGGCATAGCTTTGTGTATATCGTGACTTCGCGAGCTTCACACCCCAGTAGAGTCTAAAACGGGAGAAGGGAACGCAGGGAGTGCACACGTTTCTTTCTAGCTAGAAGTGGTGTCAGTGCTTAAACTGGCTGACATTTACTTATGTGGATGATGGAATTTTTGCGAGGCCTCGGTTTATTCTTATCGGTCGCCCACGGCCGATTTATAGGTCCAATAGGATCGGGAAGCGTGTGTTCAGGCATAACTAATCCACTAAAGTATTTGTGGACCGGCCCTGCTGTATCCAAGGGTTCGCCAGCGTCCGAATCCCGAGACATTGCTAGAGTGTCTCGAATCGGTAAGGATCTCCTCCCTAGCCTTGAATCATGATGGAAACCCAATTTCCAATACGCCTTTTGCGGTTTTGATTGTATAACTAGTATGGCGACATAGTAGATGGTAGCTATGCCGTTTAGGATTAATACATTTATTTTGAAATGTTTTTATTAAAATATATACACACTAACAACAATATCGTTTTTACGTATTAAGCATCTTTTGACCATTATAAGGTAAAACCCTATCCTCCGGTTTGCGTTGCATTGTGTGATGGGACTTGGGTCTTATAATGGTTTCATTTTTCTAAAAAGCATTTCGTTATTTGACGATTTACTTATTTTATGCACTGGCAATCCAATGGAGTAAACCCGTTCCGTGTTAGCGGCGTGGTCCTGTGATTAGCCTTCTTATTAGATAAGTTAGGTTAGATTTCTCACACCGGTCCCACGACTGACTTGTAGTTTGTTTCACTTTGCAAACTCGGGTGCCCTCTTTCCACATGAGCAGTCGAGTAGCTTTTTGCAGATATTTATCTCAAAAGCAAGATCCTGGATTGAAGCCTGAAGCTGGGTCCAGAATATTGAGGGCCTTCCGCTGAGTTTAGTTCCGCTGCATTGTATTACTTTTGTTGTAATTTATCTTCCGCTGTAATTTGTACCAATGTACTCTGATATATTCTGCACTCTGATGTAACATTTATTATTGATGTTATAAAAGTCTGTGTTGTTGTTCTGATGAATTATTGTAACGACCCAGAAAATCTGAACCAATTTAAAATTTTTAAATTGGCTAAAATAATGGATTTTAAATATTTAAAATAAATATTTTAAATAATGGTGATGAAAACTGAGTTTGAATCGACAATTGAAAACAAATATAATTAATTATAATTATAAACAAGGCTTGAAAAGGCGCTGTAGTTTCAAAAATTGAATTCAAACTTTGTCGGGCTGTACCGAGTGCAAAACAAAACGGATTTTAGTGAAACCAAAAATATTTAAATCTGTTAGTGAATACCTTTCTAACGAATCTGAAAAATCGAATTTTCATAGCGGGAAGCAAAAGTTATGGCCGAATGAATTTTCAGCAAGGTCGCTATGGAATTTATATAGCCCGTGAAATTGGCCATTTTGCATACGACCTCGGAATTCGACGAAACCACTTTTGTTGGATCCGGGATGTGAAGTTATTGATAGGTTTCTAATTTCATAATTTTTGAAGCTAGTATGTGAGCGTGGCAAAAGAAAATGTGTTTTGGTCAATTATAGTTAAATTGGATCGACCAAAAATGGGCCTTTTTGCAAACGGTCTCAGAATTCGGCGAAACTAGTTTTGTTGGGACCGCATCGTCAAAACATAGCTAGATTTATTTTTCTGGAATTTTTTGGATCAGTTTGTGGCCCTGGCAAATTGAAATGTACGTTCAAATTAAATATTGAATGTTTTATATTTTGATTTGAATGGAAACTGACTGAAACAGTCGAATGGGCCTGCGATACATATCCCATTGTGTTCGAAATGGGGGTAATTAGCTAGGGACGACAGTCGGTGGTTCTCGTTTGGAGTTCGAATTTAAAAGTAACTTTTTGGGACTTAAATTAAATTAAATATATTTGTATATATATTGGGGGGGTCAACCCTTCATTCTCCATACCGGTCAAAGCAAATAAAAAAAACCCGGATCCATCCCGTACCCAGACCCCGTCGCCCCTCCCTCGATCTCGACACCGCCGTTCATCGCCTCCCCCCCATCAATGCTCCTACCGCCACCCCCATCTCCTCCCTCTCCAATCAGAAACCGCGCCACCTTGAGAAGACAGAACCCTAAACGCCCCCAATTCGCCTGAAGCCGCTGCGGCCTCCCTCACTGGGCCCACCGCCGACGATCCGCCCCTCCCGAGCCTCCTCTTCCACCCAGTGCCGACGTGGAATCCTCTCCTCCAATTTACAGTGAGTGTTTTTGATTATTTGTTTTATTTATTTTAATTTAGCTGTTTAAATATAAAAACATGCTTTAAATTCCGTTTTAAAAATATGAAAAAGATTAGATTTTTAAGTCATATGAAGTTAAGATTCGATTTTTTTTATGATAAGGTTATGATTTTTAAATAATGAAAGATTTGATTTTTAATCTATAAAAAGATGAGATTTTTATTATAGTAAAAGCGAGATTTTATATACATAATATAGAGAATTAAAATATGATTTTCTAAGCTTTGAAAATATGATTTTTCTTGGATACGAAGTTCTATGATTTCTTTGACGTAAAGATATTATTTTTAGAAACATAAAGAAATGATTTTGCTTAGATAAAAATATAATTTTTAAATTGAAAGTGAACAATTAAAAAAATGTGATTGTTTAATTTAAAGATAGTAGTTTAAAAATGTGCGTTTTATATATGTAGTGAATACGGGCAACGAAAGCGACAAAAGGCGAGAACGGTGAAGATTTCTGCAAAGAAGAGTCGTGGGATTGAATTAGCTAATCGGTGAGAATTTCTCACTCTTCAATTTCTTTTTCTAGCTATATATATATGTGTTGAAATAAAAGTGAATTGCTATATATAAATATATATATATATATATATATATATATATATATATATACGCCCCTCGTCCACAAACCATGGACGATATTTATTGATTGTGATTGGTGTGAAAATTGATTGATAGCAAATGGTTGTTTGGGATTGTTTGTGGTTGATATTGATTGATTGTGGTTGAAAAATACCCGTTTGTGGTTGAGAAATCTTTGGTTGAAACCACTTAGGATTAGTTTGTGGAATTGAAATAAATATATACATGCCGCCTGCGTGCGAACTAGATGCATGATTCCCATTGTCAAAAACCGCGAGGTTTTAAGGTAGAGCGAGGAGCCGTACTAGGGACGGTCCCGGTTTTAACTACCCTGCCGTTATGCTGCCGAAATTTTGAATAACATTCATGTGTTTGAATTATTTTCATTTGCTAAAACCATATTTATTCATTGAATAGAACACCTTCATGTGTTGAATCGATATTCATTCGTTGATTAGAAATTCATGTGTTGAATCGATATTCATTCGTTGATTTGAAATTCATGTGTTGAATGGTATTCATGTTTTAAAATAAATTGTTTGATAATAAAAAATCACCTTTTATCGACTATATGAACTGTGTAAAATAATATCATTTTAAAAGAAATTGTTTTATGATAAAAATCCTATTTTTATCACCTATATGAACTATATAGAAAAATAGTGTTTTGTAATGAATTGTTTTACAATAAAAATCACATTTTTATTATATACAGGAATCGTTAAAATGTGAAGTGTTAAAAATAGCAACTCGTTCAAATAAATATATACGAGTTGAAATATTCATTAATTAGCTAATGATATGATTTTTGCCTATACATGTAACATTAGAATGAATGGTGTTTTTGAACCAAAAGGAACCAAATATGAAGTTGAATGGAAAATGATAAACGATAAGAACTGTATATATGTACATGCATATTCATTGAACAGGTTATAGCAAAGGGGCTAGAGAAGAGGAATAAAATTTTGTGCCCGACAAATAGGTACACATTTACTGTTTTGTTTGGGTGATGATTTTATGAGCCTGTTGGCTAGCCGCTTGGCTTTTTCTTTTTCTTTTTGAGATTAGAAGGACCGGGGAAGCTATTTGAGATTTCCCGATGCTCCCGGTGCAGGGGAGGTTATGGCGAAATTTTCCAAAATTTTAAGGCGTTAGTGAAATATTTGAAGTGAAAACGATATTGAAATCATTGAATGAACTATATTTATATAAATATATAAATATAAATAAAATTAAAACGAAACGTAGTCGTGCAATTCGCATTTTGAAACCATGATTTCAAACAACTAGTGCGGGAAATCCGACCATTGGATTTTCCCGAAACCTCAACCGTCGGGTTCGCCTTGGAAATATCTTCCCAACGGCACCAACCTTGTAAAAATCCAACGGTTGGATTGTCTGGAATGTTTAATTCAAATCTGATGAAAAACAGCGCCAGAAGCGATTATATTTATATATATAAATATAATTATATATTTAATCGAATAACGACGCTGCAGTTCGTATTTTGAAATCGAAAATTCAAACGATTGTACCGGGAGATCCGACCATCGGATTTTCCCGAAACTGGAACCGTTGGATTTGTTTTGAAAAGACCTTTCTAATGATGTGAATTTTGTGAAGATCCAACGGTTAGATTTTCAGATATGTGTAAATCAATTCTGAAGAAAAACAGCGCCACGACCGCATTATGGCCCGAAGCGTCGTTTTGAATAAATTGGCTATTTTAAAATAAATAAAAATAGCGATAAATCTTTATAAAATATCATAAACGATATGGAATAGAAATAAACTGAATTAGCTCGATTTATGTAGTATTTGATGGTTGAATGTGTTTGGTGTGAAAATTACGTTAAAGAACAAAATTGATGTTGTCGAATGATTTAACCATTAAAGTAAATTGATTTGAAATTCTAAATATACGTGAATTATTTGAAAAGGCCGTGTTAATTCTCATTTCAAATAATTGACCGACGATTGAAAGTCGAAGATGAAGACGGTGGTCGAAGCCCGGAGATCTTCACCTCGTTTGGATGGTAACCGAGGTCCTGATTGGGAGGCATCCCGAAATATGGATAATGAGTGGTGATCGTTCAGACGTACGTGGTGATCGATGGGTTTGCGAGGTATTTAGTGCCTGCAGTTTCGTTCAGACCCAGAACGGACTTGTAAATGGACTGTGTGTCTGACATTGGATTTTATTCTGTGTTGATTGATCCCTATTAAATATACATCTGTTTGGCGGCGGAGAATTTATTCTTTTGCTTAACGCCCTTCTCTGAAACGCACGAGCTCAGAGGTTGTATATCGATGGACATCAGTCGCATGGCATGAATTGCCTGTGTGGCATGCTAAGATGCAGTGATCAGGGCTTCTGTTGAAAAGCAAAGTCTTGTGGTGATGATCAAAGCGCCGCCTGGGTGGCGTAGCTTTGTGTATAACGTAAATTCGCGAGCCTCACGCCCCGGTATGAACCAGAAACGGGAGAAGGACCTCAGGGAGGGCATGCGTTTCTTTCTAGCTAGGGTGGTGTCAGTGACCTACCAGCCCTGACATTTATATACTTTTCACCTATGTGGTTGTTGCTGTTACGAGGCGCCTCGGTTTGATCGGACGATCCGGGTCCGATGGAGTCATTCGTTGGCTCGTTTACGCCCCAAAGGGCAGAGAAACGTATTGTTCAGGCATTTTAATCCACATTGGTGGACCGGCCCTGACGATCCAAGGGTCCACCTGAGTCTGGGTCCTGTGGCTCGGGCTAGAGAGTCACGAATTCGGTAAGGACTATCTTTTGCCTTGGTTCATGACGGAAATCCAATTTCCAAATACGACATCGTGCGGTTTTGATTGTATATATATATATGGCGACATAGTGGCATAGGACGCTCATGTCGTCTATGATTGATAGTTATGATTTGAAATTGTTCTCAAAACATATGGACACTAGCAATAATATCAAATGCCTTTGTTTTATTCGTATCAAGCATATTTTGGTCGTTATAAGGTAAAAACTCTATCCTCCGGTTTGCGTTGCATTGTGTGATGGGAACTGAGTCTTATAATGGCTTCATTTTTATAAAAAATGCATAGCGATATTTAAAAGAAATATTTGTTTTGAAGCACTGGCAATCCAATGGAGTAAACCCGTTCCACGAAAGTGGCGTGGTCCTGTGATTGGCCATATTATATATGTGTTGAATAGATTTCTCATACCAGTCCCATGACTGACTCGTAGTTTGTTTCACTTTCAAACTCGGGTGCCCTTTTTTCTACACGGGCAGCCTTGTATTCAGGTTTAGCTGGTTCTTTCTGGATAGCTGGAGCTGAAGATGGATTCTATTATTTCTCGTTTTATGCTGTTCAGCTCCTATTGTTCATATTTGTTTGTTTTCCGCTGTAGACATTTATGTGTAGCTGAACTGTATTTTTACTAAGTAAGATCCTGTATACTGTGTAACTCTGATGATTACTCTTATCCAGTATATTCTATTGTTCATTGTCTGGTGTATTTATATTATTATGTCCTGCTATTGTCTTTTTCTGTGTTATATTCCAAACATAACCCTTGTTTCCGTTAGAACGGGATTTCGGGTCGTCTCAACGTGGTATCAGAGCTTTGGTTAAGCTTAGTTCTGGAATATAACATTTGAACGAACTCGTCAGAAATAGAACCAGTAGTGTTCTAGGACGGGTAACTCTATACAGATAGGATCAGCAATATCCTAGTATGAGTAAAGCAGAATGAAATTACACCTCGATAGACACATTTACATTGAAGTATTTGTCTCTATATTTTGAAATATCTTTTCTGTGGCCTGACACTTGATCTACCATTTGCAGAGGTACTAGAAATTCTGAGACGGAATGTATTAAAAGCAAAATTTTCCAAATGTATCTTCTGGCAAGATGAAGTGAAATTTCTGGGCCATGTCGTATCGAAAGTGGGAATTGCTGTGGATCCAAGCAAAATCACAGCTAATCAGAATTGGAAACAGCCCAGTACCCCCACTGAAGTCCGCAGTTTTCTCGGATTGGCTAGTTATTACCGGAAATTCGTTAAAGACTTTTCAAAGATATCTGGCCACCTAACGAAGCTTACAAAGAAGCATTCTAAATTCAAATGGACCCCAGAAAGTGAGGAGGCTTTCGAGGAGTTAAAGTTAAGACTAACGACAGCTCCAGTGTTAACCATCATCGATGGCAACCAGGATTTAAAAGTCTGGACTGATGCTTCTAGAGAAGGCCTTGGCGCAGTGTTAATGCAAAGGGGTCAAGTGATTGCTTATGCTAGCCGTCAATTGAAGCCGCACGAGAAAAACTATGTCACTCATGATCTTGAGTTATTGGCGATAGTATTCGCTTTGAAAATCTGGAGACACTATCTTCTGGGTGAGAGATTTGAACTGTTTATAGATCACCAGTCGCTAAAGTATCTATTCACTCAGAAAGACTTGAATTTGAGGCAGCAACGTTGGCTGGAGTTTCTTGCAGCATATGATTTTGAAATTCTATACACTCCAGGGAAAGCAAATGTCGTGGCCGACGCGTTAAGCCGAAAAAATGAGATGATCGCCAGTTTCATCATTGCGACTTCGTTGATTGATAAGATATCGGCTCTCCAAGAAGACGACCAATTTATCAAAGGAATGAGTCAGCGAATTCGTGAAGGCAATGCTTCGGATTTTCAGCTAGACAGCGAGGGGATTCTGAGGTTAGAAGGGCGAATTTACGTTCCAGAGATTCCTGAACTCAGAAGAGATGTGCTTGATGAATGTCACAAATCTAAGCTCCGTATCCACCCAGGTGTGAATAAAATGTATAACGATATCAAACGCACATTCTGGTGGAAGTCGTTAAAAAGAGACATCTCGATATATGTTAGTCAGTGCCCTACTTGCCAGCTAGTCAAGAGCGACCAACAGAAACTAGCTGGATTATTACAACCGCTAGAAGTTCCTGGTTGGAAGTGGGAGCATATCTCCATGGATTTCATTGATGGTCTGCCCAGAACCAGAAAAGGGAATGACAGTATTTGGGTGATCGTAGATCGCTTCACGAAGACCGCCCATTTCATACCTGTCAGATCAAATAGAACCGCTCAGAGTCTGGCGCAGATATACTTCAAGGAAATAGTTAGACTACATGGAGTGCCGCTCAACATAGTCAGTGATAGAAATACAATATTCACTAGCAAATCCTGGGAAGCATTTCAAGTCGAGCTGGGAACGAAGTTAAACTTGAGCACCGCTTATCATCCTCAGACAGACGGTCAGACTGAAAGGGTGAATCGCATTTTAGAAGATCTATTGCGGGCTTGTGTTCTAGATTTCGGTGGATCATGGGAAGACCATCTGCACTTGGCTGAATTCTCTTATAACAACAGCTACCAGGCGAGTCTGACAATGTCGCCATTCGAAGCATTGTATGGTAGACCGTGCCGATCTCCTGCTTATTGGGTCGAACCAGGAAATGGACTTGTGTTGGGTCCTGATATGATTCGCGAAGCTGCCGACAAAGTCGATTTTATTAAGAAGCGATTACTCGCCGCTCAAAGCCGACAAAAGAGCTATGCCGATAGAAGAAGAAGAGATATATCCTTTGCTGTTGGCGACTATGTATATTTGAAGGTATCGCCGATGAGAGGAGTAATCCGGTTCGGTAAAACTGGAAAGTTAGCACCCAAATTTATTGGTCCGTTTCCTATTATGGAATGGATTGGAACTCTCGCTTATAAAGTCAAATTGCCTGATTGGTTGGCTGGAGTTCATGATGTATTTCACATATCTCAACTTCGAAAACGCGTTCATGATCCAGACTTGATCGTGGAAGAAGCAGCTCAACAGGACATTGAAATTACTCCAGAATTGGCTGTGAGAAGAGAGCCGCTAAAAATTATCAGCAAAGAAACCAAAGAGCTGAGAAACAAGAAGGTTCACTTAGTCAAAGTGCAATGGAGTGGAGATCCGCGAGATTGTACTTGGGAAACTGAGGAGAGCATTCAGAAAGCTTATCCTAGGTGCCGAGTGGATATCTCTGATTGACTCCAAAGCAAGGTACATTTACCATACTTTGCTTTACCATTTGATTCTCTATTCTGTTGTTATTTTCTTTTCATGGATGTGCACTATTTATTCTATACTCTGAATGATTTTTAAGTGAATATAGGATTTGATTAATATATTTTTGGAAGGTTAAAAACAAATTGGTTGGTTGTGTTGTAAGATTATAGATTTATCAAACCACTTTCGACTTTGTTCCTTTTCGGGGACGAAAAGTTTTAAGTGAGGGAGATTGTAACGACCCAGAAAATCTGAACCAATTTAAAAATTTTAAATTGGCTAAAATAATGGATTTTAAATATTTAAAATAAATATTTTAAATAATGGCGATGAAAACTGAGTTTGAATCGACAATTGAAAACAAATATAATTAATTATAATTATAAACAAGGCTTGAAAACGCGCTGTAGTTTCAAAAATTGAATTCAAACTTTGTCGGGCTGTACCGGGTGCAAAACAAAACGGATTTTAGTGAAACCAAAAATATTTAAATCTGTTAGTGAATACCTTTCTAACGAATCTGAAAAATCGAATTTTCATAGCGGGAAGCAAAAGTTATGGCCGAATGAATTTTCAGCAAGGTCGCTATGGAATTTATATAGCCCGTGAAATTGGCCATTTTGCATACGACCTCGGAATTCGGCGAAACCACTTTTGTTGGATCCGGGATGTGAAGTTATTGCTAGGTTTCTAATTTCATAATTTTTGAAGCTAGTATGTGAGCGTGGCAAAAGAAAATGTGTTTTGGTCAATTATAGTTAAATTGGATCGACCAAAAATGGGCCTTTTTGCAAACGGTCTCAGAATTCGGCGAAACTAGTTTTGTTGGGACCGTATCGTCAAAACATAGCTAGATTTATTTTTCTGGAATTTTTCGAATCAGTTTGTGGCCCTGGCAAATTGAAATGTACATTCAAATTAAATATTGAATGTTTTATATTTTGATTTGAATGGAAACTGACTGAAACAGTCGAATGGGCCTGCGATACATATCCCATTGTGTTCGGAATGGGGGTAATTAGCTAGGGACGACAGTCGGTGGTTCTCGTTTGGAGTTCGAATTTAAAAGTAACTTTTTGGGACTTAAATTAAATTAAATATATTTGTATATATATTGGGGGGGTCAACCCTTCATTCTCCATACCGGTCAAAGCAAATAAAAAAAAACCCGGATCCATCCCGTACCCAGACCCCGTCGCCCCTCCCTCGATCTCGACACCGCCGTTCATCGCCTCCCCCCCCATCAATGCTCCGACCGCCACCCCCATCTCCTCCCTCTCCAATCAGAAACCGCGCCACCTTGAGAAGACAGAACCCGAAACGCCCCCAATTCGCCTGAAGCCGCTGCGGCCTCCCTCACTGGGCCCACCGCCGGTGATCCGCCCCTCCCGAGCCTCCTCTGCCACCCAGTGCCGACGTGGAATCCTCTCCTCCAATTTATAGTGAGTGTTTTTGATTATTTGTTTTATTTATTTTAATTTAGCTGTTTAAATATAAAAACATGCTTTAAATTCCGTTTTAAAAATATGAAAAAGATTAGATTTTTAAGTCATATGAAGTTAAGATTCGATTTTTTTTTATGATAAGGTTATGATTTTTAAATAATGAAAGATTTGATTTTTAATCTATAAAAAGATGAGATTTTTATTATAGTAAAAGCGAGATTTTATATACATAATATAGAGAATGAAAATATGATTTTCTAAGCTTTGAAAATATGATTTTTCTTGGATACGAAGTTCTATGATTTCTTTGACGTAAAGATATTATTTTTAGAAACATAAAGAAATGATTTTGCTTAGATAAAAATATAATTTTTAAATTGAAAGTGAACAAATAAAAAAATGTGATTTTTTAATTTAAAGATAGCAGTTTAAAAATGTGCGTTTTATATATGTAGTGAATACGGGCAACGAAAGCGACAAAAGGCGAGAACGGTGAAGATTTCTGCAAAGAAGAGTCGTGGGATTGAATTAGCTAATCGGTGAGAATTTCTCACTCTTCACTTTCTTTTTCTAGCTATATATATATGTGTTGAAATAAAAGTGAATTGCTATATATAAATATATATATATACGCCCCTCGTCCACAAACCATGGACGATATTTATTGATTGTGATTGGTGTGAAAATTGATTGATAGCAAATGGTTGTTTGGGATTGTTTGTGGTTGATATTGATTGATTGTGGTTGAAAAATACCCGTTTGTGGTTGAGAAATCTTTGGTTGAAACCACTTAGGATTAGTTTGTGGAAATGAAATAAATATATACATGCCGCCTACGTGCGAACTAGATGCATGATTCCCATTATCAAAAACCGCGAGGTTTTAAGGTAGAGCGAGGAGCCGTACTAGGGACGGTCCCGGTTTTAACTACCCTGCCGTTATGCTGCCGAAATTTTGAATAACATTCATGTGTTTGAATTATTTTCATTTGCTAAAACCATATTTATTCATTGAATAGAACACCTTCATGTGTTGAATCGATATTCATTCGTTGATTAGAAATTTATGTGTTGAATTGATATTCATTCGTTGATTTGAAATTCATGTGTTGAATGGTATTCATATTTTGAAATAAATTGTTTGATAATAAAAAATCACCTTTTATCGACTATATGAACTGTGTAAAATAATCTTGTTTTAAAAGAAATTGTTTTATGATAAAAATCCTATTTTTATCACCTATATGAACTATATAGAAAAATAGTGTTTTGAAATGAATTGTTTTACAATAAAAATCACATTTTTATTATATACAGGAATCGTTAAAATGTGAAGTGTTAAAAATAGCAACTCGTTCAAATAAATATATACGAGTTGAAATATTCATTAATTAGCTAATGATATGATTTTTTTCCTATACATGTAACAGTAGAGTGAATGGTGTTTTTGGACCAAAAGGAACCAAATATGAAGTTGAATGGAAAATGATAAACGATAAGAACTGTATATATGTACATGCATATTCATTGAACAGGTTATAGCAAAGGGGCTAGAGAAGAGGAATAAAATTTTGTGCCCGACAAATAGGTACACATTTACTGTTTTGTTTGGGTGATGATTTTATGAGCCTGTTGGCTAGCCGCTTGGCTTTTTCTTTTTCTTTTTGAGATTAGAAGGACCGGGGAAGCTATTTGAGATTTCCCAATGCTCCCGGTGCAGGGGAGGTTATGGCGAAATTTTCCAAAATTTTAAGGCGTTAGTGAAATATTTGAAGTGAAAACGATATTGAAATCATTGAATGAACTATATTTATATAAATATATAAATATAAATAAAATTAAAACGAAACGTAGTCGTGCAGTTCGCATTTTGAAACCATGATTTCAAACAACTAGTACGGGAAATCCGACCATTGGATTTTCCCGAAACCTCAACCGTCGGGTTCGCCTTGGAAATATCTTCCCAACGGCACCAACCTTGTAAAAATCCAACGGTTGGATTGTCTGGAATGTTTAATTCAAATCTGATGAAAAACAGCGCCAGAAGCGATTATATTTATATATATATAAATATAATTATATATTTAATCGAATAACGACGCTGCAGTTCGTATTTTGAAATCGAAAATTCAAACGATTGTACCGGGAGAACCGACCGTCGGATTTTCCCGAAACTGGAACCGTTGGATTCGTTTTGAAAAGACCTTTCTAATGATGTGAATTTTGTGAAGATCCAACGGTTAGATTTTCAGATATGTGTAAATCAATTCTGAAGAAAAACAGCGCCACGACCGCGTTATGGCCCGAAGCGTCGTTTTGAATAAATTGGCTATTTTAAAATAAATAAATAAAAATAGCGATAAATCGTTATAAAATATCATAAACGATATGGAATAGAAATAAACTGAATTAGCTCGATTTATGTAGTATTTGATGGTTGAATGTGTTTGGTGTGAAAATTACATTAAAGAACAAAATTGTTGTTGTCGAATGATTTAACTATTAAAGTAAATTGATTTGAAATTCTAAATATACGTGAATTATTTGAAAAGGCCGAGTTAATTCTCATTTCAAATAATTGACCGACGATTGAAAGTCGAAGATGAAGACGGTGGTCGAAGACCGGAGATCTTCACCTCGTTTGGATGGTAACCGAGGTCCTGATTGGGAGGCATCCCGAAATATGGATAATGAGTGGTGATCGTTCAGACGTACGTGGTGATCGATGGGTTTGCGAGGTATTTAGTGCCTCCGGTTTCGTTCAGACCCAGAACGGACTTGTAAATGGACTGTGTGTCTGACATTGGATTTTATTCTGTGTTGATTGATCCCTATTAAATATACATCTGTTTGGCGGCGGAGAATTTATTCTTTTGCTTAACGCCCTTCTCTGAAACGCACGAGCTCAGAGGTTGTATATCGATGGACATCAGTCGCATGGCATGAATTGCCTGTGTGGCATGCTAAGATGCAGTGATCAGGGCTTCTGTTGAAAAGCAAAGTCTTGTGGTGATGATCAAAGCGCCGCCTGGGTGGCGTAGCTTTGTGTATAACGTAAATTCGCGAGCCTCACGTCCCGGTATGAACCAGAAACGGGAGAAGGACCTCAGGGAGGGCATGCGTTTCTTTCTAGCTAGGGTGGTGTCAGTGACCTACCAGCCCTGACATTTATATACTTTTCACCTATGTGGTTGTTGCTGTTACGAGGCGCCTCGGTTTGATCGGACGATCCGGGTCCGATGGAGTCATTCGTTGGCTCGTTTACGCCCCAAAGGGCGGAGAAACGTATTGTATAGGCATTTTAATCCACATCGGTGGACCGGCCCTGACGATCCAAGGGTCCACCTGAGTCTGGGTCCTGTGGCTTGGGCTAGAGAGTCACGAATTCGGTAAGGACTATCTTTTGCCTTGGTTCATGACGGAAATCCAATTTCCAAATACGACATCATGCGGTTTTGATTGTATATATATATATATGGCGACATAGTGGCATGGGACACTCATGTCGTCTATGATTGATAGTTATGATTTGAAATTGTTCTCAAAACATATGGACACTAGCAATAATATCAAATGCCTTTGTTTTATTCGTATCAAGCATATTTTGGCCGTTATAAGGTAAAAACTCTATCCTCCGGTTTGCGTTGCATTGTGTGATGGGAACTGAGTCTTATAATGGCTTCATTTTTATAAAAAAAGCATAGCGATGTTTAAAAGAAATATTTGTTTTGAAGCACTGGCAATCCAATGGAGTAAACCCGTTCCACGAAAGTGGCGTGGTCCTATGATTGGCCATATTATACATGTGTTGAATAGATTTCTCATACCAGTCCCATGACTGACTCGTAGTTTGTTTCACTTTCAAACTCGGGTGCCCTTTTTTCTACACGGGCAGCCTTGTATTCAGGTTTAGCTGGTTCTTTCTGGATAGCTGGAGCTGAAGATGGATTCTATTATTTCTCTTTTTATGCTGTTCAGCTCCTATTGTTCATATTTGTTTGTTTTCCGCTGTAGACATTTATGTGTAGCTGAACTGTATTTTTACTAAGTAAGATCCTGTATACTGTGTAACTCTGATGATTACTCTTATCCAGTATATTCTATTGTTCATTGTCTGGTGTATTTATATTATTCTGTCCTGCTATTGTCTGTTTCTGTGTTATATTCCAAAGATAACCCTTGTTTCCGTTAGAACGGGATTTCGGGTCGTCTCAATTATATGCCCAGAGTTGATGCATTTGAAGATTTCCAACTTTTGGGTCAGACCTGTGAGGTTTATGGTCGATTCAAAGGGAGGGGATTCTCGGGTCATCACACCTGGTATCAGAGCTTTGGTTAGCTCAAATCTTTGGGGTACAACTCGTTAGGACTGAACAAAGTACTCATCAGAGATTGAATTAGCAATATCCAATAAGAATACTCATTAGAGATAGGATCAGTAGCATCCTAGAATGAGAAAACTCATTAGAGATGGGGTTAGTAATGCCCTAGAATGAGTTAGAGTGAAAATTTTATAATTAACGTACTTGTAATTATATATATGATTCGATTTTAGCAAATATGATTTTTGAATATATAATAGTTAAATATTTTTGAAAATTTAATCAACTAATTGATTGATGATGGTATTGTGTGAATATTAAATTCAACTAATAAAATTAGCAAACAATAAAAGAATGAAAATTAAATTTACTAAATAAACAACTTTTAGCTCATTTCCTTTTCGAGGACGAAAAGATTTTAAGTGGGGGAGATTGTAACAACCCGCAAATTCTGAACCAATTTAAAATTTTTATTTTAGAAAATTTTAATGAATTTGGAGAATATAAAATAATTTATTTAAATAGTAATGGCTAAAAAATTATTTTAATCGAAGTTAAAACGAATAAATTTGAATTTAATTATAAAGAATATATGTCCAAAATTAAATATTGAGATGTCAGAATAGATAAATTTAATGCACATTTATTGTCTCACAGACATTTTTTTATTATTATTATTTTTGTATATACTAGCTAGAACGTTTCATTCAATTTAAATGCATGGCATTAATTTTAGTTTCCTTTTCAATCTGACGTACTGTAAAAAAAAAGGTAATTATGAAATAATAAAGATATAATTTTGCCAGTAATGTGATGAGGTTACTTGAAATTAAAATGTAATAAAAATGTAAAGGTATGATGCAATTAAAATACAATTCGTATAAATTACCTAATAATATGGAAAGGAATATTAGTATTGGGGTCAAAAGAAATGTAGGAATTGACATTTATTTCAAACGCAAATCACAAAGAGATAGTTCTAGTCATTTATTTGCGCTATAATATAAAATGGTTAAAATTAATATATATAGAGTGATAAGAGATAAATATGGGTAATAAGTGCATTAACTCACAAACATACATACTTTATTCATCCAAAACATGTATAATAAAGGCTAGTTATCATTACTAAATAGGTAAAGGTTTAGGTTAGGTTGGAATTTGAAATGTCCCTCATTTATTACTACTACATATAATAAAAGGAATATTAACAATTATAACCATGTAGATTTGAGAGAAGTAAATGTACTAATAAATTAGTATGGAATTAGTGTGTTTAGCTTTATATAATTTTATTCTTTGTTTGTTCATGCTCCTTTGTATTTATGCCTAACATTCTTCCCTTCGATTACATTACTTGTATTTGACAAATTTTAGTATTTTAATTTTGCTGTCTTACTTAACATATTTATCTGTTTCAACTCAAATCTATTTGTGTTGTAAACCATTGTATTTACTGGTTTTATATTAGAAACATCTATTTTTAACATAGTATTTACTCTGGAATTGAAAATACTTTTGAAAATTTATTTTTCTAATGTAATGTTCTAGCATAATTTACATCATTAACAAGTTTGAATATTCAATATCAGAATTCTTTAATGATAAGAATATTTCTTAAATATAATAATTTCCCTAGTTGTTTTAACTATAATGTTCATTAATGTGGAAAGTTGCAACAAGTTTTCAATGCGTTTTCCCTTCCTTATTTCAAGCGCATGCATCCATGCTATATATTTAGTGTCATTTTATAAACATAAACAAGAAGAAATTTTTGCAATCAAATTGAATGTAGTAAATGGTAATATGTGATTATAAACATAGCAAATGTGAACGTGATTTGAAATTCAAAAGGTTACAGTTAATTTGAACATAATAAGAGTTTTCAACTTTAAAGGAAAGTAAACGGAAATTTAATTTGAGAAAAAATTAAACATACAAGGGGGAAATTTCCTCTCCACTATAAAATATCCTATACATTCTAAACCTAATTCTAATTGCCCAGTCGCCACTCTTATTCCTCAATGGCCATGAACCTTCGATTCAAATTCATCAATTTCTTTTTATCCTCTGCGAATTAAAATATAAAAAGGGAATCGAAGAGATTGTTCCACTCTTCGATTTTATACCACTATGATCGTTTCTCGTTCAAAGTTTGGGGAGTTCTCAACATTCAAAGGCGCTGCGTTTACACGCTTTTCTAGTCCGATGGGGGTGCAAATTGCAAGCTTTTTGGGGTGGTGGTGAAGCACGTCGAGGCGCGCGTCGTAGTGGTGGACGATGGCGGTCCGATGGTGGCGTTGGTGGTGCGTTCTAAAACGAGGTGAGATCTCTAAAATTCAATTTTAAATTTAGAAAATATATTTGTGGTAAAAAAATCATTGTGATCGCGACGACTTGATTGAATTATTGGGGTTATGAATGGTTGATATTGGTTGCGACGAAACCGATTGCATTTGTGGTGAATTCACATGTTAGTAGATTATTAACGCAATAAAAATCATATTTTTATTGTGTATTTATGTCACAAAAATGATTCACATGTTAGTAGATTATTAACGCAATAAAAATCATATTTTTATTGTGTATTTATGTCACAAAAATGATTCACATGTTAGTAGATTATTAACGCAATAAAAATCATATTTTTATTGTGTATTTATGTCACAAAAATGATTCACATGTTAGTATATTATTAATGCAACAGAAATCATATTTTTTCTATGTTTATGTCATTAAAATGTTAATATGTCATGTATTACTAGTGCAAGAAAAATCATATTTTTATTGTATGTTTGTTTTATAAAAATGTTCACTAGTTACTAAAATTGTTGTATGATAAGAATTCACATTTTTATCATAGTTTATGCCATTAAAAATGTTCATAAGCCATTGAAAATGTTGTATGATAAAAATTCACATTTTTATCATATGTTTATGTTATGACAAATGTTCGTAAGTTATTAAAAATATTTAAACATGAAAACTCACATTTTTATTGCATGTTCACTTCATTAAAATGTGCATTTGTCATATAATATGTTAAAACAATAAAAATCATATATTTATTGTATGATTGATTCATAAAAGGATCGTGTTTAAAATAAAGCGTTAAAACCTGAAATGTTACATTTTCATTGCATGTTTGATTCACTAAAAAGAAGCATGTTTTAAATAAAAACATGAATTAAAAAGTTACCCTTTTATTTGTTTTTAGATGTAAATAAAAGATAGTATTTAAAAGTTACAATTTTTTTTTAGTTGTAGTGAAATGTTAACATTAAGCATTGAATTTGTAAACAATATATATATTCATTCTTTATTCATCAAGTTAAACATTGAAATTTGTGTACGAGTAAGGAGAATCATTTATTTTTATTAACATACATAGAAAATTGTTTATAAAAAAAATAAGCATTTATTGTCATTAACATACATAGAAAATTGTTTATAAAAAAAATAAGCATTTATTGTCATTAACATACATAGAAAATTGTTTATAAATAAAATAAGCATTTATTGTCATTAACATACATAGGAAATTGTTTATAAGTAAAAATAAGCATTTATTGTCATTAACATACATAGAAAATTGTTTATAAAAAAATAAGCATTTATTGTCATTAACATACATAGGAAATTGTTTATAAGTAAAAATAAGCATTTATTGTCATTAACATACATAGAAAATTGTTTATAAAAAAAAGCATTTATTGTCATTAACATACATAGAAAATTGTTTATAAATAAAATAAGCATTTATTGTCATTAACATACATAGAAAATTGTTCATAAAAAAAATAAGCATTTATTGTCATTAACATACATAGAAAATTGTTTATAAAACATAAATGGATGAGAAACAATTTAATATGAAGATCATTTATAATATAAAGAATATTTTGAAATAATATGCTTTAGTAAAATAATCAATTATTAATTATAATTGTACCTGGACACGAGGTTAGGTTATATTTGTGGTGGAAGTCTGCCCGGACCCGACCGGCATATCCAGCAGCCACAAATGTTGAACCTAATGTGAGAGGTCCAAGTGCACAAATACGAAACGGGCCATGACACGAGGTTAAGCCCAACTTGTGGGATAAGTCTGCCCGGAACCGACCGGCACATCCAACATCCAACATCCACAAGTCGTAGGCTTAATGTGAGGGGTCTAACCCAATATAAAAAAATATGGATAAGATAATGAATTGGGCTATTCAATCTGTTTTTAAAATAGCGACGCCATTTTTTAACCCGAACGAGTTTATCAATCTATTTTATCCATGTTATAATGAATATTAAAAGAGGAATTGAAACGAACCGGGATTTTCGACTCCGAAAAATCAACATCAAACTACCATGTTGACCATTCAGACATCGAACATTCCAGATCATTAATAGAAAGAAGTTAGAGGGTGAGAATAGATAAGGTAGAAATATTGAATAGAAGAAGAAGAAGAAAGCAACACAACACAGAGTCTCACATCGCAGCGGAACAAAATATAATACAGAAATAAATCTTTATGGAGAACCTTTGAAATACTTACAATATCAGAGTACACATCTGGACAGTGATAATAATCTGTCCTCATATAACACACAGCGGAATAGTAATATCGTACGTCTGGACTCTTCCAGCTCGTCTCTTCACAGCAGTCGATAACCTGAACCTGTACAACCCGGCCTAACCCGAGCATTTACAAAACACCGGGTCAGTCTGGTGAACCAGAGTGAGATAAACTCGCACAGTAATAAGTGTGAACCATCCAATCAAGATTTTAAAGTTCAAAATCTTTTCAAAAGAAAAGGATAATCGTAAGACCAAATCCACACATAAATACGGACGGTTTTTACCTTACGATAACCCAAAACATTTTTGAAACCAATATCTTGTCTGATATTATGATAATGTCTAAATACAAGTAAATAGCAATCTAGTAGAACGCTTGCATCTCACGCTCCACATATATAGTATACAAACAAAACCGCAGGTGCTTATTGGAGATTGGATTCCAACTTGACAAGGTATGGGTCCACCTTCCGATAGTGTATCTCTAGAGACGAATACACTGGGTTCAACAAGAACTTCTTGCAACCCGGCCCTCACATGACCGACCACTCATTTCGCTTGAGTGTATCGAATGTATACCACCGACGGTTGGGATCAGCAACCGTCTCCCGACAAGGGACAGCATCGAAACATAGATTTAAGAAACAAATAGGATTTCCTCTAGATAGGTGATCATACACCCTAATGGGAGCGACCCACATAGCCATGCTGCCTGCCCGATTTTTGTCATTTCCCGTTTGATGAGGCTTGAGTCCAGAATTAACTCCTTTAACATCTGGTCACCATTCACTTTGAATGCCACATCGTCAGATCCGTCAGATATCACTAATTGACGTCCACAAAAATACTCTAGCTGGAAGCTAGAGAACGGCAAATCTCTGCCAACAACTATCGTACGTTTGAAGAAATCAACGTACGTGACCCTTTGGAAATACTCTGTCAGACATTCGTCCATATGCGTCATCCAGGAACAGGATGAACCGAAGGCACTCTCCTACCGCATCCATCTATGAATCACCCCATGGATCAATAGCGAGAAGTCCTTGCAACCCGTTGATTCCAGCCACGACAGAATCACAGCTTTCCTCTGCTTGCCAGGCAGAGAATATTAGTGGTTCTTCCGTTTATGAAGATCCACGGTCTTCAATGCTCCATCTCGATCATCTTCTGATCTCTTCACGTATTTGTTGGTCGGAATGGTTTTCGAATATAAATTCGATCCCGGTCTTTCCGTACCAACAATCGTATAGGACAGAATTGATAGTCGGTGTTTTAACTATCAAAATATACAGTGTTTCAATCATGACACTCCAATGAGTTCACTGGTTCAGTATTTAGCATCATTTGGCCTTTGACAAAACTGATTTGCTTTTGTTAAATTAAAACTTCTAACTCTTTTAAATATTCAATAATACGATATTTGAATAACTCTAATTGATTAATTACATTCGTCTTAACTCCATTCGCTTGACTCTAGATCACAGCGATCACAATGGTTACGCCTGATTCCCTCAGGAAACATCCGACCCCCGTAGGCTATCTGCAGCCCTGCGAATTACGCTAGCAGTCGTACGCAATGGCAACTTAGCCGAATAATTATGTTTGGCTAATTCTATCTCGAATAACTATATTCAATTCCCCATTTCGAAATCTCATTTAAAATTTTCCCTTTTTACTTGATCTCGTTTTCAAATAACGTTAATGTAAAATTAACGTCTTAACACTTTGAATCTCACTTAAAACCTCTGGTTTATAATAAACCCTTTTTATCGTAATCTCCTTTCACTTAATTCATATAATTGAGTACGTTTATTTCCTTTCACCATTCAATTGGCTTGCATCTCACATTCGGTCACTTTTTAATGAATTCCCATTTAAAAATATATTCCTAAATTCATCATGAATTAAAATAATAACTTATTTCAAACATTAACTACTTTAGTAGCTAATCCCTTTATTAACTAAAATATTAAATCCCTTTTAAATCCTTATTTAAATTCAAACAATATTCATTTAACTATTTTAGTCAAAACACATTAACTTGATAAACAATTCTAATTCCAAACGGTCGATTTAATTAACTCAAAAACTTGATTATCTCATTAACCGATTTCAACAATCCTCGCTTTAAATTAATTAAAAATATAATTAATTTAGATAGATTCTAATTATTTGTTTCCTTTACAAACAAATTTTCCAAGGTTTTACCATTTAATTCATTTCTTATTCTTCAACTGGTAAATCTGTTTAACATCAGCATTTGCTTTGCAAAATAAATTCATAACAAATCAAAGTCTTAAACAAATAAAATATTTATTTATTTCTCTTAAATAACTTTTTTCAAATAATATAATTCAAATCTAACTCTGGTTATAAAATAAATTTTATAACCTCAACTCTATCGATTTCCCTGACGGTGAATCACAGTCTATAACCCGATTGATTTTAAAGGCCATACTCTGCCAAATACTTAACCAATATCACCTATTGGTTCAAAACCAAACAGATGTTGAATATTCAATTAATAATCAACCATCAAATCAATCACACAAACAGATCAGTTCATATATGATAATATGAAAATAAATAATACATTTGAGGAATCCGGTTGGATCCCTCCAACCTGTTCTTCCCTGTATTCAAATGGTTATCTCAAATCACCACATTTAGTTTTGTTTAACTGATAACACTAAATAGCAACCATTCAACATCAAATTCCAACGATTCAACCATTTAAACACGTTTATAAATAAACGTGACCAACCAAGGTGAGTCACCTTTATTGGAACCAATCGTTTAAAATAACGATTTGGTATTTTACTGAAATTAAACACAGTTTAATTTCATCAGTTAAATCAACAAATCAATGTATAACTAGCAAAATAGTCAATCATTGGCAAGCAGAGCACACAAAATAAAAACACCCAATTTATATAAAATATAAAAAGGGTAACTGAGTGAGTTTAACTCACCTGAAGTTTTTCATTTGTTGTCAAATTGTTTGATTTAATTATCTCCAACTGTCTTCCACTCCGTCTGTTTCAAATCCCAAAATGTCGTCGTTTCTGGTTTCATTTGATTCTGTAGACATATGAGCAGGATACATAAATTATGCGACCCTGTTTTTAATTTAAACTAATTAACTTAAATTTATAATTTATAACGTTATTGCATTCTAACCCTGAGTATATTTCTTTGCAACAAAACTACTCTACATCTCATGCCACATTGGATACGTATTAGGCAATTAAAAATGAGTGCATTCACATGGTTAGGCCCATTCACTATAGTGGTTACGTTAAAACCAAGATTTGAGATATTATAACATTTTTGAGCACGACTTAATTATGGATTAAGCACCACTAACTAATCAGGTACGTTTAATCAATACTTACCGCTAGTTTACTGTTCATCGTCTGTTCTTCGAAACCGGTTCTCCTTCCCACCTTCTGCTCTCGAAAAGCCATGCCTTCTCCCACCGTTCTCCCTCATATACATACCTCGTCCCCTACTTTTCCTCTCCTCAAACTCCTTCTACAGCTCTCGCATGCCATGTACACCACGCCGAGCTTCCGGGGTCCCATTTTTTCCTACTGCATTGCATTTCTCAACGTCCGAACCACCCACCAGGACACACCGCTCCACTCCTCTCTTCATCTTCTTTCCCAAAGCTTCACTTGCTGAAGCCGCACCGCCAATTCATCCCATTTTTTTTTTTTCGTTCGTTTTCATTGTGCTGCTGTCACTCCCCTCAACAGCTCAAGCCTCTCAACGCTACACCCCCTACACTCTGGTCTTCCCGTCCCCACTCCACGCCATGTCACTCACGCCACCGCTGTCTCATCATCTGCTTCGTTCTGACCAAGCTTCCGTTTATATGGGTTTTGTTTATAAATCATGAGGCGCGCGTTTAATAATGGTGTGAAAGTTTTATGTTTTTGTTTCCCCGAGAATGAAACAGGCGTAGGGTATATATATAGGAGAAGGATGTGTGGGTAGCACGCTACTGGGGTGTCGCTTTCACTGGGGAAACTTTGTCGCCAAGGTTCTTGTTTCCTAGGTGAAAAGAAAATACGCTGAGACTGAAAAGAAAAGACGTGGGGCGGTTCAAATGACTGCTGAGGTGAAATACAACAGCGGTAATACTTGGGGAGGTTTATACACATGTACAGGTTGGCCGTATATTGAATTTACTTGGTTGGCTTTATATAGTGTGGAAAATAATAAAAATATTACTTACGAAACGTTGTCGCAAAGTAATACGTCGAAACCACCACCGATGACTTCTGTCTTCTGATTAAAAAGCTAATCTTGGTGTAAAAATGTATTTCGGATCTAATGGGACAAGTTTCGTCGAAATCCGAGGTCATATGAAAAAAATTTCTTTATAAAACCAAAAATGAACACACGTTTAATTTTCCCACGGTCACCAGATAAATCGAATCAACTTGAAACTGCGAACATCGACAATAACTTTTCGATACGAACCCAACGGCACTAATTTCGTCGCATTCTGAGACTGTTGCCCCGGTAGGCTGTTTTTACCTCGAACCTCCCTACCCTTTTTAATGCCAAATTTCTCGATCTCTAAAAACAACAAACTATATACTTATTCTGACTCTAATCGACGATACGAACTCAACGGAACTGGTTTCGTGGCCTAATTCGATCGTCTTCTCAAGTTATACTCAAATACCCCTTTATTTATTTAAATACGTGCTATAGCAAATGAGCGGACATTTACTGCTACCGTGGTCACATACGATATCGGTTTGCCACGCCATTCAACACCGTACAATAATTTAACGATACGGTTCTAATGAAACTTATTTCATCGAAATCTGAGTCCGTTTGCAAAACGGCCATTTTAAAGGCCTATAATTTAATAACGATTTTCCATAGCGATTATTTCAAAATTTGATTTGGCCATAACTATAACACGAAATCTGGATTTTTCTCTTTCATGTGAAAATTATCATTATTACGGTTCCAACGTTTCTTGTTTCACAGAAATCCGACTTATATCGAATCCTGTATTCTCAGTTGAAGTTCAAAACTTCATTTCACGAACTGCACGCCATTTTCAAGCTCGATTTATAAATATATAACGTTCGAACTTCGTTTAAATAACGAATTCAATATTTAATTCCATTAATATTTCCAATATAATATTTAAAACTAATTTAAATATTCATATTCATATGGTCGAAAAACACGGGTCGTTACATTCTTCCCCCCTTAAAATAATTTCGTCCTCGAAATTGCTAAGGTAAGAAAGAACGTTATAAACTCATTAATTTCAAATTTAATTTTATATTAAATTAGAAACCAATTCAATACTGTATATAGATATTTTCAAAAATATCGAAAATTTTCTAACACTTTAAATTTCCGAAAAATTTTCGCCAGCACCACCTCTGTACGGCTCAATCGGTACAACCACAACTCGCCTTTCTAGGCCTTCTCCAATCCAAAGAAAATGAAACAGCCAAGCGGCTTGCCAAATAGGCTCATAAATCACCAATCCCATATAAAAATAAACGTGTACCTTTTTGTCGGGCATATCACTATATCTTTCCCGTCTGCCACCCTGTCAGCATATACAAATGCATCCCCAAAATTCCAACTTTATCCTCAGAACCAAATCCTTCACGCACCCAAGCCAAATCTCATTCTTAACTCAATTTCCATCCATTATCAATTCCCACCAAACACTATTTCGGATTCTTGTTTCACAAATTTCAAAATCTGATTCTACTCGATATATTATCTCCCGATTCAGTTCCCAGTTAATCGGTTTCAATTCAACCCATATTTGCTTTCACAAACTTTTATTAAATTTTGTTTTTGTTCAAACAATTTCCCTGGGAGTTTTTAAACAGTTCAGTTCTTTCAAAAATCAAACATTTCTTTCCAGGATTCAAACAACTCGTTTTTTCTCAAAGCAGTTCAAAACAAGATTTTTGGTAGTAATCCGTCACTTAGAACTTGGAAATGAACACTGATGATGTGGCCAGCATCCTCAGAGTTATTTCCCAGCGATCAAAGTGAGTTCAATACTATATCATTTCAAAACTCCAATTTTAAATACTTTCATTTTGAAATTTATTTCAAAATAAAATTCACGATGCTTGTAAACAATTTAAAATCTCCCAGGATTTTAAAATTCTCATATATTCAATTCAAGTTTATTTACAACACCTTTCCCACTTTTGGGAATTTTAATTCCATTTCTGATTTTAACTCCAGATTTAATAATTCTGCTTTTATATTATACGAATTCTAATTGGTTATTTATATAACCATTTCAATTATAATCTTATTCGATTATAATAACAAACAACACATCACATATATTATGATATTTCCAACATATATATTTCCTTTATATCAAAATATAATTTGGGTAAAATTATTTCATTTACCCCCTTTCAAAAACATACTGTGTCGAATTATTCTGTTTAAGAGTTTAGAAACACTTATCGACACAGTTTGCATTACTGTATCGACCAGAATTCATAAACTACTCGACATACCAATTAACACAATATAAACAGTTTTTATAACAATTTACAAATACGCGCTCATATATATACACTCAAACTCAATCTAGGGTATTGCTAACCCCATCTCTACTGAGTCACGCCACAGAGCCAAGGTAATTACTTAACCAATAGCTCTGATACCACTGAAACGAACCGGGATTTTCGACTCCGAAAAATCAACATCAAACTACCATGTTGACCATTCAGACATCGAACATTCCAGATCATTAATAGAAAGAAGTTAGAGGGTGAGAATAGATAAGGTAGAAATATTGAATAGAAGAAGAAGAAGAAAGGAACACAACACAGAGTCTCACATCGCAGCGGAACAAAATATAATACAGAAATAAATCTTTATGGAGAACCTTTGAAATACTTACAATATCAGAGTACACATCTGGACAGTGATAATAATCTGTCCTCATATAACACACAGCGGAATAGTAATATCGTACGTCTGGACTCTTCCAGCTCGTCTCTTCACAGCAGTCGATAACCTGAACCTGTACAACCCGGCCTAACCCGAGCATTTACAAAACACCGGGTCAGTCTGGTGAACCAGAGTGAGATAAACTCGCACAGTAATAAGTGTGAACCATCCAATCATGATTTTAAAGTTCAAAATCTTTTCAAAAGAAAAGGATAATCGTAAGACCAAATCCACACATAAATACGGACGGTTTTTACCTTACGATAACCCAAAACATTTTTGAAACCAATATCTTGTCTGATATTATGATAATGTCTAAATACAAGTAAATAGCAATCTAGTAGAACGCTTGCATCTCACGCTCCACATATATAGTATACAAACAAAACCGCAGGTGCTTATTGGAGATTGGATTCCAACTTGACAAGGTATGGGTCCACCTTCCGATAGTGTATCTCTAGAGACGAATACACTGGGTTCAACAAGAACTTCTTGCAACCCGACCCTCACATGACCGACCACTCATTTCGCTTGAGTGTATCGAATGTATACCACCGACGGTTGGGATCAGCAACCGTCTCCCGACAAGGGACAGCATCGAAACATAGATTTAAGAAACAAATAGGATTTCCTCTAGATAGGTGATCATACACCCTAATGGGAGCGACCCACATAGCCATGCTGCCTGCCCGATTTTTGTCATTTCCCGTTTGATGAGGCTTGAGTCCAGAATTAACTCCTTTAACATCTGGTCACCATTCACTTTGAATGCCACATCGTCAGATCCGTCAGATATCACTAATTGACGTCCACAAAAATACTCTAGCTGGAAGCTAGAGAACGGCAAATCTCTGCCAACAACTATCGTACGTTTGAAGAAATCAACGTACGTGACCCTTTGGAAATACTCTGTCAGACATTCGTCCATATGCGTCATCCAGGAACAGGATGAACCGAAGGCACTCTCCTACCGCATCCATCTAGGAATCACCCCATGGATCAATAGCGAGAAGTCCTTGCAACCCGTTGATTCCAGCCACGACAGAATCACAGCTTTCCTCTGCTTGCCAGGCAGAGAATATTAGTGGTTCTTCCGTTTATGAAGATCCACGGTCTTCAATGCTCCATCTCGATCATCTTCTGATCTCTTCACGTATTTGTTGGTCGGAATGGTTTTCGAATATAAATTCAATCCCGGTCTTTCCGTACCAACAATCGTATAGGACAGAATTGATAGTCGGTGTTTTAACTATCAAAATATACAGTGTTTCAATCATGACACTCCAATGAGTTCACTGGTTCAGTATTTAGCATCATTTGGCCTTTGACAAAACTGATTTGCTTTTGTTAAATTAAAACTTCTAACTCTTTTAAATATTCAATAATACGATATTTGAATAACTCTAATTGATTAATTACATTCGTCTTAACTCCATTCGCTTGACTCTAGATCACAGCGATCACAATGGTTACGCCTGATTCCCTCAGGAAACATCCGACCCCCGTAGGCTATCTGCAGCCCTGCGAATTACGCTAGCAGTCGTACGCAATGGCAACTT
Source organism: Allium sativum (assembly GCA_030737875.1). Classification (NCBI taxonomy): domain Eukaryota; kingdom Viridiplantae; phylum Streptophyta; class Magnoliopsida; order Asparagales; family Amaryllidaceae; genus Allium; species Allium sativum. The sequence continues at coordinate 462,571,417 of CM060920.1, forward strand.
AGCCGAATAATTATGTTTGGCTAATTCTATCTCGAATAACTATATTCAATTCCCCATTTCGAAATCTCATTTAAAATTTTCCCTTTTTACTTGATCTCGTTTTCAAATAACGTTAATGTAAAATTAACGTCTTAACACTTTGAATCTCACTTAAAACCTCTGGTTTATAATAAACCCTTTTTATCGTAATCTCCTTTCACTTAATTCATATAATTGAGTACGTTTATTTCCTTTCACCATTCAATTGGCTTGCATCTCACATTCGGTCACTTTTTAATGAATTCCCATTTAAAAATATATTCCTAAATTCATCATGAATTAAAATAATAACTTATTTCAAACATTAACTACTTTAGTAGCTAATCCCTTTATTAACTAAAATATTAAATCCCTTTTAAATCCTTATTTAAATTCAAACAATATTCATTTAACTATTTTAGTCAAAACACATTAACTTGATAAACAATTCTAATTCCAAACGGTCGATTTAATTAACTCAAAAACTTGATTATCTCATTAACCGATTTCAACAATCCTCGCTTTAAATTAATTAAAAATATAATTAATTTAGATAGATTCTAATTATTTGTTTCCTTTACAAACAAATTTTCCAAGGTTTTACCATTTAATTCATTTCTTATTCTTCAACTGGTAAATCTGTTTAACATCAGCATTTGCTTTGCAAAATAAATTCATAACAAATCAAAGTCTTAAACAAATAAAATATTTATTTATTTCTCTTAAATAACTTTTTTCAAATAATATAATTCAAATCTAACTCTGGTTATAAAATAAATTTTATAACCTCAACTCTATCGATTTCCCTGACGGTGAATCACAGTCTATAACCCGATTGATTTTAAAGGCCATACTCTGCCAAATACTTAACCAATATCACCTATTGGTTCAAAACCAAACAGATGTTGAATATTCAATTAATAATCAACCATCAAATCAATCACACAAACAGATCAGTTCATATATGATAATATGAAAATAAATAATACATTTGAGGAATCCGGTTGGATCCCTCCAACCTGTTCTTCCCTGTATTCAAATGGTTATCTCAAATCACCACATTTAGTTTTGTTTAACTGATAACACTAAATAGCAACCATTCAACATCAAATTCCAACGATTCAACCATTTAAACACGTTTATAAATAAACGTGACCAACCAAGGTGAGTAACCTTTATTGGAACCAATCGTTTAAAATAACGATTTGGTATTTTACTGAAATTAAACACAGTTTAATTTCATCAGTTAAATCAACAAATCAATGTATAACTAGCAAAATAGTCAATCATTGGCAAGCAGAGCACACAAAATAAAAACACCCAATTTATATAAAATATAAAAAGGGTAACTGAGTGAGTTTAACTCACCTGAAGTTTTTCATTTGTTGTCAAATTGTTTGATTTAATTATCTCCAACTGTCTTCCACTCCGTCTGTTTCAAATCCCAAAATGTCGTCGTTTCTGGTTTCATTTGATTCTGTAGACATATGAGCAGGATACATAAATTATGCGACCCTGTTTTTAATTTAAACTAATTAACTTAAATTTATAATTTATAACGTTATTGCATTCTAACCCTGAGTATATTTCTTTGCAACAAAACTACTCTACATCTCATGCCACATTGGATACGTATTAGGCAATTAAAAATGAGTGCATTCACATGGTTAGGCCCATTCACTATAGTGGTTACGTTAAAACCAAGATTTGAGATATTATAACATTTTTGAGCACGACTTAATTATGGATTAAGCACCACTAACTAATCAGGTACGTTTAATCAATACTTACCGCTAGTTTACTGTTCATCGTCTGTTCTTCGAAACCGGTTCTCCTTCCCACCTTCTGCTCTCGAAAAGCCATGCCTTCTCCCACCGTTCTCCCTCGTATACATACCTCGTCCCCCACTTTTCCTCTCCTCAAACTCCTTCTACAGCTCTCGCATGCCATGTACACCACGCCGAGCTTCCGGGGTCCCATTTTTTCCTACTGCATTGCATTTCTCAACGTCCGAACCACCCACCAGGACACACCGCTCCACTCCTCTCTTCATCTTCTTTCCCAAAGCTTCACTTGCTGAAGCCGCACCGCCAATTCATCCCATTTTTTTTTTTCGTTCGTTTTCATTGTGCTGCTGTCACTCCCCTCAACAGCTCAAGCCTCTCAACGCTACACCCCCTACACTCTGGTCTTCCCGTCCCCACTCCACGCCATGTCACTCACGCCACCGCTGTCTCATCATCTGCTTCGTTCTGACCAAGCTTCCGTTTATATGGGTTTTGTTTATAAATCATGAGGCGCGCGTTTAATAATGGTGTGAAAGTTTTATGTTTTTGTTTCCCCGAGAATGAAACAGGCGTAGGGTATATATATAGGAGAAGGATGTGTGGGTAGCACGCTACTGGGGTGTCGCTTTCACTGGCGAAACTTTGTCGCCAAGGTTCTTGTTTCCTAGGTGAAAAGAAAATACGCTGAGACTGAAAAGAAAAGACGTGGGGCGGTTCAAATGACTGCTGAGGTGAAATACAACAGCGGTAATACTTGGGGAGGTTTATACACATGTACAGGTTGGCCGTATATTGAATTTACTTGGTTGGCTTTATATAGTGTGGAAAATAATAAAAATATTACTTACGAAACGTTGTCGCAAAGTAATACGTCGAAACCACCACCGATGACTTCTGTCTTCTGATTAAAAAGCTAATCTTGGTGTAAAAATGTATTTCGGATCTAATGGGACAAGTTTCGTCGAAATCCGAGGTCATATGAAAAAAATTTCTTTATAAAACCAAAAATGAACACACGTTTAATTTTCCCACGGTCACCAGATAAATCGAATCAACTTGAAACTGCGAACATCGACAATAACTTTTCGATACGAACCCAACGGCACTAATTTCGTCGCATTCTGAGACTGTTGCCCCGGTAGGCTGTTTTTACCTCGAACCTCCCTACCCTTTTTAATGCCAAATTTCTCGATCTCTAAAAACAACAAACTATATACTTATTCTGACTCTAATCGACGATACGAACTCAACGGAACTGGTTTCGTGGCCTAATTCGATCGTCTTCTCAAGTTATACTCAAATACCCCTTTATTTATTTAAATACGTGCTATAGCAAATGAGCGGACATTTACTGCTACCGTGGTCACATACGATATCGGTTTGCCACGCCATTCAACACCGTACAATAATTTAACGATACGGTTCTAATGAAACTTATTTCATCGAAATCTGAGTCCGTTTGCAAAACGGCCATTTTAAAGGCCTATAATTTAATAACGATTTTCCATAGCGATTATTTCAAAATTTGATTTGGCCATAACTATCAAACTATAACACGAAATCTGGATTTTTCTCTTTCATGTGAAAATTATCATTACTACGGTTCCAACGTTTCTTGTTTCACAGAAATCCGACTTATATCGAATCCTGTATTCTCAGTTGAAGTTCAAAACTTCATTTCACGAACTGCACGCCATTTTCAAGCTCGATTTATAAATATATAACGTTCGAACTTCGTTTAAATAACGAATTCAATATTTAATTCCATTAATATTTCCAATATAATATTTAAAACTAATTTAAATATTCATATTCATATTCATATGGTCGAAAAACACGGGTCGTTACAGGAATAATTTCAAAATGAATATTTTGAAAATTATATTATTTTAATATGAGAAACATTTAGAATATTTAAATTAGATTTAAATGGGAATTATCTACGGATTATTTTAATATTGGATTCTGTGATTATAAGGATATTATTTTAGGAATTTGGAAGATATTTAGTATCGTTATTTCTGATATGATATCCGTTGGTTTTAGAATTTGACATTAAATATAAGTCGATATAATTCCTATTCAAAGCCTTATATTTAATATCAAGTTAGATTTTGGGTTTGTCATGAATAATGTCTTAAATAACTTTATTCTGAAATCCATGTGAGTAAAGAATAATCTTTTTATTAAGATTTAAATGATATTTCCAAATTTTTTTTAATTTGAAATAAAAAAGGAAATTAATTATGGGTTGTTTGTGAACAATGTAATATAAAGATTGCATTGTATACAACGTAAAAAGAATATCATTTTTATGTAATATAAAAAATATTACATTTCATTGTAAGTGAGTCAACATTAGAATTTACATTTTTGGTATAAATGAATCAGTAGAAAGGATTCATTGTTTTGATAAATTATGAATTTACGTTGTTATTATATATGAAATGATCCATCATTATATATGTTTTTGACGCTGAAATGTTACACCTCCATTTACAAGTTACCCGACTTGTTTATGTGATTGGGTCGATAATTTTCACACATCGCCCAAGTGCACAAATAATTTATTATTTGTTTGTTGGTTGAAACCCCACACGGGTGTTGGGATAAAAATTGACATACACTAATCCCAATGCTTATTTTTATGTCGATCTATAGATCGACAGGCTGCGATGAGTGTTATTATTTCATTTCAATGCTCACACAGTTATAGGTTGCACACTGGATGTTAAATGGATGGTTGGATAATATTCATCATTACTGTTATGGACATTCAATGTATGAAATCCCCGTAACCAAAGTTATAGGGTAAATGTCTGAGTCGCATTCCATTTCAGGATTTCCTTTAAATAAAGAATATCTTTTAAAATAAAAACATTGTAATATAAAGATATTTTAAAATAAAGAGTATTGTATTACAAAGAATATTTTATATTCAGAATCTTTTTATATAAAGACTATTTTTAATAGTAAATATTTTAAATGATATTTAACAAAGAATAATTCTATGTCCGTCCTTGGATGGACAAAAGATAAATTTATTTTATAGAAATAAACTAGTCATTAACTAGGATAATTCTTTAAGTTAAACATTTAATGAAGTCTTCTAAATTGAATAATATTTCATTGGAAGTAAATAAATGAATTAGATTTGGGTTGTCGTGAATGGTGTCTTAAATAACACTGTTCTTAAACCCCATATTAAAGAATAAAATCTTTTAATTAAGATTTTAGAGTTTCCATCGTATTTAGTAATGGAAATAAAACGATATGTGAATTGGGTTTATCGTGAAATATGTTTTAAAACGACATTTGTTCTTTAACCCAATTTACATTGAAATGTGATTTAGAATTTATAAATCTTTTTATCAAGATTTAGAAAGAATACTCCAAAGTTTAGTTTTCCAATTTAATATAAATTAAATTGGAATTGAATGGGAATTCGATTTGATAATATTTGAGATAGGCATCTGTAAAAGAAGACTGATAATACATATGGAATTTAAAAGGCCTTGCCGTTATTCCATTTATATTATTGGTCTGATACAAAAATTTATATCGATTATTCATTGATTTGATTTCTGTGAAAATTCCATAATTAATGGAAGACGATTTTAGGTTTATCGTAAACAATGTTTGTAAGAGACATTGATTCTTTAACCCAAATTAAAGACAAGACTTATTTCTTAAGTTGTAATAATCATTTAATAATGATTTTGATATTACACCCACATTGGAGTTTAATGAATCTTTAAAAGGATGATATAAGGTAAATTTTAAAGGAATTTATCTTTGATAAAATTAATGGGAATTTTTCCCTAATAATTTGTATATTCTATTTAAAAGAATATACTGAATTGGAATGAGACTTTGGATGTGTTTTTATAGCATTTGACTTTTAATTATAAAATACGCGAATTATTCGAAAAGACCGGGTTTAACCCATTCCGAATATTTATCACGATGATGAAGAGTCGAAGATGAAGACGATGGTTGAAGACCGACGATCTTCACATCGAATGGATGAGGACTACTGATGCTCTGGACTGGGTCGCTCCCAGGACTGGGATAAAGTGGTAGTTGTCCGGACGTATTGTTGATTGTTCGGATATACGAGGTATAAAGTGCCTCCGGTTTCGTTTAGACCCAGAACGAACTTGTAAATGGATTGTGTGTCTGACATTGTATTCCTTTCTACTGTATTTGTTGAACGATACTAATTATATATTTCTGTTTGGTGGTGAAGAATTTATTCTTTACTTATCACCCTTCTCTAAGACGTATGAGCTTAGAGGTTATATATATATTGGTAGATGATCCGTGATATGTAGGGTCTGACAATGTGGCATGCTAAGATTCAAATGATCAAGGCTTTGTTGAAAAGCAGGCCTTGTGGTTGATGATCAAAGCACAGTCTATTTAGGCATAGCTTTGTGTATATCGTGACTTCGCGAGCCTCACACCCCGGTAGAGTCTAAAACGGGAGAAGGGAACGCAAGGAGTGCACACGTTTCTTTCTAGCTAGAAGTGGTGTCAGTGCTTAAACTGGATGACATTTACTTATGTGGATGATGGAATTTTTGCGAGGCCTCGGTTTATTCTTATCAGTCGCCCACGGCCGATTTGCAGGTCCAATAGGATCGGGAAGCGTGTGTTCAGGCATAACTAATCCACTAAAGTATTTGTGGACCGGCCCTGCTGTATCCAAGGGTTCGCCAGCGTCCGAATACTGAGACATTGCTAGAGTGTCTCGAATCGGTAAGGATCTCCTCCCTAGCCTTGACTCATGATGAAAACCCAATTTCCAATACGCCTTTTGCGGTTTTGATTGTATAACTAGTATGGCGACATAGTAGATGGTAGCTATGCCGTCTAAGATTAATACATTTATTTTGAAATGTTTTTATTAAAATATATACACACTAATAACAATATCGTTTTTACGTATCAAGCATCTTTTGACCATTATAAGGTAAAACCCTATCCTCCGGTTTGCGTTGCATTGTGTGATGGGACTTGGGTCTTATAATGGTTTCATTTTTCTAAAAAGCATTTCGTTATTTGACGATTTACTTATTTTATGCACTGGCAATCGAATGGAGTAAACCCGTTCTGCGTTAGCGGCGTGGTCCTATGATTAGCCTTCTTATTAGATAAGTTAGGTTAGATTTCTCACACCAGTCCCACGACTGACCTGTGGTTTGTTTCACTTTGCAAACTCGGGTGCCCTCTTTCCACACGGGCAGTCGAGTAGCTTTTTGTAGATATTTATCTCGAAAGCAGGATCATGGATTGAAGCCTGAAGCTGGGTCTAGAATATTGAGGGCCTTCCGCTGAGTTTAGTTCCGCTGCATTGTATTACTTTTGTTGTAATTTATCTTCTGCTGTAATTTGTACCAATGTACTCTGATGTAACATTTATTATTGATGTTATAAAAGTCTGTGTTGTTGTTCTGATGAGCTGTATGCCCAGAGTTGATGCATTTGAAGATTTCCAACTTTTAGGTCAGACCTGTGAGGTTTATGGTCGATTCAAAGGGTGGGGATTCTCGGGTCATCACATAACCGTTGGTAATATACATTTGATACACTCAAGAGAAATCGATACACTCAAGAGAAATGAGTGGTCGGTCATGTATGGGATGGGTTGCAAGACGTTCTTGTTGAACCCAGTGTGTTCCCCTTTAGAGAAACACTATCGACATGTGGTTCCATACCTTGTCAGAATCCAATCTCCAATAAGCGCCTGCGGTTTTGATCGTATACAGTATATGTGGAGAGTGAGATGCAAGCGTTCCGCTTGGTTGCTATTTATTTGTGATTTGATAGACACTATTTAATATCAGAGTAAGACATGATTTCAAAAACGTTTTGGGTTATAGTAAGGTAAAAACCGTCTGTATTTATGTGTGGGCTGGTCTTACTATTATTCTTTCTTTCAAAAGGATTTTCTAAAGTTAAGCCGATTGTTGATGTGAATTTATCACTGAAAGTATTTCAGACTGATTCAGGTGTTTTTGCTTTGCTTCAAAATGTGCTCAGGTCAGACCAAACATATAATTCCATGTTAGGTTTCACTTGGAGTTCCAGGAGCAGGAAGCAGGAGTCTTCACGGTTAATTATTTAAAATTTGTTCCGCTGTATCTGATATATGTTGTACTCTGGTGATTGGTATGTATACAAGATTTTCATTTGTATAAGGATATATTGTTATATATAGTATTCGTTCCGCTGTGAGATTCTGATGTTCTTCTTCTTTCTTCTATTCTAATATTTCTTTCTTTCTCTCTCATCCTCTAATTTCTTTTTTAACATTCTGCTTTCCTGTGTAATTTGGGCTGACTTTGGTAGTTAAATGTCGGCTTAAATTGTACTGAAAAGTGGGATGTTTCATTGTCCTTATGTGAAGGGTGGAAATCAAGGGGCAATCAAATGGTTGAGAGTTTGTGTCAAATTTCTATGTTTAAGTAGACTCTCCCAATATATATATTATATATATAAGCCCATATCTTATAAAACATTAATACTATAAAACATCAATATTTTCAATAATCTAAACTCAAACAATACACCATACATCAGAACAGTCCAACAACATATAGAAAATCCACCCCTAACATCTCAAACCATATCAATCACATCAAAACAAACCAACATATCGTCCAATGTCTCAAAATGTATCAAACAAACCATAATACATCATTCTCACCAAAAGCGAGTGCAAATATATACAATGTCCAATAATAAATGCAAAAATCATACGTATTAAGTTACATCATCTTCGGAACCATTCGACGAATCATCTGACGAAGGAAACATCATATGTTGTTGCTTATACTCAACCAAGTTAATTATGCCATATCTGCAGCGTGAAGGCTTTCTCGCTCCTACCGCTCTGCAATCATGGCTTTCAACTCATATTTTGCCTTGCACTTTTTGGTACGCCTTCTGCGAGCTCCTAGCCTAAAAAATGATCCCATAAATGGTTTATGGCTAATGAGCATGTCTTGATGTATTGCCATAATCTAAATTATTCTTACAAACTTATTTAATTGTTATAAAACCTACTTCACTTTTATAAAAATTAGATTATTTTATAAATTTGGTTACTTTTTTACAAAACATGGTTAATGTTAACAAAATTATTACTTTTAATCAAACTTTTTAACATAACTTTCATAAAAGTTAGCTAACTTTTGTAGACTTAGTTAATTTCATCACATTTCAACTTAGTTAATTTCAATTTGGTTAATTTTGATTAAAATATGAATACTTATGACGCTTATCATTTGAAGATCAAATGTTAGTAACTAGTTGATTGTTTTGCTACCAATAATTATTTTAAATTATACAACAAATTGTATCCTCTCTTATTTAGTAGTTTTAATTTGTTTCCTATAATTAATAATTTTCAAAATATAAAATCTACGCATTACTAAATGCCGTGGGGTTTGCAAGTTTTGGAAAATAGTGATTTATCTTAATTTTAAACTTATATTTGTTAATATTGAACTGTTGCATGCAACTAATTCCTATAATTTTTTAAAAGCATAATTGAACTCCTAATAATATAATTTCAAACATTTATAAGAGATTTCTACAAACTATGTTTGGATTGTTAAATGTTTCTGAATGATTATTATTTATATAAACAAAGATTTGAAAAAGAAATATAGTGTTAAATCCTTATTTTTGGATAGTATTTATATGGTGTGAAATTATTTCATATAAAATTATATTGTCTATTTCTAGTATATAAAAATTAACCTGAGAAAGGTTTTATATAAAATTATTACTTTATTAGAATGGATATAATAATTGGTTTTAAATCATTATTTAAAAGCTTAAATAATTCTGGTAATAAGAAGCAAGTTCTACTTGATATTTAAGTACTTTAAAGTTGTTTAACCTCAACAAGTATAACTGAAATGTAAATATTTATTCTATATATTCGTTTAAACAAAATTTCAATTATAGGATTTCTTATTACTTCCACATAGGATTTTGTGGTTATAAACGATTTAGGACTGATTATTGATTTGTTTCTAGATTGTTTAATCAAGGTTATCCATAGTTTAAGGATTTTTTTGTTATAAATGATTTATGACTAAATATTGATTTGTTTCTAGATTTCTTAATTCAAGGTAAACCACAATTCAAGTTAATAAATAGATCAAAGTGAAAAAAATTCACTAACTGATGTTTCTAGATTGTTTTATAAATATAGTGTAAATAAATATAGTATAAGCAAATATATCAAAGTAAAATTGTCTTTGGATTGTTTAGTATAAGAGTTATCAACGAAGGTAAAACCTGGGTTAATATGCCATATAAATAATTTATATGATCGTATAGATAATCTCTATATTTAACAAATAAACTGGTATCATAACTTAATTTTTAGCACCATATTGTTTGTGTTTAATTTATATCTACTAGAAAATAATATAGGATATGCCTTGAATTTTTTTTGGTTCCATTGCAAGATGTTTCAGCCATTCGCGACCATATAATTTCTCAAATAAAAAAACATAGCTTAAAAAACCAAGTAATGAATTCTATGTTGAGATCGCCACTTGAGTGTTTTTCACATTGGATTTTATCAACCGAACGCCAACAAAAGATTTGTATGCAAATCAGAATATAATCACAATGTAGTCACAGATCATAACACGGTCATAGAACAATATTAGAAAACAGTAAAGGAGACACAAGTTTTTATAGTGGTTCGGCAAACATTGGCCTACGTAAACTTAAAGTAATCGATTGATCGTGCTATTGATTACAAGTACAATTAGTTGTGTATGATTGAAGATGGAAGAGGTTGAAGTTGTCTCCAAAGTTTAGCGGAGTTTGCACGCTTTGAGAAGATAAGATCCTTTTTTGAGTGCCCATAGAGATATATTTATAGGCATAAGAAGAGAATAGATCAGTTGAAAATCGCACGGGGGAACCCACCAACACCAAGCATGTACTTTCCAACCCACGAAGTGAGGTCAGGGTCGCACCCACTTTTAGGAATCGGTACAGATCCCTCAATAAGGATTGATACCTGTCCCTAGGGATTACATTAAACATGGTATGATCCCTATGATAGGTTCCTTTTTCGTTAGCTTTAACTAATAACCAATGATTCATCATTCTGATATTTTAAGCTCACAGTATGGCTAAATACTGAACAACTCTCGAATTATGAAATTCTGAGTATCAGTACCAATATGAACCCTCAATAGGGATTTGTTCCAATAGGGATCAGTACCGATCCATTGGAACAGATCCATGTGGTTCAAATCACTATAGTAGATATCATTTTTTGTTAGCTTTCACCTCCAAATGACGGTTTTTCATTTTGATATTCTGAGCTCAAGTTACGGCTGAAATACCTGATAAATGTTGGATTTCGAAGTTTTGAGCTTTGGTACTGATCCGAACCATCAACAGGGATCGATACCGATCCATAGGAATTATTCCCTAAGGGTTGTGTTCCCTACAAAAAATAGCATTTTTTGTTACCTTTCACTTTTAACTGACAGCTCGTCATTCTAATACTCTGAGTTCAAGTTATGACTAAAATACTGAATAACTATGGAGTTTTGAAGTTCCAAGTATTGGATACATGCCAGTCCATCATCGGAGTCGTATCGATCCATCATTGGAGTCTTGCCAATCTGACATTAGCCAAATTCTGAATGTTTTCCAACTTGTTTCAGAATGCTATTCCGTTGAATCCAATTATTTGTTAGTTCATATAATCATTTATACTCGATCTCTAGCAATTTAAGTGTCCAAGTACATGACCACTCCGAGCCATGTGAATTCTGAGTTCCAAATATTCGTTGATTTTGAAGCTTAGTCTCTGCATTTTCAAGTTTATATGTTCGTACTTCAGTTATGATTGATCTAGATGTCTAAGTCCAAAGCATAACGACCACTGTAAAATGTTGATTAATACTTTCCCCCAAAATATGTCTGTCTTTCTATGGCAGACATGTTTTGTATAAGTCCAGTTCCCACCTTCTTTATGGACCGATCCTAAGTGTCTATGACTGCATCGAGACTAGTCTTTGTCAAGCACCGCCTGCACTTGATGATCAAAGTCTTAACCATACTAATTGTAATCCAAACTTACCATTCCGAGCGTATTTGGTTTTTTGATCTTGCATAATTCGTACTAGTTGTATTTGAACCTCCCTAGGTTTTGGTCATTTGTAATCCTTACATGATGGTTTGGGACCATTTCGGGTTGCCGTTAAGCATCATTCGTACTTAGCATTTAATTCTGGGTTGATCCTCATTAAGCATCATCCATACTTGACGTTTCACGGTTTTGTTGTTCCCCACCAAGCATAATCTATACTCAGTGGTTTATTGTTCGGTTGGGATGCAAAGTATAAACTATACTTAACAACCCATATTTTGGATTCCCCCCAAGTATAATCCATACTTGATGGTTCATCTCTATTCGCGTTCTATCAAGCATAATCCATACTTGATAGTCAGTAGCCTCTCCAGGCTCTTCCCGGGCATAATCCATAATCAATGATCCACAGACTTTCCAAGTTCTTGCCATCCATAATCTATACATTATGATCCAGTCAATTAAAGAGTTTTATGCTTGATGAGCGTAATCCATACTCTCTAAGTGACCAAAATTATTAGAAATCAAGTTTTTTATCCGACGAGCGTCATCCATACTCATTGAATGGTGTTTTTAGTTTTTTCTAATTTTATATTGCATATTTTACGAGCATAACCCACACATGCCAAGTGATCTTACTAAAGTGGTAAAATAAGAAATTCATATGTGACGAGAATAGATGCCAATCAACCTTATTAGAAAAATGATAAATTTTATTGCAAAACTAATAAGCCTTTTACTGCACGGAATAGCCTAGGAATCTCTTTTGTTCCATGCAAAAGTAAACAACTTAGCTATTTTGTTATAACTAGTTAATACCCACACCCCTAGGGTTCCCTAAACAAGTCATGCCAAGGAATGCGGAGCATTATACGTACAAAGAAACTAACCGCAGGGACTAAGATTCCCAAGACATAAAACTGAAATAGGGAAACATTTATTTTTCAACAAATTTTTATTCCAAAACAATACTTTACATAAAATAATTTTTAATACAAAAAATATGTCTACATAATCTTAACTCAAATCAAAGTATAAATAAAACATTTCCCCTCTCAAGTACAAATCCGAAATATAAAAAACAAGATGTCATAAAATAAAATTACGTATACCAAATAGAAAGAAAATATGATATCTAACATTAATTCTTGCAAGCTAGTAGTATCAACAAATCTCTTACATGTGAGCCTAGGGTAGGAAGGAAAAAGGAAGAAAGAGCGGTAGATTAGACATAAAACCTGGTGAGTAAAATAATTACTAGTATAATAAGTAAGTAAAAGGTTAGAATTGATAATAGTTATGTATCCATGCACAATCAGGCAATGACTAATAATGAGTTATATATCTAAGTTTCTTACTGACTAGTTTGCACTTTTACTAATAATAAATTCTTTTATTTTGAATTAACTTTCCTAGCTCTACCATTTGATCATCTCATACCCTCTTCTTTTTCCATGCTTGCAGCCTTTAATGTGTCACTAGTAGGTGATGCCTACTAGCAAAAAGGCACGTAAACTTGCGTATGGATGCAGTAGTAATACCTACTTTGATTCTACACGCTTTGTAATTGTTGGTTTCCATTGCTCGTCACCCTAACTCTTTGACCTATCAACTTCAGCATAAGTATGCCAGGTCTTCCTAAGATCATCATATCATGTCTGAAAGGGAATGCTACCAGTCTAGCCCTTGAAAACAAATATTCTAATTTGTACCCTCAAATATGCCACGCCTGCTCGAATTATAAAAGCAGCCAATCCAGTAAAGATACATCATCTATGGCTGTTAAAATACCCAAATCGACATGCTTTTTGATGATTTCTCATCCAGAATGATTTGTAGGTCGACCAAACAAGGGCATAAGTCGATCTTAGGGTTGACCTACCTCCTCTTTATTTTTTGAGCATTGTTTCTATGATAAATATTTCATACGAACTCAGTTTCTGAAAAGTTATGTATGAAAATAACCTAGAAAATCGCAACAGACACAATGGAAAGGGTCCTATAGTCAAATTCTTTGAAAATGGTCGGAATGGGTCCTAACTTACTAGTATGTATTCTCTTTTATTCCTAACAAAATCCGAGAACTGAGTCAAACCTATTAACCAGATTTTTGACTAAGTTATAGTAGAATAAGTTTTGTTCAACTTCTCTTTATTATGATTTTTCTACTCTTTTATTATCATAATAATCTACTTTCTTTTTCCATGTCTTATGAATTATAATACAAGTTATAATTCATTTCAAATTTCTATAAATCTGCATAATTTATCCCAATTTCTTTTTATTATAAATTTGCCACTTTTACATGTGTGCTGTAAGTTTTGTTATTTCTTAATTCAATTCATTTTTTTGCATCCTATGTGATTATTCTAATCTAAGCGCTAAAAGAATATTAAAAATTGTTTCTGTAACTAACATTTACAGCTCTAAAATTGTAAAAGATTAATAGAAATAACTATTAAGAAAAAATTGAAAAGAAAAATAGTTACAGAAGAAGACAAAAAAAGAATAACTTAAATAAATAAAAGAAACTATAAGGAAAACAATAAACTATATATACGAAAAGACTACTAAAAACTATTGGAAAAACTATAAATAGAGCTATTAAAAACCCAAAAATTATAAGCTACTTATAATCTAAATTATTACTATACTCACCCGTAGTCGTAAGTTATTTTTTTTGTGGCTGCTGCAGATCCCGCCACTAATAGGATTATATAAATATTTAATTTTATAAACACTTTCCACATAAAAATTTAGGTTAGTTTCGTCTCACAAAGGGAGAACCTAGAGGGGAAAAGAATGTGTTGTGAGAAATCAGCTAGGTCTAAGAGTCTATTTATAGTGCATCCTAGGGATCTCAAACCGTTGGGTGTCTAGATTAAATTCAGGCCAGCCACATCATTCAACCATTCATAATGTGCCACGCCAGCTCGAATTATAAATGCAGCCAATCCAGTAAAGCTACATCATCTTTGGCTGTTAAAATACCCAAATCGGCATGCTTTTGGATTATTTCTCATCCAGAATGCTTTGTAGGTCGACCAAACAAGGGAATTAGTCGACCCTAGGGTCGACCTACCTCCTCTTTATTTTTTGAGCATTGTTTCTATGATAAATCTTTCATACAAACTCAGTTTCTGAAAAGTTATATATGAAAATAACCTAGAAAATTGCAACAGATGCAATGGAAAGGGTCTCGTAGTCAAATTCTTTCACTTGTAAAGAATATTTAACTTCTTTTTCCTTTCCTTTATTAACTTGTGGATCATACTTATAACTTGTTTATTTTATAACTTATTCATATTTGCTCTGATTTTATAAGCTTTACATGTAAATTGATTAGAAAAATTCCAAAAATACAATGGTGCAACTTCGATAGCCAAATTCTAATAATTTTATAATTTTATTTTATTATTTAATTAATTCTTCAATTAATTACCATGTCCTAAATTTAGGATTGCTATGTTCTCCCATCCTTAAAGGATTTCGTCTCCAAAGTATTTAAGGACAGAAGAATGAAACAAGTATTTTCATCCAATATCTATAAGCATCCACTCAACCATCATCCACTAGCGTCCATTGTCCTTAAATTTTTTAATGCAGCTTATGTAGTTATGCAATAGTGTTGTGTATATGTCCTTAACTAATTCAAAAGATTAGGTGGTCTACTGATTCAGTCGGCCTCCTTTTTATGCAAGTATTCTCATGTCATGTACCTTAATGAATTCAAGTTTCCTAATGATAACTGATAGTTCTACGTGCATGATGTAATTGTGACGGCTTGCCGTGTACCAGTTGACATTTCCATCGAAATGTGATGTGCTAATCCCTGACTAGCACGGGGCGATCGTCAAAAGAAAGGGTTTGAAAAGATGGATCATCAAGAACCTATTGTATATCTCACAACGCATGGAATAAAATATAGTAATAACATAACTTGATATAAAACATGCGAGACAGTGCATAAGATGAAAACTAAACCATATCGATCAAAGCAGCGGAATTCAAGATACAGCTTATGATCCAAACCATTATTACAACTTCAAAATACTGCCTCTAAAAAAGAAATAAAAGGGGTACACTACTAATGCCCAAAGCAGTGACCAACAACAACACAGGGAGAATATATGTATATAGTACATAGAAGCCTCGTGCTCATCCCTGGACAGCTACTCGTGCATAACCACCTGACCTGTCTCTAGTCTTCTCGTTTAGGAGCACCCGAAGTAATAAGAAGAGACATAAAACTCTGGGTCATGCAAATGTCTGGTATGAGCGATAGCAACAAAATAAAAAATAACAGGTATAAATAATCATACCTAACCTGGACCTACAACCAAAGAGTTAGCACAACAAGATGTACAATACTCTAAGGTAACACTAACACAGGATGTAAAATGGAAATGTGCGTGTCATGGTGATAGTAAACATAAAACATAACAGTCATCCGCACATCTCTCACTTCGTGCGTACAACATACGATATCCACCACTTTGATCACCAGATCCGTTGGGGCCACGACGGAGTCCCACTCCGTACAACTATTGCTACGACCACTTTGCCCTTTGGGTCATGACGGAGTCCCACTCCGTGCAACTATTACTCTGACCCCACTGCACTGGTCCATAGTCAATAACCCTAACGGGTTAACCAGTCCACACAGCCCTGGCTCTAGTTCGTCTACATGCCCCCTCTCTCAATGGTGAACCAAAGTTATAGATATCGATAACCCTTTTGCACACGCCCCGCAGCAAAGCCCAGCTCTAGAAGTTAACCCGTTAGTTCCCACATGGATCCTGAGTAATAACTTCTCATTTCGGACTTCCTTTGCATCTCGGGTTTTTGGTTGGGTCGGAGTTAATCTTAAGAAGCGTTTACGATCGTTGTCACATAGAAGAAACTCAAATCTGGTTTAGTTTAGAGTCTACACTTCGGTTCGGGTCCTGATGCCTTCTCGGGTCATGCTCATCATCTGGGTTCGGGTCGGTTCGTGAGGCTCCTTTGGGTCGTGCTGCCTCATAGGGGTCGTGTAATGACCCGCATTTTTAGCAGTCGAATAATCTATTTATTTAATTATTAATTATCGATTTAATGATATCGATAACTGGAATTAAATAATATTTATATTTAATTAATATAAATAATAAAAAAATATTTCTAGAATAATCGGAAATAACAGAATTCATGATATGGTGTGAATTGGACGATATAAAATATATAATTCAGTTTATATTGAATTATATTGACGGATATATTATTTAAACGAAGTCTGAACGTATAATATATATTATAATTAAAATCGAGCTCGAAATGGCGCGGCAGTTCGCTCTTTGGCGATTTGAACTTCAACTGGATATACAGAAGCCGTTTTAAATCGGATTTCTGTGAAACAAGAAACGTTAGGAGCTCGTGAAATATATTTTTCTAGTGGAAGAGAAAAATCGAGATTTCGTTGTCTAGATTTTGATTTATGTCCAAATAAAATTTTAGAAAAGTCGCTATGGAATTCCTTTATAATTTATAACGATATATATAAGGAATTTCAATATAAATTTGAATATCGATTCAACCGGGATTTGAATATCGAGTTGTAAATCCCAGTGGAGCTGTATGATATTCTATTGTGAATATATATGATAATATTTAATTATAAATATTCAGTTTAATTTCTTTTATAATATTTATATATTTAAAAGGGTTATTTAGAGATTTAAAAATAGCCTGTTTTGTAAACGACCTCAGAATTCGTCGAAACTAATTTTGTTGGATCCGCAATGTTAAATTATCGTTAGCCATCAAGTTTTGTGATTTTTGAAGTTAGTATGTGGCCGTACGGGATTTTAATGTGAAATACAGTCGATAGTTTGAACTTTAAAATTACGCTGTGTGAGCAGATGGAGTTGGAATTCGACGAAACCAGTTTCGTTGGGTCCGTAATGTCGAACTGTAGCTACTTGTCTAGTTTCGTGATTTTTAGGTATCGTATGTGATCACAGGAATTTTAGAGGACGAATAAAATTAGCGATTGATTTAATTAAAATAAAATATTTAAGCACCCTATAAATACTCCTTTCCATTTCTAAACCTAATTCTCTCATTCCAAACAGACCGAGCCGTCAGTTATTTCATCCTCAAACAAAATTCGAAGTTCTAAAATCAAGAAGAATTCAAGAGTAAATCCTAAAATTTATAATACTTCTATATTTGAGTTGTGGGGAATTTCTCTTCATGTTGATACCAATTTCAGCGGGTTCGATGTTCACTTTGTGCGCTGGTAAATTCAGTGTGAGTTAGGGTTAGGATTCGTGGAGTTTTGGTGCATCGAAGCGGGCTTTTGAGGTCATATTCAAGTTGAGGAGGTGGTTTAGCATATTGTTAAGGAGTTTTGTGCAAATCGATTCACAGAGTGTTCGGTGTCTTCCTGTTGATGGTCTTCGAAGAACCCACTGACGCAATTTACTGGTCATGATCGAGTTGGATCATTTGGGTAGGGGAATGTGCGGATTTCAGTGAGGCATTCATTGGTGTGTTCGGTTTGCGATTCGGTGAAGAGGAGAAGGTGCGGTTGGGATCTGAAGTCGTGGCAATGGCTGGAGATACTAGAGCTCGTTCGAATGGTTGGAGAAGAAGGATACACGTTAGCGAGTGTTTCTCCTTTTGTTTTGATGTGGGCCGAACTTAAAGGTTAAAGCCCATAATGGGTTTAAAATCCAAGTTAAATTCTTCTATAAATAGTGTACTCAGTTATAACATCATAACTTCACCATACGATATCAGAATTGGACGAAACAAGATCCATTGGGATCGTATGGACGGGAGCAACGCAATGGAACTGACCGCGAGTCAATTGGAGCTCGTTACAATTTATAGCAAAATAAATTGTCCGTCTAAATCAAGCGATGATTATCGTTATTAACGATGATCGTCCAATGTGAGTAAAACTCACCAACTCTGAACAGTTATATTTTTATAACGTATTCTTGGAACTGATAATTATCTGTTGATTGATGTGTCTTATCTGTTTGGTTGAAATTATAGATAACGATATATATATAAATCGTTAATCAAATATTGATTCTGTTTATTAGAATATTTTATACTCGTGTTGTTTAACATCTGTGATGCAAGGAAACAGGTTGGAGGAATCCAACTGGATTCCTCAACATTTATTTTACTGTTTTTCATATATATTGTGATATATGATGTGATATACAATCTATTGTTGATTGTGTGTGTTTGGGTGAAACTGAGCAGTGATATATGGTATTTGAAACACCATAAGGAATACTGGAATGTTAAAAAGGGAATTTTAAAAGTGTTTGTTGAAAATAAAATAATTATAAAATCAAGGGATTTTATAAGAAGGGAATTTATTAATAAAATAAAAGGATTTTATAAAGAGGAATATTTATTGGTTAAATAAATAGAATTGAAAAGAAATATTTATTGGTTAAATAAATAGAATTGAAAAGAAATATTTATTGGTTAAATAAATAGAATTGAAAGGGAATAGTTATTTGTTAAGTAAACAAATAGAAAAGGAATGATTTGTATAAACAAACAGAAAAGGAATTAATTAAAGGAGATAATTCAAAGGAATAAATCGAAAGAGTTAATCGAATATAGTTATTCGAATAGAGTTAAATTGAATATCAGTTATTCGAATAGAGTAATTGATTAGAGTTAAATCAATTAGTGTTAATCGATTAGAGTTAACCAGTTAGAGTTAATCAGTTAGAGTTAACCAGTTAGAGTTAATCAGTTAGAGTTAACCAATTGGAGTTAATCAGTTAGAGTTAATCAGTTAGAATTAACCAGTTAGAGTTAAATCGATAGAGTAATTAAATAGAGTTAATCAAATTTGAGTTAATCGAATATTAGTGATTCGAATGGTGAGACGACCTGAACTTCCCCGCGAAGGAAAGCACGGATAGAATTGAGGACAAGACCAATCAGAACGCAAACAGAAGAACATTTCATTGCTTATTACAACAATTCCATCAGAATACAAGAATATACAGAGTATGAATAAATATACATTCAACAAATATCAGAGATTTAAATTACATTTAAATACATCGCAGTGGAAAAATAATACAATACACAACTGAAAGAGATATACGGATACAGAGCTTTCCGGATATCATTCCAGCTGTAAATCAGGATCCTGTGAATATAAATCTACAAAACCAAAACTACTAGCTGCCCGTGCGGAAAATAGGGGTACCCAGAGTTTAGGTCAAAACAATAAACTCCAGGTCAGTCATGTGACTGGTGTGAGAACTAAAACAGTTATTTAAAACTTTACTTTAAAAGAGAGTAATTCAAGGGACCACGCCGTATAACACGGAACGGGTTTCCTCCCAAGAACACTAGTGCATATAACAAAACATCGCAATGTTTTTTGTAAAAAATGAAGCTATTATAAGACCCAGGTCCCATCACACAATGCAACGCAAGCCGGAGGATAGGGTTTTCCCTTATAATAGCCAAACATGCTTGCTACGTTTAAAACAAATCATTTGATAATATTATAGGTGTATAGTGTCAAAACATTTCAATCATAAATATCAATCATAGGCGGCATGGGTACCATCTATCATGTCGCCATACTAGTTCTACAATTAAAACCGCAATATCACGTATTGGGAATTGGATTTCCCTCATGAGTCGAGGCAAGGTGCAAGCTCCTCTCCGTTCGAGACACTCTAGCAAATGTCTCAGGACCACACACAGCAATCCTTGGAATCGGTTGGGCCGGTCCTCTCTTACTTTTGAGGATTGGCAATTCCTGAACACACGTTTCCCGGTCCTAACAGACCTAATATCGAGGCGCCTCATCCAACAACCACACAGGTGAAAAGTATATAAATGTCAACCAGTTTAAGCACTGACACCACCACTAGCTAGAAAGAAACGTCGTGTTCTCCCAACGGTCCGTATCCCGTTTTTGACTCATACCGAGGTGTGAGGCTCGCGAATTCACGTTATACACAAAGCTGCGCCAACCAGGCCGTGCTTTGATCATCAACCACAAGACTTTGCTTTTCAACAGAAGCCTTGATCAATTGCCACTTACGCGTGCCACACTTGCCATTCACTCCATGCGACTGATGTCCATCGATATACAACCTCTGAGCTCGTACATCTCAAAGAAGGGCATTAAGCAAGAGAATAAATTCTCCTCCGCCAAACAGATGTATATTTAATAGAGATCAATCAACACAGAATAAAATCCAATGTCAGACACACAGTCCATTTACAAGTTCGTTCTGGGTCTGAATGAAACCGGAGGCACTTTCCTCGCATATCCATCGATCTCCAAGTACGTCTGGACGATCACCAACTGATTCCCTGATCTTGGGTGTACAGCCCAATCAAGATCATCAGTAATCACCCAAACGATGTGAAGACTTCCGGTCTTCAACCACCGTCTTCATCTTCGACTTATCGTCGAATCGGTTATTCAGAATGGGTATAACCCGGCCTTTTCGAATAATCCGCGTATATAATAAACACGTGTTACACAAACACAACATACGCCTCATTCCAATTCAGAATATTCTTTTATTCGAAAATCCACATTCTTGGGGAAAGGTTCCCATTAATTTTTTCCAAGATAAATTCTTCTAAATTTATTCTTTAATCTTCCTTTGGATATCATTTCAAACTAGTCGGGATTAGCGAACCACACCGAAGTATTTATTTATTTTATTTCCCAATCCCAACCTATTCATCCCATGAAGTAAAACTGGTAATACTCCATATCTAACACCACGGTGTTATTGGTAAAATTAATTACCATTTCATGTTCAAATCTAATTAAAGATTTAACTATCGCTTTGGAGCAAAACTGGTGGTACTCCATTCTCGATCACCTTTCAGATTTGATAATTTAAATTATCAATTCACATTTCAATCTAATTAAAGATTCATTAAAACTCCACTTAGTTTTAATCTTTTCAAAAATCAATATCCTGCCTTTAACAGGGTTAAAGAACCAATGTCATCTAAACACGGTTCACGATAAACCCAAAATCACATTCAAATTTAATTCCAATTAAATATCATTTAATTGGTACACTTCATTAAATCTAAATAGAGAGATTCAATTTTTTTCTCAACTGGGCTTAAGAACGGTGTTAATGAAGACACCATCCACGACAAACCCAAATCACATTTGATATTAAATACAAGGCTCTAAATAGAAAATATACAGGCTTATATTCAATATCAAATTCTGAAACCAACAAATATCGTATTGGAAATAACGATATAAAATATATCTTTCAAATTCCCATAACAATATCTGTATAGTCACAAAATCCAACATCGAAATATTCCGAAGATAATTTCGATTCAACTCCAGTCCAATTCACGTATTAAAAATTCTTATTATTTTTAAAACCACTTCAAATTCAATTTATTTATTTCAAAAATAAATTTATTTTAATCCTAGTTCAAAACTAGTTCATTTCGATAAAAATCTATTTTTATCTTTTCAAATGTGGAATTTTTCATCCCAGTTCTTCACAAACTATTTCTTATGATTTTACACAAATTATAGATATTTTTAATAATTTTATCAAGGCCCGTACAGTCGATTTCCATCAACGGCCATCGAACTGCACTTACAGCGACCTTTTCCAAATTTGATTTGTACATAATTCCAAAGTCAACCGTTAGATTTCTAATTTCTAATATTCATTGGAAAGATCTTTTCGATACGAACCCAACGGTTCCGGTTTTAGGAGAATCCGACGGTCGGATCTCCCGCAAGGTCAATTCGAGGTCAATGGTCGAAATTCACGAATTGCCGCAGCGCGGTGCTTTCTATTCAGGCCATTATATATAATATATATATATATATATATATATTATATATTTTGTCGATTTCCTTTTAAAACGTATTTATAATTCGTTTTAAATTCGTTTTCAAAACGATTTCAACTTCATATTCAATTTCAAATCAAAATTGAATATTCCACATCATCGATATATATATTTTCAAAATGTTATATTTTTAAATCACTTCCTTTTCGATATTCGAATAAAATCGATATAAATATTGTTCGCGTCAAAATGGCGCATCACTAATCAACACGGCTTTATATATTTCAATCACTTCGTTATTCTATTCAACAAATGAATATTTATTCTATTCAACACATGAATATATATTTCTTTCAACACTTGACTAATCTCAATGAATGAGTACTGTCAACACAACTATTTTTGTTATTTAATATATGTTATAAAATTATGGTATCTATCGTTTGATTTCCAAATCAGACTCCAACTGTAAAGTAGTAAGAGAATGACTCCCTAAATATTAACTCCGAAGGCCGAAACCAATACCAGATCAATACCCAGGAAACCACTCATCGTATCTATTTTCCAGTTAGTTTCTAACTTTAAATATGATAAAGATGTAAATTTTATTGTTAAAATATTTCTTTCAACACATGATAATTTTCAACACATGATTATTCTTTATTTTCCCAATTGGAATGAGGCCCAATCAATTACCATATAATGTTAATTATATGGTTTCCATACGACACATGTATATAATCACAACAATAAATAATCAATCATCATCCAAAGTGCACCACACTGTATAAGCATCATATATAGATATCTAACGCTTATAATAGCCTGTCAATCAATCGATCGACATACAACTAATCAATCGGGATGAGTGGACTTCAAATATCATCCCAACACCCATGTGAGGTTTCAAATCAACAAACACATATTTTTATTCACACACACACGTTAAAAACAATATTTTTAACGATAAAATATTTTTAACTATTTAAATATTTTATTTCACGTCACACAATCAATTTTCATCACAACAAACAATCAAACATATAAGCCATCCATGGTCTGTGGATGACGGGTGTCGGGTGCTGCTAAGCACCGTCTGCATCCTAGTATATATTTTTAACTAGAAAAACAAGATTTAAAGTGAGAAGTTCTCACCGACTAGCTAATCCAAATTCCACGACTCTTCTTATGTAGAAATCTTCGTCGTTCTCGCCTTTTGTCACTTTCGTTGTCCGTAGCCACTACATATATAAAAATCACATTTTTATATTGTTGCCATGTATATAAAAATCACATTTTTATAATCACGCTATATGGATAAAATTCTATTTTTACACCACTACTATATAGATAAAAATTCTATTTTTACACCGCTACTATATAGATAAAAATTCTATTTTTACACCGCTACTATATAGATAAAAATTCTATTTTTATAACGGTGTTCATATAATAAAGATTATATTTTTATCTCGCTATTCTCTATATAAAGATTTCGCCTTTTCAAATATAAAGATTTCGCCTTTTCAAATATAAAGATTTCGCCTTTTCAAATATAAAGATTTAATTTTTCAATTATAAAGATTTCGCCTTTTCAAATGTAAAGATTTCGCCTTTTCAAATATAAAGATTTCGCCTTTTCAAATATAAAGATTTAATTTTTCAAATATAAAGATTTCGCCTTTTCAAATGTAAAGATTTCTCCTTTTCAAATATAAAGATTTAACTTTTCAAATATAAAGATTTCACCTTTTCAAATATAAAGATTTTGCCTTTTCAAATATAAAGATTTCGCCTTTTCAAATATAAAGATTTAATTTTCATTTCATCACTATAAAAATCACATTTTTATTTCAACATATATATAATAAAAAACAGATTTTTATTTCGCTACCTATATAAAGATAATATTTTTATATTCTCTATTATATAAAAATCATATTTTTAATACTTCCACTTTATAAAAATTATATTTTTATTAACTTTATAATATAAAAATCATATTTTTATTTCGCTAGCATCTATATAAAAATCACCGCTTTATATTTTTAGAAATCAAATCTTTTCGCCACAAATTATAGATATTTTTATCATTTAAAAATCATCTTTTTCTATGTTCAAAAATCTAACTTTTCTCTTAATAATAATCTATCTTTTCACTATTAAAAAAAATCCAATCTTGCTTGTTTAAAAATCTAATCTTGCCTTACTTAAAAATCTAATCTTTTGCCATATAAAAATCTAGGCTTTTCAAATTGAAATGAATAAGTTTTCAGTTTTAAAATATTAATAAGATAAATAAATAAAAAAATGAATTCTTACAACGATCGAGAGGGGGAGGTTGGCTGTTCGAACGGAGGGGGGGGGGGGGGGGAAGGCTCGAGGTGGCGCAGTTTCAGTTAGGGTTCGGGCTTGGGATGGGTTTGTGTGGAGCGAGGAGGGAAGCGGGAAGGAGAAGTGGAGGAGGGAGTCGGTGGGGGAGGGCTCCTCGCCGGAGGCGACGCTGGTAGGGGCCCGCGTTGGAGGCCAGGCGACGGCTTCCGCCTTCCTTGATCTTTTTTTTTGTTTTGAAATCGATTAGAAGAAAACGGGGGGGGGGGGGGGCTGAGTGATAATAGGGTGAGAGAGGAGAGAGAGTTTTATTTTTATATTATTTTATTTCAAAAAAGTTGACTTTTTATTTCGACCTCGAAATCAAGCCCACCGCCTGTCGTCCATAGCTAATTACCCCCATTCCGAACACAATGAGATATGTATCGTAAGCTGTTTCGATCAGTTTCCGTCAAAATCAAAATATGACTCTATATATTGAATTTGAACGCGCATTTCAATTTACCGGGGTCACATACTAACTAGAAAAATTCTCGAAAAATATTTTCTAGCTTCGTATCGACGATACGGTCCTAACAATACTAGTTTCATCGAATTCTGAGACCGTTGGAAAAATGGTCATTTTCCAGTCGATTAAAATCAACTAAAACTGGTCAAACGCGTTTTCCTTTGCCACGCTCACATATTGATTCGAAAAATTATGAAAATTGGAATCTAGCAATAACCTGACATCACGGGTCCAACAAAAGTGGTTACGTCGAAATCCGAGGTCGTTTGCAAAATGGCTATTTTCCAAGGGCCGAAATTCCATAACGACTATTCTGAATTTTCAACTGGACATATCTTTTGATTCCCTCTATGAAACTTTGATTTTTCGGATTCGTTGAATAGATATTCTCAATTAGATTCGAATATTTTTGGTTTCGCTAAAATCCGGTTTATTTTGCACTTGGTATATTCAATTGAAGTTTGAAATCGAATTATCGAACTACCGCGCCATTTTCAATTCCTTTTATAATTTAAAATAAATATTTATATTCTAACGACGACGTATGTAAATATATACGTTATAATTCCATTCAAAATAAATTTCTCGTCGATATTATTTAAAATAATCATTTTAAATATTCAAAATTGTCAAAATAAAATTTTTAATTTGGCTCGCATTTTCCGGGTTGTTACATTCTCCCCCACTTAAAACTTTTCGTCCCCGAAAAGGAACGAAGCCGAAAGTTGTTTTACAAACCAACTCAACTTTCACTATTTTCACTACGGCTTAAGTTCTTCAACTTTTCAGTTTCTAAGAACTTTTCAAAATTTGGCTAACACCCTAAATTTCAAAAAAAATTCGCCATAACCTCCCCAGCGCCAGGGACTTCGGGATATTTCATATAGCCTCCCATGGCCTTCTTCAATCCAAAAGAAAATGAAAAAGCCAAGCGGCTAGCCAATCGGCTCATAAAATCATCATCACCCAAACAAAACAGTAAATTATGGTAAACATGTACCTATTTGTCGGGCAAACAATTTTATTCTTCTGCTCTAGCCTCCTTGCTATGACCTGTTCAATGTAAGTACATGTATATGCATGCAAATGCGACCAATTTTCAATACAATTCAATATTTGATTCTATTAGGAGTAATGGTTCAAAATTTCAAACAAATAGACAAACAACACAACCATCAATCAATTAGTGGATTAACGTTTCAAATTCATAATTTTGATATATATACAGAAAATCATGTTTTGATGCCAAATCACAACAAATATTCCTATCTAATTTTGGTTCTCACACCACTCTAATGGAAATATATAGATATCACACCTTCGAAACACGAGCATAAATACTGATGATGTGGCCACATCACCAGAATTATCCCCGGGTGTCTAGAATGTGATTCTATATCTATCCAGTATATTAAAACTTCGAATATACGTTCATGACGCGTATACGCGAAATCTTTATATACTCGATTGTCCAAATTCAAAATAAATAACTATTCAAATACGTATAAAATGGTTTAAATTTCAAAACAAAATTGTTTTCATTTGGAAAATATACTCTTCACACTCGTTCTAGGATACTACTGATCCTATCTCTAACGAGTCATTCTAATTGGATATTACTAATCCAATATCTGATGAATTCTTTTGTATGGTTCTAATGTGCCTTGTTCTCGAGATCTGTAAACCAAAGCTCTGATACCAAACTGAAACGACCCGAACTTCCCCGCGAAGGAAAGCACGGATAGAATTTAGGACAAGACCAATCAGAACGCAAACAGAAGAACATTTCATTGCTTATTACAAAAATTCCATCAGAATACAAGAATATATAGAGTATGAGTAAATATACATTCGACAAATATTAGAGATTTAAATTACATTTAAATACATCGCAGCGGAAAATTAATACAATACACAACTGAAAGAGATATACGGATACAGAGCTTTCCGGATATCGTTCCAGCTGTAAATCAGGATCCTGTGAATATAAATCTGCAAAACCAAAACTACTAGCTGCCCGTGTGGAAAATAGGGGCACCCAGAGTTTAGGTTAAAAAAATAAACTCCAGGTCAGTCATGTGACTGGTGTGAGAACTAAAACAGTTATTTAAAACTTTACTTTAAAAGAGAGTAATTCGAGGGACCACGCCGTATAACACGGAACGGGTTTCCTCCCAAGAACACTAGTGCATATAACAAAACAGCGCAATGCTTTTTGTAAAAATGAAGCTATTATAAGACCCAGGTCCTATCACATAATGCAACGCAAGCCGGAGGATAGGGTTTTCCCTTATAATAGCCAAACATGCTTGGTACGTTTAAAACAAATCATTTGATACTATTATAGGTGTATAGTGTCAAAACATTTCAATCATAAATATCAATCATAGGTGGCATGGGTACCATCTATCATGTCGCCATACTAGTTCTACAATTAAAACTGCAATATCACGTATTGGGAATTGGATTTCCGTCATGAGTCGAGGCAAGGGGCAAGCTCCTCTCCGTTCGAGACACTCTAGCAAATGTCTCAGGACCACACACAGCAATCCTTGGAATCAGTTGGGCCGGTCCTCTCTTACTTTTGAGGATTGGCAATTCCTGAACACACGTTTCCCGGTCCTAACAGACCTAATATTGAGGCGCCTCATCCAACAACCGCACAGGTGAAAAGTATATAAATGTCAGCCAGTTTAAGCACTGACACCACCACTATCTAGAAAGAAACGTCGTGTTCTCCCAATGGTCCGTATCCCGTTTTTGACTCATACCGAGGTGTGAGGCTCGCGAATTCACGTTATACACAAAGTTGCGCCACACATGTCGTGCTTTGATCATCAACCACAAGACTTTGCTTTTCAACAGAAGCCTTGATCAACTGCCACTTACGCGTGCCACACTGGCAATTCACTCCATGCGACTGATGTCCATCGATATATAACCTCTGAGCTCGTACGTCTCAGAGAAGGGCGTTAAGCAAGAGAATAAATTCTCCACCGCCAAACAGATGTATATTTAATAGAGATCAATCAACACAGAATAAAATCCAATGTCAGACACACAGTCCATTTACAAGTTCGTTCTGGGTCTGAATGAAACCGGAGGCACTTTCCTCGCATATCCATCGATCTCGAAGTACATCTGGACGATCACCAATTGATTCCCTCATCTTGGGTGTACAGCCCAATCAAGATCATCAGTAATCACCCAAACGATGTGAAGACTTCCGGTCTTCAACCACCGTCTTCATCTTCAACTTATCGTCGAATCGGTTATTCAGAATGGGTATAACCCGGCCTTTCCGAATAATCTTCGTATATAATAAACACGTGTTACACAAACACAACATATGCCTCATTCCAATTCAGAATATTCTTTTATTCAAAAATCCACATTCTTGGGGAAAGGTTCCCATTAATTTTATCCAAGATAAATTCTTCTAAATTTATTCTTTAATCTTCCTTTGGATATCATTTCAAACTAGTCGGGATTAGCGAACCACACCGAAGTAATTATTTATTTTATTTCCCAATCCCAACTTATTAATCCCATGAAGTAAAACTGGTAATACTCCATATCTAACACCACGGTGTTATCAGGAAAATTAATTACCATTTCACGTTCAAATCTAATTAAAGATTTAACTATCGCTTTGGAGCAAAACTGGTGGTACTCCATTCTCGATCACCTTTCAGATTTGATAATTTAAATTATCAATTCACATTTCAATCTAATTAAAGATTCATTAAAACTCCACTTAGTTTTAATCTTTTCAAAAATCAATATCCTCCCTTTAACTGGGTTAAAGAACCAATGTCATCTAAACACGGTTCACGATAAACCCAAAATCACATTCAAATTCAATTCCAATTAAATATCATTTAATTGGTACACTTCATTAAATCTAAATAGAGAGATTCAATTTTTTTTCTCAACTGGGCTTAAGAACGGTATTAATGAAGACACCATCCACGATAAACCCAAATCACGTTTGATATTAAATACAAGGCTCTGAATAGAAAATATACTGGCTTATATTCAATATCAAATTCTGAAACCAACAAATATCGTATTGGAAATAACGATATAAAATATATCTTTCAAATTCCCATAACAATATCTGTATAGTCACGAAATCCAACATCGAAATATTCCGAAGATAATTTCGATTCAACTCCAGTCCAATTCACGTATTGGAAATTCTGATTATTTTTAAAACCACTTCAAATTCAATTTATTTATTTCAAAAATAAATTGATTTTAATCCTAGTTCAAAACTAGTTCATTTCGATAAAAAATCTATTTTTATAAAAATCTATTTTTATCGAAATCAAATGTGGAATTTTTCATCCCAGTTCTTCACAAACTATTTCTTATGATTTTACACAAATTATAGATATTTTTAATAATTTTATCAAGGCCCGTACAGTCAATTTCCATCAACAGCCATCGAACTGCACTTACAACGACCTTTTCCAAATTTGATTTGGACATAATTCCAAATCCAACCGTTAAATTTCTAATTTCTAATATTCATTGGAAAGCTCTTTTCGATACGAACCCAACGGTTCCGGTTTTAGGAAAATCCGACGGTCGGAACTCCTGCAAGGTCAATTCGAGGTCAATGGTCGAAATTCACGAACTACCGCAGCGCGGTGCGTTCTATTCAGGCCATTATATATAATATATATATATATATTATATATATTTCGTCGATTTCCTTTTAAAACGTATTTATAATTCATTTTAAATTCGTTTTCAAAACGATTTCAACTTCATATTCAATTTCAAATCAAAATTGAATATTCCACATCATCGATATATATATTTTCAAAATGTTATATTTTGAAATCACTTCCTTTTCGATATTCGAATAAAATCGATATAAATAACGTTCGCGTCAAAATGGTGCATCACTAATCAACACGGCTTTATATATTTCAATCACTTCGTTATTCTATTCAACAAATGAATATTTATTCTATTCAACACATGAATCTATGTTTCTTTCAACACTTGACTAATCTCAACGAATGAGTACCGTCAACACAACTATTTTTGTTATTTAATATATTTTATAAAATTATGGTATCTATCGTTTGATTTTCAAATCAGACTCCAACCGTAAAGTAGTAAGAGAATGACTCCCTAAATATTAACTCCGAAGGCCGAAACCAATATCAGATCAATACCCAGGAAACCACTCATCTTATCTATTTTCCAGTTAGTTTCTAACTTTAAATATGATAAAGATGTAAATTTTATTGTTAAAATATTTCTTTCAACACATGATAATTTTCAACACATGATTATTCTTTATTTTCCCAATTGGAATGAGGCTCAATCAATTACCATATAATGCTAATTATGTGGTTTCCATACAACACATGTATATAATCACAACATTAAATAATCAATCATCATCCAAAGTGCACCACACTGTATAAGCATCAAATATAGATATCTAACGCTTATAACAGCCTGTCAATCAATCGATCCACATACAACTAATCAATCGGGATGAGTGGACTTCAAATATCATCCCAACACCCGTGTGGGGTTTCAAATCAACAAACACATATTTTTATTCACACACACACGTTAAAAACAATATTTTTAACGATAAAATATTTTTAACTATTTAAATATTTTATTTCACGTCACACAATCAATTTTCGTCACAATAAACAATCAAACATACAAGTCATCCATGGTCTATGGATGACGGGTGTCGGGTGCTGCTAAGCACCGTCTGCATCCTAGTATATATTTTTAACTAGAAAAACAAGATTTAAAGTGAGAAGTTCTCACCGACTAGCTAATCCAAATGCCATGACTCTTCTTATGTAGAAATCTTCGTCGTTCTCGCATTTTGTCACTTTCGTTGTCTGTAGCCGCTACATATATAAAAATCACATTTTTATATTGTTGCCATGAATATAAAAATCACATTTTTATAATCACGCTATATGGATAAAATTCTATTTTTACACTGCTACTATATAGATAAAATTCTATTTTTACACCGCTACTATATAGATAAAAATTCTATTTTTACACCGCTACTATATAGATAAAAATTCTATTTTTACACCGCTACTATATAGATAAAAATTCTATTTTTATAACGGTGTTCATATAATAAAGATTATATTTTTATCTCGCTATTCTCTATATAAAGATTTCTCCTTTTCAAATATAAAGATTTCGCCTTTTCAAATATAAAGATTTAATTTTTCAAATATAAAGATTTCGCCTTTTCAAATATAAAGATTTCGTCTTTTCAAATATAAAGATTTAATTTTTCAAATATAAAGAATTCACCTTTTCAAATATAAAGATTTCGCCTTTTCAAATATAAAGATTTCGCCTTTTCAAATATAAAGATTTAATTTTCATTTCATCACTATAAAAATCACATTTTTATTTCAACATCTATATAATAAAAATCAGATTTTTATTTCGCTACCTATATAAAGATAATATTTTTATATTCTCTATTATATAAAAATCATATTTTTAATACTTCTACTTTATAAAAATTATATTTTTATTATCTTTATAATATAAAAATCATATTTTTATTCCGCTAGCATATATACAAAAATCACCGCTTTATATTTTTAGAAATCAAATCTTTTCGCCACAAATTTTAGATATTTTTATCATTTAAAAATCATCTTTTTCTATGTTCAAAAATCTAACTGTTCTCTTAATAAAAATCTTTCTTTTCACTATTAAAAAATCCAATCTTGCTTGTTTAAAAATCTAATCTTGCCTTACTTAAAAATCTAATCTTTTGCCATATAAAAATCTAGGCTTTTCAAATTGAAATGAATAAGTTTTCAGTTTTTAAATATTAATAAGATAAATAAATATAAAAAATGAATTCTTACAGCGATCGAGAGGGGGAGGTTAGCTGTTCGAACGGAGGGGGGGGGGGGAAGGTTCGAGGTGGCGCGGTTTCATTTAGGGTTCGGGCTTGGGATGGGTTTGTGTGGAGCGAGGAGGGAAGCAGGAAGGAGAAGAGGAGGAGGGAGTCGGTGGGGGAGGGCTCCTCGCCGGAGGCGACGCTGGTAGGGGCCCGCGTCGGAGGCCAGGCGACGGCTTCCGCCTTCCTCGATTTTTTTTTTTTTGAAATCGATTAGAAGAAAACGGGGGGGGGGGGGGGCTGAGTGATAATAGGGTAAGAGAGGAGAGAGAATTTTATTTTTATATTATTTTATTTCAAAAAAGTTGACTTTTTATTTCGCCCTCGAAATCAAGCCCACCGCCTGTCGTCCATAGCTAATTACCCCCATTCCAAACACAATGGGATATGTATCGTAAGCTGATTCGATCATTTCGATCAGTTTCCATCAAAATCAAAATATGACTCAATATATTGAATTTGAACGTGCATTTCAATTTACCGGGGTCACATACTAACTAGAAAAATTCTCGAAAAATATTTTCTAGATTCGTATCGACGATATGGTCCTAACAAAACTAGTTTCATCGAATTCTGAGACCGTTGGAAAAATGGTCATTTTCCTGTCGATTAAAATCAACTAAAACTGGTCAAACGCGTTTTCCTTTGCCACGCTCACATATTGATTCGAAAAATTATAAAAATTGGAATCTAGCAATAACCTGACATCACGGGTCCAACAAAAGTGGTTTCGTCGAAATCCGAGGTCGTTTGCAAAATGGCTATTTTCCAAGGGCCGAAATTCCATAGCGACTATTCTGAATTTTCAACTGGACATATCTTTTGATTCCCGCTATGAAACTTTGATTTTTCGAATTCGTTGGAAAGATATTCTCAATTAGATTCAAATATTTTTGGTTTTGCTAAAATCTGGTTTATTTTGAACCCGGTACATTCAATTGAAGTTTGAAATCGAATTATCGAACTACCGCGCCATTTTCAATTCCTTTTATAATTTAAAATAAATATTTATATTCTAACGACGACGTATGTAAATATATACATTCTAATTCCATTCAAAATAAATTTCTCGTCGATATTATTTAAAATAATCATTTTAAATATTCAAAATTCATCAAAATTGTCAAAATAAAAATTTTAAATTGGCTCGCATTTTCCGGGTTGTTATAAATGGAGTTATCGAATATTAGTTATTCGAATAGGGTTAAATGGAGTTAAAAGGAGTTATCGAATATTAGTTATTCGAATAGAGTTAAATGGAGTTAGTCAAATATTAGTTATTCGAATAGAGTTAAAGGAGTACCGAATATAGTTTATTCGAATAGAGTTAAAGGAAAGGAGTTATCGATTAGTTTAATCGAAAGGAGTTATCGATTATAGTTTAATCGAAAGGAGTTATCGATTAGTTTAATCGAAAGGAGTTATCGATTCTAGTTTAATCGAAAGGAGTTATCGATTAGTTTAATCGAAAGGAGTTATCGATTAGTTTAATCGAAAGGAGTTATCGATTATAGTTTAATTGAAAGGAGTTATCGATTAGCTTAATCGAAAGGAGTTATCGATTAGTTTAATCGAAAGGAGTTATCGATGATAGTTTAATCGAAAGGAGTTATCGATTATAGTTTAATCGAAAAGAGTTAATCGAATTTAGGTATTCAAAAAGGATTAATCGAATATAGTTTATTCGAAGAGAGATTATCGAATATCGTTTATTCAAAAGAAAGAGTTATCGAATATAAGTTATTCGAAGTGAGTTAATCGAATATAGTTTATTCGAGGAGAGATTATCGAATATCGTTTATTCAAAAGAAGGAGTTAATCGAATTTAGTTATTCGAAAAGGAGTAATTGAATATCGTTTATTCGAAGAGAGATTATTGAATATCGTTTATTCGAAAGAAAGAGTTATTGAATTAAGTTATTCGAAGTGAGTTAATCGAATATAGTTTATTCGAGGAGAGATTATCGAATGTCGTTTATTCGAAAGGAGTTAATCGAATTTAGTTATTCGAAAAGGAGTAATCGAATATAGTTTATTCAAAGAGAGATTATCGAATATCTTTTATTCGAAAGAAAGAGTTAATCGAATTTAGTTATTCGAAAAGGAGTAATCGAATATAGTTTATTCGAAGAGAGATTATCGAATATCATTTATTCGAAAGAAAGAGTTAATCAAATTTAGTTATTCGAAAAGAAGTAATCGAATATAGTTTATTCGAAGAGAGATTATCAAATATCGTTTATTCGAAAGAAAGAGTTATCGAATATAAGTTATTAGAAGTGAGTTAATCGAATATAGTTTATTCGAGGAGAGATTATCGAATATCGTTTATTCGAAAGAAAGAGTTATCGGATATAAGTTATTCGAAGTGAGTTAATCAAATATAGTTTATCGAAACAGAGATTATCGAATATAGTTATTCGAGAGGAATAAATCAAACATGGTATTCGAAAGTTAAGTAAATCGAATATGGTATTCGAAGGTATGTAAATTGAATATAGTTATTCAAAAGAAGTTAGTCGAGTATGGTTAGTCGAGTCGAGTTAATCGAATAGAGTTAAGTCGAACATTAGTTGATCAAATATTAGTAAATCGAATATGATATTCAAAAGTAATAAATCGAATATGGTATTCGAAAGGGAGTTAATCGAATATAGATATTCGAAGGAGAGTTAATCAAATAGAGTGTAACAACCCAGAAATGCGAGCCAGTTTAAAATTTTGATTTTGGCAATTTTAGCGAATTTTGAATATTTAAAATGAATTATTTTAAATAATATCGACGAAAAATTTAATTTGAATAGAATTAGAACGTATATATTTATATACGTCGTCGTTAGAATATAAATAATTATTTTAAATCATAAAAGGAATTGAAAATGGCGCGGTAGTTCGATAATTCGATTTCAAACTTCAATTGAATGTACCGGGTGCAAAATAAACCGGATTTTAGCAAAACAAAAAATAATGGAATCTAATTGAGAATATCTTTCCAACGAATCCGAAAAATTGAGATTTCATAGCGGGAATCAAAAGATATGTCCAGTTGAAATTTCAGAATAGTCGCTATGGAATTTCGGCCCTTAAAAATAGCCATTTTGCAAACGACCTCGGATTTCGACGAAACCACTTTTGTTGGATCCGTGATGTCAAGTTATTGCTAGGTTTCAAAATTCGTAATTTTTCGAATCAGTATGTGAGCGTGGCAAAGGAAAACGCGTTTGACCAGTTTTAGTTGATTTTAATCGACTGGAAAATGGCCATTTTTCAAACGGACTCAGAATTTGACGAAACTTGTTTTGTTAGGACCGTATCGTCAATATGAAGCCAGAAAATATTTTTTTGGAATTTTTCGAGTTAGTATGTGGCCTCGGTTATTTGAAATGCACGTTTAAAATTGAATATATAGATTTATATTTTGATTTGAGAGGAAACTGATCGTATCGGCCGAATTGGCTTACGCAGCATATCCCATTGTGTTCGGAATGGGGGTATTACGCTAGGGACGATAGTCGTTGGGCTTGATTTCGTGTTCGAATAAAAAAAAGTTACCTTTTTGAATTTAATAAAATAATAAAATTATAAAGCACCCCTATCTTCTCATACCCGAAGTCAACCCCTCCTTTCCTTATCTTCCCGTCGATTTACAGAGCAAATGAAAAAAGAAGGGAAAAACAAATCGCTCCACCAGCGACGGACCACCGCCGCCATCGCCCCGAAGCCCGGCGCCTTCCCCACCTCCGTCCAACTCTCCCCTTCCTCCGCTTCTCTATCCACCTTTGATCAGCATCCACGCGCGATCCCCCACTTCTCGGCGTAGCCTCCTTCCCCCTCCGACGCAACCACCTGCAGCGCCACGCTCTGGCGTTCCCATCCTCCGACCTCCTCTTCTCCTCCGCCTCTTCTTCTCACGAGCCCCCCTTTTCTTCTTCCTATATCCCTAAAACCCACCCCTCTTCCATACGCCGCCGCTACCCCCATCTCGATTGCCTCCTCCTCCGTCCATTGCTGAAGTGTTTCAAGATGCGCCTCCGGCCTTCGAGCAACACCAAGTCAACACCAATGCCTATCCGAGGCCTGGCAATTCTTGTAGGCCGTGAACCCTTCTCCAGCAGAAAAGCAGCGGCTTTTAAAATGAAAGTGAGTTTTAATTTTATTTTATTTAATTTTTATTTAAAGCATTGTTTTTAATATAGGTAAATCTAGAATTTAAATGCATGTAAATCTATAATTTGGAATGTATGGAAAGCTACAATTTTTGGTGAAAACAAAGCTTTGATTTTTTATTTACATGAAAGGCAAATAGAAAATTGGATTTTATTTGTTTGAATAGTTATAAAAAAAAAGTTTTGATTTTTTACATGTATAAAGCCTAGATTTTTATATGTATAAAGGTTAGACTTTGATCTGAAAAGATTTGATTTTTAATAACTGAAAAGATTAGATTTTGTAAAGGAAAAGACAAGATTTTTCCAGATTATAAAAATATGGTTTTTATATAGTAGATATTATAAAAATATGATTTTTATATAATAGAGAAGTTAAAAATATAATTTTTATACTAGTGGCATATTAAAAATATGATTTTTATTCATGTAGAGTAATAAAAATATAATTTTTATATGAAAGGCAAAATAAAAATGTGATTTTTATCGTATATACATCATATAAAAATGGGATCTTTATAGCGATGAAATAAAAATGAGATTTTTAACGTATACCGCGTGAAACAGATCTCGTTGGAAGCACGGTGAAGACTTCTACATAAGAAGAGTCGAGGCGTTTGGTTTAGCTTGGGTGAGAACTTCTCACTTTAAATCTTGCTTTTCTAGTTAAAAATATATACTATGATGCTGACGGTGCTTAGTAGCACCCGACACCTGTCATCCACAGACCATGGATGGCTTGTATGTTTGATTGTTTGATGTGTTTTGAAAATTGATTGTGTGATGTGAAATGAAATAAAATATTTATATAGTTAAAAATATTTTATCGTTAAAAATATAATTTTTAACGGGTATGTGAATAAATAAAAAATCTGTGTTTGTTGATTTGAAACCCCACACGGGTATTGGGATGATATTTGGCATACACTAATCCCAATTATTTCATTGTATGTTGATCGATTGGTCGACAGACTGTGTGAGCGTTAATTATCAATATTTAATGCTTATGCAGTTGTGTGGCGCACTTTGGATGATGATTGATTATTTACTGTTGTGATTAAATACATGTGTTGTATAGAATCCATATAATTAACATTATATGGTAATTGATTGGGCCTCATTCCAATCGGGAAAATAGAAAAATAATCGTGTGTTGAAAATTATCATGTGTTGAAAGAAATATTTTAAATACAATAAAATTTACATCTTTATCATATTTAAAATTAGAAGCTACTTAACGGTGGAGTCTAATTAAAAATCAAACGACAGATACCATAATTTTATAAAATATATAACATAACAAAAATAGTCGTGTGTTGACAGTACTCATGTGTTGAGATTAGTCATGTGTTGAAAGAAATATAGATTCATGTGTTGAATAGAATAAATATTCATTTGTTGAATAGAATAACGAAGTGATTGAAATATATAAAGCCGTGTTGATTAGTGATGCGCCATTTTGACGCGAACGATATTTATATCGATTTTATTCGAATATCAAAAAGGAAGTGATTTCAAAATATAACGTTTTGAAAATATTATCATTTGTATATCGATGATGTGGAATATTCAATTTTGATTCAAAATTGAATATGAAGTTGAAATCGTTTCGAAAACGAATTTCAAACGATATATAAAATACGTTTTAAAAAGGAAATCGACGAAATATATATAATATATATATATAATGGCCTGAATAGAACGCGCCGCGCTGCGGTAGTTCGTGAATTTCGACCATTGACTTCGAATCGACGTTATGGGAGATCCGACCGTCGGATTCTCTTGAAACTGGAACCGTTGGGTTCGTATCGAAAAGATCTTTCTAACGAATATTTGAGATTAGAAGTTTAACGGTTGTATTTGGAATTATGTCCAAATCAAATTTGGAAAAGGTCGCTGTAAGTGCAGTTCGATGGCCACTGGTGGAAATCGACTGTACGGGCCTTGATAAAATTATTAAAAATAGTAATAATTTGTGTAAAATCATAAGAAATGATTTGGGAAGAACTAGGGTGGAAAATTCCACATTTGAAAAGATAGAAATAGATTTTTATCGAAATGAACTAGTTTTGAACTAGAATTAAAATCAATTTATTTTTGAAATAAATAAATTGAATTTGAAAGTGGTTTTGAAAATAATCAGAATTTTCAATACGTGAATTGGACTGGAGTTGAATCAAAATTATCTTCGGAATATTTCGATGTTGGATTTCGGGACTATACAGATATTGTTATGGGAATTTGAAAGATATATTTATATCGTTATTTCCAATACGATATTTGTTGGTCGTAGAATTTGATATTGAATATAAGCCGGTATATTTTCTATTCAGAGCCTTGTATTTAATATCAAATGTGATTTGGGTTTGTCGTGAATGGTGTCTTCATTAACACCGATTCTTAAGCCCAATAGAGAAAAAGATTAAATCTTTCTATTTAGATTTAATGAAGAGTATCAATTAAATAATGTTTAATTGGAATTGAATTTGAATATGATTTTGGGTTTATTGTGAATCGTGTTTTAAATGACATTGGTTCTTTAAACCAGTTAAAGGCAGGATATTGATTTTTGAAAAGATTAAAACTAAGTGGAGTTTTAATGAATCTTTAATTAGACTGAAATGTGAATTAATAATTTAAATTATCAAATCAGAAAGGTGATCGAGAACGGAGTACCACCAATTTTGCTCCAAAGCGATAGTTAATCGTTAATTAGATTTAAGTGTGAAATGGTAATTAATTTTATCGATGGACATCAGTCGCATAGAGTGAATTGCCAGTGTGGCACGCGTAAGTGGCAGATGATCCAGGCTTCTGTTGAAAAGCAAAGTCTTGTGGTTGATGATCAAAGCACGGCCTGTGTGGCGCAGCTTTGTGTATAACGTGAATTCGCGAGCCTCACACCTCGGTATGAGTCAAAAACGGGATACAGACCATTGGGAGAACACGACGTTTCTTTCTATCTAGTGGTGGTGTCAGTGCTTAAACTGGCTGACATTTATATACTTTTCACCTGTGTGGTTGTTGGATGAGGCGCCTCGATATTAGGTCTGTTAGGACCGGGAAACGTGTGTTCAGGAATTGCCAATCCTCAAAAGTAAGAGATGACCGGCCCAACCGATTCCAAGGATCATAGTGGGGTCCTGAGACATTTGCTAGAGTGTCTCGAACGGAGAGGAGCTTGCCCCTTGCCTCGACTCATGACGGAAATCCAATTTCCAATACGTGATATTGCGGTTTTAATTGTAGAACTAGTATGGCGACATGATATATGGTACCCATGCCGTCTATGATTGATATTTATGATTGAAATTGTTTTGACACTATACACCTTTTATAGTACCAAATGATTTGTTTTAAACGTACCAAGCATGTTTGGCTATTATAAGGGAAAACCCTATCCTCCGGCTTGCGTTGCATTGTGTGATGGGACCTGGGTCTTATAATAACTTCATTTTTCCAAAAAGCATTGCGCTGTTTGTTTTATGCACTGGTATTCTTGGGAGGAAACCCGTTCCGTGTTATACGGCGTGGTCCCTTGATTTACCGAACTTTAAAATAAAGAT
Organism: Allium sativum; assembly: GCA_030737875.1. Lineage (NCBI taxonomy): Eukaryota > Viridiplantae > Streptophyta > Magnoliopsida > Asparagales > Amaryllidaceae > Allium > Allium sativum. The sequence continues at coordinate 462,611,701 of CM060920.1, forward strand.
TAATAACTGTTTTAGTTCTCACACCAGTCACATGACTGACCTGGAGTTTATTGTTTTAACCTAAACTCTGGGTGCCCTTATTTTCGACACGGGCAGCTAGTAGTTTTGGTTTTGCAGATTTATATTCACAGGATCCTGATTTACAGCTGGAACGATGCTCGGAAAGCTCTGTATCCGTGTATTACTTTCAGTTGTGTTTTGTATTGTTTTTCCGCTGCTATGTAAAATATTGTAATCTCTGATATTTATCGAATGTGTAATATTTATTCATACTCTGTATATTCTTGTATTTTGATGGAATTGTTGTAATATACAATGAAATGTTCTTCCGTCTGCGTTCCGGTGTGTCTTGTCCTCATCTCAATCCGTGCTTTACTTACCGGGGAAGTTCGGGTCGTTATATAGAGATTACTCAAAAGAGAGTTAATTGTCGAATTCGATTATATCAAATTCGGGAAAGTATTATTTACTTTCCGGTGTTTAAATCAAGATTTATTTATTTATAAATTAGGTGTTTATTTATTTATTCACATTAAAGAATAAAGGTTAAAATTGGAATTAGATATTTCGAAAGGAGGGATTATAACGTTATCGTTATAACCAATGTTTCTGTAAAAGAAGTGAATTCGTAAATAGAATCTGAGAGTTTCGTAAGGAAGTTTGTTAAAGATTTAAAAGATAAACTTTGACTATTTCGAAGTTAAAACGTTGTTCAGTTAAGGTCTAAGAGGTAATTATACCCCAACTTGATTGACTTCCTTCTTAACTAGGGAATGGTAAGGTTTGATAGTGAAGGAGTTTTGGAAATGTTTTCCAAATAAGAATCAAAAATGTTTTCTAATATTAGGAAATAAGAATTTGGAATATATGGAAACATGAGTTAAGTAAATTAATGAACTAAATAGGTAAATTTTAAATGATGATTGATCGATATAATTTCCATCTGGAAATAATATCGTTGTTTGCACACCTGTTTTTCTTTGATAGTTAACTCACCGACTATCGAAGTTTTTGACCATTTTAACGTTGTTAATATGGAGAGACCGATTGGATTATTATCCGAAGAACCACTCCGTATTTGCATAAGCGTTGCGAATCATATATGCCTAAGATAATTGAAGACGGAGTAAAGTGCAAGGGCTGTTGTATAAATCTTAGGTAAAGATTGCCTAAGATGGTTGTACTGAATAGTGCCTTCGGTTTGTCAAGTCCTAGGACGACCTGTATGGAAGAATGTCTGACAGAGTATATTTAATAGATCGCGTAAGTTGATCTCTTCAAACGTATTTACGTTTGGTGGCGGAGGAATTCGTTTCTCTTAGCTGTATACCCGTGGTATTTTTGGGGAAATCAATTTGTGATTTGGCGGGTATGACGATGTGACCTTCAAAGTGAATAAACGTGCGATCTGTCAGAGATAAGCGTGACCTCTAGCCTCACAACCGGGAAATGACAGAAATCGGGCAGGCATCATGGCTATGTAGTTCGCACCTATTAGGGTGTATAATCACCTGATCTAGAGTTTCATTTACTTTTAAAAATCTATTGTCGATGCTGTCCCATTCGGGAAACGGTTGCTGATTCCAACCGTTGGTGATATACATTCGATACACTCAAGCGAAATGAGTGGTCGGTCATGTGTGGCCGGGTTGCAAGATGTTCTTGATGAACCCAGTGTGTTCCTCTCTAGAGGTACACTAGCGAAAGGTGGTTCCATGCCTTGTCATAGTTGGAAATCCATTACCCAATACGTGCTTGCGGTTTTGATTGTATACTATATATATGTAGAACGTGAGATGAAAGCGTTTCTGCTAGATGGTTAATATATTGTGGTTGATAGACATTATTATAATATCAAAAGGTTTTTGATATAAAGATATTTTGGATTCTCATAAGGGAAAAACCCGTTCCGTTATACGGCGTGGTCTTATGAGATATCGTTTACTTGTTCAAACTGTTTTAAACTGTTTTACTCGTACCAGTCCCATGACTGACCCGGAGTTTATCTTGTTTTGTTTTTCCCTAAACTCTTGGGTGCCCAATTTTGTACGGGCAGTCAAGTAGTCGGGATTTACAGATATACTGAAAGAGCTTGGAGCAGGAGGCTTCATGATTATATAGCTATAGTTATTTCCGCTGTGTTGTAAGCGTTGTACTCTGATAATATTATTGTATACATATACTGATTTTATTTCAAGGATATGTTATCTATTATATGTTGTTCGTTCCGCTGTGAGATTCGTGTTACTCTGATGTTATGTTCTTCTTCTATTCTAAGTTTCTATCTTATCTATTCTCACCCTTTAACTTCTTCCTATTAACTTTCCGGTATTTTTCGATGTTTGGTTAGTCGTCATTGAGTTTATGTCGATAACCAAAGTCGCCTAAAAACCGGGTCGTTACCGTTGGTATCAGAGCTTAAGGTTAACTGAATTACCTTGGCTCTGTGGCGTGACTCGGTATAGATAGGATTAGTAATACCATAGATTGAGTTGAGTGTATATATACGAGTGAACGTATTTGTTATTTGATATAAAATGATTTTATACCATGGAGATTTATTGGTTGAGTTGTTTAGAGGTTCTGGTCGATCAGTTTGATCCACTGTATCGGTAGGAGTTTCTAAACACTCGAATACGATGGGTCGACACGATCTGTTTTGAAAAGAGGGTAAATGGAAATAATTTTACCCAAAGTATATTTCGATATAAAGAAAATATATATATCGGAATTATAATATATTGGATATATTGTTTGTTATTATAATCGAGTAAAATTATAAATTGAATGGTTATGTAAATAACCAATCAGAATTCATATAAGTGTAGTATATGGAATTAGATGGATTAAATCTGAAATTTGAATCAGAATGGGAATTAAAATTCCTAGAATTTAAAAAGGCGTTTGTAAATGAAATTGAATTGAGTATAAGAGAATTTTAAAATCCTGGGAGATTTTAAATTGTTTACAAGCACCGTGAAGAATATTTTGAAAGTGATTTCAAAATGAAGATGTTTAAATAAGTTTTGAAATTGTTATAGTATTGAACTCACTTCGATAGCTAGGAAATAACCCTGATGATGAATCGCGACATCATTAGTGTTCATTTTCGAGTATGTAAGTGGCGGATTACTACCAAAGATTTTGTTTTGAAATTGTTTTGCGAAAACAAGTTATTCAGAAATTCAAAGGTTTTGAATTGATTATTATCATTTCAAATCTGATTTAAAATGAAAACCCAGGAATTTAAATTCTAGAAATCAAAATTTAACTTGTGAATTTAATTCAAATGGGATGGTAAAAGTAAATAATAAACCAGAATTTAACTTGAGATGATAGGTTAAGAAAAACTGGAAGTGATCAGAGAATAATTTGAAATGGGATTAAGTGATAAGTTAAGAGTTCGAAATTTGTGATTTGAGATTGGAATGGAATTGAGCTTCGATAAGCGAATAATTGTGTTGAGATTTGGTTGATGGAAATTGATTTGGTAATTGATTGGAATGATGTTGGTATATGTTGAATTGGTAACAGGTGCAAAGGATATAATGATATGCCCGATAAAAAGGGTACAAGTTTATTTATTTATGAATTTGGTGATTTATGAGCCGATTTGGCAAGCTGCTTGGCTGTTTGATTTTCTTTTGGGTTGGAGAAGGCCTAGAGAGACGAGTTGTGGTTTTACCGATAGGGCTGTACAAAGGAGGTTAGGGCGAAATTTTCCGAAAAGTTAAGGTGTTAGAAAATTTTCAGGATTTTTGGAAATTTTCATTAGTAGGAATAAATTAATAATTTAATTAAATAAATTGGTTTAGAGAAACTGGAGTTAAGAAGTGAAGAAATAATTTTAACCCAGTTGGTGGAGTTTGTTTTCTACCTTAGCAATTTCGAGGACGAAATTATTTTAAGCGGGAAAGATGGCAATGACCCGCATTTTTAGCAGTCGAATAATCTATTTATTTAATTATTACTTATCGATTTAACGATATCGATAACTGGAATTAAATAATATTTATATTTAATAATATAAATAATAGAAAAAAATTATTTCCGGAATAATCGGAAATAACAGAATTCATGATATGGTGTGAATTGGACGATATAAAATATATAATTCAGTTAATATTTAATTATATTGATGAATATAATATTTCAACGAAGTCTGAACGTATAATATATATTATAATTAAAATCGAGCTCGAAATGGCGCGGCAGTTCGCTAGTTGGCGATTCGAACTTCAACTGGATATACAAGAGCCGTTTTAAATCGGATTTCTGTGAAACAAGAAACGTTAGGAGCTGGTGAAGTATATTTTTCTAGTGGAAGAGAAAAATCGAGATTTCGTCGTGTAGATTTTGATTTATTTCCAAATCAAATTTTAGAAAAGTCGTTGTGGAATTCCTTTATAATTTATAACGATATATATAAGGAATTTCAATATAAATTTGAATATCGATTCATCCGGGATTTGAATATCGAGTTGTAAATCCAAGTGGAGCTGTATGATATTCTATTGTGAATATATACGATAATATTTAATTATAAATATTTAATTTAATTGCTTTTAAATATATTTGTATATTTAAAAGGGTTATTTAGAGATTTAAAAATAGCCAGTTTTGCAAACGACCTCAAAATTCGACGAAACTAATTTTGTTGGATCCTCAATGTTAAATTATTGTTAGCCATCAAGTTTCGTGATTTTTGAAGTCAGTATGTGGCCGTACGGGATTTTAATGTGAAATACAGTCGATAGTTTGAACTTTAAAATTACGTTGTGTGAGAAGACGGAGTCGGAATTCGACGAAACCAGTTTCATTGGGTTCATAATGTCGAACTGTAGCTGCATGTCCAGTTTCGTGATTTTTGGGTATCGTATGTGATCATAGGAATATTAGAGGACAAATAAAATTAGCGATTGATTTAATTAAAATAAAATAATCAATAAATAAAATATTTAAGCACCCTATAAATACTCCTTTCCATTTCTAAACCTAATTCTCTCATTCCAAACAGACCGAGCCGTCAGTTATTTCATCCTCAAACAAAATTCGAAGTTCTAAAATCAAGAAGAATTCAAAAGTAAATCCTAAAATTTATAATACTTATATATTTGAGTTGTGGGGAGTTTCTTTTCATGTTGATAACAATTTCAGCGGGTTCGATGTTCACTTTGTGCGCTAGGAAGTTCAACATGAGTTAGGGTTAGGGTTCGTGGAGTTTTGGTGCATCGAAGCGGGGTTTTGAGGTCATATTCGAGTTGAGGAGGTGGTTTAGCATCTTGTTGAGGAGGTTAGTGCAAATCGATTCACAAAGTGTTCGATGTCTTCCTGTTGATGGTCTTCGAAGAACCCACTGACGCAATTTACTGGTCATGATCGAGTTGGATCATTTGGGTAGGGGAAGGTGCGAATTTCAGTGAGGGATTCATTGGTGTGTTCGGTTTGCGATTCGGTGAAGAGGAGGAGGTGCGGTTGGGATCTGAAGTCGTGGTAATGGCTGGAGATACTGGAGCTCGTTCGAATGGTTGGAGAAGAAGGACACACGTTAGCGGTTCTTGCTCCTTTTGTTTTGAAGTGGGCCGAACTTAAAGGTTAAAGCCCATAATGGGTTTAAAATCCAAGTTAAATTCTTCTATAAATAGTGTACTCAGTTATAACATTATAACTTTACTATACGATATCAGAATTGGACGAAATAAGATCCGTTGGGATCGTATGGACGGCAGCAACGCAATGGAACTGACCGCGAGTCAATTGCAGCTCGTTACAATTTATAGCAAAATAAATTGTCCGTCTGAATCAAGCGATGATTATCGTTATTAATGATGATCGTCCAATGTGAGTAAAACTCACCAACTCTGAACAGTTATATTTTTATAACGTATTCTAGGAACTGATAATTATCTGTTGATTGATGTGTGTTATCTGTTTGGTTGAATTGCTTGTGTATTGGTTGAAATTATAGATAACGATATATATAAATCGTTAATTGCATATTGATTTTTTTTATCAGAATATTTTATACTCGTGTTGTTTAACATCTGTGATGCAGGGAAACAGGTTGGAGGAATCCAACAGGATTCCTCAACATTTATTTTACTGTTTTTCATATATATTGTGATATATGATGTGATATACAATCTGTTGTTGATTGTGTGTGTTTGGGTGATACTGAGCAGTGATATATGGTATTTGAAACACCATAAGGAATACTGGAATGTTAAAAAGGGAATTTTAAAAGTGTTTGTTGAAAATAAAATATTTATAAAATTAAGGGATTTTATAAGAAGGGAATTTATTAATAAAATCAAAGGATTTTATAAAGAGGAATATTTATTGGTTAAATAAATAGAATTGAAAAGAAATATTTATTGGTTAAATAAATAGAATTGAAAGGGAATAGTTATTTGTTAAGTAAACAAATAGAAAAGGAATGATTTGTAAAAACAAACAGAAAAGGAATTAATCAAAGGAGTTAATTCAAAGGAATAAATCGAAAGAGTTAATCGAATATAGTTATTCGAATAGAGTTAAATTGAATATCAGTTACTCGAATAGAGTAATTGATTAGAGTTAAATCAATTAGAGTTAATTGATTAGAGTTAACCAGTTAGAGTTAATCAGTTAGAGTTAACCAGTTAGAGTTAATCAGTTAGAGTTAACCAATTGGAGTTAATCAGTTAGAGTTAATCAGTTAGAGTTAACCAGTTAGAGTTAAATCCATAGAGTAATTAAATAGAGTTAATCAAATTTGAGTTAATCGAATATTAGTGATTCGAATGGAGTTAAAAGGAGTTATCGAATATTAGTTATTCGAATAGAGTTAAATGGAGTTAAAAGGAGTTATCGAATATTAGTTATTCGAATAGAGTTAAATGGAGTTAAAAGGAGTTTGTCAAATATTAGTTATTCGAATAGGGTTAAAGGAGTACCGAATATAGTTTATTCGAATAAAGTTAAAGGAAAGGAGTTATCGATTAGTTTAATGTAAAGGAGTTATCGATTAGTTTAATCGAAAGGAGTTATCGATTATAGTTTAATCGAAAGGAGTTATCGATTAGTTTAATCGAAAGGAGTTATCGATTAGTTTAATCGAAAAGAGTTATCGATTTTAGTTTAATCGAAAGGAGTTATCGATTAGCTTAATCGAAAGGAGTTATCGATTAGTTTAGTCGAAAGGAGTTATCGATGATAGTTTAATCGAAAGGAGTTATCAATTATAGTTTAATCGAAAGGAGTTAATCGAATTTAGTTATTCGAAAAGGAGTAATCGAAAATAGTTTATTCGAAGAGAGATTATTGAACATCGTTTATTCGAAAGAAAGAGTTATCGAATATAAGTTATTCGAAGTGAGTTAATCGAATATAGTTTATTCGAAGAGAGATTATCGAATATCGTTTATTCAAAAGAAGGAGTTTGTAACGACCCGTATTTTTGGCAGTCGAATATTTAATTTAATTTATTATTTTAAATATTTTATTTAGAATATTAATGGATTTTAATATTTAATTCGTTATTTAAACGAAGTTTAAACGCTATAATTTATTTAAATATAAATCGAGCTTGAAAATGGCGTGCAGTTCGTAATATGGAGTTTTGAACTTCAACTGAGAATACAGGTGTAATAACCCAGAAATCTGGACCAATTTAAAATTTTTATTTTGGCAATTTTAGTGAATTTTGATTATTTAAAATGAATTATTTTAAATAATATCGACGGGAAATTTATTTTGAATGGGATTCGAACGTATATACTATATAGATCGCCGTTAGAATATAAATATTTATTTTAAATTGTAAAAGGAATTGAAAATGGCGCGGTAGTTCGATAATTCGATTTCAAAATTCAAATGAACATACCGGGTGCAAAATAAACCGGATTTTAGTGAAACCAAAAATATTCGAATCTATTCGAGAATATCTTTCCAACGAATCCGAAAAATTGAAATTTCATAGTGGGGATCAAAAGATATGTCCAGTTGAAAATTCTGAATAGTCGCTATGGAATTCAGGCCCTTAAAAATGGAAATTTTGCAAACGACCTCGGATTTCGACGAAACCACTTTTGTTGGATCCGTGATGTCAAATTATTGTTAGATTCCAAATTTCATAATTTTTCGAATCAATATGTGAGCGTGGCAAAGGAAAATGCATTTGACCAGTTTTAGTTGATTTTAATCGACTGGAAAATGGCCATTTTTCAAATGGTCTCAGAATTCGATGAAACTAGTTTTGTTAGGACCGTATCGTCAATACGAAGCTAGAAAATATTTTTTTGGAATTTTTCGAGTTAGTATGTAGCCTCGGTAAATGGAAATGCGTGTTCAAATTCAATATATAGAGTTATATGTTAATTCTGACGAAAACTAATCGAAATGATCGAATCGGCTTACGATACATATCACATTGTGTTCGGAATGGGGGTAATTTGCTATGGACGACAGGCGGTGGGCCTCGTTTAGAGGTCAAATAAAAAAGTCAACTTGTTGAAATTAAATTAATTAAAATTATATTATTATATTCTTCTCTCCCCTTCCTCCTTTAATCATTCAGCCCCCCCGATATCATTTTTAAAGAAGATTAAAAAAAAAGAACGACGGGGGGAGAACCCACCGCCGCCCCCCTCCCCCGATGAGTTCGTCGCCGCGCCCCCGTCTCCAACTCCCGCTCCACTTCTTCTTTCTCCTCTTCTATTGAGCCTCGCGAACCCCAAATCCACCACCAGCGAAGGCGCGTGCCACCGAACCCCCCCTCATCCCCTTCACCTTGACGACTGGCACTTCCCCCCTTGCAGCAGCCCGACGCAAAGATCTCCCCCCTCTTCTTGAAAACCGCGCCCAAACCCTACCTACCAACCCACCTGACGCCGATGAGATACTCCCCCCCTAATATTCGCTATAAGTTTTTTTTTATTATTTGTTTATTTTTGGTTTTGTTTTAACTTATTTTAAATATTTAGCTTAGGTTAATCAGATTAAAAACTGATTTTTAGTATGTAGGTTTTTAAAATAAAAGGGATAAATTTTTTGAAAATATAAAAATTTGATTTTTTTTTCTTTCTTATGAATAGCATAGAAAAGTTTAGATCTATAAGCATAGGAAGAAAAAAGATTTAATCTTTAGGATAGAAAAGGCGAAATCTTTATATAGAGAATAGCGTGATAAAAATATTATTTTTATCTATATAGAAGCATGTAAAAATAGAATTTTTATCTATAGAGTTGAAGTATAAAAATATGATTTTTAAAAGATAGAGAAAATAAAAAAATTCGATTTTTATATGAGTGGCAAAGTAAAAATTTGATCTTTATATAAGTAGCGAAATAAAAATCTGATTTTTATTATATATGTGTTGAGATAAAAATGTGATTTTTATAGCGATGAAATAAAATTCGATCTTAATATATGAAGCAGAAATAAAAATATGATTTTTATTTATTGAAATGAAGTAATAAAAATATAATTTTTATTATGAACAGCGGGACAAAGACTGCATTGGAATTTCAGTCAAATCCAGACGGTTCAGCAGTTCAAAAGCAAAGCACGGCGGAGTGGAACCCAAGGTGAGAACTTCTCACCTTTTAATTTTATTTTTCTAGTTGAAATATATACTAGGATGCAGACGGTGTTTAGTAGCACCCGACACCCATCGTCCACAGACCATGGACGGCTTGTATGCTTATTTGTTTGATTTTGATGTGTAGTTGATTGTGTGATGTGATGTGAAATGAAATAAAATATTTATATAGTTAAAAATATTTTATAGTTAAAAATAGAATTTTTAACGTGTATATGAAAGGAAATAAAAATAAACAAATCGGACGATTTGTTTATATACACACATTTGACTGATATTGATTGGGACGATAAATTTTACACATCGCCCAACTGCACAAATAAAATCTATGTTTGATTGTTTGAAACCCCACACGGGTATTGGGATGATATTTGACGTACACTAATCCCGATTGTTTAGTTGTATGTCGATCGATTGATTGACAGACTGTTATAAGCATTGAATATTTATATTTGATGCTTATACAGTGTAGAATGCACTTTGGATGATGGTTGATTATTCATCGTTGTTATTGTATACATGTGTTGTAGAAAATCCATATAATTAACATTATATGGTAATTGATTGGGCCTCATTCCATATTTGGAAAAGAAATATTTGAAAAAGAAATATTTGAAAAAGAAATATTTGAAATAGAAATATTTGAAATAGAATATTTGAAAATAGTAACATATGAAGCCGTGTCGATTAGATTGACACCATTTTGACGTGAACGATATTTATATCGATTATATTCGTTTTTATAATGAATATTGAAAAGTACTTTCAAAATCGAATATTTAGAAATGAATTCGAATTGAAATTGAATAGAAATAAATTCGAATTGAAATTGAATTGAAAACGAACGAATTGAATTAGAAATCAATTTGAAATGAATTTAAAACGAATTTGTAAGGGAAAATTCAATTTTGATTTGAATTTGAAAAAGAAGTTGAAATCGTTTTGAAAACGAATTTAAAACGATTTATAAAATTCATTTCGAAAGGAAATCGACGAAGTATATATTATATATATTATATAATGGCCTGAATAGAACGCGCCGCGCTACGGTAGTTCGCGAATTTCGACCATTTACTTCGAACGGATATTACGGGAGATCCGACCGTCGGATTCTCCTAAAACCAGAACCGTTGGGTTCGTATCGAAAAGAGCTTTCTAACAATTATAAGAAATCTGAAATCTAATGGTTGGATTTGGAATTATGTCCAAATCAAATTTGGAAAAGGTCGCTGTAAGTGCAGTTCGATGGCCGTTGATGGAAATCGACTGTACGGGCCTTGATAAAATTATTAAAAATAGTAATAATTTGTGTAAAACCATAAAAAAATGATTTGTGAAGAATTGGGATGAAAAACTCCATATTTGAAAAGATAAAAATAGATTTTTATCAAAATGAACTAGTTTTGAACTAGAATAGTAATTTATTTATTTTTAAAATAAATAAATTGGATTTGAAATGGTTTTGAAAATAACCAGAATTTCCAATGATTGCATTGGAATGGATTTGAATCGAAATTGTCTTCGAAATATTTCGATGTTGGATTTCGTGATTATACAGATGTTGTTATGGAAATTTGAAAGATATAGATTTATATATATCGTTATTTCCAATACGATATTTGTTGGTCGTAGAATTTGATATTGAATATAAGCCGATATATTTTCTATTCAGAGCCTTGTATTTAATATCAAATGTGATTTGGGTTTGTCGTGAGTGTTGTCTTCATTAACACTGTTCTTAAGCCCAGTTGAGAAAAGATTAAATCTTTTTATTTAGATTTAATGAAGTGTACCAATTAAATAATATATAATTGGAATTGAATCGGTATTGATTTTTGGGTTTATCGTGAACAGTGTTTTAAATAACACTTGTTCTTTAACCCGATAATTAATGGAATGTGATTTTGGGTTTATCGTGAATCGTGTTTTAAATGACACTGATTCTTTAACCCAGTTAAAGATTAAAACTAAGTGGAGTTTTAATGAATCTTTAATTAGATTGAAAAGATCGAGAATGGAGTATCACCAGTTTTACTCCAGGCGATAGTTAAATCTTTAATTAGATTTGAACGTGAAATGGTAATTGAATTTACCGATAACACTGTGGTGTTAAATATGAAGTATTACCAGTTTTACTTCATGGGATAAATAGGTTGGGATTGGGAAATAAAATAAATGATTACTTCATGTGGTTCGCTAATCCCGACTAGTTTGAATTGATATTCAAAAGAAGATTAAAAGAATAAATTTAAAGAATTTATCTTTGATAAAATTAATGGGAACCTTTCTCAAAGTATAAGAATATTTGAATAAAAGAATATTCTGAATTGGAATGAGGCGTATGTTGTGTTTGTGTAACACTTGTTTATTATATACGCGAGTTATTTAGAAAGTCCGGGTTTATCCCATTCTGAATAACGGATTAGACGTGGTGTCGAAGATGAAGACGGTGGTTGAAGACCGGAGGTCTTCACGTCGTTTGGGTGATTATTGATGATCTTGATTGGGCTGTACACCCAAGAAGATGGAAACAGTTGGTGATCGTCCAGACGTACTTGGAGATCGATGGATATGCGGGGTACTAGGTGCCTTCGGTTTCGTTCAGACCCAGAACGAACTTGTAAATGGACTGTGTGTCTGACATTGGATTTTAGTCTGTGTGATTGATTTCTATTAAATATATATCTGTTTGGCGGCGGAGAATTTATTCTCTTGCTTAACGCCCTTCTCTGAGACGTACGAGCTCAGGGGTTATATATTGATGGATATCCATCGCATGGAATGAATTGCCTATGTGGCATGCCTAAGTGGCAAATGGATCAAGGCTTCTGTTGAAAAGCAAAGTCTTGTGGTGGATGATCAAAGCAAGGCCTTTGTGGCATAGCTTTGTGTAACGTTGATTCGCGAGCCTCACACCCCGGTGTGAACCAAAACGGGAGAGGACGTCAGGGAGGGCATGCGTTTCTATCTAGCTAGAAGTGGCGTTAGTGGTTTTACACGCCCTGACAAGTTTGACTTATGTGGTTGTTGCTGTTGCGAGGCGCCTCGGTTTGATCGGACGATCCGGGTCCGATGGAGTCATTCGTTAGCTCATTTACGCCCCATAGGGCGGGGAAACGCATGTTCAGGGTTTAATTTTAATCCACATCGGTGGACTGGCCCTGAGGATCCAAGGGTCACTCGAGCTCTGATAATGAGGGGCGGGCTATAGCGTCTCGAATCGGTTGAGGACTATCTTTTGCCTCGGTTCATAGGTGGAAATCCAACTTCCAAATACGTGACATTTGCGGTTTTCTTTGTAAACCTATATATGGCGACATAGTGGCATGGGACGCTCATGTCGCCTATGATTGATACTTATGATTTGAAGTTGTTTTATACACTATGCATTTGTAATAGTATCAGATAATCTGTTTTAAACGTATCAAGCATTCCTTGGCTATTATAAGGTAAAAACCCTATTCTCCGTCTTGCGTTGCATTGTGTGATGGGAACTGGGTCTTATAATAGCTTCATTGTTCTTTATTTAGCATTGCGATGTTGTTTTATGCACAGATATTCTTGGGAGGAAACCCGTTCCGTCTTGTATGGCGTGGTCCCTAGATTTACCTAACTTTAAAATAAAGATTAATAACTGTTTTAGTTCTCACACCAGTCCCATGACTGACCTGGAGTTTATTGTTTTAACCTAAACTCTAGGTGCCCTTATTTTGACACGGGCAGCTAGTAGTTTTGGTTTTGCAGATTTATATTCACAGGATCCTGGTTTACAGCTGGAACGATATCCGGAAAGCTTTGTATCCGTATATCTCCTTCAGTTGTGTATTGTATTATTTTCCGCTGCTATGTATTCAAATGTAATTTAAATCTCTAATATTTCTGTGTAATATTCATTTATACTCTGTATATTCTTGTATTCTGATGAATTGTTGTAATTAACAATGAAATGTTCTTCCGTCTGCGTTCTATTTTGTCATGTTCTCAAAGCAATCAGGCGTTTCGAACGGTCTGGGTCGGTTCAGCGACTGATTCGGATCGAGCGAAATTCCTTGTTGTCACAGTTGGTATCCGAGCTTTGGTTTACAAAGCTCAGAGAACAAGACACGTTAGAACCATACGAAAGAATTCATCAGATATTGGATTAGTAATATCCAATGAGAATGACTCGTTAGAGATGGGATCAGTAGTATCCTAGAACGAGGGTGAAGAGTATATTTTTAAAATGAAAACAATTTTTGTTTTGAAATTTAAATCACTTATTCGTATTTGATTATTTATTATATATTGATTTGGACAATCCAATATATAAAGATTTTGTATATACGTCTTGCAAACGTGTGTTCAAAGTTTTAATATACTGGGTAGATATAGAATCCCTCTAGTGCCCGGGGATAATTCTGGTGACGGGGCACCATCGCCAGTATTTATTTTCGAGTTTCGAAAGTGATATTTCTATATATTTCCAATTGACTGGTGTGAGAACCAAAGCTATATAGGATTTATTGTTGTGATTTGGCATCAAAAATGTGATTTTTGACTATATATCAAAGTTATGAATTTGAAAAGCTAATCAACTAATTGATTGATGGTTTTGTTGTTGATTATTGGTTGATTAATTAAAATTTGAACCATTTAGCCAAATTGAATCAAATTGTGAGTTAAATTGAAAATTGGTCGCATTTGCTTGCATATACATGTACTTACATTGAACAGGTCTTAGCAAAGAGGCTAGAGCAGAAGAATAAAATTGTTTTCCCAACAAATAGGTACATGTTTATCATAATTTACTGTTTTGTTCGGGTGATGATGATTTTATGAGCCGATTGGCTAGCCGCTTGGCTTTTTCTTTTTCTTTTTGAGATCAGAAGGCCTGTATGGCAATTTCGGGATTTTCCCGTGCTCCCGGTGCAGGGGAGGTTATGGCGAAATTTTTCGAAAATTTAGGGTGTTAGCCAAATTTTTGAAAAATTTGAAAAGTTCTTAGAAACTGAAAAGTTGAAGAACTTAAGCCGTAGTCAAAATACTGGAAGTTGAGTCGACTTGTTAAACAACTTTCGGCTTCGTTCCTTTTCGGGGATGAAAAGTTTTAAGTGGGGGAGATTGTAATAACCCGGAAATCTGGACCAATTAAAAAAATTTTTTTTGGCAATTTTAGTGAATTTTGATTATTTAAAATGAATTATTTTAAATAATATCGACGAGAAATTTATTTTGAATGGGATTCGAACGTATATACTATATAGATCGCCGTTAGAATATTAATATTTATTTTAAATTATAAAAGGAATTGAAAATGGCGCGGTAGTTCGATAATTCGATTTCAAAATTCAAATGAACATACCGGGTGCAAAATAAACCGGATTTTAGTGAAACTAAAAATATTCGAATATATTCGAGAATATCTTTCCAACGAATCCGAAAACTTGAAATTTCATAGCGGGGATCAAAAGATATGTCCAGTTGAAAATTCTGAATAGTCGTTATGGAATTCAGGCCCTTAAAAATGCAAATTTTGCAAACGACCTCGGATTTCGACGAAACCACTTTTGTTGGATCCGTGATGTCAAATTATTGTTAGATTCCAAATTTCATAATTTTTCGAATCAATATGTGAGCGTGGCAAAGGAAAATGCGTTTGACCAGTTTCAGTTGATTTTAATCGACTGGGAAATGGCCATTTATCAAATGTTCTCAGAATTCGATGAAACTAGTTTTGTTAGGACCGTATCGTCAATACGAAGCTAGAATATATTTTTCTGGAATTTTTCGAGTTAGTATGTGGCCTCGGTAAATGGAAATGCGCGTTCAAATTCAATATATAGAGTTATATGTTAATTCTGACGAAAACTGATCGAAACGATCGAATCGGCTTACGATACATATCCCATTGTGTTCGGAATGGGGGTAATTAGCTATGGACGACAGGCGGTGGGCATCGTTTAGAGGTCAAATAAAAAAGTCAACTTGTTGAAATTAAATTAATTAAAATTATATTATTATATTCTTCTCTACCCTTCCTCCTTTAATCATTCAGCCCCCCCGATATCATTCTTAAAGAAGATTAAAAAAAAAAGAACGACGGGGGGGAGAACCCCCCCCCCCCCCCGATGAGCTCGCCGCCGTGCCCCCGCCTCCAACTCCCGCTCCACTTCTTCTTCCTCCTCTTCTATTGAGCCTCGCGAACCCCAAATCCACCACCAGCGAAGGCGCGTGCCACCGAACCCCCCCTCATCCCCTTCACCTCGATGACTGGCACTTTCCCCCTCCCCTCCTCGCAGCAGCCCGACGCAAAGATCTCCCCCCTCTTCTTGAAAACCGCGCCCAAACCCTACCTACCAACCCACCTGACGCCGACGAGATACTCCCCCCCTAATATTCGTTGTAAGTTTTTTTATTTTATTTATTTGTTTATTTTTGGTTTTGTTTTAACTTATTTTGAATGTTTATCTTAGGTTAATCAGATTAAAAACTGTTTTTTAGTATGTAGGTTTTTAAAATAAAGGGGATAAAATTTTTGAAAATATAAAAATTTGATTTTTTTTCTTTCTTATGAATAGCATAGAAAAGTTTAGATCTATAAGCATAGGAAGAAAAAAGATTTAATCTTTAGGATAGAAAAGGCGAAATCTTTATGTAGAAAATAGCGTGATAAAAATATAATTTTTATCTATATAGAAGCGTGTAAAAATAGAATTTTTATCTATATAGTTGCAGTATAAAAATATGATTTTTAAAAGATAGAGAAAATAAAAAAATTTGATTTTTATATGAGTGGCAAAGTAAAAATTTGATCTTTATATATGTAGCGAAATAAAAATCTGATTTTTATTATATATGTGTTGAGATAAAAATGTGATTTTTATAGCGATGAAATAAAATTCGATCTTAATATATGAAGTAGAAATAAAAATATGATTTTTATTTATTGAAATGAAGTAATAAAAATATAATTTTTATTATGAACAGCGGGATAAAGAATGCATTGGAATTTCAGTCAAATCCAGACGGTTCAGCAGTTCAAAAGCAAAGCACGGCGGAGTGGACCCAAGGTAAGAACTTCTCACCTTTTAATTTTATTTTTTTAGTTGAAATATATACTAGGATGCAGACGGTGTTTAGTAGCACCCGACACCCGTCATCCACAGAACATGGACGGCTTGTATGCTTGTTTGTTTGATTTTGATGTGTAGTTGATTGTGTGATGTGAAATGAAATAAAATATTTATATAGTTAAAAATATTTTATAGTTAAAAATAGAATTTTTAATGTGTATATGAAAGGTAATAAAAATAAACAAATCGAACGATTTTTTTATATACACACATTTGACTGATATTGATTGGGACAATAAATTTTACACATCGCCCAACTGCACAAATAAAATCTGTGTTTGATTGTTTGAAACCCCACACGGGTATTGGGATGATATTTAACGTACACTAATCCCGATTGTTTAGTTGTATGTCGATCGATTGATTGACAGACTGTTATAAACATTGAATATTTATATTTGATGCTTATACAGTGTAGAACGCACTTTGGCTGATGGTTGATTACTCATCGTTGTTATTGTATACATGTGTCGTAGAAAATCCATATAATTAACATTATATGATAATTGATTGGGCCTCATTCCATATTTGAAAAAGAAATATTTGAAAAAGAAATATTTGAAATAGAAATATTTGAAATAGAAATATTTGAAATAGAATATTTGAAAATAGTAACATATGAAGCCGTGTTGATTAGATTGACGCCATTTTGACGTGAACGATATTTATATCGATTATATTCGTTTTTATAATGAATATTGAAAAGTGCTTTCAAAATCGAATATTTAGAAATGAATTCGAATTGATATTGAATAGAAATGAATTCGAATTGAAATTGAATTGAATTGAAAACGAACGAATTGAATTAGAAATCAATTTGAAATGAATTTGAAACGAATTTGTAAGGGAAAAATCAATTTTGATTTGAATTCGAAAAAGAAGTTGAAATCGTTTTGAAAACGAATTTAAAACGATTTATAAAATTCATTTCGAAAGGAAATCGACGAAGTATATATTATATATATTATATATATTATATAATGGCCTGAATAGAACGCGCCGCGCCGCGGCAGTTCGCGAATTTCGACCATTTACTTCGAACGGATATTACGGGAGATCCGACCGTCGGATTCTCCTAAAACCGGAACCGTTGGGTTCGTATCGAAAAGAGCTTTCTAACAAATATTAGAAATCTGAAATCTAACGGTTGGATTTGGAATTATGTCCAAATCAAATTTGGAAAAGGTCGTTGTAAGTGCAGTTCGATGGCCGTTGATGGAAATCGACTGTACGGGCCTTGATAAAATTATTAAAAATAGTAATAATTTGTGTAAAATCATAAAAAAATGATTTGTGAAGAATTGGGATGAAAAACTCCATATTTGAAAAGATAAAAATAGATTTTTATCGAAATGAACTAGTTTTGAACTAGAATAGTAATTTATTTATTTTTAAAATAAATAAATTGGATTTGAAATGGTTTTGAAAATAACCAGAATTTCCAATGATTGCATTGGAATGGATTTGAATCGAAATTGTCTTCGGAATATTTCGATGTTGGATTTCGTGATTATACAGATGCTGTTATGGAAATTTGAAAGATATAGATATATATATCGTTATTTCCAATACCATATTTGTTGGTCGTAGAATTTGATATTGAATATAAGCCGATATATTTTCTATTCAGAGCCTTGTATTTAATATCAAATGTGATTTGGGTTTGTCGTGAGTGGTGTCTTCATTAACACTGTTCTTAAGCCCAGTTGAGAAAAGATTAAATCTTTTTATTTAGATTCAATGAAGTGTACCAATTAAATAATATTTAATTGGAATTGAATTGGTATTGATTTTTGGGTTTATCGTGAACAGTGTTTTAAATAACACTTGTTCTTTGACCCGATAATTAATGGAATGTGATTTTGGGTTTATCATGAACCGTGTTTTAAATGACACTGATTATTTAACCCAGTTAAAGATTAAAACTAAGTGGAGTTTTAATGAATCTTTAATAAGATTGAAAAGATCGAGAATGGAGTATCACCAGTTTTACTCCAGGCGATAGTTAAATCTTTAATTAGATTTGAACGTGAAATGGTAATTGAATTTACCGATAACACCGTGGTGTTAAATATGAAGTATTACCAGTTTTACTTCATGGGATAAATAGGTTGGGATTGGGAAATAAAATAAATGATTACTTCGGTGTGGTTCGCTAATCCCGCCTAGTTTGAATTGATATTCAAAAGAAGATTAAAAGAATAAATTTAAAGAATTTATCTTTGATAAAATTAATGGGAACCTTTCTCAAAGTATAAGAATATTTGAATAAAAGAATATTCTGAATTGGAATGAGGCGTATGTTGTGTTTGTGTAACACTTGTTTATTATATACGCGAGTTATTCAAAAAGACCGGGTTTATCCCATTCTGAATAACTGATTCGACGTGGTGTCGAAGATGAAGACGGTGGTTGAAGACCGGAGGTCTTCACGTCGTTTGGGTGATTACTGATGATCTTGATTGGGCTGTACACCCAAGAAGATGGAAACAGTTGGTGATCGTCCAGACGTACTTGGAGATCGATGGATATGCGGGGTACTAGGTGCCTCCGGTTTCGTTCAGACCTAGAACGAACTTGTAAATGGACTGTGTGTCTGACATTGGATTTTAGTCTGTGTGATTGATTTCTATTAAATATATATCTGTTTGGCGGCGGAGAATTTATTCTCTTGCTTAACGCCCTTCTCTGAGACGTACGAGCTCAGGGGTTATATATTGATGGATATCCATCGCATGGAATGAATTGCCTGTGTGGCATGCCTAAGTGGCAAATGGATCAAGGCTTCTGTTGAAAAGCAAAGTCTTGTGGTGGATGATCAAAGCAAGGCCTTTGTGGCATAGCTTTGTGTAACGTTGATTCGCGAGCCTCACATCCCGGTGTGAACCAAAACGGGAGAGGACATCAGGGAGGGCATGCGTTTCTTTCTAGCTAGAAGTGGCGTCAGTGGTTTTACACGCCCTGACGACTTTGACTTATGTGGTTGTTGCTGTTGCGAGGCGCCTCAGTTTGATCGGACGATCCGGGTCCGATGAAGTCATTCGTTGGCTCATTTACGCCCCATAGGGCGGGGAAACGCATGTTCAGGGTTTAAGTTTAATCCACATCGGTGGACTGGCCTTGAGGATCCAAGGGCACTCGAGCTCTGATCCTGAGGGGTGGGCTAGAGCGTCTCGAATTGGTTGAGGACTGTAACACCACACATCCGTTAGTGTCACTCACAAAGGGAATGCACTAAATTCTGTAGAGTATTTAGGGTAAAAGATGCAGATAAATTACAAGACAGACAAAAATTAAACAGCACTAAATAAAACTCTACTTTATTGATAAAATTGTTTGTACAATGATTTCTTTACAATATCAGAGTATCATCTGTCTTACAAAATAAAGAAGCATAAAACAACATTTATATTCCCCAATCTTTTTAGCAAGAGCCAGCCATAGCATCTGAAAAGAGAATCCAAGCAAAACTTCGACAAATCTTCAAGTTGGGAAAGAGTGACAGTCCAACTTAACCTGAGCTATACTATTCCCTCCTTTACTACCTGGGGGGGGGAACGGAAGAAAAGAAGGCAAAAGAAAAACAGAGTCATACATAAAGTCTGAGTAAGTTCAGTAACTTCTAGCATGTGAACATGGAAAAACAAAACGACATGAATTAACCGAATACAAGATTACACCATGACGATAGGGTCAGCAAAATTAGACAAGATTAACACAAGATATGCTAAGCTAAGATAAACTAGATATGCTCTAATACGCCGCTTCGCTATTTCCTTGTTGTACTGGTTTCTATACCTCTGCACCACCTAACTAGTGTCCCAACTAGTAACGATAACATGATCCCAATCCCTGTATTTTCCACTTCCTTCAGGCATACATTTATTATTTATTACCTAGATCTAATCTAGGGTTTTCTATCAAGTGCTTTCCAGATTCAACTAGAGTTTACGCTATCTGCTGAACGCTTCTCGGATTCAGGGTTTATGCCACCTAGTCCAACTAGGGATTATGCTACCTGTCGAACGATGCCCCCAAGTCTAGGACACACTACCTAGAGTGGTATATGTTCCTATACTTCCCCACGCATGTATCGCGAATCGTTATCGCTTGTCTAGATGCACATGTCATGTAATGTGCGGCCCGAGACCCGTGGCAGGGCAAATCAAGAAACACAGAACTCGGTCGAGAGCTTTCAGATATCTGCCGATGCAGATGCTAAGGTCTGTTTTTATTCTAGTGGCTATGGTCCCACTTGACCCTTCCCTCAACTAATGAAAGGCACACCTTGAAAAATGAGAACTATACGTAGGCCCCCTATGCCCCACTGTCCTATGGCCATCCGTAACCATAACTAGATAGCAAGTATATGGTCTTTTGGAGTTCTCCTCCTTTCCGCTTCACGAATCTCGACTGACTGAAGATGGATGGTAGACGACGAGTTGCTATCACAGGGCTAACGGTTTCTCGCCGAATCACGCTGGTCCATCCTAGTCTTTAGGTTGCCATATTTTGCAACCAAGGCATACCCCTGGTTCTTCTAACGCAGACCTTAACCTCCGTGAGCCCAGGAGGATCATCTGCAGCCTCACAGAGGGATACCAAGAGTACCCTCACATCCCCTCGAAGCCTCGGGCTTCGTAACCCAATTCGTTGGAGCCTTCGTTTTAATCAGACGGACGTTCGCTCCTTCCCGTGTTATACTAAGAATTACTACTTAGTTCTATTAACTAAGGTTTACCACTTAGTTTCCAAAATCGTTGTTTTCTTAACTAAGGTTTACTACTTAGCTCCTTTTAACTAAGGTTTACTACTTAGTTCTCTCTCCCGTCAATTTGGATTGGTTAAGTGTCATTAGTCAATTCAAGCTAATTTAACCCTCATCATTTATCTTGTTAAACTGGTTAAGTGTTACCAGTAATTCATGTTGACTTAACCCTATCACAAACCAAGTTATATTGGTTAAGTATTTATTATTACCTAACCCTACCCATTCATCCTGTGTTGGTTAAGTGTTTCCTTTTTAACTTAACCTTGCCCGTCTGTTTTAACTAACATGTTATTATTAATGGTTAAATATTATCCCTTCATGTTTTAGACTTAACCCTATTCCTTTATCACAATCCGATGGTTAAGTGTTCAAGTTTACTTAACCCTACGGTCTAGTCCAGCTAACATATCAAATTGGCTAAGTGTATTAAATTTTACTTAACCCAACCTCTAGTCCAGCTAACATATCAAATTGGCTAAGTGTATAAACTTTACTTAACCCCACCTTCTAGTCTAGTTAACATGTTAATTTGGCTAAGTGTTTTCTTAGTTACTTAACTCCTACAAGTCTTGTCTTGTTACCATGTGAAGTTGGTTAAGTGTCCCTATGGACTTAGCCCTCCCATCCTAGCTTAACTGTGTTAAGCTGGTTAAGTGTTCCTATGGACTTAACCCTCCCATTCTAGCTTAACTGTGTTAAGTGTCTGTATGAACCTAACCCCACCCACCGGTCTGGTTATCATGTTGAATTGGTTAAGTGTCTTAGTTAACTTAACCCTACCATTCTTGTTCTAGCTTTAACTAAATAAATTAAAGCCGCTACCACTCACATTAGACAGATATTGTTGCAATTACTGGATGTGCCGGTTGGTTCCGGGCAGGTTTACATCGCAACTCAGTCTAACCTCGGGTTAGGCATATTTGTGTTTTCTAAGTTCAAAGGGTTTTGATTAATTTTCAAATCAGGTTTTGAAAGTAACCATCCTGTCCGTCGGATCAGTTAGGGATAGCCAGGGAGAGCAGGAAACTTGTATTTTCCAAACCCAAGCCTAGACACTATCCTCTCTGTCACCCTAGAACTTTCTGGTGTATTATTAATAGAGATGTCGTTAATAAACTTTTAACTTGTCTAAATTTACATTTTCTCATTTAGGACAAATTCTATAAGTAAATTATTCCTAATTTACTTATTTCCTAATTACTCTTTTAATGTAAATTGTCAACATTCATTCTTATGGCCCATTTCCCCCTCTAAATCATATTTATGCTTTTTGGTATGTAAACTATACCAAATTAAGTGTCACTAACCATGATTTTGCTAAACATGACAGTTACTCCCAATTATGGCCAATTTCAAATTTATGCCAGTATACTTATCATGCCAAATTAGCTAATCCAATTCTAATTTAACATTTTAATTACAGTTCATGTCAAACTAGACCCATTATTCTAGTTCACAATTCATGTAAATGCTAGATTTACACGTCGATACTAGATTCAAATTACACATCCTATAATTCATGTCAAATTTATCCAATTTGCATTTCTATGAACATGCCATAATACATGTTCCCAATTTATGCCAATTTCCAAGTTAAAAACTACGTTTTTAGTAAATTTCATAATTTGCCCAAATCGTATTCCCACCGTTCGTATAATCGTGATTCAACCTAGATTATCGATAAATATAGACTCGTAGAAAATAGGGAACGAACCAAAGATTTCTATGAAAAAGATAGACATAACAACTGGCATAAAATGATAATTTACTAGTTACAGACCTAACGAATTTCACTGAAATTGATCTAAAACATCGAAGGCCTATAGGTCTGAAAATCTTATGACATAAAAAGGGTTGAATAACGACGTAGGTTCAAGAGCATGGGTAGACCTAACTTAATAGGTAAATTCCCAAGATCTAAAACCAAAGAAAACCAAGAATAGACAGAATAGATAATCAGGTTTAGACCCAATTTCACAGTCACAAAACTTAAGCAACACTTTCCTAGTCATGAATCATAGGTGTTTATGTCATAGGCAATAGTTTATGTTTCCTAATCAAAGGCATAGGCTTGTGTTCATAGTCAAGGAAATAATTCTCATAGTCACAGTCACAGTCATAGGCAATGTTCATAGTCATAGGCAATGTTCATAGTCATAGGCAAGGCCTAATTGGTCATCGAGTCATAACAGTTCTTAATTAGGTCCAAAGATATAGGCACAGAATCGAATAGAAAGATTTGGCATATTCTTTTATTCCTTTAATTTCATGTCACGAATAGAGAAAGCGTTCAAATCTAAAAAGTAACCGACTTACAGAGATTAGATTAGAATAGAAAGATGGCGTTGCTATGATTCGTGCGACGTTGCTCGAAACCGTTTGAGTTAGCCTTTGATTCTTATCTTGAAGCTTTAATCTTGATTCAAATCTCTTCTTGACAACTTGAGCAGCATAACCTTGTCTTGGATTTTCGTATTATCTTCTTATTTTTATTTATTTATACATTTTCTCAGAGGCAGCATAAGGATAGAAAAGAATTGTGAATAGAGAAGGAGACTAGGGCTGTTTATATAGTGTAGAAGTCAACGAATCTGGTCAGAATGGCGTCTAGATACAGAAGAACGAACCAGACTGTAGATCTGGAAAAAGCAGGGGGGTCGACCCCCAGGTCGACTACCCAGTCGACCTGGGTGCCCCAGGTCGACTACCCAGTCAACCTGGGTCTTGGGCGGGAAAATTCCCGTCCAGCCCAATCTGGGTCCGATTAGAATTTTGAACTCGTTTTTGACCTGTTCGAATTTTAAATCGAGTTCTGAAACATCTGAAGACCATATCTCCTTCATACGGAGTCCGATTAACGCAAACTCGGACTCTATCTCATGCAGAATTCCAAGACGAACGCAATGGCGAAGCCCGTTTCCCTTGATTTTGATTTTAAAATTTAATTCTGCCTTGATTTGTGAATCTTAGTGTTATAGAATTACGGGGTGTTACAAGGACTATCTTTTGCCTCGATTCATAGGTGGAAATCCAACTTCCAAATACGTGACATTTGCGGTTTTCTTTGCAAACCTATATATGGCAACATAGTGGCATGGGACGCTCATGTCGCCTATGATTGATACTTATGATTTGAAGTTGTTTTATACACTATGCACTTGTAATAGTATCAAATAATCTGTTTTAAACGTATCAAGCATTCCTTGGCTATTATAAGGTAAAAACCCTATCCTCCGGCTTGCGTTGCATTGTGTGATGGGAACTGGGTCTTATAATAGCTTCATTGTTCTTTATTTAGCATTGCGATGTTGTTTTATGCACATGTATTCTTGGGAGGAAACCCGTTCCATGTTATACGGCGTGGTCCCTTGATTTACCTAACTTTAAAATAAAGATTAATAACTGTTTTAGTTTTCACACCAGTCCCATGACTGACCTGGAGTTTATTGTTTTAACCTAAACTCTGGGTGCCCTTATTTTGACACGGGCATCTAGTACATTTGGTTTTGCAGATTTATATTCACAGGATCCTGGTTTACAGCTGGAACGATATCCGAAAAGCTTTGTATCCGTATATCTCCTTCAGTTGTGTATTGTATTATTTTCTGCTATGTATTCAAATGTAATTTAAATCTCTGATATTTCTGTGTAATATCCATTTATACTCTGTATATTCTTGTATTCTGATGAATTGTTGTAATTACCAATGAAATGTTCTTCCGTCTGCGTTCTATTTTGTCGTGTTCTCAAAACAATCAGAAGTTTCGAACGGTCTAGGTCGGTTCAGCGACAGATTCGGATCGAGCGAAATTCCTTGTTGTCACAACAGGATCCGGTATAAGTCAGATTTCGGTGAAACGAGAATCGATGGAACCGTGTTGATGATAATTTTCATATGAAAGAGAAAAATCCAGATTTCGTGTTGTAATTTGTTAGTTATGGCCAAATCAAATTTTGAAATAGTCGCTGCGGAAATCGTTATTAAAATATAGGCCTTTAAAATAGCCGTTTTGCAAACGAACTCGGATTTCGACGAAATCAGTTTCATTGGAACCGTATCATTAAATTATTGTACGGTGTTGAATGGCGTGGCAAACCGATGTCGTATGTGGCCACGGTAGCCGCAAACGCCCAGTTAATTTCTATAGCGTGTAATTTATTTAAGAAAGAGTTATTTGGATATAACTTGAACAGACGATCGAATTAGGCCGCGAAACCAATTCCATTGAGTTCGTATCGTCGATTAGAATCAGGATAGGTATATAGTTTGTTATTTTTGGAGACCGGCTAAATTGGTGTCCAAATTGGCATTTCGGTGCGCGTAAAAATAGCCTACTGGGGAAACAGTCTCAGAATGCGACGAAACTAGTGCCGTTGGGTTCGTATTGAAGAATTATTACAGTATTTCAAAGTTTCAAGTTGATTTGATTTATCTGGTGATCGTGAAAAATTCAAATGCGTGTTTATTTCTGGTTTTATAAAGGAAATTTCTTCATATGACCTCGGATTTCAACGAAACTTGTCCCATTGGATCCGGAGTATCTTTTTACACTAAGATTAGCCTTTTTATCAGAAAACGAAAATCGTATGTAGGTGTTTTAATAAGTTACTTGACGTTAAAGTTTCATGACAATAAAATATCAGTAAATCTATCCCACTTTTCCTACTGTAGCCATTTTCTTTCCTGTATCCAACTGTGCTCTTCCGTGCTCTCCAATCCTTTGAGAAACTTGCTCCCCAAACTATCCAACCGTGCTACCCAAGTAATCGATGCCGTGATACCCAAATTTCTTCCACCCTATATATATATAACCAACCTTCAGTAATACCCAAAACTTTGTCAAAACAAGCTCTACGGTCAACCCAGTCTTTGCGCCGCCACTCCAAAAAGATGAACGAACCAATAACCACCGTAGCAATTGAATTTTTTTCACCATTTATACTCAAACCCATTCATAATTGCGATTACTTTCTAGATTTCAGTGAGAGATCCAAAACAACCGAACTATCAGATCTGAAATGAGGCGTTGGCCGAGGAGGGGCCATAGGCGAACTGATCAGTACTTTTAGATCGACCAACGGTGAACCCTAGGGTGAGCGCGGTGTGGCTGTTCGAAGTCGAGTTGGGTTGATGTCGAGTTATCTGGGGTCTTGGGCGTGGGTCAGTGTCGTCCGAGGGCAGTTAAGGGCGACGTCAGATGGACTCCAGGAGGAGCGAATGGCGGCGTGAGGACGAGGGTGTATGAGTAGCGGGTTATGCTGTTTTGCAAGGTGAAGGGATTAATCACTAATTATGTTAGGGTTTGGACATCTGGAGCAGAACGAAGCTAAGTATTTTCCTAACTCAAAGTAAATCAGCGTTATTTAAGCTAAGTTAATTGTAATTAAGTTCTAACCTATGATTAGGTTTATATCATGTAATCTAAACTAATTTGAGTAATCTGAAACATGGATTTATGTAGGCCTGCGTGAGTATGGTTGTTGAACAAAGATGAAATGGCCGAAGACACGGGATGGTGTTGAACAAGGCAGAAAAACATGCGGCTTTTTCGTTTTTGAATTTTTAAGTAATTGGCCTGTGAAAATTTAACTAAAGAAATTGGTAATTTAGTTTAGAATTTGTGATTTAGGAAAATTAACTTAACAAGGAAATCGTGATTTTCTTTACAGGTCTAGTAGATGTATGAAGACAATGGGCAAAGGATTTAATCGGACCATTTAAAACTCTAACCAAAGTAATTAATTGTTAATCAAGGAAAATATATTTATTTTATTTAAATTATATATGCTTATAATGGTGTAATTCTCACCTATATTTACAGAATTGATTGAAACGACGTACGTTCGGACCGTATTGGCGGGTACGATATTCTGGAACTGAAGTCAACTGAGATTTTTAATTAAATTAAACACCTGTTTGATTTAATTAAAACCAACTGTTCAACGATAATTCAGATTAGGTGAGTTAAACTCACTCAGTTTTCCCATTTATATTTCATATAAATTGGGTTTTTATTTTGTGTGCTCTGTTTGTTAATGATTGACTATTTGCTAGTTATATTTGTTTGTTGATTTAACTGATGAAATTAAACTGTCGTTTAATTTTAGTGAAATACCAAATCGTTATTCTAACGATTGGTTCCAATAAAGGTAATTTACCTTGTTGGTCACGTTTATAAAATAAACGTGTTTAATTGGTTGAATTGTTGAATTGCTTGTGGTTGGATTAAATGGTCGTTATTTATTATTATCAGTTAAATGGTTGAATGATCTGATTTGAGATAACCACTTGTATACAGGGAAGAACAGGTTGGAGGGATCCGACCGGATTCCTCAAAATATATATTATTTATTTCATATTATCATATGAACTGTCATGTTTGGGTAATTGTTTTGAGTATTGATCATTGATTGAAAATTCAACCTGGGTTTGGTTTTAACCAATGGGGAATATTGGTTGAGTAATCGGCAGTAAATGGCCTAAAAGTAAATCATTTCATGTATATCGAGTTACCGTCAGGTAAACTGATAGAACCGAAGTTATAAAATTTATTTTATAACTAAATATAGATTTTGAAAATATATATTTTGAATGAGAACTTATTTAAAAGGAAATAAATATTATGTTTATAATTAATTGTAAATAGGTTTCATAAAGTCAAATCTGATGTTAAACAGATTTGAAAATGTGAGAATAAGGAAATCAACCTAACGGTTTACATCAGATAATTGGGTTGTTAAGAAACAATTTAATGGAATTATTTAAATTAATTATATTATTAATTAATTTAAAGGGAAAACGAGTTAGATTCGGTTAATAAGATAACCGTGTTTTTGATTGACTAAATCGACCCTTAAATTGGATTGATTACTAAGTTAGTATGGTTTGAACAGAAATAGTTTAATGAATATTGTTTAGATTATAATAAGATTTAAAAAAAAGGGGTTTGAGGTATTATATCGTTAATTCTAAATTAACGTTACTTAAGAAGATGGGATTCAGTACAATTGGAATTGAAATAAGGATTCCAAGCAGGAAAAGATGAAATAAATTTTGAAAAAGAGATTTGAAGAAGTGAATTTGAATAAAGAAGGGGGTCATAAGGTTATATAACCAAATCTAGTTTTTAAATGAAATGGTTTAAAAGGTGAAAAGGTTAAAAAGTGGTGTTTCATAAAGAAGTGCTAATTATTGAATTAAGAAAGATGGTCATATCCGAGAAAGAGAATTTCAAAATAATAAGAAGGGTTTTGAAATCGTATTTTTAAATATAATAGTTAAATGTAATTTGATTTGAAATGAAATGTTGGTTTTTGGATTACTGCTCGTATTTATCTTAAGGTATGAACGTTGTTGATCAAGGTCTGAGAGGTAACTAAAATACCCCAACTTGAACGACTTCGGGATTATCTGAGGATGATATAAGTTGTAATGGCAAAAGAGATTAGTAAAGTTTATTATTTCATTAGAGAAATAATAACGCAACATTGGTAGTGAAGATTTGGAAAATATATAACGAGAATTCCAAAGTGAAAGGGAAATAAAAAGGGGTTGTGTAACGGTATCTTTGAGTTAGAAAGGAGACGTAAAGTTGAGTTTTATTCTATAAAAAAATAGCGTTGGTTATGGTTTTCGAATAATGAAATAGGAGATATTTCATAATGTTATTTTATGAGAAATAAGTTGAAGTGATTTCCAAATACTATATAGTAATGTGGCTAATGTTTTGAAAGTTAGAAATAGAAAACCGAATATAATATATGGTTTTCCTAAGTATAAAGATGGTTTTGTTTAAAGAATAACCTTATGTTAAATAAGAAGCGAGAAAACTAGATTTTTAATATCGAGAGATTTAAGAGTTTTGAATTTACATTTGTTTTAAATTAAAAGGGCCAATTGGTGCTGAATACTAAACCAGTGAACTCACTGGGTTGTCATGATTGAAACACTGATTATTTTGATATTTAAATCACCGACTATCAAATCTATTCAATACGATTGTTGGTATGGAAAGACCGGGATCAAATATATATTTGAAAAACATTCCGACCAACAAATACGTGAAGATATCAGAAAATGGTCGAGATGGAGCATTGAAGACCGTGGATTTTCATCATCGGAAGAACTACTAAAAATCTCTGGTTTAGCGGCCAAAGATAAAATGTGATTCTGTCGTGGTTGGAATCTACGGGTTGCAAGGACTTCTCGCTACTGATCCATTGGGTGATTCCTATATTGGATGCAGTAGGAGAGTACCTTCGGTTCATCCTATTCCTGGATGACTTGTATGGACGAATGTCTGATAGAGTATTTCCTGAAACCACGTACGTTGATTTTTACAAATATACCGAGTGGTGGCAAAGAGGGGCACTTCTTTAAAACCCAAAATATATTTGTGGACGTCAATTAATGGCTGGACGGATCTGACGATGTGGCATTCAAAGTGAATAAGGATATGATGTTCAAGAAGGAATTTCTGGCTTCAAGCCTCAACAACCGGGAAATGACAGAAATCGGGCAGGCAGCATGGCTATGTGGGTTGCTCCCATTAGGGTGTATAATCACCTATCTAGAGAAAATCTACTTGCTTCTTTAATCTATTTCGATGCTGCCCCTTTTCGGGAAGACGGTGGGTAGCTCCCAACCGTTGGTGATATACATTCGATACACTCAAGCGAAATGAGTGGTCGGTCATGTGAGGGCCGGGTTGCAAGACATTCTTGTTGAACCCAGTGTATTCGCCTCTTGAGATACATTATCGGCAGGTGGTCCCATACCTTGTCATAGTCGGGCTCAAATCTCTAATAAGCGCCTGCGATTTTGTTTGTATACTATATATGTAGAGCGTGAGATGCAAGCGTTCTACTAGATTCTATTTACTTATATTTAGACATTATTATAATATCAGTTAAGATATTGGTTTCAAAAATGCTTTGGGCTATCGTAAGGTAAAAACCGTCTGTATTTATGTGTGGATTTGGTCTTACGATTATCCTTTTCTTTCGAAAAGATTTTTACTTTAAAATCAAGTTGCGTGATACCTTAATACCGTGCGAATTTACCTCACTCTGGTTCACCAGACTGACTCGGTGTTTTGTAAATGCTCGGGTTAGCCCGGAGTGTACAGGTTCTGGTTATCGAATGCTGTGAAGTCCAGAGACGAGCTGGAGATGTTCAGACGTATGATATCATATAGCTACTATTCCGCTGTGTGTTGTATATGGGAGCAGGTTATTATAACTGTCCCATTGTGTGATGTACTCTGATATTGTATGTATTTTTAAAGCTCTCAATAAAGATTTATTTCTGTATTGTATTTTGTTCCGCTGCGATGTGAGACTCTGTGTTGTGTTCTTCTTCTTCTTCTTCTTCTATTCTAATAATTCTTTCTTTCTTATCTCACCCTCTAATTTCTTTCTAATAACTATTCAGTGTTTTCGGTGTTAGGGAGATCGGCATAAGTTACGGTAAAGGTATTTATGTTGATTTTTGGGGCCGAAAATCTCTGGGTCATTATAGTGGTATCAGAGCTATTGGTTTAGTGATAACCTTGGCTCAGTGGTGTAACTCGATAGAGATGGGGTTAGTAATACCCTAGATTGAGTTGGTTATATATATATATATGAGAGCGCGTATTTTTAATTTGATATTAAAATTATTTTTGAAAATTATTTCTGCCCAATTTATTTTATAATAAAAGTAATGATTTTCTCAATTTATTATAATATGGGAAATCGATTGATTTGTTAATGGTGATTTAAATGATATGTTTGGATTGTGTTGTTGATTGCTTGAACATAAATCTGAAATGATAGACTTGGTTTAAAACCAATATAAAATAAATAAGTTGAATAAATCAATCCAGATTAATAAACCTGAATGGATAATTAAAGATATAAATGAAGTGATTATAAGTAATTATAATCTCATGTGGATTAGATTGTGTGCAGAACTGGTTGGATCGTATGACATGGATATTTGAAACTAAGTGATGTTGTTTTGGGGTCTAATGAAATTTATTTGAGTTGAGAACAAGTGCAGAAGTGCCAATTCAGCTTTAAAATCCATCCAAGAGAAAATTCTGGGGTTAATTGAATCCAGTTTGAATAGAGCTGCATAATAACTAAGCAAGCTCGAATATAAAATATCGTTTATCGCGTAATAACGCTCGCAAAAAGGTACGCCTATGCAGAATATGAAATTTTGGTTTTTATTTGTGTTTTGAGTTTGGTTTTTGAATTTTTCCGACCCTGTTGGTCGATGTATATATATTTCTTGAACCTGCGATATTGCAAATGTCCTTCGTACAGGGGAGACTCTACCAAAAATTTTCCAAAATTTAAGGTGTTAGAATTTTTTTAAGATTTTTGGAAAATTCTTTTATTTGGAATAAATTGGGTTTCAAACCAATTAGATTAGTTTTGGAAATAAAAATCGAGTTTTAAATTTATTTTTGTAAAGATAATGGGTTTGTAACGTTCTTTCTTACCTTAGCAATTTCGAGGATGAAATTATTTTAAGAGGGAAAGAATGTAACGACCCGTATTTTTGGCAGTCGGATATTTTATTTAATTTATTATTTTAAATATTTTATTTAGAATATTAATGGATTTTAATATTAAATGAAGTTTAAACGCTATAATTTATTTAAATATAAATCGAGCTTGAAAATGGCGTGCAGTTCGTAATATGGAGTTTTGAACTTCAACTAAGAATACAGGATCCGATATAAGTCAGATTTCGGTGAAACGAGAAACGATGGAACTGTGTTGATGATAATTTTCATATGAAAGAGAAAATCCAGATTTCGTGTTGTAATTTGTTAGTTATGGCCAAATCAAATTTTGAAATAGTCGCTGTGCAAATCATTATTAAAATATAGGCCTTTAAAATGGTCGTTTTGCAAATGAACTCGGATTTCAACGAAATCAGTTTCATTGGAAATGTATCGTTAAATTATTGTACGGTGTTGAATGGCGTGGAAAACCGATGTCGTATGTGGCCACGGTAGCCGTAAACGCCCAGCTAATTTCTATAGCGCGTAATTAATTTAATAAAGGGTTAATTGGATATAACTTGAACAGACGATCGAACTAGGCCGCAAAACCAATTCCGTTGAGTTCGTATCGTCGAGTAGAATCAGGATAGGTATATAGTTTGTTATTTTGGGAGACCGGCTAAATTTGTGTCCAAATTGGCATTTCGGTGCGCGTAAAAATAGCCTACTGGGGAAACAGTCTCAGAATGCGACGAAACTGGTGTCGTTGGGTTCGTATTGAAGAATTATTATAGGATTTCAAAGTTTCAAGTTGATTTGATTTATCTGGTGATCGTGAAAATTTTAAACGCGTGTTTATTTCTGGTTTTATAAAGGAATTTTTTTCGTATGACCTCGGATTTCAACGAAACTTGTCCCATTGGATCCGGAGTATCTTTTTACACTAAGATTAGCCTTTTTATCAGAAAACAGAAATCGTATGTAGGTGTTTTAATCAATTACTTGACGGTAAAGTTTCATGACAATAAAATATCAGTAAATCTATCCCACTTTTCCTACTGTAGCCATTTTCTTTCCTGTATCCAACTGTACTCTTCCGTGCTCTCCAATCCTTTGAGAAACTTGCTCCGCAAACTATCCAACCGTGCTACCCAAGTAACCGATGCCGTGATACCCAAATTTCTTCCATCATATATATATAACCAACCTTCAGTAATACCCAAAACTTTGTCAAAACAAGTTCTACGGTCAACCCAGTCTTTGCGCCGCCACTCCAAAAAGATGAACGAACCAATAACCACCGTAGCAATTGAATTTTTTTCAACATTTATACTCAAACCCATTCATCATTGCGATTACTTTCTAGATTTCATTGAGAGCTCCAAAACAACCGAACTATCGGATCTGAAATGAGGCGTTGGCCGAGGAGGGGCTATAGGCGAACTGATCGGTACTTTTAGATAGGCCAACGGTGAACCCTAGGGTGGGCACAGGTGGCTGTTCGAAGTCGAGTTGGGTTGATGTCGAGTTATCTGTGGTCTTGGGCGTGGGTCATTGTCGTCCGGGGCCAGTTAAGGGCGACGTCAGATGGACTCCAAGAGGAGCGAATTGCGGCGTGAGGACGAGGGTGTATGGGTAGCGGGTTCTGCTGCTTTGCAAAGTGAAGGGATTAAACACTAATTATGTTAGCGTTTGGACATCTGGAGCAGAACGAAGCTGAGTATTTTCCTAACTCAAAGTAAACCGGCGTTATTTAAGCTAAGTTAATTGTAATTAAGTTCTAACCTTTGATTAGGTTTATATTATCTAATCTAAACTAATTTGAGTAATCTGAAACATGGATTTATGTAGGCCTGCGTGAGTATGGTTGTTGAACAAAGGTGAAATGGCTGAAGACACAGGATGGTGTTGAACAAGGCAGAAAAAAATGCGGCTTTTTCGTTTCTAAATTTTGAATTAATTGGCCTACGAAAATTTAACTAAAGAAATTGGTAACTTAGCTTAGAATTTGTGATTTAGGAAAATTAACTTAACAAGGAAATCGTGATTTTCTTTACAGGTCTAGTAGATGTATGAAGAGAATGGGCAAAGGATTTAATCGGACCATTTAAAACTCTAACCAAAGTAATTAATTGTTCATCAAGGAAAATATATATTTATTTTATTTAAATTATATATGCTTATAATGGTGTAATTCTCACCTATATTTACAGAACTGAATGAAACGATGTACGTTCGAACCGTATTGGCGGGTACGATATTTTGGAACCGAAGTCAACTGGGATTTTTAATTAAATTAAACACCTGTTTGATTTAATTAAAACCAACTGTTCAACGATAATTCAGATCAGGTGAGTTAAACTCACTCAGTTTTCCCATTTATATTTCATATAAATTGGGTTTTTATTTTGTGTGCCCAGTTGGTTAATGATTGACTGTTTGCTAGTTATATTTGTTTGTTGATTTAACTGATGAAATTAAACTATCGTTTAATTTCAGTGAAATACCAAATCGTTATTCTAACGATTGGTTCCAATAAAGGTAATTTACCTTGTTGGTCACGTTTATAAAATAAACGTGTTTAATTGGTTGAATTGTTTGAATTGCTTGTGGTTGGATTAAATGGTCGTTATTTATTATTATCAGTTAAATGGTTGAATGATCTGATTTGAGATAACCACTTGTATACAGGGAAGAATAGGTTGGAGAGGGATCCGACCGGATTCCTCAAAATATATATTATTTATTTCATATTATCATATGAACTGTCATGTTTGGGTAATTGTTTTGAGTATTGATCACTGATTGAAAATTCAACCTGGGTTAGGTTTTAACCAATGGGGAATATTGGTTGAGTAATCGGCAGTAAATGGCCTAAAAGTAAATCGTTTCATGTATATCGAGTTACCGTCAGTTAAACTGATAGAACCGAAGTTATAAAATTTATTTTATAACTAAAAATAGATTTTGAAAATATATATTTGAATGAGAATTATTTAAAAGGAAATAAGTATTATGTTTATAATTAATTGTAAATTTGTTTCATAAAGTCAAATCTGATGTTAAACAGATTTGAAAATGTGAGAATATGGAAATCAACCTAACGGTTTACATCGGATAATTGGGTTGTTAAGAAACAATTTAATGGAATTATTTGAATTAATTAATTATATTATTAATTAATTTAAAGGGAAAACGAATTAGATTCGGTTAATAAGATAACCGTGTTTTTGATTGACTAAATCGACCCATAAATTGGATTGATTACTAAGTTAGTATGGTTTGAACAGAAATAGTTTAATGAATATTGTTTAGATTATAATAAGATTTTTAATAAAAGGGGTTTGAGGTATTATATCGTTAATTCTAAATTAACGTTACTTAAGAAGATGGGATTCAGTACAATTGGAATTGAAATAAGGATTCCATGCAGGAAAAGATGAAATAAAATTTGAAAAAGAGATTTGAAGAAGTGAATTTGAATAAAGAAGGGGGTCATAAGGTTATATAACCAAATCTGGTTTTTAAATGAAATGGTTTAAAAGGGGAAAAGGTTAAAAAGTGGTGTTTCATAAAGAAGTGCTAATTATTGAATTAAGAAAGATGGTCATATCCAAGAAAGAGAATTTCAAAATAATAAGAAGGGTTTTGAAATCGTATTTTTAAATATAATAGTTAAATGGAATTTGATTTGAAATGAAATGTTGGTTTTTGGATTACAGCTCGTATTTATCTTAAGGTATGAACGTTGTTGATCAAGGTCTGAGAGGTAACTAAAATACCCCAACTTGAACGACTTCGGGATTATCTGAGGGTGATATAAGTTGTAATGGCAAAAGAGATTAGTAAAGTTTATTATTTCATTAGAGAAATAATAACGCAACATTGGTAGTGAAGATTTGGAAAATATATAATGAGAATTCCAAAGTGAAAGGGAAATAAAAAGGGGTTGTGTAACGGTATCTTTGAGTTAGAAAGGAGACGTAAAGTTGAGTTTTATTCTATAAAAAAGTAACATTGGTTATTGTTTTCGAATAATGAAATAGGAGATATTTCATAATTTTATTTCACGAGAAATAATTTGAAGTGATTTCCAAATACTATATAATAACGTGGCTAATGTTTTGAAAGTTAGAAATAGAAAACCGAATATAATATATGGTTTTCCTAAGTATAAAGATGGTTTTGTTTAAAGAATAACCTTATGTTAAATAAGAAGCGAGAAAACTAGATTTTTAATATCGAGAGATTTAAGAGTTTTAAATTTACATTTGTTTTAAATTAAAAGGGCCAATTGGTGCTGAATACTGAACCTGTGAACTCACTGGGTTGTCATGATTGAAACACTGATTATTTTGATAGTTAAATCACCGAGTATCAAATCTGTCCAATACGATTGTTGGTACGGAAAGACCAGGATCGAATATATATTCGAAAACCATTCCGACCTACAAATACGTGAAGATATCAGAAAACGGTCGAGATGGAGCATTGAAGACCGTGGATTTTCATAAGCGGAAGAACTACTAAAAATTTCTGGTTTAGCGGCCAGAGATAAACTGTGATTCTGTCGTGGTTGGAATCTACGGGTTGCAAGGAGGAGAGTACCTTCGGTTCATCCTGTTCCTGGATGAGTTGTATGGACGAATGTCTGACAGAGTATTTCCGGAAACCACGTACGTTGATTTTTACAAATATACCGAGTGGTGGCAAAGAGGGGCACTTCTTTGAAACCCATAATATATTTGTGGAATCAATTAGTGGCTGGGCGGATCTGACGATGTGGCATTCAAAGTGAATAAGGATATGATGTTCAAGAAGGAATTTCTGGCCTCAAACCTCAACAACCGGGAAATGACAGTAATCGGGCAGGCAGCATGGCTATGTGGGTCGTTCCCATTAGGGTGTATAATCACCTATCTAGAGAAAATCTACTTGCTTCTTTAATCTATTTCGATGCTGTCCCTTTTCGGGAAGACGGTGGGTAGCTCCCAACCGTTGGTGATATACATTCGATACACTCAAGAGAAATGAGTGGTCGGTCATGTGAGGGCCGGGTTGCAAGATGTTCTTGTTGAACCCAGTGTATTCGCCTCTAGAGATACATTATCGGCAGGTGGTCTTATACCTTGTCATAGTCGCGCTCATATCTCCAATAAGCGCCCGCGGTTTTGTTTGTATACTATATATGTAGAGCGTGAGATGCAAGCGTTCTACTAGATTTTATTTACTTGTATTTAGACATTATTATAATATCAGATAAGATATTGGTTTCAAAAATGCTTTGGGTTATTGTAAGGTAAAAACCATCTGTTTTTATGTGTGGATTTTGTCTTACGATTATCCTTTTCTTTCGAAAAGATTTTTACTTTAAAATAAAGTTGCGTGATACCTTAATACTGTGCGAGTTTACCTCACTCTGGTTCACCAGACTGACCCGGTGTTTTGTAAATGCTCGGGTTAGCCCGGGGTGTACAGGTTCAGGTTATCTAATGCTGTGAAGTCCAGAGACGAGCTGGAGATGTTCAGACGTATGATATCATATAGCTACTATTCCGCTGTGTGTTGTATATGAGAGCAGGTTATTATAATTGTCCCATTGTGTGATGTACTCTGATATTGTATGTATTTTTAAAGCTCTCAATAAAGATTTATTTCTGCATTGTATTTTGTTCCGCTGCGATGTGAGACTCTGTGTTGTTGTTGTTCTTCTTCTTCTATTCTAATAATTCTTTCTTTCTTATCTCACCCTCTAATTTCTTTCTAATAACTATCCAGTGTTTTCGGTGTTAGGGAGATCGGCATGAGTTACGGTAAAGGTATTTAAGTCGATTTTCGGGGCCGAAAATCTCTGGGTCGTTACAGAATTAATTGAATTTAGTAATTCGAAAGGAGTAATCAAATATAGTTTATTCGAAGAGAGATTATCGAATATCGTTTATTCGAAAGAAAGAGTTACCGAATTAAGTTATTCGAAGTGAGTTAATCGAATATAGTTTATTCGAGGAGAGATTATCGAATGTCGTTTATTCGAAAGAAGGAGTTAATTGAATTTAGTTATTCGAAAAGGAGTAATCGAATATAGTTTATTTAAAGAGAGATTATCAAATATCGTTTATTCGAAAGAAAGAGTTAATCAAATTTAGCATTCGAAAAGGAGTAATCGAATATAGTTTATTCGAAGAGAGATTATCGAATATCGTTTATTCGAAAGAAAGAGTTAATCGAATTTAGTTATTCGAAAAGGAGTAATCGAATATAGTTTATTCGAAGAGAGATCATCGAATATCGTTTATTCGAAAGAAAGAGTTATCGAATATAAGTTATTCGAAGTGAGTTAATCGAAAATAGTTTATTCGAGGAGAGATTATCGAATATCGTTTATTCGAAAGAAAGAGTTATCAAATATAAGTTATTCGAAGTGAGTTAATCAAATATAGTTTATCGAAAGAGAGATTATCGAATATAGTTATTCGAGAGGAATAAATCGAACATGGTATTCGAAAGTTAAGTAAATCGAATATGGTATTCCAAGGTAAGTAAATTGAATATAGTTATTCAAAAGAAGTTAGTCGAGTATGGTTAGTCGAGTCGAGTTAATCGAATAGAGTTAAGTCGAACATTAGTTAATCAAATATTAGTAAATCGAATATGATATTCGAAAGTAATAAATCGAATATGGTATTTGAAAGGTAGTTAATCGAATATAGATATTCGAAGGAGAGTTAATCATATAGAGATTACTCGAAAAAGAGTTAATCGTCGAATTCGATTATATCGAATTCGGGAAAGTATTATTTACTTTTCGGTGTTTAAATCGAGATTTATTTATTTATAAATTAGGTATTTATTTATTTATTCACATTAAAGAATAAAGGTTAAAATTGGAATTAGATATTTCGAAAGGAGGGATTATAACGTTATCATTATAACCAATGTTTGTGTAAAAGAAGTGGATTCGTAAATAGAATCCGAGAGTTTCGTAAGGAAGTTTGTTAAAGATTTAAAAGATAAACTTTGACTATTTCGAAGTTAAAACGTTGTTCAGTTAAGGTCTGAGAGGTAATTATACCCCAACTTGATTGACTTCCTTCTTAACTAAGGAATGGTAAGGTTTGATAGTGAAGGAGTTTTGGAAATGTTTTCCAAATAAGAATCAGAAATGTTTTCTGATAATAGGAAATAAGAATTTGGAATATATGGAAACAGGAGTTAAGTAAATTGATGAACTAAAGAGATAAATGCTAAATGAAGATTGATCGATATAATTTCCATCTGGAAATAATATCGTTGTTTGCACACCTGTTTTTCTTTAATAGTTAACTCACCGACTATCAAAGTTTTTGACCATTTTAACGTTGTTAATATGGAGAGACTGGTTGGATTATTATCCGAAGAACCACTCCATATTGGCATAAGCGTTGCGAATCATATATGCCAAAGATAATTGAAGACAGAGTAAAGTGCAAGGGCTGTTGTATAAATCTTAGGTAAAGATTGCCTAAGATGGTTGTACTGAATAGTGCCTTCGGTTTGTCCAATCCCAGGACGACTTGTATGGAAGAATGTCTGACAGAGTATATTTAATAGATCGCGTAAGTTGATCTCTTCAAACGTATTTACGTTTGGTGGCGGAGGAATTCGTTTCTCTTAGCTTATACCCGTGGTATTTTTGGGGAAATCAATTTGTGATTTGGCGGGTATGACGATGTGACATTCAAAGTGAATAAACGTGTGATCTGTCAGAGATAAGCGTGGCCTCTAGCCTCACAACCGGGAAATGACAGAAATCGGGCAGGCAACATGGCAATGTAGGTCGCACTTATAAGGTGTATAATCACCTGATCTAGAGTTTCATTTACTTCTAAAAATCTATTGTCGATGCTGTCCCATTCGGGAAACGGTTGCCGATCCCAACCGTTGGTGATATACATTCGATACACTCAAGCGAAATGACTGGTCGGTCATGTGTGGCCGGGTTGCAAGATGTTCTTGATGAACCCAGTGTATTCCTCTCTTGAGGTACACTAGCGAAAGGTGGTTCCATACCTTGTCACAGTTGGAAATCCATTACCCAATACGTGCTTGCGGTTTTGATTGTATAATATATATATGTAGAACGTGAGATGAAAGCGTTTCTGCTAGATGATTAATATATTGTGGTTGATAGACATTATTATAATATCAAAAGGTTTTTGATATAAAGATATTTTGGATTCTCATAAGGGAAAAACCCATTCCGTTATACGACGTGGTCTTATGAGATATCGTTAACTTGTTCAAACTATTTTAAACTGTTTTACTCATACCAGTCCCATGACTAACCTGGAGTTTATCTTGTTTTGTTTTTCCCTAAACTCTTAGGTGCCTAATTTTGTACAGGCAGTCAAGTAGTCGGGATTTACAGATATACTGGAAGAGCTTGGAGTAGAAGGCTTCAGGATTATATAGCTATAGTTATTTCCGTTGTGTTGTAAGTGTTGTACTCTGATAATGTTATTGTATACATATACTGATTTTATTTCAAGGATATGTTATCTATTATATGTTGTTCATTTCGCTGTGAGATTTGTGTTACTCTGATGTTGTTTTCTTCTTCTTCTTCTATTCTAAGATTCTATCTTATCTATTCTCACCCTCTAACTTCTTCCTATTAACTTTCCGGTATTTTTCGATGTTTGGTTATTCGTCATTGAGTTTATGTCGATAACCAAAGTCGCCTAAAAACCGGGTCGTTACAGGTCGGGTCGAGCTACTTCATCAGGGTCGGGTCCTCCATCAGTTCATGGGTTGAGCCCTCCATCGGTTCGGTCGTTGTTACTTCACTGGGTCGGGTCAGTTCGTGAGTGCACTCGCGGATTAGGTCGGGCCTCTTGGCTCGAACAGGCGGCTCGTGGAGCTCGAGTGCAAGCGGGTCGGTTCGGAGGCAATGAGCCCGATCCGGTCCTATTTCCTGCACCTCTTACAGCAAGCTATTTACGCCTCACGACGGCATTTTCGACCATTTTAACTTTTCTATGCATACAGCAAGCTATTTACGCCTCACGACGGCATTTTCGACCATTTTAACTTTCCTATGCAACCAAAAAACATACTAAACAGTAGTAGCAACATATAAAATCAATTAAAAACATTAAAACATCAATTACATAGGCTATTGTAGATCAAACATACCCAAATCTATGATTTTCCTCTTAATCCTCTAAATTCTCGGGTTAGAAAACTTAATCCAAACTAACCCAAATTTTTACCAACGACATAAAATAATATATTATAATTTTTACATATTTTTCTGGAATTTTTAGGTGCATAATTTCGCTAATTATCACTAATCACCCCTAATTAGCCATAATTAGTGAATAAACATGTTAATCGCTCACCTTAGCCAATAATTGATGAAAGATCTAAAACTTTTACTGATTTGGCTCGGATCCATATGTAGTGCAGCAGCTCTACCTCGAATTTGGTGCTAATCCGACTTGATTTGATGTTGATTTGATCAATTAGTGATTAGAAAGTGATTAGAGAGAGATTTGGAAGATGGAGGCCATTGCTAGGGTTCTATGAATGTTTGTGGCAGCCAGAAAATGAAAGGAGATGATTCTCTAACTCCTTTCAGCCCTCCCATGAACCTAATTCCGAAACGGGTTATGGGCCTAGCTACTAATCACCCTATTATGCCCGATTAGGCTGTATTTCCATCTTCAAATCTTATTTCAGTCATATCTCCCAAACGGTAAGTCTATTTGATTAATGTGACCACTCTACAGAATGAGAAACCATCATTCGAATAAAATGGAAGTGGTTTCAAGTCAAAATTCCTCACCAATCAAAAGTTATAGGCAAAGTAAGATTCTCCTAGGGAAAAACGATCATTTAAAATTCAACAAAAATCGTGAATGTGGGAAATGACCCCAATAGTCGTTTCCCAAAGTTACACGACCATATGACTTCGCATGAAAATAAAATAAATATTCACGATCCTTCGATACGTAGAATGCGGGTCGTTACACTCTCCCCTCCTTAAGAAGTTTTGCCCCCGAAATTCCTTAAATAAGAAACATACAATAGTTCCCCGCATGCATATCAGTCATTTACAAACAATCAAACATACATAATAACACAACAAGCCTATCCTAGCATGCGGTTTACTAACAAGGGGATAACTATACCGCGATTAAAATTTTACCAGGTAAAGAGCTCTAGATACGACTTCCTTATGCTCTCCTTAGTTTCCCAAGTACAGTCATTCTCATTATGACCCCACTTGACCTTAACCGGTTTCACCGTCTTCCTTCGAAGTTTCTTCTTATCGTGTCCGATAATACGAATCGGTCTGGGGCTTCCAACTGCCTCAGATTCTACCTCGATATCATCCAACTGATCTGGTGAAATAGTCATATTAGAATGATGCACAAACTTCCTTAACCGAGAAATATGAAATACGTTGTGCACTCCCGCCATCTTGTCAGATAATCCAACTTTATACGCTAAATTCCCAACTTGTTCAAGAACTAGAAATGGACCAACAAACCTTGGTGCTAATTTACGCCTCCTACCAAATCGAATCACACTCTTCAATGGAGAAATCTTGATGAATACCAAGTCGCCTATGGAGAATTTCAAATCTCTTCGTCTTACATCAGCATAACTCTTCTGCCTATCTTGGACAGCCTTCATTCGTTGCTGAATAACCTTGATATTATTTGAAGTTTCTCTTATTACATCTGGCCCAAGCACAAATTTCTCACCGGTTTCCAACCAACATGATGGTGAGTTACACGGTTTTCCGTACAAAGCTTCAAATGGAGCCATACCAATACTAGACTGATAACTATTATTATATGCGAACTCAACTAGGTGCAAATGGTCATCCCATGACCCTTCAAAATCCAATATATAATCTCTCAAGAGATCCTCTAATACACGATTCACCCTCTCCGTTTGACCGTCGGTTTGGAGATGGTACGCGGTACTGAGATGTAATTCTAACCCTAAAGCCTCTTATAAGCTCTTCCAAAACCAGCTAGTAAATAATGGATCTCGGTCACTCACAATACCTTTAGGTACTCCATGAAATCTCACTACCCACTTCATATACAGTTCCACTAACTTAGCTGTCGTTCTATTCAACTTGACCGGTATGAACCTTGCACTTTTGGTCAGCCGATCCACAATCACCCAAATACTATCATGACCCGATCTAGTCCTTGGTAAACCATCAATGAAATCCAGTGAGACATATTCCCATTTTCTCTTGGGAATTTCCAACGGTTGTAATAAACCACTAGGCTTCTTTTGCTTGGCTTTAACTAACTGGCAGTTCATGCACTTGGATATAAATTTCCCAACGTGTCTCTTCATCCCTTCCCAGTAGTAGGTCTGCTTCATGTCTCGATACATTTTGTTACCACCGGGATGTATAGTCTGTTTCGAGTGATGACACTTTCTAAGCACTTCATCTCTCGATCCATTAACATTGGGTATAACTAGTCTCCTGTTCTTTCGAAGTCATTCTTCTCTGTCAACTCCATACTTGATCATCTTCTCACCGTCGATGCCCATCTCTACCTTGGAGATGATTTCCAATAGCTTAGGATCACCCCTCTGGCTAGAGCTGATCCGCTCAATCAAAGTCGGTCTGGTCGTCAAACTTGCTAACATCCCTGGATCCAATTCGCACTTAAGTCTGAAATCATATCCCACAATATACTCCAGTTGCTTCCATTCAAGAAACATAGCCCCCAAACTGGCATGTCTCCTACTCAATGCATCAGCTACCACATTGCCATTCCTAGGTGTGTATGCGATATTAAAATCATATAAAGCCAAGAACTCTAACCATCTCTACTGACGAAGATTTAATTCCCTTTAGGAGAAAAAATACTTTAATGATTTATGATCAGTAAACAACTCGAGTCTTTCTCCCAAGAGATATGTCTCCACATCTTTAACGCGAATATGATCACTGCTAATTACAAATCATGGGTAGGATATCTTTTCTTATGTGGTTTCAGTTGCCGACTATCATAAGCTACATCCCTACCTCCTTGCACCAATACAACACCTAATCCGGTACCACAGGCATCCGTGTATACCATCATCTCTTTGTTCCCTTTAAGAATAACTAACATTGGTGCGCATGTTAACTTCTACTTTAGGCACTTAAATGCATTCTTACACCCTTCGTCCCAAGCAAAAGCTTGATCCTTCTTAGTCAACCGAGTTAACGACATCGCTATTTTTGAGAAGTCATTGATAAACTTACAATAATATCCAGCTAACCCCAAGAAACTTCTCACGTCCGTTGCATTCTTGGGCGTAAACCAATCTTGCACCATAGCCTCCTTCGCAGGATCCATGGCAATACCATTCTCTAAAATAATATGGCCCAAAAACCTCAATTCCCTCCTCCAGATTGACACTTAGCAAATTTTGCTTTCAATTGGTGTTTCCTCAACAGCTCCATCACTGTCCTATAATGTTCCTAGTGTTCTTTCTCTGTCCTCGAGTAAACCAAGATATCATCCACGAACACAAGAACAAACTTATTTAATTGATATCTGAAAACCCTATTCATGAGATCCATAAAGTATGCAGGTGCATTGGTTAACCCGAATGGCATGACCAACCACTCAAAGAATCCGGACGGCGTCCGGTATGTTGTTTTAGGTATACTATCAACTGCTACTCGGAGCTGATGAAATTATGTCGCGAGATATAACCGGGAAAACACTCTTTCCCCATTTAGTTGATCGAACAAGTCATCAATCCAAGGAAGAGGATACTTATTC
Organism: Allium sativum; assembly: GCA_030737875.1. Classification (NCBI taxonomy): domain Eukaryota; kingdom Viridiplantae; phylum Streptophyta; class Magnoliopsida; order Asparagales; family Amaryllidaceae; genus Allium; species Allium sativum. The sequence goes on from CM060920.1 coordinate 462,656,458, forward strand.
TTCCTAGTCACCTTGTTCAACTTGCGGTAGACCACTTATAAGCGAAGGTAACCATCAGCCTTCGTAGCAAATACAACTGGTGCTCCCCACTCGGAAACACTTCTTCGGATAAATACCTTCTTCAAAAGATCACCTACTTGCACTTCGAGCTCTTGTTGCTCCCTTGGCGCCATACGACGAAGAGGCATCACTATAGGTCTGGAATCTTTCACTAAATCAATCTTAAAGTCGATCTCTCGGTGTGGTGGAAGTTCGGTCACTTCCCTAAAGATGTCCAGATACTCGCCAGCAATAGGCACATCTGATAACTCATCATGCGGGATGTCGAGGGAATTTAGAAAACTAGCCATCACCCCATCACTAGGTAGGCAACCCAATACCACCCTCCGCCCATCATCTGCTCTAATGGTCACCGAAGACCCCTCACAGTCTACCACCACCCATACCTTTGGAGCCAATCGACTCCCATAATAATGCCAAACACAGTAAAGCCTAAAACAAAGCAATCACAAGTAAACATACATCCATGACTCAATAAGACAAATTACGACAGATCATACAAAGGCTAGTCGAACTACCGATTGGGTTCGTTACAACTAAAGGTCTATAGACAATCTCGGGTTCCAATTCCAACCTATCTACCAGGTCACTAGATACGAAGGAATGGGAAGCCCCGGTATCAAACAATACTCGAACAGGAACATCATAAACAGAAAGCATACCTTCAATAACAACACCCTTTCCCTTCTCCGCCGCAGTTGGGGAATTCAGCGAAGAAGGAACATCATTAATAGCATATGCTTTCACGATCTGCTTCTCTTCAGGGGGTTGGGGACATTTATCCTTAAGATGTCCCACATGGCCACAGTTGAAGCACTTCCTGTCCGTTGGCTTTGCTCGACAATCTCTGGCATAGTGGCCCTTCTTGCCACAGATAAAGCACTCAATATCTTTCTTATCCTTCTTTTTCTGACCATCCTTGGTTTGGTTCTATTTCCTCTTGTTTTGGGAGTTCTTCTTTCCTTCACCGCTTGCCTGCGGTTTTGGCTCTCCTGCAGATGCAATAACAACCTCGGTCTTCGTCTTAGGGTAAAGGCTCTCCGATCTCAATGCATTTCCCACAACAGATTCGAAAGTCTCATCTATATGATTTATCAGCCTTTCCCCCAAGTACTTATCTAGGCTAGTTATGAACTTCATGTTCTTCTTCTCGGCAGTATCGATAAGTGATAATCCATATTTCGATAAGGTATCAAATTCAGCAACATATTCCGAGACTGCCCTACCATTTGGCTTAAGCTCCAAAAAATTCCTAAACAATTCTGATTTCTGAGCAGCTGGAATAAACTTGTCACTGAAGTGAGTCTTAAACTGATTCCAAGTAATTTGATCCTCGGGTGTAGTCGTTTTAATAGGATTCCACCAATTCATAGCCCGTCCTTGAAGCTAATGCGATGCTAACTTTCTCTTCATTGCACCATCGATCCGCAAATCCTCGAAGATGCGCTCACAATTATCCAGCCAATCCCGAACCTCCGTAGTCGATTCCGTTCCATGGAACGGCTTCCCACCAAGACTAGTATAATCATTGTTAAACTTGGCAAAATCGGCTCTAGGTGCTTGTAATACTGCACCACACCATTAGCAGCATTAGGAAATGCTCCCTGAGCATCCCTAAGCATCTGTAACAACCCGCATTCTACGCATCTAGGATCGTAGAATATTTATTTCTTTTTCATAGGAAGTCGTATGATCATGTAACATTGGAGAACAACTATTGGGGTCATTTCCCATGTTCATGATTTTTGCCGATTTTTAAATGACCGTTTTGCCCCTAGATGATACTGTTTTGGCCATAACTTTTGACTGGAAAGGAATTTTGATCTGAAACCACTTCCGTTAGATTCGTTTGATGGTTTATTTTTCTGAAGAGTGGTCACATGTGAAAAACGGACTTACCGTTTGGGAGATATGGCTGAAATAAGGTTTGGAAGGTGAAAAACTATTTAACCGGGCCAAATAGGGTGATTAGTGAATGGGCCCATAACCCATTTCGGGATTAGGGTTATGGGGAGGCTGCAGTTTTCTAGCCTCCACTTACCTTTTAGAAACCCTAACAATGGCCTCCAACCTCTAAAACACCTCCAAATCACTTTCTAATCAAGGATTAAGCTTAACAACATCAAATCAAGGCGGATTAGCACAAGAATCGAGGTAGAGCTGCTGTGTGGCATTGGTATTCGCGCCCAAATAGTAGAGTTTCAATTCTAAAGGTTTTATTTGTGGCCAAGGTGAGTGATTTGCATAGTTCCTCACTAATTACGGTTAATTAAGGGTAATTAGTGTTGATTAGCGAATTTATACATTAATAAATTCTGGAAAAATATTTATAAATTCTGAAATAATGTTTTAGACCTCTGTTAGAAATTTGTTTTGATTTGGTTAAGTTTTACTAATCATATCATTAGTTTTGTCTAAACATGCTTAAGGGAAAATATGGGATTTTGGGTATGTTCGATCCATTTTACATGCTATAGTTGTTGTTTTGGTGTTTATGATTAATTGTACATGTTGCTATGACTGTATGGTATGATTTGTGATTGTCTAGAAGTGTTAGATTGGTCGAAAACGCCGTCGAATGGTGTAAACAGTCGCTGGAAAAGTGCAGGAATCTGGCCGATCCAGATCGGATCGGAGGAAGGAGACCGAACCGAACCGCCCCTCCAAGCTGTTGTATCCACGAGACGATCTGGGCCCGAACCCACGACCCGATCCTCCTCTCTTGTGCCACTCCGACTCGAACCGATGCACCATGGAGAAGCTTGAGGAACCCGACCCGATCCGCCAGGGGTGACCAAGACCGATCCGCTCGCATCTGAGGATCCCCGATCCGAATTGGTAATGAAGGCCCGACCTCTGACCAAGGAGCCTTCCACCTGACATGACGAGCACGAGCCTGGAGCGTTGTTACGAACCAACCCAGGTGAGGGAGCACGACCCGATGGAGCTTGGGCACCGAACCGAACCGAGGAGCTGATGACCACGACTTGAAGCAAAGTGAAGCAAAGAAATGGAGACCGATCCGGAGAAGAAGGTGACGACCAAAACCCGAGATGCAAAGGTAGTCCAATGGGAAGTTTGTACTCAGGATCCAGTTGGGAACCAACGAGTCGACTTCATGAGTTGGGCTTTGCTACGGGACGTGTGCTAAGGGGTTGTCGATGTCTATAACTTTGGATCACTATGTGTAGGGGGTACGTGAATGGATTCCGGGCCATAGTGGCCTAGGTACGACTAAAGGGCTATAGACCAATGAAGTGGGGTCATTTGTAAAGATTGGTCATGACTCCGTGTGGTGAGCTTGGTAGTAGCAGTAGTTGTACAAGTCAAACAATGTCACTACTTCGATGGGTCAAGTGATCGAAGCAGTAGATATCGTATGCTTTATGCACTGAGTGAGAGATGTGAGGATGGTTGCTATGATTGATTTGTTTGCCATCATTATGACATGCATACCCCCACCCCCGTTATCTTTACACCATCTGTTCAGTGGTACCTTAGAGTATTGTACGGTATGTAGTGCTAACTCTTTTGTTGCAGGTCCAGGTCCAGGTATGGTTTAGTATACCTGTTATTGTTCTGTTTAGCTGCTTATCGCTCATACCAGACTTTTTGTCTGACCCAGAGTTTTTTGTCTCTTCTTATTACTCTGGGTGCTCTCACGAGCAGACTAGAGACAGGTTAGCTGGGTATGCACGAGTAGCTGATCCGGAGACGAGCAGGAGGCTTCCACGTATGATACATATAGATATTCTCCCTATGTTGTTGAAGATCACTGCTTGGGCATTAGTAGTGCATCTTCTACTTTAGCTTTCTTTTGCTTTAGAGACAATTTAAAGTTGTAATAATGATGTTGGATTTCCGCTGCTATGTTGGTTTAGTTTTCAGCTTATGCACTGTCTCACCTGTTTTATGTCAAGATTATATTGTTATTATATTTTGTTCCATGCGCTGTGAGACATTCTACAGGTTATCGATTAGTTCATTCTCTTCTTTCCTTTCTTTGGCGACCGCTCCGTGCTAGTCGGGCATGTGTACAACGCACTTTCGGAGGAAATGCAGGCTGGTGCGGGGCGGGCCGTCACATTTGGTATCAGAGCTCTAGGTTGCGTAGTTAACCTAGGGAATTCATCAGGGAGAGATAGTATACGTATATGAGAGCGCGTATTTGTGATTATTTTGGTTTTCAAAAGCTATATATATACTATTAGTATAGCTAAGGATGAAGTCGCACTGCACCAGCACCACTATGGAGATGGTTAATCGTTTTCTCTTTACAGACTGAATGATGAGCCAATACGCAAGAGGTACAGGTAGGGGAGCCAATAATGGGAATGCTGCTGACATGAGGACAATGTTTACTGACCTCATGAGGGAGATGCTTAGGGATGTACAGAGGGCAGCTCCCAATGGTGGTAATGGTGGTGGTCCAGTAGTGCAGGCGCCTAGGGCCGATTTTGCCAAGCTGAATAAGGATTATACTAGTCTTGGTGGGAAGCCGTTCCATGGAACGGAGTCGGCTACGGATGCTCAGGATTGGTTGGATAGCTGCGAGCGTATCTTCGAAGACTTGGGTATCAAGGATGCGACGAAGAGAAGGCTAGCGTCTCGTCAGCTGCAAGGACGGGCAATGAATTGGTGGAATGCTATAAAGGCAGCTACTCCAGAGGATCAGATTACTTGGGATCAGTTTAAGGTTCGCTTTAGCGATAAGTTCATTCCAGCTGCTCAGAAGTCAGTGTTGTTTAAGAGATTCTTGGAACTCAAGCAGAATGGCAGAGCTGTCTCGGAGTATATTGCCGAATTCGACACTTTGTCGAAATATGGATTATCCCTTATAGATACTGTCGAGAAGAAGAACGAGAAGTTCATAACTGGCTTGGATGGATACTTGGGGGAAAGGCTTATTAACCACATCGATGAGACGTTTGAATCGATTGTGGGGAAAGCGTTAAGATCAGAGAGTCTTTACCCTAAGACAAGGACCGAGATTGCTGTTACACCTACAGAGGAGCCAAAGCCGCAAGCAAGCGGTGGAGGCAAAGAAAATTCTCAGAATAAGAGAAAACAGGACCAAGCTAAGGATGGTCAGAAAAAGAAAAATAAGAACAATGGCGAGTGCTTTAGTTGTGGCAAGAAGGGCCACTATGCCAGAGATTGTCGAGAAAAGCCTGGGGAAAGGAAGTGCTTTAATTGCGGCCAAGCGTGACATCACAAGAATGAATGTCCACAATCTCCTAGGGAGAAGCAGATCGTGAAAGCATATGCTATCAACGCTGTTCCTTCTTCGTCGAATGCCCCAACTGCGGCGCAGAAGGAAAAAGGTGTCGTTATTCGAGGTATGATTTCTATTTAAGATGTTTCTATTCGAGTATTGTTTGACAAACCCGAGATAGTCGATAGACCTTTAGTAGTGACGAGCCCGGTTGGTGGTTCGACTAGCCTTAGTATGATTTGCCATAACGTGGTCTTATCGAGTCATGGATGTATGTTTGTTAGTGATTGCTTTGTTTTAGGCTTTACTGGGTTTAGCATTATTTTGGGGAGTCGATCTACTCCAAAGGAATAGGGTGGTATTAGGTACCTACCTAGTGATGGCGATAGTAACTGGAGTTAAGGAAGCTGAGAGGTTATCGTTGTAATAAGTTCTAGTTGTCTCTAAGAGGCAAATGAGTGCTCCAGTGGTTAGTTGTTTTGCTAGTATCACCTCACGTGGATTGTCCGAATTCGGAGGAGATGTTCCTTGGGTGCTTGTCTGATATTGGTTTAGGCCTTTGGGGCTTGTGCTCGGGGAATGTCGAGTTCGACTAGGATGGTTTGCGTGAGAGATAAATAGTTGTTGCGATTCTTCATTGGATGATATCGTGGTTTACTCGAGGAGTGATGGGCAGCCGTGACATGATAAGACTGTTCAATGGTATAGACTGCCCCGAGTTAAACTCGATAGGGTTATGAGATGGCTCGACTGGGACTCGAGAAAGATGCAAAGTAATGGATTGTTTAGGACCCTATGTTGATGTTCTCTTTGGATAGTAGAACTTTGAAGAAATATGATGTGTTCGTTGATCATGGAAGATGCAACGAAGGTTAGGACGATTCAAGTTGAACTTGAACTCGTAAAGGAAAATAGGTATTCGTTGATCTTGGAGCTGCAACGAATAGGGAGACGACTCACGTTGGACTAGGGTTTATAGGTAACGGATACTCAAGACTGGGTCTAAGTTTATGGGTAATAGATTGACTCGAGTTGGACTCGAGAAGGCTGCAAGGAATTGGATTGGCTCGAGCTGGACTCGAGAGGGCAGCAAGATAATAGATAGACTTGGGTGGGACTCGAGTGTTTCAGGCGGACTAAAAGCAGGGGTATCCGGGGACGCCCGTTACCTTGGATCCGTTGGACGTGATCTAGTTATCCTTGGAGGATAAACATACGTTGGACGTACGGTAGTCCGTTTGGAGGCGGGGCTTCAGTTAGTTATTGACGTTGGTTGGACCACACATACAGGTATCGATGAATTCACGACTTTAGCAGGTAATAGGTAGGATTTGTTTGATGGATGTTATGGTTGCTATGTTTGTTCCTACCTTTCTTCTCTTGAGTAGACTATCACCTGTAGGATCCTATTGATTAGAAATAGGATAAGTTCATTGATCATGGTGATATGACGGGTGTAAGATACTTTACGTTAGACTTGAAGTATGTTTGGGCATTGTGGAGCGTCCGTTGTCTTGGAGATCCAACGGATATAGGAGTTTCAGTTGGACTTGGACTCGTAGGTAGAGTACCTAGATTCATTGGATGAGTCTAGTTCACCTTTAGAAGGTGAATGTACGTTAGACGTACACTACGGATATAGGTGTAGTGCCTAGGGTCATTGGATGGATCTAGTTTGCCTCAAAGAGGTGAATATACGTTGGACGTGCAGTATGGATGCAGGCAAGATTCGGGTTAGACTAGGAAGGACATTTGGAATGTAGTTGGTAATTTGATGTATAGGGTTGGATTACCTAAAAAGATGACAGGAGTACATGACATATTTCATGTTTCTCAATTAAGGAAGTTCATGCTTGATTTCGATTTAGCTATTTCACCAGACCGGTCGGACGATATCAAAATAGAACCCAAGGCGGTTGGGAACCGCGAGACAGGTTTGCATTATCAGGGACGATACGAAGCAACTACGAAGGGAGACGGTGAAAGTCCAATGGGGCAATGGTTCTTTCCTTGTTAGTGAACCGCATGCTAGGATAGGCTTGTTGTGCTAACACGTATGTTTAATTGTTTGAAATTGGATTATAGACATGCGGGACCCATTGTTTGTTTCTTAGTTAAGGAATTTCGGGGGCGAAATTTCTTAAGGGGGGAAGAGTGTAACGGCCCGCATTCTACGCATCTAGGATCGTAGAATATTTATTTCTTTTTCATAGGAAGTTGTATGATCATGTAACATTGGGGAACAACTATTGGGGTCATTTCCCATGTTCATGATTTTTGCCGATTTTTAAATGACCGTTTTGCCCCTAGATGATACTGTTTTGGCCATAACTTTTGACTGAAAAAGAATTTTGACCTGAAACCACTTCCATTAGATTCGTTTGATGGTTTACCTTTCCGTAGAGTGGTCACATGTGAAAAACGGACTTACCGTTTGGGAGATATGACTGAAATAAGGTTTGGAAGGTGAAAAACTGCTTAACCGGGCCAAATAGGGTGATTAGTGAATGGGCCCATAACCCATTTCGGGATTAGGGTTATGGGGAGGCTGAAATGAGTTAGGTTTTCATTCTATTTCAGTTTTCTAACCGCCACTTACCTCTTAGAAACCCTAACAATGGCCTCCAACCTCTAAAACACTTCCAAATCACTTTCTAATCAAGGATTAAGCTTAGCAACATCAAATCAAGGCGGATTAGCACAAGAATCGAGGTAGAGCTGCTGTGTGGCATTGGTATTCGCGCCCAAATAGTAGAGTTTCAGTTCTAAAGGTTTTATTTGTGGCCAAGGTGAGTGATTTGCATAGTTCCTCACTAATTACGGTTAATTAAGGGTAATTAGTGTTGATTAGCGAATTTATACATTAATAAATTCTGAAAAAATATTTATAAATTCTGAAATAATGTTTTAGACCTCTGTTAGAAATTTGGTTTGATTTGGTTAAGTTTTACTAATCATATCATTAGTTTTGTCTAAACATGCTTAAGGGAAAATATGGGATTTTGGGTATGTTTGATCCATTTTACATGCTATAGTTGTTGTTTTGGTGTTTATGATTAATTGTACATGTTGCTATGACTGTATGGTATGATTTGTGATTGTCTAGAAGTGTTAGATTGGTCGAAAACGCCGTTGAATGGCGTAAACAGTCGCTGGAAAAGTGCATTAATCTGGCCGATCCGGATCGGATCGGAGGAAGGAGACCGAACTGAACCGCCCCTCCAAGCTGTTGTATCCACGAGACGATCTGGACCTGAACCCACGACCCGATCCTCCTCTCTTGTGCCACTCCGACTCGAACCGATGCACCATGGAGAAGCTTGAGGAACCCGATCCGCCAGGGGTGACCAAGACCGATCCGCTCGCATCTGAGGATCCCCGATCCGAATTGGTAATGAAGGCCCGACCTCTGACCAGGGAGCCTTCCACCTGACATGACGAGCACGATCCTGGAGCGTTGTTACGAACCGATCCAGGTGAGGGAGCACGACCCGATGGAGCTTGGGCACCGAACCGAGGAGCTGATGACCACGACTTGAAGCAAAGTGAAGCAAAGAAATGGAGACCGATCCGGAGAAGAAGGTGACGACCAAAACCCAAGTTGCAAAGGTAGTCCAATGGGAAGTTTGTACTCAGGATCCAGTTGGGAACCAACGAGTCGACTTCATGAGTTGGTCTTTGCTGCGGGACGTGTGCTAAGGGGTTGTCGATGTCTATAACTTTGGATCACTATGTGTAGGGGGTACGTGAACGGATTCCGGGCCATAGTGGCCTAGGTACGACTAAAGGGCTATAGACCAATGAAGTGGGGTCATTTGTAAAGATCGGTCATGACTCCATGTGGTGAGCTTGGTAGTAGCAGTAGTTGTACAAGTCGAACTCTGTCACTACTTCGATGGGTCTAGTGATCGAAGCAGTAGATATCGTATGCTTTATGCATTGAGTGAGAGATGTGAGGATGGTTGCTATGATTGATTTGTTTGCCATCATTATGACATGCACACCCCCACCCCCGTTATCTTTACACCATCTATTCAGTGGCACCTTAGAGTATTGTACGGTATGTAGTGCTAACTCTTTGGTTGCAGGTCCAGGTATGGTTTAGTATACCTGTTATTGTTCTGTTTAGCTGCTTATCGCTCATACCAGACTTTTTGTCTGACCCAGAGTTTTATGTCTCTTCTTATTACTCTGGGTGCTCTCACGAGCAGACTAGAGACATGTTAGCTGGGTATGCACGAGTAGCTGATCCGGAGACGAGCAGGAAGCTTCCACGTATGATACATATAGATATTCTCCTTGTGTTGTTGAAGATAACTGATTGGGCATTAGTAGTGCATCTTGTACATTAGCTTTCTTTTGCTTTAGAGACAATTTAAAGTTGTAATAATGATGTTGGATTTCCGCTGCTACGTTGGTTTAGTTTTTAGCTTATGCACTGTCTAACCTGTTTTATGTCAAGATTATATTGTTATTATATTTTGTTCCATGCGCTGTGAGACATTCTACAGGTTTTCGATTAGTTCATTCTCTTCTTTCCTTTCTTTAGCGACCGCTGCGTAATAGTCGGGCATGTGTGCAGCGCACTTTCGGAGGAAATGCTGGCTGGTGCGGGGTGGGACGTCACAGCATCTCTCGCATGAAGGCAGTAAACATCATCCTTATATCAGGAACTTCCCCATTGTTAGCCCCTGAACCCGCTCCCTCTTCAATTCCTGATGCGGGGTTCCTCACCATGCTCCTCGTATTTCGGCTCATCGTTCAACCTATAAAGAGAAAATGATTAACCATCTCCTTAGTGGTGCCAGTGTAGTGCGACTTCATCCTTAGATATACTAATAGTATATATATAGCTTTTGAAAACCAAAATATCACAAATATGCACTCTCATATATGTATACTATCTCTCCCTGATGTCTTCCCTTAAGTTAAACTATGCAACCTAGGCTCTGATACCAAGTGTGACGGCCCGCCTCATACCAGTTGATATTTCCCTCGAAATGCGTTGTGCCAATGCCCAACTAGCACGGGACGATCGTCAAAAGAAAGGGTTTGAAACAATGGATCATCAAGAATCTGTAGTATATCTCACTGCGCATGGAATAAAATTTAGTAATAACATAACTTGATATAAAACAGGCGAGACAGTGCATAAGCTGAAAATTAAACCATATCCATTAGAGCAGCAGAATACAAAATATAGCTTATGATCCAAACCATTATTACAACTTCAAAATACGGTCTGTAAAAAAGAAATAAAAGAGGTACACTACTAATGCCCAAAGCAGTGACCGGCAACAACACAGGGAGAATATATGTATATCGTACGTGGAAGACTCCTGCTCATCTCCGGACAGCTACTCGTGCATATCCACTTAACCTATCTCTAGTCTGCTCGTTTAGGAGCACAAAGAGTGATAAGAAGAGACATAAAACTTTGGGTTAGAAAAAAGTCTGGTATGAGCGATAGCAGAAAATAAAACAATAACAGGTATAAATAATCATACCTAACCTGGACCAACAACCAAAGAGTTAGCACGACAAAATGTACAATACTCTAAGGTAACTCTAACATAGGATGTAAAATGGAAATGTACATGTCATGGTGATAGCAAACATCAAACATAGCAATCATCCTCACATCTCTCACTCAGTGCGTAAAGCATACGATATCCACCGCTTTGATCACTAGATCCGTTGGGGCCACAACGGAGTCCCACTCCGTACAACTATTGCTACGACCACTTTGCCCTTTTGGGCCATGACGGAGTCCCACTCCATGCAACTATTACTCTGATCCCACTGCACTGGTCCATAGTCAATAACCCTAACGGGTTAACCAGTCCACACAGCCTTGGCTCTAGTTCGTCTACATGCCCCTCTCTCTCAATTGTGAGCCAAAGTTATAGATATCGATAACTCCTTTGCACACGTTACGCAGCAAAGCCCAGCTCTAGAAGTTAACTTGTCGGTTCCCATCTGGATCCTGAGTAATAACTTCTCATTTGGACTTCCTTTGCATCTCTATTTTTTGGTCGGGTCGGAGTTAATCTTCAGAAGAGTTTATGATCGTTGTCGCGTAGAAGAAACTTAAATCCGATTCGGTTCAGAGTCCACACTTCGGTTCAGCTCGTGATGCCTTCCCGTGTCATGCTCATCATATGGGTTCAGGTCGATTCGTGAGGCTCCTCCAGGTCGTGCTGCCTCATAGGGGTCGGGTCGGGCTACTTCATCAGGGTCGGGTCCTCCATCGTTTTGTGGGTTGAGCCCTCCATCGGTTCGGTCGTTGTTACTTCATCGGGGTCGGTTCGCGAGTGCAGTCGCGATTCGGGGTCGGGCCTCTTGGCTCGAGCATGTGGCTCGTGGAGCTCGAGTGCAAGCAGGTCGATTCGGGGTTAACGAGCCCGATCCGGTCCCATTTCCTGCACCTCTTATCGCAAGCTATTTACGCCTCACAACGGCGTTTTCGACCATTTTAACTTTCCTATGCAATCAAAAAACATACCAAACAGTAGTAGCAACATATAGAATCAATCAAAAACATTAAAACATCAATTATATAAGCTATTGTAGATCAAACATACCCAAATTTATGATTTTCCCCTTAATCCCCTAAATTCTGGGATTAACAAACTTAATCCAAATTAACCTAAATTTTTACCAACGACATAAAAAAAATACTTTATAATTTTTACATATTTTTCTATAATTTTTAGGTGTATAATTTCGCTAATTATCACTAATCTCCCCTAATTAGCCATAATTAGTGAATAAACATGCTAATCACTCTCCTTAGCCAACAACTAATGAAAGATTTGAAACTTTTACTGATTTAGCTTGGATCCATATGTAGTGCAGCAGCTCTACCTCGAATTTGGTGGTAATCCGACTTAATTTGATGTTGATTTGATCAATTAGTGATTAGAAAGTGATTAGAGAGAGATTTGGAAGATGAAGGCCATTACTAGAGTTCATGGGTTGTTTGTGGTGGCTATAAAAATGAAACGAGATGATTCTCCAAGTCCTTTCAGCCCTCCCAGAACCCTAATCCCAAAATGGTTTATGGACCTAGCTGCTAATCACCCTATTAATCCCGATTATGATGTTTTTCCATCTTCAAATCTTATTTCAGCCATTCTCCCAAACAGTAAGTCCGTTTGATTAACGTGACCACTCTACGAAATGGGAAACCATCACCTGAATCCAATGGAAGTGGTTTCAGGTCAAAAATCCTTACCAATCAAAAGTTATAGGCAAAACAAGATTCGCCAGGGGTAAGATGGTCATTTAAAATTCGACAAAAATCGTGAATGTGGGAAATTACCCAATAGTCGGTTTCCAAAGTTACACGACCATATAACTTCGCAAGAAAATAAAGTAAATATTCTACGATCCTCCGATACGTAGAATGCGGGTCGTTACAGTAATTATCATTCATATGCAAAGTTGCATGCTAGCCATCCAATTTTCCAGTCATGGAATTGATAAAAATTGCGCATACATCCATATGGAATATGTTTGTGTCCTAATTAGTCGTCTCTAAAACTGCTTAGTGTGTGTTATGCATCCATTACACCCACAAGCAAACACTTGTAACATCTTGCGTACATCATCCATAACATGTTTACAATCAATCCTACCACTCGTAAGCTTAATCCTAAGATCTACCCTTTCCAAGGATACTTAAAAGAAAGATAATAATCAAAGAAAAAGGATAATGACATAATATTTAAAGAATATAGGTAGGAAACTTGGAAGCTCCTACGATACCCAAGTTACCATATTTGAAAGTTCTCCCTAAGAGATTGAAGATCTTATTTCAGAATTGGCAAAAAGTATTAACACACGATAATTGACGGGTAACTCGTAATTCTTGTTTAAATTACCAACCTGAATGGTTTCCCTTATACCTACCGAGTTATTCTAACCAAATCCACTGGAGAGCTTTACCTATGTTCCCATCGTAAATACTCTAGAAAGAAATATTTCAAGAAAGTTAATCCACTTATCTCCGAAGTTTTCCCTTCGATGCCTTTTTCTCTTTACTGTTTTTGAATCTACTCTAAAGTAGTTTAATATGATTAGTTATTATTACAACTCAGTTTAATTTTTTTAGAGTCTATCTACTTCACTTACAAGTAGAGTCACCTTTACCATACCTGTATTCCAATTTTAAGTCTTTGCCTTTACGGTCATGTATTCCTCTATTTGTTCCACTTATATTGTCCAATCTAATAGAGACGTGCTTATTCTTAAACTTGATTTTTATCCTTTCAAGTCTTAATTGATAGTAAGAAAACTTATTATTCATAAACTTACTAAACAATTTCTTTTTATAATTATGTTATGAAATTTTCAAAAATACTAATTTCATACTAATGCATACTAACTTTTAAAGTAACTCCTATTACTAAGGTTACAGAAATAGATATGTGGGGTTTGACTCAAAGTGGATCTACAAATTTCAATTTTCCCCAAAATACTCTTCCTCGACATTCCTTTCTTCGAACATAATTGTTCACCTTGTCATTTATTAATTTGAAATCTTTATATCCTTTCATATAAACATTTAATCATTTATGTACTAGCCAAACTTATTGCTTACTTCAAATTTTGTAACACCCCGTAATTTTAACAACATTAAAGAGGATAAATTAAATTTATTTAATATTCAGAATTAAGGGAAACGGACTATGCTATTGCGTCCATCTCGAAATTCTGGTCAAGATAGACATTTAGTTTGCGTAAAACAGACACAGTATGAAGAAGTTATGAGGGTTTGAAGTTTGTATATGCGTAAGATAATTATATATATATATATATATATATATATAGGGTCCAGAAGTTCAAAGTCTCAGTTCAAAAGTCAAAATTTCCGAATTCGAGGTAAGCGGGCAATTTCACGCCCAGGGGAGTCGACCCCTTAAGGGGGGTGTCGACCCATGGGTCGACCCTCTAAGGGGTGGGTCGACCCTCCTAGGGCTGAGGTGGCAATTCGAAGTCTTGGACTGGCAGCTATAAATATAGGCTCATTTCTCTTGTTTTCTTCACTGAAAATCAATGGAGGCCTAAATGTTGTCGGTGTCTAGCCTGAATCAAATCCTTTTCTTCTTCTGCGAATCAAAGTTAGAAATTCAAGTGTAGATCTGTTCTTCTTCTACCTTTCTAGATCCAAACGCTGTGAGTTTCAAGTTTCCTCTAGATTTAAATAAATAAAAAGTAAACATGATAGGACTGTAATTTGGATCTATGCATGTTAATCCTTGAGTCACTTCAGATCTGTAATAACTTGTGAATCTGTGGTATTTTGGCATACTATGACTTGTATCTTAATTTTTATCATATCATATCTACTTTTGATTATAGATCTAATTCAATATTTAGATCATCTTGTACCTACCATGTTGTGGTTAATTTGGATCTGTCAAGAGTTGAACATCAAAATCCTAGTTGAGATCTAATCATGCCTATTATGACATCCCTACGATGTTAGAACCCATTTATTATCACAAGTTCGTCGATCTGTTCTTATATATTCATCTTAACATTATGCCATGAAAAGTTTATGTCAATTCTGTTAGAATAATCATCTCTGTCATCTTCCCTTCACCCCTTCCCTTTTATTTTAATAGCCAGGCTACTTTCGAGCCTAGGCATTCCGCTAAATTATGTGATTACATCCGTTTGGGAATAAGGGGAAAACATTGAAATTGTGCACATCTTGTGAATTGGGAATTTGGGGAATAATTGGTAAAAAGGTGAAAATTGGAATAATTTGAATAGTGTATATGTATATGAATTTGGACATATATTTCACTATGAACATAATTGGGGGAAAAGGGCATGAAACCTATAACTTATAACGACATAGGTAAGAATTGGCTAATAAAGAAATGTCTGATTATAGTAACTAGAAACTGTAATTGCACCTAGATACGAGGTTAGATTACACTTATGGTGGAAGTATGCCCAGAACCGCCCGGCATATCCAGTGACCACAAGTGGTGAATCTAATGTGAGAGGTCTAGGTACACAAATACGTGACGTTCTAAGACACGAGGCTAAGCCCGATTTGTGGAACAAGTCTGCCCGGATCTGCCCGGCATATCCAGCATCCACATATTGTAGGCTTAATGTGGGCGGTCTAGCATACGGTAACCATAAATGAAAATATGGTAATAGGCCTTGAATACTTAACCTAGTAGAATCCATAGGGATTGTGTGAACATGAACTTGAATAGGGGTTAAGTGAATATGTTTGAACAGTGGGTGGGTTAAGTAAATCTGAGGGGGTGGATAATATTTATATATAGGCCCACAAACTTAACCTGAGGGTTTAAGTAATTAAAACACCTAGAGGTAAGCATAACCTATGGAAATGTCGGAGTTATGTAATTAAAGACACCTTAGGGTAAGCATAACTTATGGAAATGATAGGGTTATGTAATTAAAGACACCTAGTGGCAAGCATAACCGGTGGAAATCCTAAAGGGGATACAAGACAAATGGGAAGAGCTTGTGTCGTATTGTGTGTGGGACCCGTTTCAGTCAGTAACACATATAACGGTATCAAACGAGGACTCCGCCCTAGGTCAGAATTGGGGCACGCTTACCGGACTGATTGTAAGAGATCCAAATAAGAAGGACGGTGTGGGCGGCGCAAACCGACCAGGGACATGTGCGTGCATGGGCCGGGTATGGGGGCTAAGACGACTGTGACACTAGTAGGTATGGCTGTGCGCATCAACGAAGGGTTGCCACTTTAGGAAGTGACACCTCCTACTGTGGGGCCGACACAGAGCATCTACGGAGTAAGGAGCTAATCGATTAGGGTAGTAGTTAGGGTACATCTGCACGTATGCCTTAGTCTATCATCTGATAGTTGTTGGGATCACCTCATTCTGGTTATATTAGTATTAGTGCGGAGTAATCATTAAAGAAGCGTATACACTCTATCATGTTTACCTTGCTATACCTACCTTTTATGGTGTTATCTTTCTTATCCACTTTATATGCCTATCATGATACTTTTACTTATTTACTTGCTAAAAGTAACTGGAGTCTCTAGCCTTTTTGTATGACCCTCTTTGTTTCCTCTTCTTTCTTCTGTTTCCCCCCAGGTTCTTAGAGTGGGAATACTCAAGCTTAACAAGGATTCTGCTATCATTTTGCTGGAGCTGTTAAATGTATTTCTCAAGCTCCTATCTTTGCTACTATGGCTATGCTTTTATTTGGAGATTTTGCTTCGTTTACTTTGTACTATGATGCTTTAAAGTACAAGACTGTAGTTTTTATGATGTAATGGTTTTTTTGTGTACTTCAAACATGTGATGTTTTTGAACCACGATGCTTTATGATTAATAAAGTTTTTAATTCCTCTACCATTTTATATCTATCTTGTAATATTTCTATTTCTATTTACCTATAATGCTTCACGAAACTTAGTGCATTCCCTTTGTGAGTGACATTAACGGACGTGTGGTGTCACACTTGGTATTAGAGCTGAAGGTTACCATATTAGATAAAAGTTTTTGAAAACTATTTTCAAAAAGGGTTTAAAAGAAAGCATTTTTCAAAAAGAAAAGTCTGTTTTGAAAAACATATTCCCTAAAGCCATTCGTAATATCCTTCGGTCCTTTGTCTAAATCTCTTTCCTTTTTGTTTCAGCATGTCTAGGGAACCTAATATTCCTAAGGGGGTTACGATACCAGGCTGGTTCCGTAGGTATCTAGGGGCCATGACACCTGCCGGAGGTCAAGCTGACGTTCCTCCCCCAGCTGCACCTGTCGTTCCTCCTCCTCCTCCTTCTCCAAGAGCAGATAATTTTGCTAAGATATGCAAAGATTTCTGTGCCATGAGAGGGAAGCCATTCCGCAGAACCGAAACATTCGTAGAGGCAAGCAATTGGCTCAAGGAGACCGAGGACTTTTTTGTAATCTTTGAAGTGTAAAATTGAAGGAAGATTCGGTTAATTGCCTGGCTACTGAAAGATGAAGCTTCGTTCTGGTGGGAAGTAACCCAAGCTGGACGTCCGGTGGAGACATAAGTTGATTTTAGAATGAGTTTGAAATAAAGTTTCTTTCTCAAGCTGAGAAAAGAATGCAAATGGAGAGGTTCTTGGCGCTCAAACAAGGAAACATGACTGTTAAATATTATGTGAACAAATTCAATTAGCTAGCAAGATTTGGATTGGAATTGGTAGATACTCCGCATAAGAAAGCTTTATGGTCTGCTAAAGGGCTGAATGAACCCCTTCATGGGTTAGCTATGTCCCATATCCCAATGGGAGCGACTTTTGAAAGGCTAGTTGATATGGCCTTGATGCACGAGGAAGACAAAGGAGTAAAGAAGGAAGTTAAGGCTGAGGAAACAATGCAAAATAAGAAGGTATGGCCTAAGAAAGGACAACAACAACAACAGAAGAAGAAAGGCGAAAAGAATGACAAGGCTAAGGATTAGAGGAAATTTATAGTTGTGGACGAGAGGGTCACTTGGTCAAGGTCTGCAAAAGAAGGAAAAAAAATACTTGCTTCAATTGTGGAGAGGTCAGACACTCTACTAGGGAGTGCCCGAAGAAACAGGGACCACAGGGACAAGGTCAAAGGGCAGGAGCTTCTGAAGGGCAGGTGCATGCTAGTGCTCCGGATAGAGGTAGGAAAATTTCCGTGGAAGGTTTGATTTCTCTTTCCACTCATCCTATTAGAACTCTTTTTGATTTTGGCGCTTCACATTCCTTTATATCTATTTCTGTGGTTGAATCTTTGCACTTAAATACTAGTATGGTAGTGGATCCCATTGTTGTCTCAAACCCCATTGGTGGTTCGACTCATTTCTCTATGATTTGTCGAGGTTTGAGAATATCTATCTTAGGCGTTGTAACACCCCGTATTTTAATGTAATTAAAAATGTATATATATCCATAGATAGGATTAATATGGTGATGTATAATGAAAATTAATTAATATATGAAAGAAAGAAAGGATTGGTTGCATGCGATGTAAATATGTAGCATGCACTGATTTGCAAACATAATGCATCAACATTAAAAGAAAAATAAAAGAAAAAGATTCATGCATTGGTTTAATTTAAGTATTGTAACTAACATGAAAAAGAGAAGTAAGGAGAGAACAATAATTATCATTGTTCTAAGACTTATTAACAAAAGACTTTGTAGCTCAGTTGGTTAAGGCATTGGATTTGTAACATGGAGGTTGGGGGTTCGAACCCCGGCGGCAGCATAATTTTTATCTCTGTTTTAAAGAGGGCCAACTGAACATGCAAATATATGTACATATACAAATTCAAAATTTGAAAGGATAAGAACGTACGTATAAGGAAATAAAGAAAATATAACTGAACGGTATATGTAGTATTACACAAAAGTTTATTATAATTCCACTCACACAGAACTTATGTTCTGACCCCCTCCTCATTACATACTTCCAGGTTAGGTTCAAGGCAGAGATGGTATAACTATGGATATTGGTTAGACAGTATGATATATAAGGTAAAGCTATTTTTGAATATATTTTATTTTAATACCTTCCGCTGTGAGATGCTTTACGAGTTCTGACATATTTCTTTTTCTGCAGGATACCAGAGCACCCAAATCGGGTCTCGATGGATCGAATTTGAAAAATTCGGTCTGTCGAAATTCGGGTTGTTACATCTGGTATCAGAGCTTCGGTTTAGTGATCTTAGGGAGATAATGAGTGAACGTATTTGTATTTTCTAAAATATAAATATATTATATATAAACCTAAATCCATAAAGTTGCCCACTAGGTATGAAAAGAGTTGGGATATTTAGTTTGTACACAAAAGTTATAAACATAGAAATTTTTGAGACCATTAGGTGGTTAGGAAAGTGTACAATATGGCTTAGAGCTAAAGAAAGAAAAGTATCCCATAGGGTGGAAACTGAAATATTAGTATTTCAGATTAGTGGGTTTAGAAATGAAACCTTAGAAATTAGAAAAAGGTTAAAATGTGGAAAATGGATTAGGAATATATATATAGTTGACAGAATTGGTTTGGAAAGTGCCTAGGAAAGCGTAGTTGAGTTGAAAGACCCACTTTGAGTTTAACCCAATAATAAATTTTTAAGAACATGAATTTGTAAAATAGTTTGTGGTGTTTTTCAAGTTTTAATCTTAAAAGTAATTTATGATGTTTGAAAAATTATTTAGTGCATGTTGGGTTTTGAAAGTAAAGTGGGGTATAAAACAATGATTTTAAAAAAATTCTCTCATTTAAAACGTGCATAATATAGAGCATATATAGCTCGCTGGTTTTCATATTATAATATATGAAAGGATTGAAAAGAAAGTGTTGCGTTTTGTAAAAGAAATTCTATTCTATTAACAATAAATTTTGATTATTGTTTTAAAAAGAAATTTTGTTGGGTGAACAAAATAAGCGGTAAAGTGTAAGAATAAAGTAGATATTTTCACCTTAGCAGCCAAAGTTAACATTAGGAACAATGTAACCCATTAGTTGTCCTTGTCTACTCCAGTTTCATGATCTGAAGAAAATGTTTTGCATTTTATTTTGTGACATGTTTTTTTGGGTTTGTCAAAAACAAGTTTTTGAGAAAAGAATAAAAGTTTTACCACTTTTAGTTTTTGGAAGAAGAATGTAATAAAAAGAAGAAGAAGGCCAAACCATGTTTTAAAAATGGAGTAGTTAAGGATTAAGGCCTAGAAAGAACGAGATAAAGTTAAAGCAATTAGAACCAACTGGGGATTGGTTGAGTTGAGTAATTCTTTGAGTGTCAATCTGATGTTGATTTTGGTCTTCGGGGTTGATACTCAGGGATTTATTTTCTTGCCAATTTACAGTCAAGGATTAGCCAGTGTCTAACTAATGGAAAATTCCCATAGAATGCATAAGCCGTGTGAGTCTAGGATTATTTCTTGAAAAGAGAAGTATAGGCTAGTAATACACAACATGGACTAGTAGTGACTACTAGGTAGTGAAGGGCAAGCAAGTGTATAGATCCTGTTGAGTGGACTCGTGGCATAGTCCTAAGATGCATGGCCCATAGCTGTAGCTGTGTAGGATACATTTTGAGTTGAAAACAGAAGAGCTTGGTTGAAAAATAAACTTAAGAAGAAGACTAGCCTACCTAACGAAGAAAACAACTGAATCAATCAAGCAACAAAGCAAGATGGGAAAAGAATGAAAATTTTAAGAAAAAGATGAATAAATATGAAATTACTCCAAGATAAGTTAAAATAGAAAAGGAAGCTTTCTAATGTGGTTGTACTTGGACAGGAAAATAGGAAATATTTATAGAATAGTTAGGTAAAAATCCAAGTGCAATTAGAAAAGAAAAACGGAGGATGTGGATTTTTCCGTTTTCATAACATAAGAAATCGAATTTGGAAAATTAGTTTTTTTTTCTAAATTTCAAAATTAATGACGGTTGGTAGGGTTTTGGATGCGACAATTGGATGAACTATGCTCTTATTTTGTGAGAGTACGGGAAAATTTGGGTGAAAAATGTTTTGAGTTTTCAAAAATATTGCATTCATATAGAACTGCAAGTATATTTAGGATGTGAGTATCATGATTTGAAAGAGTTTTTAAAATTTGCATACATATAGGTGGATCCAAATTAGGCATACATGGTTTGCTATGATGTAATTCACTTTGCACATGTGCACAATGCTGCAACAATTGGATGAACACTTATTGGATGTTGCGAGGGATTATCTATTTTACTCTTATCGAATTTCGGGGATGAAATTCTTTAAGGGTGGGAGAATGTAACACCCCGTATTTTAATGTAATTAAAAATGTATATATATCCATAGATAGGATTAATATGGTGATGTATAATGAAAATTAATTAATATATGAAAGAAAGAAAGGATTGTTTGCATGCGATGTAAATATGTTGCATGCACTGATTTGCAAACATAATGCATTAACATTAAAAGAAAAATAAAAGAAAAAGATTCATGCATTGGTTTAATTTAAGTATTGTAACTAACATGAAAAAGAGAAGTAAGGAGAGAACAATAATTATCATTGTTCTAAGACTTTTTAACAAAAGACTTTGTAGCTCAGTTGGTTAAGGCATTGAATTGGTAACATGGAGGTTGGGGGTTCGAACCCCGGCGGCAGCATAATTTTTATCTCTGTTTTAAAGAGGGCCAACTGAACATGCAAATATATGTACATATACAAATTCAAAAGTTGAAAGGATAAGAACATACATATAAGGAAATAAAGAAAATATATGTATATACATGAGAATATATATATATATATATATATATATATGCAGCAATATATGTATACGAAAGATAAAATTTAAGATAAGGCTATAGTAAATAAAATATGGCAAGAATTAAATAACGGTGCAACATCGTTTGAAATTTTGAAAATAAAATGAAAGTTGTGCGTATATATTTATACGTGTAAAATGTTCGTTAAAGGAATTGTATACATATAAGAATATTTCATGTGAATGAAACAGTAAAAAAATTCCAGAAATTCAAAAGTTCGAAAATCAAATTTCTACGCCAAAACAATTCAAACATTCGAAATTCAAATTTCTGCGCCAAAACAGCTTGTGGGACCCAATGCTGACTTAGCACTGCATGTACGATAAGATTTGGCTAGATTCATATGCGAACCTGGACTATTTTCTTAACTAGGTTCAATGCTGACTCAGCGCTGCGTGTACGCTAAGGTCTTGAGCCGCTATATAAACACCCCTAGGCCTATTGTAATCTTCACTAAAGTTCATGGCAACGCCATGGCTCTACTCTAACTCATATTCTTCTTCTTCCTCACTAAATCTCTGATCTATTCTTCTCTCCTCTCTCCTCACAAAACTATTCTTAAATTTAAAAAGAATTAGATTGAGGAATTATATTACTACGAACAAAATAAAGGGGAGATTCAAGTATTGCGCAAGAACATAAAAGAAATCCAGATCTGAAATTCAAGCTATGCAACACAAAAAGGAGGAAAATCAATCCAAGATCTACGGATTAAAGCACAAAAATCATTGTGAGTGGAATTATGATAAAATTTTGTATAATAGTATTACTATCGTTCATCATTTCCCCAGTTATAAATTCAATGCAAAAATTTATGTTAAAATAATTGTTCCTTTATTCTCTTGCCCCTTTTTATTTTTGAGATCTGGGTTATCTCGAACCTAGATGAAATCTTATTATGTATACGTACGGTTGAAATATGAAAATATTGGGGCATAACTTATTTTATGTGAACGAAGAACATAATTCGTAATTTTGGGATTTGTGGCATAACAATTGTTATCTCATATATTGGGCATAATCTATTTTATACAGTCGAGGAATGTAATCTATAATGTTGGATTTAAGTAAGTTTGACACAATTGTCATTGGATATGGATTATATGAAATTAGGTATAATTGGACATTGGAAATTTAAATGTTTGGGCATAACATGGATTGGAAGGATTTGTGTATGATTTGGAATATGGACATAATTATACTGTAGTATTAAATTTATGCAAATTGGGAATAATTCTAATTGACTATGGTGTTTGTATAATTTAATATGAATAAATTGGTATGAACGTCATGTAATTTGATAACATTGATTTTATGAAAGTGAGTATTATTGGATATTTTGGATAATTGGAATATATATATATATATATATATATATATGAAATTGGCATATTTGGGTAGGAATTACATGGAATTGCCTATAATTGGAAATTTGTAATTAAGGCTAATTAATATGTAATTAGTGACAAGTTGGAATAGGAAAAATTGTAAACATGACTATATGTTGAATTAGAAGCACATAACATGAAAATTGGGGTTCGGATGAAATACGATGTTAATGAACCTTTGACACGAGGTTAGGCGCAATAGTGGTGTAAGACTGCCCGGAACCGCCCGACAAATCCAGCTGCCACAATTGGACGTCTAATGTGAGAGGTCAAAGGCATGAATTGTAGGCGTAACGGTTGGTGACACGAGGTTAGACCCGCTTTGTGGTGTAAGACTGCCCGGAACCGCCCGGCGAATCCAGCAACCACAAAGTGTTCGGTCTAATGTGGGAGGTCATGCACCGTTCGTCATAATGAATGAATTAAGGAATACTAACCATAAAAAGACATGTGGGTGACATGGGTATGGTTAGAGGGTTAAGTGGGTGACATGTAAAATAGGACATGTAAATATGGACTTAACCATAGTAAGACAAGACGTGTAAAACATGTAAATGTGGACTTAACTATACTAAGATACGTAAAGTAAAACATGAATAAGGTGGACTTAACCATAGTACAGCATGTGTAAGACATGGATACAATAATAAAAGAGGTTAAGTGGGACATGGGCAACATTTAAGACATACGTACATAATGCTTAACCAAAGGGGACCCGATATGGCATTACAAATTAATTGAATTGGGTAAAGTTTAAGTAGCGGGTTAAGTAAAAGGAAGGGTTAAGTCAAACCTAAAATTAACGACACAGTAATGGGGGAATGATAACTACCTATTATAAACTTGAATTAAATAAGTAGAACTTGTCCTAGGGACAAGGGAAGATTATGATTTAAGATATAATACAACACTTGAAGGGTGGGACGACTTATACTATGAAATAAGTTAATCTAAGTTGAAAATGTGGGAAAACACCCATACGCTATCGTTTGATAAAGAAAACTTAAGTCATGTTTGAATTCGTTGAAAAACCTTAGTTAAAAAGGAACTAAGTAACGAACCTTAGTTGAAAAGAGAACTAAGTAACAGAAACTAAGTATCAAACCTTGGTTAAGAGAACCAAGTAATAAACCTTAGTTAAGATAACTAAGTAATGAGAAAGAGAACTAAGTAGTAAACCTTAGTTAAGAAAATGAACGATTCAGGAAACTAAGTGGTAAACCTTAGTTAAGAGAACTAAGTACTAAACCTTAGTCAAGAAACTCAAGTAGAACACGAGAAGGAGCGAACGTCCGTCTGATCATGAAAAAGGCTCCAACGTCTTGGGTTACGAAGCACGCAGCTTCAAGGGGACGTGAGGGTACTCTTGGTATCCCTCTGTGAGAATGCAGATGATCCGCCTGGGCTCACAAAGGTTAAGGTCTGCGTTAGAAGAACCAAGAGTATGCCTTGGTTGCAATATAGGGCAACCTAAAGACTAGGATGGACCAGCGTGATTCGGCGAGACAAGTGGCCCTGTGATAGCGACTCGTCGTCTACCTACCATCTTGAGTCAGTCGAGATACGTAAAACGGAAAGGCGGAGAACTCCAAAAGACCATATACTTGCTATGTAGTTATGGGTGAGGTTGGCC
Organism: Allium sativum; assembly: GCA_030737875.1. Lineage (NCBI taxonomy): Eukaryota > Viridiplantae > Streptophyta > Magnoliopsida > Asparagales > Amaryllidaceae > Allium > Allium sativum. The sequence continues at coordinate 462,681,048 of CM060920.1, forward strand.
AATAGGTTTTTGGGGGCATAGGGGGGCCTGCGTATAGTTCTCATTTTTCAAGGTGTGCCTTTCATTAGTTGAGGGAGGGGTCAAGTGGGACCATAGCCACTGGAAAAACAGACCTTAGCATCTGCATCGGCAGATAACTTAAAGCTCCCGACCGAGTTCCGTGTTTCTTGATTAGCCCTGCCACGGGACTCGGGCCGCACATATAGATGACATGTGCAACTAGATATCTAGCACGTTTACGATACGATTGGGACGTCAAGTCTAGGAACACTTATCACTCTGGGTAGTGTGTTCTAGGATAAGGGGTATCGTTCGATAGGTAGCATAATCCCAATTTGGACCTAGGTCGCGTAAACCCTAAATCCGAGAAGCATTCAATAGGTAGCATAAACCCCAATGACCCTGGGTAGCGTAAACCCTGGTTGAATCTAAGAAGTGCTCGATAGTATACCTTAGATTAGATATAGATGATACACGGAATCTAGCAAGATCGAGAGCGGCAGTCCAAACGATTTCAAGAATGGTGGCACTACACTAAAGTAGTATATATTTACATGATGAAGCCCGTACGACATACGGCAAGGGGCTGTATATATACATGAAAATGATTTGACGACTTCGGGGTATCTACATATACGTTTTATTAGGTTAACCTACTAGTGAGACATGAGTATAGCCTAGAGAGCTAATATCGCGAATAACCTAATAAGCAAGAAAATATAACTGAACGGTATATGTAGTATTACACAGAAGTTTATTATAAGTCCACTCACACAGAACTTATGTTCTGACCCCCTCCTCATTACATACTTCCAGGTTAGGTTCAAGGCAGAGATGGTATAACTATGGATACTGATTAGACAGTATGATATATAAGGTAAAGCTATTTTTGAATATATTATATTTTATTACCTTCCGCTGTGAGATGCTTTACGAGTTCTGACATATTTCTTTTTCTCTGTCTTTTTCTACAGGATACCAGAGCACCCAACTCGGGTCTCGATGGATCGAATTTGAAAAATTCGGTCTGTCAAAATTCGGGTTGTTACAGGCGTTGAGTTTGAGTGCGACGCATATGTGCTCGGTTTTATGGGCTACGGCTTGATTTTAGGGATGGATTGGCTAACCATGTATGGTTCCATTCTAAATTGTGAGAGGAAGGTCGTTAGACTTTTGACTTTCCATGGGAGGACCATCAAGATTTCTTGTGACCCACAAGGGTCTGTTATGCTTAGTTTCCTAGAGTTTCTTGATGCATCTATTGATGATCTGTGATCTGTTCCAGTAGTCCGAGATTATTCTGATGATTTTGATGAGGTAAGGGGCTTACCCCCGAGGCGCGAAATCGATTTTCGTATATATTTGGTGGACAATGCAAAGCCACCAGTGCGCCTATGGCTCCAAGGGAAAGGATGGAGCTTAGCAAGAAAGTAGGGGAGTTACATAAGAAAGGGTTTATCAGGCAAAGCATACCTGAATGGGGTGCTCCAATAGTATTCACGACTAAGGCAGATGGTTCGCTTTGTTTGTGTGTGGACTATAGAGAGTTGAAAAAACTCACAAAGAAGAATAGGCTCTCACTTCTGAGGATAGATGACTTGTTTGACTAACTTTTTGGTGCCTCGATATTTTCTCAGTTAGACTTGGCTACAAGGTTTCATTAATTGAGGATGGCTGAGGACAGTATAGATAAGACCGCTTTTAGGACTCCAGATGGTTTTTTCAAATGGCTAGTTATGCCTTTTGGGTTGACGAATGCACCTGCCTATCTTGTTGATCTGATGAGTAGGGTGTTTCGGGAGTTTCTAAATAATTCGTCGTGGTCTTTGTTGATGATATCTTGATCTTCTCAAAGAGTGAGGAAGAGCATGCCCAACATTTGAGAGAAGTTTTGAAAACTCTCTGTGCGCATTAGCTTAAGGAAAAGTTCTCCAAATGCCATTATTGGAGAAAAGAGGTGAGATTCCTAGGGCATATGGTTTCTAAAGAAGGGATATCAGTAGATCCGCAAAGGTGGCTCCAGTTCAAGACTGGCATATTCCAAAGAATGCAACGGAGGTGAGAAGCTTTTTGGGGTTAGCAGGCTATTATAGGAAGTTCATTAAGGACTTCGCAAAGATATCAGCCCCACTTACTAGGTTGACGAAGAAGAATTTGGCGTTTTCATGGGATATAGATTGTGACGTTGCTTTCCAATGGCTGAAGAGGGCTCTGACAATAGCCCCAGTCTTGACCTTTCCTGATGGGAATAAAGTGTTTACAGTTTACACTGATGCATGTGGTACAGGGCTTGGTGCCGTTCTGATGCAAGAGGGGAAGGTAGTATGTTAGGGGGTAGACAACTAAGAGTCCATGAGAAGAACTACCCTACCTATGATTTAGAGCTAGCTGCCATAGTATTCACGCTTAAGATATGGCGTCATTATTTTCTTGGAGAGAGGTTCGAGTTGTACACTGATCATAAATATCTCAAGTATTTGTTCTCGCAGAAGGATCTTAATTTAAGGCAACAAAGGTGGATGGAGTTCCTAGCTTCTTATGATTTCGAGATTGCTTATACCCCTGGAAAGGGTAACGTGGTAGCAGACGCACTGAGTAGGCAGAGGATGGCCTTAAGTCCTCTATTTGTGGAAAGGAAATGCTTGGAGTTCATATCGACTTTTGATTTTAGACCCTTCACCGAGTTATTGCCTGGTTTGTTTGCATCGCTAGAGATACGACCTACTCTTATGGATCGGATAGGAACTTCATAGTGAGATGATCCACAGATTTCAAACATCTTGGAAAGGCTCAGTAAAGGGGAGACTTCTAATCACCTCAATAGATATTCCATTGACGATAAAGGGTGGTTGCGACGAGATGGATGGCTTTGTGTTCCTCAAACTGGAAGTTTGTTAATGGCAGTCCTAGAAGAAGCCCATCATTCTAAAATGACTATTCATCCAGGTAGTGATAAGATGTATAGGGACATGAAGAGGGTTTTCTTTTAGGTAGGGATGAAGAAAGATGTGGCAAAGTTTGTTTCTCAATGTTTGGTTTGTTAGCAAGTCAAAGCTGAACAAAAGAAGCCCGGTGGTTTACTTCATTCTTTGGAGGTTCCACAATGGAAGTAGGAGAGCGTCTCTATAGATTTCATAGATGGTTTGCCTAGATCAAAGAAAGGCAACACCAGTATTTGGGTGATAGTAGATAGACTTACTAAGAGCACTTATTTTATTCCAGTTAAGAGTAAGAGGACGACAACTTGGTTGGCAGCAATTTATGTTCATGAGATAATCCATCTTCATGGAATACTTTCTAGCATTGTAAGCGATTGTGACCCAATCTTCACTAGTGAATTTTGGAGGAGTTTGCAAGAAGCATTAGGTACACAGTTATATTTGAGCACTGCTTATCATCCTCAGACCGATGGACAAACAGAGAGGGTGAACAGAATTCTTGAAGATCTTTTGAGGCTGTGTATCCTAGACTTTGGAGGGACATGGGAAGAGCATCTTCCTTTAGTAGAGTTTGCCTATAACAATAGTTATCAAGCTAGCATTGGCATGGCACCCTTCGGAGCGTTGTACGGACGACCCTATAGATCACCAACTTGTTGATGGGAATCTACAGAAAGGCTATTGCTTGGACCGGATATGGGTCAGAGAAACGTCCGAGAAGATTGATCTCATTAGAAGACGAATGAAGACCGCTTAAGATAGGCAGAAATCCTATGCAGACAAGAGGAGGAATGACATCAAATTTGAAGTAGGTAATATGGTTTTCATTAAAGTGTCACCTTTGAGGAATGTGGTTCGCTTCGGATCTGTTGGAAAATTGGCACCAAGATTCGTAGGGCCATTTCCCATACCAGAAAGGATTGGCCAAATGGCCTATAGAGTAAAGCTGCCAGAGAGAATATCCGACATTCATGATGTTTTCCATGTTTCTCATTTACGGAAGTGCTTGCATGATACCGTAGACGTTATTGAGCCGAGTAAATTGGAGGAAGTAGAGGTGGAACGGGAGGTGACTGTTAGACAAGCTCCTTCCCGTATTCTTGGATAAGAAGTTAAGAAGTTATGCAATAGGGAAGTCAAGTTGATGAAAGCTCAGTGAGGAGATAAACTAGAGGATGCGACTTGGGAGACCGAAGACAAGATTCGTGCTTCGTACCCTTTTCTTTTTAAGGGTATGTTCTTAACTCCTTTTCTAAAGCTTTTATTTATGCTTGTTTCTATCATTTAAGTATGTCCTATCGATAGAATCTTCGACCTTTAGGTAGAAATCCCATGGATGTAAACCTGTTTTTGAAACATATTATGTTTGGTGGATGCAAGTGTTTGCTAGTGGTTGCTCGTTGATGCATACACACACATTAGGCACTAGATCGACTCAATCACTCTCATACTGCATATGGATGTGTGTGCATTTTTTCCTTTTAATGGATGAAAGTGGATGTATCATCATACGGATGTTGCATTTGGACGGATGATTGTGCACCCATATAGGACTTACATGTTATAATAGGATTGTTGCATACATGTTGGATTCATGACACTAACATACATTGCATTAAGGAGGACGACTGAATCAGTAGACCGCCTGGTCTTCGCATTAGTATTGGGACACATACACACAACTTTGCACATATTCATATAAGCATTAGAAGTCTTTAAGGACAATGGATGCCTGTGATTGGTGGATGAGTAGACGGGTGATGGATGGTAGGATATGCATTCTTCTTAAATTGGAGATTTCGGGGACGAAATCCTTTGAGTAAGGGAGAATGTAACACCCCGTTATTTTAACAACACTAAAGAGGATAAATTAAATAATAATTAATTTAATATTTAGAATTAGGGAAACGGACTGCTCCATTGCGTCTGTCTCGAAATTCTGGTCAAGATAGATATTTGGTTTGCGTAAAACGGACACCATATGAAGAAGTTATGAGGGTTTGAAGTTTGTATACGCGCAAGATAATTATATATATAGGGTCCAAAAGTTCAAAATCTCAGTTCAAAAGTCAAAATTTAAAAATTCGGGGTAAGCGAGAAATTTACCGCCCAGGGGAGTCGACCCCTCAAGGAGGTGTCGACCCCGGGTCGACCCCTCAAGGGGGGTGTCGAACCCAGGTCGACCCCCAAAGGGGCGGGTCGACCCCCCTAGGGCTGAGGTGGTAGGTCGAATTCTGGGGCTGACAGCTATAAATATAGTGTAACACCCCAAAAATTCTATAACTGTGAAATTAACAAATTAAAGTATAATTAATTTGAAATCAAAGAACCAAGGGAAACGGGATACGCCATTGCGTTCGTCTCGGAAAAATACGCGAAATAGAGTCCGAGTTTTCGAAAAACGGAGTCCGTATGAAGAAGATATGGCCTTCGGAAGTTTTGAATTAAATTTAAAATTCAAACAGAATAAAATAATTAAAAATCGGGCCCAGTGGGCCAGGGCGGATAAACACCCGCTTAGGCCACCCAGGTCGACTGGGCTGTCGACCTGGGCTACCCATGTCGACAGGGCTTTCGACAGCCCTGTCGACAGGGGTGTCGACCTGGTCGAGCCCAGTCAACCTGGCTGGCCAGGTCTGTGTTTGGTCGAATTTCTGTGGTCTGCTTTGTCACTAGGGCTAGGTGGCAAGTTTTGATTGGTCTCTCTTCCTAATGAATGGCTATGATCTAACCTAGCAACATCAATGGTCCTAATCAATTCCTAACCTCTATATAAACAACCCTAGACTAAACCCTAATCTATTCATTCAAATTAAGAGCATAGCCGCCATGTTGCTGAGGAACGACTAAGAGTAGCCGCCAACTAAAGAGAGAATTAGGAAGAAAGTTCTAAAGCCTAAAGCAATTCAAGCAACCTAAAGCCAATCAATTCAACAAAGGAATCATATCTCTTAATTAGAGAATTCGCCACAACCATTGTAAGTAGAGTATTACTTTGGTATGAATAAACAACTGTATTGATTTGTATGCTTGAATTGGGATAATAAAGTAGTTCATATTTGTGCAAAGTTATGTTATTCATTATAAAGAACTACATGCGGTAGTTCTATGCAAGTATACGTTTGGAATATTGCGCAAATTATGTAATCTATGTTGAAGCTACATGTATGTAGTTGATTGAAATTCATGCAAGTTTGGGGCTTTGTTATTATGTCATCATGATGTATATTTTTGTGCATAAATCATTTTGCAAGTAATTGAAACAAGTTTGGTTGTTATAGTTCATATGAAACTATGTTGGAATTTTGACACCATAATCCATGTATTAAGTCATGCTTTTGCAAACTTATGGCTAGGCTATGAATGATATTTGGCATAATTGAAATCCATGTTAGTTCTATATTGTTAAATGACATATGTGAGATATGACTAGGTTAGACTCAAGAATCCCTTTTTGCAAGTTTAAAGCAAACACCATGTTTAGGAATATTTATGCATAAGTATGTTTATACCATCGTTATGTGATTAGACTTAAATCATGATTAAGTTGAATTATGCTATGTTTATGCTAGAAGTATTTATGCCATGCTTATGTTTGACATTATGCTATGCTTATGCTAGAAATAATTATGCCATGCTTATGTTCGACATTATGCCTAAATGAAAATATAGGTTCATGTGTCAATAATGATATCTCAATTACAAGTTCACATGCTTTGATTCATGTCACCTATGCTTTATGACCAAAGTATATATATGCAAGTACACCAGTTTCTATTATGTATTTCCAACGTCATATGCAAGTTCATGCGCTCACTTTCCCCTCTTTGTGTATGTAATTACGCTTTAAGCCTCCCCTTTTCGCATGGCTAAATTGGGCTTTAAAAGGCTAAGCCCAATATATATAAACGGACGTGTAAAACGGGGGAAAAATAACGTTGGGTTAAAATTAATTAATGAATGGAAATATAAATAGAAAGGCCCAAATTCAAGTATGAGTTGGGCCCATGATTGGTGTAACCCTTACACCATTAACTTAATAATGGGCCGCAAATATTTACATATAAGAAATAAAGAGGAATGACAAAATATGTAAATGTAGAACATACGATGTGTTTAACCCGAGGTTGGATTGAGTTGTGATGTAAACCTGCCCGGAACCGCCCGACTGTCCAGTAGTCACAACAATACCTATCCAATGTGGGAGGTTAAACATGGAGCCCAGCAAGGACCCGAGGTTAGACTGAGTTGTGGCGTAAGACTGCCCGGAACCAACCGGCAACAGGCAGCCACAACAATACCTGTCTAATGTGAGAGGTCAGGGCCTTAATAAGACAATTAAGGCTGAGTCAGGATTGTTAGGATTAAGTGAACTAAAGACTTAATCAAAATGGAACATGCTAAACTAAACGGACTGGTGGGGTTAGGTTAGGAAACACTTAACCAACTTAGCATGTTGGCTAGAGATAGAAAACCTAGTAACGGGGGACCCTTTTCAGCAGTAACCCTAAAAGGTGTATCAGGATACCCTGAAACTAGGCAGGGTGGGGCACGATTACTGGGCTGATTGTAAGAGGTCAAATCGACGGCGGTGGTGTAGCAGTGTAGGTTCTAACGGAGTGCGGGCGTGCACACACTCCGGCGCAGAAAAATAAGGCACTGGACACCAGTAGCATACCTGTGCACTCTAAGGTTGTGTCGGGTTGCCACTATGGGACTTGATACACCCCATGGTGGGACCAGCATAGGTAACTACAGACATCGGGGGCCGTAAGACACATGTAACTATGCGAGTAGGAGCCGATCATCATAGAATGGATCACGTCACCCTGATTATGGGGTGCAAATCGGAAACTAGTTTATATGGGTTCAGAGATTTACATGGGGTACGATAGTATATTCGACCCTAGAGAACTTAACCAAATTTATTGTGCTTGCCCACTTCTTGTTTATACTTATCATACCCAGTTCTTTATTCATAGACAAAATAGTACTAGACTTACTCAGGCTTTATGTCTGACTCTATCTTTCTTTCGTCTTCTTTCTTCCGTTTCCCCCCCCCCCCAGGTCCTCAGGGAGGGAACACAGCAGCTTGACCAACCTCAACATCCAGCTTGAAGAAGAGAAATGTATTGCTTGGACTCTCCTGTTTTGAACTATGGCTTTGGACAATCCACTATGGGGCTTTGGCAGTTTATCTATGTTTTATTTATGCTTCTTTAAAAATGATGTACTCAAGACAGATTATGAAAGTGTTATGTTATGTTTTTGGAAAGGATGTTGTTGTAACACATATTTGACTTTATGAAATAAAGTTTGTTGTTCTTCCGCTGTTTACAAATATGTGTTCTTATATCTGTCTTGTATATCTGTGACTTGTACTTATAAACCTCCACCAAAATTAGGGCATTCCCTTTGAGAGTGACCCTAATGGAGGTGGGGTGTTTCACTTGGTATCAGAGCATAGGTTTACCAGATAAGATAAAAAGTTTTGAAAATTATTATTTTCAAAAAGGAAATTTAAAGAAGCATTTTTAAAAGAAAAATATTATTTTATTTTAAAAAGGGCAAAGTCCACTCCCTAAAGCCATTGGAACTATCTCTTATCCTTCGTTTTGAATCTATCCTTTTTGTTTCAGCATGTCCCAAGAACTTAACTTGCCTGAAGGGGTGCCAATACCTGGTTGGTTTAGACGGTTCTTAGAAGCAAGGGCCACTCAGTCAGGTCCTACTGTTCCTCCTCCCCCAGCTGAAGGAGATCATCCAGCTGCAGCAGCGCCTTTTCCTCCACCTCCTCCTCGGGGAAACACTTTCGCTAAGATATGTAAAGATTTTAAAGCTATGGGAGGAAGGGATTTCCATGGAACTGAGTCCTTCGTAGCAGCTAGGAATTGGCTGAAAGAAACGGAGGACCTATTCATCATCTTTGAGGTAGAGGATAGACAGAAAGTACAACTGGCGGTGTGGCTATTGAAGGGCGAGGCTTCCTACTGGTGGGAAGTCACTAATGCTGAAAGACCAGTGGAGACATGGGAGGACTTTAGGGCAAGGTTTGAGACTAAATTTCTCTCAGATGCGGAAAGAAGTTTGCAGTTGGAAAAATTCTTATTTCTTAAGCAAGGAGACAAGACTGTCAGAGAGTATGTGAATCAGTTCGATGAGCTGGCTAGGTTTGGACTTGACCTAGTCAACACCCCGCACAAGAAGGCTCTCCGTTTCGTCAAAGGGTTAAATGAGCCATTACACAGTTTGGCCATGACCCATATACCCATGGGGGCCACGTATGAAAGATTGGTGCAAATGGCATTGCTGAATGAAGAGGATAAGGGCAAGAAGGACACAAAAGCAGAAAGCTCTCAAGGGAAGAAAGAGGGTTTGCAGCCCAAGAAGACAGACTTTAAGAAGGGCGGGAAAGGCAACAAGGAGAAGAGGAAGTGCAATTTCTGTGGCAAAGTGGGGCACTTAGTAAAGGACTGCCGGAAGAAGAAGGCCAAGGAGAATGGTGGATGCTTTTCGTGCGGTCAGACAGGCCACAGGGCTAAGGACTGCCCAAGGAAACGAGGGCAGGGGCAGGGCACTGGATCCACCCCAGGGGCACAGGTTCATGTGCTAGAAGCGCCACCATTGCAACAGCGAGGTATAAATACTTCTGTAGAAAGTGTAGTTTATCTTTATGATCACCCCGTTCGCACTTTATTTGATTCCGGCGCATCACACTCCTTTATCTCGTCTGCTTTAGTAGAATCTCTGCACCTAAAAACTAGTATGGTAGAGGACCCCTTAATTGTTTTAAACCCAATTGGGGGCCCAGCTCATTTGTCTATGATCTGTGTGGGATTGAAAATTTCTATTCTAAGTGTAGAATTTCAATGTAGTGCCTTTGTTTTGTGCTTTTCGGGGTATGGTTTGATTTTGGGTATGGATTGGCTATCCAGTAATGGGGCCATCCTTGATTGTGAGAAAAGGGTTGTTAGGCTCCTAACCCAGCTCGGTAATACTTTGGAAATTTCTTGTAATCCCTCATATGCGGTTATGCTTAGTTATCTTGAATCGCTAGATGCCTCTGTTGAAAATTTGAAATCAGTTAGAGTGGTCCGGCAATATCCGGATGTCTTTGAAGAGGTGAAGGGCTTGCCTCCGAAGCGGGAAATAGACTTCCGCATATATCTTGTAGATAATGCAAAGCCCGTTGCGTTGCCCGTTAGACATATGGCTCCACGAGAAAGGAAAGAGCTCAGTAAACAAATTAAAGAGCTTCTAGAAAAGGGGTTCATTAGGAGGAGTATTTCAGAATGGGGCGCTCCAGTGGTATTCGCTACAAAGGCGGATGGTTCACTCCGTCTATGTGTTGACTATAGGGAGCTCAACAAGCTAACGAAAAAGAATAGGCATCCTCTCCCTAGAATTGACGATTTATTTGACCAGCTTGTAGGAGCGTCTGTTTTCTCCCAACTCGATTTAGCAACCGGTTTTCATCAGCTAAGGGTGGCTGAAGATAGCATCGATAAAACGGCGTTCAGAACCCCAGACGGCTTCTTTGAATGGCTTGTCATGCCTTTCGGCTTGACAAACGCACCTGCTTACTTCGTGGATCTGATGAGTAGGGTATTTAGAGATTTCCTCAACAAATTCGTAGTGGTCTTCGTAGATGATATCCTTATCTTCTCAAAGAGTGAAGAGGAACATGCTCAGCACTTAAGGGCAATCATGGAAACTTTGCGAGTCCATCAACTAAAAGCCAAATTCTCCAAATGCCACTTTTGGAGAGAAGAGGTGAGGTTCCTTGGGCACATAGTATCCAAACAAGGGTTAGCAGTGGACCCCGCTAAGGTAGTGGCGGTACAAGATTGGAAGACACCAAGGAATGCAACTGAGGTCCGAAGCTTTCTAGGACTAGCAGGTTTCTATCGAAAGTTCATAAGGGATTTTGCGAAAATCTCAGCTCCGCTCACGAAATTGACTAAGAAGAATCTAGTGTTCAATTGGGATTTGGATTGCGAGTTTGCTTTCCAACGACTGAAAAGGGCTCTCACAACAGCCCCAGTTTGGACGCTGCCAGATGGGAGCAAGATGTTCACTGTTTATACGGATGCATGTGGGACAGGGCTAGGCGCCGTCGTAATGCAAGAAGGAAGGGTAGTAGCTTTTGGCGGGAGGCAGTTGAAAGTGCACGAAAAGAACTACCCAACCCACGATCTTGAGTTAGCCGCCGTCGTCTTTGCACTCAAGTCTTGGCGACACTATCTCCTAGGTGAGAAGTTCGAACTTTACACTGACCATAAATCGTTGAAATATCTTTTCTCGCAGAAGGATCTTAACTTGAGGCAACAAAGATGGATGGAGTTTCTTGCCTCGTACGATTTCGAAATCTCCTACACTCCGGGCAAAGGCAACGTAGTGGCAGACGCGTTGAGCCGAAAGAAATTGACCCTAAGCCCGTTGTTTGTTGAAAGACAAAGCCTAGAGTTTATAGCCAGCTTCGACTTTAGGCCTTCCTCCGATTTTGTACCAGGCTTGCTAGCATCTCTCGAAGTGCGCCCAACTTTAGTGGATTCAGTAGGGACAGCACAACGCGAAGACCCTCAACTTGTGGAAATAATTGATAGGCTAATTAGGGGTGAGACTTCAAGTCACCTCGACAGATACTCCATCGACGATAAGGGTATACTAAGGCGAGACGGAAGACTATGCGTCCCACAGACAAACGATTTAATAAAGAAGGTTCTCGAGGAAGCGCATCATTCCAAGATGACGATACACCCAGGCGGAGATAAAATGTACAAAGACATAAAAAGGACTTTCTTTTGGAATGGCATGAAAAAGGACGTGGCAGAGTTCGTTTCTAAGTGTATGGTGTGCCAACAGGTTAAGGCGGAACAGAAAAAGCCTGGCGGACTACTACATCCTCTGGAGGTCCCGCAGTGGAAGTGGGATAGCATCTCAATGGACTTCATCGATGGGCTGCCTAGGTCTAGGAGAGGCAACACTAGCATTTGGGTAATAGTGGATAGGCTTACTAAAAGCGCCCACTTTTTACCTGTTAAAAGTAAAAGAACTGCCTCATCCCTAGCATCACTTTACCTTAAGGAAATCGTTCGACTCCATGGAATACCATCTAGCATCGTTAGTGACCGAAACCCCATCTTCACTAGCGAGTTTTGGCGGAGTCTGCAAGAAGCAGTAGGAACGCAGTTACACTTGAGCACAGCTTACCATCCCCAAACCGATGGCCAAACAGAGAGAGTGAACAGAGTTTTGGAAGACCTTTTAAGACTATGCGTCCTTGACTTCGGAGGGACATGGGAAGACCACCTTCCTTTGGTGGAATTTGCCTACAACAACAGCTATCAAGCAACCATCGGAATGGCGCCCTTCGAAGCTTTGTATGGAAGACCGTGCCGATCGCCCACTTGTTGGTGGGAGTCTACTGATAAGCTTATACTTGGACCAGATATGATCCGAGAGACTTCAGAGAAAGTAGACTTAATACGAAGAAGGATGAAGACGGCCCAAGACAGACAAAAGTCCTACGCCGACAAGAGGAGGACCGACCTTGAATTCGAGGTTGGAGACAGAGTTTTTCTCAAGGTATCACCGCTAAGAAACGTTGTTCGTTTTGGAACCACAGGAAAGCTAGCGCCAAGATTCGTAGGGCCATTCCCTATTATCGAGAAAATTGGGAAAATGGCCTATAGATTAGAGCTACCCGAGAAGTTGGCTAGAATCCACAACGTTTTTCACGTTTCACATCTCCGAAAATGTCTGCATGAGTCAGCTGAAGTGGTAGAGCCAAATATCCTCGAAGAGGCCGAAGTGGAGCGTGAAGCAACCATAAGGAGAGTTCCAACCCGCATCTTAGGAACGGAAGTGAAGAGGCTACGCAACCGCGAAGTCAAGCTCGTCAAAGTCCAGTGGAGCGACGCCGAGGGAGACGCGACTTGGGAAACTGAAGCTAGAATCCGCACTGCCTACCCTTTTCTGTTCGAGGGTACATCCTTGATCTTTCTTTTTCCTTAAGTTGCGCTTTTATCTATCTTTTTAGGTATATTTCCTCGACCGTATCTTTTAGGTAGAAACTCTTTGGATGGAAACATGTAATTGAAACATGTTATGTATGAATGGTTGCAAGTGGTTGCAAGTGATTGCTAGTGGTTGCTCGTGGTTGCATATACACACACAATCTAGGTTTTAGATCGGCTCAGTCACTTCATATTGCATATGCATATATGTTTGCTTTCATATGTGGTTGAACTTTAATGTGTTGTCATGTGGATGTTGCATTTGTATTGAATGATTGTGCACTCATGTAGAATCATGAATAGGAAAATTTGCATGCATAATGGATTCATGGCACTTACATAATTCGCATTAAGGAGGTCAACTGAATCAGTAGACCGCCCGATTTTGCATTAGATAAGTTCATGTACACACACACTTCGCATATGATCATGAAGCATTAGAAATCTTTTAAGGACAATGGATGCTAGTGTTTGATGGATGAGTAGATAGATGATTGGATGTTAGGATATACATTTTCCTACGCTTGAAGATTTCGGGGACGTCCCCTTTTAAGTGGGGGAGAATGTAACTCCCCGAAAATTCTATAACTGTGAAATTAACAAATTAAAGTATAATTAATTTGAAATCAAAGAACGAAGGGAAACGGGATACGCCATTGCGTTCGTCTCGGAAAAATACGCGAAATAGAGTCCGAGTTTTCGAAAAACGGAGTCCGTATGAAGAAGATATGGCCTTCGGAAGTTTTGAATTAAATTTAAAATTCAAACAGAATAAAATAATTAAAAATCGGGCCCAGTGGGCCAGGGCGGATAAACACCCGCCTAGGCCACCCAGGTCGACTGGGCTGTCGACCTGGGCTACCCATGTCGACAGGGCTGTCGACAGCCCTGTCGACAGGGGTGTCGACCTGGTCGAGCCCAGTCAACCTGGCTGGCCAGGTCTGTGTTTGGTCGAATTTCTGTGGTCTGCTTTGTCACTAGGGCTAGGTGGCAAGTTTTGATTGGTCTCTCTTCCTAATGAATGGCTATGATCTAACCTAGCAACATCAATGGTCCTAATCAATTCCTAACCTCTATATAAACAACCCTAGACTAAACCCTAATCTATTCATTCAAATTAAGAGCATAGCCGCCATGTTGCTGAGGAACGACTAAGAGTAGCCGCCAACTAAAGAGAGAATTAGGAAGAAAGTTCTAAAGCCTAAAGCAATTCAAGCAACCTAAAGCCAATCAATTCAACAAAGGAATCATATCTCTTAATTAGAGAATTCGCCGCAACCATTGTAAGTAGAGTATTACTTTGATATGAATAAACAACTGTATTGATTTGTATGCTTGAATTGGGATAATAAAGTAGTTCATATTTGTGCAAAGTTATGTTATTCATTATAAAGAACTACATGCGGTAGTTCTATGCAAGTATACGTTTGGAATATTGCGCAAATTATGTAATCTATGTTGAAGCTACATGTATGTAGTTGATTGAAATTCATGCTAGTTTGGGGCTTTGTTATTATGTCATCATGATGTATATTTTTGTGCATAAATCATTTTGCAAGTAATTGAAACAAGTTTGGTTGTTATAGTTCATATGAAACTATGTTGGAATTTTGACACCATAATCCATGTATTAAGTCATGCTTTCGCAAACTTATGGCTAGGCTATGAATGATATTTGGCATAATTGAAATCCATGCTAGTTCTATATTGTTAAATGACATATGTGAGATATGACTAGGTTAGACTCAAGAATCCCTTTTTGCAAGTTTAAATCAAACACCATGTTTAGGAATATTTATGCATAAGTATGTTTATACCATCGTTATGTGATTAGACTTAAATCATGATTAAGTTGAATTATGCTATGTTTATGCTAGAAGTATTTATGCCATGCTTATGTTTGACATTATGCTATGCTTATGCTAGAAATAATTATGCCATGCTTATGTTCGACATTATGCCTAAATGAAAATATAGGTTCATGTGTCAATAATGATATCTCAATTACAAGTTCACATGCTTTGATTCATGTCACCTATGCTTTATGACCAAAGTATATATATGCAAGTACACCAGTTTCTATTATGTATTTCCAACGTCATATGCAAGTTCATGCGCTCACTTTCCCCTCTTTGTGTATGTAATTACGCTTTAAGCCTCCCATTTTCGCATGGCTAAATTGGGCTTTAAAAGGCTAAGCCCAATATATATAAACGGACGTGTAAAACGGGGGAAAAATAACGTTGGGTTAAAATTAATTAATGAATGGAAATATAAATAGAAGGGCCCAAATTCAAGTATGAGTTGGGCCCATGATTGGTGTAACCCTTACACCATTAACTTAATAATGGGCCGCAAATATTTACATATAAGAAATAAAGAGGAATGACAAAATATGTAAATGTAGAACATACGATGTGTTTAACCCGAGGTTGGATTGAGTTGTGATGTAAACCTGCCCGGAACCGCCCGGCTGTCCAGTAGTCACAACAATACCTATCCAATGTGGGAGGTTAAACATGGAGCCCAGCAAGGACCCGAGGTTAGACTGAGTTGTGGCGTAAGACTGCCCGGAACCAACCGGCAACAGGCAGCCACAACAATACCTGTCTAATGTGAGAGGTCAGGGCCTTAATAAGACAATTAAGGCTGAGTCAGGATTGTTAGGATTAAGTGAACTAAAGACTTAATCAAAATGGAACATGCTAAACTAAACGGACTGGTGGGGTTAGGTTAGGAAACACTTAACCAACTTAGCATGTTGGCTAGAGATAGAAAACCTAGTAACGGGGGACCCTTTTCAGCAGTAACCCTAAAAGGTGTATCAGGATACCCTGAAACTAGGCAGGGTGGGGCACGATTACTGGGCTGATTGTAAGAGGTCAAATCGACGGCGGTGGTGTAGCAGTGTAGGTTCTAACGGAGTGCGGGCGTGCACACACTCCGGCGCAGAAAAATAAGGCACTGGACACCAGTAGCATACATGTGCACTCTAAGGTTGCGTCGGGTTGCCACTATGGGACTTGATACACCCCATGGTGGGACCAGCATAGGTAACTACAGACATCGGGGGCCGTAAGACACATGTAACTATGCGAGTAGGAGCCGATCATCATAGAATGGATCACATCACCCTGATTATGGGGTGCAAATCGGAAACTAGTTTATATGGGTTCAGAGATTTACATGGGGTACGATAGTATATTCGACCCTAGAGAACTTAACCAAATTTATTGTGCTTGCCCACTTCTTGTTTATACTTATCATACCCAGTTCTTTATTCACAGACAAAATAGTACTAGACTTACTCAGGCTTTATGTCTGACTCTATCTTTCTTTCGTCTTCTTTCTTCCGTTTCCCCCCCCCCCAGGTCCTCAGGGAGGGAACACAGCAGCTTGACCAACCTCAACATCCAGCTTGAAGAAGAGAAATGTATTGCTTGGACTCTCCTATTTTGAACTATGGATTTGGACAATCCACTATGGGGCTTTGGCAGTTTATCTATGTTTTATTTATGCTTCTTTAAAAATGATGTACTCAAGACAGATTATGAAAGTGTTATGTTATGTTTTTGGAAAGGATGTTGTTGTAACACATATTTGACTTTATGAAATAAAGTTTGTTGTTCTTCCGCTGTTTACAAATATGTGTTCTTATATCTGTCTTGTATATCTGTGACTTGTACTTATAAACCTCCACCAAAATTAGGGCATTCCCTTTGAGAGTGACCCTAATGGAGGTGGGGTGTTTCATATAGGCTCATTTCTTTTGTTTTCTTCACTGAAAATCAATGGAGGCCTAAATGCTGTCGTTGCCTGGACTGAATCAAATCCTTTTCTTCTTCTACATATCAAAGTTATAGATTAAAGTGTAGATCTGTTCTTCTTCTACCTTTCTAGATCCAAACGCTGTGAGTTTCAGGTTGCTTTTATATTTAAATAAATTAAAAGTAAACATGATAAGACTGTAATTCGGATCTATGCATGCTAATCCTTGAATCACTTCAGATCTGTAATAAATTGTGAATCTGTTATATTTTGGCATACTATGACTTAGATCTTAACCTTTATCATGTCAGATCTACTTTTGATTATGGATCTAATTCAATATTTAGATCATCTTGTACCTATCATGTTGTGGTTAATTTGGATATGTCAAGAGTTGGACATCTAAATCCTAGTTTAGATCTAATCATGCCTATTATGACATCCCTACTATGTTAGAACCCATTTATTATCAAAGTTCACCGATCTGTTCTCATATGTTCACCTTAACATTATGCCATGAAAAGTTTATGTCAATTCTGTTAGAATGATCATCTCTGTCATCTTCCCTTCACCCTTTCCCTTTTATTTTATATAGCCAGGCTACTTTCGAGCCTAGGAATGCCGCTAAATTATGCGATTACATTCGTTTGGGAACGAGGGAAAAAACATTGAAATTGGGCATATCTTGTGAATTTGGAATTTGGGGCATAATTGGTAAAAAGGTGAAAATTGGCATAATTTGAATAGTGTATATGTATATGAATTTGGACATATATTTCACTATAAACATAATTGGGGGGAAAAGGGGCATGAAACCTATAACTTATAATGACATAGGTAATAATTGGCTAATAAAGAAATGCCTAGGATTGCAGTAATTAGAAACAGTAACTGCGCCTAGACACGAGGTTAGATTACACTTATGGTGGAAGTCTGCCCGGAACCGCCCGGCATATCCAGCGACCACAAGCGATGAATCTAATGTGAGAGGTTTAGGTGCACAAATACGAGACGTGCTAAGACACGAGGTTAAGCCCGATTTGTGGAACAAGTCTGCTCGGACCCGCCCGGCATATCCAGCATCCATAAATTGTAGGCTTAGTGTAGGAGGTCTAGTATATGGTAACCATAAATGAAAATATGGTAATAAACCTTGAATACTTAACCTAGTAGAATCCATAGGGATTGTATGAACATGAACTTAAATAGGGTTATGTGAATATGTTTGAAAAGTGGGTGGGTTAAGTGAATCTGAGGGGGTGGGTAATATTTATATATAGGCCCACAAACTTAACCTGAGGGGGTTATGTAATTAAAGACACCTAGTGGTATGCATAACCAGTGGAAATGTTGGAGTTATGTAATTAAAGACACCTTAGGGTAAGCATAACTTGTGGAAATGATAGGGTTATGTAATTAAAGACACCTAGCGGTAAGCATAACCAGTGGAAATCCTAGAGGGAATACAAGACAAAAGGGGAAAGCTTGCACCGTATTGTGTGTGGGACCCATTTCAGTCAATAACCCATATAACGGTATCAGACGAGGACTCCGCCCTAGCTCGGAGTCGGGGCACCCTTACTAGACTGATTATAAGAGATCCAAACGAGAAGGATGGTGTAGGAGGCGCAAACCGACCAGGGACACGTGCGTGCATGGACCAGGTAGACGGGGCTAAGACGACCGTGACACCAATAGGTATGGCTATGCACATCAACGAAGGGTTTCCACTTTAGGAAGTGATACCTCCTACTGTGGGGTCGGCACAGAGTATCTATGGAGTAGGGAGCCGATTGATTAGGGTAGTAGTTAGGGTGCATCTGGACGTATGCCTAAGTCTACCATCTGATAGTTGTTGGGATAATCTCATTCTGGTTATACTAGTATTAGTGCAAAGTAATCTTTAGAGAAGCGTACACACTCTATCATGTTTACCTTCTCATACCTACCATTTATTGTGTTATGTTTCTTATCCGCTTTATATGCCTGTCATGATACTTTTACTTATTTACTTGCTAAAAGTAACTAGACTCGCCAGACTTTCTGTCTGACCCTCTTTGTTTCCTCCTCTTTCTTCTGTTTCCCCCCCAGGTTCTCAAGGTGGGAAGGCTTAAGCTTAACAAGGATTCTACTATCATTTTGCTAGAGCTGTTAGAAGTATTGCTCAAGCTCCTATCTTTGCTACTATGGCTATGCTTTTATTTGGAGATTTTGCTTCTTTTACTTTGTACTCTATGTTTTAAAGTACAAGACAGTAGGTTTTATGATGTAATGGTTTTTTTGTGTATTTCAGACATGTGATGTTTTTGAACCACGATGTTTTATGATTAATAAAGCTTTTAATTCCGCTGCCATTTTATATCTTTCTTGTAATATTTCTATTTCTGTTTACCTATAACTCTTCACGAAACTTAATGCATTCCCTTTGTGAGTGACCTTAACGAACGTAGGGTGTCACAAATTTTGTATCATATAAAGATCTATCGGATCCTTGCAGCCGTTAACGTGTCACTAGTAGGTCTTACTTACTAGCAAAAAGTTACATAAACTAGCGAATGAACGCAGTAATCATTCCTATTTCGATTCTGCATGCTTGGTAATCATCGGTTTCCTCTACCTATCAGCCTACCTCTTTGACCTAACAACTTCTGGATAAGCATTCCCAGTCTTCTTGAGACTATCATATATTTTTTGAAAGGGAATGTTGACAAATAAATATTCTAATTTGCACCCTAACCCAATCTTATTCTATTGACCTTTTACGTTCTGTTCGACCTAAGCATGCCCGGTCTTCCTAAGACCACCAAATCCTATTTGAAATGGGTGTTGGTTGGAATGGGTTTTAACGTACTAAACTTTGTTCTCTTTTATTCTTAGTTCAATCCTAGATCTAAGCCAAACATATAAACTCGGTTCCTGAATGAGTAATAATAGAATAGGTTTTGTTTTATTCCTCTTAATTACTATTTTTCTGCAATTTTATTATCATAATTGTACTTATTTTTCTATGTCATATGAATTATAATACTAGTTACAATTCGTTTCTAGTTTCTATAAATCTACGTACTTTAATGCAATTCCTTTTTATTATAAATTTACAATTTTAAGAATAACACTATAAATTTTGTTACTTTTAATTCAATCCATATCTCACATCCTATGTGATTATTTAATCCAAGCTCAAAAAGAATATTAAAACCTATGTCTTGAACTAATATTTACAGGTCTAAAAATCTAAAGGACTATAGAAAGACTGAAATAACTGATAGAAATAAATATTTAGGAAAAGGATTAAAAAAGAGACTTATAGAAGAAGACAGAAAAAGAAGATCGTGCATAACTTAACTAAATAAAAGTAACTATAAAAAAAAGTAAACTAGTTACGGAAAAAGAATACTAAAAACTATTAAATTATTAAACTTATAAGCTACTTATAATCTAAATAATGACTATAGTAACTTGTGGTTCTAAGCTCTTTTCCCGTGGCTGCCGCATATCCCGATCTAATAGGATTATATAGATATTTAATTTTATAAACCCTTTCCCTAGATAAATTTAGGTTAGGTCCATCTCAAAAAGATAGAAACCAAAGGGGAAAATATTGCCTTGTGAGGAATCAACTAGGTTAGGAGTCTATTTATAGTGCAACCTAGGGATCTCAAACCATTGGGTTTCTAGATTAAATCCATGCCAGCCACGTCACTAAACCAATTAGAATGCGTCATGTCAGCTTAAATTACAAGATCAGCCAAATCGGTGAAGCCATGTCATCTTTAACTGTTAAAATGCTCAAATCGTCATGTTTTTACATGATTTCTCATCTAGAATGCTTTGCAGGTCGACCTAACAATGGCTTGGGTCGACCCTAGGATCAACCTTAGGGTCGACCTAACCCCTTTTTTAAACGTTGTTTATGCGATAACTCTTTCATATGAACTCGGATTTTAAAAAGTTACATACGAAAATAATCTAGAAAATCACAACGGACGTAATGGAAAAGGTCCCATAATCAAATCCAACCATTTGCCCAAAAAAATTTATCTTCTTTCTTTTATTAACTTCTAGATCATACTTATAACTTGTTTCTTTTATGACTTCTTCATGTTAGCTCTAATTTTTACAAATTTTATGTGTAAACTAGTTAAAAAAAATTCTACGAACACAATGGCGAAACTCCCAGTTGTTAAATTCCAACAATTTATAAACTTATTTTACAATTAAATAATTCTTTAATTAAGTACCATGTCTTAAATTTGGGATTGTTACAAATTAATTAAGAGATAAAAGAAATAAAGTAAAAATGATGGATCGTTATCATTTAAGAGCATGCCTAGGGATCTCTCCGGATCTCGTACATGGGTAGGAGACTTAGCCACCATCATTGTCCAATTCCCACTTGTCGTTTAATGACAAATCCCCAATGATTGCCAGGCTTGCCTCTACCCCTTGCAATCACTATAAGAAAAATACCATATTGTAATTAGCTGTTTGCAACTGGCGACACACAACAGTTGCAGTAAATAATATTTAGCAACATATCTTTCATACCAGTTGCAATAGATGAAATATAGCAATAGATCTTTCTTTCTGTTGTCCTTCCAGTTGCAAAACAAAATTTTAGCACTGTACTTTCATAACAGTTGCAATAAACAAATTATTTACAACTGCGCTTCCAATCTTATTGTAAAATAATATTTTAGCAACTTTTTCGCCACTTGCGATAACTGTATTTTTTTACAACTGGTAAAGCCAGTTGCGAAAAACATGCTACTAAAAACAAGTAGAAGTTTTAATTAAGAAGTCATAATCAAGTACTTATAATTAACCGTCAATAAATACGTAGCAACTTTTAACTATTAACTTATAAAAAAAAGTAATTTTAAATAGTTTTTATTAAATAGTTAACTATTAGTAATTAAATAATAATTAAGATTAATATTCAATATATTTTAATCAATAATAAAATTTGATTATTATAAAGTGATATTTATAATTTATAATTGATAATTAAATAATATTAATTAATAATTAACAAATAAAAATAATTAACAGTTAAAAATAATAAAATAAATAAATGATTATTAAATAATAATAATAATTAATAATAAAAACTAATGGATAGTAATTAATAATTAATTTGAAATATGAATATGTATAAATAATAATTAATTAATAGATTCATAATCAATTAACAAATGATAATTGATTAATATTACTATTAAGGAGTAATTAATAATATTTTTTGTATGATATTCCTATTTTAATTTTTTAATTAATTAATTATTTGTTATTAGTAATTGTTGATATTGCTATTTTTAATTTTTTAAATATTTTTAAATTTATATTCAATTAATGTTTAAATTGATATAAAATAATGAATTATTATTAAATATTAAATTATACATTTAAATAATTTTAAATTATGGATGAATACTGTCATCATTTAGTAAAAATTAGGAAAAATAAATTAAAAATAGGATAGTTTATAATCAATAATTAGAAAATTATAGTTAATAATTTGTTATGGTAATTGATAATAATTAATAAATTATAGTTGATATTTATTTATTACCTTCAATAATTAATGAGTATAATCAATGATTAAAATTAATATTAAATAATTAAATTAAATGATGAGTAACTAAATTTAACAACTAATAAGTAACATTAGGTTTTAATATTTTCTAATTATAATTAATAACTATATTTAATATTCAATATTTAAAACTTAAAATAGCAACTGTTTAGGCCTTTCTTTTTGAAATTGAAGAAACATAGAAAGAAGACAAGTAATAATTAGTAAATAATAATTATTAATTAATTAGAAACAATAATTTTGTTCGCTGTGTTATTCGAAATTTCACATTTATTTTGCATATAAGTGTTTTTTTGGAATCTTAGGATCATATTAAAAGATTGTGTTTTAGTTTCAACAATTAGTAAAGAACATAACAAATAATTATTAATTAATAAGTAATAATGTAATACATAAGAAATAATATTTAATAATTTTTTTGCTAAATTTTTATAGTTAACAATAATTCATTTACATTTAGCTGGCGACTCATGTTTTCATTTCCCCTACGTCTTTATCTTTATTTTTACCTCCACTAAAGTATCGTATAAAATATTGTTTCCCACTTTTAACTTTTATTTGCCACTTAGTAACAGTTTGAGACTATTCGTTTTCCTCTTTACCAACAGTACAATTAAATGATCTGCTCTACAATCTACTTTCTTTTTTATTTATCTGACCTTCTCTTCTACTCACGGAAGAAAATCGCCAGTTCATCCCCTTCTTTTCTAATTAAAATTCCTAGTGGTCGCTGGCATTCCTCTCTAAATTGGAACTACTCCCTACATTAAATCGATGATTTCCTAGCGATGCACACTTCAAATCACGAATGATTGGGTCATGATTTTTGTTTTTATTGCGATGGATGAAGAAGACGTTGCTTTTCTAGATCAACTTCTTCATACAACTTTGTAACACCCCATAATTTAATACACACTAATTATATAATGAGAATAATAAAATGGATATTACTTAATTAAATATTCAGAATTAGATAAAACAGACTTTACCATTGTGTCCGCTACGAAATTTTGGCCCAGACTGACTCTTAAATTTCGTAAATCGGAGTTAATATGAAGAAGTTATGGGCTTAAGAAGATTTCATGAAAATATATGCAGATTATGTATATAAATAAGCGTTCTGGAGTAACGGTCATGGGGCGACCCAGTTTGGCCAAGTCGACACCACTGTTTCAAATCTCGCAAATATCGCCCAATATCTCCTCCGAGATCTTATTTTGGGCTCCTTCCAAAACGAAACAGCAAATATCACTCTAAATCTCCTTTTGAATATATCGCCTGAGACATTACAATAACGAATGATATATTGATCGAGACGAAATACTGGAATATCGTCCGAGATCTTAGTTTTTTTGGTTAAAATTTAAATCTGTGCCTGAATGAAAACAATAATTAAAGAACTCAAATTAGCTATGATAATCTTTTGTTATTTTACATTTTGCATGTTAAATGACCATATTTTATGTTCATATATGTTCTACAATGCTTATGATTTTCATATTCATCTTTTTTACATACATGTTACCTATGAAATTATGCATTTTATGGCATATTTTTGATGATTTTTTCAATTTTTTGGATCCTTTTAATGTTTTATGCCTAACTATATTTTTGTTTTAAGTTTATTATGATTTAGAGTATGAATGATCAATCGCAAAATAAAGAATAATAAAGTTATTTTGCAATTCTAGTTTAAGTTGTTAAATTTTTAATAACATTCATAAAATTCATTTTGTAAAAATATCATTTTTTAACATATCATGTACCCTAAATTGTTCCAATATGAACTTTCTGATCCGAGATGGAAATCTAGATGAACTCCCAAGCTAGACTCATCTCGTCCGAGATCTCCCCGGATATGAGATCAAGTCTATAAAATTCCCAAGACGAAATGCGACCGATATCCAAGATTTATAACCTTGGTTGACACAGGTCATAGTGGGTCGACCTGCCCGTATGCTGAGATAGATTCCTGAGTTCGTTTCTGGACTGATTTCTTAACTAAGTTCATTCACTGAATCAACATTGCGTGTACGATTGGAATGGAAAACCTAAAATCTAACGGTAAGGGATTATCATAGGCAATCTATATAAAGGCTGGCAGCCTCATTATTTCCTATACACAAATCTATTCTTCCTTCATCCTCCAAACCTTTTCTGAATAAAAGTATGGAGATACTGAGGTGCTACCCAAACATAAATTAGCAAGGATAATTATGATTACTCTACAACAACAAATCTAAAGTGGACTTTCTTTTACAACAACATATTCATACAAAAGAGATATTTTTCTTCTTCAATCCAATCACTTTGAGTTCATGTCATTTTTAGATGTGTTATTTTAAAAGGCTTTAGACAGTAAATTGTTGGATCTGAAATAAGCAGTACTTATAAGTTAATTCTTATATGTTGTTCTATTACTGTTAATCACCTATTTCAGATTACTGTTATTAAATGTTCATGTATAGTTCTACATTCCTTATCCCTTTTTTGTCTTTTATTTATTTACAGTTTTTTATATGCCTTCAATTTCAATTTGAGATCTGTTTTCTCCCTTTTTCCTTTTTATTAATGATAAGCCTAGGCCATTAAAAACCTAGGCTATTTCTGTTGAACTGCGTATAAATGATAGAACTCGTAATAACTGATTAATGACATTAAATAGAGAAAGTTGGACATATTGTAAATTGGGAACCTTTTACTATAAACTGGGGTTAATTACATAAAAGGAAGAATATGCAACATGTTAATCTACTAGGATTAGACTTAATTTAATATTAAGTATAATATGTAAGAAAGTATGGATACTAGATATAAAAGTTAAGTAGAATGAATTACCATAACTATACATATACATCTGGGAAGGTGCTTGTTTGGGGAAGGGGTTATACAAAATAACACATAGGGTAAATTTCATTTACAACTAGGCTTATTAACGAACTTAAACTTACTAAGTTAAACATGTTAAGAGGTCCCGGGTCTAGTTGTTTGCATCAGGTTTTAGGGACTCTTAAATCCTAGTAACTTGGGGGGACAAGCCTAAGGGATGACTTGTGTCAAATTGTGTGGAACCCATATCAGCCAGTACTCTGTTGGTATCGTAGGAGGGGCCTCGCACAAGGTAGAGGTCCGGGAACGCTTTACTGATATAGATTGTAAGATGTTCAAAGGTGGATGGAGGGCACGTGTGCATTCCGATGGAGTTATGAGTATGCATGTGTCCGATTAGGGGAAACTAAGCCGCTGTAACACCAACAAATAGGTTTGTGTCTTATAAGTTGTTGGGTTAGGGATATTCGGATAATAAGGTGCCGATCGCATGGGTAGTAATTAGGGTAACACCTAATCCTGTTAATACTAATAATTGGTGTAGTAACTAGATTCTTGGGATATGAATGATAAGTTTAATTTACCTTTATCTTGCTTTGATATCCCAATAACCTCATACCTGTATATTTTACTGTACTTTCTCATCCAGTATTATTTATCTGTCTTGACACCTCTTATCATATGCTTATGCTAAAAATCACTGGAACTCGTCAGACTTTATGTCTGACCTATTTTTCTTTCCCTTCTTCCTCTTCCTTTCCCCCTCCTCAGGTTCTCAGAGTGGGAGTGGTCAACATCTAAGATCATGATTCTGCTTGGACTTGGATAGCTCTCTGGTTTATGTATTTACTTCTGTTTATTCATGTTTATTCTGACGACACTTGAGGTATATTGTTTATGGTTTTTGTACTCTGATATTATTGAGATAAATGATTATGGTTTTTGTAAGGACCCAAAACTTCCCCGGTCTCCGAGGAGAAGAGGAAGAATGGATTGCCTTGAGAACAAGCCAGATCGGGATGCAAACAGAAGAATATTTCATTCCTTATTACAACAATCTCATCAGAATACATGAATATACGAAGTATGAATAAATATTTCACATTCACTAAATATCAGAGATTTACAAGTTACAATGCAGCGGAAAATAACACAAAACACAACTGAAAAGAATATACGGATACAGAGCTTTCCGAATATCATTCCAGTTGTATACCAGGGTCCTGTGAATATAAATTTGCAAAACCCAACCACTAGTTGCCCGTGTGGAAAATAAGGGCACCCAGAGTTTAGGTTAAAACAATAAACTCTAGGTCAGTCATGTGACTGATGTGAGAACTAAAAAAGTTATTTAAAACTTTACTTTAAATCAGGTATATCAAGGGACCACGCCGTATAACACGGAACGGGTTTCCTCCCAAGAATAACAATGCATATAACAAAACAACGCAATGCTTTTTGGAAACATGAAGCTATTATAAGACCCAGGTCCTATCACACAATGCAACACAAGCCGAGGGATAAGGTTTTACCTTATAATAGCCAAACATGCTTGGTACGTTAAATCAAATCATTTGATACTATTACAAGTGCATAGTGTATAAAACAACTTCAAATATAAATATATCAATCCTAAATGGTATGGGTACCATATATCATGTCACCAATATTAGGCTCTACAATCAAAACCTAAAATGTCGCATATTGGAAGTTGGATTTCCATCTGTGAACCAAGGCAAAGGATCGTCCTTACCGCTTCGAGATTGTCTAGCCTGAGCCTCAGGCAAGCGCGCAGGCAAGCCTTGGACCGTCAGGGCCGGTCCACAAGGAGTGGATTAAAATGCCTGAACAATGCGTTTCCCCGCCCTATGGGGCGTAAACTGGTCATATCCTGACTAAACTATCGGCCCCGGAACGACTGATATAACCGAGGTGCCTCGCTATCGATCATCCACATAAGTAAAATGTCAGGGCTAGTAAAACGATAACACCACTCCTAGCTAGAAGGAAACACATGGCCTCCCTGATGTCCTCTCACGTTTCTGGTTCACACCGGGGTGTGAGGCTCGCGAATTAACGCTACAAAAAGCTACGCTATATTAAAGCCTTGCTTTAATCATCAACCACAAGACTCTGCTTTTCAACAGAAGCATTGATCATTTGCATCTCAGCATGCCACACAAGAAATTCACGCTATGAAACCGATGTCTATCAATCACACAGAATGAAATCCGATGTCAGACACACATCCATTTACAAGTTCGTTCTGGGTCTGAACGAAACCGGGGGCACCTTATTCCTCCCCCATATGTCCAATACATGGGAGAGGCCCTTGCATATCCGTCGATCTCCAAGTATGTCTAGACGATCACCACTTATTACCTCGTCTTGGGTGTACAGCCCAATTAAGACATCAGTAATCATCCAAACGATGTGAAGACCTCCGGTCTTCAACCACCGTCTTCATCCTCGACACATCGTTGAATTAGTTATTCAGAATGGGATAAACCCGGTCTTTCTGAATAACTCACGTATATAATAAACAAGTGCTATAAAAACACAACATTTGCCTCATTCCAATCTAGAATAATTCTTTATCCAAATATTCATATACTTTGGGAATGGTTCCCATTAATTTTATCAAAGATGAATTCTTTAAATTTATTCTTTAATTTTCCTTTGGATATCAATATTAACGATTGTTTAACTTGGGAAATCAATATTAACGATTGTTTAACTTGGGAAATCTTATCCTGTCTTTAACTGGGTTAAAGAACCAATGTCATTTAAAACACGGTACACGATAAACCGAAAATCACATTCGATTCCATCAGCCTTTAACCGTAAATTAGCAAGTGAACAATTCCCTAAGTATTAACCCCAAAGGCCGAAACCAACATCAGATCAATACCCAGTAAACCATTCAACTCAACTAATCTCCGGTTAGTTTCTGATTTTCTTAACTCCATTGCGTCTAAGAACAGTATTATTAAAGATACCATTCACGACAACCCAAAATATTATTTCTGTCTTTAACTGGGTTAAAGAACCAATGTCCTTTAAAACACGGTTCACGATAAATCCAAAATTACATTCCATTCCATCAGCCTTAACCATAAATTAGCAAGTGAACAATTCCCTAAGTATTAACCCCGAAAGCCGAAACCAACATCAAACCAATATCCAGGAAACCATTCAACTTAACAAATCTCCAGTTAGTTTCTGATTTTCTTAACTCCATTGGGTCTAAGAACAGTATTATTAAAGGTACCATTCACGACAACCCAAAATCTTATTCCGTTGTTAATCGGGTTAAAGAACAAGTGTTATTTAAAACACCGTTCACGATAAACCCAAAGACCCATTTCAATTCAATTCCAATTAAATATTAATTAATTAGTATACATCATTAAGTCTAAACAAAAAGATTTAATCTTTTCTCAACTAGGTTCAAGAACAGTGTTAATGAAGACACCATTCACGACAAATTCAAAATCATATTTAATATTAAATACAAGGCTATGAATAGAAAATATATCGGCTTATATTCAATATCAAATTCTGGAATCAACAAATACCATATTGGAATAACGATATATATATCTTCTAAATTCCTCCAAAATATCCGTATAATCATGGAATCCAATATCGAAATATTCCGAAGATAATTTTGATTCAAATCCATTCTAATTCATATATTCGAAATTCTAGTTATTTTTAAAACCATTTCAAATCCAATTTATTTATTTAAAAATATTGGATTTCATAATTCTAGTTCATAACTAGTTCATTTCGATAAAAATATATTTTTATCTTTTCAAATATGGGATTTTTCATTCCAATTCTTTCCAAATCATTTATTATGATTTTGCACAAATTATTGATATTTTAAATAATTTTATCAAGGCTTGTACAGTCGATTTCCATAAACGGCCATCGAACTACACTTACAACGACCTTTTCCAAATTTGATTTGGACATCGTTCCAAATCCAACCATTAGATTTCAAATCTCTAATATTAATTAGAAAGCTCTTTTCGATACGAACCCAACTATTTCTGTTTTAGGAGAATCCGACGGTCGGATCTCCAGTAATGTTCGTTCGAAGTCAATGGTCGAAATTCTCGAACTGCCGCGACGCGGCGCATTCTATTCAGGCCATTATATTATATATATAATATATATTTCATCAATTTCCTTTTTAAACATATTTTATAAATCGTTTTAAATTCGTTTTCAAAACGATTTCAGCTTCATATTCAATTTCAAATCAAAATTGAATATTCCATATCATCGATATATAAATGATAGTATTTTCAAAACATTATATTTTGAGATCAAATCCTTTTCGATATTCATTATAGAAATGAATAAAATCGATATAAATATCGTTCACGTCAAAATGGCGTTAATCTAATCAACACGGCTTTATATATTTAAATATTTTCGTGTCCATCCCAAATCGGACATCAAAATCAAATTTTGATCCTTTACCGAATATTATTTTAAAACATTCATTATTTTAAAATAATTGTTATTTTAAAATATTCATTCTTTCTGAACTGGAATCAGACACAGTCAATTACCATATAATTTGATTTATATGGATTTCATACATACATGTATACAACAACAATCAAACACAGTCAACCATCATCCAAAGTGCATTCTATACTGAATAAGCATCAAATATAAATATTTAACGCTTACACAGCTTGTCAACCAATCGATTGACATACAACTAAATATCGGGATTAGTGTATGTCCAATATCATCCCAATACCCATGTGGGGTTTCGAACAATCAAACATAGGTTTTATTTGTGCAATTGTGCAATGTGTAAAATTTATCGTCGCAAACAATATCAGTCAAATGTGTGTACATAAACAAATCGTCTGATTTGTTTATAAATATTTATTTTATTCATATACACGTTAAAAATCATATTTTTAACTATAAAATATTTTACTCCATTCCACATCACACAATCAATTTTCACAACACAATCAAACAAACAAACAAGTCGTCCATGGTCTGTGGACGACGGGTGTCGGGTGTTGCTAAGCACCGTCTGCATCCTAGTATATATTTTAACTAGAAATTAAAATTAAAGTGAGAAGTTCTCACCTTTGGGATCCACTCCTCCATTCTCTACTTCTTAACAGTTCGGATTCGCCCAAAATTCCAGTGCGATCTTTTCCCGCTGTTCATAGTTAAAATCGCATTTTTAATATGATGTTTATTTTAAAAATCATAATTTTATAATGGCACTTCATTTATTAAAATCATATATTTTTACAATGCCTCTATCTATATAAAAATTATATTTTTATCGCTAATATATAAACAAAAATCTAATCTAATCTTTATATTAATCAAAATATAATCTTTTTGTTTTGAAAAATCCAACCTTTCTGTTTTGAAAAATCCAACCTATCTGTTTTGAAAAATCTAATCTTTTTGTTTTGAAAAATCTAATCTTTTTATTTTGAAAAAATCTAATCTTTTTGTTTTGAAAAATCTAATCTTTTCTATTATGAAAAATCTAATCTTTTTGTTTATAGAAATCATAACTTTACTTTCATAAAAATTCTAAATTTGTTAAACTAAAAGAAAAAAAATCCTATTTTCTGTTCAAATGATAAAATGCTTACAGGTTTTTTTTTTCCAGCGAGGGGGAGGTTTGAGGTGTCGCGCGGTGGGGCCAGGTGGAGGGGGAGTGCGGCTTCAGTCTGACGGGGTTCGGTGGTCACTGGGTTCGAATGAGGTGCGGACATCGGAGGGGAGGAAGGCAACAACTCGCGGTGGGAGTTTCTAGCGTTGGCGCCGGGTCGCGGTCTCGCGATGGAGGAGGAGAAGACGGAGAAGAAGCGGAGGAAGGGGCGACGGAAATGGTGGAGGCGCGGTGAACGACGGGTGCGATTTGGGGGAGAATCGATTTTGAAATTCTTCTGTTGTAAAAGGAGGCAGGTTCTGTTATAATTAGGAGTTATTTTTTGAGAGAGTCCACATATACATATATATATACAATATTTTATTAAATATAATTCATTTATTTGAGAAAATAAAAGTTTAACCATTCGAACTCCAAATAAAACCCAACGAGTGACGCCCTCAGCCAACTACCCCCATTCCGAACGCAGCAAGATATGTTTCATAAGCCAATTCGGCTGTTTCGCTTAGATTTCGCTGAAATTAAAATATAAATCTATATATTCAATTTTAAACGTACATTTCAATTTACCGGGGCCACATACAGACTCTAAATGTTACAGAAAAATTATTTCTAGCTTCGTATTGACGATACGGTCTTAACAAAACTAATTTCGTCGAATTCTAAGACCATTTGAAAAATGGCCATTTTCCAGTCGATTAAATTCAACTCAAACTGGTCAAACACGTTTTCTTTTGCCACGCTCACATATTAATTCCAAATATTATGAATTTTCGAATCTAGCAATAACTTGACATCCCGGATCCAACAAAAGTGGTTTCATCGAAAACGGAGTTCGTTTATAAAATTTCCATTTTTAAGGGCCATATTTTCCATAGCGACTATTCTGAATTTTCAACTGGATATTACTCTTTCTTCCCGCTATGAAATTTCAATTTTTCAGATTCGTTGGAAAGATATTTTCAAATAGATCCTAATATTTTTGGTTTCGCTAAAATCCAGTTTATTTTGAATTCTATACATTCATTTGAAATTTAAAATCGAATTTTCAAACTACCGCGCCATTTTCAATTCCTTTTATAATTAAAAATAAATATTTATATTCTAACGACGATTCAAATAAATATATACGTTCTAATTTTATTCAAAATAAATTTTTCGTTGTTATTATTTAAAATAAATCATTTTTAATATTCAAAATTCATTAAAATTGCAAAAACAAAAATTTTAAATTGGCTCGGATTTTCTGGGTTGTTACAATTTTAGTATTTGAGATGTAATGACATGTTTTAAATTGAAATTAAAGTTTGAATTTTCCACTGCATTTTACATTCTATCTTGTGAATTTTAGTTACTGTTTACCTATCGCGCTTCACAAAACTTAATGCATTCTCATATGAGTGACATTAATAGGCACGGGGTTTCACATTTTGTATTACAACCTAAGGTTACAAGATTAGAGGAAAAGTTTTTGAAAAGTATTTTAAAAATAAAGGATTTTAAATAAAACCAATTTTTGAAAAACATATCCCCTCGAGTCATTTACAATATTCCTTCGTTTCTCTTTCCGAATTCTTGTTTCGTCCTTTCTGAGCATGTATTGGGATCCTAACATTCCCAAGGGCATTCCTATTCCCACATGGTTTCGTAGATACGTTGAAGCTACGTCACTTGTTAGAGTGCAAGAAAATGTCCCTCCCCAGCTGCAACCGTTGTAGCTCCTCCTCCTCCTCCTGTAGTCAACTTTTCTAATCTTTGTAAGGACTTCTGCGCGATGGGAGGCAAGCCCTTTCATGGTACTAAGAGTTTTGTGGAAGCACACAATTGGCTTAGAACAATGGAGAATGTATTCAACTTATTTGATCTTATGATAGGAGGAAAATTCAGTTGATCGCTTGGCAACTGAAGTACAAAGCATCCTACTGGTGGGAAATAATTCAGGCCATATAAGTGGTGGCTAATTGGGATGAATTTAAGGCTAGGTTTGAGACGAAATTCTTGCTGAAAGTGGAGGAGGAATGCAAGCGGAGAGATTTCCGAATTTGAAGCAAGGGAGCATGACTATAAAAGAATATGTCAACAATTCAATCAACTAGCGAGATTTGGATTGGAGTTAGTAAACACTGCTCATAAAAAGGCTTTGAGGTTAGCAAAGGGATTGAATCAACTACTCCAAGATTTAGCACTAACGCATGTATCGATGGGAGCAACCTTCGAAAGGCTCGTTGACATGGCTTTAATGCACGAGGATGGCAAAAAAGGGAACAAAGAGGTTAAGATCGAGGAAGAGAAACTCAAGATTGAGAAAAAGAAGTGGTGGCCTAAGAAGGGCATAGCTAAAAAGGGAGGACAACCCGATAAAGCTCAGATCATGACATAGGTGAAATGCTGTGGGTATGGGGCTTTGGGACACTTTGTGAAAGATTGTAGAAAGACGAAGAATGCTTGATTTGTTTGTGGTCAAGTTGGACATTTTAAAGGACAAAGCCCTAACAGGCAAGGACAAAAGGCTGGATCATCTAAAGGACAAGTTAACGCTCTAGAGAATGGTGGACCAGATCATGGTAGGAAAGTCACTGTGGAAGGTTTGATTTCTCTTTTCGACTATCCTATTAGAACTCTCTTTGATTCTCGTGCTTCTCATTCATTCATATACAACTCTATGGTAGAAAATCTGCACCTAGATACTAGTATTGTTTCTGATCCTATTATAGTCTCAAACCCCATAGAAGGAACGACTCATTTATCTGTAATATGTAAGGGTTTGAGAATTTCCATTATGGTCTTCGAATTTGAACTTGACGCATATGTTCTTGGCTTTATGGGTTACTGATTAATTCTAGGAATCGATTGGCAAGCCACGTATGGTGCCATTCTTGATTGTGAGAGGAGAGTTGTTAAACTTCTAACTTGCCAAGATAGAACTCTCAAAATTTCTTGTGACCCACAGGGTTTAGTTGTTCTCAGTTTCCTAGATTCTCTTGATGCTTCCTTTGATGATAATCAATCAATACCCGAAGTTAGTGGATTTTCGGACGTGTTCGATGAGGTTATAGGATTACCTCCGAGGCATGAGGTAGATTTTCGGATTTACTTGTTGGAGAATGTACAACTTGTCGGTTTGACGGTACGCCACATGTCTCCCAAGGAAAAGAGGAAGATCAGCAAACAAGTTGCTGAGTTATTGGAGAAAGTCTTCATTAGACGAAGCATTTATGAGTGGGAAGCTCCTGTCGTCTTTGCAACCATGGGAAGTGGATCTCTTCGTCTATGCGTAGATTATTGAGAATTGAATTAAGTCACAAGAAGAATAGACACCCACTTATGAGGATTGATGACTTGTTTGGCCAGCTAGTAAGCTCTTCGGTTTTCTCACAATTGGATCTAGCCACAGGATTTCATCAGCTTAGGGTAGCAGATGATTGTATTAACAAAACGACTTTCAGAATTCCGGATGGTTTCTTTGAGTGGTTAGTCATGCCTTTTGGGCTAACTAATGCACCCACATACTTCGTGGACTTAATGAGTCGGGTGTTTAGGGAGTATCTGAATAAGTTCGTGGTAGTGTTTGTGGACAACATTCTAATCTTGTCAAGGAGTGAGGAAGAACATGCCCAACACTTAGAGGAGGATCTCAGTAACTCAGATCACATCAGCTTAAAGCTAAATTTTCTAAGTGCTATTTCTAGAGAAAGGAAGTAAGGTTCCTAGGGCATGTAGTCTCCATGGAAGGGATAACGGTGGACCCTGCTAAAGTTATCGCAGTTCAAGATTGGAAAGCCCCTAAAAATACGATGGAGGTAAGGAGTTTCCTTGGATTGGTGGGTTATTATAGAAAGTTCATTAAAGATCTTGCACATTTCTCAGCTCTACTCACCCGTCTGACAAAGAAGAACTTCTCTTTTTCTTGGAACATTGATTGTGAGGATGCATTTCAGGGATTGAAGAGGACTATGACACCTTCCCCTGTTTCCCGATGGTAACAAGGTGTTTATGGTCTGCACGGATGCTTGTAGGACGAGATTAGGCACTGTGTTGATGCAAGATGGTTGGGTAGTCTGCTATGGAAGTAGGCAACTAAGAGTTCATGAGAAGAACTACCCCACCCATGACTTGGAGATGGCTTCTATAGTGCTCACACTTAATTATTGGCGACACTATCTACTTGGAGAGAGATTTAAGCTATATACGGATCATAAGTTGCTCAAATATTTGTTCTCATAGAAGGATCTCAACTTAAGGCAGCAACGGTTGATGAAGTTCCTAGCATCCTACGATTTTGAGATAGCTTATACCCCAGGCAAAGGTAATGTAGTGGAAAATATATTGAGTAGGTCGAGGATGTCCTTGAGTCCTCTATTCGTGGAAAGCTAGAGCTTAGAATTTATCTCAACCTTTGATTTTAAGTCATCTACGGATTTCACATTTGAATTATTAGCATCATTTGAGGTGCAACCTACTCTTATGGAGCGCATTATATCTATGCAGTGAGAGGACCAATAGTTGGTGGACATCTTGTATTCGGTAGAGGAGAAGCCTCTGGTCGCTTAGCTAGATATATTGTGTACGAGAAATGGTGGCTAAGAAGAGATGGAAGGATGTGCGTCCCTAAAGTTGGTGAATTGCTAAGAGCAGTGCTTGAGGAAGCTCATCTGTAACACCCTGAAATTTTTAACAACATTAAAGTGGATAAATTAAAGAATAATTAATTTAATATTCAGAATTAAGGGAAACGGACTGCGCCATTGCGTCCGTCTTGAAAGTTTGGTAAACATAGACACCTGGTTTGCGTAAAACAGATAACGTATGAAGAAGTTATGAACGATAGAAGTTTTTTTTTGTATTCAGGCCTTTTTCAAGTGTATAGCAACCCATTATCCAATCCCCATTTAGGGCTAAGGTGGCAATTAGATTTCTGAAAACTAGCAGCCATATATTCACCTCAATTCCATTGTTTTCTTCACAAAGAAACAATGGCGGCCAAACTTTGCTGGAGTGCGAACAAACACGAATCTGCTTTCTTCAATTATCAGTTTTGCAAATCAAATTCTAAGATTCAAGTTTCAGTTTTCTCCTTCTATTCTCATAGATCCAATCCTTGTGAGTATAGTTATTTTTAGGTTTAAATAAATAAAAGTGAATTATGAAAGACTATGATTTGGATCTATGCTATTATCGTGTTTTATGTTATGACATGATAAATCTATTCTATGCTATTATCATGTTTTATGTTATGACATGATAAATCTATTCTATGCTATTATCATGTTTTATATTATGACAAGATAAATCTATTTTATGCTTTTATCATGTTTCATGTTATAGCATGATAAATCTATTTTATGCTATTATCATGTTTTATGTTATGACATTATAAATCTATTCTATGATATTATCATGTTTTATGTTATGACATGATAGATCTATTCTATGCTATTATCAAATCTTATGATATGTTATGATAGATTTATTTGTTAGATCTAATTATCATGTGGACATTTTTGTTGTAGATCTAAATCTTTAATTATGTTAGATCTATTTTATGTAGATCTAAATCTTTAATTATGTTAGATCTAATTATCATGTTGATATTTTATGTAGATCTAAATCTTTAATTATGTTAGATCTAATTATCATATGGATATTTTATGTAGATCTAAATCTTTAATTATGTTAGATCTACTTTATGTAGATCTAAATCTTTAATTATGTTTGATCTAATTATCATGTAGATATTTTATATAGATCAAAATCTTTAATTATGTTAGATCTATTTTATGTGATCTAAATTGTCACCTTGTATTATCATGTAGATCCATTTTTTGCGATCTAAATTGTCACCTTATGTTATCATGTTAGATCTATTTTATGTGTTCTAAATTGTAACCTTATGTTATCATGTTAGATCTATTTTGTGTGATCTAAATTGTAACCTTATGTTATCATGTTAGATCTATTTTGTGTGATCTTGATTGTCATCTTATGTTATCATGTTAGATCTATTTTGTGTGATCTAAATTGTCACCTTATATTATCATGTTAGATCTATTTTATGTGATCTAAATTGTAACCTTATGTTATCATGTTAGATCTATTTTATGTGATCTAAAATTTAACCTTCTGTTATTATGTTAGATCTATTTATGTGATCTAAATTGTAACCTTATGTTATCATGTTAGATCTATTTTGTGTGATCTAAATTGTCACCTTATGTTATCATGTTAGATCTATTTTATGTGATCTAAATTGTCAACTTAAGTTATCATGTTAGATCTATTTTATGTGATCTAAATTATCACCTTATGTTATCATGTTAGATCTATTTTATGTGATCTAAATTATCACCTTGTCATGATGACAACTTCATGTCCATGCCAGTATGTATGTTATCATACTAGTTTATGTTTATGCCAAGATGATCATTTTAGTTACTTTTCCATTATTTTCTCTATTATCATTCATGACTAGGCTATTGTCTAGCATAGGGATGCTGCCAATTTTGTGAGGGTGCTAGTTAAAGAACGGGGGAAAAAGGGTTAAAAATAGCATAATTTGAATATGAACATTTTTGGACATGTAATTCAAAGTATTGGGTAAAATAGGTATTGACACCCATAAAAGGAAAGGCTTAAATAATTGATTAATTAATTAAAAATGGAATGTTTAGTGATTACAATTAGGAATTGTAATTGTACTTATGACACGAGGTTAGGTTGCATTAGTGGTGGAAGTCTGCCCGGACCCGACCGACATATCCAGCAGCCACTAATGTTGATCCTAATGTGGGAGGTCTAAGTACGTGAATACGAATCGGGCTATGACACGAGGATAGGCCAAACTGTGGAATAAGTCTGCCCAGACCCGACCGGCATATCCAACATCCACATGTTGTAAGCCTAATGTGGGAGGTCTAGCCTATTATAACCACAAATTGACATGGTAATGAATTGGACTACTTAACATAAGTTAATCCATACAGATTGTATGAACTTAAATTTAAGTTGGGGGTTAAGTAAACTTGGTTAAACAAAAGGGGTGGGTTAAGTAAATCTTGAGTAGGTGGGTAATATTAGTGTGTGTGTGTGTATATATATATAAGCCTATAAACTTAACCTGATAAGGTTATGTAATTAAAGACACCTAGTGGTATACAAAACCAAGGGAAATAATAAAGTTATGTAATTAAAGACACCTTTTAGGTTAAGCATAACTTTTGAAATGGTAGGGTTATGTATTAAATACACATATAGGTAAGCATAACCGGTAGAAAGATTGAGGGTTATGTATTAAAGACACCTATAGGTAAGCATAACTAACATAGGGCTTTGTAATTAAAGACACCTAAGGGTATATATAGTCAGTGAAAAACCTAGTGGGGGATACAAGAAAAAGGGGAGAACTTGTATCATATTGTGTGGAACCCGTTTCAGCTAGTAACCCGGAGTTGGTATCAAGTATATACTCCGAGCTAGGTCGGAGAAGGGGCACGCTTACTGGACTGACCGTAAGAGATCCGAACGAGGAGGACGGTGTGGGCGACGCAAACATATCGGGGACATGTGCGTGCATGGGCCGGGTAGAGGGGGCTAAAACGACCGTGACACTTGTAGATATGGTTGTGTACATCTTAGGAAATGAAGGGTTGCCACTTTAAGAATTGATACCTCCTGCTGTGGGGCCAGCAAAGGGTATCTACGGGGTAGGGAGCCGATCGATCAGGGTAGTTAGGATACATTTGGCTGTATACCTAAGTCTACCACCATATAGTTGAAGGGATCATCTCTTTCTGGATATACTAGTAATAGTACAGAGTAATCATTAGAAGCACATACACTTTATCCTATCTACCTTGTTACACCTGCCATTTATGTAGTGATCTCTCTTATCCACTTTATATGCCTATCATGTTACTTTTATTTATTTACTGGCTAAAAGTAACTAGACTCGCCAGACTTTATGTCTGACCCTTTTTGTTTCAGCTTATTTCTTCCGTTCCCCCCCCCAAGGTTCTCAGGGCGGGAATACTCAGGCTTGACTGTGATTCTACTTTCATCTTGCTTGGAGCGACTTAGAAATACTGCTGGTTTCACATCTTTCTCTACT
This sequence comes from Allium sativum, assembly GCA_030737875.1. Classification (NCBI taxonomy): domain Eukaryota; kingdom Viridiplantae; phylum Streptophyta; class Magnoliopsida; order Asparagales; family Amaryllidaceae; genus Allium; species Allium sativum. The sequence continues at coordinate 462,719,977 of CM060920.1, forward strand.
ATGGCTTATGATTTTGGGATTATGCTTTCTTTGTTATTGTACTCTGATATTTAACATACAAGACAGAAGTTTTAATGATGTACTGAGTTTATGTATTTTCAGACATATGGTGTAACCATGCTTTATGATTAATAAAAGTTTTTTTTATTCCGTTGCTATTTTATATCTGTCTTGTAATGTTTTTGTTCTGTTTACCTATAACGCTTGATGAAACTTAATGCATTCCCTTAGTGAGTGACATTAACGGACGTGGGGTGTCACATCATCATTCTCAGATTACTATTTATCCAGATGGTGACAAGATGAACCGAGACATGAAACATTTTTTCTATTGGACTGGCATGAAGAAAGTTGCAACAGAATTCGTGGTCCGATGTTTGACTTGCCAACAAGTCAAGGATGAACAATGTAAACCCAGTGGATTACTTCAGCCCTTGGATATCCCACAATGGAAATGGAAGAGCGTCTCTATGGACTTCATTGATTGATTGTCCCGATCGAGGAAAGGAAACACAAGCACTTGGGTGATAGTGGACATGCTTACTAAGAGTGCTCATTTTATTCCTGTTAAGAGTAAGAGGACGACAACGTGGCTAGCTTCGGTATACCTTAGAGAGATCATCCGACTACATTGGTACCTTCAAGTATAGTAAGCGACCATGACCCCATATTTACTAGTGAGTTTTGGAGGAGCTTGCAAGAAGCCCTAGGTGCACAGTTAAAACTTGGCATACCTTACCACTCTTAGACTGATGGACAAACTGAGAGGTTTAATAGAGTTCATGAGGATCTACTAGGACTGTGTATACTAGATTTCGGAGGGACTTGGGAGGAGCATCTCCCATCAGTATATTTCACCTACAATAATAGTCATTAGTCGAGCATAGGGACGACACCCTTCGAGGCATTATATGGACGACCCTACAGATCGCCAATGTGTTGTTAGGAGTCTACGGACAGACTTCTACTTGGACCCGAAATGGTGAGAGAGACTTCGGACAAGAAAGACCTTATTCGGAGAAGGATGAAAGCTGCACAAGATAGACAAAAGTTGTATGCCGATAAGAGAAGGACTGACATGGAATTCGATTAGGAGATATGGTCTTCATCAAAGTATCGCCTTTAAGGAAAGTAGTTCGATTTGTCTCATTAGGGAAATTGGCACCAATGTTCGTAGGACCATTTCCCATAGTAGAGAGGATATACCAAATGTCCTACAGAGTTAGACTACCAGAGAGGTTGGTGGGAATTCACGACGTATTCCACGTCTCCTATTTGAGGAAATGTCTTCATGATTTAGCGGAGGTAGTGGAGCTAAGTACACTTGAAGATGTTAAAGTCAAGAAAGAAGCATAAGTTCGAAGAGTTCCTACTCGTAGTCTTGAGACAGAAGTTAAGAGGCACGCAACAAAAGGAGAAAATTAGTAAAGGTGCACTAAGGAGAAGATCGAGACGACGTGACATAGGAACCCGAAGACAGGATGTTCAAAGGTGGATGGTAGGTACGGGCGCATTTCGGCGGAGTCATGAGCGTGCATGGGTCCGATTAAGGCAAGCTAAGATGCTGTAACACCAACGAATACGTCTGTGTCTTATAAGTTGCTGGGTTAGACACTGATACACCCTACTGCTGGGGCTGGCACTGGATATTCGGGTAATAAGGAGCCGATCGCATGGGTAGTAATTAGGGCAACGCCTAATCCTGTTAATACTAGTAATTGGTGCAGTAACTTGATTCTTGGGATATGAATGACAAGTTTAATTTACCTTTATCTTGCTTTGATATATTGTTTGCCTCTTACCTGTATATTTTATTGTACTTTCTCATCCAGTATTATTTATTTGTCTTGACACCTCTTATCATATGCTTATGCTAAAAATCACTAGAACTTGCCAGACTTTATGTCTGACCTTTTTTTCCCCTTCTTCCTCTTCCTTTCCCCCTCCTCAGGTTCTCAGAGTGGGAGTGGTTAGTAATAGAGATCATGATTCTGCTTGGACTTGGACAACTCTCTTGTTTATGTATTTACTTCAGATTATTCATTTTAATTGTGATGACACTTGAGGGATATTGTTTATGGTTTTTATACTCTGGTATTATTGAGACAGATGATTATGGTTTTAGTATTTGAGATGTAACGATATGTTTTAAATTGAAATAAAAGTTTGAAATTTTCCGCTGCATTTTACATTCTATCTTGTGAATTTTAGTTATTGTTTACCTATTGCGCTTCACAAAACTTAATGCATTCTCATATGAGTGATATTAACGGACGTGGGGTGTCACAAACTTAGTGTCAGGATCAAGATTATTCTCACTTGAATATGGAGATCGCACTGACATAAAACTGACTGAGGATTTGAGGCCTCGGTCTTGCGCAACGATTTTGATGCTCGAGTGCGTTTAATGATTAGAAACTGTAGATCTCAGGTGGATATTCAAGATGTCATATCGATGATGCGATCGGTATTTGATTTATTGGAAATTTAGCCTTCTTGTAGAGATTGGGTCAACAAGTTCATTGGTCAAGTATGTACTCTAACCCCCTTTGTTTCTTTTTTAACAACGAGATACACTCTCATTCTGTTTGTATGCATTATCCCTTGATTTGATTTTTCAGGAAATTTTAGTTCTCTAGTACAATGAAAAACTGTAGAAAGAAGATTACATAGTGCATTTCTAGACTGTTATAAAGAGCCAAAAAATTATCTATTGTGTCATCTATAAATCCAACCCACCATCATTTCATAGCATATATTTAATAATAACTTAGAAGTGCAGTGATTTTCATTTTTTTTAAACCACTACTTGCTTTGACTATCAATTGACATTATACAATTGAGCCACCGAGAGATGAATAAAAGGAACGCAGGAGACTCAGGGTTTTTTACATATAAGCATAGTAATTAGTTTCGATCGAACTTTTTCTTTACACTAGAATTTCTTGTTGTTGGATGTTTTGTAACCTTTTGTGTTCCAAATGATTTATTAAAATTTTATTTCATGGTTCGGTTATGAGCTGCTGTTTTCCTTCTATGCAGAAAGTGTTGTATGCAATAAAGTTGGGATGAATTGCTATCTTGATATTGATTGATTTACTTTGAGTTATCATCTATGTAACACCCCGAATTTTCTGTTAACTGTATATATTAACAAATTATAGTATAATTAATTATTAATGAAATAATTAAGGGAAATGGGTTACACCATTGCGTTCGTCTCGGAATTCTGCCTGAGATAGAGTCCGAGTTTGCGTGAATCAGACTCCGTATGAAGCAGTTATGACCTCCGGAAGTTTCAGAATTCAAATTAAAATTCGAACGGTTCAAAATTCAGTTCAAATTTCGAATTTAGACCCAAACTGGGATGGGCGGGAAAATTCCCGCCCAGGCACCAGGTCGACCTGGGTGACCAGGTCGACCATAGGGTCGACCTGGGGGTCGACCTGCCCAGTCGACCTGGTTTGGCCCTGGCTGGCCTGGTCGGGTTTTGGTCGATTTTTGAGGCTTGGCTGTGTCACTAGGGCTTACATGTCGCTTTCTGATTGGCTGCTCTTGAGACGGATGGTCTGGATTCACTCTAGCTTAATCGACGGCTCTAATAAATTTAAAATTCTATAAATACAACTTGAGTCTAAACCTAAATTCACACAAATAAATTGGAGATAGAGCCGTCATGCTATTGGAAGGAAGCCAAGAGTAGCCTCCACTTGTAGAAAGCTTAGAGACGATCCAAAATCAAAGTTAAAACACGATTCAAACAACGTTAGTATACCCAAAGGAAAGTAATTCAAATTCAGAACTCAGAAATCAGAAAACAAGACCGTCGTTTGTTGTAAGTATAGTGATTTTTCCGATGTGAATAAAAGTTAGGATTTGATTCGATGTAAAATGGAAATGGAATTGTGTTATTGTGTAACAACGATGTTAATTCACATCTATGTATTGAAATGATTGTGGTATTGTGATGTTTGTGGTATAATTGAGTTGATATTGATCATGTTGTACATGTAGAATCACATGCAAGTTGTATAGTTCATGTTGTAATCGACACCTATATGTTTATGTAGTTATATAGGTTGTATGTGATTAAGATTTCATGTATATATATATGCTAGAACCTTTATGCCTAAACGATTATGTTCACATACATGCTAGTATGTTTGTAAGAAAATTGCAAGTTAATTGGATCCATGCCAAGATCCACTTTAATACATGTTCCATGTTGTAATTAGATATATGATTGGATCTAGTTCACACCCTTGTCATAAAATTATACATACTTATGAAAATGACATATTCTTGTCATATGCTAGTGATGTTCGATGTTATGCCTAGATCCAAAACAAGTCTAGGATTATGTTATCTAAATCATATGCTAATTTATGTGACACCTATTTGGTTAGACCCCTATTTCAATGCAAGTTCACATATATGTTGATTGAGGCTATGTTGCAAGTTCACACCTATGACATTCATGTTGACTATTTTGCAAGTTCACACCTATGATGTTCATATTGACTATGCCAAAAATGTCAAGTTTACACCTATGTCATGTTTATGTTTATGAATTCTCTTATGCCAATTTTGTGTGTGCTAAATTAGGCTAAGTTTTTAGCCTAATATTATATGTTAAAAACCTTGCGAACGAAAATTAGGCTAAGATTGTTAGCCTAATATTTAGACGGGGTAACGTTGGGAAAATTGGTAACTTGACATAAAAATATATGGAATTGGCATGTTTGTCACAAGCCAAAAGTTGGTGGCATTTAAACGGTATAAATTCTTATACCAAAAAAATGTTAAACTTGGAAAGTGGGCCATGGCATTTAATTTACATATAACAAGTAACAAAGACAAATATGTAAATTTTGAAAATACGAGTATGCTTAACACGAGGTTGGATTGAGTTGTGATGTAAACCTGCCCGGACCCGCCCGGCTGTCCAGTAGTCACAACAATACCTATCCAATGTGGGTGGTTAAGCATGAAGCCCAATAAGGACCCGAGGTTAGACTGAGTTACGGTGTAAATCTGCCCAGAACCGACCGGCACATCTAGTAACCGTAACAATACCTGTCTAATGTGAGTGGTCGGTGCTTTAAAAAGCTAGGGACAGACTGTCAGGATGGTAGGGTTAAGTTAACTAAAACACTTAACCAATTAAACATGTTAATGAAATTGATGGGTGGGGTTAGGTAAATACAGACACTTAACCATTTAACATGTTTGACTAGAAAACCATAGTAACGAGGACCCATTTCAGCAGTAACCTAATTAGGTATCATGGTACCCTGAAACTAGGCAGGGTGGGGCACGATTACTGGGCTGATTGTAAGCGGTCAAAAGCGACGGCGGTGGGTGCAACAGTGTGGGTTCTAACGGAGTGCGGGAGTGCACACACTTCGGAGAAGACAAACAGGGCACTGGGGGCACCAGTAGTATAACCTATGCATTTCTAGTATTGTGTCGGGCCGCCACCATGGGACTTGATACACCCCATGGTGGGACCAGCATAGGTATCTACAATCTTTGGGGGCTGTAAGACACGGATGATTATGCGAGTAGGAGCCGATCTTTAGAAAAGGGGATAACTTTACCTCCTGCATGGGGTGCCAGTTAAGAAAATACAAGTAGGTGCAGAGATATAGTATGGGGTGCGATAGTATATTCGATTCAAACTGCTTTATCTTAGTCTATGATACTTCCCTATTTCCAGTTTATACTTGTCATGCCCTTACTCTTATTCTCATACTGAAGAGTCACTAGACTTACCAGGCTTTATGTTTGACCCTATTTTCTTTCGTCTTCTTTTCTTCCATTCCCCCCCAGGTCCACAGGGAGGAAACAACTCAGCTTAGTCAGACTCTTTGCAAGCTTCAAGATAGTAGATGTACAGTTTGGACTCTCTTTCCTTGGCTATGGCTCTTGGACAAGTTCTATGGGGATTTATGCAACTTTTATTATGTTTTATGCTTCTTTATTTAATAACCAAGACAGAAATGATGATGTAATATTTGGAAGTTGTTATGAGACAATTATGGAAATGTTTTGTATGAACAAGTATTTGATGAAATAAAAAGTCTGTTTGTTTTACGCTGCTTATATATATGTGTTTATATCTGTCTTTTGTTTATCTGTGACTTTTACTTACAAACCTCCACCAAAGTTAAGGCAGTCCCTTTGTGAGTGACCTTAATGGAGGGTGGGGTGTTTCACTTGGTATCAGAGCATAGATTTACCAGACTAGATAAAAGTTTTTGAATTTCAAAAAAAAAAAAAGTTTAAAGAAGCATTGTTTTCAAAAAAAAGAGTTGTTTTTTTAAGGGCATAATTTCCCCAAATCCATATGCACTATCCCTCTATACTTTGTCTTGAATACTTTCCTTTTTGTTCCAACATGTCTGGAGATCTTAACCTTCCGGAAGGGGTACTGATACCTGGCTGGTTCCGAAGGTACCTAGAGGCTAGGGCCAATGATGCGGGCCCAGCAAACATTCCTCCTCCCACACTGGCAGCAGTTCCTCCACCTCCTCCTCCTCCTCGTGGAAATACTTTCGCTAAGATATGTAGAGACTTCAAAGCTATGGGTGGAAAGGACTTTTATGGAACTGAATCCTTTGTGGTAGCAAGGAACTGGCTAAAGGAGACCAAAGATTTGTTCATCATCTTCGAAGTTGACGACAGGCAAAAGATACAGCTAGCAGTGTGATTGCTTAAAGATGAAGCTTCCTATTGGTGGGAAGTTACCCATACTGAGAGGCCAGTGGAAACTTGGGAAGATTTCAGGACGAGGTTTGAGATGAAATTCCTCTCCCAAGCCGAAAGAAGCTTGCAAATGGAGAAGTTCCTAACTCTCAAACAAGGAAGTATGATGATCAAGGAGTATGTCAATCAGTTTAATCATCTGGCCAGATTTGGGCTGGATTTAGTAAACACCCAACACAAGAAGGCCCTTCGCTTCGTCAAAGGTCTGAATGAGCCTATACACAGCCTTGCTATGACCCATATACCCATGGGGCTGACCTATGAAAGCTTGGTGGACATGGCGCTGCTACACGAGGAAGATAAGGGCAGGAAAGAGACAAAGGCGGAAGTGCCTCAAGAAAAGAAAGAGGGTCTAGAAGCTAAGAAAATAGACTTCAAGAAAGGTGGGAAGAACAACAAATCCCATGAAAAGAGAAAGTGCAATTTCTGTGGCATTGTTGGACATATAGCAAAAGACTGCAGAAAGAAGAAGGAAAAGATGAATGGTGGTTGTTTCCATTGTGGTGAGACTGGGCACTTGGCTAAGGACTGCCCAAAGATGTGAGGGCAGGGACTAAGGACTGGATCCACCTCAAGGGGTAGGTGCACGCGCTGGTGGCACCTCCATAGGAACGAGGTAGAAATATTTCTGTAGAAAGCTTAGTTTATCTCTATGATCATCCAGTTCGCACTCTCTTTGATTCTGGTGCATCACACTCCTTTATTTCATCTGCTTTAGTAGAATCTCTGCACCTAGACACTAGTATGGTAGAAGATCCCTTGGTTGTTTCAAATCCAATTGGGGGCTCGGCTTATTTGTCGATGGTTTGCTTGGATTTGAAAATCTTTATTCTAAGTGTTGAATTTAGATGTAGTGCCTTTGTTTTGGGCTTCTCAGGATATGGATTGATCTTAGGCATGGACTGGTGATCCAGTAACGGTGCCATTCTTGATTGTGAGAAAAGAGTGGTTAGGCTCTTGACTCGGCTCGGTAACACTCTAGAAATTTCTTGTAATCCCTTGAATGATGTTATGCTTAGTTATCTAGAGTCGCTTGACGCTTCTGTTGAGAATTTGCAGTCGGTTAGGGTGATCCGGGAATATCCGGATGTCTTTGAAGAGGTGAAAGGCTTACCTCCGAAGCGGGAAATAGACTTCCGCATATATCTTATTGATAATGCAAAGCCTATAGCTCTGCCTGTTAGACACATGGCTCTAAAGGAGAGAAAGGAGCTCAGTAAGCAAGTTAAGGAGCTTCTCGAGAAGGGGTTTATAAGGAGAAGTATCTCGGAATGGGGTGCTCCAGTGGTGTTCGCCACCAAAGCAGATGATTCACTACGTCTTTGTGTGGACTATAGGGAGCTAAACAAGCTGACTAAAAAGAATAGACACCCGCTTCCTAGAATAGACGATTTGTTTGATCAGCTTGTAGGTGCGTCGGTCTTCTCCCAACTTGATCTAGCTACTGGGTTCCATCAGCTAAGGGTAGCTGAAGATAGCATTGATAAAACGGTGTTCAGAACCCCAGACGGTTTCTTCGAGTGGCTTGTCATGCCTTTCGGCTTGACAAACGCACCCGCTTATTTCGTAGACCTAATGAGCAGGGTGTTCAGAGAATTCCTCAATAAATTCGTGGTGGTTTTCGTAGATGATATTTTGATCTTCTCAAAGAATGAGGAAGAACATGCTCGGCATCTGAAAGAAATAATGGATACTCTCCGTGCACATCAGCTAAAAGCCAAATTCTCCAAATGCCACTTTTGGAGAGAAGAGGTCAGATTTCTTGGACATATAGTGTCCAAAGAAGGGTTAGCTGTAGACCCCGCGAAAGTGGTGGCAGTACAAGATTGGAAGACACCAAGAAATGCAACCGAAGTCCGTAGCTTTCTCGGGCTAGCAGGTTTTTACCGAAAGTTCATTAGGGATTTTGCGAAAATCTCAGCTCCACTCACAAGACTAACAAAGAAGAATCTGCCATTCGCTTGGGATTTGGACTGTGATATTGCGTTCCAACGCTTAAAAAGGGCTCTCACAACAGCCCCGGTTCTGACTTTGCCAGATGGAAGCAAGATGTTCACAGTAAACACGGATGCTTGTGGTACAGGACTAGGCGCTGTTCTGATGCAGGAAGGGAGGGTAGTAGCTTATGGTGGAAGACAATTGAGAGTTCATGAGAAGAACTACCCAACCCACGATCTTGAGTTGGCCGCCATCGTCTTTGCGCTTAAGTTTTGGCACCATTACCTCCTAGGTGAGAAGTTCGAATTATATACTGACCATAAATCGTTGAAGTATCTTTTCTCGCAGAAAGATCTTAACTTGAGGCAGCAAAGATGGATGGAATTCCTTGCCTCGTATGATTTTGAAATTTCCTATACTCCCGGGAAAGAAAACGTAGTAGCAGACGCATTGAGCAGAAAGAAACTGACCTTAAGCCCTCTCTTTGTAGAAAGGCAAAGCTTGGAGTATATAGCCAGTTTTGACTTTAGGCCATCCTCTGATTTTGTACCTGGTTTATTGGCCTCCCTAGAAGTACGGCCCACTCTTTTAGACTCAATAGGGGTCGCACAACGTGAAGACCCTCGGCTTGTGGATGTGATTGATAAGCTAATTAGGGGTGAAACTTCCAGTAACCTCAATAGGTACTTCATCGATGATAAGGGTTGGCTAAGGCGAGATGGAAGACTATGCATCCCACAAGCAAGGGATTTAGCAAAGATGGTTCTCGAGGAAGCACATCATTCCAAGATGACAATACACCCAGGCGGGGACAAGATGTACAAGGACGTAAAGAGAGTTTTCTATTGGAGCGGCATGAAGAAGGACGTGGCAGATTTCGTTTCTAAGTGCGTGACATGCCAACAGGTCAAGGCGGAACAAAAGAAGCCTGGAGGACTGCTTCATCCTCTAGAAGTCCCGCAATGGAAGTGGGATAGAATTTCAATGGACTTCATAGATGGGTTGCCTAGGTCAAGAAGAGGCAATACTAGCATTTGGGTAATAGTGGACAGGCTTACTAAAAGCGCCCACTTTTTACCTATCAAGAGTAGAAGGACTGCCTCATCTCTAGCTTCTCTTTATCTCAAGGAAATAGTTCGACTCCATGGGATACCCTCCAGCATAGTGAGTGACAGAGATCCCATCTTTACGAGTGAATTTTGGCAGAGTCTACAAGAAGCTGTAGGCACACAGTTATGTTTGAGCACGGCCTATCACCCCTAAACTGATGGTCAGACAGAAAGGGTGAATAGGGTATTGGAAGATCTTTTAAGACTATGCGTTCTTGACTTCGGAGGGACTTGGGAGGACCATCTTCCTCTAGTGGAATTCGCCTACAACAATAGCTACCAAGCCACCATCGGTATGGCTCCCTTCGAAGCTTTGTATGGAAGACCGTGTCGATCACCAACTTGTTTGTGGGAGTCTACTGACAAACTTATACTTGGGCCGGACATGATTCGAGAGACTTCAGAGAAAGTGGACTTGATACGAAGGAGAATGAAGACAGCCTAAGACAGACAGAAATCCTACGCCGACAAAAGGAGGACCGACCTTGAGTTTGAGGTTGGGGACAGGGTTTTCCTTAAGGTATCTCCTTTAAGGAACGTCGTTCGCTTCGGATCCACGGGAAAGCTAGCACCAAGATTTGTAGGATTGTTCCCTATCATCGATAAGATTGGGAAAATGGCTTATAGGGTAGAGCTGCCTAAAAGGTTGGCTGGAATTCACAATGTCTTTCACGTTTCTCATCTCCAAAAATGTCTACATGAATCTGCGGAATTGGTGGAGCCAGGCATTCTAGAAGAAGCCGAAGTAGAACGCGAAGCAAATGTAAGGAGAGTTCCAACTCGAATCGTAGGAACTGAAGTGAAAAAGCTACGCAACCGCGAAGTCAAGCTCATCAAAGTTCAATGGAGTGATGCCGAGGAAGACACGACTTGGGAAACTGAGGACAGAATACGCACGACTTACCCTTTTCTTTTTGAGGGTACATCTTTAATCTCTCTTTTTCCTTAAGTTGTGCTTGAATCTATCTTTTTAGGTATATCTCCTTAGTCTTATCCTTTATCCTTAGGTAGAAACCCTTTGGATGTAAACATGTATTTGAAACATGTTATGGATGATGGCTGCAAGTGGTTGCAAGTGGTTGCTAGTGGTTGCTCGTGGATGCATATACACACACAACCTAGGTTATAGATCGGCTCAGTCACTTCATACTGCATATACATATATGTATTCATATTTGTATGTGGTTGAAACTTGATATGTTGTCATATGGATGTCACATTTGTATGGATGGTTGTGCACTCATGTAGAATTATGAGTAGGGAAAAATTTGCATACATAATGGATTCATGGCACTTACATGATTTGCATTAAGGAGGTCAACTTAATCAGTAGACCGCCAGATTTTTGCATTAGATAAGGGCATGTACACACACTACGCATATGATCATGAAGCATTAGAAGTCTTTTAAGGATAATGGATGAAACACCCCACCTCCGTTAGGGTCACTCTCAAAGGGAATGCCCTAATTTTGGTGGAGGTTTTTAAGTATAAGTCACAGATATACAAGACAGATATAAGAACACATATTTGTAAACAGCGGAAAAACAAACAACTTTTATTTCATAAGAAGCAAATACGTGTTACAGCAACATCTCCATGATTGTCTTACATCTTTTCCAAAAACATAACACTTTCATAATCTGTCTTGATTACATTATTTTAAAGAAGCATAAATAAAACATAGATAAACTGCAAAAGCCCCATAGTGGTCGTCCAAAGCCATAGCTCAAAAACTGAAAGTTCCAAGCAATACATTTCTCTTCTTCAAGCTGGATGAGAATGTTGGTCAAGTTGCTGCGTTCCCTCCCTGTGGACCTGGGGGGGGGGGGGGAAACGGAAGAAAAGAAGACGAAAGAAAAGTAGAGTCAGACATAAAGCCTGAGTAAGTCTAGTACTATTTTGTCTATGAATAAAGAACTGGGTATGATAAGTATAATCAAGAAGTGGGAAAGCACTATAACTTGGTTAAGTTGTCTAGGGTCGAATAAACTATCGTACCCCATGTTAATCTCTGAACCCATATAAACTAGTTTCCAACTGGCACCCCATAATCAGGGTGATGTGATCCATTCAACGATGATCGGCTCCTACTCGCATAGTTACATGTGTCTTACGGCCCCCGATGTTGTAGTTACCTATGCTGGTCCCACCATGGGGTGTATCAAGTCCCGTGGTGGCAACCCGACACAATCCTAGAATGCACAGGTATGCTACTGGTGCCCAGTGCCTTATTTTTCTGCGCCGGAGTGTGTGCACGCCCGCACCCCGTTAGAACCTACACTGCTACACCACCGCCGTCGATTTGACCTCTTACAATCAGCCCAGTAATCGTGCCCCACCCTGCCTAGTTTCAGGGTTTCCTGATACACCTTCTAGGGTTACTGCTGAAAAGGGTCCCCCCGTTACTAGGTTTTCTATCTCTAGCCAAGATGCTAAGTTGGTTAAGTGTTTTCTAACCTAACCCCACCAGTCCGTTTAGTTTAGCATGTTCCATTTTGATTAAGTCTTTTAGTCCACTTAATCCTAACAGTCCTGACTCAGCCTTAATTGTCTTATTAAGGCCCTGACCTCTCACATTAGACAGGTATTGTTGTGGCTGCCTGTTGCCGGTTGGTTCCGGGCAGTCTTACGCCACAACTCAGTCTAACCTCGGGTCCTTATTGGGCTCCATGTTTAACCTCCCACATTGGATAGGTATTGTTGTGACTACTGGACAGCCGGGCGGTTCCGGGCAGGTTTACATCACAACTCAATCCAACCTCGGGTTAAACACATCGTATTTTCTACATTTACATATTTTGTCTTTCTTCTTTATTCATATGTAAATATTTGCGGCCCATTATTAAGTTAATGGTGTAAAGGTTACACCAATCATGGGCCCAACCCGTACTTGAATTCGGGCCCTTCTATTTTATATTTTCATTCATTAGTAATTTCAACCCAACGTTATTTTCCCCCGTTTAACACGTCCGTTTATATGTTGGGCTTAACCTTTTTAAGCCCAACTTAGCCATGCGAAAGAGGGGAGGCTTAAAGCGTGATTACATACACAAAAAGGGGAAGGTGAGCGTATGAACTTGCAATATGACGTTGGAAATACAAAATAGAAACTGGTGTACTTGCATAGTAGTAACATATACTTTGATCATAAAAGCATAAGTGACATGAATCAAGCCATGTAAACTTGTAGTTAAGTTAAGAATATCACTATTAACATATGGGCTTGACTACAACATGAACCTATATTTTTGTTTAGGCATAATGTCAAACATAAGCATGGCATAAATATTTCTAACATAAGCATGGCATAATGTCAAACATAAGCATGGCATAATGTCAAACATAAGCATGGCATAAGTATAGTTAAATTTGTTCACATAACTATGGCATAAATATTTCTAACATGAAATCATGATTTTTACTTTAGTCATGTAAACTTGCAAAAAGGGATTTTTGAATCTAACCTAGCCATGTACCACATTTGTCATCATATAATTCTTGTTAACAATATAGACCTAACATGGTTTCAATTATGCGAAATATCGATCATAGCCTAGCCATATTCATAAGTTTGCAAATAGGTTTCTAGTACAAAACATGGCTTAATACATAGATCATGGTGCCAAACTTTTCAATATAATTTCATATGAATTATGATAATCCCAACCTTATTCCAATTACTTCACAAAAATGATGTTTGTGTAAAAATACACATTATGATGGCATAGTAACAAAATCCCAAACTTGCATGAATTTCAATTAATCAACTACATACATGTAGCTTCAACATAAATTACATATTTTGCGAATATCCAAACGTCATACTTGCATAAAACTACCGCATGTAGTTTTTCATAATGAACAACATAATTCAACGCACAAATATGAATTATTTTATCGCCACAAATCAAGTATACATATCAACACAATTATTTGTTCATACCAAAGTAATACTCTACTTACAATCGTTGCGGCGAATTCTCTAATTTAGGAATTGGCGTTGATTTGATTTGTTTAGGTCGCTTGAATTGCTTTAGGCTTTAGAACTTTCCTCCTAATCTTCTCTCCAATTTGGTGGCTACTCCTAGACGCTCCTCAGCAACATGGAGGCTTTGTTCTTATTTATGAATGAATAGATTAGGGTTTAGTCTAGGGTCCTTTTTATAGGAGTTATGAATTGATTAGAGCCATTGATGTTGCCTGGATTGATCGTAGCCATTCATTCGAGAGAGAGACCAATTAGAGCCTGCCACCTAGCCCTAATGACAAAGCAGACCACAGAAAATCGGCCAAACACAGACCTGGCCAGCCAGGTTGGCTGGGCTCGACCAGGTCGATACCCCTGTCGACAGGGCTGTCGACAGCCCTGTCGACATGGGTAGCCCAGGTCGACAGCCCAGTCGACCTGGGTGGCCTAGGCGGGTGTTTATCCGCCCTGGCCCATTGGGCCCCACTCTGTTTTTCTGAGCTTATTTTATTCTGTTTGAATTTTAAACTTAATTTAAAAACTTCCGAAGGCCATATCTTCTTCATACGGACTCCGTTTTTCGAAAACTCGGACTCTATTTCGCGTATTTTTCCGAGAGAACGCAATGGCGTATCCCGTTTCCCTTAATTCTTTGATTTGAATTTGATTATACTTTAATTTATGAATTTCACAGTTATAGAATTTGCGGGGTGTTACATTCTCCCCCACTTAAAAGGATTTCGTCCCCGAAATCTTCAAGTTAGGAGGAATGTGTATCCTAACATCCAATCATCCATCTACTCATCCAATAAACACGAGCATCCATAGTCCTTAAAAGACTTCTAATGCTTCATGATCATATGCAAAGTGCGTGTGTATACATGTACTTATCTAATGCAAAATCAGGCGGTCTACTGATTCAGTTGACCTCCTTAATGCGAATCATGTAAGTGCAATGAATCCATTTTGTATGCAAATTTTCCTATTTATGATTCTACAAGAGTGCACAACCATTCAATTCAAATGCAACATCCATATGACAACTCATTAAAGTTCAACCATATACGAATGCAAACATATATGCATATGCAATTATGAAGTGACTGAGCCGATCTAAAACCTAGATTGTGTGTGTATATGCAACCACGAGCAGCCACTAGCAATCACTTGCAACCACTTGCAACCATCATTCATAACATGTTTCAATTACATGTTTTCATCCAAAAAGGTTTCTACCTAAAAGATAAGGTCGAGGGAATATACCTAAAAAGATAGATAAAAGCGCAACTTAAGGAAACAGAAAGATCAAGGATGTACCCTCGAACAGAAAAGGGTAGGCAGTGCGGATTCTAGCTTCAGTTTCCCAAGTCGCGTCTCCCTCGGCGTCGCTCCACTGGACTTTGACGAGCTTGACTTCGCGGTTGTGTAGCTTCTTCACTTCCGTTCCTAAGATGCGGGTTGGAACTTTTCTTATGGTTGCTTCGCGTTCCACTTCGGCCTCTTCGAGGATATTTGGCTCTACCACTTCAGCGGACTCATGTAGACATTTTCATAGATGTGAAACGTGAAAAACGTTGTGGACTCCAGCCAACTTCTCGGGTAGCTCTAATCTATAGGCCATTTTCCCAATTTTCTCGATGATAGGGAATGGCCCTACGAATCTTGGCGCTAGATTTCCTGTGGTTCCGAAACGAACAACGTTCCTTAGCGGTGATACTTTGAGAAAAACTCTGTCTCCAACCTCAAATTCAAGGTCGGTCCTTCTCTTGTCGGCATAGGACTTTTGTCTGTCTTGGGCCGTCTTCATCCTTCTTCGTATTAAGTCTACTTTCTCTGAAGTCTCTTGGATCATATCTGGTCCAAGTATGAGCTTATCAGTAGACTCCCACCAACAAGTGGGCGATCGGCACGGTCTTCCGTACAAAGCTTCGAAGGGCGCCATTCCGATGGTTGCTTGATAGCTGTTGTTGTAGGCAAATTCCACCAAAGGAAGGTGGTCTTCCCATGTCCCTCCGAAGTCAAGGACGCATAGCCTTAAAAGGTCTTCCAAAACTCTGTTTACTCTCTCTGTTTGGCCGTCGGTATGCGGATGATAGGCTGTGCTCAAGCATAACTGCGTTCCTACTGCTTCTTGCAGACTCCGCCAAAACTCGCTGGTGAAGATGGGGTCTCGGTCACTAACAATGCTAGATGGTATCCCATGGAGTCGAACGATTTCCTTGAGGTAAAGTGATGCTAGGGATGAGGCAGTTCTTTTACTTTTAACAGGTAAAAAGTGGGCGCTTTTAGTAAGCCTATCCACTATTACCCAAATGCTAGTGTTGCCTCTCCTAGACCTAGGCAGCCCATCGATGAAGTCCATTGAGATGCTATCCCACTTCCACTGCGGGACCTCTAGAGGATGCAGTAGTCCGCCAGGCTTTTTCTGTTCCGCTTTAACCTGTTGGCACACCATACACTTAGAAACGAATTCTGCCACGTCCTTTTTCATGCCGTTCCAAAAGAAAGTCCTTTTTATGTCTTTGTACATTTTATCCCCGCCGGGGTGTATCGTCATCTTGGAGTGATGTGCTTCCTCGAGAACCTTCTTTACTAAATCTTTTGTCTGTGGGACGCATAGTCTTCCGTCTCTCCTTAGTAAACCCTTATCGTCGATGGAGTATCTGTTGAGGTGACTTGAAGTCTCACCCCTAATTAGCCTATCAATTAATTCTACAAGCTGAGGGTCTTCGCGTTGTGCTGTCCCTACTGAATCCACTAAAGTTGGGCGCACTTCGAGAGATGCTAGCAAGCCTGGTACGAAATCGGAGGAGGGCCTAAAGTCGAAGCTGGCTATAAACTCTAGGCTTTGTCTTTCAACAAACAACGGGCTTAGGGTCAATTTCTTTCGGCTCAACGCGTCTGCCACTACGTTGCCATTGCCCGGAGTATAGGAGATTTCGAAATCGTACGAGGCAAGAAACTCCATCCATCTTTGTTGCCTCAAGTTAAGATCTTTCTGCGAGAAAAGATATTTCAACGATTTATGGTCAGTGTAAAGTTCGAACTTATCACCTAGGAGATAGTGTCACCAAGACTTGAGTGCAAAGACGATGGCGGCTAACTCAAGATCGTGGGTTGGGTAGTTCTTTTCGTGCACCTTCAACTGCCTTCCGCCATAAGCTACTACCCTTCCTTCTTGCATTAAGACGGCGCCTAGCCCTGTCCCACATGCATCCGTATAAACAGTGAACATCTTGCTCCCATCTGGCAGCGTCAAAACTGGGGCTGTTGTAAGAGCCCTTTTCAGTCGTTGGAAAGCAAACTCGCAATCCAAGTCCCAATTGAACACTAGATTCTTCTTAGTCAATTTCGTGAGCGGAGCTGAGATTTTCGCAAAATCCCTTATGAATTTTCGATAGAAACCTGCTAGTCCTAGAAAGCTTCGGACCTCAGTTGCATTCCTTGGTGTCTTCCAATCCTGTACCGCCACTACCTTAGCAGGGTCCACCGCTAACCCTTGTTTGGATACTATGTGCCCAAGGAACCTCACCTCTTCTCTCCAAAAGTGGCATTTGGAGAATTTGGCTTTTAGTTGATGGACTCGCAAAGTTTCCATGATTGCCCTTAAGTGCTGAGCATGTTCCTCTTCATTCTTTGAGAAGATAAGGATATCATCTACGAAGACCACTACGAATTTGTTGAGGAAATCTCTAAATACCCTACTCATCAGGTCCACGAAGTACGCAGGTGCATTTGTCAAGCCGAAAGGCATGACAAGCCATTCAAAGAAGCCGTCTGGGGTTCTGAACGCCGTTTTATCGATACTATCTTCAGCCACCCTTAGCTGATGAAAACCGGTTGCTAAATCGAGTTGGGAGAAAACAGACGCTCCTACAAGCTGGTCAAATAAATCGTCAATTCTAGGGAGAGGGTGCCTATTCTTTTTCGTTAGCTTGTTGAGCTCCCTATAGTCAACACATAGACGGAGTGAACCATCCGCCTTTGTAGCGAACACCACTGGAGCACCCCATTCTGAAATGCTTCTCCTAATGAACCCCTTTTCTAGAAGCTCTTTAATCTGTTTACTGAGCTCTTTCCTTTCTCGTGGAGCCATGTGTCTAACGGGCAACGCAACGGGCTTTGCATTATCTACAAGATATATGCGAAAGTCTATTTCCCGCTACGGAGGCAAGCCCTTCACCTCTTCGAAGACATCCGGATATTCCCGGACCACTCTAACTGATTGCAAATTGTCAACAGAGGCATCTAGCGATTCAAGATAACTAAGCATAACCGCATACGAGGGATTACAAGAAATTTCCAAAGTATTACCGAGCTGGGTTAGGAGCCTAACAACCCTTTTCTCACAATCAAGGATGGCTCCATTACTGGATAGCCAATCCATACCCAAAATCAAACCATACCCCGAAAAGCCCAAAACAAAGGCACTACATAGAAATTCTACGCTTAGAATAGAAATTTTTAATCCCAAACAGATCATAGACAAATGAGCTGGGCCCCTAATTGGGTTTGAAACAATTAAGGGGTCCTCTACCATACTAGTTTTTAGGTGCAGAGATTCTACTAAAGCAGACGAGATAAAGGAGTGTGATGCGCCAGAATCAAATAAAGTGCGAACGGGGTGATCATAAAGATAAAATACACTTTCTACAGAAGTGTTTGTACCTCGCTGTTGCAAAGGTGGCACTTCCAGCATATGAACCTGTGCCCCTGGGGTGGATCCAGTGCCCTGCCCCTGTCCTCGTTTCTTTGGGCAGTCCTTAGCCCTGTGGCCTGTCTGACCGCACGAAAAGCACCCACCATTCTCCTTGGCCTTCTTTTTCCGGCAGTCCTTTACTAAGTGCCCCACTTTGCCACAGAAATTACACTTCCTCTTCTCCTTGTTGCCTTTCCCGCCTTTCTTAAAGTCCGTCTTCTTAGGCTGCAAACCCTCTTTCTTCCCTTGAGAGCTTTCTGCCTTTGTCTCCTTCTTGCCCTTATCCTCTTCATTCAACAATGCCATTTGCACCAATCTTTCATACGTGGCCCCCATGGGTATATGGGTCATGGCCAAACTGTGTAATGGCTCATTTAACCCTTTGACGAAACGGAGAGCCTTCTTGTGCGGGGTGTTGACTAGGTCAAGCCCAAACCTAGCCAGCTCATCGAACTGATTCACATACTCTCTGACTGTCTTGTCCCCTTGCTTAAGAAATAAGAATTTTTCCAACTGCAAACTTCTTTCCGCATCCGAGAGAAATTTAGTCTCAAACCTTGCCCTAAAGTCCTCCCATGTCTCCACTGGTCTTTCAGCATTAGTGACTTCCCACCAGTAGGAAGCCTCGCCCTTCAATAGCCACACTGCCAATTGTACTTTTTGCCTATCCTCTACCTCAAAGATGATGAATAGGTCCTCCGTTTCTTTCAGCCAATTTCTAGCTGCCACGAAGGACTCAGTTCCATGGAAATCCCTTCCTCCCATAGCTTTAAAATCTTTACATATCTTAGCAAATGTGTTTCCCCGTGGAGGAGGTGGAGGAAAAGGTGCCGCTGCAGCTGGATGATTTCCTTCAGCTGGGGGAGGAGGAACGGTAGGACCTGGCTGAGTGGCCCTTGCTTCTAAGAACCGTCTAAACCAACCAGGTATTGGCACCCCTGACGGCAAGTTAAGTTCTTGAGACATGCTGAAACAAAAAGGATAGATTCAAAACGAAGGATAAGAGATAATACCTATGGCTTTGGGGAGTGGACTTTGCCTTTTTAAAATAAAATAATATTTTCCTTTTAAAAATGCTTCTTTAAATTTCCTTTTTGAAAATAATTTTTCAAAAACTTTTTATCTTATCTGGTAAACCTATGCTCTGATACCAAGTGAAACACCCCACCTCCGTTAGGGTCACTCTCAAAGGGAATGCCCTAATTTTGGTGGAGGTTTTTAAGTATAAGTCACAGATATACAAGACAGATATAAGAACACATATTTGTAAACAGCGGAAAAACAAACAACTTTTATTTCATAAGAAGCAAATACGTATTACAGCAACATCTCCATGATTGTCTTACATCTTTTCCAAAAACATAACACTTTCATAATCTGTCTTGATTACATTATTTTAAAGAAGCATAAATAAAACATAGATAAACTGCAAAAGCCCCATAGTGGTCGTCCAAAGCCATAGCTCAAAAACTGAAAGTTCCAAGCAATACATTTCTCTTCTTCAAGCTGGATGAGAATGCTGGTCAAGTTGCTGCGTTCCCTCCCTGTGGACCTTGGGGGGGGGGAACGGAAGAAAAGAAGACGAAAGAAAAGTAGAGTCAGACATAAAGCCTGAGTAAGTCTAGTACTATTTTGTCTATGAATAAAGAACTGGGTATGATAAGTATAATCAAGAAGTGGGAAAGCACTATAACTTGGTTAAGTTGTCTAGGGTCGAATAAACTATCGTACCCCATGTTAATCTCTGAACCCATATAAACTAGTTTCCAACTGGCACCCCATAATCAGGGTGATGTGATCCATTCAATGATGATCGGCTCCTACTCGCATAGTTACATGTGTCTTACGGCCCCCGATGTTGTAGTTACCTATGCTGGTCCCACCATGGGGTGTATCAAGTCCCGTGGTGGCAACCCGACACAATCCTAGAATGCACAGGTATGCTACTGGTGCCCAGTGCCTTATTTTTCTGCGCCGGAGTGTGTGCACGCCCGCACTCCGTTAGAACCTACACTGCTACACCACCGCCGTCGATTTGACCTCTTACAATCAGCCCAGTAATCGTGCCCCACCCTGCCTAGTTTCAGGGTTTCCTGATACACCTTCTAGGGTTACTGCTGAAAAGGGTCCCCCCGTTACTAGGTTTTCTATCTCTAGCCAACATGCTAAGTTGGTTAAGTGTTTTCTAACCTAACCCCACCAGTCCGTTTAGTTTAGCATGTTCCATTTTGATTAAGTCTTTTAGTCCACTTAATCCTAACAGTCCTGACTCAGCCTTAATTGTCTTATTAAGGCCCTGACCTCTCACATTAGACAGGTATTGTTGTGGCTGCCTGTTGCCGGTTGGTTCTGGGCAGTCTTACGCCACAACTCAGTCTAACCTCGGGTCCTTATTGGGCTCCATGTTTAACCTCCCACATTGGATAGGTATTGTTGTGACTACTGGACAGCCGGGCGGTTCCGGGCAGGTTTACATCACAACTCAATCCAACCTCGGGTTAAACACATCGTATTTTCTACATTTACATATTTTGTCTTTCTTCTTTATTCATATGTAAATATTTGCGGCCCATTATTAAGTTAATGGTGTAAAGGTTACACCAATCATGGGCCCAATCCATACTTGAATTCGGGCGCTTCTATTTTATATTTTCATTCATTAGTAATTTCAACCCAACGTTATTTTCCCCCGTTTAACACGTCCGTTTATATGTTGGGCTTAACCTTTTTAAGCCCAACTTAGCCATGCGAAAGAGGGGAGGCTTAAAGCGTGATTACATACACAAAAAGGGGAAGGTGAGCGTATGAACTTGCAATATGACGTTGGAAATACAAAATAGAAACCGGTGTACTTGCATAGTAGTAACATATACTTTGATCATAAAAGCATAAGTGACATGAATCAAGCCATGTAAACTTGTAGTTAAGTTAAGAATATCACTATTAACATATGGGCTTAACTACAACATGAACCTATATTTTTGTTTAGGCATAATGTCAAACATAAGCATGGCATAAATATTTCTAACATAAGCATGGCATAATGTCAAACATAAGCATGGCATAATGTCAAACATAAGCATGGCATAAGTATAGTTAAATTTGTTCACATAACTATGGCATAAATATTTCTAACATGAAATCATGATTTTTACTTTAGTCATGTAAACTTGCAAAAAGGGATTTTTGAATCTAACCTAGCCATGTACCACATTTGTCATCATATAATTCTTGTTAACAATATAGACCTAACATGGTTTCAATTATGCGAAATATCGATCATAGCCTAGCCATATTCATAAGTTTGCAAATAGGTTTCTAGTACAAAACATGGCTTAATACATAGATCATGGTGCCAAACTTTTCAATATAATTTCATATGAATTATGATAATCCCAACCTTATTCCAATTACTTCACAAAAATGATGTTTGTGTAAAAATACACATTATGATGGCATAGTAACAAAATCCCAAACTTGCATGAATTTCAATTAATCAACTACATACATGTAGCTTCAACATAAATTACATATTTTGCGAATATCCAAACGTCATACTTGCATAAAACTACCGCATGTAGTTTTTCATAATGAATAACATAATTCAACGCACAAATATGAATTATTTTATCGCCACAAATCAAGTATACATATCAACACAATTATTTGTTCATACCAAAGTAATACTCTACTTACAATCGTTGCGGCGAATTCTCTAATTTAGGAATTGGCGTTGATTTGATTTGTTTAGGTCGCTTGAATTGCTTTAGGCTTTAGAACTTTCCTCCTAATCTTCTCTCCAATTTGGTGGCTACTCCTAGACGCTCCTCGGCAACATGGCGGCTTTGTTCTTATTTATGAATGAATAGATTAGGGTTTAGTCTAGGGTCCTTTTTATAGGAGTTATGAATTGATTAGAGCCATTGATGTTGCCTGGATTGATCGTAGCCATTCATTCGAGAGAGAGACCAATTAGAGCCTGCCACCTAGCCCTAATGACAAAGCAGACCACAGAAAATCGGCCAAACACAGACCTGGCCAGCCAGGTTGGCTGGGCTCGACCAGGTCGATACCCCTGTCGACAGCCCTGTCGACATGGGTAGCCCAGGTCGACAGCCCAGTCGACCTGGGTGGCCTAGGCGGGTGTTTATCCGCCCTGGCCCATTGGGCCCCACTCTGTTTTTCTGAGCTTATTTTATTCTGTTTGAATTTTAAACTTAATTTAAAAACTTCCGAAGGCCATATCTTCTTCATACGGACTCCGTTTTTCGAAAACTCGGACTCTATTTCGCGTATTTTTCCGAGACGAACGCAATGGCGCATCTCGTTTCCCTTAGTTCTTTGATTTGAATTTGATTATACTTTAATTTATGAATTTCACAGTTATAGAATTTGCGGGGTGTTACAATGGACGCCTGTGTTTGATGGTTGAGTAGATGGACGATTGGATGTTAGTACTTACGTTCTCCTAGACTTGAAGATTTCGGGGACGAAATCCTTTAAGGAGGGGAGAATGTAACACCCCGAATTTTCTGTTAACTGTATATTAAAAAATTATAGTATAATTAATTCTTAATGAAAGAATTAAGGGAAACGGGTTATACCATTACGTTTGTCTCGGAATTCTGCCTGAGATAGAGTCCGAGTTTGCGTGAATCAGACTCCGTATGAAGGAGTTATGACCTCCGAAAGTTTCAGAATTCAAATTAAAATTCGAACGATTCAAAATTCAGTTCAAATTTCGAATTCAGACTCAAAACAAGGCTGGGCGGGAAAATTCTTGCCCAGGCACCAGGTCGACCTGGGTGACCAGGTCGACCATAGGGTCGACCTGCCCAGTCAACTTGATTTGGCCCTGGCTGGCCTGGTCGGGTTCTGGTCGATTTCTTAGGCTTGGCTGTGTCACTAGGGCTTACATGTCGCTTTCTGATTGGCTTCTCTTGAGACGGATGGTCTGGATTCACTTTAGCTTCATTGACGGCTCTAATTAATTTAAAATTCTATAAATACAACTTGAGTCTAAACCTAAATTCACACAAATAAATTGGAGATAGAGCCGCCATGCTGCTGGAAGGAAGCCAAGAGTACCCTCCACTTGTAGAAAGCTTAGAGACGAGCCAAAATCAAAGTTATAACACGATTCAAACAACGTTAGTCTACCCAAAGGAAAGCAATTCAAATTCAGAGCTCAGAAATCAGAAAACAAGACCGTCGTTTGTTGTAAGTATAGTGATTTTTCCGATGTGAATAAAAGTTAGGATTTGATTCAATGTAAAATGGAAATGGAATTGTGTTATTGTGTAACAACGATGTTAATTCACATCTATGTATTGAAATGATTGTGGTATTGTGATGTTTGTGGTATAATTGAGTTGATATTGATCCTGTTGTACATGTAGAATCACATGCAAGTTGTATAGTTCATGTTGTAATCGACACCTATATGTTTATGTAATTATATAGGTTGTATGTGATTAAGATTTCATGTATATATATGCAAAAACCTTTATGCCTAAATGATTATATTCACATACATGCTAGTATGTTTGTAAGAAAATTGCAAGTTAATTGGATCCATGCCAAGATCCACTTTAATACATGTTTCATGTTGTAATTAGATATATGATTGGATCTAGTTCACACCCTTGTCATAAAATTATACATACTTATGAAAATGACATATTCTTGTCATATGCTAGTGATGTTCGATGTTATGCCTAGATCCAAAACAAGTTTAGGTTTATATTATCTAAATCATATACTAATTTATGTGACACCTATTTGGTTAGACCCCTATTTCAATGCAAGTTCACATATATGTTGATTGAGGCTATGTTGCAAGTTCACACCTATGACATTCATGTTGACTATTTTGCAAGTTCACACCTATGATGTTCATATTGACTATGCCAAAAATGCCAAGTTTACACCTATGTCATGTTTATGTTTATGAATTTTCTTATGCCAATTTTGTGTGCGCTAAATTAGGCTAAGTTTTTAGCCTAATGTTATATGTTAAAAACCATGCGAACGAAAATTAGGCTAAGATTGTTAGCCTAATATTTAGACGGGGTAACGTTGGGAAAATTGGTAACTAGACATAAAAATATATGGAATTGGCATGTTTGTCACATGCCAAAAGTTGGTGGCATTTAAACGGTATAAATTCTTATGCCAAAAAAATGTTAAACTTGGAAAGTGGGCCATGACATTTAATTTACATATAACAAGTAACAAAGACAAATATGTAAATTTAGAAAATACGAGTATGCTTAACACAAGGTTGGATTGAGTTATGATGTAAACCTGCCCGGACCCGCCCGGCTGTCCAGTAGTCACAACAATACCTATCCAATGTGGGTGGTTAAGCATGAAGCCCAATAAGGACCCGAGGTTAGACTGAGTTACGGTGTAAATCTGCCCGGCACCAACCGGCACATCCAGTAACCGTAATAATACCGGTCTAATGTGAGTGGTCGGTGCTTTAAAAAGCTAAGGACAGACTGTCAGGATGGTAGGCTTAAGTTAACTAAAACACTTAACCAATTCAACATGTTAATGAAATTGATGGGTGGGGTTAGGTAAATACAGACACTTAACCATTTAACATGTTTGACTAGAAAACCCTAGTAACGGGGACCCATTTCAGCAGTAACCCAATTAGGTATCATGGTACCCTGAAACTAGGCAGGGTGGGGCACGATTACTGGGTTGATTGTAAGGGTCAAAAGCGACGGTGGTGGGTGCAACAGTGTGGGTTCTAACGGAGTACGGGCGTGCACACACTTCGGAGCAGACAAACAGGGCACTGAGGACACTAGTAGTATAACCTATGCATTTCTAGTATTGTGTCAGGCCGCCACCATGGGACTTGATACACCCCATGGTGGGACCAGCATAGGTATCTACAATCTTTGGGGGCCGTAAGACATAGATGATTATGCGAGTAGGAGCCGATCTTTAGAAAAGGGGATCACTTTACCTCCTGCATGGGGTGTCAGTTAAGAAAATACAAGTAGGTGTGTAGAGATATAGTATGGGGTGCGATAGTATATTCGATTCAAACTGCTTTATCTTAGTTTATGATACTTCCCTATTTCCAGTTTATACTTGTCATGCCCTTACTCTTATTCTCATACTGAAGAGTCACTAGACTTACCAGGCTTTATGTCTGACCCTATTTTCTTTCGTTTTCTTTTCTTCCATTTCCCCCCAGGTCCACAGGGAGGAAACAACTCAGCTTAGTCAGACTCTTTGCAAGCTTCAAGATAGTAGATGTACGGTTTGGACTATCTTTCCTTGGCTATGGCTCTTGGACACGTTCTATGGGGATTTATGCAGCTTTTATTATGTTTTATGCTTCTTTATTTAATAACGAAGACAGAAATGATGATGTAATGTTTTGGAAGTTGTTACGAGACAATTATGGGAATGTTTTGTATAAACAAGTATTTGATGAAATAAAAAGTCTGTTTGTTTTCCGCTGCTTATATATATATGTGTGTGTGTTTATATCTGTCTTGTGTTTATCTATGACTTTTACTTACAAACCTCCACCAAAGTTAAGGCAGTCCCTTTGTGAGTGACCTTAATGGTGGGTGGGGTGTTTCAATCTTAGAATAGTGCTTCCTGGAGTTTATTTGCCTTCGTTCTGGACTACTAAAGCTTGTCATCATGATAAAATATGTTGTAATTGGATGCAAACTTCTCTACTTGGTTGGATATTGTTTAAGTTGACCACACTTGTTTTAGTGTTGATGAATGCTGAGTTTATTTAGTGATGCACGATTGTATTTTTAGATTGGAACTTTGAATTTTGATTCCAGTATCCTGCAACTTGTTTGAGTTCTAATTCAAATGTAGTTGCATTTTTAGTCTGAAACTTTGATTTTTGATTCCAGTATCGTGCTGCTTGTTTGACTTTCTATTCCAATATATTTCATTTCAGTCGTGTATTTGTCCAGACTGTAAAAATCAAAATTACATGTTATAACTATAAATTAGCAATGTGTCCACAGACATATTATAGTTAATTACAAAGAGAATCACGTTAATTTAATCCCTGTTTGATTTTCAAATAGTTCAAATAACACTAAAATGAATTAATTTTTTAACCTTTTTACCAATGGCATGTGTGAAAAGATATCATAATATAGCGATTAATTTTATCTACTTGGACATATTATGTAACTGTATTCAAATTTATCTTCTTATAGGAACCACCTAACTTAAATTACTTTATTCGATAGCTGGATGTTATTCATTTCCGTGAGCACCGGATTTGCCTTGAAAGTATTTCATAACATTTTGTATTGCATGCAAATTTATAATGAAGAAAAACATAAAGAAACAACATGCCTAATGGTACATATCTCGTATTGCTAGTTTATGCAGGTTGTAAAATAACAAATCAGTTAACATATTTTGTAGAATTTTTATTTGGTAACCTATATTGTTTAGTGATATATTTGCATTGGATATACCATCTTACTTAGTTATATATTGTTACCACATGTTAAGAGGAGATTTTTAATGTTTTATCTTGATTTCCAGCATAAAAAAGGATGAATTCTAAGAATGCCAATTACTAAATCTCAAGGAAGAACCAATTTCTAATGAAAGTCAATTCAATAGAGGGTGATTACATATATGATTGATGTAAATATTTGTATAAAAAAATATGTAACACCCCACGTCCATTAATGTCACTCTCCAGGGGAATGCATTAACTTTCATGGAGTATTATTGGTGTATAAAACAGAATATAACAAGATAGATACATATATTGGTACTTGAAAATTTTAAAACAACTTTTATTGCAGCGGAGAAATAGCTTGGTTACAACAACATCAAAAACCAACAATAAAACCAAGTACGCTTAATATCCATCTTGACAAATTATTTTCTGAGTACATAAAGTAAAAAGCATAACCCCAACATAAGTATCCATAAAAGAGATAAGCTGAACTTTACTTTCAGCAATCCAAGCACTTCCAAAAGAGAGAGAAAGATCCAATTCAAGCTCCACTAGCACTAGTCCCACCCTGAGAACCTTAGGGGGAGGGAGGAAGGAAGAAAAGTGGCGAAAACAAAGGGGGTCAGACATAAAGTCTGGCGAGTCCAATAACTTTAACAATATAATTATTAAAGTAATATGGATAAGGCATAAACTGGTAAAACATGGAATGAATGTAAAACAAATGAGCATGACAAAGCAAACAAGAGGAATAAGATAATGTTAATTGCGCCTCCAACACCATAGAATAATTACTATACTGCACCATTACTAGTCACCCTAAAAGTTGATCCCGCCTACTGAACATAATAATCATAATGGTAGTTTCGTGTACCCCTAGTTATCTTCATAGGTGCCGCCTGCCCCTATCTCCATTAGTTGTACCCACTACCCTCATGCGATCAGCTCCCTAACTCGTAGATACCCGTGCTGATCCCACAGTGGGGTGTATCACTCCCCAAAGTGGCAACCCGATACCACTAAAGATCCACGACTTTTATCTACACGATGCAACAACGTCTTACCTACCAGCCGTGGCCCACGCACGCACATGACCCCGTTGGACTTGCGTTGCCACCGCTAATCCGTTTTGACCCCTTACAATCAAACCCATTAAGCGTGTCCCGTCCTTCGTCTAACTCGAGCTCACAAAGTTACTTAATGGGTTACTGGTTTGAAAAGGGCCCCCATACTTGACACAAGCTTTCCACCTATGCTTGGTCCCCACTAAGATTTCCCACTTAACCCCTTCTTATTCATGTCTTCTTACATGTTTCAATTTGGTTAACTGTTTCTAATCGTATTTCACATGTCACCCATGTCACCCACTTAACCCCTATGTCCCACCACATGTTTATCTTGGTTAAGTGTTACTTAATTCATTATAACCGTAACCTTGTAAGACCTCCCATATTAGACTACCGTTTGTGGTTGTTGGATTTGCCAGGCGGGTCAGGGCAATCTTATACTGTAAACGAGTCTAACCTCGTGTCTTTACAATTGTTACGCATTTAATTTATGCCTTCGACCTCTCACATTAGACTACCGTTTTTGGTTGCTTGATTTGCCGGGTAGGTCCGAGCAGTCTTATACCACAAACGAGTCTAACCTCGTGTCTTAGGCGTTTATTATTACACATAAATATTTCACCCCAATATGAATTAATTATCCCTATTCAAATTGTAAATAATTTCCAAATTAATCTATGTCCATAATTGTCACCTATATTATGTCCATACTTTTTAGGTATATAAATTATACCAATTTGTGTCTCAAATTAATTATATGCCTTTAAAGCCATTTTATGCCAATACACAATTTGTATAATTAATATTTTCCCATTGTCCCCACTTCGTTCGTACGTTTAATATGAAATATGTTAGACTCGCAAATAGTCTAACTCGTAATAAGAAAACAAACATCACAACTTGCAAAACACATAAAATAGATCTAACTTGCGAATAAGAATTATAACATAAGTTTGCATAGCCAATAACTTGCATAGGCAATGGACATATAGAACATAAATTTACATGGATCTAAATATAGATCTAAATATGAAATTGATAACTTGCATATATGAATATGGGTTTCACCTAAACTTGCATATGTGAATATGGTTTTCACCTAAACTTGCATATGTGAATATAGTTTTCACCTAAACTTGCATATGGATTCCTACAAACTTGCATATGAATTTAAACATGTAAACTAATATCACTTGTTTTACATATAAACTAGCATATGTATATACTTGATTCACATATAAACTTGTGTATAATTCGCATACAGACTTGCATAAAATTCACATACAAACTAGCATATGTAAAAACAAACTTGCATAAGATTCACATACAAACTAGCATACGATTTACATCCCAAACTTGCATATAAACTAATGTCATAATATGAATCAAGTTAAACATATGTGATTGGACATATGAAATAGATCTACCAACATAAGTTAACAAAACTGTCATATGTTCACCAACAGACGATAACAAAGTTAAGTAACATCACATGATTCAACAGATATGTTCTCATAATCCAAATTATAACTCATCATAATTAATTTATTAATTATTTTGTGAAAGAAATTGTACTCACAAAGACGGATTAGAGAAGAGAATAATTCGTTCGTCGTTTGTATTAGAATTCTGACTTGCAATTCCTAAGCTTTAAGAAGAAGAACTATTCTAGCAGTAGCATGGAGGCCAAGAGATTAATTTAGTTTAGGTTTAGAGCTTGAGTCTATGAGCGCTTATATAGAATTTTAAATCAATATAAGCCGTTAGATTATCATAGGAGCAATCACAACCGTCCAGACTAGATAGAGTTATCCAAAATTGCCACCTATGCCCTAGTGACTCAGTAACAGGTCAGAAAAGAGTCAGCAACAAGTCAGAATCCTCACAGTTCAGATCTGCCCGGGGGTAGGTCGACCCCCAGTTCGACCCCCAGGTCGACCTGTATAGGGGAGTTCGACCCCCTGGTCGACCTGGCCTAGGGCGGGAAAAATCCTGCCTAGCCCGCTTCCTTGTTTGAATTTTGAATTTTGAATTTTAATCTGAACTATTTTAATTTATTTAAATTTCTGAAACTTCTAAGGGCCATAACTTCCTCATAAAAAGTCCGATTTACGAAAACTTGGTCTCTATCCCAAGCAGAATTTCGAGACGAACGCAATGGCATAACCCATTTCCCTTAATTCTCACTTTAACAATTAAGTACTCTTAAAATTGTTAATTTTGATATTTAAAATTACGGGGTGTTACATCCTCCCCTCCTTAAAGGATTTCGCCCCCGAAATCTCCAAGTTAAGGAGAATGTATATCCTATCATCCAATCATCCATCTACTCAACCATCAAACACAGACATCCATTGTCCTTACAAGATTTCTAATGCCGTATGAACATACGCAAAAAGCGTGTGTACATGTTCCTTAAAACATATTTTTGAAAATACTCTCCTTAAAACATATTTTTGAAAGTATTTCTTTATAAAATGCTTTTGAAAAAAAAAATAGTTTTTCAAAATCTCTTATTTGTTCTGGTAACCTTCAGCTCTGATACCACGTGTAACACCCCACGTCCATTAATGTCCCTCTCCAAGGGAATGCATTAACTTTCATGGAGTATTATTGGTGTATAGAACAGAATATAACAAGACAGATACATATATTGGTACATGAAAATTTTAAAACAACTTTTATTGCAGCGGAGAAATAATTTGGTTACAACAACATCAAAAACCATCAATAAAACCAAGTACACTTAATATCCATCTTGACAATTTATTTTCTGAGTACATATAGTAAAAAGCATAACCCCAACATAAGTAGCCATAAAAGAGAAAAGCTGAACTTTACTTTCAGCAATCCAAGCACTTCCAAAAGAGAGAGAAAGATCCAATTCAAGCTCCACTAGCACTAGTCCCACCCTGAGAACCTGGGGGGAAGGAAGAAAAGAGGCGAAAACAAAGGGGGTCAGACATAAAGTCTGGTGAGTCCAATAACTTTAACAATATAATTATTAAAGTAATTAGGATAAGGCATAAACTGGCAAAACTAGAAATGGCTGTAAAACAAATGAGAATGACAAAGCAAACAAGAGGAATAAGATAACGTTAATTGCGCCTCCAACACCATAGGATAATTACTATACTGCACCATTACTAGTCACCCTAAAAGTTGATCCCGCCTACTGAACATAATAATCATAATGTAGTTTTGTGTACCCCTAGTTGTCTTCATAGATGCCGCCTGCCCCTATATCCACTAGTTGTACCCACTACCCCTATGCGATCGGCTCCTTAACTCGTAGATACCCGTGCTGGTCCTACAGTGGGGTGTATCACTCCCCAAAGTGGCAACTCGATACCACTAAAGATGCACGGCTTATATCTACACGATGCAACAACATCTTACCTACCAGCCCGGGCCCACGCATGCACATGACCCCGTTGGACTTGCGTTGCCACCGCTAACCCGTTTTGACCTCTTACAATCAAACCCAGTAAGCATGTCCCGTCCTCGATCTAACTCGATCTCACAAAGATACTTAATGGGTTACTGGTTTGAAAAGGGCCCCTATACTTGACACAAGCTTTCCACCTATGCTTGGTCCCCACTAAGATTTCCCACTTAACCCCTTCTTATTCATGTCTTCTTACATGTTTCAATTTGGTTAACTGTTTCTAATCGTATTTCACATGTCACCCATGTCACCCACTTAACCCCCATGTCCCACCACATGTTTATCTTGGTTAAGTGTTACTTAATTCATTATAACCGTAACCTTGTAAGACCTCCCACATTAGACTACCGTTTGCGGTTGCTGGATTTGCCGGGCGGGTCCAAGCAGTCTTATACCGCAAACGAGTCTAACCTCGTGTCTTTACAATTGTTACGCATTTAATTTATGCCTTCGACCTCTCACATTAGACTACCGTTTGTTGTTGCCGGATTTGTCGGGCGGGTCCAGGCCGTCTTATACCACAAACGATTCTAACCCCATGTCTTAGGCGTTTATTATTACACATAATTATTTCACCCCAATATGAATTAATTATCCCTATTCAAATTGTCAATTATTTCCAAATTAATCTATGTCCATAATTGTCACCTAAATTATGTCCATACTTTTCAGGTATATAAATTATACCAATTTGTATCTCAAATTAATTATATGCCTTTAAAGCCATTTTATGCCAATTCACAATTTGTATAATTAATATTTTCCCATTGTCCCCACGCTGTTCGTACTTTTAATATGAAATATGTTAGACTCGCAAATAGTCTAACTTATAAAAAAAACATCACAACTTGCATAACACATAAAATAGATCTAACTTGCGAATATGAATTATAACATAAGTTTTCATAGCCAATAACTTGCATAGGCAATGGACATATAGAACATAAATTTACATGGATCTAAATATAGATCTAAACATGAAATTGTTAACTTGCATATACTAATATGGGTTTCACCTAAACTTGCATATGTGAATTTAGTTTTCACCTAAACTTGCATATGTGAATATAGTTTTCACCTAAACATCACATAATTCAACAGGCATGTTCTCATAATCCAAATTATAACTCATCATAATTAGTTTATTAATTATTTTGTGAAAGGAATTGTACTCACAAAGATGGATTAGAGAAGAGAATAATTCGTTCGTCGTTTGTATTAGAATTCTGACTTGCAATTCCTAAGCTTTAAGAAGAAGAACTATTCTAGCAGCAGCATGGAGGCCAAGAGATTAATTTATTTTAGGTTTAGAGCTTGAGTCTATGCGCGCTTATATAGAATTTTAAATCAATATAAGTCATTAGATTATCATAAGAGAATTCACAACCGTCCAGACTAGATAGAGTTATCCAAAATTGCCACCTATGCCCTAGTGACTTAGCAACAGGTCAGAAAAGACTCAGCAACAAGTCAGAATCGTCACAGTTCAGATCTGCCCAGGGGTAGGTCGACCCCCAGGTCGACCTCCAGGTCGACTTGTATAGGGGAGGTTGACCCCCTGGTCGACCTGGCTTGGGGCGGGAAAAATCCCGCCCAGCCCGCTTCCTAGTTTGAATTTTGAATTTTGAATTTTAATCTGAACTATTTTAATTTATTTTAATTTCTGAAACTTCTAAGGGCCATAACTTCCTCATACGAAGTTCGATTTACGAAAACTTGGACTCTATTCCAAGCAGAATTTCGAGACGAACGCAATGGCGTAACCCATTTCCCTTAATTTTCACTTTAACAATTAAGTATTATTAAAATTGTTAATTTTAATATTTCAAATTACGAGGTGTTACAAAATATATTTTTGAAATTTTCATTTGGATATAGTTATTTCTATGTATTATGTGTTTTAATATGTTAGAACTTGAGGGTTGAATTTAATTTATCAAATATTTTGAAATATGTGTTAAGAATTTGTGTATGTAATTGTATTTTTTGCATTTAGGAATGTGGTTTTGATTATTTTGTTATGATATTTGTTTTTAGCAATGAGATATTATATATTTATAGTGGTGAATTATTATTATTATGTATATATATGTAGAGCATTTGATTATGTTGCAACCTATAATTTTTTCATTGTTCAACTATCACTAGCTGTTGCAAAAGGATCTTTTGCAATTGCTTTTGATAGTTGTAAAAAATCTATATCACAACTGTTTTTTGCAGCTGTCGGAAAAATTTGTAAAATGCAACCAGTCTATTGCAATTGGGCCTATCCAGACTAGGGCCAATCAGTTGCAATAGATCTATTGTAACTAGCACAGTCAGTTTTTTTTAAACTAGCATTGTAAGTTGCAAAATGATTATTTTTTTGTACTGAGTTTATAACTACTCTGGATCTGTAGCAGTTGCTCTAGTTTCGTATCTACTACTGCTCTCTTTTGAACATATTATTGCACCTGTTCTTTCTTACTCTCTCTGATGATTGTCTCACAAGTGCTAGCATTCATTTGTTTCATGCCCTGATCTCTCACGGAATAGACAAAATTTCCTGGAAACTACGTCTTTTTAATGGTCTACCGCTCGATGCGCCTATTCGTCGGGAAGCGATCTTTGATATCCATGAAAATATTCTCCAGACTCCCATTCAACTATGTATATGAGTCATGCCTTCGCTCCTTTCTAATTCCGTTTCGGCGACCTATGCTGCCTTTATATTTTCGCTTCCCTTTACTATTTTCTTAATCGGACGATTCTTCGTCCTTGACATTATTAACTTAAGGAGATTCGCGATACGCTTTCACATCATCTTGCCTTTAGAATATGTCGGCTTCTAGGTAAAGTACCTAAGATTCCATGGGGATTCCTCAACCTATGAAATCTTGAACTTAGAGTTGTCCAAGATGTTGGATACTGCAGCCATTAGAACCATTTGTGAATCAGGTTAATCAATAGAAACAATTGTTGCATTGAATTTCTCTAGAAATTTAGTAGAGTTTCTTCGGTCCTTTGTCTAATCGTTGTGAGCATCATCACATTTTTCACTCCCGCGATATGGAGTTGAAATTGCTCAAAAAAATTCTCTAAAGGCTTGTTCCAAATTTTGATAGAGTTTGATTATAACTTCTTGAACTACATAGCAGCTAATTTTGATAGGAAAAGAGGGAAGCGCTTTAACATGACACCGTCAAATGCTCCAAGCACTTCCGTATGGTGAATGTATCGCATGAGATTGGCGTTAGGATCCTTCCTTCCATCGTAAGCTTCCATCATTGGTAGCTTAAAATATGGTAGATTACGAGAGTTCCGAATGTTTTGGGTGAATGGACTCTGATTGCATCCAAGTAGAGTGACATAGTCCTCCTCTTGAGATCCTTTTGATCATGTCCAAGATTTGATTGTCGTTGTGGAGTAGTTGACATAAATCTCCAGTTGCTACACCCGTAGTTCGCTCGTTTTAAGTATATAGTTCAAGGTTTAAGCTTATGCGCGTCTCATTTCCTGGTCCAACTTTTGAATTTGGATTCAAAGTAAGGTTGACTGCCTGATTA
Source organism: Allium sativum (assembly GCA_030737875.1). NCBI lineage: Eukaryota > Viridiplantae > Streptophyta > Magnoliopsida > Asparagales > Amaryllidaceae > Allium > Allium sativum. The sequence goes on from CM060920.1 coordinate 462,754,996, forward strand.
GCTATACCGAGCGAATTGTTCCCACCTTCCAAGGTATCGGTACCAAACCCACTGATAGGATCAGTACCTAATTCTTGAAGTGTGAGGGTATTTGCCCTCGGTTCCAAGTTAAGTTGTCCGCTACTAGGTCCAGCTCAAGCTCCAACAGTCGGATTCTGAATTACTGACTGTTGCTGTTGTCCATTCTGACGGAGGAACTTCAACATCAATTTATCTTGTCTTTTTAGTAAGTTCTCCTGATGATCGAGCGGGTTTGAAAGTTTTGACCACCTCGTCCTTTTCGTTTCTTGCTAGGTACAAGAAAGGATTTCCTATGGCAGAAGCCTCTTGACATCCTCCTTCCATCATTGCACCTTTAGGTTGTTTGTTGGTGTCCTTCTTCGTCACCATTGTTTCTTTACTAGAAAGAATTCCTTTGGTTCAAGTAGCGGGCGCCTACATGGTGACCCAAAATGCTGATGTTGGATTTTTTCGATCAAACGCCAAAACCTGATTCATATGAAAATTAGAGTATAATCACATTTCAGTTACAGAACATTGCATAATCACAAAACAATAATGGAAAGCAATACAGAAGACACTATTTTTTATATTGGTTCACCGAACGTTGGTCAACATTCAGATGAAGTAACCGATTGATTAAACTATAGATTAAAAGTATAGTTATTTGTGTATGATTGAAGAGAAAAAAGGTTGATGTTGTTGTAATAACCCTGATTTTGTATGATTACCTGTGAGATAATTAAAATGGCGATTAAGTAAACTTAATTTTGATTTGGGGGGTTAACTTGTTAAAATACTTGAGTTGTGTAAGTTGAGGATTTTGAGAGTTAAAAATACAAGATTGAGTTGGATTGTAAAGAATTGCTTAAGATGCAATACAATCCAATATTAAGTAGTTAATTAATGGAAATAATAATTATATGGAGTAATTAATTTTTAAGATCATGGTTTGATAATTTAATAAGTTTGAAATTGATTTTATGGAAAACATGGGTAATTAGCTAATAACATTTTGTGAAACTTAATAAAATAAATAAAAAGGGAATTTTTAAGGTTGGATTGTGGAATAAAATAAAAAACAATATGAAATTTTGTGTAATGACCCGGGTTTTTGACGATCTTGGTTATCCGATATGCAACACATATCGAACATCCAAGGATCGAAAATACCGGTCATTAATGAAAGAAATTAGAGGGTGAGGAAAGATAAGATAGAAACTTAGAATAGAAGAAGAAAAGAAGAACACAACTTCATCAGAGTAACACGAATCTCACAGCGGAACGAATAACATATAATATATAACATATCTTTGAAATATAACAGTTATGTATACAATAGCACTTATCAGAGTACAACACTTACAACACAGCGGAAATAACTATAGCTATATAATCCTGAAGCCTCCTGCTCCAAGCTCTTCCAGTATATCTGAAAAATCCCGACTACTTGACTGCCTGTACAAATTTAGGCACCCAAGAGTTTAGGGGAAACAACAAAATAAACTCCGGGTCAGTCATGGGACTGGTATGAGTTAAACAGTTTAAAACAGTTTAAACAGGTGAATGATATCTCATAAGACCACGCCGTATAACGGAATGGGTTTTTCCCTTATGAGAATCCAAAGTATCTTTATATCAAAACCTTTTCATATTATAATAATGTCTATCAACCCCACTATAATAATCATCTAGAAGAAACGCTTTCATCTCACGTTCTACATATATAGTATACAATCAAAACCGCAAGCACGTATTGGGTAATGGATTTTCAACTATGACAAGGTATGGAACCACCTTTCGCTAGTGTACCTCTAGAAAGGAATACAATGGGTTCAACAAGAACATCTTGCAACCCGGCCACACATGACCGACCACTCATTTCGCTTGAGTGTATCGAATGTATATCACCAACGGTTGGGATCAGCAACCGTTTCCCGAATGGGACAGCATCAACAATAGATTTTTGCAAATAAATGAAACTCTAGATCATGTGATTATACACCCTACTTCGGTGCGACCGACTTAGCCATGCTGCCTGCCCGATTTCTTTCATTTACCGGATGTGAGGCTTGAGGTTACGCTTCATCATCACATCAGATTCACTTCGAATGCCACATCGTCAAATCCATCAAATCACCGATTGACGTCCTCAACCATACATTATGTGTTAGCTAAAAGAAGTTTCCTTCTCCCCTTCCACTCTTTGTACGGTTGGAGAAATCAATATACGTGATCGTCTGGAAATACTCTGTCAGACATTCGTCCATACAAGTCATCCAGGAACAGGATGAACCAAAGGCACTATTCTGTAAACAGGATAGCCCTTGCATAACTCCACCTTCAATTTCCTTTGGCATATATGATTCGCAATGCTTATGCCAATACAGAGTGGTTCTTTGGATAATAATCCAACCGGTCTCTCCATATTAACAACGTTAAAATGGTCAAAACTTCGATATTCTGTGATTTAACTATCGAAGAAAAACAGGTGTGCAAACAACGATATCATTTCCAAATGGAAATTTATATCGATCAAACATCATTCAACATTTATCTCTTTATTTCATTAATTTACTTATCTCTTGTTTCCCTATATTCAATATTTCTTATTTTCTAAATTTGGAAAATATACGTTATTAACAATGGAAAACATTTCCATTTCTTGTTTTCTTTATTAGAAAACATTTCTGGTTTCTTATTTGGAAAACATTTCCAAAGCTTCTTCATTGGACTTAGACAGATGTTTAAACAAACCATCGCGATGCCAACTCAAACCATTTCCTTTAATTACTAAATTCACTAACCATCCCTTACTATCGAACCTTAACCATTCCTTAGTTAAAAATGAAGTCAATCAAGTTGGGGTAATACTACCTCTCAGACCTTAACTGAACAACATTTCTAACCTTGAAATAGACAAAGTTCACCCTTCTAATTATTTAACAAACTTCCTTACGTAACTCTCTTTCAAATCTTTTCTATTCGATAATTCTTTCCTTCGATAAGGTATATTCGATAACTCTATTTCAATTTATTCTATTCACTTAACTCTTTTGATTTAACTCCTATCGAATAAACTATATTCTATAACTCTTTTAATTCTATTTGAATAAACTATATATTCGATTAACTCCTTTATTCTAGAATAAACTATATATTCGATTAACTCCTTTACGCTATTCGAATAAACTATATATTCGATTAACTCCTTTATTCTATTCGAATAAACTATATATTCGATTAACTCCTTTACTCTATTCGAATAAACTATATTCGAAAACTCTTTTAATTCTATTTGAATAAACTATATATTCGATTAACTCCTTTATTCTATTCGAATAAACTATATATTCGATTAACTCCTTTACTCTATTCGAATAAACTATATATTCGATTAACTCCTTTATTCTATTCGAATAAACTATATATTCGATTAACTCCTTTACTCTATTCGAATAAACTATATTCGATTAACTCTAACTGGTTTAACTCTAACTGGTTAACTCTAATTGATTCACTCCATCAGGTTAACTCTAACTGGTTAACCCTAATTGATTTAACTCTAACTGGTTAACTCTTATTCGAATAACAAATATTCGATTACTCTATTCAACTGGCTCGACTCGACTAACCCCTTTCGAATAACTAATTCGATTTACTATTTTCGAATACCATATTCGATTTAACTCCTTTCGAATACCATATTCGATTTAACTCCTTTTGAATACCATATTCGATTTAACTCCTTTATTCGCTTTATAAAGATTTCCTTTTTAACAACATTTATTCATTTTAAAGATTTACTTTTAGTAACGGTTCTCCACTTTAAAAATGATTTCCTTCTTATAACAGTTTCCTTTTTATAACGTTTTCCCTTTTTCTAAATATCTCATATTTATAAATATTCCAATTTATAAATATTTCTTATTTATAAATATTCCATTTATAAATATTTTATTTCAAATATCACTTTGAAAATATTCCCTTATCAACATTCCGGTATGTTATGTTATTCAACATATCAAATCACGATGATCAGTATCGTTCAAACACATATAATCGACAACAGATTATATATCACATCATACATCACAATATATGAAAAATAGTAAAATAACTGTTGAGGAATCCAGTCGGATTCCTCCAACCTGTTTCCCTGCATCCACAGATGTTACACAATAAAATCAACATCACTTTCAGTTCCATATGATATATTCTGTTAAACAGAATCAATATAGAAATTCAACTAACTGACTAGCAGTTCAATCAAACAGTCAACACACAGTCAATCAGCCAATATTTAACAGTTCTAAAAATACAACATGAAATTATAAACTGTTCAGAGTTAGTGAGATTTACTCACATTGGACTGTTATCGTTAAAAACGATTAACTGTCTTTGATTCAAATGGACAATTTATTTTGCAATAAATTGTAACGAGCTCCGATGTACTTCCAGTCAGTTCCATCGTGTAGTGTCCGTCCATACGATCGCAACGGATCTGACGGTTCGTGATTCTGATATCGTATGAAGTAGTTACGACATTTAGAAGTAAATACACCAATTGAATTTAAATAAAACCTTTGAATTTCAACTACCATTGGGCTCACCATTTAGCTTAAGGCCCAATCCCATTTTTGTTTATCAGACCCGCACTCAACATAGTCCATCTTCTTCGACATTCACGGATGCCACGACCTGGAGCTTTTCAAAAGCCATTACCGCACTTTCTTCTACCTTTCCTCCTTCATTACTTCACCATCTCTCAAATCGAAACTACCATCTCCTTTCTCATCAAAATCTGCACGCCTCCCTACCATCATATTCAAGCTCGCACCTCGCAAGATCATCGTGTCGAACAGAAGGATACCCGCACGCTATTGCAAATGGTGCGACAAAAATCTTCAAGAAAGACTCCCAAATCCCGCGCATGAGTAGCACCGGATCTGCTGAACCCCAAACCAAAGTTCATTTCTCGATTTGAAGCTCCTAACTCCTCCAACGTTGAACCCTAGGTCAGCGGTTTCGAAAACCACTATCACAGCACCACTTCGAACCCAACAATAACTACCTAGAATCGAAGCCCTTCACTCTAGGATGATGAATATACATGTATTGTAATTTATAGAATTTGATTTCTATTTGTTTTGATTTATTTCCTCTCTAACATTTTGCTGTAGAAAAAAATCAGAGACGGCGGAAAATACTTTGACTGTGGAATGAGTTGAAATTAGGTTTAGGTTAGGATTTAAGGTGATTTTATAGTGGGAGGAATTTACATATTTATTTTAGATATTTTATTTTTATATTCATTTAAAATGAACTGCTGCCTTATTAGTCTTCTAAAATTTCCTATAATCACATACGATACCCAAAAATCATGAAACTGGACATGCGGCTACAATTCGACATTACGGTCCCAAAGAAACTGGTTTCGTCGAATTCCGACTTCGTATGCTCACACAGTGTATTTTTAACCGTCAAAATATCGACTGTTTTTCACTCTAAAAATCGGTACGGCCACACCGTGACTCTAAAAATCACGAAACTGGAAATCTAACAACTATTTGACATTGCGGATCCAACAAAACTAGTTTTGTCGAATTCCGACTTCGTTTGCAAAACCGGCTATTTTTAAAGCTCTGAATGACCCATTTAAATATATAAATATATTTAAATATAATTAAATTAAATATTTATAAATAAATATTATCGTATATATCCACATACGATATCGTTCAGCTCTAGAATATTCCTATATGAATTTCTAACTCGATATTCACTTCTGGGTCAATCCGATATTCTATTTATATTGAAATTCCTTTTTAAAATATAAATAATTCCTTTATAAATTATAAAGGAATTCCACAGCGACTTTTCTAAAATTTGATTTGGACATAAATCAAAATCTACCCAACGAAATCCTGATTTTTCTCTTCCAATAGAAAGATATACTCCACCAGCTCCACACGTTTCTTGTTTCACAGAAATATGATTTAAAACGAACCATGTACATTCAGTTGAAGTTCAAATCGCCAAATAGCGAACTGCAGCGCCATTTCAAGCTCGTTTATAATTATATTATAAACTATACGTTCAACTGTCGACGATTGAATATATTCGTTATTCTAATTCAATTCTAAGCTGAATTAAATATCACAGATGATCTGGTTCACACCATATCGTCATTTCAGCCAATTCTAATTATTTCAGAATTAAATATATTACTTAATTTATTATTTTAATTAAATATTCATCATTATTTAATTCCACGGCCATTTAATTCACTATATCACTATTTATATAATTAAATAAATTAATTATAATACCTCTGCCAATGCGGGTCATTACATTTTGTAAACCCATATAATGTAAATAATAAATGTTTGTGAGACTTTAATGAACTTGGTATGTCAAAACTCTAAAGTTAAAGCAAATAATGAATTTTTGGTGAATGTAACATTTCTAGTTTAATCGAGTTAGAAAATGAACAATAAAATACAAAAATTAGTTAGAAAATAATATTTTAGCATATTAAAATAATTAAATTAATAACGGTTGTTTAATTTAACAAGAAATTGTAATCTGTATAACTTTTAAATTTAAAAACGTAAAAATTGGTGAATAAAATTAAAAATACATAAATTGGCTAGAAAATGTAAAATTTGTGTATAATGCGAATAAGTAGATGTTAAAAGAGGTTAAGAATATTTTAAATGAGCTTTTGTACATTTTTCAAAGTTATAAAAATTGTAAAAGTTACAAGTTTAAATATTATATGGAATAAAATGGCACTTTGTGGAAAATGTGATTTTTTGTGCAAATTTGGAAGTGGTTTTAAAATTGTGTGAGAAATATTAAAACTTGTGAAATTTGGTTAAAAACATTAACAAAAGGAGTTTAAATTAATTTATATGAGTGTAGCTTAAATTTAGGGTGTTTAAATTTGTAAACACAAGAAAATGAAAGGCCAGAGCATGCTAATCTCATTAATTTAGCCAACTTGTGTAATGGCCCAAGGATTTTCTGCCCCGAAAATTGACATAAATACCTTTACCATGACTCATGCCGATCTTCCAAACACTGAAAACACTGGGACGTTATTAGAAAGAATTTAGAGGGTGAGATAAGAAAGAAATATTAGAATAGTAGAAGAAGAAGAAACAACGCAACACAGAGTCTCACATCGCAGCGGAACAAAATATAATACAGAAATAAATTTTTATTGAGAGCTTTAAAAATACTTACAATATCAGAGTACATCACACAACGGGAGAGTTATAATAACCTGTTCCCATATACAACACACAGCGGAAAAGTAGCTATAAAATATCATACGTCTGAACATCTCCAGCTCGTCTCTGGACTTCACAGCATTTGATAACCTGAACTTGTACACCCCGGGCTAACCCGAGCATTTACAAAACACCGGGTCAGTCTGGTGAATCAGAGTGAAAAAAACTAGCACAGTATTAAGGGGGACCATCCAACTTGATTTTTAAGTTCAAAAATCTTTTCGAAAGAAAAGATAATCGTAAGACCGAATCCACACATAAATACGGACAGTTTTTACCTTACGATAACCCAAAACATTTTTGAAATCAATATTTTTTTTATGTTATAATAGTGTCTAAATACAAGTAAATATCAACCTAGCGGAACACTTGCATCTCACGCTCCACATATATAGTATAAAATCAAAACCGCGGGCGCTTATTGGAGTTTGGATTCCGACTATGACAAGATATGGGACCACCTGCCGATAGTGTATCTCTAGAGGCGAATACACTGGGTTCAACAAGAACGTCTTGCAACCCGGCCCTCACATGACCGACCACTCATTTCGCTTGAGTGTATCGAACGTATATCACCAACGGTTGGGAGCTACCCACCATTTGCCGAAAAGGAACAGCATCGAAATAGATTAAAGAAGCAAAATGATTTTCTCTAGATAGGTGATTATACACCCTAATGGGACCGACCCACATAGCCATGCTGCCTGCCCGATTTTTGCCATTTCCCGGTTGGTGAGGCTCGAAGTTTAGATTAACTTTTGAACATCTGGTCATCATTCACTTTGAATGCACATCGTCAAATTCGCCAGATATCACTAAGTGACGTCCACAAAAATACTCTAGCAGTTAAGCTAAGAGAACGGCGATTCTCCGCCAACAACTATAGCATGTTTGAAGAAATCAACGTACGTGACCCTGCGAAAATACTCTGTCGGACATCCGTCTATACAAGTCATCCAGGATCAGGATGAACTGAAGGTACTCTCCTACTGCATCCAATATAGGAATCACCCCATGGATCAGTAGTGAGAAGTCCTTGCAACCCGTAGATTCCAACCACGACATAATCACAGCTTATCTCTGCTTGCCAGGCAGAGAATTTTAGTGGTTCTTCCGTTTGTGAAAATCCACGGTCTTCAATGCTCCATCTCGATCATCTTCTGATATCTTCACGTATTTGTTGGCTGGAATGGTTTTCGAATATAAATTCGATCCTGGTCTTTCCATACCAACAATCGTATTGGACAGATTTGATAGTCGGCGATTTAACTATCAACCAATTCACAACCAATTCAAACAATTCAAACAACTTTATCACGTTTATTTTATAAACGTGACCAACAAGGTAAGTTACCTTCATTGGAACCAATCATTAAAATAACGATTTAGAGTTTCACTGAAATTAAACAATGGTTTAATTTCATCAGTTAATCAACAACTAAATATATAACTAGCAAACAGTCAATCATTGGCAAGCAGAACACACAAAATAAAAACCCAAATTATATAAAATATAAATGGGAAAAACTGAGTGAGTTTAACTCACCTTGATCTAATTTGCTGTTTAAACAGCTCATTTCAGTCAAGTTAAACCAGTGTTTAATTTAACAGAAAGTCCAGCTTATTCCATCTGAGTCTAGACTTGTTCCATAGCATAGTACCCGTCCATACGAACCCAACAATTCTTGTTTTGGTGAATTCTGGTAACAGATGTGCAAGATATACGTTATACTAGTTATTAACTAATTATTAATTTAAATTAAATTTCCTTAATTACTTTGATTAGTTAATAATTACTTTAATTATAAGGCCGCACATCCTTTCTATTCTTGTACTACCTTGTTCCATACTCATCATCCAATGTGATGCCAGCGGAAATTTACAAATTAGTTTAGAACAATTAGTTCCTTAGTTTACTTGACTGATAACACTTGATAAAAGTTAATTAACTAATCGAATTGGTTAATTACGCTTGGGAACAAATGATACGACCGATCCTCTTTATCAATGTCTAGAATGCTACTCCTTGTCGCACCATTTCCTGTCCAACGTGATTTAACTAACCCATTATTTCTTTAAATAAATTATAATTAAACTGATTAACAATGTTCGTTACTTTTCACTAAGGAATTTAGGCCCAAGCCTTCGTTCAAATAGATCTGCACCTTTTAACACAACTGATCGTCTTTGTAAATTATTGTTCAGGCTTCCTGCAGTATTCCAAAAACAATTTAATTTGTTATAAAACCTTTAGTTATAGTCTAATTATCCATTAATACACTAATTAATGTTATTACTCGTAACACTGCAGAACAGTTTTCCTCCCTTCCCAAAACTTATCCAGCTCCGTGAGTTTCCACTTCAGAACCCACGCACCCAAAAGAAAGTCCACCACCGCGCCACGTTCTGAAGCCCTTGACCTCCATCGGCAACCATCCTCGGCTGCGCCTGAGTGCCTTCCACCCATACTCCAAAAATCAGAAGACTCGATCATGCCTAACCCTTCGAAATCGGCTCCAAACCCTCCCTTTTTCCGAAGCAAATTCCAACACCATCGTGCTCTGATGATGATCACTGCTGTTGGGAAGGTTGAACTTGGTGTGCGGATGAGATTATATGTTGAAGATTTAGGGGATTATCGAATTAATTTGGTGAAAAAGTGTGGAGAATTTGTGAAAGGTTTCCATCATTCATTTTAGTGTGGCGGCTCAACATTGCATTGACCACGCAATTATTGTTGACTAGAATAAGGGTTTTAGACTGATGGGGTATATATATATAGATTGAAATATTAATAAATATATTATTAAATGAAACTTCGTCGTGAAGTAACACGTAAAACTGACCACAATTGACTTCTGTTTACTGATAAAAATGCTAATCCTAACGTAGAAAAATATTCCGGACCCAATGGGACAGGTTTCGTCGAATTCTGACATCATTTGAAAAAATTCCTTTATAAAACCAGAAATAAACACGCGTTTAATTTTTCCACGATCACTAGATAAATCCGATCAACTTGAAACTTTGAAATTCTACAATAATTAATTAATACGAACCCAACGTCACTAGTTTCGTCGCATTCTGAGACTGTTTCCCCGGTAGGCTATTTTTACGCACACTGCAATGCCATTCTGGACACCAAATTAGCCGGTCTCCAAAAATAACAAACTATATACCAATCCTGATTCTAATCGATGATACGAACTCAACGGAATTGGTTCCGTGGCTTAATTCGATTGTCTGCTCAAGTTACACTCAAAAACCTCTTTATTAAATTAAATAAATTTCATTACGCGCTATAGAAAATAAACGACGTTTACGGCTACCGTGGTCACATACGACATCGGTTTGCCATGTAAATTTAATACCGTACAATAATTTAACGTTACGGTCCCAATGAAACTGATTTCGTCGAAAACTGAGTCCGTTTGCAAAACGGCTATTTTAAAGGCCTATAATTTAATAACGATTTCCATAGCAACTATTTCAAATTTTGATTTAGCCATAACCAACAAATTATAATACGAAATATGGATTTTTCTCTTTCATATGAAAATTATTGTCAATTTGGTTCCAACGTTTCTTGTTTCACAGAAATCCGACTAATATCGGATCCTGTATTCTCAGTTGAAGTTCAAAACAAAATATTACGAAATGCCGCGCCATTTCGAGCTCGTTTTTAATTATATAAATATTTAACGTTCAAACTTTGTTTTAATAACGAATTCAATATTAAAATCCTTAATATTCCAAATATAATATTTAAAATAAATAAATTAAATGAAATATTTAATTGTCAAAAATACGGGTCATTACATTCTTCCCCCCTTAAAATAATTTCGTCCTCGAAATTGCTAAGGTAAGAAAGGACGTTACAAACTCATCAATTTCCAAACCCAATTTTAATTCAAATAAAAACCAATTCAATATCGTAAATAAATATTTTCAAAAATATCGAAAATTTTCTAACACTTTAAATTCCCGGAAAAATTCGGCAGAGTCACCCCTGCATGGAGTGATATTTGCGATTTCGCAGGAATAAATAATATATATACCTCGACCCACATGGTCGAAAAACAAAAATCAAACCCAAAATTTCATATTTTCGCATAGGCGTACCATTTACGAGCGCTATTGGGCATATTTGCTCAACGTATATGCGATTTACCCAACCAATATCAATTTGCCTAGCCATCTGGCACCTGTACTTAACTCAGTTCACATATCATTAATAAATATTTGAAATTCTTAAGTACTATTTCTCTAATCACCGAATATAACAACATGAATTCAAAAATCAAACAGATAGCATCATTTCATTATCAAACTCAGGGTTAACCCAAAAATTCTAATTCATATGTAGTTCAATTCCATTTTGATTATACCGGAAATTATTTTCCACTTTTAAAATTCATTTAGCTCCATTATATTGTTGATTATTCTAATTCAAACAAACTATCATCCAATAACAACCAATACACAACCAAATTAATTGAATTTACATTCAATATTCATATTTTATTTTGGTTTCACATATTTGATTATAGTTTTCATTCACTTAATTTCTAACTTCCAACTTTGTTTTATTTAATTATTTCAAATTCAATACCATTATTAATTTAATTACACTTAACCAAGTTAAGTTTCAATTTAAATTTTCAACCCGATTTGAATTCCATTCAAATTGATCAAACACACTAGTATCTCAATAATTTGATGAAATAATTTCTTTTCTATACAAAATATAATTTGGGTAAAATTATTTCATTTACCCTCTTTTCAAAACAATATTGTATTAATTTACAGTTTTATGCTTCTCAACACTTGAACTGATCAAACAACACAATACAAATCATTTGTATATAAAATTTACAAATACGCTCTCATATATACACACTAAATCTCGATCAAGGGTATTACTAACCCTATCTCTATCGAGTTACACCACAGAGCCAAGGTTATAACTAAACCAATAGCTCTGATACCACTGTAACAACCCAAGGATTTTCGGCCCCGAAAATCGACATAAATACCTTTAATGTAACTCATGCCGATCCTCCAAACACCAAAAACATTGGGACGTTATTAAAAAGAATTTAGAGGGTGAGATAAGAAAGAAAGAAATATTAGAATAGTAGAAGAAGAAGAAACAACACAACACAGAGTCTCACATCGCAGCGGAACAAAATATAATACAGAAATAAATCTTTATTGAGAGCTTTAAAAATACTTACAATATCAGAGTACATCAAACAACCGGACAGTTATAATAATCAGTTCCCATATACAACACACAGCGGAATAGTAGTTATAAAATATCATACGTCTGAACATCTCCAGCTCGTCTCTGGACTTCATAGCATTTGATAACCTGAACCTGTACACCCCGGGCTAACCCGAGCATTTACAAAACACCGGGTCAGTCTGGTGAACCAGAGTGAGAAAAACTCGCACAGTAATAAGGGGGATCATCCAACTTGATTTTTAATTTCGAATTTTTTTTCGAAAGAAAAGATAATCGTAAGACCGAATCCACACATAAATAAGGACAGTTTTTACCTTATGATAACACAAAACATTTTTGAAATCATTTTTTTTATATTATAATAGTGTCTAAATACAAGTAAATATCAACCTAGCGGAACGCTTGCATCTCACGCTCCACATATATAGTATAAAATCAAAACCGCGGGCGCTTATTGGAGAATGGATTCCGACTATGACAAGGTATGGGACCACCTGCCGATAGTGTATCTCTAGAGGCGAATACACTGGGTTCCATACCATCTCGATCATCTTCTGATATCTTCACGTACTTGTTGGCCGGAATGGTTTTTGAATATAAATTTTATCCAGGTCTTTCCGTACCAACAATCGTATTGGACAGATTTGATAGTCGGTGATTTAACTATCAAAAGATTCAATCATGACAATCCCACGAGTTCACTAGTTCAGTATTCGGCATCACTTGGCCTTTTAAGTAAAACATACTGATTCACTTTTATTTAATTAAAACTTCTAACTCTTTTAATATTTAAAAATACGATATTTGAATTCTTACTTAATATACTAACGTTCCCAAAAACCACTTCATATTAATACTTAGTGAAATAACTTATAATCATATTAAATTTCCACTTAATTCTCCTTCAAAACATTTGTTACATTATTCTTTATTATTTAAACTTGGAAAATCCACTTAACTTATTATTCATAATCAACGTTACGTAATATCTTTTATTTTATTCTTGAAACAATAACAAATATTTATTTATATAAAATAAAAACTCAACCTTACATTTCCTTCTTACTAATTTCCTTTACTTTGTATATTCTCCAATTTTTCACCAAACATCGCATTATTATTTCTCTAAAGGAAATAATAAATTATCACTAACCTCTTTTACGATTACCAACTAATATCATCTTCAGATAATCCCGATGTTGTTCAAGTTGGGGTATTTTAATTACCTCTCAGACCTTGATCAACAACATTCTTATCCTTAGATAAATATAAGTTGTAATCAAACCAATATTCTATTCCAGTCTCAAAGCAAATTCCATTATAATTGGATTTGGTTATACAATCCCATGACCCACTTCTAAATTTAATTAATAATATAATTAATTTAAATAATTCCATTTAATTGTTTCTTAACAAAACAATTATCCAAATTTTACCATTCGATTTATTTCTTATCCTTGTACTTACAAATCTGATTAACCTTAGAATTGACTTTATAAAATCAATTAATAATAATAAAAGTCTTCAATAAAATATTTATTTATTTCCCTTTTATAAAATTTTATTCAAAATAATATATTTCAAAACCTAAATCCAGTTATAAATAAATTTTATAACTTCATCTCTATCGACTCACCTGACGGTGAATTAATATTTATAAAACGATTGATTTTATAGGCCATACGCTGCCAATTACTCAACCAATACCGTCCATTGGTTTAAATAAAACAAATTGTTGAATATTCAGTCAATAATCAATAATCAAATCAATCACCCCAAACATGACAGTTCATATATGATAATATGAAAATGAATAAATAATATATTTGAGGGATCCAGTTGGGTCCCTCCAACCTATTCTTCCCTGAAATCACAACGGTTATCTCAAATAAGATCATTTCAATTTCATTTAACTGAAATAAATAACGACCATTTAACATCAACCAATTCACAAGCAATTCAAACAATTCAAACAACTTTAGCACGTTTATTTTATAAACGTGACCAACAAGGTAAGTTACCTTCATTGGAACCAATCGTTAAAATAACGATTTAGAATTTCACTGAAATTAAACAATGGTTTAATTTCATCAGTTAAATCAACAACTAAATATATAACTAGCAAACTGTAATGACCCGCATTGTTAGCCGTGGAATAATTAATTAATTTAATTATTTAAATAGTGATTTAGGGAATTAAATCACCGTTTAATTAAATAAAGTGAATATTTAATTAATTTAAATAATAGAGTAATATATTTAATTCAGAAATAATCAAAAATATTGGGAATCACAATATTCTGTGAACTGGGTCATCCCTAAGAGTTAATTCAGCATAGAGTTGATCTATATTGGCGAATATATTCAATCGACGTCAGTTTGAAACGTAGAATTATAATATAAAAAAATAGAGCGTGTAACGATGCGGTAGTTCGCTATTTGGTGATTTGAACTTCAACTGGATATACAGGGTTCGTTTTAAATCGGATTTCTGTGAAACAAGAAACGTGTGGAGCTGGTGAAGTATATCTTTCTAGTGGAAGAGAAATATCGAGATTTCGTCGTGTAGATTTTGAGTTATGTCCAAATCAAATTCTCAGAAATGCAGCGCCCTGACCATAAGGATTTAATTATATTTTATATAAGGATTTAAATAGAAATCGAACATCGATATAACTCTGACGATGTAATATCGAGTTGTAAATTCATACAGGAATATTCTGGGGCTGTATGGTATGACACTGTGAATATAGACGATAATATTTATTTTTAAATATTAAATTAAATTATATTTAAATAAATTTATATATTTGAATATGTTATTTAGAGCGTTAAAAATAGCCACTTTTGCAAACGAAGTCGGAATTCGACGAAACCAGTTTCGTTGGGACTGTAATGTCGAACTGTAGCTGCATGTCAATTTTCGTGATTTTTAGGTATCGTATGTGATCATACGAATTTTTAGAAGAGAAAAATGAATATAAAGTTGCTTAAATTATTGTGCACCCTAAGTCTGTATTTTGGAGATTTCACAGAATAAGTAAACTAGTCTATATTTTTATATTTTTGGGCTCGCGGGACGTTGGCCATCTCACCGGTATTTTTATTTCTGTCAATAGTAGTTTTAAATGATAAAAATAAATGAAGCTCAAACCAAACTTATCCCTATATAATACCCCCTTAACTATTCTCTTAAAACCTAATTCCACTCTTTTGAAGTTTGAAACCGGCCACTGTTTCATTCCTCTTCTTCAAAACGTGATCTTACAAAAATCAAAAGAAATGGAAAACAAATCCTACAAATTTCGAAACATCCATGAATGGAATCACCGATTGTTCCTCTTCAATCCTATACCCCTCTTTGGAAGTTCGATCTCGATTTTTCTGTGGAAGCCGAGTTCATATGGTGACCTAGGGTTCGATATTGGATGAAAATGGTGCTTCGATTCGGGAATCTGATGGTGTATTTGAGTTCAGAGGAGTGAATGGCTCTTGCGTTGGGATTTTGGTGGTGTTCAGAGTATAAGGAGGTTGCTCGAATTCTGCTATTGCACAGAACTGATGAACGACGGATTTCCATTGGGAGGTGCGAGTTTCATCAAATGGGGATGGAGTTGTCGGGCTCGGGAAGAGATGACCCGTGGTGGCGACGACTTGACAAACGGTGGTGTGTGATGGATGAATGGGGTGGTTGAAGTTCGGCTATGGTGTAAACGTGGAGGAGCAGGTGTCGTTCTTTTCCTAGAGGAGGAAGATGGTTTCGGGTTGGTACTTTATAAGTGGTAATGGGCCATAAAGGGAAGGTTGAGCCCACTTAAATTTTTAACCAAGTTTATTTAATAAATGTGTATTAACTTCTTAATGTAATAACTCTACATACTACATCAGAAATTCGAACGGTCAGATTCGTTGGGACCGTATGGACGAGAGCTTTACAATGAAGCTGACTGGAAGTGGATTGGGGCTCGTTTGAATTTATGGCGAAATAAATTGTTTGATTCAAATCAAATAACAGTTTATCGTTCTTTAACGATGAACTGCAAATGTGAGTAAATCTCACTAACTCTGTTCAGTTTATACTTTTATAAACTATACTTTATTTTGATAGATAATGATTGCTGTGTATTGATTGTATTGGACCGTTAAATAGATTTGATTAAAAACGTAGATATAGTTATATATATAGAAAATCGACAATCAACTATTGATTCTGTTTAGCAGTTTATTTCATGTTGACGTGAAAGTAATGATATATATATATATATTGTTTAACATCTGTGGATGCAGGGAAACAGGTTGGAGGAATCCAACTAGATTCCTCAACATTTATTTTACTGTGATATATATATTGTGATATATAATGTGATATATAATCTAACATTGATTATGTGTGTTTGAACGATATTTATCGTTGTTATATGGTGTGTTAAATACCATAAGAAATACCAGAATGTGGAAAAGGGATTTTCAAAGTATATTTTGAAAATAATTTATTTATATAAAATCAATGGATTTTATATTATAAAAGAAAAAGGATTTTGAAATAAAGGAATTATATTTGTAAATCAAATATAAGGGAATTATATTTGTAAATCAAATATAAGGGAAAGAATTTGTTAAACAGATATAGAGGGAAATATTTGTAAAACAAATATAAAAGAAAATATTTGTCAAACAAATAAGAAGAGAAATATTTGTAAACCATTTACAAATAAAGATAGAATTATAAAGGAAATATTTGTAGAACATTTACAAATAGATTAAAAGGGATTATTTATTTATTTAGGGAATAAATAGAATTAGAATAAAGGAATATTTATTTGAGAAAATAAATAGAATAAAGGAAATATTTATTTAGAAAATAAATACGATATTATAAAAGGAGTTAGAATTAATCGGTTAGAGTTAACCAGTTAGAGGTAATCAAATAGAGTTATTCAATTAGAGATTAATCGAAATAGAGTTAAATAAGATTAGAAACTGACTAGAGATTAGTTAAGTTGAATAGTTTTCTGAGTATCGATCTGATGTTGGTTTCGGCCTTCGGGGTTTATACTTAGAGAATTGTTCTCCTACTAGTTTACAGTCAGGGACTGATGGTTGTGGAAGGATAGTGATATGTAAATAAACAAAAGGAAATGTTTTCCAATGTTAATAACATATATTTTCTAAACATAGAAAATAAGGGAAATATGAATATATATATATATGGTTGATGATTGATTGATAGAATTTCCATCTGGAAATGATATCGTGTTTGCACACGTGTTTTTCTTTGATAGTTAAATCATAGACTATCAAAGTTTTGACCATTTTAACGTTGTTAATATGGAGAGACCGGTTGGATTATTATCCGAAGAACCACTCCGTATTGGCATAAGCGTTGTGAATCATATATGCCAAAGATAATTGAAGACGAAGTTATGCAAGGGCTATCCTGTTTACAGAATAGTGCCTTCGGTTTGTCCAGTCCTAGGACGACCTGTATGGAATAATGTCTAACAGAGTATATGTGGTAGATCAAGTAAGTTGATCGTTTCAAACGTATTTACGTTGGTGGCGGAGGAATTCGTTTCTCTTAGCTGTATGCCCGTGGTATTTTTTGGGAAATCAATTTGGGATTTGGCGTGTATGACGATGTGACATTCAAAGTGAATGAAGATGTGGCATGTAAAAGATAAGCGTAGCTTCTAGCCTCACATCCGGTAAATGATAGAAGTCGGGCGGGCAGCATGGCTAAGTCGGTCGCTCCGAAGTAGGGTGTATAATCACCTATCTAGAGAATATTCATTTTCTTCTTTAATCTATCAATGCTGTCCCAAATATATATACGGGAACGGTTGCTAATCCCAACCGTTGGTGATGTACATTCGATACACTCAAGCGAAATGAGTGGTCGGTCATGTTTGGCTGAGTTGCAAGATGTTCTTATTGAACTCCAGTGTATCATTCCTAGAGTACACTGATCGGAAGGTGGTTCCATACCTTGTCATAGTTGGAAATCCATTACCCAATACGTGCTTGCGGTTTTGATTGTATACTATATATGTAGAACGTGAGATGAAAGCGTTTCTGCTAGATGATTAATATATTGTGGCTGATAGAAATTATTATAATATCAAAAGGTTTTTGATATAAAGATATTTTGGATTCTCATAAGGGAAAAACCCGTTTTGTTATACGGCGTGGTCTTATGAGATATCGTTTACTTGTTCAACTGTTTTAAACTGTTTTACTCATACTAGTCCCATGACTGATCCGGAGTTTATTTTGTTTTGTTTCCCTAAACTCTTGGGTGCCTAAATTTGTGCGGGCAGTATAGTAGTCGGGATTAACAGATATACTTGAAGAGCTGGAGCAGGAGGCTTCAGGATCATATAGCTATAGTTTATTTCTGCTGTGTTGTAAGTGCTGTACTCTGATAAGTGCTATTGTATACATAACTGTTATATTTCAAAGTTATGTTATATATTGTATGTTATTCGTTCCGCTGTGAGATTCATGTTACTCTGACGATGTAAGTTCTTCTTTTCTTCTTCTATTCTAAGTTTCTATCTTATCTATCATCACCCTCTATCTTCTTTCTATTAGTTTCTTGAATTTCTAGTGCAATTTGGGGTTGGACTTGTGTTATTTGGTCAGCTCAAATTGGACTGGATTTTCGGGTCATTACACAAACAGTCAATCATTGGCAAGCAGAACACACAAAATAAAAACCCAAATTATATAAAATATAAATGGGAAAAACTAAGTGAGTTTAACTCACCTTGATCTGATTTGCTGTTTAAACAGCTCATTTCAGTCAAGTTAAACGAGTGTTTAATTTAACAGAAAGTCCAGCCGATTCCATCTGAGTCTAGACTTGTTCCATAGCATAGTACCCATCCATACGAACCCAACAGTTCTTGTTTTGGTGAATTCTGGTAACAGATGTGCAAGATATACGTTATACTAGTTTTTAACTAATTATTAATTTAAATTAAATTGCCTTAATTACTTAGATTAGTTAATAATTACTTTAATTATAAGGCCGCACATCCTTTCTATTCTTATACTTCCTTGTTCCATACTCATCATCCAATGTGATGCCTGTGGAAATTTACAAATTAGAACAATTAGTTCCTTAGTTTACTTGACTGATTACACTTGATAAAAGTTAATTAACTAATCAAATTGGTTAATTACGCTTGGGAACAAATGATACGACCGATCCTCTTTATCAATGTCCAGAATGCTACTCCTTGTCGCACCATTTCCTGTCCAACATGATTTAACTAACCAATTATTTCTTTAAATAAATTATAATTAAACTGATTAACTATGTTCGTTACTTTTCACTAAGGAATTTAGGCCCAAGCCTTCGTTCAAATAGATCTGCAACTTTTAACACAACTGATCGTCTTTGTAAATTATTGTTCAGGCTTCCTGCAGTATTCCAAAAACAATTTGATTTGTTATAAAACCTTTAGTTATAGTCTAATTATCCATTAATACAATAATTACTGTTTTTAATTGTAATAACCCAGAAATTCGAGCCAATTTTAAATTTTATTTTGGGTAACTTTAGTGAATTTTGAATATTTAAAATGAAACATTTTAAATAATAACGACGAGGAATTTATTTTGAATAGAATTCAAACGTATATATATAGATCGTCGTTAGAAAATAAATAAATAATTATAATTATAAAAGGAATTGAAAATGGCGCGGTAGTACGATAATTCGATTTCAAACTTCAAATGAATCTACAGGATTCAAAATAAACCGGATTTTAACGAAAACAAAAATATTTGAATCTAATTGGGAATATCTTTCCAACGAATCCAAGAAATTGAAATTTCATAGCGGGAATCAATAGATATGTCCAGTTGAAAATTCAGAATAGTCGCTATGGAATTCTGGCCCTTAAAAATGGAAATTTTGCAAACGACCTCGGTTTTCGGCGAAACCACTTTTGTTGGATCCGGGATGTCAAGTTATTGCTAGATTCCAAAATTCGTAATTTTCTGAATCAATATGTGAGCGTCGCAAAGGAAAACGCGTTTGACCAGTTTTATTTTATTTTAATCGACTGGAAAATGGCCATTTTTCAAACGGTCTCGAATTCGACGAAACTAGTTTTGTTAGGACCGTATCGTCAATACGAAGCTAGAAAATATTTTTCTGGAATTTATAGAGTTCGTATGTGGCCCCGGTAAATTGAAATGCGCGTTCAAATTCAATATATAGAGTTATATGTTGATTTTGATGAAAACTAATCCAAACGATCGAATCAGCTTACGAAACATATCCCGTTGTGTTCGAAATGGGGGTAATTAGCTAGGGACGACAGTCGGTGGGTTTGGTTTGGAGTTCAAATAGAAAGTCAACATTTAGGAGGAATAAATTAATTAATTAAATATATAAATATTTATATCTGGCCCCTTTCCTTTATCCCCTTTCACCCCGTTATTCTCAAACCATAAGTTCAAAAATTAAAAAATAAAAATATAAAAAGAAAACCGCTCTGCCTCAAATCGAACCCCCTCACGTCGTTCCTCCACCGCCACGCCCTCCGACCGCCGCTCCTTCCGATCAACTCCAGCACCCCCATCGCCTGACGCCGACGATCCTCCACCCTGGCGCCGCCGAAGGCCAGCGCCGCCTCCCTTCTTCGCTTCGAGGCCACCTTCTCGCCCCCCCAACCCTCTCCTCTTGAAGCTGACGCGAGATCCACAGCTCGAGATCCCCTTTCCTCCTCCAACAGTAAACCCCCTCCGCCTCTAAATCGCCTCCGCCTAATGCGCCCCCCCTCCACGTCGGTAGCAGCCCCCCCTTATTCCCAACAGCACCCCTCCGACGAACAACACTCTCCGAGTTGCTGTAGAAAATATGAGTTTTTCAGTTTGGACCCTTTGATTTCTTAATTTAGGAAAAGGTTCGATTTTAACTAGTTAAGGACATTATTTTATTGTTAATAAAAAAAATTGGATTTTTACTTGTAAAAAGATTTGACTTTTGATAAGGTAAAAATATGTTTTTATATGAAAAAGGTGAGATTTTTATTTATATGAAGGTGATGTTTTTATATAAGAAAGACGAGATTTTTAATCATAGAAAGACGAGATTTTTAATCATAGAAAGGCGAGATTTTTAATCATAGAAAGGCGAGATTTTTAATCATAGAAAGGCGAGATTTTTAATCATAGAAAGGCGAGATTTTTATATTATAGAAGTATTAAAAATTCGATCTTTATTATGTAGAAGGAGCAAAGATGTGATTTTTATATGAGTGGCGATATAAAAATATAATCTTTAATATATGAACACCGTTGAAAAAATATAATTTTTATCTATATAATAGCGGTGTAAAAATATAATTTTTATCTATATAGTAGCGGTATAAAAATGTGATTTTTATCCATATAGAGCGAATTAAAAATGTGATTTTTATCCATATAGAGCGAAATAAAAATGTGATTTTTATATACATAGCAACAATATAAAAATGTGATTTTTATATATGTAGTGGCTACAGACAATGAAATTGACGAAAGGCGAGCACGACGGAGATTTTCTACATATGAAGAGTCGAGGCGTTTGGTTTCGCTAGTCGGTGAGAACTTCTCACTTTTAATTTAATTTTCTAGTTAAAATATGTAATAGGATGCAGACGGTGTTTAGTAGCACCCGACACCCGTCGTCCACAGACCATGAACGGCTTGTTTGTTTGTTTGATTTTGATGTGTAGTTGACTATGTGATGTGGTATGAAATAAAAATATTTTTATAGTTAAAAATAGAATTTTTAAACGTGTATATGAAATGAAATAAATTAGTATAAACAAATCGAACGATTTGTTTATATACACACATTGGACTGATATTGATTGGGATGATAAATTTTACACATCGCCCAACTGCACAAATAAAATATGTGTTTGATTGTTTGAAACCCCACACGGGTATTGGGATGATATATGATGTACACTAATCCCAATAATTAGTTGTATGCCGATCGATTGATTAACAGACTATTATAAGCGTTAAATATTTATATTTGATGCTTATACAGTGTAGAATGCACTTTGGATGATGGTTGATTATTTGTCATTGTTGATATATACATGCGTTGTATGGAAATCCATAGAAATAAAATCTATGGTAATTGATTGGGCCTCGTTCCAGTTTTGAAATAGAATATTTGAAGAAGAAATATTTGAATAGAATATTTGAGAGGAAATATTTGAAACGAAATATTTGAATAGAATATTTGAAATAGAAATATATAAAGCCGTGTTGATTAGATATGCGCTATTTTGACGCGAACGATATTTATATCGATTATATTCGTTTTTATAAAGAATACTGAAAAGAGATTTCAAAATCGAATATTTTGAAATGAAATTCGAATTAAATTGAATAGATTTGAAATTCGAATTAAATTGAAATGAATTGAAATTCTAATTAAATTGAAATTGAATTGAAATCGATTTGAAATGGAATTAAAATGAATTTATATTGAAAAATTAGATTTTGATTTGAATTTGAAAAGGAAGTTGAAATCGTTTTGAAAACGAATTTAAAACAATTTATAAAATACGTTTTAAAAGGAAATCGACGAAATATATATAATATATATTATATATATAATGGCCTGAATAGAACGCGCCACGTCGCGGAAGTTCACGAATTTCGACCATTGACTTCGAACAAATATTATGGGAGATCCGACCGTCGGATTCTCCTAAAACCGGAACCATTGGGTTCGTATCGAAAAGAGATTTCTAACGAATATTAGAGATTTGAAATCTAATGGTTGGATTTGGAATTATGTCCAAATCAAATTTAGAAAAGGTCGCTGTTAGTGCAGTTCGACGGCCGTAGATGGAAATCGACTGTACGGGCCTTGATAAAATTATTGAAAATAGTAATAATTTGTGTAAAATCATAAGAAATGATTTGTGAAGAATTAGGATGAAAATTTCCATATTTGAAAAGATAAAAATTGATTTTTATCGAAATGAACTAGTTTTGAACTAGGATTATAATTCTATTTATTTTTAAAATAAATAAAGTGGATTTGAAATGGTTTTGAAAATAACCAAAATTTCCAATAATTGAATTGGAATGGATTTGAATCGATATTATCTTTGGAATATTTCGATGTTGGATTTCGTGATTGTATAGATATTGTTATGGAAATTTGAAAGATATATTTATATCGTTATTTCCAATACGATATTTGTTGGTCGTAGAATTTGATATTGAATATAAGCCAATATATTTTCTATTCAGAGCCTTGTATTTAATATCAAATGGGATTTGGGTTTGTCGTGAATGGTGTCTTCATTAACACTGTTCTTAAACCCAGTTGAGAAAAAGATTAAATCTTTTTATTTAGATTTAATGAAGTGTACCAATTAAATGGTATTTAATTGGAATTGAATTTGAATTGATTTTTGGGTTTATCGTGAACGGTGTTTTAAATAACACTTGTTCTTTAACCCGATAATTGATAGAATGTGATTTTGGGTTGTCGTAAACGGTATCTTCAATCATACTGTTCTTAGACCCAACAGAGTTAAGAAAATCAGAATCTAACTGGAGATAAGTTAAGTTGAATGGTTTCTTGGGTATTGATTTGATGTTGGTTTCGACCTTCGGGGTTAATATTTAGGGAATTGCTCACTTGCTAATTTACGGTTAGGGACTGATTGAAATGTGATGTATTTTGGGGTTTATCATGAACCGTGTTTTAAATGACATTGATCCTTTAACCCAGTTAAAAATTAAAACTAAGTGGAGTTTTAATGAAACTTTAATTAGATTGAAATGATCGAGAATGGAGTATCACCAGTTTTGCACCAGGCGATAGTTAAATCTTTAATTAGATTTGAACGTGAAATGGTAATTGAATTTACCGATAACACCATGGTGTTTGATATGAAGTATGACCAGTTTTACTTCATGGGATAAATAGGTTGGGATTGGGAAATAAAATAAATAATTACTTCGGTGTGGTTCGCTAATCCCGACTAGTTTCAAGTGATATTCAAAGGAAGATTAAAGAATAAATTTAAAAGAATTTATCTTTGATAAAATTAATGGGAACCTTTCCCTAAGAATGTGAAATTTAGAAACTAACTGTAGGTTAGCTAAGCAGAACGGTTTCTTGGGTATTGATCTGATGTTGGTTTCGGCCTTCGAGGTTAATATTTGGGGAATTATTCTCTTGTTAATTTACGGTTAGTGACTGATGAATTGGAATGAGGCGTATGTTGTGTTTGTGTAACACTTGTTTATTATATACGTGAGTTATTCAGAAAGACCGGGTTTATCCCATTCTGAATAACTGATTCGACGATGAGTTGAAGATAAAGACGGTGGTTGAAGACCGGAGGTCTTCACGTCGTTTGGATAATTACTGATGATCTTGATTGGGCCGTACACCTAAGAGGAGGGAATCAGTTGGTTGTCGTCCAGACGTACTTGGAGATCGATGGATACGCGGGGTACTAGGTGCCTCCGGTTTCGTTCAGACCCAGAACGGACTTGTAAATGGATGTGTGTCTGACATCGGATTTCATTCTGTGTGATTGATATCGGTTGCATAGCGTGAATTGCCTGTGTGGCATGCTAAGATGCAAACGATTAAGGCTTCTGTTGAAAAGCAGAGTCTTGTGGTTGATGATCAAAGCACGGCCTGTGTGGCATAGCTTTGTGTAGCGTTGATTCGCGAGCCTCACACCCTGGTTGTGAACCAGAAACGGGAGAAGGACCTCAGGGAGGGCATGCGTTTCCTTCTAGTTAGAAGTGGCGTCAGTGGTTTTACACGCCCTGACGAGTTTGACTTATGTGGTTGTTGCTGTTGCGAGGCGCCTGGGATATATCGGTGACTATGTGAAGTCGATGGAGTCATTTGTTGACTCATTGACACCCCAAAGGGTGGGGAAACGCAGTGTTCAGGCATTTTAATCCACATCAGTGGACCGGCCCTGTCGCTCCAAGGGACGATGCGTTCTGTTCCTGAGACACGGACTAGAGCGTCTCGAATCGGTAGAGGACTATCTTTTGCCTTGGTTCACAGATGGAAATCCAAATTCCAATGTGTGACATTTGCGGTTTTGATTGTAGAGCCTAGTATGGCGACATAGTGGAATGGGGCGCTTATGCCGTCTATGATTGATACTTATGATTTGAAGTTGTTTTATACACTATGCACTTATAATAGTATCAAATGATTTGTTTTAAACGTATCAAGCATTCTTGGCTATTATAAGGTAAAAACTCTATCCTCCGGCTTGCGTTGCATTGTGTGATGGTACCTGGGTCTTATAATAGCTTCATTGTTCTTTATTTAGCATTGCGCTGTTTGTTTTATGCACTGGTGTTCTTAGGAGGAAACCCGTTCCGTGTTATACGGCGTGGTCCCTTGATTTACCTAACTTTAAAATAAAGATAAATAACTGTTTTAGTTCTCACACCCGTCACATGACCAACCTGAAGTTTATTGTTTTAACCTAAAATCGGGGTGCCCTTATTTTGACATGGGCAGCTAGTAGTTTTGATTTTGCAGATTTATATTCACAGGATCCTGATTTACAGCTGGAACGATACTCGGAAAGCTTTGTATCCGTGTATTACTTCTAGTTGTGTTTTGTATTATTTTCCGCTGCGATGTATTTAAATGTAATTTAAATCTCTGATATTTTCGGTGAAATTTTTATTTATACTCTATATATTCTTGTATTCTGATGGAATTGTTGTAATTAACAATGAAATGTTCTTCTGTCTGCATTCTTTTGTGTGTTGTTCTCGAAGTGTATCCGCTCTTTCCTTACCGGGGAAGTTACGGGTCCTTACAGTTGGTATCAGAGCTTTGGTTTACAAAGCTCAGAGAACAAGACACGTTAGAACCAAACGAAAGAATTCATCAGAGATTGGATTAGTAATATCCAACGAGAATGACTCGTTAGAGATAGGATCAGTAGTATCCTAGAACGAGTGTAAAGAGTGTTGTTTTGAAAAATAAAGTTGAAAACAATTTTTGTTTTGAAAATTTAAATCAATTATTCGTATTTGATTATTTATTTTAAATCGATTTGGACAATCCAATATATAAGGATTTTGCATATACGTCTTGCAAACGTGTATTCGAAGTTTTAATGTACTGGATAGTTATAGAATCACACTCTAGTTGCCCGGGGATAATTCTGGTGATGGGGCACCATCGCCAGTATTTATATTCGAGTGACGAAAGTGAGATTTCTATATATTTCCAATAGACTGGTGTGAGAACCGAAACTAGATAGGGCTTATCGTTGTGATTTGGCATCAAAAATCTGTTTTTTTTACTATATATCAAAACTATGAGATTGAAATGATAACCAACTAATTGATTGATGGTTGTGTTGTTTGATTAATTAAATGTTGAACCTTTAGCCAAATTGTATCAAATAGTGAGTTATATTGAAAATTAGTCGCATTTGCTTGCATATACATGTACTTACATTGAACAGGTCATAGCAAGGAGGCTAGAGAAGAGGAATAAAATTGTTTGCCCGACAAATAGGTACATGTTTATTGTATTTCTTTGGGTTTGGATGATTTTGTGAGCTGATTGGCTAGCCGCTTGGCTTTTTCTTTTGGATCGAAGAAGGCCATGGGAGTCTATATGAAATATCCCGAAGTCCCCGGTGCAGGGAAGGTTATTGCGAAATTTTTCGAAAATTTAGGGTGTTAGCCAAATTTTTGAAAAATTTGAAAAGTTCCTAGAAACTGAAAAGTTGAAGAACTTAAGCCGTAGTGAAAATATTGAAAGTTGAGTTGATTAGTTAAACAACTTTCGGCTTCGTTCCTTTTCGGGAATGAAAAGTTTTAAGTGGGGGAGATTGTAATAACCCGGAAATTCGAGCCAATTTAATTTTTTTATTTTGGCAACTTTAGTGAATTTTGAAGATTTAAAATGAAATATTTTAAATAATAACGGCGAGGAATTAATTTTGAATAGAATTCAAGCGTATATATACAGATCATCATTGGAAAATAATTAATTAATTATAATTATAAAAGGAACCCAAAATGGCGCGGTAGTACGATAATTCGATTTCAAACTTCAAATGAATGTACAGGATTCAAAATAAACCGGATTTTAACGAAACCAAAAATATTTGAATCTAATTGGGAATATCTTTCCAACGAATCTGAGAAATTGAAATTTCATAGCGGGAATCAATAGATATGTCCAGTTGAAAATTCAGAATAGTCGCTATGGAATTCTGGCCCTTAAAAATGGAAATTTTGCAAACGACCTCGGTTTTCGACGAAACCACTTTTGTTGGATCCGGGATGTCAAGTTATTGCTGGATTCCAAAATTCGTAATTTTCTGAATCTATATGTGAGCGTGGCAGAGGAAAACGTGTTTGACCAGTTTCAGTTGATTTTAATCGACTGGAAAATGGCCATTTTCCAAACAGTCTCGAAATTCGACGAAACTAGTTTTGTTAGGATCGTATCATCAATAAGAAGCTAGAAAATATTTTTTTGGAATTTATAGAGTTCGTATGTGGCCCCGGTAAATTGAAATGCGCGTTCAAATTCAATATATAGAGTTATATGTTGATTTTGACGAAAACTGATCGAAACGATCGAATCAGCTTACGAAACATATCCCGTTGTGTTCGGAATGGGGGTAATTAGCTAGGGACGACAGTCGGTGGGTTTGGTTTGGAGTTCAAATAGAAAGTCAACATTTTGGAGGAATAAATTAATTAATTAAATATATAAATATTTATATCTGGCCCCTTTCCTTTATCCCCATTCACCCCGTTATTCTCAAACCAGAAGATCAAAAATAAAAATATAAAAATATAAAAAGAAAACCGCTCTGCCTCAAATCGAACCCCCTCGCGCCGTTCCTCCACCGCCACGCCCTCCGACAGCCGCTCCTTCCGATCAACTCCAGCACCCCCATCGCCTGACGCCTGCGATCCTCCACCCTGGCGCCGCCTAAGGCCAACGCCGCCTCCCCTCTTTGCTTTGAGGCCACCTTCTCGCCCCCCAACCCTCTCCTCTTGAAGCTGATGCGAGCTCCACAGCTCGAGATCCCCTTTCCTCCTCCAACAGTAAACCCCCTCCGCCTCTAAATCGCCTCTGCCTAATGCGCCCCCTCCACGTCGGTAGCAGCCCCCCCTTATTCCCAACAACACCGCTCCGACGAACAACACTCTCCGATTTGCTGTAGAAAATGTGAGTTTTTCAGTTTAGACCCTTTGATTTCTTAATTTCGGAAAAGCTTCGATTTTAACTAGTTAAGGACATTATTTTATTGTTAATAAAAAAAATTGGATTTTTACTTGTAAAAAGATTTGACTTTTGATAAGGTAAAAATATGTTTTTATATGACAAAGGTGAGATTTTTATTTATATGAAGGCGATGTTTTTATATAAGAAAGACGAGATTTTTAATCATAGAAAGACGAGATTTTTAATCATAGAAAGACGAGATTTTTAATCATAGAAAGGCGAGATTTTTAATCATAGAAAGGCGAGATTTTTATATTATAGAAGTATTAAAAATTCGATCTTTATTATGTAGAAGGAGCAAAGATGTGATTTTTATATGAGTGGCGATATAAAAATATAATCTTTAATATATGAACACCGTTGAAAAAATATAATTTTTATCTATATAATAGCGGTGTAAAAATATAATTTTTATCTATATAGTAGCGGTATAAAAATGTGATTTTTATCCATATAGAGCGAATTAAAAATGTGATTTTTATCCATATAGAGCGAAATAAAAATGTGATTTTTATATACATAGCAACAATATAAAAATGTGATTTTTATATATGTAGTGGTTACGGACAATGAAATTGACGAAAGGCGAGCACGACGGAGATTTTCTACATATGAAGAGTCGAGGCATTTGGTTTAGCTAGTCGGTGAGAACTTCTCACTTTTAATTTAATTTTCTAGTTAAAATATATAATAGGATGCAGATGGTGTTTAGTAGCACCTGACACCCGTCGTCCACAGACCATGGACGGCTTGTTTGTTTGTTTGATTTTGATGTGTAGTTGACTATGTGATGTGGTATGAAATAAAAATATTTTTATAGTTAAAAATAGAATTTTTAAACGTGTATATGAAATGAAATAAATTAGTATAAACAAATCGAACGATTTGTTTATATACACACATTGGACTGATATTGATTGGGATGATAAATTTTACACATTGCCCAACTGCACAAATAAAATCTGTGTTTGATTGTTTGAAACCCCACACGGGTATTGGGATGATATATGACGTACACTAATCCCAATAATTAGTTGTATGTCGATCGATTGATTAACAGACTGTTATAAGTGTTAAATATTTATATTTGATGCTTATACCGTGTAGAATGCACTTTGGATGATGGTTGATTATTTGTCATTGTTGATATATACATGCGTTGTATGGAAATCCATAGAAATAAAATCTATGGTAATTGATTGGGCCTTATTCCAGTTTTGAAATATAATATTTGAAGAAGAAATATTTGAGTAGAATATTTGAGAGGAAATATTTGAAACGAAATATTTGAATAGAATATTTGAAATAGAAATATATAAAGCCGTGTTGATTAGATATGCGCTATTTTGACGCGAACGATATTTATATCGATTATATTCGTTTTTATAAAGAATATTGAAAAGTGATTTCAAAATCGAATATTTTGAAATGAAATTCGAATTAAAGTGAATAAATTTGAAATTCGAATTAAATTGAATAGATTTGAAATTCGAATTAAATTGAATAGATTTGAATTTCGAATTAAATTGAATAGATTTGAAATTCGAATTAAATTGAATAGATTTGAAATTCGAATTAAATTGAATAGATTTGAAATTCGAATTAAATAGAAATGAATTGAAACTCTAATTAAATTGAAATTGAATTGAAATCGATTTGAAATGGAATTAAAATGAATTTATATTGAAAAATTCGATTTTGATTTGAATTTGAAAAGGAAGTTGAAATCGTTTTGAAAACGAATTTAAAACGATTTATAAAATACGTTTTAAAAGGAAATTGACGAAATATATATCATATATTATATATATATAATGGCCTGAATAGAATGCGCCGCGTCGCGGAAGTTCACGAATTTCGACCATTGACTTCGAATGAATATTACGCGAGATCCGACCGTCGGATTCTCCTAAAACCGGAACCGTTGGGTTCGTATCGAAAAGAGCTTTCCAACGAATTTTAGAGATTTGAAATCTAATGGTTGGATTTGGAATTATGTCCAAATCAAATTTAGAAAAGGTCGCTGTTAGTGCAGTTCGACGGCCGTAGATGGAAATCGACTGTACGGGCCTTGATAAAATTATTAAAAATAGTAATAATTTGTGTAAAATCATAAGAAATGATTTGTGAAGAATTGGGATGAAAATTTCCATATTTGAATAGATAAAAATTGATTTTAATCGAAATGAACTAGTTTTGAACTAGGATTATAATTCTATTTATTTTTAAAATAAATAAAGTGGATTTGAAATGGTTTTGAAAATAACCAGAATTTCCAATAATTGAATTGGAATGGATTTGAATCGAAATTATCTTTGGAATATTTCGATGTTGGATTTCGTGATTGTACAGATATTGTTATGGAAATTTGGAAGATATATTTATAACGTTATTTCCAATACGATATTTGTTGGGCGTAGAATTTGATATTGAATATAAGCCGATGTATTTTCTATTCAGAGCATGCTATTTAATATCAAATGGGATTTGGGTTTGTCGTGAATGGTGTCTTCATTAACACTGTTCTTAAACCCAGTTGAGAAAAAGATTAAATCTTTTTATTTAGATTTAATGAAGTGTACCAATTAAATGGTATTTAATTGGAATTGAATTTGAATTGATTTTTGGGTTTATCGTGAACGGTGTTTTAAATAAAACTTGTTCTTTAACCCGATAATTGATAGAATGTGATTTTGGGTTGTCGTAAACGGTATCTTCAATCATACTGTTCTTAGACCCAACAGAGTTAAGAAAATCAGAAACTAACTGGAGATTAGTTAAGTTGAATGGTTTCTTGGGGATTGATCTGATGTTGGTTTCGGCCTTCGGGGTTAATACTTATGGAAATGCTCACTTGCTAATTTACGGTTAGGGACTGATTGAAATGTGATGTGATTTTGGGGTTTATCGTGAACCGTATTTTAAATGACATTGATTCTTTAACCCAGTTAAAGATTAAAACCAAGTGGAATTTTAATGAATCTTTAATTAGATTGAAATGATCGAGAATGGAGTATCACCAGTTTTGCTCCAGGCGATAGTTAAATCTTTAATTAGATTTGAACGTGAAATGGTAATTAAATTTACCGGTAACACCGTGGTGTTAGATATGATGTTGGTTTCGGCCTTCGGGGTTAATATTTGAGGAATTATTCTCTTATTAATTTACGGTAAGTGACTGATGAATTGGAATGAGGCGTATGTTGTGTTTGTGTAACACTTGTTTCTTATATACGCGAGTTATTCAGAAAGACCGGGTTTATCCCATTCTGAATAACTGATTCGACGATGAGTCGAAGATGAAGACGGTGGTTGAAGACCGGAGGTCTTCACGTCATTTGGATAATTACTGATGATCTTGATTGGGTCGTACACCCAAGAGGAGGGAATCAGTTGGTGGTCGTCCAGACGTACTTGGAGATCGATGGATACGCGGGGTACTAGGTGCCTCCGGTTTCGTTTAGACCCAGAACGGACTTGTAAATGGATGTGTGTCTGACATCGGATTTCATTCTGTGTGATTGATATCGGTTGCATAGCGTGAATTTTCTGTGTGGCATGCTAAGATGCAAATGATCAAGGCTTCTATTGAAAAGCAGAGTCTTATGGTTGATGATCAAAGCACGGCCTGTGTGGCATAGCTTTGTGTAGCGTTGATTCGCGAGCCTCACACCCCGGTTGTGAACCAGAAACGGGAGAAGGACCTCAGGGAGGGCATGCGTTTCCTTCTAGTTAGAAGTGGCGTCAGTGGTTTTACACGCCCTGACGAGTTTGACTTATGTGGTTGTTGCTGTTGCGAGGCGCCTCGGATATATCGGTGACTATGTGAAGCCGATGGAGTCATTTGTTGACTCATTGACACCCCAAAGGGTGGGGAAACGCAGTGTTCAGGCATTTTAATCCACAACGGTGGACCGGCCCTGTCGCTCGAAGGGACGATGCGTTCTGTTCCTGAGACATGGACTAGAGCGTCTCGAATCGGTAGAGGACTATCTTTTGCCTCGGTTCACAGATGGAAATCCAACTTCCAATGCGTGACATTTGCGGTTTTGATTGTAGAGCCTAGTATGGCGACATAGTGAGATGGGGCGCTTATGCCGTCTATTATTGATACTTATGATTTGACGTTGTTTTATACACTATGCACTTATAATAGTATCAAATGATTTGTTTTAAACGTATCAAGCATTCTTGGCTATTATAAGGTAAAAACCCTATCCTCCGGCTTGCGTAGCATTGTGTGATGGGACCTGGGTCTTTTAATAGCTTCATTGTTCTTTATTTATCATTGCGCTATTTTTTTTATGCACTGGTGTTCTTGGAAGGAAACCCGTTCCGTGTTATACGGCGTGGTCCCTTGATTTACCTAACTTTAAAATAAAGATAAATAACTGTTTTAGTTCTCACACCAGTCACATGACTGACCTGGAGTTTATTGTTTTAACCTAAACTCGGGGTGCCCTTGTTTTGACACAGGCAGCTAGTAGTTTTGGTTTTGCAGATTTATATTCACAGGATCCAGATTTACAGCTGGAACGATACTCAGAAAGCTCTGTATCCGTGTATTACTTCTAGTTGTGTTTTGTATTATTTTCCGCTGCGATGTATTTAAATGTAATTTAAATCTCTGATATTTTCTGTGTAATTTTTATTTATACTCTATATATTCTTGTATTATGATGGAATTGTTGTAATTAACAATGAAATGTTCTTCTGTCTGCGTTCTTTTGTGTGTTGTTCTCGATGTATCCGCTCTTTCCTTACCGGGGAAGTTACGGGTCCTTACATTACTCGTATCACTGCAGAACAATTTTCCTCCCTTCCCAAAACTTATCCTGCTCCGTGAGTTTCCACTTCAGAACCCACGCACCCAAAAGAAAGTCCACCACCGCGCCACGTTCTGAAACCCCGGACCTCCATCAGCGACCATCCCCCGCTGCGCCTGAGTGCCTTCCACCCACACTCCAAAAATCAGAAGACTCGATCACGCCCAACCCTTCGGAATCAGCTCCAAACCCTCCCCTTTTCCGAAGAAAATTCCAACACCACCGTGCTCTGATGATGATCACTGCTGTTGGGAAGGTTGAACTCGGTGTGCTGATGAGATTATATGTTGAAGATTTAGGGGATTATCGAATTAATTTGGTGAAAAAGTGTGGAGAATTTGAGAAAGGTTTCCATCATTCATTTTAGTGTGGCGGCTCAACATTGCATTGACCACGCAATTATTGTTGACCAGAATAAGGGGTTTGGACTAATGTGGTATATATATAGATTGAAATATTAATAAATATATTATTAAATGAAACTTCGTCGTGAAGTAACACGTAAAACTGACCACAATCGACTTCTGTTTACTGATAAAAATGCTAATCCTAACGTAGAAAAATATTCCGGACCTAATGTGACAGGTTTCATCGAATTCTGACATCGTTTGAAAAAAATTCCTTTATAAAACCAGAAATAAACACGCGGTTAATTTTTCCACGATCACTAGATAAATCCGATCAACATGAAACTTTGAAATTCTACAATAATTAATTAATACGAACCCAACGACACTAGTTTCGTCGCATTCTGAGACTATCTCCCCAGTAGGCTATTTTTACGCACACCGCAATGCCATTCTGGACACCAAATTAGCCGGTCTCCAAAAATAACAAACTATATACCTATCCTGATTCTAATCGATGATACGAACTCAACGGAATTGGTTCCGTGGCTTAATTCGATCGTCTACTCAAGTTACACTCAAAAACCTCTTTATTAAATTAAATAAATTTCATTATGCGCTATAGAAAATAAACGACGTTTACGGCTACTGTGGTCACATACAACATCGGTTTGCCACGTAAATTTAATACCGTACAATAATTTAACGTTACGGTCCCAATGAAACTGATTTCGTCGAAAACTGAGTCCGTTTGCAAAACGGCTATTTTAAAGGCCTATAATTTAATAACGATTTTCATAGCGACTATTTCAATTTTTGATTTAGCCATAACCAACAAATTATAATACAAAATCTGGATTTTTCCCTTTCATATGAAAATTATCATCAATATGGTTCCGACGTTTCTCGTTTCACAGAAATCCGACTTATATCGGATCCTGTATTCTCAGTTGAAGTTCAAAACCAAATATTACGAACTGCCGCGCCATTCGAGCTCGTTTTATAATTATATAAATATTTAACGTTCAAACTTTGTTTTAATAACAAATTCAATATTAAAATCCTTAATATTCCAAATATAATATTTAAAATAAATAAATTAAATGAAATATTTAATTGTCAAAAATACGGGTCATTACATTCTTCCCCCCTTAAAATATTTTCGTCCTCGAAATTGCTAAGGTAAGAAAGGACGTTACAAACTCATCAATTTCCAAACCCAATTTTAATTCAAATCAAAACCAATTGAGTATCATAAATAAATATTTTCAAAAATATCAAAAAAATTCTAACACTTTAAATTCCCGGAAAAATTCGGCAGAGTCTCCCCTGCATGGAGTAACATCTGCGATATCGCAGGAATAAATAATATATATACCTCGACCCACACGGTCGGAAAACAAAAATCAAACCCAAAATTTCATATTTTCGCATAGGCGTACCATTTACGAGCGCTATTGGGCATATTTTATCAACGTATATGCGATTTACCCAACCAATATCAATTTGCCTAGCCATCTGGCACCTGTACTTAACTCAGTTCACATATCAGTAATAAATATTTGAAATTCTTAAGTACTATTTCTCTAATCAACGAATATAACAACACGAATTCAAAAACCAAACAGATAGCATCATTTCATTATCAAACTCAAGGTTAACCCAAAAATTCTAATTCATATGCAGTTCAATTCCAGTTTAATTATACCGGAAATTATTTTCTATTTTTAAAATTTATTTAGCTCCATTATATTGTTGATTATTCCAATTCAAACAAACTATCATCCAATAACAACCAATACACAACCAAATCAATTGAATTTAAATTCAATATTCATATTTTATTTTGGTTTCACATATTTGATTATAGTTTTCATTCACTTAATTTCTAATTTCCAACTCTGTTTTATTTAATTATTTCAAATTCAATACCATTATTAATTTAATTACACTTAACCAAGTTAAGTTTCAATTTAAATTTTCAACCCGATTTGAATTCCATTCAAATTGATCAAACACACTAGTATCTCAATAATTTGATGAAATTGTTTCTTTTCTATACAAAATATAATTTGGATAAAATTATTTCGTTTACCCACTTTTCAAAACAATATTGTATCAATTGACAGTTCTATGCTTCTCAACACTTGAATGGATCAAACAACACAATACAAATCATTTGTATAAAAAATTTACAAATACGCTAACATATATATACACTAAATCTCGATCTAGGGTATTACTAACCCTATCTCTATCGAGTTACACCAGAGAGCCAAGGTTATAACTAGACCAATAGCTCTGATACCACTGTAACGACACAAGGATTTTCGGCCCCGAAAATCGACATAAATACCTTTACTGTAACTCATGCCGATCTTCCAAACACCGAAAACACTGGGACGTTATTAAAATGAATTTAGAGGGTGAGATAAGAAAGAAAGAAATATTAGAATAGTAGAAGAAGAAGAAACAACACCAGAGTCTCACATCGCAGCGGAACAAAATATAATACAGAAATAAATCTTTATTGAGAGCTTTAAAAATACTTACAATATCAGAGTACATCACACAACGGGACAGTTATAATAATCTGTTCCCATATACAACACACAGCGGAATAGTAGTTATAATATATCATACGTCTGAACATCTCCAGCTCATCTCTGGACTTCACAGCATTTGATAACCTGAACCTGTACACCCCGGGCTAACCCGAGCATTTACAAAACACCGGGTCAGTCTGGTGAACCAGAGTGAGAAAAACTCGCACATTATTAAGGGGGATCATCCAACTTGATTTTTAAGTTCGAAAATCTTTTCGAAAGAAAAGATAATCGTAAGACCGAATCCACACATAAATAAGAACGGTTTTTACCTTGTGATAACCCAAAACATTTTTGAAATCAATATTTTTTTATATTATAATAGTGTCTAAATACAAGTAAATATCAACCTAGCGGAACGCTTGCATCTCACGCTCCACATATATAGTATAAAATCAAAACCGCGGGCGCTTATTGGAGATTGGATTTCGACTATGACAAGGTATGGGACCACCTGCCGATAGTGTATCTCTAGAGGCGAATACACTGGGTTCAACAAGAACGTCTTGCAACCCGGCCCTCACATGACCGACCACTCATTTCGCTTGAGTGTATCGAATGTATATCACCAACGGTTGGGAGCTACCCACCGTTTCCCGAAAAGGGAGAGCATCGAAATAGATTAAAGAAGCAAAATGATTTCCTCTAGATAGGTGATTATACACCCTAATGGGAGCGACCCACATAGCCATGCTGCCTGCCCGATTTTTTCCATTTCCCGGTTGGTGAGGCTTGAGGTTTAGATTAACTTTTGAACATCTGGTCATCATTCACTTTGAATGCCATATCGTCTGATTCCCCAGATAACACTAATTGACGTCCACAAAAATACTCTAGCAGTTAAGCTAAGAGAACGACTATTCGCCGCCAAAAACTATAGCACATTTGAAGAAATCAACGTACGTGACCCTTCGGAAATACTCTGTCGGACATCCGTCTATACAAGTCATCGAGGATCAGGATGAACCGAAGGTACTCTCCTACTGCATCCAATATAGGAATCACCCCATGGATCAGTAGCGAGAAGTCCTTGCAACCCATAGATTCCAACCACGACAGAATCACAGCTTATTTCTTCTTGTCAGGCAGAGAATTTTAGTGGTTCTTCCGTTTGTGAAAATCCGCGGTCTTCAATGCTCCATCTCGATCATCTTCTGATATCTTCACGTACTTGTTGGCCGGAATGGTTTTTGAATATAAATTTTATCCAGGTCTTTCCGTACCAACAATCGTATTGGACAGATTTGATAGTCGGTGATTTAACTATCAAAAGATTCAATCATGACAATCCCATGAGTTCACTAGTTCAGTATTCGACATCACTTGGCCTTTTAATTTAAACATACTGATTCACTTCTATTTAATTAAAACTTCTAACTCTTTTAATATTTAAAAATACGATATTTGAATTCTTACTTAATATACTAACGTTCCAAAAAACCACTTCATATTAATACTTAGTGAAATAACTTATAATCATATTAAATTTCCACTTAATTCTCCTTCAAAACATTTGTTACATTATTCTTTATTATTTAACTTGGAAAATCCACTTAAATTATTATTCATAATCAACGTTACGTAATATCTTTCATTCTATTCTTGAAACAATAACAAATATTTATTTATATAAAATAAAAACTCAACCTTACATTTCCTTCTTACTAATTTCCTTTACTTTGTATATTCTCCAATTTTTCACCAAACATCGCATTATTATTTCTCTAATGGAAATAATAAATTATCACTAACCTCTTTTACGATTACCAACTAATATCATCTTCAGATAATCCCAATGTTGTTCAAGTTGGGGTATTTTAATTACCTCTCAGACCTTGATCAACAACATTCTTATCCTTAGATAAATATAAGTTGTAATCAAACCAATATTCTATTCCAGTCACAAAGCAAATTCCATTATAATTGGATTTGGTT
This sequence comes from Allium sativum, assembly GCA_030737875.1. Taxonomy (NCBI): domain Eukaryota; kingdom Viridiplantae; phylum Streptophyta; class Magnoliopsida; order Asparagales; family Amaryllidaceae; genus Allium; species Allium sativum. The sequence goes on from CM060920.1 coordinate 462,793,544, forward strand.
ATACAATCTCATGACCCACTTCTAAATTTAATTAATAATATAATTAATTTAAATAATTCCATTTAATTGTTTCTTAACAAAACAATTATCCAAATTTTACCATTCGATTTATTTCTTATCCTTGTACTTACAAATCTGATTAACCTCAGAATTGACTTTATAAAATCAATTAATAATAATAAAAGTCTTCAATAAAATATTTATTTATTTCCCTTTTATAAAATTTTATTCAAAATAATCTATTTCAAAACCTAACTCCAGTTATAAATAAATTTTATAACTTCATCTCTATCGACTCACCTGACGGTGAATTAATATTTATAAAACGATTGATTTTATAGGCCATACGCTGCCAATTACTCAACCATTACCGTCCATTGGTTTAAATAAAACAAATTGTTGAATATTCAGTCAATAATCAATAATCAAATCAATCACCCCAAACATGACAGTTCATATATGATAATATGAAAATGAATAAATAATATATTTGAGGGATCCAGTTGGGTCCCTCCAACCTATTCTTCCCTGAAATCACAACGGTTATCTCAAATAAGATCATTTCAATTTCATTTAACTGAATTAAATAATGACCATTTAACATCAACCAATTCACAAGCAATTCAAACAATTCAAACAACTTTAGCACGTTTATTTTATAAACGTGACCAACAAGGTAAGTTACCTTCATTGGAACCAATCGTTACAATAACGATTTAGAATTTCACTGAAATTAAACAATGGTTTAATTTTATCAGTTAAATCAACAACTAAATATACAACTAGCAAACAGTAAATCATTGGCAAGCATAACACACAAAATAATAACCCAAATTATATAAAATATAAATGGGAAAAACTGAGTGAGTTTAACTCACCCTGATCTGATTTTCTGTTTAAACAGCTCATTTCAGTCAAGTTAAACCAGTGTTTAATTTAACAGAAAGTCCAGCCGATTCCATCTGAGTCTAGACTTGTTCCATAGCATAGTACCCGTCCATACGAACCCAACAGTTCTTGTTTTGGTGAATTCTAGTAACAGATGTGCAAGATATACGTTATTCTAGTTATTAACTAATTATTAATTTAAATTAAATTGCTTTAATTACTTAGATTAGTTAATAATTACTTTAATTATAAGGCCGCACATCCTTTCTATTCTTGTACTGCCTCGTTCCATACTCATCATCCAATGTGATGCCTGCGGAAATTTACAAATTAGTTTAGAACAATTAGTTCCTTAGTTTACTTGACTGATTGCACTTGATAAAAGTTAATTAACTAATCGTATTGGTTAATTACGCTTGGGAACAAATGATAAGTACCGATCCTCTTTATCAATGTCCAGAATGCTGCTCCTTGTCGCACCATTTCCTGTCCAACATGATTTAACTAACCCGTTATTTCTTTAAATAAATTATAATTAAACTAATTAACTATGTTCGTTACTTTTCACTAAGGAATTTAGGCTCAAGCCTTCGTTCAAATAGATCTGCACCTTTTAACACAGCTGACCGTCTTTGTAAATTATCGTTCAGGCTTCCTACAGTATTCCAAAAACAATTTAATTTGTTATAAAACCTTTAGTTGTAGTCTAATTATCCATTAATACACTAATTAATGTTATTACTCGTATCACTGTAGAACAGTTTTCCTCCCTTCCTAAAACTTATCCTGCTCCGCGAGTTTCCACTTCAGAACCCACGCACCCAAAAGAAAGTCCACCACCGCGCCACGTTTTGAAGCCCCGGACCTCCATCAGCGACCATCCCCGACTGCGCCTAAGTGCCTTCCACCCACACTCCAAAAATAAGAAGACTCGATCACCCCCAACCCTTCGAAATCGGCTCCAAACCCTCCCCTTTACCGAAGCAAATTCCAACACCACCGTGCTCTGATGATGATCACTGCTGTTGGGAAGGTTGAACTCGGTGTGCTGATGAGATTATATGTTGAAGATTTAGGGGATTATCGAATTAATTTGGTGAAAAAGTGTGGAGAATTTGTAAAAGGTTTCCTTCGTTCATTTTAGTGTGGCGGCTCAACATTGCGTTGACCATACAATTATTGTTGACCAGAATAAGGGTTTTGGACTGATGGGGTATATATATATAGGTTGAAATATTAATAAATATATTATTAAACGAAACTTCATCGTGAAGTAACACGTAAAACTGACCACAATCGACTTTTGTTTACTGATAAAAATGCTAATACTAACGTAGAAAAATATTCCGGACCCAATGGGACAGGTTTCGTCGAATTCTGACATCGTTTGAAAAAAATTCCTTTATAAAACCAGAAATAAACACGCGTTTAATTTTTCCACGATCACTAGATAAATCCGATCAACTTGAAATTTGAAATTCTACAATAATTAATTAATACGAACCCAACGGCACTAGTTTCGTCGCATTCTGAGACTGTTTCCCCGGTAGGCTATTTTTACACACACCACAATGCCATTCTGGACGCCCAATTAGCCGGTCTCCAAAAATAACAAACTATATACCTATCCTAATTCTAATCGATGATACGAACTCAACAGAATTGGTTCCATGGCTTAATTCGACCGTCTGCTCAAGTTACACTCAAAAACCTCTTTATTAAATTAAATAAATTTCGTTACGCGCTATAGAAAATAAACGGCGTTTACGGCTACCGTGGTCACGTACGACATCATTTGCCACGCAAATTTAATACCGTACAATAATTTAACGTTATGGTCCCAATGAAACTGATTTCGTCGAAAATTGGGTCCGTTTGCAAAACGGCTATTTTAAAGGCCTGTAATTTAATAACGATTTCCATAACGACTATTTCAAATTTTGATTTAGCCATTACCAACAAATTATAATACGAAATCTGGATTTTTCTCTTTCATATGAAAATTATCGTCAATATGGTTCCAACGTTTCTTGTTTCACAGAAATCCGACTTATATTGGATCATGTATTCTCAGTTGAAGTTCAAAACCAAATATTATGAACTATCGCCCCATTTCGAGCTCGCTTTATAATTTTATAAATATTTAACGTTCAAACTTTGTTTTAATAACGAATTCAATATTAAAATCCTTAATATTCCAAATATAATATTTAAAATAAATATATTAAATGAAATATTTAATTGCCAAAAATACGGGTCGTTACAACTTGGGTGACAAATGGGCTTTAATACTCCTTAATCTTCTAATTAACTAAGGAGATTTCTAGAAAATAAGGGTCTATGAAAGAAATGTATGTTCATTTCTCATCTTATAGGAAAAAGAACATCTTCTTCCTTCTAAGGCTATTTACAGTAAATTAGAAAGCATCCAAGTTTAAGTAAGTTGAAGAAATAGCTAATCAACAACTTCCAATAGGTAATCTATACAAATCCAAGGAGAATTTCATCACTAATTTTTATTTATGTTGTTGTCCTTAGATTTATTCATTTGCATATTAAGGCATCATCTTCTACAGGCGAAAACTGGCCATTTTGATGTTTAAGCAATTAACTTCTTCAAAATCTCCACTATAAAATCCATCATGTAAAAGTGAGTATTCTCTCTCATTCTAGTTGAAATAGGTTATCTATGTTGATTTGAGCCAATTTGTGATAAACTTGGTTGAGAACTACCGGCTATAACTTAGTTTTTAGCTTTTATACTTGTTGGGTACATGTTTGAGACCTTTGTTCTACTTCGTTATACACCACATTCTCGATTTTTCTTCTATGGCATGTACCTCAAATTTTGTAGTTCATATTTGGAAAGTTTCAGGTCCAAACATCGTATTTGATCATCAGAATAGTGGCTTGAAATTGGTTCGTCAATGACAAACCCATATTGTGAATATTTGCATCGTGTGTCGATACAGGCAGAACCTGTGTCGACGCATGTGTTGACATAGGGACCAACCTTAGTCAACACAGACTCTAAAATTCTGCTAAGGAGTTTTTTCCCAGGACATTTCCTTCCTGAGAGTTTTATGCACTTTTTGCTCCACCTTGCCTATCTTTTCTACCTAGATTTTCTTATGCATACATTGTTTGAATGAACTTGTTTGTGTGGCCATGCAATGACCTAAAAACTTATAGCAACCCGCATTCAGATTGCGTAAATATTGTGTATTTTGATGTTGTTGTTATTCCATTTTCATAGTGATTTTCCACACCAAACATTTAGAAAATGGTTTCTAAAGTAATTTTATTAATAAATATACACATATATATATATATAGTTAGTCTTATGATAATGGATTTTTCTATGTATTACTTTACGAATAATGTCGTCTCAGGTTAGTAGTAAAAACAATAATTTTCGCAATACACAATATTTTTAAAGAAATAATCCAAATGTTCTTTAAATCGTTTTATAAACTCGTTTTTCAAACTAAATATTTTTCGTACATAAATTATACATTTTTGCACACTTTGAGAAGTGATGACATGATTTAAACGGTATAATTAATCGCATGATATACGACTCATAGATTAATTGTAACCGTTAATTCCTTACTCGTTAATTGAAGTTTATCATTGTTTTCTAATGTGAAGTGGGCTATCTATCTTGTAGTAAATCAATTAGTGAAAACATATGGTATGGGAAGTATTTTTTTCATTGTTCGATTTACTGTTTGGGAGTCTACACAACACCAAAACAGCCAATTCGACACACGAGGATGCAAAGATTTGATACGGCTTAAAGCCATATCAAATTTGATAGTGCTCATAGCCGTATCAAACTAAATTTTGCGATCTACACCACCCCAAACCCCTTAAATCTAACCCTACATCAACAAATCTCCAAATTAGTGTAACGCCCCAGATTTTTGAACATTTATTTCGAATATTTAAATTTGTTTTAAGTATTGATTTGATGATATAAATGGATTTTATATCAAATTGGAGTTCAAACATATAAATGTATAAATTAGTTAAAACGAGCTCGAAACGACGTGGTAGTTAGAAATATTGAGTTTTGAACTTTAATTGAATATACATGATCCGATATAAGTCAGAATTCTTTGAAACAAGAAATGTTTGAATCAATTTGATTATATTTTTCTAATGTAAGAGAAAAATGGAGATTTCAGCTTATAGATTTTAAGTTATGTCCAATTCAAATTTTCAAATAGTCGCTATGGAATTCGTTAATAAACGATAACGTTTATTCAATAAATATAAGGAATTTTTATATAAAACAAATATCAGTTAACCCAAATTTCTAAATGTTAAATCTATACTGATTCAATTTGAAGGTGTTGGTTATTCCGTTTGAATATATTCGATAATATCGATTTATTATTATTTAATTTGAATTATTTTGGAATTAAATTATTTTATCGATATTATATAGGCCTTAGAAATAATATTTTTTTAACGACCTCCATTTTCAATGAAACGAGTTTTATTGGAATATGTATACCTAATTATTCCTAGATTTATAGTTTGGAGGCAAATAGAGTTCTTTTGTTAGCAGATGAACCGACAAATTTTTTTGAAACGAAAATAGAGCCATTTTTGCAAATAGAGTCTATTTTCAAAAAAGTTTAATTTCATTGGGACCAAAACGTCAAGACGTAGTGATGTGTTCATTTTCATGGCATTTGGGATTCGTAGATGTCGGTTCGATTATCGAACATTTAATGTAAATAACGACAAATACCGGTAGAAACTAATAACCGCGTAAAATATTCGTACCCTCTTAAATCAATATAAAAAAACTACCCAATGAAAATAAAGTGTTAAAAATAAATCATATACAGCCTACCGCAAGCCTAAAAACCAACAATGTTGCTGACAACTACTGCTTTGTGGTAATAATATATTCGATAAAAATCAACAACAGATGCTGCATATGGAGAAAGAAACATCTTTAAGTTTGTATCCTACATAATATATATATTTATTCAGATAATCATGAAACTGTAGGCTTCTGTGAAGCTATTACTTACAAGATGCTCCAAAAGCCTGCCAACCTAATTCGATATTTCAAGAACACCAAGCTTTCAAGTGCAGGAAGAACACTAATATTGTATCCTATTGCTATTACAAAAAGGTACACATGCCTATAGGAACGTACAAAACCATACAAGCCAAATCTATCATACTTTGCATTGTTAAATCCCATCCAATTTAAAACCACAGCCATCCTACCCCTGCGAAGCACCCCCATGCACATGTGTGAAATGAAATTGATCTTATCTGTTCCATCTTCCCTTATAAATACACATTGCCATTCATTTCACCGTTTTCTTTCAACGCAAGCAAGAATAAAATTAACCGAACACTTCAGTAATAAAATTTAAATAATTATCATCCCTTTGTGGTTCGAAACAAAGATACCTGCTTAACAAAAACAAACAAGCCTATGGGCGAAGGGTGGTCATGACACGCGGTGAAGGGCTGAAAGTAGCGGTGTTCGTATGGACTTTGAAGGCGAACCGCCGTAACTGTCCTGGATATGTGTGGGGAGAAGGATCGTGAGGCGAAGGCGGCATTTTCGGCAACGTTGGATGAGCTTCCGGCGGTGCTCGGTTGCTGCTGTGGATGTCGGAAGCTTGAGAAATAGTGGAAGGTGCAAATTGTGTTGGCGGTTGTATAGTGGGGGTGACAGTCCTCTGGTGATAGCAGGATGGGTGTGGCTTTGGGATGACATTTTGGTGGTGCAGCATAGGGTGTTCTAAGTTTAAGGGAAGATATATATAGCGTAAAGGGTTGGAGCATGGGAATGGAGTTGTGTCCACTTATGTATGAGGTATTAGCATGCAGGTTTACAGTAGGTGATGGGAGGCTTGCGCGAGGTTCTATGGTGGTGAGGGTTTCGAACAGTAGGAAGGGGTGCGTGATGAATAACAGTGGCTTGGGGAACTCGGGTGTTTTTCTCTGGCAGATGCGTGGTGGAGGGTAGTTAGCACAACATTTCTTTTCTTTCAAAAACGATAATACGATAATGGGGGAGAGATCTTCATAAGGATGCATTGTTTTTAAATATGGAAGAAGAAATTTTGTTGAGCGGTTGGGTTTTTGAGTGGATAATGGGCTGCTAATGGTCTAAACAGTGGGAGGAGGAAGAAACACGTTGGTGATGTGGCCAATAAGGGTTAAACAATTAGCCAGCCTTATTAAGAAACTATTGTTTTAATATGAATGTTACATGATGGAACTTGAAACTGATGCAGGCGTCATCGGAAATATTGCAGTTTCGAACGTAAAGAGGCATATAGATCGGACCTGTGTTTCAAAATGTAAAGGGTTCTGCCTAATTTCATATCCAACCAAAGTAATTTAATTTAATAATTTATAATTAAGAAAAGCTTGTAAATTTAATTTAAAAATCGTAAACTGAATCATGTATAATTTTTTATTGGATGGATAATTGGGACGAAACACAAGGTGTTAGGATCGCGGTGGTGGACACTACGTTATGGAATTATTTTGAACAAAAATGGAGATGACAAGAATTTACAGTTAAATTAAATGACTGTTTAATTTAACTATAACCGTACCACTTCAGAAATAAACGAAATTAAGGTGAGTTCAACTTACTCAGTTATATCCCACTTATATTTATATAAGTCGGGTTTTTAATTTGTGTGCAATGTTTGCTAATGATTGATGATTTGATGAATGTTTGCATGGATGCTGAATATTTTAATATTCATTGATTAAATTAAAAGTTTTTTAATTTAATTGAAACAAGTCGTTATTTTAACGACTAGATTCCGAACGAGGTAACTTACCTTGTTGGTTATGTTTACAATATAAACATATAATTGGATGTTCGATTGGATGTTATTAATTGATTTTTAATTGTCAAACTATTTATTTCTGTCTATTATGATGAATAAATCTATTATTGTATTGAAATTTGAGTAACCCATTTTGATGTAGAGAAGGACAGGTTGGAGGAATCCAACCGGATTCCTCAAAATATGTTGTTTACTATTATGAACTGTTGAAAGATTGAACTGATTGTTGATTGTTGTGATAAACCAATGGATAGTACTGGTGGAGTAATTTGCAGCGGATGACAAAAAAATGAATTGTTTTATAAATATGACCTACGTCAGGTAGATCAACTAAGTAAAGTTATAGAATTTGTTTTATAACTAAAAATAGATTTTTAAATCTATTTATATGAATTATTTTAAACAAATTTTTTATTGAGAAAGAATAAATATTTATTATTTATTATAATATTTTATAAGTAATTATAAAGTGATATTAAATAATCAAAATATAAAGCCAAGTTTGGAAATGGATCAATGTTGTTAACGATTTTCAATCCGGGTATAAGCTTAAGGAAGGCTAAATGAGATTTAGAAGTTTTAAAAGCGATAAGTATGAAAAAGAGGTGAGATAGGAACCTAAAATGGATTGAATTGGGAATGTAAGTTAAGTTTGCTAATTTGATTTAAATTCGAATAATTGAAATACGAAAAGGAGCTTTGTTGAGACTCAGCCGAGGTAAGTTTGAATTAACTTATAAGACTTTTTATAAGGGATTCTAGTAGAATCAAGGCTCGTATAAGATATTGAAAAGATGTTTTAAAAAGGAATGGATATGATTTTAAATTAAGTAAACGTGTTGAGATTGAAATAAGGTTTTCCAAAGGGAAGAGTATGGATTTAAATTCCATATTTAAACAAAATAGTATATGGAATTTTCGTGATATTTATTGATTTCAAAGTGTTAGTTAAACGAAGTATTTTGGGAATATTCCTATTTTATTATAAGAAGTAAATGATGTATATATAAAGATTTAGAAGTTTTATTACGAATGGTTAATTAAAGGGGCCAAGTGACGCTGTGTACTGAACCAATGAATCCATTTTTTTTATGGATGAATGATTTTTTTTATTTTGATAGTTAAATAACCGACTGTCAAAATTTGGCCAATACGGTTGTTAGTACGGAAAGACCAGGATCAAATTTATATTTGAAAACCATTCCGACCAGCAAAAACACAATGTTTAAGATAGAAGATGGAGCAATTGAAGACCGTGGATCTTTGTAAGTGGAAGGATTACTTGTTGAATATTCTCGGGAAGTACAACTAGAGGTATTCTGATGTGATTCGGTCATGGGTGAGATTTGGCGGATTGCAAGGACTTCTCGCTACTAATTCTTTGGATGCGGTAAGAGGGTGCCTTCAGTTTGTCCAATCCCAGGATAACTTGTATGGACGAATGCCTGAAAGATTATGCCAAACAAATCACATACAATTGATCCCTTAAAAATATTACGTCTGGTGGCGGAGAAATTCGTTTCTCTTAGCTTTTTATACCCGTAATATTTTTAGGAAATCAATTAGTGGTTTGGCAGGTTTAACGATGTGACATTCAAAGTAAATGGTGGTGTGCTGTTTTGGAAAACAACGTAGCCTCATGCCTCACAACCCGTAAATGAAAAAAATCGGACAGGCAACATGGCTAGGTGGGTCATTCCCAAGTAGGGCGTATTATCACCAATGTAGAGAAACTCCTTATTTATTCTTCTTTTACCTCTATATTATCTCCGTAAATGGACGATGGGCCCTTAAAACTGTCGGGTGATAATACATTCGCTACACTCAAGCTGAATGAGTGGGCGGTCATGTGTGGCTGGGTTGCAAGTTGTTCTTGTTGAACTCCAGTGTATCCCCTCTAGAGTACAATGATCGAAAGGTGGTCCCATACCCAGTCATAGCTGGAATCCAATCTCCAATAAGCGCCCCACAGATTTTGATTATATACTTTGTATGTGGAGCGTGAGATGCAAGTGTTCTGCTATTTGGTTATTTATTTGATATAAACACTATTATAATATCATCGGATTTTCGTATCAAAAATGGTTTAGGTTATAGTAAGGTAAAAACCGTCCATGTTTATGTGTGGGCTAGTCTGTTTATTATCCTTTTCTTTCAAAAGGATTTTCTAAAGTTTAGCAATATGGATGTTATTTAACTTGGTGAGTTTTTCTCACGCTGGTTCACCAGACTGATCCTTGGCGTTTGTAATGCTCGAGTCTGACCGAGTTGTACAGGTTTAGGTTATCGGCTGCTGTGAAGTTCATAGACGAGCTGGAGGAGTCCAGACGTATGATATATATATATATATATATATATATATATATATATTCCATTGAGTGATGTATATAAGAATCGATTATTATAAATGTCCAGATGTACTGATATACTCTGATGGTTGTAAGTATTTTTCAAGATCTCAATAAAGATTTATTTCTATATTATAATTTGTTCCGCTGCGATGTTAGACTCTAATTCGGTGTTGGTTCTTCTTCTTTTTTCTTCTATTCTAATTTTTTCTATCTTATCTTTCTCTCATCCTCTAAGTTCTTTCTCTTAATGTTCTGCTTTTCTGTGAGTTGGCTATGATAGTTAAATGTCGGCTTAAATTGTATGGAAAAGTGAGACGTTAGAACTTGGTATCAGAGCTATTGGTTAAGAAGTAACCTTGGCTTTGTGGCGTAACTCAGTACAGATAGAGTCAGTAACACCCTAGATTGAGTTTGAGTGTATATGTAACGACCCAGATTATTATCGATTTATTTTAAACCTTTAAATATTGTTTTAAATGTTGAGTGATATTATAAATGGATAATTATACGGAATTTCTCGATTTATAATCAAATATGATTTAATTCGAGTATGTCGAATTATCGAAAACGATAAATACTTGGATTCAAAGTTATAACTGAATTAGAAACAATTCAGATAATCTAACACAAAATTCTGTTTGGATTAGAATAATAATATTTATTTATTTTCGAGGAATTTATTATTCTAAATTTAAAATATATTATTCAATATAGTTATTTTATATATACGTTCGAATTAAAATTTATAATCGATTCTGTTAAGTTCAAAATATCATATAAATCTTGAAACGTCGGTCGTAACGAAAAAATAGCGGTTCGTCGTTTCGAGTTAAAGGAGAATGAGATATTCTAGTTTTAAATAAAGAAAAAGGGAGCCGACCTGCACATTCAAAACATCAGCCGACCTAAGAATAAACAGCGCCACCCTAAAATTTTACATAAATGCAGACAATCCCTTCCTCGAGCTGTAAAAACTGCTTAATATCCTCAATATCAAGCAAACCAGATTTTAATGACCTTAGTACGTATTGTCTGCTACTCTCCCTATATAACAATTCTCTCAACTTCATTACTCCGCAATTCTCAAACCAGCATAAGCATTCCAATATGTTTTCCTATCGTTCTTTTACTCTTCTCCAAACAAATCAGTTCAGCCGAAAAAGAAAAAAGAGAAAAAAGAAGGGTATTCGCGATCGAAACCCTATGAAATCGAAAGACTCTTGAGTTGATTTTGGAGCAGCAGGAGTCGCGTTTAGTTTGGGGGGGAGTTTTGAAGGTGCGATGCCATTACTTGAAGCTCGACACTAACGGTAGAGCACTCGCGGTTGCGGGAAGATGAGGGATTCAATAATGGAGTTGTGCGATTTTGTTTACTGGGGTCCGACCATTTTCTGGTGTTCGATTTGAGCATCGTTGACTCAAGATTCGAGCTCACGCCTTATAGGGTGGTAGGGAACATCGATTGATTGAGTCTTCGAAGGGTTTGGTGAGGTTCGCGATTGGTAGAAGGGCTGCAATTTATGGACGTCAATGGTGGCTTTGAGGATGAACTTGTAGCATTCGAATTTACTGATGAGCGGATTGCGTTGGAGCACGTGAGTGTAAGGAAGGATTGTCATATGGGTGTTCGACTTGTGTATTTGGGGGAGTTCGATGTTATGATGGGAAGACTTGGAAGGAGTTTGGGTCTGTTACATTTTCGGGAATGGTGGCCTGTTGTTTAGAGAAGGTTGTATGGTATGAATAACTGATGAAGTTGAGATGGTGCAGCAGACATCGGCAGCTCGGCAAATGGTTGCCTGCAAGTTGTTTGCTGAAATGGTGAAGTGGGTTTGAAGCCGAATGAAGTGGGGCTGATTGCTACATAGTAGATCGAGAACTGTTGAGTTGCATCGTCGTTTGTTAAGACAATCAGGTAAACGTCGTTTTAAAATTGAAAGTATATAGAAGTATATATTTATTTTTGTTAAGTTAATTTAATTTGAATAATTTGTAATCGTTAAATAAAAATAAATACACGTAGGTGCTAGATAAACAATTCGAGATGATTCGTAAATGCAACAGTTTGGAAATTTAAGTGGGGATTCAGTGCAAATAAAATCAAGGTGAGTAAATCTCACTACTAATTTTATATTTAAATTTATTTTTATCGTTAAAAATAAATTTGTTGGTTACTTGGGTGCATGAATGAATTGTTGAATTATTGTGGTTATTGGATATTTCCCGCAATACTATTAGCGGATGCCCGCAATATCATTAGCGGATGACACTACGCCCATGTACATAAGTGGATCCCCCTTTATACCGCGATATCCTGCCTTGAAGCAGGATTGGTATTATTTTTGTTGACTAACATTTGTGGATGCAGGGAAAACAGGTTGGAGGGATCCAACTGGATTCCTCAAATTTATTTACCGTTGTTTACACACTTATATATGTATGTGACGTGTGAATTGAATGGATGATTGGTGTGTTAGATATTAGAATATCACTGGTCCTAGATATTTATATTTAAAATATCATAAAACGGATTTTTGGGTTTTAAAAGGGAAATTTTATTTTTGAAATAGAAATGGAATTTTGAATGAGATATGGAATATTAACTTGTTTTTAATAATAAAAACAAGTAACCGAAATTATAAACGATGTTTTAATGGAAAGGAAAATCATTATTTTGTTTTAAATTCAAATATGAAGTTTAAAAGGAAAATTTGTTTTCCAAAGTGAAAATTGGATTTCAAAGAGAATTTGAAATCGAAAACTTGTTTTAATAATTAAAACAAGAACTGTTATTTATAAACAAGGTTTATAAATAGAAAGAAATATTATCATTTGATAATATTAAATTTCAAATTTAAGTATGAATTTAAAATGGAAAACTTTATTTTTCGAAATGGAAATTAGATTTCAAATGGACTTTGAAATCGGAAGCTTGTTTTAATACTCGAAGCAAGAAGCAAAATTTATAAATGATATTTATAAATAAGAGAAAAATATTGTTGTTAGATAACTTGAAATTTTAATTCAAGTATGAACTTTAAAAGGTGATTTTGGAATCGGTTCAAGAAGAAACGATGGAATTTATTCCGACGTTCGGAATGTAAACTGGATTTAAATATATCCACGTGGAATTATGATTTGAATTCAGCGATGTCGAATTCATAGAAATAAAATTATCCTTTTCAGAAAAGATATTGAAATTGTATAAAATTAAATTTAATATGAAATGGATTATAGGTTTATATGTATATGTATGTATATAGGATAATAATAAATATAATGAGAATGGTATTCAAGTGGAAGTTGTACTAATATATAAAATAAGGGAGTTAATTTATAAACAAAGTTTATAAAGGTGATAAAGAATCGGATAATTTAGACATGAATCCTTCCAAAGTAGATATGGCTTATGAGACCATTTTTGAATGGACTAAAAGCTGAGATTTAATCGAGTGTTGGTATTACAAGCTGTTATCTATCTCAAGATAAGAACGTTGTCGACCAAGGTCTGAGAGGTAATTAGAATACCCCAACTTGAACAACTTCACTATTACCAAGGGATGATATTAGTTTGTAATGAAAATGGATATTGAATAAAATTGATTTTTCCCATAAAGGAATTTATAACTAGAATTCGATTCTATCGAATTTTATAAATAATTTAACTCCAAGTGGATTTGAAATGAATATAGAATTGGAGTTTGAATAAATTCATAGCCGAGTTATGAATGTGAAAGTAAATAATCGACAGTTTAAATGATCAGAATTGTTAAGTCAAATTTGGATAACGGGTTTGAATGATTTTAAATACTGAAATGGAGTTGAAATTTATTTATAAACAAAGTTTTAAACGTTATATTAAATTTAATTAAAACGAACTCGACGCAGCGCGGTAGTTCGTAAATTGGCGATTCGAACTTCAATTGAGTATACAGAGCTCAATATAAGTCGGAATTTGATGAAACAAGAAACGCCCGGACCGATTGAATGATAGTTTTCTAAGGAAAGAGAAAATTTTGGATTTCGTTGTATAGATTTTGATTTATGACAAAATCAAATTTTCAGAAAAACAGCGCCATAATCATTTTTAAACCATAATGGTTTATTAAATAAATTTAAAGGATTTTAAGTGAATAAAATCCAAATTCGTATTTGAAAAATCCAGTTTTGAGTTATCGGATATATACGAACTCAAGTAGAGTGAATGGAGTGATTTTAATGTCAAACCCAGATTTTGAATTATGGAATGATATTAACAAATAAAGAGGTTAGTCAATGGAAATTCGAATGTAACTTAACATAGGTTAAGTAATTTTGGATTTGTAAAGTAGAACTTGAAATCGAATATGAGGTTTGGGTTATGAATGAAAATTCGAATTTTTATAAGTGAATTAAAATATACGTGAACATTATTGATTCAAACTATAAGTGGATGTAGTGGTTGGATTGGTTAATGGGAGTGAATGTGGTAAAATCAAAATAGTTGAATGGTTTCGAAATAAATGAAAATGCAGGTGCATGTATACTAGACAGGTATGGGATAAAGTGAATGAAGAGTATGAAGATTTTATATTTAAGTGCCCGACAGAAAGGTACATGTTTCAATTTCCATATGAGGTTTTATGCGCCGAATCGGCAAGCCGCTTGGCTTTTTGATTTTCTTTTTGAATGGAAATGGTCTAGAGAGACGAGTCGAGGTTTGAACTATTCGCCGGTGCAAAGGAGGTTATGGCGATTTTTTCCGGAAATTTAAGAAGTTAGAATATTTTTAAGAAATTTTGATAAGAGAAATCGATATAACGATATATATAGAATTCGCTAAGAAAGTGAACTTAAAAATGATATATTAGAAAGGGCCAGTGATTGTGAAATTGTTTGATGGATGTTTATTTTTCCTTTGATAGTTAAAACACTGGCTATCAAAGATTTTTACCATCGTTGTCGATACGGAGAGACCGGTTGGATTTAATATCCGAAACCACTCCGTATAGGCATAGGCGTTACAAATTAGATTATGCGGAAGATAATCGAAGACGGGGTGAAATTCAAGAACTGTTATGTTTGTCCAGTCCTAGGACAACTTGTATGGACGAGTGTCTGACAGAGTATTCCTAACGGTCACATAAGACGATCTTTTTAAGGTATTACGTCTGGTGGCGGAGTAACTCGTTTCTCTTAGCCTTTATACCCATGATATTTTTGGGAAGATCAACTACTGATTTGACGGGTTTGACGATGTGGCATTCAAAGTATATGGTGGCCAGTTGTTCTAAAGATAGACGTAGCCTCAAGCCTCACAACCGGGAAATGACAAAAATCGGGCAGGCAGCATGGCTATGTGGGTCGCACCCATTAGGGTGTATAATCACCTATCTAGAGAAATTCCTTTTGTTTCTTACTCTATCAATCCTGCCCATTCGGGAATGGTGGTTTGAGCCCAACCGTTGGTGATATACATTCGATACACTCAAGCGAAATGAGTGGTCGGTCATGTATGGGCCGGGTTGCAAGACGTTCTTGTTGAACCCAGGTGTATTCGTCTCTAGAGATACATCATCGGAAGGTGGTCCCATACCTTGTCATGGTTGGAACCCAATCTCCAATAAGCGCCCTGCGGGTTTTGATTTTATACTATGTATGTAGAACGTGAGATGCAAGCGTTCTACTATTTGGTTATTTATTTGATTAGACATTATTATAATATCACTAGATTTTGATATCAATAATGGTTTGGGTTATAGTAAGGTAAAAACCGTCCGTGTTCATGTGTGGATTGGTCTTACTATTATCCTTTTCTTTCAAAAGATTTTTTTGAAGTTAAACCACATGGTTGGAGTTTACTCACACCAGTCCCATGACTGACCCAGAGTTTTATTTTGTTTTGTTTTTCCTAAACTCTTGGGTGCCCAAATTTGTACGGGCATTAAAGTGTTTCAGGCTTTACAGATACACTTGGAAGAGCTTGAAGCAGGAGGCTTCACCACTAGTTATTTTAGAGTTATTTCCACTGTATCAAATATTGTATTGTGCTCTGATGATGGTATGTATATATGGTACCAAATTTTGTATTCAAAGTTATGTTATATAATATATTTTATTCGTTCCGCTGTGAGATTCGTGTTACTCTGATTATGCTCAGTTGTGTTCTTCTTCTTCTATTCTATTAGTTCTATCTTTTCTATCTCACCCTCTAATTTCTTTCTATTAATGATCAGGTATTTTCGATGTCTGAACAGTCGACGCTGGGTTTTGTGTCGATTTTCGGAATCGAAAATCCCGTGGTCGTTACAGTTGGTATCAGAGCTTAGGTTTAGCGAATACCTAGGCTTTGGTGGGGGTTTACTCATTAGAGATTGGGTCAGTAGTACCCTAGAATGAGTTGAGTGTATATATGAGAGTGCGTATTTGTAAGTTGATATAAAATTTTTTTTATATTGTGTTGGCTTGTCTGTTGAGTGGTTTACGAATTCTGGTCCAATCGTGGGACGCCACGACGTCAATATGAGTTTATAAACACTTGAATAGAGGAATTGACATAATATTGTTTCAAAGTGGGTAAATAAAATAATATTACCCAAAAGGATATTTTGATATAAAAGATAAATAATTTTCTAGACTTATTTATATATGGATGAGTTGATTGCTATTATTATCATCAGATGTGATTATAAGAATTGAAATGGTTATGGATAACCAAATAAAATTTGTGAATACAAATGAGATGAAATAAAATTGGGTTGAAATCAGAACTGGAATTTAAATCCCGGGTGTTTGGAAAATATTTTTCCAAAGTATATTAAGATAATATAGCCCTGTTTTGGAAAGATTTGAATAAAATCATATTGTATGGATTTTGACAGGGATAAAGCACTGAACTCACTTCAGTGGCTGGGAAATAATTCTGAAAATGACTGCAGCATTATCAGTGTTCATTTTCGTGTTCTAAGTGATGGATTGCTACCTTAGAAAAGTTCTTGATGGAAATTTATTTGAAAGAAAACAAGTTGTTTTGGAAAAAAATTCAAATGTTTTGAATTTAAAATAGAAATAAATATATGTATATATATTTATGTGACTTCAGAAGATTTTGAAATGAAAACCGTGGATTTGAATTCTGGAATTTAAATTTAACTTAAGCAAGTTAAATGGGTCGAAGTGAATAAATTGAATAAAATCAATTTGGATAAATTGGTGTTGAACCAATATGAATGGAATATGAATTGAATATGAGTATATATGATGTGCAGTATAAACGGAAACCAAAAGTTTTGGTAGAACTAAAATTTGTAGAAATTGAAATGTTGAGTTTTAACATAGATAAATTTTGAAAAGTAAGTGGGTTAGTAGCATTTTCCCTACCTTAGTAATTTCGGGGACGAAATTCTTTTAAGGGGGGAAGAATGTAACGACCCGGATTTTTATCGATTTATTTTAAACCTTTAAATATTGTTTTTAAATGTTGAGCGATATTATAAATGGATAATTATACGGAATTTCTCGATTTATAATCGAATATGATTTAATTCGAGTATGTCGAATTATCGAAAATGATAAATACTTGGATTCAAAGTTATAACTGAATTAGAAACAATTCAGATAATCTAACACAAAATTCTGTTTGGATTAGAATAATAATATTTATTTATTTATTTTCGAGGAATTTATTATTCTAAATTTAAAATATATTACTCAATATAGTTATTTTATATATACGTTCGAATTAAAATTTATAATCGATTCTATTAAGTTCAAAAAATCGTATAAATCTTGAAACGTTGGTCGTTACGATAAAATAGCGGTTCGTCGTTTCGAGTTAAAGGAGAATGAGATATTCTAATTTTAAATAAAGAAAAAGAGAGTCGACCTACACATTCAAAACATCAGCCGACCTAAGAATAAACAACGCCACCCTAAAATTTTACATCAATGCAGACAATCCCTTCCTCGAGCTGTAAAAACTGCTTTATGTCCTCAATATCAAGCAAACCAGATTTTAATGACCTTAGTACGTAATGTCTGCTACTCTCCCTATATAACAATGCTCTCAACTTCATTACTCCGCAATTCTCAAACCAGCATAAGCATTCCAATATGTTTTCCTATCATTCTTTTATTCTTTTCCAAACAAATCAGTTCAGCCGAAAAAGAAAAAAGAGAAAAAAGAAGGGTATTCGCGATCGAAACCCTATGAAATCGCAAGACTCTTGAGTTGATTTTGGAGCAGCAGGAGTCGCGTTTAGTTTGGGGGGATTTCTGAAGGTGCGATGCCATTACTTGAAGCTCGACACTAACAGTGGAGCACTCGCGGTTGTGGGAAGATGAGGGATTCAATAATGGAGTTGTGCGATTTTGTTTGCTGGGGTCCGACCATTTTCTGGTGTTCGATTTGAGCATTGTTGACTCAAGATTCGAGCTCACGCCTTATAGGGTGGTAGGGAACATCGATTGATTGAGTCTTCGAATGATTTTGTGAGGTTCGCGATTGGTAGAAGGGCTGCAATTTATGGAAGTCAATGGTGACTTCGAGGATGAACTTGTAGCGTTCTAATTTACTGATGAGTGGATTGCATTGGAGCGCGTGAGTGTAAGGGAGGATTGTCATATGGGTGTTCGACCTGTATATTTGGGGGAGTTCGATGTTATGATGGGAAGACTTGGAAGGAGTTTGGGTCTGTTACATTTTCGGGAATGGTGGCCTGTTGTTTAGAGAAGGTTGTATGGTATGAATAACTGAAGAAGTTGAGATGGTGCAGCAGACATCAGCAGCTCGGCAAATGGTTGCCTGCAAGTTGTTTGCTGAAATAGTGAAGTGGGTTTGAAGCCGAATGAAGTGGGGCTGATTGCTACATAGTAGATCGAGAACTGTTGAGTTGCATCGTCGTTTGTTAAGAAAATCAGGTAAACGTCGTTTTAAAATTGAAAGTATATAGAAGTATATATTTATTTTTGTTAAGTTAATTTAATTTGAATAATTTGTAATCGTTAAATAAAAATAAATACTAGTAGGTGCTAGATAAACAATTCGAGATGATTCGTAAATGCAACAGTTTGGAAATTTAAGTGGGGATTCAGTGCAAATAAAATCAAGGTGAGTAAATATCACTCACAATTTTATATTTAAATTTATTTTTATCATTAAAAATAAATTTGTTGGTTGCTTGGGTGCATGAATGAATTGTTGAATTATTGTGGTTATTGGATATTTCCCGCAATACTATTAGCGGATGCCCGCAATATCATTAGCGGATGACACTACGCCCACGTACATAAGTGGATCCCCCTTTATACCGCGATATCCTGCCTTGAAGCAGGATTGGTATTATTTTTGGTTACTAACATTTGTGGATGCAGGGAAAACAGGTTGGAGGGATCCAACTGGATTCCTCAAATTTATTTACCGTTGTTTACACACTTATATATGTATGTTACGTGTGAATTGAATGGATGATTGGTGTGTTAGATATTAGAATATCACTGGCCCTAGATATTTATATTTAAAATATCATAAAAGGGATTTTTGGGTTTTAAAAGGGAAATTTTATTTTTGAAATAGAAATGGAATTTTGAATGAGATGTGGAATATTAACTAGTTTTTAATAATAAAAACAAGTAACTGAAATTATAAACGATGTTTTAATGGAAAGGAAAATCATTATTTTGTTTTAAATTCAAATATGAAGTTTAAAAGGAAAATTTGTTTTCCAAAGTGAAAATTGGATTTCAAAGAGAATTTGAAATCGAAAACTTGTTTTAATAATTAAAACAAGAACTGTTATTTATAAACAAGGTTTATAAATAGAAAGAAATATTATCATTTGATAATATTAAATTTCAAATTTAAGTATGAATTTAAAATGGAAAACTTTATTTTTCGAAATGGAAATTAGATTTCAAATGGACTTTGAAATCAGAAGCTCGTTTTAATACTCGAAGCAAGAAGCAAAATTTATAAATGATATTTGTAAATAAGAGAAAAATATTGTTGTTAGATAACTTGAAATTTTAATTCAAGTATGAACTTTAAAAGGTGATTTTGAAATTGGTTCAAGAAGAAACGATGGAATTTATTCCGATGTTCGGAATGTAAACTGGATTTAAATATATCCACGTGGAATTATGATTTGAATTCAGCGATGTCGAATTCATAGAAATAACATTATCCTTTTCAGAAAAGATATTGAAATTGTATAAAATTAAATTTAATATGAAATGGATTATAGGTTTATATGCATATGTATGTATATAGGATAATAATAAATATAATGAGAATGGTATTCAAGTGGAAGTTGTACTAATATATAAAATAAGGGAGTTAATTTATAAACAAAGTTTATAAAGGTGATAAAGAATCGGATAATTTAGAAATGAATTCTTCCAAGTAGATATGGCTTATGAGACCATTTTTGAATGGAGTAAAAGCTGAGATTTAATCGAGTGTTGGTATTACAAGCTATTATCTATCTCAAGATAAGAATGTTGTCGACCAAGGTCTGAGAGGTAATTAGAATACCCCAACTTGAACGACTTCACTATTATCAAGGGATGATATTAGTTTGTAATGAAAATGGATATTGAATAAAATCGATTTTTCCATAAAGGAATTTATAACTAGAATTCGATTCTATCGAATTTTATAAATAATTTAACTCCAAGTGGATTTGAAATGAATATAGAATTGGAGTTTGAATAAATTAATAGCCGAGTTATGAATGTGAAAGTAAATAATCGACAGTTTAAATGATCAGAATTGTTAAGTCAAATTTGGATAACGGGTTTGAATGATTTTAAAGACTGAAATGGAGTTGAAATTTATTTATAAACAAAGTTTTAAACGTTATATTAAATTTAATTAAAACGAACTCGCCACAGCGCGGTAGTTCGTAAATTGGCGATTCGAACTTCAATTGAGTATACAGAGCTCAATATAAGTCGGAATTTGATGAAACAAGAAACGCCCGGACCGATTGAATGATAGTTTTCTAAGGAAAGAGAAAAATCTGGATTTCGTCGTATAGATTTTGAGTTATGACAAAATCAAATTTTCAGAAAAACAGCGCCATAATCGTTTTTAAACCATAACGGTTTATTAAATAAATTTAAAGGATTTTAAGTGAACAAAATCCAAATTCGTATTTGAAAAATCCAGTTTTGAGTTATCAAATATATACGAACTCAAGTAGAGTGAATGGAGTGATTTTAATGTCAAACCCAGATTTTGAATTATGGAATGATATTAACAAATAAAGTGGTTAGTCAATGGAAATTCGAATGTAACTTAACATAGGTTAAGTAATTTTGGATTTGTAATGTAGAACTTGAAATCGAATATGAGGTTTGAGTTATGAATGAAAATTCGAATTGTTATAAGTGAATTAAAATATACGTGAACATTATTGATTCAAACTATAAGTGGATGTAGCAGTTGGATTGGTTAATGGGAATGAATGTGGTAAAATCAAAATAGTTGAATGGTTTCGAAATAAATGAAAATGCAGGTGCATGTATACTAGACAGGTATGGGATAAAGTGAATGAAGAGTATGAAGATTTTATATTTAAGTGCCCGACAGAAAGGTACATGTTTCAATTTCCATATGAGGTTTTATGCGCCGAATCGGCAAGCCGCTTGGCTTTTTGATTTTCTTTTAAGGAGGTTATGGCGAATTTTTTCGGAAATTTAAGGAGTTAGAATATTTTTAAGAAATTTTGATAAGAGAAATTGATATAACGATATATATAGAATTCGCTAAGAAAGTGAACTTAAAAATGATATATTAGAAAGGGCCAGCGATTGTGAAATTGTTTGATGGATGTTTATTTTTCCTTTGATTGTTAAAACACCGGCTATCAAAGATTTTTACCATCGTTGTCGATACGGAGAGACCGGTTGGATTTAATATCCGAAACCACTCCGTGTAGGCATAGGCGTTACAAATTAGATTATGCGGAAGATAATCGAAGACAGTGTGAAATTCAAGAACTGTTATGTTTGTCCAGTCCCAGGACAACTTGTATGGACGAGTGTCTGACAGAGTATTCCTAACGGTCACATAAGACGATCTTTTTAAGGTATTACGTCTGGTGGTGGATAAACTCGTTTCTCTTAGCTTTTATACCCGTGATATTTTTGGGAAGATCAACTAGTGATTTGACGGGTTTGACGATGTGGCATTCAAAGTATATGGTGGCCAGTTGTTCTAAAGATAGACGTAGCCTCAAGCCTCACAAGCGGGAAATGACAAAAATCGGGCAGGCAACATGGCTATGTGGGTCGCACCCATTAGGGTGTATAATCACCTATCTAGAGAAATTCCTTTTGTTTCTTACTCTATCGATTCTGCCCATTCGGGAACGGTGGTTTGAGCCCAACCGTTGGTGATATACATTCGATACACTCAAGCGAAATGAGTGGTCGATCATGTGTGGGTCGGGTTGCAAGACGTTCTTGTTGAACCCATGTGTATTCGCCTCTAGAGATACATCATTGGAAGGTGGTCCCATACCTTGTCATGGTTGGAATCCAATCTCCAATAAGCGCCCTGCGGGTTTTTATTTTATACTATGTATGTAGAACGTGAGATGCAAGCGTTCTACTATTTGGTTATTTATTTGATTAGACATTATTATAATATCACTGGATTTTGATATCAATAATGGTTTGGGTTATAGTAAGGTAAAAACCGTCCGTGTTTTTGTGTGGATTTGTCTTACTACTATCCTTTTCTTTTAAAAGATTTTTTTGAAGTTAAACCACATGGTTGGAGTTTACTCACACCAGTCCCAAGACTGACCCAGAGTTTTATTTTGTTTTGTTTTTCCTAAACTCTTGGGTGCTCAAATTTGTACAGGCAGTCAAGTGTTTCAGGCATTACAGATACACTTGGAAGAGCATTGTAATAACCCGAAAATCTGGGCCAGTTTAAAAATTTTATTTTGGCAATTTTATCGAATATTGAACATTTAAAATAGATTATATTAAATAAATTGACGAGAAATTTATTTTGAATATAAAATCGAACGTATATATTATATGCGTCGTCGTTAGAATATATATAATTATATAAAATTATAAAAGGAATTGAAAATGGCGCGGTAGTTCGATAATTCGATTTCAAACTTCAATTGAATGTACCGGGTGCAAAACAATCCGGATTTTTGAAGCCAAAAACATTAGGATCTAATTGTGAATATCTTTCCAACGAATTCGAAAAATCGAAATTTGATAGCGGGAATCAAAAGATATGTCCAGTTGAAATTTCTGAATAGTCGCTATGGAATTCAGGCCCTTAAAAAAATGGAAACCTTGCAAACGACCTCGGATTTCGACGAAACCAGTTTTGTTGGGTCCGTGATGTCAAATTATTGCTAGGTTTCAAATTTCATAATTTTTCGAATCAATATGTGAGCGTGGAAAAGGAAAACGCATTTGACCAGTTTCAGTTGATTTTAATCGACTGGAAAATGGCCATTTTTCCAACGGTCTCAGAATTCGATGAAACTAGTTTTGTTAGGACCGTATCGTCAATACGAAGCTAGAAAATATTTTTTTGGAATTTTTCTAGTTAGTATGTAACCCCGGTAAATTGAAACGCGCGTTCAAATTAAACATATAGAGATATATGTTGATTTTGACGGAAACTGATCGAAATGATCGAACCAGCCTGCGATACATATCCCATAGTGTTCCGAATGGGGGTAATTAGCTATGGGCGACAGGCGGTGGGCCTCGTTTAGAGGCCGAAATAAAAAGTTGCTTTTTTCGAAATTAAAAGTAATAAAATAAATAAAATATATTTATATATCCCTCAAACCCTTCTCTCCCTCTCTCTCTTTTATTTTCCCGTCAGTTTCAAAAAAAAAAAAAGAAGAAGAACGCTGAAGAACCGCCGCCCTCCACCGTGGCGCCTCCGACCATCGCTACCCGCGCCACCCACCACCGATCATCCAGCGTCACCCCCCCTCCCGTTTCCCCCTCTGCTTCTCTTCTTCTCCTCCCTCCAACCATCGTTCGAGCCCTCCCCAAGCCCTAGTTTCCCCGAAGCCGCCTGAGACCACCTCCAAGCCGCCATTCGACCACCGACGCCGCTCCCCTAACCTCGTCAGCCTCCGAAGCAGCCATCTCCACTCCAAGACCCACCGTGAGTTTTTAATTTTCATTTTTTTTATATAACTGAAAATTTGATTTTTATTTATTTATAAGGTTTGAATTTCCTTTATTTAAAAGCTTAGATTTTTTTTAATATATAAATATAACGCTAGGATTTTTAAAAATAAAAAGTTAGGATTGTATTCATAGGAAAGATATGATTTTTATCCTCTAAAAGGAGTGATTTATAACATTAGAAAGGTGAAGTTTTAGCATAGAAAAGATTGAATTTTTTAAAATAGAAAAGATTGGATTTTTAAAATAGAAAAATTTAGATTTTTTGAAATGGGAAAAGGCGAAATCTTCAAATTTGAAAAGGCGAAATCTTTAAATTTGAAAAGGCGAAATCTTTATATTTGAAAAGGCGAAATCTTTAAATTTGAAAAGGCGAAATCTTTAAATTTGAAAAGGCGAAATCTTTATATTTGAAAAGACGAAATCTTTATATGAAGAATAGCGTGATAAAAATATAATCTTTATAATATTGAACATCGAAGTAAAAATTCGATTTTTATATATTGAATAGCGAAGTAAAAATTCGATTTTTACATATGTAGTGAATACGGGCAACGAAAGCGACAAAAAGCGAGATCGACGAAGATTTCTATAAATGAAGAGTCAAGATGATTGGATGGCTTTTGGTGAGAACTTCTCACCTTTCAATTTAATTATTCTAGTTATATATATATACTAGGATGCAGACGGTGTTTAGTAGCACCCGACACCCGACACCCGTCATCCAAAGACCATGGATGGCTTGTTTGTTAAATTGTTTGGTTGTGTAGTTGGTTAGATTATTTGGTCTGAATTGAATTGTTTGGTGAAATGAAATTGATTTGATTGATGTGTGAATGGCGTGGGCCTTCACTAGACCGGGGATAAGGCTAGGCCTCGTCCCGTTTCTAGTATCGTGCTGTTATGCCGCCGAAATTTTCTAAAATATGTTAGAAAAATAAAAATATCATTTTATTTGAGGAATGAACTGAATAGAAATTCATGTGTTGAAATAAAATATTTTATTGTTAAAAATATAATTTTTAACGTGGAAGTAAATAAAATAAAATATTCATTTACAAGCCGGACGGTTTGTTTATGTACACCTATTTGAAGGACATTGATTGGGTCGATAAATTTTACACATCGCCCAACTGCACAACTAAAATCTGTGTTTGATTGTTTGAAACCCCACACGGGTGTTGGGATGAAATTTGAAGTTAACTCATCCGGATTGATTAAATATGTCGATCGGTTGATTGACAGGCTGTTTTAAGCGTTAGATATCTATATTTGATGCGTATACAGTGTAGTGCACTTTGGTTGATGGTTGATTATTTTTCCATACTATTATATACGTGTGATGTATGAAAATCCATATAATTAATATTATATGGTGATTGATTGGGCCTCATTCCAATTTAGAAATGAATTCAATATAAAATAAAGGTTCATGTGTTGACTGTACTCATTCGTTGAGATTAGTCATGTGTTGAACGAAATATTTGAAAAGGAAATATTTGAAAAAGAAATATTTGAAATAGAATATTTGAAAATAGAAATATATGAAGCCGTGTGGATTAGATTGACGCCATTTTGACGTGATCGATATTTATATCGATATTATTCATTTTAAAATGCATATTGAAAAGTGATTTCGAAACGCATATTTTGAAATGAAATCGAAATGAATTGAATATATAACGATTTCGAAATGAATTGAATATATAACGATTTCGAAATGAATTGAATATATAACGATTTCGAAATGAATTGAATAGATAACGAATTTGAATTGAATTGAATATAAAACCAATTCGAATTGAATTGAAAACGAATTCGAATTGAATTGAAAACGAATTCGAATTGAATTGGAAACAAATTGAAATGAATTCAAATTGAATTGAAATTTGAATTGAATAGAAATGAATTTTAAAACGAATTTATAAAGAAGAATTCAATTTTGATTTGAATTGAAATGGAAGTTGAAATTGCCTTTGAAACGAATTTAAAACTATTTATATAATTCGTTTTAAATAGAAATCGACGAAGTATATATTATATATATTATATATATAATATAATGGCCTGAATAGAACGCGCCGCGCCGCGGCAGTTCGCGAATTTCGACCATTGACTTCAAATGGATATTACAGGAGATCCGACCGTCGGATTCTCCTAAAACCAGAACAGTTGGGTTCGCATCGAAAAGAACTTTCTAACGAATGTGAGAAATTAGAAATCTAACGATTGGATTTGGAATTATGTCCAAATCAAATTTGAAAAAGGTCGCTGTAAGTGCAGTTCGATGGCCGTTGATGGAAATCGACTGTACGGGCCTTGATAAAATTATTTAAAATAGTAATAATTTGTGTAAAATCATAAGAAATGATTTGTGAAGAATAGGGATGAAAAACTCCATATTTGAAAAGATAAAAATAGATTTTTATCGAACTGAACTAGTTTTGAACTAGAATTATAATTCTATTTATTTTTAAATAAATAAATTGAATTTGAAAAGGGTTTTAAAAATAACCAGAATTTCCAATGATTGCATTGGAGTGGATTTGAATCGAAATTGTCTTCGGAATATTTCGATGTTGGAATTCATGATTATGCAGATGTTGTTATGGAAATTTGAAAGATATATATTTATATCGTTATTTCTAATACGACATTTGTTAATCGTAGAATTTGATATTGAATATAAGCCGATATACTTTCTATTCAGAGTCTCGTATTGAATATCAAATGTGATTTGGGTTTGTCGTGAATGGTGTCTTCACTAACACTGTTCTTGAACCCAGTTCAGAAAAGATTAAATCTTTTTACTTAGATTTAATGATGTGTACCAATTAAATAATATTTGATTGGAATTGAATTGATATTGATTTTTGGGTTTATCGTGGACAGTGTTTTTAAATAACACTCGTTCTTTAACCCGATAATTAATGGAAGGTGATTTTGGGTTTATCGTGAACCGTGTTTTAAATGACACTGATTCTTTAACCCAGTTAACGATTAAAACTAAGTGGAGTTTTAATGAATCTTTAATTAGATTGAAAAGATCGAGAATGGAGTATCCCCAGTTTTGCTCCAGGCGATAGTTAAATCTTTAATTATATTTGAACGTGAAATGGTAATTGAATTTACCGATAACACCGTGGTGTTAGATATGAAGTATTACCAGTTTTACTTCATGGGATGAATAGGTTGGGATTGGGAAATTAAAACCAATGATTACTACGGTAAGGTTCGCTAATTCCGACTAGTTGAATCGAAATTCAAAGGAAGATTAGAGAATAAATTCAGGAATTTATCTTGGATAAAAATAATGGGAACCTTTCCCTATGAATGTGAAATCGGAAACTAACTAACGGTTAGCTAAGCAGAATGGTTTTCTGGATATTGATCTGATGTTGGTTTCGGCCTTCAGGGTTAATATTTGGGGAATTATTCTCTTGATTAATTTACGGTTAGTGACTGATGAATTGGAATGAGGCGTATGTTGTGTTTGTGTAACACTTATTTAAAATATACGTGAGTTATTCAGAAAGACCGGGTTTATCCCATTCTGAATAACTGATACGACGATTAGTCGAAGATGAAGACGATGGTCGAAGAACGGAGGTCTTCACGTCGTTTGGGTGATTACTGATGATCTTGATTGGGCTGTACACCCAAGAAGATGGAAACAGTTAGTGATCGTCCAGACGTGCTTGGAGATCGATGGATATGCGGGGTACTAGGTGCCTCCGGTTTCGTTCAAACCTAGAACGGACTTGTAATGGACTGTGTGTCTGACATTGGATTTTAGTCCGTGCGATTGATCTCTATTAAATATATATCTGTTTGGCAGGGGAGAATTTATTCTCTTTCTTAACGCCCTTCTCTGAGACGTACGAGCTCAGGGGTTATATATTGATGGATATCAAACGCATGGAGTGAATTGCCTGTGTGGCATGCCTAAGTGGCAATTGATCGAGGCTTCTGTTGAAAAGCAAAGTCTTGTGGTGATGATCAAAGCACGGCCTTTGTGGCGTAGCTTTGTGTAACGTTTACTTCGTGAGTTTCGCACCCCGGTTGTGAACCAAAAACGGGAGAGGACCTCAGGGTGGGCATTCGTTTCTTTCTAGCTAGGGTGGTGTCAGTGACCTACCAGCCCTGACATTTATATACTTTTCACTTGTGTGGTTGTTGCTGTTGCGAGGCGCCTCGGTTTGATCGGACGATCCGGGTCCGATGGAGTCATTCGTTGGCTCATTTACGCCCCAAAGGGCAGGGAAACGTAGTGTTCAGGCATTTTAATCCACATCGGTGCACCGGCCCTGTCGCTCCAAGGGTCACTCGAGCTCTGATCCTGTGGCTCAGGCTAGAGAGTCACGAATCGGTAGAGGACGATCCCTGGCCTCGGTTCACAGACGGAAATCCAATTTCCAAATACGTGACATTTGCGGTTTTATTTGTAAACCTATATATGGCGACATGATATATGGTACCCATGGCGCTTATGATTGATACTTATGATTTGAAGTTGTTTTATACACTATGCACTTATAATAGTATCAAATGATTTGTTTTAAACGTATCAAGCATTCTTTGGCTGTTATAAGGGAAAACCCTATCCCCCGGCTTGCGTTGCATTGTGTGATAGGACCTGGGTCGTATAATAGCTTCATTTTTCTTTATTTAGCATTGCGCTGTTTGTTTTATGCACTGGTGTTCTTGGGAGGAAACCCGTTCCGTGTTATACGGCGTGGTCCCTTGATTTACCTAACTTTAAAAATAAAGATTAACTGTTTTAGTTCTCACACCAGTCACATGACTGACCTGGAGTTTATTGTTTTAACCTAAACTCTGGGTGCCCCTATTTTGACACGGGCAGCTAGTAGTTTTGGTTTTGCAGATTTATATTCGTAGGATCCTGGTTTACTGCTGGAACGATATCCGGAAAGCTTTGTATCCGTATATCTCCTCTAGTTGTGTATTGTATTATTTTTTTTCCGCTGCTATGTATTTAAATGTAATTTAAATCTCTGATATTTCTGTGTAATATTCATTTATACTCTGTATATTCTTGTAATCTGATGCATTGTTGTAATATACAACGAAATGTTCTTTTGTATGCGTTCTGTTTTGTCTTGTTCTCAAACGATAGGGCGTTTCGAACGGTCTGGGTCGGTTTAGCGACTGGTTCGGACCGAGCGAAATTCCTTTTCGTCACAGTTGGTATCAGAGCTTTGGTTTACCAAGCTCAGAGAACAAGGCACATTAGAACCATACGGAAGAACTCATCAGATATTGGATTAGTAATATGCAATGGGATGACTCGTTAGAGGTAGGATCAGTAGTATCCTAGGACGAGTATGAAGAGTATATTTTTAAAATGAAAACAATTTTTGTTTTGAAAATCTAAATCAACTATTCGTATTTGATTATTTATTTCATATTGATTAGGACAGTCCAGTATATAAAATTTTTGCATATACGCCTTGCAAACGTGTATTTGAAGTTTTAATATACTGGATAGATATAGAATCACACTCTAGTCGCCCGGAGATGATTCTGATGATAGTTCGAACATCATCAGAATTGGTATTCGTGTTTCGAAGGTGTGATATCTATATATTTGCTATTGACTGGTGTGAGAACCAAAAATTAGATAAGGCCTATTGTTGTGATTTGGCATCAAAAACATGATTTTTGTATATGTATCAAAATTATGAATTTGAGACTCTAATTCACTAATTGATTGATGTTTGTGTTGTTTGTTTATTTGGTTGATAATTTTGAACCATTTAGCCTAATTGAACCAAATATTGAATTATATTGAAAATTGGTTGCGTTTGCTTGCATATACTTGTACTTACCTTGAACAGGTCATAGCAAGGAGGCTAGAGCAGAGAATAAAATTTGTTTGCCCGACAAATAGGTACATGTTTACTACATAATTTACTGTTTTATTTGGGTGATGATGATTTTATGAGCCTATTGGCTAGCCGCTTGGCTTTTTCTTTTTCTTTTTGAGATCTGAAGGACCGGGGAAGCTATTTGAGATTTCCCGATGCTCCCATTGCAGGGGAGGTTATGGCGAAATTTTTCGAAAATTTAGGGTGTTAGCCAAATTTTTGAAGAATTTGAAAATTCTCAGAAACTGAAAAGCTGGAGAATGGAAGCCAGATCGAACATAGAGTTGATTGATCAAACCACTTTCGACTTTGTTCCTTTTCGGGGACGAAAAGTTTTAAGTGGGGGAGATTGTAATAACCCGAAAATCTGGGCCAGTTTAAAATTTTTATTTTGGTAATTTTAGCGAATATTGAACATTTAAAATAGATTATATTAAATAAATTGACAGGAAATTTATTTTGAATATAAAATCGAACATATATATTATATGCGTCGTCGTTAGAATATATATAATTATATAAAATTATAAAAGGAATTGAAAATGGCGCGGTAGTTCGATAATTCGATTTCAAACTTCAATTGAATGTACCGGGTGCGAAACAATCAGGATTTTAGTGAAACCAAAAACATTAGGATCTAATTGTGAATATCTTTCCAACGAATTCGAAAAATCGAAATTTGATAGCGGGAATCAAAAGATACGTCCAGTTGAAATTTCTGAATAGTCGCTATGGAATTCAGGCCCTTAAAAAATGGAAATTTTGCAAACGACCTCGGATTTCGACGAAACCAGTTTTGTTGGGTCCGTGATGTCAAATTATTGCTAGGTTTCAAATTTCATAATTTTTCGAATCAATATGTGAGCGTGGCAAAGGAAAACGCATTTGACCAGTTTCAGTTGATTTTAATCGACTGGAAAATGGCCATTTTTCCAACGGTCTCAGAATTCGATGAAACTAGTTTTGTTAGGACCGTATCGTCAATACGAAGCTAGAAAATATTTTTTTGGAATTTTTCTAGTTAGTATGTAACCCCGGTAAATTGAAACGCGCGTTCAAATTCAACATATAGAGATATATGTTGATTTTGACGGAAACTGATCAAAATGATCGAACCAGCCTGCGATACATATCCCATAGTGTTCGGAATGGGGGTAATTAGCGATGGGCGACAGGCGGTGGGCCTCGTTTAGAGGCCGAAATAAAAAGTTGCTTTTTTCAAAATTAAAAGTAATAAAATAAATAAAATATATTTATATATCCCTCAAACCCTTCTCTCCCTCTCTCTCTTTTATTTTCCCGTCAGTTTCAAAAAAAAAAAAAGAACGCTGAAGAACCGCCGCCCTCCACCCTGGCGCCTCCGACCATCGCTACCCGCGCCACCCACCACCGATCATCCAACGTCGCCCCCCCTCCCGTTTCCCCCTTTGCTTCTCTTCTTCTCCTCCCTCCAACCATCGTTCGAGCCCTCCCCAAGCCCTAGTTTCCCCGAAGCCGCCTGAGACCACCTCCAAGCCGCCATACGACCACCGACGCCGCTCCCCTAACCTCGTCAGCCTCCGAAGCAGCCATCTCCACTCCAAGACCCACCGTGAGTTTTTAATTTTCATTTTTTTTATATAACTGAAAATTTGATTTTTATTTATTTATAAGGTTTGAATTTCCTTTATTTAAAAGCTTAGATTTTTTTTTATATATAAATATAACGCTAGGATTTTTAAAAATAAAAAGTTAGGATTGTATTCATAGGAAAGATATGATTTTTATCCTCTAAAAGGAGTGATTTATAACATTAGAAAGGTGAAGTTTTAGCATAGAAAAGATTGAATTTTTTAAAATAGAAAAGATTGGATTTTTAAAATAGAAAAATTTAGATTTTTTGAAATGGGAAAAGGCGAAATCTTTAAATTTGAAAAGGCGAAATCTTTAAATTTGAAAAGGCGAAATCTTTATATTTGAAAAGGCGAAATCTTTAAATTTGAAAAGGCGAAATCTTTGTATTTGAAAAGGAGAAATCTTTATATGAAGAATAGCGTGATAAAAATATAATCTTTACAATATTGAACATCGAAGTAAAAATTCGATTTTTATATATTGAATAGCGAAGTAAAAATTCGATTTTTACATATGTAGTGAATACGGGAAACGAAAGCGACAAAAGGCGAGATCGACGAAGATTTCTATAAATGAAGAGTCAAGATAATTGGATGGCTTTTGGTGAGAACTTCTCACCTTTCAATTTAATTATTCTAGTTATATATATATACTAGGATGCAGACGGTGTTTAGTAGCACCCGACACCCGTCATCCACAGACCATGGATGGCTTGTTTGTTAAATTGTTTGGTTGTGTAGTTGGTTAGATTATTTGGTCTGAATTGAATTGTTTGGTGAAATGAAATTGATTTGATTGATGTGTTAATGGCGTGGGCCTTCACTAGACCGGGGATAAGGCTAGGCCTCGTCCCGTTTCTAGTATCGTGCCGTTATCCCGCCGAAATTTTCTAAAATATGTTAGAAAAATAAAAATATCATTTTATTTGAGGAATGAACTGAATAGAAATTCATGTGTTGAAATAAAATATTTTATCGTTAAAAATATAATTTTTAACGTGGAAGTGAATAAAATAAAATATTCATTTACAAACCGGACGGTTTGTTTATGTACACCTATTTGAAGGACATTGATTGGGTCGATAAATTTTACACATCGCCCAACTGCACAACTAAAATCTGTGTTTGATTGTTTGAAATCCCACACGGGTGTTGGGATGAAATTTGAAGTTCACTCATCCTGATTGATTAAATATGTCGATCGGTTGATTGACAGGCTGTTTTAAGCGTTAGATATCTATATTTGATGCTTATACAGTGTAGTGCACTTTGGTTGATGGTTGATTATTTTTCCATGCTATTATATACGTGTGATGTATGAAAATCCATATAATTAATATTATATGGTGATTGATTGGGCCTCATTCCAATTTAGAAATGAATTCAATATAAAATAAAGGTTCATGTGTTGACTGTACTCATTCGTTGAGATTAGTCATGTGTTGAACGAAATATTTGAAAAGGAAATATTTGAAAAAGAAATATTTGAAATAGAATATTTGAAAATAGAAATATATGAAGCCGTGTGGGTTAGATTGACGCCATTTTGACGTGAACGATATTTATATCGATATTATTCATTTTAAAATGCATATTGAAAAGTGATTTCGAAACGCATATTTTGAAATGAAATCCAAATGAATTGAATATATAATGATTTCGAAATGAATTGAATATATAACGATTTCGAAATGAATTGAATATATAACGATTTCGAAATGAATTGAATAGATAACGAATTTGAATTGAATTGAATATAAAACCAATTCGAACTGAATTGAAAACGAATTCAAATTGAATTGAAAACGAATTCGAATTGAATTGGAAACAAATTGAAATGAATTCAAATTGAACTGAAATTTGAACTGAATAGAAATGAATTTTAAAATGAATTTATAAAGAAGAATTCAATTTTTATTTGAATTGAAATGGAAGTTGAAATTGCCTTTGAAACGAATTTAAAACTATTTATATAATTCGTTTTAAATAGAAATCGACGAAGTATATATTATATATATTATATATATAATATAATGGCCTAAATAGAACGCGCCGCGCCGCGGTAGTTCGCGAATTTCGACCATTGACTTCAAATGGATATTACAGGAGATCCGACCGTCGGATTCTCCTAAAATCGGAACCGTTGGGTTCGCATCGAAAAGAACTTTCTAACGAATGTGAGAAATTAGAAATATAACGATTGGATTTGGAATTATGTCCAAATCAAATTTGAAAAAGGTCGCTGTAAGTGCAGTTCGATGGCCGTTGATGGAAATCGACTGTACGGGCCTTGATAAAATTAGTAAAAATAGTAATAATTTGTGTAAAATCATAAGAAATGATTTGTGAAGAATACGGATGAAAAACTCTATATTTGAAAAGATAAAAATAGATTTTTATCGAACTGAACTAGTTTTGAACTAGAATTATAATTCTATTTATTTTTAAATAAATAAATTGAATTTGAAAAGGGTTTTAAAAATAACCAGAATTTCCAATGATTGCATTGGAGTGGATTTGAATCGAAATTGTCTTCGGAATATTTCGATGTTGGAATTCGTGATTATGCAGATGTTGTTATGGAAATTTGAAAGATATATATTTATATCGTTATTTCTAATACGACATTTGTTAATCGTAGAATTTGATATTGAATATAAGCCGATATATTTTCTATTCAGAGCCTCGTATTGAATATCAAATGTGATTTGGGTTTGTCGTGAATGGTGTCTTCACTAACACTGTTCTTGAACCCAGTTCAGAAAAGATTAAATCTTTTTACTTAGATTTAATGAAGTGTACCAATTAAATAATATTTAATTGGAATTGAATTGATATTGATTTTTGGGTTTATCGTGGACAGTGTTTTTAAATAACACTCGTTCTTTAACCCGATAATTAATGGAAGGTGATTTTGGGTTTATCGTGAACCGTGTTTTAAATGACACTGATTCTTTAACCCAGTTAACGATTAAAACTAAGTGGAGTTTTAATGAATCTTTAATTAGATTGAAAAGATCGAGAATGGAGTATCCCCAGTTTTGCTCCAGGCGATAGTTAAATCTTTAATTAGATTTGAACGTGAAATGGTATTTGAATTTACCGATAACACCGTGGTGTTAGATATGAAGTATTACCAGTTTTACTTCATGGGATGAATAGGTTGGGATTGGGAAATTAAAACCAATGATTACTACGGTAAGGTTCGCTAATTCCGACTAGTTGAATCGAAATTCAAAGGAAGATTAGAGAATAAATTCAGGAATTTATCTTGGATAAAAATAATGGGAACCTTTCCCTATGAATGTGAAATCGGAAACTAACTGTCGGTTAGCTAAGCAGAATGGTTTTCTGGATATTGATCTGATGTTGGTTTCGGCCTTCGGGGTTAATATTTGGGGAATTATTCTCTTGATTAATTTACGGTTAGTGACTGATGAATTGGAATGAGGCGTATGTTGTGTTTGTGTAACAATTATTTAAAATATACGTGAGTTATTCAGAAAGACCGGGTTTATCCCATTCTGAATAACTGATACGACGATAAGTCGAAGATGAAGACGATGGTCGAAGACCGGAGGTCTTCACGTCGTTTGGGTGATTACTGATGATCTTGATTGGGCTGTACACCCAAGAAGATGGAAACAGTTAGTGATCGTCCAGACGTGCTTAGAGCTCGATGGATATGCGGGGTACTAGGTGCCTCCGGTTTCGTTCAGACCTAGAACGGACTTGTAATGGACTGTGTGTCTGACATTGGATTTTAGTCCGTGCGATTGATCTCTATTAAATATATATCTGTTTGGCGGCGGAGAATTTATTCTCTTGCTTAACGCCCTTCTCTGAGACGTACGAGCTCAGGGGTTATATATTGATGGATATCAAACGCATGGAGTGAATTGCCTGTGTGGCATGCCTAAGTGGCAATTGATCGAGGCTTCTGTTGAAAAGCAAAGTCTTGTGGTGATGATCAAAGCACGGCCTTTGTGGCGTAGATTTGTGTAACGTTTACTTCGCGAGTTTCGCACCCCGGTTGTGAACCAAAAACGAGAGAGGACCTCGGGGAGGGCATGCGTTTCTTTCTAGCTAGGGTGGTGTCAATGACTTACCAGCCCTGACATTTATATACTTTTCACCTGTGTGGTTGTTGCTGTTGCGAGGCACCTCGGTTTGATCGGACGATCCGGGTCCGATGGAGTCATTCGTTGGCTCATTTACGCCCCAAAGGGCGGGGAAACGTAGTGTTCAGGCATTTTAATCCACATCGGTGGACCGGCCCTGTCGCTCCAAGGGTCACTCGAGCTCTGATCCTGTGGCTCGGGCTAGAGAGTCACGAATCGGTAGAGGACGATCCCCGGCCTCGGTTCACAGATGGAAATCCAATTTCCAAATACGTGACATTTGCGGTTTTATTTGTAAACCTATATATGGCGACATGATATATGGTACCCATGCCGCCTATGATTGATACTTATGATTTGAAGTTGTTTTATACACTATGCACTTATAATAGTATCAAATGATTTGTTTTAAACGTATCAAGCATTCTTTGGCTGTTATAAGGGAAAACCCTATCCCCCGGCTTGCGTTGCATTGTGTGATAGGACCTGGGTCTTATAATAGCTTCATTTTTCTTTATTTAGCATTGCGCTGTTTGTTTTATGCACTGGTGTTCTTGGGAGGAAACCCGTTCCGTGTTATACGGCGTGGTCCCTTGATTTACCTAACTTTAAAAATAAAGATTAACTGTTTTAGTTCTCACACCAGTCACATGACTGACCTGGAGTTTATTGTTTTAACCTAAACTCTGGGTGCCCCTATTTTGACACGGGCAGCTAGTAGTTTTGGTTTTGCAGATTTATATTCACAAGATCCTGGTTTACAGCTGGAACGATATCCGGAAAGCTTTGTATCCGTATATCTCCTCTAGTTGTGTATTGTATTATTTTTTTCCGCTGCTATGTATTTAAATGTAATTTAAATCTCTGATATTTCTGTGTAATATTCATTTATACTCTGTATATTCTTGTAATCTGATGCATTGTTGTAATATACAACGAAATGTTCTTTTGTATGCGTTCTGTTTTGTCCTGTTCTCAAACGATAGGGCGTTTCGAACGGTCTGGGTCGGTTTAGCGACTGGTTCGGACCGAGCGAAATTCCTTTTCGTCACAAGCTTGAAGCAAGCGGCTTCACCGCTAGTTACTTTAGAGTTATTTCCGCTGTATCAAATATTGTATTATGCTCTGATGATGGTATGTATATATGGTACAAAATTTTGTATTCAAAGTTATGTTATATAATATATTTTATTCGTTCCGCTGTGAGGTTCTGTATTGTTATTTCTGTTCTTCTTCTATCTTTTCTATTTTCTTTAACCCTAATGACTCGTATTTCTGTATCATTTGAGTTGGACGTGTGTTGTATTAGTCAGCTCAGATAGTACGGATTTGTGGGTTGTTACAGTATATACGTATATATATGAGAGAGCATATTTGTAGATTTTATATAAAACTGTTTTATATTGTGTTGGATTATAGGTTGAGCGTTTAAATTTTTTGATCAATATGGTTTAGATGACCTTATTGATAAGGAATTCTAAACTCTTGGACCAGGAAAATTGACTCAATATTGTTGTGAAAGCATGTAAATGAAATAATTTTGCCCATTTATATTTCTATATAGAAAAGGAATTATTTTCCTGAAACTATAGTAGTATTAGTTGATTTGAATGATTTGGAAGGAATTCAAATTAGATTATGAAATAAAAGTGAACCAATTAGTAAATCGATTGGTTAATCGAATATGGAAATTTGAATTAATCTGGTTAAGTAGAGTGAATGAATAGAGTAATGAAATTAAATCAAATAGACTTGAGATTTGGAATTTTAATGAGAGATAATTAATTAGAAATCAATCAAATATTAATTGATTGATATTAAAATATATTAAACCAAAATAGAAGCAAGTAAATATTGATACTGCATATTAATTATAATTAACCAAACCAACTGAATTTAATGGAATAATTTGGTTAAGTTAATTCTTAATTACTTGGATGATTAGATTGGATTGAACAAAATCCGTTAACATTTTAATAAAGAAGTGGAATAAATGGAAAAGAAAAGAATTTCTGGATAAATTTGGATGGAAATTAAAAGATTTAACATGGTATTTTTGCTGACATTATAAATTTAGTACAGACTACCAGAAGGCTATAGGAGTTGATTTGGTTACAAAGACTGAAATACAGGTTTGAAGACGAGGTGCAGTTGGTTGATTTGCTTCGAAATTGGAGTTGAGTTCCTCGACAAATAGGTAAACCTTAATATATTGAAGTAATTGATTTTACCCCTGAGTTGGGTAGCCATTTAGATTTTCTTTTCTTTTGGATATTGGAGGCCCGTGGTAGCAGTTGTAGTTGTACCGATCGAACCACGGGAAGGAGGTGCTGGCGAAATTTTCAAATTTTTTTAAGAGTCTGAATTTGTTTTAATAACAATTCAAAATATAATTATTTTAAAATAATTAGATTCAGAGCATTCTTCTTACCTTGTAATTTCAGGGATGAAATTCTTTCAAGGGGGAAGAATGTAACGTCCCAGATTTTTGAACATTTATATCGAATATTTAAATCCGTTTTAATATTGATTTGATGATATAAATGTATTTTATATCAAATTTATTTATCAAAATGGAGTTCGAACATATAAATGTATAAATTATTAAAACGAGCTCGAAACAACGTGGTAGTTAGAAATATTGAGTTTGGAACTTTAATTGAACATACATTATCCGATATAAGTCGGAATTCTTTGAAACAAGAAACGTTTGAATCGATTTGATTATATTTTTCTAACATAAGAGAAAAATGGAGATTTCAGCTTATAGATTTTAAGTTACGTCTGATTCAAATTTTCAAATAGTCGCCATGGAATTCATTAATAAACGATAACGTTTATTTAATAAATATAAGGTATTTTTATATAAACCAAATATCATTTAACCCAAACTTCTGAATGTTAAATCTATACTAATTCAATTTGAAGCTATTTGCTATTCCATTTGAATATATTCGATAATATCAATTTATTATTATTTAATTTGAATTATTTTGGAATTAAATTATTTTATCGATATTATATAGGCCTTAGAAATAATTATTTTTCTAACGACTTATGTTTCAATGAAACGAGTTTGATTGGAATACGTATAGCTAATTATTACTAGATTTATAGTTTGGAGGCAAACAGAGTTGTTTTGTTAGTAGACGAAATTAAAGGTGAACTGATAAAAAAAATTGAAATGAAAATTGGGCCGTTTTTGAAAATAGAGTCCATTTTTAATGAAATTAATTTCATTGGAGCCGGAAAGTCAACAGGTAGTGATGCCTCCATTTTCATTGCATTTGGGATTCTTAGATGTCGGTACGATTATTGAACGTTTAACATAAATAATGGCAAACACCGGTAGAAATTAATAACCGCGTAAAATATTCATACCCTCTTAAATCAATATAAAAAGAACTACCTAACGAAAAGAAATTGTTAAAATAAAATCATGTACAGCCTACCACAAGCCTAAAAACCAACAATGCTGCTGACAACTACTTCTTTGTGGTAATAATATATTCGATAAAAATCAACAGCATATGCATACGGAGAAAGAAACATCTTTAAGTTTGTATCCTACCTAATATATATATTTATTCAGACAAATGTGAAATTACAGGCTTCTGTGAAGCTATTACCAACAAGATGCTCCAAATGCCTGCCAACCTAATTTGATATTTCAAGAACACCAAGTTTTGAAGCGCAGGAAGATCAGTAATATTGTATCCTATTGCTACAACAAAAAGGTACACATACCTATAGGAACGTACGAAACCATGCAGGCCTAGCCTATCATACTCTGCATTGTTCAGTCCCATCTAATTTAAGACCACAACTATCCTCCCCCTGTAGCCCCTCTACGCATATGTGTGAAATGAAATTTATCTTATCCTTTCCATCTTCCCCTATAAATACACACTGCCATTTATTTCACTGTTTTGTTTCAGCGCAAGCAAGAATAAAACTGAACACTTCACTAATAAAATTTAAATAATTATCATCCTCTTGTGGTTCGAAACATAGATACCTACTTAACAAAAACAAATAAGCGTATGGGCGAAGGGCGGTCACGAATTACGGGGAAGGGATGAAAGTAGCGGCATTTGTATGAACTTTGGAGGTGAACCGCTGCGACTGTCCTGGATATGTGTGGGCAAAGGATCGTGAGGTGTTGGCGGCATTGGCGGAAACGTTGGATGAGCTTCCGGCGGTGCTCGGATGCTGCTGTGGATGGTGGAAGCTTGAGAAACGGTGGAAGGTGCATATTGTGCTGGCGGTTGTACAGTGGGGGCGACAGTCCTCAGGTGATAGCAGGATGGGTGTGGCCTTGGGATGACATTTTGGTGGTGCAAGATGGGGTGTTCA
Organism: Allium sativum; assembly: GCA_030737875.1. NCBI lineage: Eukaryota > Viridiplantae > Streptophyta > Magnoliopsida > Asparagales > Amaryllidaceae > Allium > Allium sativum. Next base: position 462,833,769 of record CM060920.1, read on the forward strand.
AAGGTTAAGGGAAGATATATGTAACGGCCCGATGGTTTCCGACCCCAAAAATTGACACAAAAACACCATGTCAACTAATCAAGCATCGAAAACACATGAACGTTATTAGAAAGAAGTCAGAGGGTGAGATAAGAAAGACAGAAAGTTAGAATAGAAGAAGAAGAACCAACACAACACAAGAACTCACATCGTAGTGGAACAAAATATAATATTGAAATAAATCTTTATAGAGAGCTTTAAATAAAAACTTACAATCATCAGAGTACATCAACATATCTTAACAGTTATAATATCCTATTCTCATATACAACACACAACATAATAACAACCATATATTATATGTCTTGACTTCTCCAGCTCCTCTCTGGACTTCGCAGCATACGATAACCTGAACCTGTACGACCCGGTCTAACCCGAGCATTACAAATGGCGAGTCAGTCTGGTGAACCAAAGTGAGAAAAAACACCAAGTTTATGGGTATCATCCATCTTGATTTTAAAGTCAAAATCTTTTCGAAAGAAAAGATAATCGTAAGGCCAAATCCACACATAAATACGGATGGTTTTTACCTTACGATAACCCAAAACGTTTTTGGAAATCAATATCTTTTCTGATATTATAATAGTGTCTAAATACAAATAAATATCAGTCTAGTAGAACGCTTGCATCTCACGCTCTACATATATAGTATACAATCAAAACCGCGGGATCTTATTGGAGAATGGATTTCCTGGAAAGGTATGGGACCATCTTCCCGATAATGTACCTCTGGAGATGAATACATTGGGGTTCAACAAGAACATCTTTCAACCCAAGCTAAACATGACCGGCCCCTCACTTTCTCTTGAGAGTACCGAATATATCATTACCAAGGTTTGGGGCCAGCCAACCGAACTAATAGCATACATATAAAAATAAAAAGGGACAACCGAAGATATTTAATTTCACCAGATCAGGTAATGATATACCCTTTTAATGGGTGCGACCCACATAGCCATGCGACCTACCCGATTTTATGCCATTTCCCGGTTGATGAGGCTAGAGGCTAAGCTTATCCTTCAGGACAACATGTCTCCATCCACTTTGAATGCCACATTGTCATATCTGCTAAATCACTAATTGACTTCCACAAAAATACTCTGAGTGTTAGCATTCCATTACAGAAGTACATTTGTAAAAATCAATGTACGTGATTCTTAAGTAATATTTTGGCAGACATTCGTCCATACAAGTCATCCAGGACCAGGATGAACCAAAGGCACCCTCCCACCAGCTCCTATATTGGTATCACCCCAAGGATCAGTAGCGAGTAGTCCTTGCAATCCGAAGATTTCACTCACGACAGAATCACTACCGAAATATCCATGGCCGCTAAACCAGAGAAATTCAACCAGTGATTCTTTTGTTTATGAAGATCCACAGTCTTCAGTGCTCCATATTCAATTAACATCTTCCACGTATTTACTGGTCGGAATGGTTTTCGAATATAATTCGATCCTGGTCTTTCCGTACTAGCAATCATATTGGCCAGATTTGATAGTTGGTTATTTAACTATCAAATAAATAATCATGAGAATAAATTGAGTATACTGATTCAGTTCTTGGCATTATGTAACGATTCGGATTTCGCCCGGACCTAATCGATCACAAAACCAACTAATACCGTTCAAAACCCGAATACGCTAACTCTGGGCTTACAATACATCAGAACAAATAACAGAAGACTTTTATAAACATCATAATAATGTTACATCAGAGTACAGAATATATTAGAGTACATCGATAAATAATAATACAACAGAAAATGAATTTACAATGAATTTAATACAACGCAGCGGAAGACTATCAATGATCTGGACACAGCTTGAAGCTTCGATCCAAAATCCTGCTCAAAATATCTAAAAAATAAGCTACTCGATTGCCCGTGTGGATAAAAGGGCACCCGAGTTTGCAAAGTGAAACAAACTACGAGTCAGTCGTGGGACTGGTCTGAGAAATATTTCCTAACTTACTAACAATATGGCTAATCACAGGACCACGCTGCTCACGCGAAACGGGTTTACTCCATTGGACTGCCAGTGCATAAGTTTAATAAATTTTTATTCAAAACAACGCAATGCTTTTTGAAAAATGAAATCTTTATAAGATTCAAGTCCCATCACACAATGCAACGCAAACTGGAGGATAGAGTTTTACCTTATAATGATCAAACATGCTTGATACGTAGAAAATAATATTTTAATATTATTATTAGTGTCTAATCAGTTTTAAAATACTTCAAAGTAAATGGATCAATCCTAGACGGCATAGCAACCATATACTATGTCGCCATATATAGGTTTACAATCAAAAGCTTAATATCATATTGGAAATTGGGTTTCCGTCATGAGTCAAGGCTAGGGACGATCTCCTTACCGATTCAATACATTCTAGCAATGTCTCAGGATCACAACTACGGGCAACCCTTGGATCCTGCAGGGCTGGTCCACAAATACTTTAATGGATTAGTTATGACTGAACACACGCTTCCCGGTCCTACTGAACCTATAATTTTGTCACTATCGACCAATAAATCCGAGGTACCTCATAATCCATCAACCACATAACTAAAATGCCAAGGCTTGCAAAACCCTGATACCACTTCTAGCTAGAAAGAACCATGTGCACTCCCTGCGTTCCCTTGTCCCATTTCTGACTCTAACCGGGGTGTGAGGCTCACGAGGTAACGCTATACACAAAGCTATGCTGAAATAGGCTATGCTTTGATCATCAACCACAAGGCTCTGCTTTTCAACAAAAGCCTTGATCATCTGCATCTTCGCATTCCACATTGACAATCCACGTCATGCGATCGATAACTACTAATATATAACCTCTAAGCTCGTGCATCTCACAGAAGGGTGTTAAGCAAGAGAATAAATTCTCCGCCACCACAGATATATATTAAATAGAAATCAATTTACATGGAATGAAATCCAAAGTCTGAGACACATCCATTTACAAGTCCGTTGAGGGTCTGAACGATACCGGAGACACCTTATTCCTCATCCCGTTTGTCCAATACGGAATAGAGGTGCTCGCTGATCCGGACAATCAACAAGTACGTCCGTACAACTACCACTTTAACCCTTTCCTAGGAGCGACCCAGTGCCAGGATAAGTAGCCGTCCATTCGATGTGAAGATCACCAGTCTTCAATCACCGTCTTCTATATCTTCGATTTAAATCATCGTATAAATATTTGAAATGAGATTGAACTCGGTATTTTCAAATAATTCTCGCATATATATATATATATTTTAAACCATTTTATATTGTTAATATTATTTTATAACGATTTATCGCTATTTTTATTTATATAAAAATAGCTAAATTAATTTAACGACGCTTTGGGTCAATAGGCGACCCTAGCGTTGTTTTTATCGAAATTTGATTTTCATATATCTCAAAATCTAACCGTTGGATTTGAACAATATTTATATCGTAGGAAAGATCTTCCCAAAACGGTCCTAACGGTTCCAGTTTTGGGAAAATCCGACGGTCGGATTTTTTGGTATAATCGTTTAAAGTTACGATTCTGAAACGCGAACTATCGCGTGCGATTCGTTTAATTTTTAATTTATATATATATAAACCATTCGATGATTCCACTGACGTATTTAACACTCCAAATAAAAGAATGTTTTAATTTGCATAACCATTTCTACATGTTTTGTAATGTCAAATAAAATGTCTATATTTACATGACATTTGCTAACGACAAATAAAAGATAAACTTTTATTTTCATTACTTGTATGCAATTTCTATATTTGAGTTTAACAAATAAAAATATATATTTTATTTGTGTATAAATATAATTTCAATGTATAATGTAACATATAAAATGTTTACTTTCAATTTGCATACAAATTGTAGTGTATGCATTGACAATAAAAATGATATTTCAACTGGCATACAAATTCTAATATATGCATTGTCCATAAAATGATATTTTAACTTTGCATATAAATTCTAATATATGCATTTACAATAAAGCGATATTTTCACTTTGCATACAAATCTTAATATATGCATTCATAATAAAATGGTATTTTCAATTTGCATATAAATTCTAATATATGCATTTACATTAAAATGGTATTTTCATTTTGCATATAAATTCTAAAATATGCAATTACATTAAAATGGTATTTTCATTTTGCATATAAATTCTAGTATATGGAATTACATTAAAATGGTATTTTCATTTTGCGTATAAATTATAATATATGCAATTACACTATAATGGTATTTTCATTTTGCGCATAAATTCTAATATATCCAATTACATTCAAATGGTATTTTCATTTTGCGTATAAATTCTAATATATCCAATTACATTAAAATGGAATTTTCATTTTGCATATAAATTCTAATATATGCAATTACATTAAAATGGTATTTTCATTTTGCGTATAAATTCTAATATATGCAATTACATTAAAATGGTATTTTCATTTTGCGTATAAATTCTAATATATGCAATTACATTAAAATGGTATTTTCATTTTGCGTATAAATTCTAATATATGCAATTACATTAAAATGGTATTTTCATTTTGCGTATAAATTCTAATATATGTAATTACATTAAAATGGTATTTTCATTTTACGTATAAATTCTAATATATGCAATCGCATTAAAATTGTATTTTCATTTTGCATATAAATTCTAATATATGCAGTTACATTAAAATGATATTTTCATTTTGCATATAAATTCTAATATATGCAATTACATTAAAATGGTATTTTCATTTTAACTCAAATCTTGTCTTACAAAAATGTAATTTTTGTTTACTCTAATCTTATTTAACATAAATGTTACTTTTTGTTTCACTCAAATCTTATAAACAAATATGTTAATTTTTATTTTACTCAATTTAGTTGACAAAAATGTATATTTTTGTTTTCAACCTTTTTAACTGACAAAAATGTTTATTTTTGTCTAATCCTTTTTAATTAACAAAAATGTATATTTTTGTCTAATCCTTTATAATGAACAAAAATGTATATTTTTGTCTAATCCTTTATAGTGAACAAAAATGTATATCTTTGTCTAATCCTTTATAATGAACAAAAATGTATATCTTTGTCTAATCATTTATAATGAACAAAAATGTATTTCTCTGTCTAATCCTTTATAATGAACAAAAATGTATATCTTTGTCTAATAATCATATTTGTTAATTTTTGCATTAACAAATCTAGTGAACATAACATGATAACTTATTTCACTATTTTTCTAATCAACGTAGTTGTTAATTTTTGCATTAATAAATCTAGTGAACATAACTTGTTAACTTATTTCACTATTTTTCTAATTAAGATAGTTGTTAATTTTCGCATTAACAAATCTAGTGAACATAACATGATAACTTATTTCACTATTTTTCTAATCAACATTGTTGTAAATTTTTTCATTAACAAATCTAGTGAACATAACATGATAACTTATTTCACTATTTTTCTAATCAACATAGTTGTTAATTTTTGCATTAACAAATCTAGTGAACATAACATGATAATTTATTTCACTTTTTCTAATCAACATATTTGTTAATTTTTGCATTAACAAATCTAGTGAACATAACATGATAACTTATTTCACTATTTTTTTAATCAACATAGTTGTTAATTTTTGCATTAACAAATCTAGTGAACATAACATGATAACTTATTTCACTATTTTTCTAATCAACATAGTTGTTAATTTTTGAATTAACAAATCTAATGAACATAACATGATAATTTATTTCACTTTTTCTAATTAACATAAATATTAATTTTAAATCAACACATCGAATAAACATAACATGATTATTTTATTTAACTTTTTCAAATTAACATAAATGTTAATTTTGAATCAATACATCGAATAAACCTAACGTGATTATTTTATTTAACTTTTTCAAATTAACATAAATGTTAATTTTGAATCAATACATCGAATAAACCTAACGTGATTATTTTATTTAACTTTTTCAAATTAACATAAATGTTAATTTTGAATCAACACATCGAATAAACATAACATGATTATTTTATTTCACTTTTTCAAATTAACAAAAATGTTAATTTTGAATCAACACATCGAATAAACATAACATAATTATTTTATTCAACTTTTTCAAATTAACGTTAAATGTTAATTTTTGAAGATCTACATAACACAACAATCATCGATCAAATCACAGAATATTATAGCGTTTGATTTAACGACATCAGTTCTAGATACGTATTATGATTAAATAATTTTAATTATACAAAAAAAAGAAATAGAATTTCTCACCTTGATGGGTTAATAACTATGATTTTAATAAAATTAATCTGTCGTTTAATTTTATCAAAAATTCTGGTTGATCCCTTTTCTATCCAAGTTTGTTCCATGTTGTAGATCTCATCGCTACGAATCCAACGCAACGAAAGCCGTCCATTTCTGATTCAATTTGAAAGAGTTATGGTAGCTTGCAATTTTAATTATATTTATGAATTAATTATATAATTAATTTAAATATTTCTCTTAACCTTTGCTTAAGAAAACGTTGACCGCCCTTTACTGTTATTCATCGTCTTCCCTTCTGTGATAACCAAACCCAAATTTCAACCTCTTCAAACTGACGCGGCCATCAGCTCACAACGCCGGAATCCGATCGGAAGCCACGAAGAATCTCTACGATTTGGTTTTGGAAATTTGAATTAATATGAAATTGATTGGGAATTATTGGGGAATCAATTTGGAACGGTTTCAGCCATTGAAGTTGATAGTGGCGGCTGGTGTATAGAATGAATTAGGGTTTGCTTTATGAGGGAATATATAATATTATATTATTAATTTTCCAAATTTCAGAATAAAAAGGGTAGTGAATGACAATTTTTAGAAAATAAACTGGAATCTTTCTAGATTTACTTGATTCGACTTCAACACCAATTAAGAATTATGGTATTCATTTCCGCCTATATTCATTTCCACCCATGTCTATATTTGATTGTTTTTTTCTTTTATTAATTAATATATATTTTAGTAAATTACTTGTTTACGCTTTTCACTTGCTTTCCATGTATAATCACAGCAGGGATAAATTAATCTTTTATTCCTTAATATATTTGGAATATTTTTGAATCGTCCAAATTTATCATTTACATCTTTCCTATTAAATAGTGTGTGTATTTGCTTTAATATAAAGCTATTATGTAACAACTTATATACTCAAGAATGTTCTATCCTGCAAAGAAATTCAGCAAGTCTATTATTTGTCGAGTATGTATATCAACCATTTTTAGCATGTAACCAACAAGGCAATTACAAATTCAATAGTGGGACAAAGTTTTGTTTTTATTCCAGAAATCATGCATGTGCATCACGAATAAATATGTTTCGTGTTTAGATTGTGTTTTATAAATGTTTCCTTGAATCCCCTTTGATTACACATTATAATGACACATTTATCATTTTTTTTTCAAATTTCAAAAGTAGATAACAATAATAGAGAGAGGATAAAATGGAAAGAATGAATGCTAGATTAATGCTATTTGTCAGAAATTATAAATAACACTACAGTATTAAATATTATTGTTAGAAATGAATGTTCGCAACATTTCACATTTTAAAATTGACTAATTAATGAAGGTTTTGAACATGTAATCTACGTTTTGAATTCCTAAAAGTTACATTTTGAATTGACAGGGGAAATATTTAAGAGGACAGCCAAAGATGTATACATATACATACATACATACATACATACATATATATATATAATTTTCAATATATATATATATTTTTTCAGAATTTATTTCATTTATAACCTACACATTATTTCAATCAATATATTAATAAATGTCATTAAAGTTCCTAAGGCATTTTTAATGTTAACACATTTCAAGCTAGAATCTTTTTGAATGCATCATTCTACATTAAAATGTTATTTCTTTATTGAACCATTCTTATATTAAAAATGTAATATTTAATGTGACATATTTTAAACATCATTGCTCACATGTAATAAAAATGTAAATTTTTATTGTTAAACTTTTCGATTCAAACCATGGTCATTTTACGTCTTTTCTTATAAACAATAAAAATGTAAATTTGTATTGTTAACTCTTTTTTTTGTACTCTAATAATTAAATTAAATAATGAAAATTTTAAATTCTGACGCATTTTCTAACAAAATTTCCTTAAAATAAATTTTAAATTAGTTCTGATTTTCCGAGTTGATACAATATCCCCACTTAAAAACTTTTCGTCCTCGAAAAGGAACGAAGCTAAAAGTTGTTTAACTAACCGATTAATTTTCATTCTTTTATGGGGTTCAATAATTTTATTAGCTGAACTAATAATCATACAACACAATCATCAATCAATTAGTTGATTAGCTTTGTAGAATATATATAACTTTTATATACATAAAAATCATATTTTCTAAAATCGGATTATATGTATAATCACAAGTATGTTAATTATTAATTTGTCACTCTCAACTCATTCCAGGGCATTTCTAGCCCCAACTCTAATGAGTTTTCTCATTCTAGGATGCTACCGATGCTATCTCTAATGAGTATTCTTTTATAGGATTTTACTAATCTTACCTTTGATGAGTCTTTTGTTCAGTTCTAACGAGTTGTACCCCAAAGATTTGAGCTAACCTGGCTCTGATACCAATTGTAACGATTCGGATTTCGCCCGGACCTAATCGATCGCAAAATCGATTAAGACCGTTCAAAACCCGAATACGCTAACTCTGGACATACAACACATCAGAACAAATAACAGAAGACTTTTATAAACATCATAATAATGTTACATCAAAGTACAGAATATATCAAAGCACATCGATAAATAATAATACAACAGAAGATGAATTTACAATGAATTTAATACAATGCAGCGGAAGACTATCAATGCACTGGACACAGCTTGAAGCTTCGATCCAGAATCCTGCTCAAAATATCTAAAAAATAAGCTACTCCACTACCCGTGTGGATAAAAGGGCACCCGAGTGTGCAAAGTGAAATCAAACTACGAGTCAGTCATGGGACTGGTATGAGAAATCTTTCCTAACTTATCTAACAATATGTCTAATCACAGGACCACGCCGCTAACACGAAACGGGTTTACTCCATTGGATTGCCAGTGCATAAGTTTAATAAATTTTTATTCAAAACAACGCAATGCTTTTTAGAAAAATGAAATCATTATAAGACTCAAGTCCCATCACACAATGCAACGCAAACCGGAGGATAGAGTTTTACCTTATAATGATCAAACATGCTTGATACGTAGAAAATAATATTTTAATATTATTATTAGTGTCTAATCAGTTTTAAAATACTGCAAAGTAAATGTATCAATCCTAGATGGCATAGCTACCATATAATATGTCGTCATATATAGGTTTACAATCAAAACGGAAATGTCGTACTAGAAATTGGGTTTCCGTCATGAGTCAAGGCTAGGGATGATCTCCTTACCGATTCGAGGCACTATAGCAATGTCTCAGGATCACACCTACGGGCAACCCTCGGAGCCTGCAGGGCCGGTCCACAAATACTTTAGTGGATTAGTTACGCCTGAACACACGCTTCCCTGTCCTATTGAACCTATAATTTGGTCACTATCGACCAACAAATCCAAGGAACCTCATAATCCATCAACCACATAAGTAAAATGTCAGGGTTTGCTAAACCCTGATACCACTTCTAGCTAGAAAGAAACGTGTGCACTCCCTGCGTCCCTTGTCCCATTTTTGTCTTTTACCGGGGTGTGAGGCTCGCGAGGTAAAGCTATACACAAAGCTATGCCGAAATAGGCTATGCTTTGATCATCAACCACAAGGCTTTGCTTTTCAACAAAAGCCTTGATCATCTGCATCTTCGCATGCCACATTGACAATCCACGCCATGCGATCGATAACAACCAATATATAACCTCTGAGCTCGTGCGTCTCAGAGAAGGGTGTTAAGAAAGAGAATAAATTCTCCGCCACCACAGATATATATTAAATTGAAATCAATTTACATGGAATGAAATCCAATGTCAGACACACATCCATTTACAAGTCCATTCTGGGTCTGAACGAAACTAGAGACACCTTATTCCTCGTCCCGTATGTCCAATACGGAAGAGAGGTGCTCGCTTATCCGAACAATCAACAAGTACGTCCGGACAACTACCACTTTAACCCTTTCCTAGGAGCGACCCAGTGTCGGGCATCGGTAGCCATCCATTCGATGTGAAGATCGCCGGTCTTCAATCACCGTCTTCTATATGTTCGATTTAAATTGTCGTATAATTATTTGAAATGAGATTGAACTCGGTATTTTCAAATTATTCTCGCATATATATATTTTAAACCATTTTATATCGTTAATATTATTTTATAACGATTTATCGCTATTTTTATTTATATAAAAATAGCTAAATTAATTTAACGACGCTTCGGGTCAAAAGGCGGCCCTGGCGCTGTTTTTATCGAAATTTGATTTTCACATATCTCAAAAACTAACCGTTGGATTTTAATAAGATTTATATCGTTGGAAAGATCTTCCTAAAGCGGTCCTAACAGTTCCAGTTTTGGAATATCGGATCTTTCGGTATAATCGTTTAAAGTTACGATTCCGAAACGCGAAGTACCCCATGTGATTTGTTTAATTTTTAATTTATATTTTTATATATAATTATATATAAATATAAACCATTCGACAATTCCACTAACGTATTTAACATGCCAAATAAAATAATGTTTTAATTTGCATAACCATTCCTATATGTTTTGTAATGTCAAATAAAATGTCTTTATTTACATGAGATTTGCTAATGACAAATAAAAGATAAACTTTTATTTTCATTACTTGTATGAAATTTCTATATTTGAGTTTAACAAATAAAAGAAAATATTTTATTTGTGTATAAATATAATTTCAATGTATAATGTAACATATAAAATGTTTACTTTGAATTTGTATATAAATTGTAGTGTATGCATTGACAATAAAAATGATATTTTAACTTGCATACAAATTCTAATATATGCATTGTCCATAAAATGATATTTTAACATTGAATATAAATTCTAATATATGCACTTACAATAAAGAGATATTTTCACTTTGCATATAAATTCTAATATATGCATTCATAATAAAATGATATTTTCAATTTGCATATAAATTCTAATATATGCATTTACATTAAAATGGTATTTTCATTTTGTATATAAATTCTAATATATGCAATTACATTAAAATGGTATTTTCATTTTGCATATAAATTCTAATATATGCAATTACATTAAAATGGTATTTTCATTTTGCGTATAAATTCTAATATATGCAATTACAGTAAAATGGTATTTTCATTTTGCGTATAAATTTTAATATATGCAATTACATTAAAATGGTATTTTCATTTTGCGTATATATTCTAATATATGCAATTACATTAAAATGGTATTTTCATTTTGCATATAAATTCTAATATATGCAATTACATTAACATGGTATTTTCATTTTGCATATAAATTCTTATATATGCAATTACATTAAAGTGGTATTTTCATTTTGCGTATAAATTCTAATATATGCAATTACATTAAAATGGTATTTTCATTTTGCGTATAAATTCTAATATATGCAATTACATTAAAATGGTATTTTCATTTTGCGTATAAATTCTAATATATGCAATTACATTAAAATGGTATTTTCATTTTGCGTATAAATTCTAATATATGCAATTACATTAAAATGGTATTTTCATTTTTCATATAAATTCTAATATATGCAATTACATTAAAATGGTATTTTCATATTGCATATAAATTCTAATATATGGAATTACATTAAAATGGTATTTTCATTTTGTGAAGCAGCCCGAACTTGCCCGTGAAGGACAGACCGGATTGATTTGAGAACACGACAAATCGAAATACAAGCAGAAGAACATTTCATTGCTTATTACAACAATTTCATCAGAATACAAAAATATACAGAGTATGAATTAATATTATACATTCGACAAATAACAGAGATTCAAATTACTTTCAAATACATAGCAACGGAAAATAATACAAAACACAACTGAAAAGAATATGCGGATACAGTGCTTTCCAAATATTATTCCTGCTGCCAACCAGGATCCTGTGAATATAAATCCGCAAAACCAAAACTACTAGTTGCCCGTAGGGAAAATAGGGGCACCCAGAGTTTAGGTTAAAACAATAAACTCCAGGTCAGTCATGTGACTGGTGTGAGAACTAAAACAGTTATTTAAAACTTTACTTTAAATCAGATATATCAAGGGCCCACGCCGTATAACACGTAACGGGTTTCCTCCCAAGAATACCAGTGCATATAACAAAACAGCGCAATGCTTTTGAAAAAATGAAGCTATTATAAGACCTAGGTCCCATCACACAATGCAACGCAAGCCGAAGGATAGGGTTTTCCCTTATAATAGACAAACATGCTTGGTACGTTTAAAACAAATCATTTGATACTATTATAAGTGCATAGTGTATAAAACAACTACAAATATAAATGTATCAATCCTAGACGGCATGAGTACCATATATCATGTCGCTAATACTAGGCTCTACAATCAAAACCGCAAATGTCACGTATTTGAAAGTTGGATTTCCATCCGTGAACCAAGGCAAGGGATCGTCCTTACCGCTTCGAGACTATCTAGCCCGAGCCTCCGGAACAGCTGCAACTACACCTTGGATCGTCAGGGCCGGTCTACACGGAGTGGATTAAAATGCCTGAACAATGCGTTTCCCTGCCCTATGGGGCGTAAACGAGCCAAATGACTCCATTGGCCCCGGATTGACCGATAAACAGAGGCTCCTCGCAATCCATCATCCACATAAGTAAAATGCCAGGGCTAGTAAAACGCTGACACCGCTCCTAACTAGAAAGAAACGCATGTCCTCCCTGAGGTCCTCTCCCGTTTCTGGTTCACACCAGGGTGTGAGGCTCGCGAATTAACGCAATACACAAAACTATGCCACAAAGGCCGTGCTTTGATCATCAATCACAAGACTCTGTTTTCAACAGAAGCCTTGATCAATTTCATCTCAGCATGCCACACAGGTAATTCATGCTATGCAACCGATGTCTATCAATCACACAGAATGAAATCCGATGGCAGACACACATCCATTTACAAGTTCGTTCTGGGTCTGAACAAAACCGGAGGCACCTTATTCCTCCCCCATATGTCCAATACAGGGGAGAGGTCCTCGCATATCCGTTCGATCTCCAAGTACGTCTGGACGATCACCACTTATTACCTTGTCTTAGGTGTACAGCCCAATCAAGACATCAGTAATCATCAAAACGATGTGAAGACCTCCGGTCTTCAACCACCGTCTTCATCCTCGACATATCGTCGAATCAGTTATTCAGAATGGGATAAACTAGGTGTTTCTGAATAACTCGCATATATAATAAACAAGTGCTATAAAAACACAACATACGCCTCATTCCAATCCAGAATATTCCTTTATTCAAATATTCTTATACTTTGGGAAAGGTTCCCATTAATTTTAGCAAAGATAAATTCTTTAAATTTATTCTTTAATCTTCCTATGGATATCATTTCAATCTAATTAAAGATGCATTAAAACTCCACTTGGTTTTAATCTTCCCAAAAATCAATATTAACGATTGTTTAACTTGGGAAAACATATCCTGTCCTTAACTGGGTTAAAGAACCAATGTCATTTAAAACACGGTTCACGATAAACCCAAAATCACATTCCATTCCATCAGCCTTTAACCGTAAATTAGCAAGTGAACAAATTCCCTAAGTATCAACCTCGAAGGCCGAAACCAACATCAGATCAATACCTAGGAAACCATTCAACTTAACTAATCTCCAGTTAGTTTCTGATTTTCTTAACTCCATTAGGTCTAAGAACAGTGTTATTAAAGATACCATTCACGACAACCCAAAATCTTATTCCTGTCTTTAACTGGGTTAAAGAACCAATGTCCTTTAAAACACGGTTCACGATAAACCCAAAATCACAGTCCATTCCATCAGCCTTTAACCGTAAATTAGCAAGTGAATAATTCCCTAAGTATTAATCCCGAAGGCCGAAACCAACATCAGATCAATACCCAGGAAACCATTCAACTTAACTAATCTCTAGTTAGTTTCTGATTTTCTTAACTCCATTGGGTCTAAGAACAGTATTATTAAAGACACCATTCACGACAACCCAAAATCAGATTCCATTAACAATGGAATTTTCATGGAAAACAAATCGATATATATAATCGATATAAACTTCCATATCCAACCGATAATATAAATGGAATAACGACAAGGCCTTTTAAATTCCATATATATTAACCGTCTTCCTCTACAAAAGCTTACTTTGATTATTACCAAATCGAATTCCATTCAATTCCAATTTAATATGTTAAATTGGAAAACTTTACTTTGAAAAATCTCCTACAAAAGATTTATAAATTCCAAATCACATTTCACTGTAAATCGGGTTAAAGAACGAATGTCGTTAAAAACATAGTTCACGATAAACCAAATTCACATTCCATTTTATTCCAATTATTAAATATAATTGGAAACTCTAACAATCTTAGTTAAAAGATTTATTCTCTTCACATGGGGTTCAAGAACAGTGTTACTGAAGACACCGTTCATGACAAACCCAAAATCCCATTTGACATTAAATACAAGGCTCTGAATAGAAAATATATCGGCTTATATTCAATATCAAATACTACAACCAACAAATATCGTTTTGGAAATAACGATATAAGTGTATCTTTCAAATTTCCATAACAATGTCTGTATAATCACAAAATCCAACATCGAAATATTCCAAAGACAATTTCGATTCAAATCCATTTCCAATTTATATATTGGAAATTCTGGTTATTTTTAAAACCATTTCAAATCCAAATTAATTATTTAAAAATATTGGATTATGATTCTAGTTCATAACTAGTTCATTTAAATAAAAATATATTTTTATCCTTTCAAATATGGAATTTTTCATCCTAATTCTTTCCAAATCATTTGTTATGATTTTACACAAATTATTGATATTTTTAGTATTTTTATCACGGCCCGTACAGTCGATTTCCATAAACGGCCATCGAACTGCACTTACAACGGCCTTTTCCGAATTTGATTTGGACATAATTCCAAATACAACCGTTAGATTTCAAATATCTAATATTCTTTGGAAAGCACTTTTCGATATAAACCCAACGGTTCCGGTTTTAGGAGAATCCGACGGTCGGATCTTCCGTAATGTCCATTCAAAGTCAATGGTCAAAATTCGCGAACTGCCGCAGCGCGACGCGTTCTATTCAGGCCATTATATTATATATATAATATATATTTCGTCGATTTCCATTCAAAATGTATTTTATAAATCGTTTTAAATTCGTTTTCAAAACGATTCCAACTTCGTATTCAATTTCCAATCAAAATTGAATATTCCATATCATTAATATAAAAATGATAATATTTTCAAAACATTAGATTTTGAAATCAATTACTTTTCGATATTCATTCCAAAAATGAATAAAATCGATATAAATATCATTCACATCAAAATGGCGTTAATCTAATCAACACGGCTCTATATATTTATATATATTCATGTCCATCCCAAATCGGACATCAAAATCACATTTTGATCTATTACTGAATATTATTTTAAAATATTCGTTATTTTAAAATATTCGTTATTTTAAAATATTCATTCTTTCTGAACTGGAATCAAACACAGTCAATTACCATATAATTTGATTATATGGATTTCATACAACACATGTATACAACAACAGTGATAAATAATCATCCATCATCCAGAGTGCATTCTACACTGTATAAGCATTAAATATAAATATTCAACGCTTACACAGCTCGTCAACCAATCGATTGACATAAAACTAAATATTGGGATTAGTGTATGTCCCATATCATCCCAATACCCATGTGGGGTTTCAATCAACAAATAATGAATTTTATTTGTGCAGTTGGGCGATGTGTAAAATTTATCGTTCCAATCCATATCAGTCAAATGGGTGTACATAAAAAAATAATCTGATTTGTAAATGAATATTTATTTTATTCACATCAACGTTAAAAATTATATTTCTAATGATATTTTTTTCTACATATGGATATTCTCTTCAGTTCATTTATACAATAAAAATGATATTTTTATTGTTCTAACATATTTCAGAAAATTTTGGCGGCATAACGGCGCGATATCAAAATCGGGTAATGTCTAGCATTACCCCTCTCCTGATATTGGCTCGTGCCATACACACACAACAATTCTAATCAATTCATTTCACCCAAACAACCAAATCCAACCAAATAATTTAATCAACTAAACCAAACAAGTCGTCCATAGTCTATGGACGACGGGGAACAGTTCATATATGCAGTTATAAAATAAATAACTGTACGAGAAAATTTCAGTGGGGAGTTCTCACATTTGGGATCCACTCCTCCATTCTTTTATTTCTGAATGGTTCGGATTTCATTTTGATTTCAGTCCGTTCCATCGCCATCTGTTTTCACGCAATTGATATTAAAAATCATATTTTTAATTCGCTACTCCATTATAAAAATCAAAATTTTATCTCGCCTTCAAGATGATAAAAATCTTATCATTTCATATTTAAAAATACGAACTTTTCATATTTGAAAATACGATCTTTTCATATTTAAAAATACCATCTTTACATTTTTAAAAATCGTAACTTCTCGTTAATAAAAAAATCTAATCTTTTATTCATTAAAAATCTCGTTAATAAAAAATCTAATCTTTTATTCATTAAAAAATCTTGTCTTTACTAAGTTAAAAATATTATCTTTCCTTGATTAAAAATCATATTTTTTTCTCTTTGAAAGATCAAATCTTTCAACTTCTAAAAAAAATCAAATCTTTTAACTTATAAAAATCTAATCTTTACTTCAAATCTATGTACATAAAAATCATATTTTTATTTCAGATCTATACATATAAAAATCGCAACTTCGTATAAGTAAAAAATCATATTTTTTAACTAATTAAAATGAAGTAAAACTCACGTTCGCTTGTGGAAGAGGGTCTACAGTTGGAGGTGGGGGTTGAGAGGAGCGGTGCCGGAGTCCGGTGGGTCGGAGGTGGCGGTTAGGGCCCTCGGCGGTCGGAGCAGTAAGGGGGAAGGGTGGCGTGGGCGCTGTGGTGGCGCAGATGGATGGGGGTGGCACACAGTTGTCGGATTGGGCGGTTTTTGGGGGGTTCCGTTCGAATTGGGGATTTTTGGGTAGAGCGAGCGAGTGGTTTCTTCGATCCGTTGTTTTTTTTCTTCTTTCTTTTTCTCTTTAAAAACTAGCGGGGGTTATGAGGAGAGAAGGGTTGACCTTCACTATATAATTATATATTTTATTTTATTTAAATCCCAAAAAGTAACTTTTTAATTCCAACCCTAAATCGAACCCACCAACTGTTGCCTTTAGCTAATTACCCTCATTCCAAACACAATGGGATATGTATCATGAGCCAATTCAACCGTTTCGATCCGTTTCCATCAAAATTAAATTATATATAAATAGAACGGTCAATATTAATTTAAACATACATTTCAATTTATTGGGGCCACATACTGACGCCAAAAATTCAAAAAAAATAAATAAATCTGGCTATATTTTGACAATACGGTCCTAAACAAACTAATATCGTCAAATTCTGAGACCGTTTGAAAAATGGCTATTTTTAAGGGATATATTTCTATAGCGACTGTTCTGAATTTTCAGTTGGACATAACTTTTTATCCCCACTGTAACACCCCACGTCCATTAATGTCACTCACAAAGGGAATGCATTAACTTCTATAGAGTGTTTTAAGTGAGTATAGAACAGAAACTTAACAACAAGATAGATATAAACAGTACTTAAAATTTAAAACTTTATTCATTGCAGCGGTAAACACATAAGTTTGATTACATCATCAAAAACCAGAGTCAAAGTACATAATATCCATCTTGACCAAATCAAAGTACATAAATTGAAAGACATAACCCCAGTACAAAATAGCCATAAATAAGGAAGGCTGAACTTTACTTCAGCGATCCAAGCAACTTCTAAAAGCAAGAGATACAGCTGTCCAAAATCAAGCTCCACTGGTGCTAGTTCCAACCTGAGCACCTGGGGGGGGGGGGAGGAAGAAAAGAGGTGGAAACAAAGGGGGTCAGACATAAAGTCTGGCGAGTGCGATAACTTTAACAATATAATTACCAAAATAACTAGGCTAAGGCATAAGTTGGAAAATAAGGAAATGACTGTGAACAATTGGGTATGACAGAGTAAACAAGGAAACAAGATGAACTAAGATAATGTTAAAGGCACACCTAAACCACTATAAGATAATTACTATACTGCACCACCACTAGTCACCCTAAGGTTGATCCCGCCTACAGAACTTAAATATGATAATGGTAGTTTCGTGCACCCCTAGTTACCTTCATAGATTCCGCCTGCCCCTACCTCCACTAGGTGTACCCACTACCCCCATGCGATCGGCTTCCTAACTTGTAGATACCCGTACTGTCCCCACAGTGGGGTGTATCACTCCCCAAAGTGGCAACCCGATACCACCAATAATTCACGGCTTATACCTACACGATGCAACAACGTCTTACCTACCAACCCGGGCACACACACGCATATGAACCCGTTGGACTTGCGTTGCCACCGCTAACCCGTTTTGGCCTCTTACAGTCAAGCCCAGTATGCGTGTCCCGTTCTCGACTTGGGTCGAGCCCACAAAGATACGTATGGGTTACTGGTTGAAACGGGCCCCCCATTACTTGACACAAGCTATCCACCTAAGCTTGGTCCCCTCTAGTACATCCCACTTAACCCTCTTCTTATTCATGTTCACTTACATGTTTCAAATTTTGGTTAAGTGTTTCTAATCGTATTTCAAATGCCACCCACGGCACCCATTAGATTCCACATGCCACCCAAGGCACCTATTTAACCCCTATGTCCCACCAACATATTTATCTGGTTAAGTGTTTCTTAATTCATTAAGACCGTAACCTTATAAAGACCTCTCACATTAGACTGGCATTTGTGGCAGCTGGATTTGCCGGGTGGGTCCGGGCAGTCTTACACCACAAACGAGCCTAACCTCATGTCTTTACAACTATTACGCATTTAATTTATGCCTAAGACCTCCCACATTAGACTGGCGTTTGTGGCAGCTGGATTTGCCGGGCGGGTCCGGGCAGTCTTACACCACAAAAGAGCCTAACCTCGTGTCTTAGACGATTAATTACTCCTAATTAATCATTCCCCAATTTGAATTAATTTCCCTATTCAAATTATCAACCAATTCCAAATTTAACTATGGCCATAATTGACTCAATTTTGTCCATCTATTTATGGTATGTAAAATCATACCAATTATCACAAATTTATTTTATGCCATTTAAGGCATTTATGCCAATTCTCAATATTACATCTTTTAATATTATCCCATTACCCCACGTTGTACGTTTGTTCGTTTAACGTAAAATATACGTTAGACTTGAATAGTCTAACTCATGGAATAAAGAGAAAACATCACAACATACATATAATTAAAACTAGATCTAAACATAAGGGGTGAACTTGCATGTGTGAATGAGGTTCTACATATAAAACTTGCATAGGCCAAAATTACAACTTGCATAAAACTACATATGTCATAAATCCAAATCTAAAGGTGTAAACTTGTTTAGGTAGTAGTCATAAACTTGCATAAATCATGTATGTCATAGATCTACATCTAAAGGTGTAATCTTGCATAGGAAATAACCACAAACTTACATAACATGATTCATATTCCAAACACATATATTTATATAAACTTGCATATGTGATTTATGCAACATAACGATGGTGTAAACTTACATCTAAACATGTAAACTAACATGTAGAATTTAGCATATAACTCACACATGTCAAAGCCTAACTTTAGACCTAAAATAGATGTCATGAAACATGTAAGGTTACATATAATTTTCCCCAACTTGCATATGATTCATGTCTAAATCAAAAATCTAAACTTGCATACATACTTATGATTTATCATATGAATCAACATAAGCAAACTAGCATATGAAACATCATTATGACTTGATTATACATAAGCCAATCATAGAATTACAACATAGATGATCACAACTTTACAACGTAGATGATAACATCATAGAATTTACAACACAAATGATAACATCACAATTTTACAACATAGATGATAACATGCGGTCAATAATTAACAACATAACCATATAATCCGCATCATAACTTAATCCAATTAAATTGCTAATTATTTTATTAAAGAAATCGAACTCACAAATCAAAGAAGGTCTTGAGTTCTAAATTCTGAGTTCTGAAGTTGAATTAGCTTTCCTTTGTAGTAGATTCATTGTTAGAGTTGAATTGAATTGAATTTGATTAGCTTTCTTCCTCTCTAATTGGTGGCGGCTATTCTAAGTTGCAAGGTGACGGCATGGAGGCCGTGAATCTAATTTTAATTTGATTTTAGGGTTTGAGTCTACATGTCTTTTTATAGAGTTTAGGATTAGTTTAGGCCGTCCGATCAACCCAGAATTAATCCCAGCCAATCAGAGCAGATCAGAAACCCAAATGTGTCAGCATACAGTCATTAACAGGTCACTGATCAAATCTTCCCGGGGGGGGGGGGTAGGTCGACCTGGTCAGGGTAGATCGACCCCCAGGTCGACCCTATGGTCGACCTGGCCCTGGCGGGAAAATTCCCGCCTAGCCCATCTGACTCTGAAATTTTGAATTTTGAAATCTGTTTTGAATTTTCTGAAACTTCCGATGGCCATAACTTATTCATACGAAGTCCAATTCACGCAAACTCGGACTCTATCTCAACCAGAATTCCGAGACGAACACAATGGCGCAACCCGTTTACCTTAATTCCCACATCTGAGATTAGTTATTCTTTAATTTATGAACATTAATATTAACAGAAATACGGGGTGTTACATTCTCCCCTCCTTAAAGGATTTCGCCTCCGAAATCTCCAAGTTAAGGAGAATGCATATCCTAACATCTAAACAACCATCTACTCAACCATCAAACACAGGCATCCATTTTCCTTATAAAATTCCTAATGTTGTATGAACATATGCAAGAAATGTGTGTATATGTTCTCTATCTAATGCAAAATCAGGCGGTCTACTGATTCAGTTGACCTCCTTAATGCAAACCATGATAGTGCCATGCGTCCATTATGTATGCGAAAGAATCCTATCGATACATATTATTTCTACATGTGTGCACAACCATTCACGAAAATGCAACATCCGTATGATAACACAACCATTATTCATCCATTAATTTAAATATGCACACACATTTATATGTAATATGCAATATGAAGTGACTGAGCCGATCTAGTGCCTAAAGTGTGTGTATATGCATCCACGAGCAACCACTAGCAGACACTTGCATCCACATGCATCCATCATACATAACATGTCTCAAACACATGTTTCAACCATAGGATTACCCTATCTAAAGGTCAAAGATACTAGCGAGAGGACATACTAAAGATAAGATAAGTACAAGCTAAGCGATAAAGGAGAAATTAAAAGACATACCCTCGAAAAGAAAAGGGTAAAATGAACGCATCTTCTTTTCCGTCTCCCAAGTATCGTTGCTCTCATCATCTCCCCATTGCACTTTGACTAGCTTGACCTCTCAATTCCTCAACTTCTTAATCTCCGACCCAAGAATGCACGTAGGAGCTCGTCGAATCGTCGCATCGCGCTCTATCTCCACCTCTCTAAGAAAGCTCGGCTCTACCACTTCCACAGTCTCGTGCAAGCACTTCCTCAAATGTGATATATGGAATACATCGTGTACACCACTAAGTCTCTCGGGCAACTCCACTCTATACGCCATCTGCCCAATCCTCTCCTTAATAGGAAACGGCCCTACGAACCTTGGTGCTAACTTCCCAATAGACCCAAAGCGAATGACATTCCGTAATGGAGACACCTTGACAAAGACCATGTCCCCAATATCAAACTCAAGATCTGTCCTCCTCTTGTCCGCATAAGATTTCTGCCTATCTTGCGCCATCTTTATCCTCCTTTGAATCAAATCAATCTTTTCCGAAGTCTCTCTAATCGTATCGGGCCCAAGCAAGATCTTATTTGTAGATTCCCACCAACATGTAGGCGAACGGCATGGCCGTCCATAAAGAGCCTCGAATGGTGCCCTGCCAATGCTAGACTGAAAGCTGTTATTATATGCGAACTCCACCAACGGAAGAAGTTCCTCCCATGTACCTCCGAAGTCTAAGACACACAACCTCAATAGGTCCTCTAGAATACGATTCACCCTCTCGGTCTGGCCGTCCGTCTGAGGATGATATGCGGTGCTCAAACATAACCGAGTCCCTACCGCCTCTTGCAAGATCTTCCAAAATTCGCTAGTAAAGATAGGATCGCGGTCGCTCACTATGCTAGAAGGAAAACCGTGCAAACGTACTATCTCTCGAACGTATACGGAGGCTAAGCATGGAGCGGTCCTCTTACTTTTCACGGGAATGAAATGGGCGCTCTTAGTAAGTCTGTCTACCACGACCCAAATCCCCGTATTACCCTTCCTCGATCTCGGCAACCCATCAATAAAGTCCATCGTGACACTTTCCCACTTCCATTGTGGGACCTCCAATGGGTGAAGCAATCCACTGGGCTTCTTTTGTTCTGCTTTTACTTGTTGGCACACCAAGCATCTAGCTACAAACTCAGCCACATCC
Organism: Allium sativum; assembly: GCA_030737875.1. Taxonomy (NCBI): domain Eukaryota; kingdom Viridiplantae; phylum Streptophyta; class Magnoliopsida; order Asparagales; family Amaryllidaceae; genus Allium; species Allium sativum. Next base: position 462,856,638 of record CM060920.1, read on the forward strand.
TTCTTCATGCCGGTCCAAAAGTAAACTCCTCTCATGTCCATGTACATCTTGTCCCCGCCTGGATGGATGGTCATCTTCGAACGATGTGCATCATCAAGAATGGACTTCCTCAAATTCTTGTCCCGTGGTACACAAAGTCTACCGTTCCTACGCAACCAACCCTTATCATCTAGGGTATACCTACTGAGATGGCTCGATGACTCCCTCCTTTTGAGCTTTTCTACTAACTCAACCAACTATGGGTCATCTCGCTGTGCCTCACCAATCCGTCCCAAAAGCGTAGGTCTGACCTTTAAGGATGCTAGCAAACCGGGTACAAAGTCAGTGGAAGGTCTAAAGTCAAACGTAGAGATGAACTCTAAGCTTCGCCGCTCAACAAACAACGGACTCAAGGACAACCTTTTCCTACTTAAGGCATCTGCCACCACGTTACCCTTGCCAGGGGATATGCTATCTCGAAGTCGTAGGACGCTAAGAATTCCATCCACCTTTGCTGCCTTAAGTTCAAATCCTTCTGAGAGAACAAGTATTTTAGCGATTTGTGGTCAGTGAACAATTCGAATTTCTCGCCAAGAAGATAATGGCGCCAAGACTTAAGCGCGAAAACAATAGCGGCCAACTCTAGGTCATGTGTAGGGTAATTTCTATCATGCACTCTCAACTGCCTTCCACCATAGGCTATTACCCTTCCTTCTTGCATTAAGACCACGCCTAGTCCTGTCCCACAAGCATCGGTATAAACGGTAAATGGCTTACTCCCATCTGGCAACACTAAGACTGGGGCTGTGGTCAAAGCTCTCTTTAAACGTTGGAACGCATCATCACAATCTACGTCCCATGTGAAAACTAGATTCTTCTTCGTCAAGAGTGTTAATGGGGCTGATATTTTCGTGAAGTCTTTGATAAACTTCCTATAGTAGCCACCCAACCCTAAGAAATTCCTCACCTTTGTAGCATTTTTAGGGACCTTCCAATCTTGGATGGCCACTACCTACGCGGGATCCACAGCTATCCCTTCTTTGGAAACCACGTGCCCTAAGAATCGCACTTCCTTCCTCCAAAAGTGACATTTAGAAAATTTAGCTTTAAGGCTATGCGCTCGAAGGGTCTCCAACACTTCCCTAAGATGTAGGGCATGCTCTTCCTCGCTCCTAGAATAGATCAAGATGTCGTCGACAAAGACTACCACGAACTTATTAAGGTACTCCCTAAACACCCTACTCATCAAGTCAACAAAGTATGCGGGGGCGTTTGTCAAACCGAAGGGCATCACAAGACACTCGAAGAAGCCGTCTGGAGTCCTAAAGGTAGTATTGTATATGCTATCCTCAGCCACTCTCAACTGATGGAAACCTGTGGCTAAGTCCAACTGCGAAAACACTGAGGCGCCAACTAACTGATCGAAGAGATCGTCAATCCTCGGCAGTGGGTGCCTATTCTTCTTAGTAAGCTTACTGAGTTCTCTATAGTCCACACAAATTCTAAAGGACCCATCTTCCTTCGTGGCAAATACTACTAGAGCACCCCACTCCGATATACTATGTCTGATGAACCCCTTCTCAATAAATTCCTTCACTTGCTTACTGAGTTCTCTTCTCTCTCTTGGAGCCATGTGGCGCATTGGCAATGCAACTGGCTTTGCATTATCTACTAGATATATTTGAAAGTCTATCTCATGTTTTGGGGGTAAACCCCTCACTTCATCGAAGACATCAACATATTCACGGACTATACGAACAGAATGTAAATCATCATTGGATGCATCAAGGGATTCTAAGTAGCTAAGCATTACTGGACCCCTAGGGTCACAAGAAATATCAAGGGTCTTCCCACAACGAGTCAACAATCTAACTACCCTTCTTTTACAATCTAGGATGGCCCCGTATCTAGTTAGCCAATCCATACCTAGAATCAAGTCGTAGCCCGTGAAGCCAAGAACAAAAGCGTTGCATTCAAACCCAACACCCAAGATAGACACTCTCAAATCCCGACAGATCATAGAAAGATGAGCTGAACCACCAATAGGATTTGAGACTACTAAGGGATCTGTAACTAGACTAGTATCTAGGTGCAGTGTTTCAACTAATGATGTAGAGATAAACGAATGTGATGCGCCAGAATCGAATAAAGTACGGACGGGATGATCAAACAGAAAAACTAAACTTTTAACGGAAATTGCTCTACCTCGTTCTTGCAGCGGTGGGACCATACCTCGTTCTTGCAGCGGTGGGACCACGAGAGCCTGAACTTGTCCCCTTGCCTGCCCTGGTGCCATAAGAGCCTGCACCTGTCCTCCCGAGGTAGACCCTGCCCTCTGCCCTTTCCTTGGGCAGTCCTTAATCAGATGTACGGCTTCACCACAATGGAAACAACCAATCTTCTTTTTCTTCCTACAATCTTTGCTTAGATGGCCTGGTGTCCCACAGTTAAAGCATCTTTTCTTTCCCTTACCATTGTTGCCTTTACCACCTTTCTTATTCTGTTGTTGCGGTTTCTTTTGATCCCCTTTCTTCTCAGGTGCCTTATTAGCATTGGCGCCCTTCTCCTCTTCATGCATAAGCGCCATGTCAACTAGCCTCTCAAAGGTAGCCCCCATAGGGATGTGGGTCATAGCTTACCCATGAAGCGGCTCGTTTATACCCTTAACAAATCTTAGTGCCTTCTTTTCTGGTGTATTCACTAAGTCTAAGCCAAATCTCGTCAACTGATTGAACTTGTTGACGTATTCTTTCACCGATAGATTCCCTCGTTTCAATGCTAGAAACCTTTCCATGTATAGATTCTCTTCAGCCCATGAGAGAAACTTCGCTTCAAACCTCCGCCTGAAATCTGGCCATGTATCAACTGGATGCTCTCCATTAGTGACCTCCCACCAAAACGAGGCCTCATCCTTCATTAGCCAGGCAGCTAACTGGACCTTTCTTCCATCTTCCACTTCAAAGATTCCAAACAATTCTTCCACCTCCTTTAGCCAATTTCAAGCTTCAACAAATGTCTCCGTCCCATGAAAAGGTTTTCCACCCATTGCCCGAAAGTCCTTACATATCTTTGCGAAAGTATCGACACGAGGAGGAGGAGGAGGAGGGGGAGGAGGAGGAGGAGGAGCATTTACTGGACCTGCGGTGGAGGCCCTAGTCTCCAAATACCTCCTAAACCATCCTGGTATTGGTATCCCCTTGGGTATCTCGGGAATTCCAGACATACTGAAACGAAAAAGGAAAGATTCAATACAAAAGAACCGAAGGAAAGATATATGGCTCTTGGGGTTATGCTTTCTAAAATAAGCTTTTCTCTTGAAAATACTTTCCTTAAAACATACTTTTGAAGGTACTTCTTTATAAAAGTTGTTTTGAAAAACAGCTTTTCAAAATTCATATCTGTTCTGGTAACCTTCAGCTCTGATACCACGTGTAACACCCCACGTCCATTAATGTCACTCACAAAGGGAATGCATTAACTTCTATGGAGTGTTTTAAGTGAGTATAGAACAGAAACTTAACAAAAAGACAGATATAAACAGTACTTAAAATTTAAAACTTTATACATTGCAGCGGTAAACACATAAGTTTGATTACATCATCAAAAACTAGAGTCAAAGTACATAATATCCATCTTGACCAAATCAAAGTACATAAATTGAAAGACATAACCCCAATACAAAATAGCCATAAATAAGGGAGGCTGAACTTTACTTCAGCGATCCAAGCAACTTCTAAAAGCAAGAGATACAGCTGTCCAAAATCAAGCTCCACTGGTGCTAGTTCCAACCTGAGCACCTGGGGGGGGGGGGAGGAAGAAAATAGGTGGAAACAAAGGGGGTCAGACATAAAGTCTGGCGAGTGCGATAACTTTAACAATATAATTACCAAAATAACTAGGCTAAGGCATAAGTTGGAAAATAAGGAAATGACTGTGAACAATTGGGTATGACAGAGTAAACAAGGAAACAAGATGAACTAAGATAACGTTAAAGGCGCACCTAAACCACTATAAGATAATTACTATACTGCACCACCACTAGTCACCCTAAGGTTGATCCCGCCTACAGAACTTAAATATGATAATGGTAGTTTCGTGCACCCCTAGTTCCCTTCATAGGTGTCGCCTGCCCCTACCTCCACTAGGTGTACCCACTACCCCCATGCGATCGGCTCCCTAACTCGTAGATACCCGTGCTGGCCCCACAGTGGGGTGTATCACTCCCCAAAGTGGCAACCCGATACCACCAATAATACACGGCTTATTCCTACACGATGCAACAACGTCTTACCTACCAACCTGGGCCCACACACGCATATGAACCCGTTGGACTTGCGTTGCCACCACTAACCCGTTTTGGCCTCTTACAGTCAAGCCCAGTATGCGTGTCCCGTTCTCGACTTGGGTCGAGCCCACAAAGATACGTATGGGTTACTGGTTGAAACGGGCCCCCCATTACTTGACACAAGCTATCCACCTAAGCTTGGTCCCCTCTAGTACATCCCACTTAACCCTCTTATCCGTGTTCACTTACATGTTTCAAATTTTGGTTAAGTGTTTCTAATCGTATTTCAAATGCCACCCAATGCACCCACTAGATTCCACATGCCACCCAAGGCACCCACTTAACCCATATGTCCCACCAACATATTTATCTGGTGAAGTGTTTCTTAATTCATTAAGACTGTAACCTTATAAAGACCTCTCACATTAGACTGGCATTTGTGGCAGCTGGATTTGCCGGGCGGGTCCGGGCAGTCTTACACCACAAACGAGCCTAACCTCGTGTCTTTACAACTGTTACGCATTTAATTTATGCCTAAGACCTCCCACATTAAACTGGCATTTGTGGCAGCTGGATTTGCCGGGCGGGTCCGGGCAGTCTTACACCACAAAAGAGCCTAACCTCGTGTCTTAGACGATTAATTACTCCTAATTAATCATTCCCCAATTTGAATTAATTTCCCTATTCAAATTATCAATCAATTCCAAATTTAACTATGGCCATAATTGACTCAATTATGTCCATCTATTTATGGTATGTAAAATCATACCAATTATCACAAATTTATTTTATACCATTTAAGGAATTTATGCCAATTCTCAATATTACATCTTTTAATATTATCCCATTACCCCACGTTGTACGTTTGTTCGTTTAACGTAAAATATACGTTAGACTTGAATAGTCTAACTCATGGAATAAAGAGAAAACATCACAACATACATATAATTAAAACTAGATCTAAACATAAGGGGTGAACTTGCATGTGTGAATGAGGTTCTACATATAAAACTTGCATAGGCAATAATTACAACTTGCATAAAACTACATATGTCATAAATCCAAATCTAAAGGTGTAAACTTGTTTAGGTAGTAGTCATAAACTTGCATAAATCATGTATGTCATAGATCTACATCTAAAGGTGTAATCTTGCATAGGAAATAACCACAAACTTACATAACATGATTCATATTCCAAACACATATATTTATATAAACTTGCATATGTGATTTATGCAACATAACGATGGTGTAAACTTACATCTAAACATGTAAACTAACATGTAGAATTTAGCATATAACTCACACATGTCATAGCCTAACTTTAGATCTAAAATAAATGTCATGAAACATGTAAGGTTACATATAATTTTCCCCAACTTGCATATGATTCATGTCTAAATCAAAATCTAAAATTGCGTACATACTTATGATTTATCATATGAATCAACATAAGCAAACTAGCATATGAAACATCATTATGACTTGATTATACATAAGCCAATCATATAATTACAACATAGATGATCACAACTTTACAACGTAGATGATAACATCATAGAATTTACAACATAAATGATAACATCACAATTTTACAACATAGATGATAACATGCGGTCAATAATTCACAACATAACCATATAATCTGTATCATAACTTAATCCAATTAAATTGCTAATTATTTTATTAAAGAAATCGAACTCACAACTCAAAGAAGGTCTTGAGTTCTGAATTCTGAGTTCTGAAGTTGAATTAGCTTTCCTTTGTAGTAGATTCGTTGTTAGAGTTGTATTTAATTGAATTTGATTAGCTTTCTTCCTCTCTAATTAGTGGAAGCTATTCTGAGTTGCAAGGTGACGGCATGGAGGCCATGAATCTAATTTTAATTTGATTTTAGGGTTTGAGTCTACATGTCTTTTTATAGAGTTTAGGATTAGTTTAGGCCGTCCGATCAACCCAGAATTAATCCCAGCCAATCAGAGCAGATCGAAAACCTTAATGAGTCAGCATACAGTCATTAACAGGTCACTAATCAAATCTGCTCGGGGGGGGGGGCAAGTCGACCCTATGGTCGACCTGGTCAGGGTAGGTCGACCCCCAGGTCGACCCTATGGTCGATCTGGCCCTGGCGGAAAAATTCCCGCCTAACCCATCTGACTCTGAAATTTTGAATTTTGAATTTTCTGAAACTTCCGATGGCCATAACTTCTTCATACGAAGTCCAATTCACGCAAACTCGGACTCTATCTCAAGCAGAATTCCGAGACGAACACAATGGCCCAACCCGTTTCCCTTAGTTTCCGCATCTGAGATTAGTTATTCTTTAATTTGTGAACATTAATATTAACAGAAATACGGGGTGTTACACCCGCTATGAAATTTTGATTTTTCGGATTCGTTGGAAAGATATTCTCAAATAGATTCTAATATTTTTGGTTTCGCTAAAATCCGGTTTATTTTGATTCCTAAACATTTATTTGAAATTTGAAATTGAATTTTCAAACTACCGCGCCATTTTCAATTCCTTTTATAGTTAAAAATAATTATTTATATTCTAACGTCGATTCAAATAAATATATACGTTCTAATTCTATTCAAAATAAATTTTTTCGTCGTCATTATTTCAAATAAATCATTTTAAATATTCAAAATTCACTAAAATTGCCAAAAAAAAAATGGTTCGAATTTTCCGGGTTGTTACATTTTGCATATAAATTCTAATATATGCAATTACATTAAAATGGTATTTTCATTTTGCAGATAAATTCTAATATATGAAATTACATTAAAATTATATTTTCATTTGGCATATAAATTCTAATATATGCAATTACATTAAAATGGTATTTTTAGTTTAACTCAAATCTTGTCTAACAAAAATGTAATTTTTGTTTACTCTAATCTTATTTAACATAAATGATACTTTTTGTTTCACTCAAATCTTCTAAACAAAAATGTTAATTTTTGTTTCACTCATTTAATTTGACAAAAATGTATATTTTTTGTTTTTAACCTTTTTAATTAACAAAAATGTTTATTTTTGTCTAATCCTTTCTAATTTACAAAAATGTATATTTTTGTCTAATCCATTATAATGAACAAAAATCTATATCTTTCTCTAATCCTTTATAATGAACAAAAATGTATATCTTTGTCTAATCCTTTATAATGAACAAAAATGTATATTTTTGTCTAATCCTTTATAACGAACAAAAATGTATATCTTTGTCTAATCCTTTATAACGAAAAAAAATGTATATCTTTCCTTTATAATGAAAAAAAATGTATATCTTTGTCTAATCCTTTATAATGAACAAAAATGTATATTTTTGTCTAATCCTTTATAATGAACAAAAATGTATATCTTTGTCTAATCCATTATAATGAACAAAAATGTATATCTTTGTCTAATAATCATATTTGTTAATTTTTGCATTAACAAATCTAGTGAACATAACATGATAACTTATTTCACTATTTTTCTAATCAACATAGTTGTTAATTTTCGCATTAACAAATCTAGTGAACATAACATGATAACTTATTTAACTATTTTTCTAATTAACATAGTTGTTAATTTTTTCATTAACAAATCTAGTGAACATAACATGATAACTTATTGCACTATTTTTCTAATCAACATAGTTGTAAATTTTTGCATTAACAAATCTAGTCAGCATAACATGATAACTTATTTCACTATTTTTCTAATCAACATAGTTGTTAATTTTTGCATTAACAAATCTAGTGAACATAACATGATAATTTATTTCACTTTTTAATCAACATATTTGTTAATTTTTGCATTAACAAATCTAGTGAACATAACATGATAACTTATTTCACTATTTTTCTAATCAACATAGTTGTTAATTTTTGCATTAACAAATCTAGTGAACATAACATGATAATTTATTTCACTTTTTCTAATTAACATAAATGTCAATTTTAAATCAACACATCAAATAAACATAACATGATTATTTTATTTTACTTTTTCAAATTAACATAAATGTTAATTTTGAATCAACACATCGAATAAACATAACATGATTATTTTATTTAACTTTTTCAAATTAACATAAATGTTAATTTTGAATCAACACATCGAATAAACACAACATGATTATTTTATTTAACTTTTTCAAATTAACATAAATGTTAATTTTGAATCAAAACATCGAATAAACACAACATGATTATTTTATTTAACTTTTTCAAATTAACATAAATGTTAATTTTGAATCAACACATCGAATAAACATAACATGATTATTTTATTTAAGTTTTTCAAAATAACATAAATGTTAATTTTTGAAGATCTACATAACACAACAATCATCGATCAAATCATGTATGAAAATTTCACAGAATATTATAGCGTATGATTTAACGACATCAGTTGAAACACCCCACCTCCATTAAGGTCACTCACAAAGGAAATGCCTTAACTTTGGTGGAGGTTTATAAGTAAAAGCCACAGATAAACTCAAGACAGATATAAATACACATATTTTAAATAGCGGAAACCTAACAAACTTTTATTTCATCAATACGTGTATCAAACAAAAGATTTCCATAATTGTCTCAAAATACTTCCAACATTACAACCTCATAACTGCCTTGATTATTAAAGAAGCATGAAAACATAAATAAAGTGACAAAAATCCCCATAGTGATATCAAAAGCCATTATCCAAGCAAGAAAGATCCAAATTATACATCTACGTTCTTGGTGCTTGTAAAGAGTCTGACTGAGTTGAGCTGTTCCCTCCGTGTGGACCTTGGGGGGGGGGGGAAACGAAAGAAAAGAAGACGAAAAGGAAATAGGGTCAGACATAAAGCCTGAGTAAATCTAGTAACTCTTCAATATGTGAATAAGAAAAGGGTATGATGGATGTAAACTAAAAATAGGAAAGTGTCACCAGCTAAGGAAGTGTCGAATGTACTATCGCACCCATACTATATCTCTGCACCTATTTGAATTTATTCTAACTGGCACCCTATGGTGAGGGTGAAGTGATCCCCATTCTTGTTAAAAGATCGGCTCCTACTCGCGTTAACATGTGTCATACGGCCCCCAAGAATTGTAGATACCTATGCTGGTCCCACCATGGGGTGTATCAAGACTCATGGTGGCGGCCCGACACAAATCCTAGAAGGCATAGGTTATACTACTGGTGTCCCCAGTGCCCAGGTTGTCTGCTCCGGAGTGTGTGCACACCCGCACCCCGTTAGACCTGCACTATGCACCCACCTCCGTCGTTTGACCGCTTACAATCAGCCCAGTAATCGTGCCTCACCCTGCCTAGTTTCACGGTACCGTTGATACCTAACTTTGGGTTACTGCTGAAATGGGTCCCTCGTTACTAGGATTTTCTAGTCAAACATGTTAAGTGGTTTTTACCTAACCCCACCCATCAATTTTTGTTAACATGTTGAATTTGGTTGAGTGTTTTAATTGACTTAACCCTACCATCTGTCCTTAGCCTCTTAGGAGCACCAGACCACTCACATTAGACAGCTATTGCTACGGTTACTGGATGTGCCGGTCGGTTCCGGGCAGGTTTACACCGTAGCTCAGTCTAACCTCGGGTCCTTATTGGGCTCAATGCTTAACCACCCACATTGGATAAGTATTGTTGTGACTACTGGACAGCCGGGCGGGTCCGGGCAGGTTTACATCACAACTCAATCCAACCTTAGATTAAGCATATCATGTTTTCTAAATTTACATATTTTATTACTTCTCAAGTATATGTAAATGTCATATCTTTTATTTTTTGGTATTTCAATTCATACCGCTTATGTGTCATAATCGTTGGCATGTGCCAAACATGCCAAACTATATTTTCATATTTTACACCCAACGTTATTACCCCCGTTTGTTCGCAACGTTATAACATGTGTTGGGCTTGTCACAATTCAGCCCAACTTTATAAACGTGAGGAAAAGGGGAAATCAAGAACATGTAATACATAAAGGTGTGTGGCGCATGAACTTGCAATTTGGCGATTCAACTAACATATAACATGGGTCATGTGAACTTGCATTCAAATCAAAGTATGACTAAGTAGGTGACATATGAAATGGCATAGTTTAGGCAAATACAAACTTGTGTTTAAACATGTTTAACTTGGCATAATATCGACCACAAAACTAGCATGTTATATATTCATCAAAAATGTACAATTTTTACATCTAATCATATAGCCTATTTCAACATGAACTTGCATAGTTTATGAAACCCAAACGATGTTTGACATAGAACCAATTATATTTTGCAAATAAACATGAACTTGCATAGTTTATGAAACATAGATCCAATTATACTTGCAAACATAGATCTAATTATACTTGCCAATAAACATAAGAATGATATCATAGGTTTTGGGTCATGTGGGCATAAAAGGTCTATAACATGTTTACATAAATTTTAATTTAGACTAAGGGAATATACATAGTCCATGCCATCGACATATACAAAAAGGGATCAATTTCTAGATTTTGCCACAAACTTGCAAGTGCCATTGTTTTCATATACAATTGTTCAATAAGCTTGCATCAATCAATTTATGCCACAAACATCAATAGACAAGTCATGATAGAACCATTACAATACACAAAATTTATACGATATAACAACACGATTCTATTTTCATTTACATCAAATCACATCACAGTTTTTATTCATATTCTGAAAGGTCACTATACTTACAATGAATGCAGAATCTTGAATTCTGGATTCTGAATTCTGAAACTGAGATGCGCTCCTTTGGGTAGACTAACGTTGCGTTGATTAATTTGATTAATCTTTAATTTGATTCGTCTCTTAGGCTTTGGTGTTGGCTTGTCTCTAGGCTTTCTAATTGACGACCATTCCTAGTTCCTCTCCAGCAGCGTGACGGCTTTTGTATTCTATTATTTGAGTGAATTTAGGGTTAGACTTGAGTTGTATTTATAGAATTTTAAATTGTTTTGAGCCGTCAGATGGAGATAGGAGGAATCTAGACCATACAAAGTTCAAAGAGCCAATCAAAAGGTGACACGTAAGCCCTAGTGACTCAGCCAAGCATCAGAATTCGACCAGACCCTGACCAGGCCAGCCAGGGCCTGACCAACAGGTCTTTCTGACCTGGGCGCACTTGGCAGGTGCGCCAGGCTAAAAATATAATGGCGCACTTCTCAAGTGCGCCAGTTCAACTTTGTTCTGGCGCACTTCCCAAGTGCGTCAGTGCATTCTGACCCGTTTTCTGGTTTTTCTGCCCAACTTCGTTCGTCCATATCTTCTTCATACGATATCCGTTTTATGCAAACTTGGACTCTATCTCAAGCAAAATTTCGAGACGAACGCAATGGTGTAACTCATTTCCCTTGATTCCATCATTTATAATTAATTATACTTTAATTTGTGAAGCTTAACGTTATAGAATTCACGGGGTGTTACATTCTCCCCCCTTAAAAGGATTTCATCCCTGAAATCTTCAAGTTAGGAAGAATGTATATCCTACCATTCAACAGTACATCTACTCAACCAACAAACATAGGAATCCACTGTCCTTAAAAGACTTCTAATGCTTCATGATCATATGCATAGTGTGTGTACATGTCCTTATCTAATGCAGAAATCAGGCGGTCTATTGATTCAGTTGACCTCCTTAATGCGAATCATGTAAGTGTCATGAATCCATTATGTATGCAATTTTTTCTCCTACTCATAATTCTACATGAGTGCACAACTATTCATACAAATGCGACGACCATATGACAGCATATCAAGTTTTCAACCATATACAAATAAGAATACATATATGCATATGCAGTATGAAGTGATTGAGCAGATCTAAGACCTAGATTGTGTGTGTATATGCATCCACGAGCAACCACTTGCAGCCATCGACCATAACATGTTTCAAATACATGTTTACATCCAAAGGGGTTTCTACCTAAGGATAAAGGATAATATCGAGGAGATATACCTAAAAAGATAGATACAAGCACAACTTAAGGAAAAAAAAGAGGTCAAAGATGTACCCTAAAAAAGAAGAGGGTAGGCAGCGCGTATTCAATCCTCAGTTTCCCAAGTCGCGTCTTCCTCGGCGTCGCTCCACTGAACCTTAATGAGCTTCACTTCGCGGTTGCGTAGCTTTTTTATTTCAGTTCCTACGATTCGAGTTGGAACTCTCCTCACAGTTGCTTCACGTTCCACTTCGGCTTCTTCTAGAATGCTTGGCTCCACCACTTCCGCTGATTCATGTAGACATTTCCGGAGATGAGAAACGTGAAAGACGTTGTGAATTCCGGCCAATCTTTCAGGCAGATCTACTCTATAAGCCATTTTCCCAATCTTCTCGATGATAGGGAACGGTCCTACAAATCTTGGTGCTAGCTTTCCTGCGGATCAAAAGCGAACGACGTTCCTTAAAGGGGATACCTTAAGGAAAACCCTGTCCCCAACCTCAAACTCAAGGTCGATCCTTCTTTTGTCGGCGTAGGATTTCTGTCTGTCTTGGGATATCTTCATTCTTCTACGTATCAAGTCCACTTTCTCTGAAGTTTCTCGAATCATGTCTGGCCCAAGTATAAGCTTATCTGTAGACTCCCACCAACAAGTTGGTGATTTGCACGGTCTTCCATACAAGGCTTCGAAGGGTGCCATGCCGATGGTAGCTTGGTAGCTGTTGTTATAGGCGAATTCCACTAAAGGAAGGTGATCCTCCCACGTCCCTCCAAAGTCAAGAACGCAAAGTCTTAAAAGATCCTCTAAAACACTATTCACCCTTTCCGTCTGGCCATCTGTTTGGGGGTGATAGGCTATGCTCAAACATAGCTGTGTGCCTACAGCTTCTTGCAGACTCCGCCAAAACTCACTTGTGAAAATGGGGTCTCGGTCACTAACAATGCTGGAGGGTATCCCATGGAGTCGAACTATTTCCTTGAGATAAAGAGATGCTAGAGATGAGGCAGTCCTTCTACTCTTGATAGGTATAAAGTGGGCACTTTTAGTAAGCCTATCCACTATTACCCAAATGCTAGTGTTGCCTCTTCTCGACCTAGGCAGTCCATCAATGAAGTCCATTGAAATGCTATCCCACTTCCACTGTGGGACCTCTAGAGGGTGAAGTAGTCCTCCGGGCTTCTTTTGTTCTGCCTTGACCCGTTGGCAGGTAATGCATTTAGAAACGAAATCTGCCACGTCGTGCTTCATGCCGCTCCAAAAGAAAGTCCTTTTTATATCCTTGTACATCTTATTACCGCTAGGGTGTATAGTCATCTTGGAATGATGCGCTTCCTCGAGAACCTTCTTTGTCAACTCCCTTGCTTGTGGGACGCATAATCTTCCATCTCGTCTCAGCCAACCCTTATCATCGATGGTGTATCTACTGAGGTGACTAGAAGTCTCACCCCTAATAAGTTTATCAATCACATCAACAAGCTGAGGGTCTTCACGTTGTGCAACCCCTATTGAGTCTAAGAGAGTAGGGCGTACTTCGAGAGATGCTAACAAACCCGGTACGAAATCCGAGGAGGGCCTAAAGTTGAAACTGGCTATATACTCCAAGTTTTGCATTTCCATAAAGAGAGGGCTTAGGGTCAGTTTCTTTCGGCTCAACGCATCTGCTACCACGTTGCCTTTTCCGGGAGTATAGGAAATTTCAAAATCATACGAGGCAAGAAACTCCATCCATCTTTGCTGCCTCAAGTTAAGATCCTTCTGTGAGAAGAGATATTTCAACGATTTATGGTCAGTGTATAATTCAAACTTCTCACCTAGGAGATAATTGCGCCAAGACTTAAGTGCAAAGACGATGGCGGCTAACTCAAGATCGTGGGTTGGGTAGTTCTTTTCATGAACTTTCAATTGTCTTCCGCCATAAGTTACTACCCTTCCTTCTTGCATTAGAACAGCGCCTAGTCCCGTTCCACATGCATCCGTGTATACTGTGAACATTTTGCTTCCGTCAGGCAGAGTTAGAACTGGGGCTATTGTAAGAGCCCTTTTTAATCGTTGGAAAGCAAACTCGCAGTCCAAATCCCAAGTGAACGCCAGATTCTTCTTTGTTAGCCTAGTGAGTGGGGCTGAGATTTTCGCAAAATCCCTAATAAACTTTTGGTAAAAACCGGCTAGCCCAAGAAAGCTTCGAACTTCGGTTGCATTTCTTGGTGTCTTCCAATCTTGCACTGCCACCACTTTCGCGGGGTCCACAACCAACCCTTGTTTGGACACTATATGCCCAAGAAACCTTATTCTTTTCTCCAGAAGTGACACTTGGAGAATTCGGCTTTTAGTTGATGTGCATGGAGAGTATCCATGATCTCTTTCAGATGCTGAGCATGTTCTTCCTCACTCTTTGAGAAGATTAAGATATCATCTACGAAGACAACCACAAATTTGTTGAGGAATTCCCTGAACACCCTGCTCATTAGGTCTACGAAATAAGCGGGTGTGTTTGTCAAGCCGAAAGGCATGACAAGCCACTCAAAGAAACCATCTGGGGTTCTGAACGCTATCTTATCAATGCTGTCTTCAGCTACTCTTAGCTGATGTAACGCAGTTGCCAGATCAAGTTGGGAGAAGACCGTCGCACCTACAAGCTGATCAAACAAATCGTCGATTCGGGGAAGAGGGTGCCTATTTTTCTTGGTCAATTTGTTTAACTCCCTATAGTCGACGCAAAGGCGAAGCGAACCGTCTGCTTTGGTTGCGAACACCACTGGAGCACCCCATTCCAAAATGCTCCGTCTAATGAACCCCTTTTCGAGAAGTTCTTTAACCTGCTTACTGAGCTCCTTTCTCTCCCTTGGAGCCATGTGTCTGACAGGTAAAGCTACAGGCTTTGCGTTATCCACAAGATATATGCGGAAGTCTATTTCCCGCCTCGGAGGTAAGCCTTTCACTTCCTCAAAGACATCCGAATATTCCCGGACTACTCTAACTGATTGCAAATTCTCATCAGAAGCATCAAGCGACTCTAGATAACTAAGCATAACAGCATTCAAAGGATTACAAGAAATTTCTAGAGTATTACCAAGCCGAGTCAAGAGTCTAACTACTCTTTTCTCACAGTCAAGAATGGCACTATTACTGGATAACCAGTCCATGCCTAAGATCAAACCATATCCCGAGAAGCCCAAAATAGAGGCACTACAACTAAACTCAACGCTGAGAATAGAGATTTTCAAACCCAAACAAACCATTGAAAAGTAAGCGGAGCCCCCAATTGGATTTGAAACTACTAAAGGATCTTCTACCATACTAGTGTCTAGATGCAGAGATTCTACTAAGGCAGATGAAATAAAAGAGTGTGATGCGCCAAAGTCAAAAAGTGTACGAACTGGATGATCATAAAGATAGACTACACTTTCTACAGAAATATTACTACCTCGTCCCTGCTGAGGTGCCACTAGCGCATGAACCAGACCCCTTGAAGTGGATCCGGCTTTCTGTCCCTGCCCTTTCTTCTTTGGGCAGTCCTTAGCTTGGTGCCCAGTCTCTCCACAATGGAAGCAACCACCCATCTTCGCCTTCCTTTTCCGATAGTCTTTTGATATATGGCCCACAATGCCATAGAAATTGCACTTTCTCTTCTCACGGGGCTTATTGTTCTTCCCTCCTTTCTTGAAGTCTGTTTTCTTTGCTTGTAGACCTTCTTTCTTCTCTTCCCCTTTAGTTTCTTTCTTGTCGTGGTCTTCTTCGTGTAGCAACGCCATGTCCACCAGGCTTTCATAAGTCGCACCCGTGGATACATGGGTCATGGCAAGGCTGTGTAGAGGCTCATTCAAACCCTTGACGAAGCGGAGTGCCTTCTTGTGTTGGGTGTTTACTAAGTCTAGCCCAAATCTAGCCAACTGATTAAACTGATTAACATATTCCCTGATCGTCATGCTTCCCTATTTCAGAGTTAGAAACTTTTCCATTTGCAGGCTTCTTTCGGCTTGGGAGAGGAATTTCATCTCAAACCTTGTCCTGAAGTCTTTCCATGTTTCCACCGCCCTCTGAGCATTGGTAACTTCCCACCAATAGGAAGCTTCATCCTTAAGTAACCACACCACAAGTTGTATCTTTTTCCTATCATCCACTCCAAAGATGACAAACAAATCCTCAGTCTCCTTTAACCAGTTTCTTGCTTCAACAAAAGATTCTGTCCCATAAAAGTCTTTTCCACCCGTAGCCTTGAAGTCTCTACATGTTTTTGTGAAGGCATTTCCACGAGGAGGCGGAGGAGGAGGAGGAACCGCGGCCACTGGAGGAGGGATGTCAGCTGGGCCCACGCCATTGGCCCTTGCTTCTAATTACCTCCTAAACCAGCCGGGAATCGGCACTCCTTCTAGAAGGTTAAGGTCTCCAGACATGCTGAAACAGAAAGGAAAAATTCAAAACGAAGGATAGAGAGGGATAGATAGGGCACATGGCTTTGGGGGATTTTGTCTTTTTATAAATATAACAATTTTTCTAAAAAAAAATGCTTCTTTAAACTTTCTTTTTGAAAACAATTTTCAAAAACTTTTATCTTGTCTGGTAAACCTATGCTCTATTACTAAGTGAAACACCCCACCTCCATTAAGGTCACTCACAAAGGGAATGCCTTAACTTTGGTGGAGGTTTATAAGTAAAAGCCACAGATAAACTCAAGACAGATATAAATACACATATTTTAAACAGTGGAAACCAAACAAACTTTTATTTCATCAATACGTGTATCAAACAAAAGATTTCCAAAATTGTCTCAAAATACTTCCAACATTACAACCTCGTAACTGCCTTGATTATTAAAGAAGCATGAAAACATAAATAAACTGACAAAAATCCCCATAGTGATGTCCAAAGCCATTATCCGAGCAAGAAAGATCCAAATCATACATCTACGTTCTTGGTGCTTGTAAAGAGTCTGACTGAGTTGAGTTATTCCCTCCCTGTGGACCTGGGGGGGAGGGGGGTGAAACGAAAGAAAAGAAGATGAAAAGGAAATATGGTCAGACATAAAGCCTGAGTAAATCTAGTAACTCTTCAATATGTGAATAAGAAAAGGGTATGATGGATGTAAACTAAAAATAGGAAAGTGTCACCAGCTAAGGAAGTGTCGAATGTACTATCGCACTCATACTATATCTCTGCACCTATTTGAATTTATTCTAACTGGCACCCTATGGTGAGGGTGAAGTGATCCCCATTCTTGTCAAAAGATCGGCTCCTACTCGCATTAACATGTGTCATACGGCCCCCAAGAATTGTAGATACCTATGCTGGTCCCACTATGGGGTGTATCAAGACTCATGGTGGCGGCCCGACACAAATCCTAGAAGGCATAGGTTATACTACTGGTGTCCCCAGTGCCCTGGTTGTCTGCTCCGGAGTGTGTGCACGCCCGCACACCGTTAGACCTGCACTATGCACCCACCGCCATCGTTTGACCGCTTACAATCAGCCCAGTAATCGTGCCCCACCCTGCCTAGTTTCAGGGTACCGTTGATACCTAACTTTGGGTTACTGCTGAAACGGGTCCCTCGTTACCAGGATTTTCTAGTAAAACATGTTAAGTTGTTAAGTTTCTGTATTTACATAACCCCACCCATCAATTTTTGTTAACATGTTGAATTTGGTTAAGTGTTTTAATTGACTTAACCCTACCATCTGTCCTTAGCCTCTTAGGAGCACCAGACCACTCACATTAAACAGGTATTGCTACGGTTACTGGATGTGCCAGTCGGTTCCGGGCAGGTTTACACCGTAGCTCAGTCTAACCTCGGGTCCTTATTGGGCTCAATGCTTAACCATCCACATTGGATAGGTATTGTTGTGACTACTGGACAACCGGGCGGGTCCGGGAAGGTTTACATCACAACTCAATCCAACCTCGGATTAAGCATATCGTGTTTTCTAAATTTACATATTTTATTACTTCTCAAGTATAAGTAAATGTCATATCTTTTATTTTTGGGTATTTCAATTCATACCGCTTATGTGTCATAATCGTTGGCATGTTCCAAACATGCCAACCTATTTTTTCATATTTTACACCCAACGTTATTACCCCCGTTTGTTCACAACGTTATAACATGTGTTGGGCTTGTCACGATTCAGCCCAACTTTATAAACGTGAGGAAAAGGGGAAATCAAGAACATGTAATACATAAAGGTGTGTGGCGCATGAACTTGCAATTTGGCGATTCAACTGACATATAACATGGGTCATGTGAACTTGCATTCAAATAAAAGTATGACTAAGTAGGTGACATATGAAATGGCATAGTTTAGGCAAATACAAACTTGTGTTTAAACGTGTTTAACTTGGCATAATATCGACCACAAAACTAGCATGTTATATATTCATCAAAAATGTACAATTTTTACATCTAATCATATAGCTTATTTCAACATGAACTTGCATAGTTTATGAAACCCAAATGATGTTTGACATAGAACCAATTATATTTTGAAATTAACATGAACTTGCATAGTTTATGAAACATAGATCCAATTATACTTGCAAACATAGATCTAATTATACTTGCCAATAAACATAAGAATGATATCATAGGTTTTGGGTCATGTAGGCATAAAAGGTCTATAACATGTTTACATAAATTTTAATTTAGACTAAGGGAATATACATAGTCCATGCCATCGACATATACAAAAAGGGATCAATTTCTAGTTTTTTCCACAAACTTGCAAGTGCCATTGTTTTCATATACAATTGTTCAATAGGCTTGCATCAATCAATTTATGCCACAAACATCAATAGACAAGTCATGATAGAACCATTACAATACAAAAAATTTATACGATATAACAACACGATTCTATTTTCATTTACATCAAATCACATCACAGTTTTTATTCATATTCTGAAAGGTCACTATATACTTACAACGAATGCAGAATCTTGAATTCTGGATTCTGAATTCTGAAACTGAGATGCGCTCCTTTGGGTAGACTAACGTTGCGTTGATTGATTTGATTAAGCTTTAATTTGATTCGTCTCTTAGGCTTTGGTGTTGGCTTGTCTCTAGGCTTTCTGATTGACGGCCATTCCTAGTTCCTCTCCAGCACCATGACGGATTTTGTATTCTATTATTTGTGTGAATTTAGGGTTAGACTTGAGTTGTATTTATAGAATTTTAAATTGTTTTGAGCCGTCATATGAAGATAGGAGGAATCTAGACCATACAAAGTTCAAAGAGCCAATCAAAAGGTGACACGTAAGCCCTAGTGACTCAGCCAAGCATCAGAATTCGACCAGACCCTGACCAGGCCAGCCAGGGCCTGACCAACAGGTCTTTCTGATCTGGGCGCACTTGGCAGGTGCGCCAGGCTAAAAATGTACTGGCGCACTTCCCAAGTGTGCCAGTTCAACTTTGTTCTGGCGCACTTCCCAAGTGCGCCAGTGCATTCTGACCCGTTTTCTGGTTTTTCTGCCCAACTTCGTTCGTCCATATCTTCTTCATTCAATATCCGTTTTACGCAAACTTGGACTCTATCTCAAGCAGAATTTCGAGACGAACGCAATGGCCTAACCCATTTCCCTTGATTCCATCATTTATAATTAATTATACTTTAATTTGTGAAGCTTAATGTTATAGAATTCACGGGGTGTTACATTAGTTCTAGATACATATCATGATTAAATAATTTTAATTATACAAAAAAAAGAAATAGAATTTCTCACCTTGATCGGTTAATAACGATGGTTTTAATAAAATTAAGCCGTCATTTAATTTTATCAAAAATTATGATTGATCCCTTTTCTATCCAAGTTTGTTCCATGTTGTAGATCTCATCGCTACGAATCCAACACAACGAAAACCGTCCATTTCTGATTCAATTTGAAAGAGCTATGGCCGTTTGCAATTTTAATTATATTTATGAATTAATTTAAATATTTCTCTTAACCTTTGCTTAAGAAAACATTGATCGCCCTTTACTGTTATTCATCGTCTTCCCTTCTGTGATAACCAAACCCAAACTTCGACCTCTTCAAACTGTCGTAGCCATCACCTCACAACGTGGGAATCCGATCGGAAGCCACGAGGAATCTCTACGATTTGGTTTTGGAAATTTGAATTAATTTGAAACGGATTGGGAATTATTGGGGAATCAATCTAGAACTGTTTCAGCCAATGAAATTGATAGTGGCGGCTAGTGTATAGAATGAATTAGGGTTTGCTTTATGAGGGAATATATAATATTATATTATAAATTTTCCAAATTTCAGAATAAAAAGGGTAGTGAATGACAATTTTTAGAAAATAAATTGGAATTGTTCTAGATTTACTTGATTCGACTTCAACACCAATTAAGAATAATGGTATTTATTTCCGCCCATATTCTTTTCCACCCATGTCCATATTTGATTGATTTTTTTCTTTTATTAATTAATATGTAACACCCCGTATTTCTAATAATAGTGATGTTCACAAATTAAAAAAAAATTGTTAATTATGAAGAAGTTACTAAGCCTTGAAGTTTGTATGCATATGAGAGAAATATATATAGATATATATAAAAATTAAATAAATAAACATGCAAAAAAGGTTCAAAACAGCGAATTGGGAGGGGGAATAACCAAACCGGCCCATTTTTGAGGTCGATCCGAGCCTCGCTGGGTCGACTAGGGGTTAATCCAGGGTGTTTGGCTGTCATCCCGTGGGCCGATTCGCTCAAATGCAGATTTTGCATTTGAATGGTTCTCATGATTCAGGGTTAATCTAATGGTCCTAAATAACTTCCTACACCTATATATACATCCCTAACCTAAACCTAAATCTCATATACAATTCTCTAGCCTCCATTGCTCTCTTCCTCTCTAAAAATAAATAAATCAATGGCGTCTCTACTCTGTTGAAACCTAAGCTAGGACTTGTGCTTCTTCTTCCTCCAATTCTGATTAGGATTAAAAGAGAACAGCTACAACACCTTTTTCTTTTAGAATCCAACCAAGGCAAGTGCAGTTATTTTCCGATATAAACTTTAATCATAATTATGACATGATTGTAAATCTGAATTTGAGATTGTGTATGTTCTGTTCTGATCTATTTTATTCTGTATCTCTTCTTCTTTCTATTCTATAGCCAGGCTACTACGAGCCTGCGCCAATCTCCTAAGAGATTAACATACGCTAAAATATTTGGGACAATAAAATGAATAATGCATGAAATGGGCATGACCGATATGTGACTGAGTTGAGGAAAGAACATAGGTTGAACTTGGAACTTAGGACATAAATCCAAGGCATATAATTGAACCTATGACTTGAGTTTGTGGCATAAAGAATATTGAACATACGACTTGAGAAGTTGGTTAATCTGTGACTGATTTAAGAAAAAGGACATAGGTTGTAAACTAGATTTAGATCTATGCATATTATGTGAATTGGAAGAAGAGGAACCATGGTATGTTAACATATGACTTGAGACAAAGAAAATATGGTTTAGGTATAAAGATTTACATTAAAGTAGGATATCTATCAAATGTGAATAATACCTAAGTAGGAGATTTTTGTCAATAGCTATATTTGGTATAATTTATATGTGAATCTTTTGTACTAGGCAAGTTGAACTAAATTGGGACGTGTAAATTATGACCTTAATCTGTGACATGCAAATTTAATGCAAACATGGGGTATATGATCATATTGTGAATCATGACTATTATTTATGCATGTGAACTTAGGCAAGATTTATAATTAGGCAAGATATGTTGTGAAACTTTAAGGAATGATTAAATCTGTTATATTTGCCTAATTTGCTAGTTCTGCTATATTTGCCTAATCTGCTAGTTCTGTTATATTGCTTAATCTGCTAGTTCTGCCCTACTGCCTAGTCTGCTAGATCTGTTCATCTGCCAAATCTGTCATCTGCTAATTCTGTTAAGAATGCCAACCTAAATCGGTTGAGATGCCTAATCTGTTATCTGCTAAATCTGCTAGTTGCTTAATCTGCTGAATCCGTTAAGTCGCCTAAACCTGTTATCTGCTATGTCTGTTAAGTTGATATATTCAGTCTGTTATTGACATAATCTGAATTAGCTATGAATAATTGACATGTATATTAGGCGTGGGTATAAATGGTAAATCATTAATTAATTGGCCGCAAAGATAAACATGGCTAACTCGAGGTTAGAATGAGTTTGCGGCGTAATTCTGCCCGGAACCGCCCGGCATATTCCAGTGGCCGCAAACAATAGGTTCTAATGTGAGAAGTTAGTCATAACGTGCTTGAAACCCGAGGTTAGACTCAGTTTGCGACAGAAATCTGCCCGGAACCAACCGGCCTAACCAGTAGCCGCAAACTGTCAGTCTAATGTGAGAGGTCTGGGCATTAATATTTAATTAATGAAAATCTGAGATAAATATGATGTCTAAAACGTGTTGGGCGGATAGGATTAAACCCACTAGACTGATGAATTTAATATATCTGTTCCGTGAATCTGTAGGCCCAATTACAAAGTTAGACAAATCTGTAAGTCTGTTAATCTGTAACTGGTTAATCGGTAAGTCTGTTAAATCTGTATATCTGATCCGTTAGTCTGAAAACTTGTCTGTGAACTGGTTGATCTGAATTCTGTATGTTTTAACTTGTAAACAAGTTAATCTGAAATCTGTTAGTCTGGGGACACAAGGTTAGGAGGGGAATTACTTGTGTCATCTGTTGTTTGGGACCCATATTAGTCAGTAACCCTTTCTGGTATCAAAACTTTGACCCAACAGTAGGTAGGGTTCGGGCACGCTTACTGAACTAATTATAAGTGGTTCATTCTGATAGTGGCGAGGGGTGTTGATGGTGCGTTCCAACCGGGTCATCTGCGTGCATGGATCCCGGTCTGTCTCTGAGGATGTAAGACGCCGTGACATCTGTAAATAGGTCTGTGCCAATTGGTTGTCACTTTAGGGAGTGATACACCCTACTGTGGGGCCGACACAGGATATTTATGTATTAGGGAGCCGATCGCTTGGGGTAGGGTTTTAGGGTACACTTAGTTCTGTCTATTTCTGTTGGTACCGTCTGTTTCTGTTGGGTGGTAACACCTGTCTGTTTCTGCATGGTACCGTCTGTTCGGGTGGTAAAGGCCCATTACTACTGTACACCTAATTCTACATTCTGTTTCCGTAGGGATTAATCTGTTTCTGCTTCTGTCTGTTTCTGATCGGGTAGTAAAGGCCCATTATTAGCATTTTGTTTCTCTTAAATTATTCTGTACCCATTTCTGTTTCAGTTTAGACATTAGGGTGACACCTAATTCAGTTATACTAGTATTAGTGCAGAGAAGTGTAAAGCAATAGCTTATATCATTCTGTTCTTCTGTTATATCTGCTACATCTGTTACAGTTATCTCTCATCCAGTTTTATTTTCATGTCATGTTATTATTATCTGTTCATAATTGAAAATCACTGGACTTGCCAGACTTTTGTCTGACCGTTGTTGTTTCGCCTCCTTTCTTCCGTTTCCCCCCCAGGTTTTGTAGAAGGGAATACTCTAGCTTGATCCAGATTTCTTCCGCTTGTAGTGCTTAAAGTATGGCTTGTCTTCTTCTGTGGGGATTATGATTTTAAACTATGCATTCTGAAGGCTTTTGTACAAGACTGATATTTTGTACTTGAATCCTGATATTGTGATTTGAAAGGATGTAACCAAGCTTCTGTTTGAAATAAAGTTATAATTTTTCAAATACTATTTATCTGTCTTGTAGTATTCTGTTTCTGTTTACTAAAATGCTCCACCAAAGTTAAGGCATTCCCTTTGTGAGTGACCTTAACGGAGGTGGGGTGTTACATAATATATCTTATTAAATTACTTGTTTACGCTTTTCACTTGCTTTCCATGTCTAATCACAGCATGGATAAATTAATCTCTTATTCCTTAGTATATTTGGAATATTTTTGAATTTTCCAAATTTATCATTTACATTTTTCCTATTAAATAGTGTGTATATTTGCTTTAATATAAAGCTATTATGTAACAACTTATATACTCAAGAATGTTTTATTCTACAAAGAAATTTAGCATGTCTATTATTTGTCGAGTATGTATATCAACCATTTTCAGCATGTAACCAATAAGGCAATTACAAATTCGACAGTGGGACAAAGTTTTGTTTTTATTCCAGAAATCATGCATGTGCATCACGAATAAATATGTTTTATGTTTAGATTGTGTTTTATAAATGTTTCTTTGAATCCCCTTTGATTACACGTTATAATGGCACATTTATCTTTTTTTTTTCAAATTTCAAAAGTAGATAACAATGAAAGAGAGAGGATAAAATGGAAAGAATGAATGCTAGATTAATGCTATTTGTTAGAAATTAGAACTAACACTACAGTATTAAATATTATTGTTAGAAATGAATGTTCGCAACTTTTCACATTTTAAAATTGGCTTATTAATGAAGGTTTTGAACATGTAATTTGCATTTTGAATTCCTAAAAGTTACATTTTGAATTGACAGGGGAAATATTTAAGAGGGCAGCCAAAGATGTATATATATATATATATTGTCAGAATTTATTTCATTTATAACCTACACATTATTTTCAATCAATAGATTAATAAATATCATTAAAGTTCCTAAGGCATTTTTAATGTTAACACATTTCAAGCTAGAATCTTTTTAAATGCATCATTCTACATTAAAATGTAATTTCTTTATTGAATCATTCTTATATTAAAAATGTAAATTTTTAATGTGACATATTTTAATCATCATTGATCACGTGCAATAAAAATGTAAATTTTTATTGTTAAACTTTTCTGTTCAAACCATGGTCATTTTACATCTTTTCTTATAAACAATAAAAATGTAAATTTTTTGTAATGACCCGAACTTCCCCGTGAAGGAAATCCCGGATTGCTTTGAGAACACGACAAATCAGAACACAAGCAGAAGAACATTCCATTGCTTATTACAACAATTTCATCAGAATACAAGAATATATAGAGTATGAATAAATATTACACATTTACTAAGTATCAGAGATTTACAAGTTACAATGCAATGGAAAATAATACCAAACACAACTGAAAGTAATACACGGATAAAGATGTAACAACCCGGAAAATCCAAGCCAATTTAAAAGTTTTATTTTGACAATTTTAGATGAATTTTGATTATTTAAAATGAATTATTTTGATTATTTAAAATGAATTATTTTAAATAATAACGACGAGAAATTTATTTTGAATAGAATTAGAACGTATATATTTATTTGAATCGTCGTTAGAATATAAATATTTTATTTTAAATGTAAAAGGAATTGGAAATGGCGCGGTAGTTTGAAAATCCAATTTCAAATTTCAAATGAATGTACAGGATTCAAAATAAACTGGATTTTAGCGAAACCAAAAATATTAGAATCTATTTGAAAATATCTTTCCAACGAATCCGAAAAATCCCAATTTCATAGCGGGAATAAAAAGTTATGTCCAGTTGAAAATTCAGAATAGTCGCTATGGAATTCTGGCCCTTTAAAATGGCCATTTTTCAAACGGTCTCAGAATTCGATGAAATTATTTTTGTTAGGACCATATCGTCAATACGAAGCTAGAAAATATTTTTCGAGAATTATTAGAGTCCGTATGTGGCCCAAGTAAATTGAAATGTACGTTTGAATTGAATATATATAGATTTATATTTTAATTTAAACAGAAACTGATCGAAACGTTAGAATTGGCTTACGAAACATATCCCATCGTGTTCGGAATGGGGGTATTTAGCTAGGGGCGACAGTCGTTGGGTCTGATTTGGTGTTCGAATCAAAAGGCAACTTTTTGGAGTAAATTAAATAATTAAATATATTATATTTATACCCCACCTTTTTTTCTCCTTTTCCCCAAACCGTTGACTTCCCCCCTTTCCTTCAGTCCACGATTGAAATCTAAATAGAAAAAAAAAGAGGAGGACGATGGGTGGAGCCCCCCCCTCGCGAATGCGCCGCCGCTCCTGAAGGCCGTCGCCGATCCCACGCCAGCGCCTCCCCTTCCCCATCGAAGTCAGCCTCCATTGCGAACTCGAGGACCTCGCGAGCCAAGGCGAACCCAAATCGACGTCGCGCCACTGAGTTGCGGTCCCCCCTCTCTCCTCCTACTGCGCCGCTCTCGTGGAACCCCCTCCCCCTTGCTCCTCTGAAAGCCCCCAAGTCTGAACCCTATCGCCCTAAAGCCCAAAAACCGCCGCCCTCTGTTCAAGCCACCACCTCCCAAGACCGACGCCACCGACCACCCTTTAGCCCCCCTCTAGCGATTTCCTTTCTCCTCCCTCTCGCTGTAAGGCTTTTTTTTGCCTTCCTTTATTTTAAATTATAGAATGAAAAAAAAACTGATTTTGATTATAGAAAAAAACTGATATTGATTATAGAAAAGATATCATATTTATTATAGAAAGATTTAATTTTTAATAACGTAAAGAGTATATTTTTATATGGGTAGCACTATAAAAATATGATTTTTATATAATAGAGATAATAAAAATATGATTTTTATATTATAGAGATAATAAAAATATGATTTTGATATCATAGGGATAATAAAAATATGATTTTTATAAGATAGAGAAATAAAAATACGATTTTTATATATGTTGTAGCGAAATAAAAATTCGATCTTTATATAAGAAGTAGGAATATAAAAATATAATTTTTATATAGAAAGAAGCGTCGAAAAAGTATAAGAAGTAGAAATAAAAATGTGTTTTTTATTTATTGGAATGAAGCAATAAAAATATAATTTTTACTATGAACAACGTGGTAAGGACTGCATTGGAATTTCGAACAAATCCAAATCGTTCAGAAAGAAAGAATGATGGAGTGGATCCCAAAGGTGAGAACTTCTCACTTTTATTTTATTTCTAGTTGAAATACACACTAGGATGCAGACGGTGCTTAGCAGCACCCGACACCCGTCGTCCACAGACCATGGATGACTTGGTTGTTTGATTGATGTGTTGCGAAAATTGATTATGTGATGTGGATTGAATAAATATTTTATAGTTAAAAATATAATTTTTAACGTGTATATAAAATAAGTATTTATAAACAAATCGGACGATTTGTTTATGTACACCCATTTGAAGGATATTGATTGGGACGATAAATTTTACACATCGCCCAACTGCACAAATAAAAATCTATGTTTGTTGATTTGAAACCCCACACGGGTGTGGGGATGATATTTG
Organism: Allium sativum; assembly: GCA_030737875.1. NCBI lineage: Eukaryota > Viridiplantae > Streptophyta > Magnoliopsida > Asparagales > Amaryllidaceae > Allium > Allium sativum. The sequence goes on from CM060920.1 coordinate 462,884,072, forward strand.
GCGTACATTAATCCCAATTATTTAGTTGTATGTTGAACGATTGGTTGACAGACTGTGTATGTGTTAATTATTTATGTTTAATGCTTATGAAGTTGTGTGGTGCACTCTGGATGATGGTTGATTATTTATCGTTGCTATTATATACATGTGTTGTATGGAATCCATATAATTAACATTATATGGTAATTGATTGGGCCTCATTCCAATTTGGAAAATAAAGAATATTATAAAAGAAAATTCATGTGTTGAATAGAATGAATATTCATGTGTTGAATAAAATATATATTCATGTGTTGAATAAAAGAAAATTCATGTGTTGAATAAAATAAATACTCATGTGTTGAATAAAATAAATATTCATGTGTTGGATAAAATATATATTCATGTGTTGAAGAAAATATTCATTTGCTGAATAGAGTAACGAAGTTATTGAAATATATAAAGCCGTGTTGGTTAGATATGCACCATTTTGACGTAAACGATATTTATATCGATTATATTCATTTTTATAATGAATATAGAAAAGGAAGTGATCTCAAAATATAACGTTTTGAAAATATTATCATTTGTATATCGATGATATGGAATATTCAATTTTGATTTGAAATTGAATAGGAAGTTGAAATCGTTTTGAAAACGAATTTAAAACGATTTATAAAACAAATTTAAAACGATTTAAAACGAAAAGGAAATCGACGTAATATATATAATATATATATTATATATATATAATGGCCTGAATAGAATGCGCCGCGCTGCGGCAGTTCGCGAATTTCGACCATTGACTTCGAATGGATATTACAGGAGATCCAACCGTCGAATTCTCCTAAAACTAGAACCGTTGGGTTCGTATCGAAAAGAGCTTTCTAACGAATATTAGAGATTTGAAATCTAACAGTTGAATTTGGAATTATGTCCAAATCAAATTTGGAAAAGGTCGTTGTAAGTGCAATTCGATGGCCGTGGATGGAAATCGACTGTACGGGCCTTGATAAAATTATTAAAAATAGCAATAATTTGTGTAAAATCATAAGAAATGATTTGGAAAGAATTGGGATGAAAAATTCCATATTTAAAAAGATAAAAATAAATTTTTATCGAAATGAACTAGTTTTGAACTAGAATTATAATCCAATTATTTTTAAAAATAAATAAATTGGATTTGAATTGGTTTTAAAGATAACTAGAATTTCCAATATATAGATTGGAAATGGATTTGAATCGAAATTGTCCTCAGAATATTTCGATGTTGGATTTCGTGATTATACAGATATTGTTATGGAAATTTAAAAGATATATGTATATCATTATTTCCAATACGCTATTTGTTGGTTGTGGTATTTGATATTGAATATAAGCCAATATATTTTCTGTTCAGAGCCTTGTACTTAATATCAAATGGGATTTGAGTTTGTCGTGAATGGTGTCTTCATTAACACTGTTCTTAAACCCAGTTAAGATAAGATTAAATCTTTTTATTTAGATTTAATGAAGTATACCAATTAAATAATATTTAATTGGAATCGAATTGGAATTGATTGGAGGGTTTATCGTGAACGGTGTTTTAAATAACACTTGTTCTTTAACCCGATAATTAATGGGATGTGAATTGGGTTTGTTGTGAGCTGTGTTTTAACGACATTCGTTCTTTTACCCGATTTACAGTGAAATGTGATTTGGAATATATAAATCTTTTGTTAAGATTTAAAGGAGATTTTCCAAAGTAAAGTTTTCCAATTTAATAAAATAAATTGGAATGGAATGAAATTCAATTTGGTAATAATTGAAGTGAATTTCTGTGGAGGAAGACAACTAATATATTTGGAATTTAAAAGGATTTGTCGTTATTCCATTTATATTATTAGTCGGATATGGAAGTTTATATCGATTATATATATCGATTTGTTTTCCATGAAGATTCCATTGTAAATGGAATGTGATTTTGGGTTTATCGTGAACTGTGTTTTAAATGACATTGGTTCTTTAACCCAGTTAAAGACAGGATATGATTTCCCAAGTTAAATAATCATTAATAGTTATTTTTGGGAAGATTAAAACCAAGTGGAGTTTTTATGAATCTTTAATTAGATTGAAAGGATCGAGAATGGAGTATCACCAGTTTTGCTCCAGGTGATAGTTAAATCTTTAATTAGATTTGAACGTGAAATGGTAATTGAATTTACCGATAACAACGTGGTGTTAGATATGAAGTATTACCAGTTTTACTTCATGGGATTGAATAGGTTAGGATTGGGAAATTAAAACAAGTGATTACTTCGGTAAGGTTCGCTATTCCTGACTAGTTTGGATAAACCATAATTTGGTTTGAATTGATATTCAAAAGAAGATTAAAGAATAGATTTAAAGAATTTATCATTGATAAAATTTAATGGGAACCTTTCCCAAAGTATAAGAATATCTGAATAAAAGAATATTCTGAATTGGAATGAGGCGTATGTTGTGTTTGTGTAACACTTGTTTATTATATACGCGAGTTATTCAGAAAGACCGGGTTTATCCCATTCTGAATAACTTATTCGACGATGTGTCGAGGATGAAGACGGTGGTCGAAGACCGGAGGTCTTCACATCGTTTGGATAATTACTGATGATCTTGATTGGGCTGTACACCCAAAAGGAGGGAATCAGTTGGTGATCGTCTAGACGTACTTGGAGATCGATGGATATGCGAGCTACAAGGTGCCTCCGGTTTCGTTCAGACCCAGAAAGGACTTGTAAATGGACTGTGTGTCTGACATTGGATATCACTCTGTGTGATTGATGGATATCGGATGCATGGAGTGGTTTTCCTGTGTGGCATGCTAAGATGCAAATGATCAAGGCTTCTGTTGAAAATCAGAGTCTTGGGGTTGATGATCAAAGCACCGCCTGTGTGGCACAACTTTGTGTAGCGTTAATTCGCGAGCCTCACACCCCGGTTGTGAACCAGAAACAGGAGAGGACATCAGGGAGGGCATACGTTTCCTTCTAGCTAGGGTGGTGTCAGTGACCTACCATCCTGAAATTTATATTATTTTCACCTGTGTGGTTGTTGGATTGCGAGGCGCCTCAGATACATCGGTGACTATGTGGAGCCGATGGAGTCATTTGGCTCATTTACGCCCCCAAAGGACAGGGAAACGCAGTGTTCAGGCATAATAATCCACATCGAGTGGACCGGCCCTGACGATCCAAGGCTTGCCTGCGCGCTTGCCTGAGACTCGGGCTAGACAGTCTCGAATTCGGTGAGGACTATCTTTTGCCTCGGTTCATAGATGGAAATCCTATTTCCAAATACGACATTGTGCGGTTTTGATTGTAAATATATATGGCGACATGATATATGGTACCCATGCCGCCTAGGATTGATACATTTATATTTGAAGTTGTTTCATACACTATGCACTTATAATAGTATCAAATGATTTGTTTTAACGTACCAAGCATGTTTGGCTATTATAAGGGAAAACCCTATCCCCCGGCTTGTGTTGCATTGTGTGATAGGACCTGGGTCTTATAATAGCTTCATTTTTCCAAAAAGCATTGCGTTGTTTTGATATATACACTGGTATTCTTGGGAGGAAACCCGTTCCGTGTTATATGGCGTGGTCCCTTGATATATCTGATTTAAAGTAAAGTTTTAAATAACTGTTTTAGTTCTCACACCAGTCACATGACTGACCTGGAGTTTATTGTTTTAACCTAAACTCTGGGTGCCCTTATTTTCGACACGGGCAACTAGAAGTTTTGGTTTTGCAGATTTATATTCACAGGATCCTGGTTTTACAGCTGGAACGATACTCGGAAAGCTCTGTATCCGTGTATTACTTTCAGTTGTGTTTTGTATTATTTTTCCGCTGCTATGTAATGTAAATTGAATCTCTGTGTAACGACCCAGAAGTTTCGACAACTGGAATATGAAATTTATTGAAGATTTAATATTGGTACTGGAGCTAGAAATTTATAAATCAAATATATTGTATGCGTATAGATGGGATTTGATATTTAATTAAGAACGGTTGGTTGGGACTTAATTATTTAATTCTCAAATATTTGAATTGAATTGGTTGGGCATTTAAATTTGATTTTTTTTTAATTTGACGGAGAAATATAAATGGTTGAGTTTAAAAATGAATGGAGTTGACGTTAAACGAATTGAAAATTTTATGTGTTTAATTACATGGAAAATTTGGGTCAGATATGTGTAGATATTGAATTCAACATTTCAAATTTGGAAGTGAACGGAGTTATCGGTAGACAAACGAAATAAAATCGGTAGACCGATAAATAAGTTAAAAATAAAATAACATCTTATACGAACGGAGTCAGACTACGACCAGACTAATTTTATTAGACTCAAAATGTCGAGGTATGACGGTACGTAAAAATCCATCGTGATTGAAGTTCGTTTATGGCAGTTCAAAAATAAAACGTTAACAAAATTTACGGTAAAAATTCAAGGAACCGTAATGAAATAAATTAAATATAACGTTTGGTTCCTTCCTACACACACCATCAATTCCTTCCTACCCACGTAAACTTTGAAAGCACGGCTTTCCCTTCTATAAATAGATCATATCCCAATCCATTCAGTAAAAGAAAAACCCTTTTCCCTTTCTGATTTCAATGGCGACGACCTAAATTACTCGCCTCCTTCATCCCGAAGCTGCTGCCTTTAAATCGTCATCTCCCTCGAAGCCACGCGGTGACACCCTGCTTCTTCTCCAGTGAAACCGAAGCTCCGAATCGAAGTCGGAAGCCGCCATCTGCCTCCATCAGTCTACACTCCTCGACCATAAATCAAAAATGGTTTTTCCAAATCGGCCTTCGCTTCCGCCCACCGCGAATTCTGGAAATCCGCTCCTATCGAAATTGCGACGCCCTCACCATCGTTTGAGCTGCCATCGACTTTAGACCCAAGCACCCAATTGCTAGCGTCAGCATCATCGCTAAAAGCTGTCGCCTTTTCCTCTTCATCACTGTGGTTTCAAGGTGAGAACTCACTCACGATTGATTATTTTTCAAGTTTATTAACTCTGTTAAATAGCTTAAATAAAACAGTTAATTTGTGTTGGGTTGGATTACTCCACTTAGTGTTGCTACCCTGTCGATATTCACTAGATTTTGGGGTTTGTTTCATTCTTATTGAAATCACCTCGCACCCGTACCTCTGTCCTTGATGGTGTGAATGGTGATAAAATTTAACTGTATATATGTGGAGGCTAATTTGAATGGGGGTATATATATACACTTAGTATATGTATATTCAACATCATTTGGTATATGTATATGTACGAGTCCTGGTGAATTGAGAGATCGTACCTGCTGCCTTGATCAGTGTCTTGACATTTTTTAAAAACTCTCGTTGAAATTTGAAAACCTGAGTATAAATATATAGATATTGGCATGTTACCTCGCTGTCTTAAACCCAAATTTCATATCGGATTATCCCTTAATTATTCTATGCCGTGCAAATATAGGAATCATATAACGACTCACCTGAGATATGTAGACGCTGTATGAATTTCGATAACTGTGCTCGGGTAGTAAACTATCTATATGTAGCATATGTATATACATGTCAACATGTGTACATATGTGTATCGGCACATCGACATAGGGAGATGTATGCAAGAGCTGTTTGGCCCAGGTTATTACGGTTTCCCTCTGTCCACATGATACTGATAAAACTGTTATTTTGACAATTGTTTGAAGTTTTTTTGTTGTTGTTTTGTTTCTATGAGGTGTATCAAACATCAAGAATGACAATTTAAACATAACGTTGGAGGGGTACTAATTATATTCATGAGGGTACTGATTATATTCTTACATGATCAGTTCTTTGAACAATTATACTACAAAGTTTAAGTTCCTTAAACAAATTAAATATATAATATTGTTATTAAACTTGTTTGTTAAAGTATAACACCCTAATGTGCATGTGAAATGTATGACTCCTATTTGTCAGCTTGAGAGGATTCCTTATTTCACTGCAATATATGAGTCGCACCATTGTCAGTTTCACATTGTAGTGCTAGCATATTGTATGTGTGTTCATATTGGTATATTTACAGTAAGTATTTGGAACTATATATAAATGTTTTCAGTCCCCTTGTTATTTCGAAAATCATGCTATGCCTATGGTTTCATACTGCTGTGTACATATGGGTTCATATTTCCAATTATAGTTGGGTTTGTCAATTGCCATGTAGTATACATGCAAGATGTGTTCCTGTTAGTAACCATGTATACAAAAATGATATGAAAGTTTGAAAATTCACATTTGTTCTAATATTTCCTAATATATCCCATGATTTATCTATAAACCAGTGCATTTAGCTAGAGTGAACAATGCCATTTCATTTTATTCATGACTTCAAAAGTTGTATTCCTGATCACCTTTCACTTGTGAACTACTAAACACCAACAGCTTGTATGGGATCAATAGCATATTTCTTATTATGTTTTTTTGTCGTATTTGGCATTATATATGCCGAACCTTAAAGTATATATATTATGCTTTATTACAGTTAGCATCTTGTTCATCTGGTGTGTGCCGAACCCTGTTCAAAATAAAGAATACATATTGGTCCATACTTTAGTAGTCTTAGCTATGTATTTTGTTTAACTGAACACTTTGGTCATGCCTGGAATGTTGTAACATGTTGGATATGATCCTGTACATCATTCCATACTACCTTAATCTACACTTGCCTAATTAGCAATATATACAAATATATATAACCGCATTTTGGAAATCTTGTTAGTTGAACATACTTTGTCGTGCTTATTGGGAACAGCTTGTTTATGAAACATGCCATATATTTCTAAAATCAGGGGGTTATTTTTTTATTTTATTTTTTGCAATTTGACTTGCAATATTCCTGCTGTTTTGATATACTGATGGCATCTCTTGTCATTAAGTTTTGTATTGTATGTCTCGACCATTAGGATATGTGTTGGGCCGTGTTTGCACTCTCAAATGATAGCTGAACATTAACCATTCATTTTGATGTCTCAGTGGATACGTGTCTGTTCGACTTACCTTTGATCATCACGTTTCTTTTGCACGGTATGTCCACCGAATAGATTTCTGTGTCGAGCGTGATCTTTGTGGTCGCTCCACAGTTGCTCACACTGTCCCGTATACATTTCCGGGATGCTGGGGCAGTGCACACGTGTACCTGTACACGTGTGTACATGCAGGCTTCTGTGACCGTTGTCCCTGAGATAAAAATCCATATGCGCATATACTACACTTTATCTTGATACACTGATATAAATAGATATCACCATTGTTCACTTTATATATGACATCGATGTTCAAATTAACTGATATATTTTAGTTTATACTGAAGTTAATTCACTTGAACTATGATTAATCCTGACTCGAGTATTTTAAGTTTTTGCATGGAATGCTCGAGTCAGACCCGAGCAATACAGATTTTAAAGATCACAGCTTAGGATCTGAAGATTAGAGAAACTGGGATTCCAAAGACGACGCACTCTGAAGTTTGAAAAAAGTAAATATTTCTTTTGTATTAAAGCCGTATTTTCATTCCGCTATATGGAAAAATATTTGTATCAAAATTTTTGATTAATATATAAAAGTTTATTTCGTTGTTCAATACTGTTACTTATTTATTCTGTCTTTTCTGTGTTGATTCTGTTTTTAAACTATGTAAGCTAAATATGCTCCGTCGATTTGGATGTTTTAAGTTGGTTAAATTATCAATTTGAAGCGGTCTAAAAGGTGGGACGTTACAGTGGTATCAGAGCTTTGGTTTATTCAAAGCCTGGCTTATTGAGTTTAAAACAGGATTGAAAATAGAAAGATTTTGAAAGTATTTTCTTAAAATAAATTTTGAAAGATAAAGTATTTTTGGAAATATCCGTATTTTTAAAATTAGTAGTTTGAAACTAATACGGCGGAAGAAAAATTAATTTTGATATTTAAAATTTTGTTTGGAATCCCCAGTCTTCAGGAGTCTTCGAAATCCAGGTTTGCGAGAATTATTCTTCGATAAGATTCCTTTAGATTTGAATCAAGATACATCATCGAATGTGATCTAAGGCAGATAAGTATAAGGGAATCAATGAATCTATTGTGTATATTAGTAATCAGAGATAACGGAAATTGATTTGAAATAAGAATTCCAATGAGAAATTGGATAAATAGGGTAAATTTGAAGTCATTTGAAACGATGAAAGTTATTTCGGTATTCGGAATATATATTAATGAAAATAAATTGGTTTGAGGAATGGTTCAATCAGAAAAGGTTATAATTGGAATTCAATTGTGTCAAATTGTATTACTAATTATTTAGAATTCGGCAAGATAGTTTATAATTGGTTTCAAACCAATAATGTATGATCGAATACGTGAATTTGATGGTAAATTAAAAACTTGTTAATTGATTAACGAGAAATGAATGATAAACGAGAGTTATAAATGAAGTGAATCGTAGATGAGATGAAGCAAAATATGAATAAAGATTTTAAGGGCATTTGAACCTATTTTTGAATAGGATCAAAATTATTTTGATATGACAAGTTCAGACTTCGATAAAAGGAATAATATTCATTTTTTAGTAGTAACGTGTAAAAGCAAAAATGTTGCAAATGAAATTGGGGGTAAATGAAATGGAGTTAACCAGTACGGTGAGATTATTGTAAAGTTCAGAGTAAAAATCAAATGAGGTTTTCCGAAGTTCGGAATATGGTATCGAATAACAGATTGTTCAGAAGGAAGGTTATGCGTGGAATCAATTATGTTGAATTTCGGGGAAAATACTTTTATTTTCTATTTTAATTCATAATTTAATACATTAATAAATTAGTTATTCATATTAAAGAATAAAGTAAATTTTAAAGTTAATTATTTCGAAGGCGTGAATTATTACTATAATAAATAGAAGTGAATTTTAATGTGAATTCGAAAGTTATGAGAATAATAGCTTTATTCGAAGTAATGAATTTTATCTATTTCAAAGTTTATAATATTTGTTCAGTTAAGGTATGAGAGGTAAACATACCCCAACTTGATCGATTTCATTGAGAAAAGGTTCGATAGCAATAATTGTTTAAGTGAAGTAAGTTAATAAGTGTCAGCAGCTGAGTCGGAATAAAGATGTTTTATTTAACATCTGTTTTAATCCAAATAATGAATTTAGAAATGTTTCCCATGATGGATAAGACATATTTTCTATGTAAAATAAAGATTTGCAACTATATGGAAAAGTTTTCCAATAAGAATTATGAGGAATAAATATGATAATTGGGAATGTTTTCAGAAGACCAAGAGAGGTTAACGGATTTTGATAAATCAGAATGGTGAGAACTAGGGAATAAAAAGCCGCACGGCGAGGACGAAGAGCGGTGGAACGTAAGAGAAATAAATTCGTAAACTGAATTTGGGAATGGCGTAAGCGATGATTTGACAAGAAATGAAGTTAAGGAATTTAGAACTTGATTGGAAATTAGTTAAGTTGAATAATTTTATGAGTGTTGATCTGATGTTGGTCTCGGCCTTCGGGATTGATACTTAGGAAGTTGTTCGCTTGCTAATTAACGGTCGAAAGATGGGAATGTGGAAGAGAAATAATGCATGAAGGTGAAATTTGTGATAAGAATAAAAATTCTGAAATTTTGAGAGAATAAATTTGTGAATGAAGTGATGAATCTTATAATTAGAGATTTGGAAGAAAATTTGGTTTATAACCAATAGAGGCATAAATCTGAGTTGATTAAAAAGATCAAACTGAAAATTTGAAATTAGAATGAAATTTGAGAATATTCGAGTTTGGATGTTAGATCCAGAAGTTTCTGAAATGTATATGGAAAAATATATAAGAATGCAGTGAATTAGAAAACTAGTGAATTGGAAGGTAATCGATATGAGATAAAACCTTATGTAGCAGTATTTATATAAAAATGAGATGTCTGGAAATATGATTCAGAAATAAAATCATAAGTATGATTATGAGGATTATGAAATAAAATACTATATGTATATAGTATTATACGTTTTCAAATTACGATAAGGAAAGTACCTTCCTTCTCCTTGAATTTTGAGCTTGGTTGAGATATGCTGCTGGTGGTAGTAGGTTGTCCGGACATAAAATTCATGAGTTTCCGTTGAGCATGACTGCTAGCGTAATTCGTAGGGCTGCAGATAGCCTACGGGGTCGGATGTTTCCTTAGGGAATCAGGCGTAACCATTGTGATCGCTGCGATCTAGAGTCGTTGGAATTCGAACGTGTAGCGAAATTCGCAGGGCTGCAGACAGCCTACGGAGACGGATGTTTCTTGGGGGAACCAAGCGTAACCATTGTGACTGCTGCGATCTACAGTCGAATTGTAAGGGCATAATCCGCAGGGCTGTGAAAGCTTACGAGTATGGATGTTTCTTCGGGGATCCAGGCGTAACCATTGTGTAACTGCGGTCCGCACGAAGTATCTATAAGTGAAGGAAATGTAACCACTAGAGTTACTAAAGGTAGAATGAAGCCACCTGTTTAATGCAACAGTTTGCCTTCGTGACTTGATTGTCTTCATAACTTGATTGGTCTTCATGACGTGGATTGTCTTTGTGACTTGATTGATCCTCGTAATTTGATTTAACCTCAGTTGATAATTTGTTTTCGTGATTCTGAGATAGAGTTGCCAATGCTCAGTGACCTCAGGTTTTCTTTTGATTCGTAAATATCTTCCGTTCATCTGTCTATGACGAAATTCGCATGGAAGTGATTTCCTACGGATACGGATGTTTTCTGGGGGATCCAGACGAAACCATTGTGTATCTGCGATTCATGAACAATCAACATATCAATATCACATTGGTACTTTCCGTATCTATTTTTTTAAGGAATTTCTTAAATATTTTCACTAGGAGCTGAAGCAAGGATATTTATTGCTTGGAGATTTTAGTCGTGCGCCTGGCCAGCGTATGCCTAACATCTGTGAGAATGACAATAGGCTTGTCAAACTTCGAGTTATCAAATATTTTTAAATCAATAATTTGAAATTAAGAAAAATATCTAATTTAATAAGCTAAGAAAGGATTTCGAATTATTTTCAAATCCATAGCCTTGGAATAATAATACAAATATTTTGAATAATATAAAATGATTTCAGAACTGGGAAGTTTTCAAGTCGAGAATTTATAACTTGAAAAGAAGATGCTATATACCCTATTCAATGAGTGTGGGAAAGTATTTAATGGATTGAATGAGATTTGATTGAACTTGGATTATAAGGAGATTTGATTGACAGATGAGGTTTATAAAGAAATGTGGAATGGTTCGAGATGCGTAATCCAACTTACGCAGAATTTGAAATATAATAAGAGATTGGTTTTGAATAGAAATTAGATTTTCCATGATTATTGAATATGATGGTAAATAACGAGGATCGATAGCTCAAATATCGATATTTAAATTGATTATGAGAAATTTTCACAAGAATAAGAAAATTTGTAGCATACTTTGGTATAACCCTGATGATCTCTCCTTTTCGAGGACGGAAAGTTTTAAAGGGGGGAAGAATGTAACGACCCAGAAGTTTCGACAACTGGAATATGAAATTTATTGAAGATTTAATATTGGTACTGGAGCTAGAAATTTATAAATCAAATATATTGTATGCGTATAGATTGGATTTGATATTTAATTAAGAACGGTTGGTTGGGACTTAATCATTTAATTCTCGAATATTTGAATTGAATTGGTTGGGCATTTAAATTTGATTTTTTTTAAATTTGACGGAGAAATATAAATGGTTGAGTTTAAAAATGAACAGAGTTGACATTAAACGAATAGAAAATTTTATATGTTGAATTACATGGAAAATTTGGGCTAGATATGTGTAGATATTGAATTCAACATTTCAAATTTGGAAGTGAACGGAGTTATTGGTAGAAAAACGAAATAAAATCGGTAGACCGATAAATAAGTTAAAAATAAAATAACATCTTATACGAACGGAGTCAGACTACGACCAGACTAATTTTATTAGACTCAAAATGTCGAGGTATGACGGTACGTAAAAATCCATCGTGATTGAAGTTCGTTTATGGCAGTTCAAAAATAAAACGTTAACAAAATTTACGGTAAAAATTCAAGGAACCGTAATGAAATAAATTAAATATAACGTTTGGTTCCTTCCTACACACACCATCAATTCCTTCCTACCCACGTAAACGTGGAAAGCACGACTCTCCCTTCTATAAATTGATCATATCCCAATCCATTCAGTAAAAGAAAAACCCTTTTCCCTTTTTGATTTCAATGGCGACGACCTAAATTACTCGCCTCCCTCATCCCGAAGCTACTGCCTTTAAATTGTCATCTCCCTCGAAGCCACGCGGTGACACCCTGCTTCTTCTCCAGTGAAACCGAAGCAGGAAGCCACCATCCGCCTCCATCAGTCTACCCTCCTCGACCATAAATCAAAAATGGTTTTTCCAAAACGACCTTCGCTTCTGCCTACCGCGAAGTCTGAAAACCCGCTTCTATCGAAATTGCGACGCCCTCACCATCATTTGAGCTGCCATCGACTTCAGACCCAAGCACCCAATTGCTAGCGTCAGCATCATCGCTAAAAGCTGTCGCCTTTTCCTCTTCATCACTTTGGTTTCAAGGTGAGCACTCACGATTGATTATTTTTCAAGTTTATTAACTCCGGTAATTAGCTTAAATAAAACAGTTAATTTGTGTTGGGTTAGATTACTCCACTTAGTGTTGCTACCCTATCGATATTCACTTGATTTTGAGGTTTGTTGCATTCTTATTGAAATCACCTTGCACCCATACCTCTGTCCTTGATGGTGTGAATGGTGATAAAATTTAACTGTATATATATGTGGAGGCTAATTTGAATGAGGGTATATATATGTACACTTAGTATATGTATATTCAACATCATTTGGCATATGTATATGTACGAGTCCTGGTGAATTGAGAAATCGTACCTGCTGCCTTTGTAACGACCTGTATTCTACGCATCATAGGATCATAGAATATTTATTTCTTTCACATACGAAGTCATATGGTCATGTAACTTTGGGGGACGACTATTGGGGTCATTTCCCATATTCATGATTTTTCCCGATTTTTAAATGACCATTTTACCCCTAGTTGGCACTGTTTTGGCCATAACTTTTGACTGGAAAGGAATTTTGACCTGATACCACTTCCATTGGCTCCGGATGATGGTTTACAATTCCGTAGAGTGGTCACATTAGCCAAACGGACTCACTGTTTGGGAGATATGGCTGAAACAAGTTTCAGATGGTGAAAAACAGCTTAATTGGGCTTAACCGGGTGATTAGCAGCTAGGCCCAGAGGGGAATTTCGGGTTTAGAGGCATAGGAGGGCTGATTAGGGTTAGGAAATCACTTTCATTTCAGTTTTGAGCCGCCACAAACCTTCTTGAGATCTTAGTAATGGCTTCCATCCTCTAAAACCACTCCAAAACACATTTTTAGTGAAGATTAAGCCTAAACTACATCAAAACAAGGCCAAATAGCAACAGAGCAAGGTTGGAGCTGCTGCTATACATAGGAATTCGACCCAAACAGAGAGTATTTCAGATTTGGTGTTTTATTTTGTGGCCAAGGTGAGTGATTTGCATAGTTTTGCACTAATTACGGTAATTAAGGGTAATTAGTGAAGATTAGCGAATTTATACACTAATAAATTCTGGAAAAATGTTTAGAAATTCTTAAATAATATTTTATGCCTCTGTTAGAAATTTGGTTTGATTTGATTAAGTTTTGTTAACCCTATGATTAGTTTTATTTAATCATGCTTAAGGGAAAAATGGGATTTTGGGTATATTTGATCCGTTTTGACATATGAATTCATTGCTTTGGTGTTTGTGGGCAGTTTGCTATGTTGCTATGAATGTCTGACATGACTTGTGATTGAATAGTATAGTTAGATTTGTCAAAAACGTCGTTGAAGGGCGTAAACAAGTTGCTGGAAAAAGTTGCAGAAAGTTGTGCAGGGTTCCGGATCGGATCGGGTAAGGGCTCGGATCGGATTGGAGATCTGGGTGAGGAACCCGACCCGAACTGGAGTCTGGCACAAACGAGGCTAGGCAAAAAGGAAGGCCATGTTGTTTAAGCTGGGGATCGGATCGACTTGGAGACGAAGGGTTCGGATCGGTACTTGACACTTGGGAGAACTGGCAAGAGGGAAGGCCACGCTAATTGAACTAGGATCGGATCAGATGAAGAAGGAGGGATCGGATTGGAGCACGTGAAGAACGAGGGAGCGGATCGGAGCGGAAGCACGAATTGAAAGGGAGATGCCACCCGACCCGACCCGGAGGAGGACACCCGAACCGACCCGAAGTGGGACATCCGACCCGAACCGATGCAACGCTGTGGACCCGAACCGAACCGCTACAGGGGAAGACTACGAACAGAGCCAATTCAAAGCAGAGGACCCGACCCGAACCGATGGCTAGGAGGGGAAACCCGACCCAACCCAGTATTGACCAATAACCCGAGATGCAAAGGTAGTCCAATATGGGAAATTAGAGCTTAGGATCCAGTTGGGAACCGATGAGTTCACTTCATGATTGGGCTTTGCTGCGGGACGTGTGCAAAGGGGCAGTCGATGTTTATGACTTCGGATCACTATGTATGGGAAGTACGTGAACGGATTGAGGGCTGCAATGGCCTAGGTACGACTAAAGGGCTATAAACCAATGAAGTGGGGTCATTTGTAAAGATTTGGTCATGACTCCATGTGGTAAGCTTGGTAGTAGCAGTAGTTGTACAAGTCGAACTCCGTCACTACTTCAATGGGTCTAGTGATTGACAGTGGTGGACATCGTATGCTTTACGCACTGAGTGAGACATGTGAGGATGGTTTCTATGGTTGATTTGGTTGCTATCATTATGACATGCACACCCCACCCCTGTATTCTTACACTATTTATTATGGCACCTTAGAGTATTGTACGGTATGTGGTACTAACTCTTTGGTTGCAGGTCCAGGTTCAGGTATGGTTTAGTATACCTGTTATTGTTTTGTTTAGATTCTTATCGCTCATACCAGGCTTTATGTCTGACTCAGAGTTTTATGTCTCCTCTTATTACTCTGGGTGCTCACATGAGCAGACTAGAGACAGGTTAGATGGAGATGCACGTGTAGATGATGCGGAGATGAGCAGGAGGCTTCCACGTAATATATATATATAGTATTCTCCCTGTGTTGTTGAAGATCACTGCTTGGGCATTGGTGGTGCATCTTCTACTTTAGCTTTCTTTTGTTTAGAGACAGTAAATTCGAAAAGTTGCAATAAGCTGTATTTGGATTTCCGCTGCTCTGATGTTGATGTTGGTTTTAGTTATCAGCTTATACACTGTCTCACCTGTTTTATGTCAAGTATTTTATTATTATATTTTACTACATGCGCTGTGAGGCATTCTACAGGTTCCTCGTTTAGTTAATTCCCTTCTTTCCTTTCTTCTGACGACCGTCCGGTGCTAGTCGGGCATGTGTACAACACACTTTCGGAGGAAATGCAGGCTGGTGCGGGTTGGGCCGTCACACTTGGTATCAGAGCTCTAGGTTGCATAGTTAACCTAGGGAAGTTATCAGGGAGAGATAGTATACGTATACGAGAGAGCGTATTTGTGATTACTTTGGTTTTCAAAGGCTATATATATATATATATATATATTATTACTAGTATAAGGAAGAAGTCGTACTGCACTAGCACCACTATAGAGTCGTTAACCGTTTCCCTTTACAGATTGATGATGAGCCGATATGTTAGAGGTACCGGTAGAGGGGCCAATAATGGGAATGCTGCTGACATGAGGGCGATGTTTACTGACCTCATGAGAGAGATGCTTAGAGATGTACAGAGGGCAGCTCCCAATGGTGGAAATGGTGGTGGTCCAATAGTGCAGGCACCGAGAGTCGACTTCGCCAAGCTGAATAAGGATTATACTAGCCTTGGTGGGAAGCCGTTCCACGGAACGGAGTCGGCCACGGATGTTCAAGATTGGTTGGATAGTTGCGAACGTATCTTCGAGGATTTGGGTATCGAGGATGCGATGAAGAGAAAGCTAGCGTCCCGTCAGCTGCAAGGGCGGGCAATGAATTGGTGGAATGCTATAAAGGCAGCTACTCCCGAAGATCAGATTACTTGGGAGCAGTTTAAGGCTCGCTTTAGCGAGAAGTTCATTCCAGTTGCTCAGAAGTCAGTGCTGTTTAAGAAATTCTTGGAGCTCAAGCAGAATGGCAGAGCTGTCTCGGAGTATATTGCTGAATTCGACACTTTGTCGAAGTATGGGTTATCTCTTATTGATACTGCCGAGAAGAAGAATGAGAAATTCATAACTGGTTTGGATCAGTACTTGGGGGAAAGGCTTATTAACCACATTGATGAGACGTTTGAATCGATTGTTGGGAAAGCATTGAGATCAGAAAGTCTCTACCCTAAGCCGAAGACTGAGGTTGCATCCGCAGATGAACCAAAGCCACAAGCAAGTGGTGGAGGCAAGGGTGGTTCCCAGAATAAGAGAAAGCAAAATCAGACTAAGGATGGCCAGAAGAAAAAGAATAAGCAAGATGTTGAGTGCTTCAGCTGTGGTAAGAAGGGCCATTATGCTAGTAATTGTCGGGCCAAGCCAGCGGATAGGAAGTGCTTCAACTGTGGCCAAATGGGACATCACAAGGACAAGTGTCCACAGCCCCCTAAAGAAAAGCAAATGGTGAAAGCATATGCTCTTAATGTTATTCCTTCTTCGTCGAATGCCCCAATTGCGGCGGAGAAGGGAAAGAATGTCGTCATTCAAGGTATGCTTTATGTTTATGATGTTCCTGTTAGAGTTTTGTTTGATACCGGAGCTTCCAGTTCTTTCATGTCTAGTGACCTGGTAGATAGGTTAGGATTGGAGCCCGAGATTGTCGATAGACCTTTAGTAGTGACGAACCCGATTGGTCGTTCGACTAGCCTTAGCATGATTTGTCGTAATGTGGTCTTATCGAGTCATGGATGCATGTTTGTTTGTGATTGCTTTGTTTTGGGCTTTACTGGGTTTGGCATTATTTTGGGAGTAGATTGGCTCCAAAGATACGGGGTGGTGGTAGACTGTGAGGGCTTTTTGGTGACAGCTAGAGCGGATGATGGGCGGAGGATAGTGTTTGGTGGTCTACCCAGTGAGGGGGTATTGGCTAGTTTTCTAAACTCCCTCGACATTCCGCATAGTGAGTTGTCAGGTTTGCCCATGGTTGGCCAGTATCCGGATGTTTTCGAAGAAGTGACCGGACTTCCACCACACCGAGAGATTGAGTTCCGTATTGATTTGGTAAAAGATGCCAGACCTATAGTGATGCCACTTCGTCGTATGGCACCAAGGGAGCAGCGAGAGCTCGAGGTGCAAGTCAGCGATCTTTTGAAGAAGGGATTTATCAGAAGGAGTGTTTCTGAATGGGGAGCACCAGTTGTGTTTTCTACCAAGGCGGATGGTTCCCTTCGTTTGTGTGTAGACTACCGCGAGTTGAATAAAGTAACGAGGAAGAACAAGTATCCTCTACCGCGGATAGATGATTTGTTCGATCAGTTGAGTGGCGCGAGAGTATTTTCTCAGTTGGATCTCGCGACAGGTTTTCATCAGCTTAGAGTGGAAGCTGAGTGTATAGCTAAAACGACATTTCGGACGCCGTCTGGATTTTATGAGTGGTTGGTCATGCCTTTCGGGCTGACCAATGCCCCAGCATATTTTGTGGATCTTATGAATAGGGTATTCAGAGATCAGTTGAATAAGTTTTTCCTTGTGTTCGTTGATGATATTTTGGTCTATTCAAGGACAGAGGAAGAACACAAGGAACATTTAAAAATAGTGATGGAGGCGTTGAGAAAACACCAATTGAAAGCAAAGTTTTCTAAGTGTCACTTCTGGAAGAGGGAAGTGAGGTTCTTGGGCCATGTTGTATCAGAGAATGGTATTACCGTAGACCCGGCGAAGGTGGCTACAGTACAGGATTGGCCTACGCCCAAGAATGCAACAGATGTAAGAAGTTTCTTGGGGTTAGCTGGATATTATCGTAAGTTTATCCAAGGTTTCTCCAAGATAGCAGCACCATTGACCCAGTTGACTAAGAAGAATCAAGCTTTTGTCTGCGATGAAAGGTGCGAGAATGCATTCAAGAGTCTAAAGGACAAGTTGACAAGCGCACCAGTGTTAGTCATTACTAAGGGGAATGAAGAGATGACGGTATACACGGATGCCTGTGGTACCGGACTGGGTGTTGTATTGATACAGGGCGGTAGGGTTGTAGCTTATGCAAGTCAGCAATTGAAACCGCACGAGAGAAGATACCCTACCCAAGATTTGGAGTTGGCAGCGATCGTGTTCGCGTTGAAGATGTGGAGACACTATCTCTTGGGAGAAAGATTTGAGCTGTTTACAGATCATAAGTCGTTAAGTATCTCTTCTCCCAGAAGGATCTAAATCTCCGGCAACAAAGGTGGTTAGAATTCTTGGCTTCCTATGATTTTGATATCGCATATACACCGGGAAAGGGCAATGCGGTAGCCGATGCGTGGAGTAGAAGACATGCCAGTTTAAGGGCTATGTTTCTAGAATGGAAGCAACTGGAGTATATCGCGGGGTTTGACTTCAGACCAAAGTGCAAATTGAATCCAGAAATGTTAGCAAGTTTGACGATCAAACCCACTTTGATTGAGCGGATCGGCTCTAGTCAGAGGGACGATCCTAACCTATTGGAAATCATCTCCAAGTTAGAGATGGATACCGATGAGGAGATGAACAAGTATGGGCTTGATCGAGATGGATGGCTTAGAAAGAATGGAAAGCTTGTTGTACCCAACGTCAATGGATTGAGAGATGAAGTGCTTAGAGAATGTCATCACTCAAAACTGACTATACACCCCGGTGGTAATAAGATGTATCGAGATATGAAGTAGACTTACTACTCGGAAGGGATGAAAAGAGACGTTGGGAAGTTTATATCCAAGTGCATGAATTGCCAGCCAGTTAAAGCCGAGCAAAAGAAGCCTAGTGGGTTACTGAAACCATTAGAAATTCCCGAATGGAAATGGGAGCAGGTCTCGATGGATTTCATCGATGGTTTACCAAAGACTAGATCGGGACATGATAGCATTTGGGTAATCGTGGATCGATTGACTAAGAGTGCAAGATTCATACCAGTCAAATCGACCAGAACGGCAGCTAAGTTAGCAGAATTGTATATGAAGTGGGTAGTGAGATTTCATGGAGTACCTAAAAGCATTGTGAGTGACCGGGACCCGTTGTTCACTAGTGGGTTTTGGAAGAGCTTACAAGAGGCTCTAGGGTCAGAGTTACAACTCAGTACCGCATATCATCCTCAGACCGATGGTCAGACGGAGAGGGTGAATCGTATTTTGGAAGATCTCTTGAGGGCGTGTATATTGGATTTTGGTGGATCATGGGATGACCATTTGCATCTAGTAGAGTTTGCATATAATAATAGCTACCAATCCAGTATCGGTATGGCTCCGTTTGAAGCTTTGTACGGAAGACCGTGCAACTCACCATCATGTTGGATAGAGATTGGCAAGAAGTTTATGCTTGGACCAGATGTGGTGAGGGAAACTTCAGATAAGATTAAGATCATTCAACAACGGATGAAGGCTACCCTAGATAGGCAGAAGAGTTATACTGATAAGAGGAGAAGAGACTTAAAATTCTTCGTTGGTGACTTGGTGTTTGTCAAGATTTCTCCGTTGAAGAGTGTAATACGATTTGGCAGGAGAGGTAAGTTAGCACCAAGATTTGTTGGCCCATTCCCTGTTCTTGAACTAGTCGGGAATTTGGCATATAGAATTGACTTACCAGAGAAGATGGCGGGAGTTTATAATGTATTTCATGTTTCCCAACTAAGGAAGTTCGTTCACGACTCAGATATGACTATTTCACCTAATCAGTTGGAGGACTTCGAAGTAGAACCCGAGGCGGTTGGGAACCGCAAGCCGGCCCGTATTGTTGAGCACGACATGAAGCAACTTCGAAGGAAGGCGGTGAAGCTAGTCAAGGTTCAGTGGGGCGAGGACGAGAATGATTGTACTTGGGAGACAGAGGAGAACATTAGGAAGACACACCCAGAACTCTTTGCCTGGTAAGATTTTGACTTCGATTTAGTTTTCCGCATGCTAGGATAGGCTTGTTTACTTGTTTTGCATGTTTGATTGTTGTATGTGGTTGTTAGGCATGCGGGATCCTTTGCATGTTTTGGGTTAAGGAATTTCGAGGACGAAATTTCTTAAGGGGGGGAGAGTGTAACGACCCATATTCTACGCATCATAGGATCGTAGAATATTTATTTCTTTCACATACGAAGTCGTATGGTCATGTAACTTTGGGAGACGACTATTGGGGTCATTTCCCATGTTCATGATTTTTTCCGATTTTTAAATGACCATTTTACCCCTAGTTGGCACTGTTTTGGCCATAACTTTTGACTAGAAAGGAATTTTGACCTGAAATCACTTCCATTGGCTCCGGATGATGGTTTACAATTCCGTAGAGTGGTCACATTAGCCAAACGGACTCACCGTTTGGGAGATATGGCTGAAACAAGTTTCAGATGTTGAAAAACAGCTTAATTGGGCTTAACCGGGTGATTAGCAGCTAGGCCCAGAGGGGAATTTCGGGTTTAGAGGCATAGGAGGGCTGATTTGGGTTAGGAAATCACTTTCATTTCAGTTTTGAGCTGCCACAAACCTTCTTGAGATCTTAGTAATGGCTTTCATCCTCTAAAACCACTCCAAAACACATTTTTAGTGAAGATTAAGCCTAAACTACATCAAAACAAGGCCAAATAGTAACAGAGCAAGGTTGGAGCTACTGCTATACATAGGAATTCGACCCAAACAGAGAGTATTTCAGATTTGGTGTTTTATTTTGTGGCCAAGGTGAGTGATTTGCATAGTTTTTGCACTAATTACGGTAATTAAGGGTAATTAGTGAAGATTAGCGAATTTATACACTAACAAGTTCTGGAAAAATGTTTAGATATTCTTAAATAATATTTTATGCCTCTGTTAGAAATTTGGTTTGATTAGATTAAGTTTCGTTAACCCTATGATTAGTTTTATTTAATCATGCTTAAGGGAAAAATGGGATTTTGGGTATATTTGATCCGTTTTGACATATGAATTCATTGCTTTGGTGTTTGTGGGCAGTTTGCTATGTTGCTATGACTGTTTGACATGACTTGTGATTGAATAGTATAGTTAGATTTGTCGAAAATGTCATCGAATGTCGTAGACAAGTTGCTGGAAAAAGTTGCAAAAAGTTGTGCAGGGTTCCGGATCGGATCGGGTATTGGCTCGGATCGGATTGGAGATCTGGGTGAGGAACCCGACCCGAACTAGAGTCTGGCACAAACGAAGCTAGGCAAAAAGGAAGGCCATGTTGGTTAAGCTGGGGATCGGATCGACTTGGAGACGAAGGGCTCGGATCGGTACTTGACACTTGGGAGAACTGGCAAGAGGGAAGGCCACGCTAATTGAACTAGGATCGGATCAGATGAAGAAGGAGGGATCGGATCGGAGCACGTGAAGAACGAGGGACATCCGACCCGAAGTGGGACATCCGACCCGAACCGATGCAACGTTGTGGACCCGAACTGAACTGCTACAGGGGAAGACTACGAACAGAGCCAATTCAAAGCAGAGGACCCGACCCCAACCGATGGCTAGGAGGGGAAACCCGACCCGACCCAGTATTGACCAATAACCCGAGATGCAAATGTAGTCCAATATGGGAAGTTAGAGCTCAGGATCCAGTTGGGAACCGATGAGTTCACTTCATGATTGGGCTTTGCTGCGGGACGTGTGAAAAGGGGCAGTCGATGTTTATGATTTTGGATCACTATGTATGGGAAGTACGTGAACGGATTCAGGGCTGCAATGGCCTAGGTACGACTAAAGGGCTATAAACCAATGAAGTGGGGTCATTTGTAAAGATTTGGTCATGACTCCATGTGGTAAGCTTGGTAGTAGCAGTAGCTGTACAAGTCGAACTCCGTCACTACTTCAATGGGTCTAGTGATTGACAGTGGTGGACATCGTATGCTTTACGCACTGAGTGAGAGATGTGAGGATGGTTGCTATGATTGATTTGGTTGCTATCATTATGACATGCACACCCCACCCCCGTATTCTTACACTATTTATTGTGGCACCTTAGAGTATTGTACGGTATGTGGTACTAACTCTTTGGTTGCATGTCCAGGTTCAGGTATGGTTTAGTATACCTGTTATTGTTTTGTTTAGATGCTTATCGCTCATACCAGGCTTTATGTCTGACCCAGAGTTTTATGTCTCCTCTTATTACTCTGGGTGCTCACACGAGCAGACTAGAGACAGGTTAGCTGGATATGCACGGGTAGATGATGCGGAGACGAGCAGGAGGCTTCCACGTAATATATATATATATATAGTATTCTCCCTGTGTTGTTGAAGATCACTGCTTGGGCATTGGTGGTGCATCTTATACTTTAGCTTTCTTTTGTTTAGAGACAGTAAATTTGAAAAGTTGCAATAAGCTGTATTTGGATTTCCGCTGCTCTGATGTTGATGTTGGTTTTAGTTATCATCTTATACACTGTCTCACCTGTTTTATGTCAAGTATTTTATTATTATATTTTACTCCATGCGCTGTGAGACATTCTACAGGTTCCTTGTTTAGTTAATTCCCTTCTTTCCTTTCTTCTGACGACCGTCCCGTGCTAGTCGGGCATGTGTACAGCGCACTTTCGGAGGAAATGCAGGCTGGTGCGGGGCGGGCCATCATAGCCTTGATCAGTGCCCTTGACATTTTTTAAAAACTCTCGTTGAAATTTGAAAACCTGAGTATAAATATATAGATATTGGCATGTTACCTCGCTGTCTTAAACCTAAATTTCATATCGGATTATCCCTTAATTATTCTATGCCATGCAGGAAGAATTAAAATATAGGAATCATATAACGGCTCACATGAGATATGTAGACGCTGTATGAATTTCGATAACTGTGCTCGGGTAGTAAACTATCTATATGTAGCATATGTATATACATGTATACATGTGTATATATGTGTATCGGCACATCGACATAGGGAGTTGTATGCAAGAGTTGTTTGGCCCAGGTTATTACGGTTTCCCTCTGTCCACATGATACTGATAAAACTGTTATTTTGACAATTGTTTAAAGTTTTTTTTGTTGTTGTTTTGTTTCTATGAGGTGTATCAAACATCAAGAATGACAATTTAAACATAACGTTGGGAGGGTTACTAATTATATTCATGAGGGTAATGATTATATTCTTACATGATCAATTCTTTGAACAATTATACTACAAAGTTTAAGTTCCTTAAACAAATTAAATATATAATATTGTTATTAAACTTGTTGGTTAAAGTATAACACACTATTGTGCATGTGAAATGTATGACTCCTATTTGTCAGCTTGAGTGGACTCCTTATTTCACTACAATATATGAGTCGCACCGTTGTCAGTTTCACATTGTAGTGCTAGCATATTGTATATGTATTCATATTGGTATATTTACAGTAAGTATTTGGTAGTTCCCAACTATATATAAATGTTTTCAGTCCCCTTGTTATTTCGAAAATCATGCTATGCCTATGGTTTCATGCTGCTGTGTACATATGGGTTCATATTTCCAATTATAGTTGGGTTTGTCAATTGCCATGTAGTATACATGCAAGATGTGTTCCTGTTAGTAACCATGTATACAAAAATGATATGAAAGTCTGCAAATTCACATTTATTCTAATATTTCCTAATATATCCCATGCTTTATCTATAAACCAGTACATTTAGCTAGAGTGAACAATGCCATTTCATTTTATTCATGACTTCAAAAGCTGTATTCCTGATCACCTTTCACTTGTGAACTACTAAACACCAACAGCTTGTATGGGATCAATAGCATATTTCTTATTATGTTTTTTTTGTCGTATTTGGAATTATATATGCCAAACCTTGGAGTATATATATTATGCTTTGTTACTGTTAGCATCTTGTTCATCTGGTGTGTGCCGAACCCTGTTCAAAATAAAGAATACATATTGGTCCATACTTTAGTAGTCTTAGCAATGTATTTTGTTTAACTGAATACTTTGGTCATGCCTGGAATGTTGTAACATGTTGGATATGATCCTGTACAACATTCCATACTACCTTAATCTACACTTGCCTGATTAGCAATATATACAAAATATATATATATATATATATATAGCTGCATTTTGGAAATCTTGTTAGTTGAACATACTTTGTCGTGCTTATTGGGAACAACTTGTTTATGAAACATGCCATATATTTCTAAAATCAGGGGGTTATTTTTTTATTTTATTTTTCGCAATTTGACTTGCAATATTCCTGCTGTTTTGATATACTGATGGCATCTCTTGTCATTAAGTTTTGTATTGTATGTCTCGACCATTAGGATACGTGTTGGGCCATGTTTGCACTCTCAAATGACAGCTGAACATTGGCCATTCATTTTGATGTCTCAGTGGATACGTGTCTGTTCGACTTACCTTTGATCATCACGTTTCTTTTGCACGGTATGTCCACCGAGTAGATTTCTGTTTCGAGCGTGATCCTTGTGGTCGCTCCACAGTTGCTCACACTGTCCCGTATACGTTTCTGGGATGCTGGAGCAGTGCATACGTGTACCTGTACACGTGTGTACATGCAGGCTTCTGTGACCGTTGTCCCTGAGATAAAAATCCATATGCGCATATACTACACTTGATCTTGATACACTGATATAAACAGATATCACCACTGTTCACTTTATATATGACATCGATGTTCGGATTAACTGCTATATTTTAGTTTATACTGAAGTTAATTCACTTGAACTATGATTAATCCTGACTCGAGTATTTTATGTTTTTGCATGGAATGATCGAGTCAGACCCGAGCAATACAGATTTTAAAGATCACAGCTTAGGATCTGAAGATTGGAGAAACTGGGATTCCCAAGACGGCGCATGTAACACCCCACGTCCGTTAGTGTCACTCACAAAGGGAATGCACTAAGTTCTGTGGAGCATTTTGGGTAAAAGATGCAGATAAATTACAAGACAGACAAATTATTAAACAGTGGAAAATAGAACTTTGCTTTATTGATAATTTAGTCTGTACAAGATTCTTTTACAATAACAGAGTATCATC
Organism: Allium sativum; assembly: GCA_030737875.1. Taxonomy (NCBI): domain Eukaryota; kingdom Viridiplantae; phylum Streptophyta; class Magnoliopsida; order Asparagales; family Amaryllidaceae; genus Allium; species Allium sativum. The sequence continues at coordinate 462,909,299 of CM060920.1, forward strand.
TGTCTTTATAAAATAAAGAAGCATGAAAATACATTTATATGTTCCCCAATGTAGCAAGAGCCAGCCATAGCATCTGGAAGAGAATCCAAAGATAACTTCGTCAAATCTTCAAGCTGGGAAAGAGCAACGGTCCAGTCTAATCCTGAGTTATACTATTCCCTCCTCAACTACCTGGGGGGGGGGGAAACGGAAGAAAAGAAGACGAAAGAAAAACAGAGTCAGACATAAAGCCTGAGTAAGTTCAGTAACTTCTAGCATGTGAACATGGAAAAACAAAACGACATGAATTAACTGAATACAAGATTACACCATGACGATAAGGTCAACAAGATTAGACAAGGTAGTCACAAGATATGCTAAGATGACTGGATACGCTCTAATACTTTCGCAGCTTCGCTATTTCCTTGTTATACTGGTTTCTATATCTCTGCACCACCTAACTAGTGTTCAACTAGTAACGATAACGTGATCCCAACCCCTGTAGTTTCCATTGTCTTCAGGCATACATTTATTATTTATTACCTAGATCTAATCTAGGGTTTTCTATCAAGTGCTTCTTGGATTTAACTATAGTTTTACGCTATCTGCTGAACGCTTTTCGAGTTCAGGGTTTATGCCACCTAGTCCAACTAGGGATTACGCTACCTGTCGAACAATGCCCCCAAGTGTAGGACACACTACCTAGAGTGGTATATGCTCCTAGGCTTCCCCACGCATGTATCGCGAATCGTTATCGCTTGTCTAGATGCACATGTCCTGTAATGTGCGATCCGAGTCCTGTGACAGGGCAAATCAAGGAATACAGAACTCGGTCGGGAGCTTTCGGATATCTGCCGATGCAGATGCTAAGGTCTGTTTTTATTCCAGTGGTTATGGTCCCACTTGACCCCTCCCTCAACTAATGAAAGGCACACCTTGTAAAATGAGAACTATACGCCGGCCCCCGGTGCCCCACTATCCTATGGCCATCCGCAACCATAACTAGATAGCAAGTATATGGTCTTTTGGAGTTCTCCGCCTTTCCGCTTCACGTATCTCGATTGACTCAAGATGGATGGTAGACGACGAGTTGCTATCACAGGGCTACCGTCTTCTCGCCGAATCACGCTGGTCCATCCTAGTCTTTAGGTTGCCACATATATATTGCAACCAAGGCATACCCTCGGTTCTTCTAACGCAGACCTTAACCTCTGTGAGCCCAGGATGATCATCTGCAGCCTCACAGAGGGATACCAAGAGTACCCTCACGTCCCCCCGAAGCCTCGGGCTTCGTAACCCAATTCGTTGGAGCCTTCTTAAAACCATATGGATGTCCGCTCCTTCGTGTTATACTAAGAATTACTACTTAGTTCTACTAACTAAGGTTTACCACTTAGTTTCCAAATTCCTTGTTTTCTTAACTAAGTTTACTACTTAGTCCCTTTTTCAACTGAGGTTTACTATTTAGTTTTCTTTCTCGCCAGGTTGGGTTGGTTAAGTGTCTTTAGTCGATTGAAGCTATCTTAACCCTCTTCCCTTATCCTATTACACTGGTTAAGTGTTATCCCTTTATGCTTTTTACTTAACCCTATTCATTTATCATATTCTGATGGTTAAGCATTCAAGTTTACTTAACCCTATGGTCTAGTCCAGCTAACATATTAATTTGGCTAAGTGTATAACTTAACCCCAACCTCTAGTCTAATTAACATGTTAAATTGGCTAAGTGTATTAACTTTACTTAACCCCACCTTCTAGTCTAGTCAACATGTTAATTTGGCTAAGTATTCCCATGGACTTAATCCTCCCATTCTAGCTTTAACTGTGCTAAGTTGGCTAAGTGTTCCTTAACCTTCCCATTCTAGCTTTAATTAATAAATTAAAGCCGCAACCTCTCACATTAGACAGATATTGCTGCGGTTACTGGATGTGCCGGTCGGTTCCGGGCAGGTTTACACCGCAACTCAGTCTAACCTTGGGTTAGGCATATTCATGTTTTCTAAGTTCAATGGGTTTTTGATTAATTTCCAAATCTGGTCTTGAAAACAACCATCCCGTCCTTCGGATCAGTTAGGGATAGCCAGGGAGGGCAGGAAACTTGTATTTTCCAAACCCAAGCCTAGACACTATCCTCTCTGTCATCCTAGAACCTTCTGGTCTATGTGTTATAAAAAGGGGTGTTATCAAAATACTTTTCTTTTGTTTATAAATTGTTAACAATTTATTTCAAAAGCCCATTTCCCCTTTTTAGACAAATTTGGCCTATATTTATTTGTCAAGCCTACTAGTATACTTATATTCTAGGCCCAAGTCCTAACCCAACATGCAGTTTAAGCTTTTTCCTATTTCATTGCCGAAACTAGATTAAATATCCTAGTTTATAATTTATGGCCAAAACTTAACCAAGTTACATATTTTGTGGTAAATGAACAATTTAACATTTATGACGAATTCTATAAGTAAATTACTCCTAATTTACTTATTTCATTACTACTCTTTTAATGTACATTGTCACATTTATTATTATAGCCCATTCTCTCTTATTTATCATATTTATACTTTTTGGTATGTAAATTATACCAAATTTAGTGTCGCTAACCATAATTTATTCTAAACATGACAATTGCTCACAATTATGAATAAATTCAAAATTGTGCTAATATACTTATTCCAAATCAACCTTAATTAACCCAATCTTGGTTTAACATCCTAATTCACAATTTATGGCAAAACTAGAATTATTTTTCTAGTTTACATTTTATGCCTAAAATTTAGCTTACTTACTAACGCTAAATTTAATATGTCAAAATCACATATTCCCTAATCCATGTCAAATTTCCCCGTTTTCATTTTAATATGCATGTCATAATACATATTCCAAATTATGCCAATTTCCAAGTTTACAATTACGTTCATATTCATTTCCATGTTTTTCCCCAAATCGCATTCCCACCGTTCGAATAATCGTGATTCAACCTAGATTATAAATAAATCTAGATTCGTAGATAAAGAGGGAATGAATCAAAATGACAAGAAGGAATAATTGGCATAAAAAGGTTTGGATAACAATGCAGGTTCAAGAAGATGGGTAGACCTAACTAAATAGGTAAATTCCCACTGTCTTAAAACCAAAGAATGGGCAAAATAGGTTCAAGAACGTGGGTAGACCTAACTTAATAGGTAAATTCCCACTGTCTTAAAACCAAAGAAAAACCAAGGAACATGTAGAATAAAAAAATTGGGTTTAGACCCAACTTCTCAATCACAAAACTAAAGCAATATTTTCCTAATCATAAATCATGGGTGTCAAAATCACAGTTGTCCTCATTATGTCATAAGTAATAATTTATGTCCAAATCAAAGGTATAGGCCTAGTCAAGGAAATAACCCTTGTAGTCACAGTCACAGTCGTAGGAAATGTCCATAGTCATATGCGATGTTCATAGTCCAAAAGGGAAAATAATTCCCATAGTCATAAGTCATTGTCATAGGCAATGTTTATATGTCCCAAAATCAAAGGCTTATGTCATAGTCCAAAGGCATATGCTTTCAAAGGCCACAGTTCTATAGTCATAGTCACGGTTACAGTCTTATTTGTCCTCGAATCATAACAGTTCTTAATTCAGTCCAAGAGTATAAACACAGATTCGAAGAGAGAGAGAGAGAGAGATTTGGCATATTCCTTTATTCCTTTAATTTCATGTCACAAATAAAACAAATATTCAGATCTAGAAATAACCAACTTACAGAAAATAGATCTAGGAAAGAAGGAAAGCGTGGCTATGATTCGTGCGTCGTTGCTTGAAACTTGTTTGAGCTAGCCTTTGAATTCTTCACTTGAAACTTTGATTTGAACCCCTCCTTAAAAGTCTTTTAGCAGCATCTCCTCATCTTGAATCATATTTTATTTTATTTATTTAAGAAAATTTAGAAGAGGGGAAGAAGCCATGAATCTTAGCAGCATAAGGATAGAAGAGAATTGGTGCAAAGAGAATGAAGACTAGGGCTGTTTATATAGCTGCTCAAGACCTTATCGTACACGCAGCGCTGAGTCAGCATTGAACCTAGTTAAGAAAATAGTCCAGGTACGTAGATGAATCTAGCCAAACCTTATCATACACGCAGTGCTGAGTCAGCATTGGGTCCCACAAGCTATTTTGGCGTAAAAGTTTGATTTTCAAACTTTTGAATTTCTGGAATTTATTTAACTGTTTTATTCACATGAAATATTCTTATATGTATACAATTCCTCTAACGACCATTTTACGCGTATATATATACGCACAACTTTCATTTTATTTTCAAAATTCAAATGATGTTGCCATATTTCATTGACCGTAGCCTTATCTTGAATTTTATCTTTCGTATACATATATTTTTGTATATATATATATATATATTTATATTTCTCATATGTATATATATATATTTTCTTTATTTCCTTATACGTACGTTCTTATCCTTTCAAATTTTGAATTTGTATACGTACATATATTTGCATGTTTAGTTGGCCCTCTCTAAAACAATGATAAAAAATTATGCCGCCGCTGGGGTTCGAACCCCCGACCTCCATGCTACCAATCCAATGCCTTAACCAACTGAGCTACAGAGGCTTTTGTTAATAAGTCTTAGAACAATAATAATTATTGTTCTCTCCTTACCTCTTTTTTTTCATGTTAGTTACAATGCATGGATCTTTTAATTTTAATTTTTCTTTTAAAAATTAATTATACTTTAATTTGAGAATCTTAATGTCACAGAATTACGGGGTGTTACATTCTCCCCCACTTAAAAGGATTTCGTCCCCGAAATCTTCAAGTTAGGAAGAATGTGTCCTACCATCCAATCACCCATCTACTCAACCATTCAATCACAGGCATTCATTGTCCTTAAAAGATTTCTAATGCTTTCATGTTCATATGCATAGTGTGTGTATATGTCTCTATCTAATGCAAAATCAGGCGGTCTACTGATTCAGTTGACCTCCTTAATGCAAATCATGTTAGTGCCATGCGTCCAATCATGCATGCAAACATCCCTAGTCATGTAAATACTACATGCGTGCACAGCCATTCATCCATATGCAACGTCCATATGATATCATATCAAGTTCAACTTATAAACAAATGCATATATGTAAATGCAATATGAGAGCGTCCGAACTTGATCTAGTGCCTAATACGTATGCATATGCATCCACAAGCAACCATTTGCAACCACTTGCAACCATTCAACCATAACATGTTTCAAATACATGTTTACATCCATTGGCTTCTACCTAAGGATTGCAGATACGACCTAGAGGATATACTTTGGAAAGAGAGAAACAACTACGCGTAAAGCTCCTAAACAGAGAAATCAAGGATGCACCCTTAAGGAAAAAGGGCATGTTGCTAGTATCTAGCCTTCTTGAGCTTTACTCCACTGTATCCTAACCAATTTATCTTCACGATTGTGAAGTTCCTAATCTCCATTTCCAAAATAAACAGATGTCAATCACGGCGCCAAGTATATGTACTAAGATGATTAGAGGCCTCCCTCTTGGCTTATCCATCACGCCATAACTATGAGAGTCAAAAGATCACTCCGTACTTTTTAGAGTACCTACCACAACTATTCATCTTTCATGCAAACCATCCAAACCGAACTCGACATTCCTCAAGTACAAGCCCCAAAGGCCTAAACCAATATTAGACAAGCATCCAAGGAATATCTTCTCCAAATTTAGACGATCTACGTGAGATGATATAAGCAAACTCGATAGCTATCCTCAAATCCCTACTAACCAAAAACTGGTCGGACCACTAATTGGATTTGAGACTCTAGTGGGATCTTTCTACTATACACGTACTATGGTGCAGAGACTCAACTATGGAAGTGGGTATGAACAATTAAGAAGCGCTGGAACCTAAGGAAATAGTACGAACAGAAAACTAGACTCTTCCAACCGGACCACCTTTCTCCTAGGTGCGCTTGGTGGCGAAAGCATGTACTTGTCCTTCTGAAAATCTCGTCCTCGTTCTTGCCCTTGTCCTTAAGTATATGTCCTATCATACCATAGTAAAGATACTTGCTCTTGTCTTAGGTTTTATAATCCCTTCCTCCTTCGCGAGCCAAGTCTACATCCATAATTTCCTCATCCTTGGGTCGTGCTCCTTTGCCAAACTTCCGCGTGTAACCATGTTGGCAAATCTCTCGAAAGTTGCCTCTATCGCACGGAAAAACCCTATAAACTTGAAAGAAGACTGGCTGTAAGTGAAACAACTACGGCTATAGATGGAAGTCGGGCACTACTTTGCCCTTCGATGAGGTTACCTCCCAGAAAGCCAGGAGCCCCAGAGACTCAAGAAAGAAGGAGACAAGAATTCAAACAGAGGAAGAGGAGACAATGCGTATGGCTTTGGGGAATATGCCTTTAAAACAAATCCTTTCTTTTAAAAATGCTTCTTTAAAAACCTTTTGAAAATAATTTTTCAAATCTTTTATCTGATCCGGTAACCTTCAGCTCTGATACCACGTGTAACACCCCACGTCCGTTAGTGTCACTCACAAAGGGAATGCACTAAGTTCTATGGAGCATTTTGGGTAAAAGATGCAGATAAATTACAAGATAGACAAATTATTAAACAGTGGAAAATAGAACTTTGCTTTATTGATAATTTAGTCTGTACAAGATTCTTTTACAATATCAGAGTATCATCTGTCTTTATAAAATAAAGAAGCATGAAAATACATTTATATATTCCCCAATGTAGCAAGAGCCAGCCATAGCATCTGGTAGAGAATCCAAAGATAACTTCGTCAAATCTTCAAGCTGGGAAAGAGCAACGGTCCAGTCTAATCCTGAGTTATACTATTCCCTCCTCAACTACCTGGGGGGGGGGGGGAAACGGAAGAAAAGAAGACGAAAGAAAAACAGAGTCAGACATAAAGCCTGAGTAAGTTCAGTAACTTCTAGCATGTGAACATGGAAAAACAAAACGACATGAATTAACTGAATACAAGATTACACCATGACGATAAGGTCAACAAGATTAGACAAGGTAGTCACAAGATATGCTAAGATGACTGGATACGCTCTAATACTTTCGCAGCTTCGCTATTTCCTTGTTATACTGGTTTCTATATCTCTGCACCACCTAACTAGTGTTCAACTAGTAACGATAACGTGATCCCAACCCCTGTAGTTTCCATTGTCTTCAGGCATACATTTATTATTTATTACCTAGATCTAATCTAGGGTTTTCTATCAAGTGCTTCTTGGATTTAACTATAGTTTTACGCTATCTGCTGAACGCTTTTCGAGTTCAGGGTTTATGCCACCTAGTCCAACTAGGGATTACGCTACCTGTCGAACAATGCCCCCAAGTCTAGGACACACTACCTAGAGTGGTATATGCTCCTAGGCTTCCCCACGCATGTATCGCGAATCGTTATCGCTTGTCTAGATGCACATGTCCTGTAATGTGCGATCCGAGTCCTGTGACAGGGCAAATCAAGGAATACAGAACTCGGTCCGGAGCTTTCGGATATCTGCTGATGCAGATGCTAAGGTCTGTTTTTATTCCAGTGGCTATGGTCCTACTTGACCCCTCCCTCAACTAATGAAAGGCACACCTTGTAAAATGAGAACTATACGCCGGCCCCCGGTGCCCCACTATCCTATGTCCATCCGCAACCATAACTAGATAGCAAGTATATGGTCTTTTGGAGTTCTCCGCCTTTCCGCTTCACGTATCTCGATTGACTCAAGATGGATGGTAGACGACGAGTTGCTATCACAGGGCTACCGTCTTCTCGCCGAATCACGCTGGTCCATCCTAGTCTTTAGGTTGCCACATATATATATTGCAACCAAGGCATACCCTCGGTTCTTCTAACGCAGACCTTAACCTCTGTGAGCCCAGGATGATCATCTGCAGCCTCACAGAGGGATACCAAGAGTACCCTCACATCCCCCCGAAGCCTCGGGCTTCGTAACCCAATTCGTTGGAGCCTTCTTAAAACCATATGGATGTCCGCTCCTTCGTGTTATACTAAGAATTACTACTTAGTTCTACTAACTAAGGTTTACCACTTAGTTTCCAAATTCCTTGTTTTCTTAACTAAGTTTACTACTTAGTCCCTTTTTCAACTGAGGTTTACTATTTAGTTTTCTTTCTCGCCAGGTTGGGTTGGTTAAGTGTCTTTAGTCGATTGAAGCTATCTTAACCCTCTTCCCTTATCCTATTACACTGGTTAAGTGTTATCCCTTTATGCTTTTTACTTAACCCTATTCATTTATCATATTCTGATGGTTAAGCATTCAAGTTTACTTAACCCTATGGTCTAGTCCAGCTAACATATTAATTTGGCTAAGTGTATAACTTAACCCCAACCTCTAGTCTAATTAACATGTTAAATTGGCTAAGTGTATTAACTTTACTTAACCCCACCTTCTAGTCTAGTCAACATGTTAATTTGGCTAAGTATTCCCATGGACTTAATCCTCCCATTCTAGCTTTAACTGTGCTAAGTTGGCTAAGTGTTCCTTAACCTTCCCATTCTAGCTTTAATTAATAAATTAAAGCCGCAACCTCTCACATTAGACAGATATTGCTGCGGTTACTGGATGTGCCGGTCGGTTCCGGGCAGGTTTACACCGCAACTCAGTCTAACCTCGGGTTAGGCATATTCATGTTTTCTAAGTTCAAAGGGTTTTTGATTAATTTCCAAATCTGGTCTTGAAAACAACCATCCCGTCCTTCGGATCAGTTAGGGACAGCCAGGGAGGGCAGGAAACTTGTATTTTCCAAACCCAAGCCTAGACACTATCCTCTCTGTCACCCTAGAACCTTCTGGTCTATGTGTTATAAAAAGGGGTGTTATCAAAATACTTTTCTTTTGTTTATAAATTGTTAACAATTTATTTCAAAAGCCCATTTCCCCTTTTTAGACAAATTTGGCCTATATTTATTTGTCAAGCCTACTAGTATACTTATATTCTAGGCCCAAGTCCTAACCCAACATGCAGTTTAAGCTTTTTCCTATTTCATTGCCGAAACTAGATTAAATATCCTAGTTTATAATTTATGGCCAAAACTTAACCAAGTTACATATTTTGTGGTAAATGAACAATTTAACATTTATGACGAATTCTATAAGTAAATTACTCCTAATTTACTTATTTCATTACTACTCTTTTAATGTACATTGTCACATTTATTATTATAGCCCATTCTCTCTTATTTATCATATTTATACTTTTTGGTATGTAAATTATACCAAATTTAGTGTCGCTAACCATAATTTATTCTAAACATGACAATTGCTCACAATTATGAATAAATTCAAAATTGTGCTAATATACTTATTCCAAATCAACCTTAATTAACCCAATCTTGGTTTAACATCCTAATTCACAATTTATGGCAAAACTAGAATTATTTTTCTAGTTTACATTTTATGCCTAAAATTTAGCTTACTTACTAACGCTAAATTTAATATGTCAAAATCACATATTCCCTAATCCATGTCAAATTTCCCCGTTTTCATTTTAATATGCATGTCATAATACATATTCCAAATTATGCCAATTTCCAAGTTTACAATTACGTTCATATTCATTTCCATGTTTTTCCCCAAATCGCATTCCCACCGTTCGAATAATCGTGATTCAACCTAGATTATAAATAAATCTAGATTCGTAGATAAAGAGGGAATGAATCAAAATGACAAGAAGGAATAATTGGCATAAAAAGGTTTGGATAACAATGCAGGTTCAAGAAGATGGGTAGACCTAACTAAATAGGTAAATTCCCACTGTCTTAAAACCAAAGAATGGGCAAAATAGGTTCAAGAACGTGGGTAGACCTAACTTAATAGGTAAATTCCCACTGTCTTAAAACCAAAGAAAAACCAAGGAACAGGTAGAATAAAAAATTGGGTTTAGACCCAACTTCTCAATCACAAAACTAAAGCAATATTTTCCTAATCATAAATCATGGGTGTCAAAATCACAGTTGTCCTCATTATGTCATAAGTAATAATTTATGTCCAAATCAAAGGTATAGGCCTAGTCAAGGAAATAACCCTTGTAGTCACAGTCACAGTCATAGGAAATGTCCATAGTCATATGCGATGTTCATAGTCCAAAAGGGAAAATAATTCCCATAGTCATAAGTCATTGTCATAGGCAATGTTTATATGTCCCAAAATTAAAGGCTTATGTCATAGTCCAAAGGCATATGCTTTCAAAGGCCACAGTTCTATAGTCATAGTCACGGTTACAGTCTTATTTGTCCTCGAATCATAACAGTTCTTAATTCAGTCCAAGAGTATAAACACAGATTCGAAGAGAGAGAGAGAGAGATTTGGCATATTCCTTTATTCCTTTAATTTCATGTCACAAATAAAACAAAATATTCAGATCTAGAAATAACCAACTTACAGAAAATAGATCTAGGAAAGAAGGAAAGCGTGGCTATGATTCGTGCGTCGTTGCTTGAAACTTGTTTGAGCAAGCCTTTGAATTCTTCACTTGAAACTTTGATTTGAACCCCTCCTTAAAAGTCTTTTAGCAGCATCTCCTCGTCTTGAATCATATTTTATTTTATTTATTTAAGAAAATTTAGAAGAGGGGAAGAAGCCATGAATCTTAGCAGCATAAGGATAGAAGAGAATTGGTGCAAAGAGAATGAAGACTAGGTGAGACGACCCGATTTCCCGTTCTCACGGAAACAAGGTTATCTTTGGAATATAACACAGAAACATATAATAGCAGAACAGAATTAAATAAATACACCAGAATGAACAACAAAATATACTGGATAAAAGTAATCATCAGAGTTACACAGTATACATGATCTTACTTAGTACAAATACAGTTCAGCTATACATAAATGTCTACAGCGGAAATAAACAAAATATGTACAATAGAAGCTGAACAGCATAAAAAGAAATAAATGATAGAATCCATCTTCAGCTCTAGCTATCCAGAAAGAACCAGCTAAACCTGAATACAAGGCTGCCCGTGTAGAAAAAGGGGCACCCGAGTTTGAGAGTGAAACAAACTACGAGTCAGTCATGGGACTGGTATGAGAAATCTACTCAACACATATATAATTGGCTAATCACAGGACCACGCCACTTTCGTGGAACGGGTTTACTCCATTGGACTGCCAGTGCTTTACGACAAATCTTTCTTTTAAACATCGCTATGCTTTTTATAAAAATGAAGCCGTTATAAGACTCAGTTCCCATCACACAATGCAACGCAAACCGGAGGATAGAGTTTTTACCTTATAACAGCCAAAATATGATTGATACGAATAAAACAAAGGCATTTGATATTATTGCTAGTGTTTATATGCTTTGAAAACAATTTCAAATCATAACTATCAATCATAGACGGCATTAATGCCCCATACCACTATGTCGCCATATATATAGGTATACAATCAAAACCGCACAGTCACGTATTTGGAAATTGGATTTCCGTCATGAACCAAGGCAAAAGATAGTCCTTACCGAATTCGAGACGCTCTAGCCCGCCCCTCAGGCAAGCGCGCAGGCAAGCCTTGGATCGTCAGGGCCGGTCCACCGATGTGGATTATTATGCCTGAGCAATACGTTTCCCCGCCCTTTGGGGTGTAAACGAGCCAACGAATGACTCCATCGGACCCGGATCGTCCGATCAAACCGAGGCGCCTCGCAACAGCAACAACCACATAGGTGAAAAGTATATAAATGTCAGGGCTGGTAGGTCACTGACACCACCCTAGCTAGAAAGAAACGCATGCCCTCCCTGATGTCCTTCTCCCGTTTTAGGTTCATACCGGGGTGTGAGGCTCGCGAATTTACGTTATACACAAAGCTACGCCACACAGGCGATGCTTTGATCATCACCACAAGACTTTGCTTTTCAACAGAAGCCCTGATCACTGCATCTTAGCATGCCACACAGGCAATTCATACCGTGCAACTGATGGCTATCAATCACACAGAACAAATTCCAATGTCGGACACACAGTCCATTTACAAGTCCGTTCTGGGTCTGAACGAAACCGGAGGCACTAAATACCTCGCAAACCCTTCGATCACCACGTACGTCTGGACGATCACCACTCATTATCCGTATTTCGGGATGCCTCCCAATCAGGACCTCGGTTACCATCCAAACGAGGTGAAGATCTCCGGTCTTCGACCATCGTCTTCATCTTCGACTTTCAATCGTCGATCAATTATTTGAAATGAGAATTAACTCGGCCTTCTCAAACAATTCACGTATATTTAGAATTTCAATTCAATTTATTTCAATGGTTAAATTATTCGACAACACCAATTTTGTCCTTTAATGTAATTTTCACACCAAACACATTCAACCATCAAACATCACATAAATCAAGCAAATTCAGTTTATTTCCATTCCATATCGCTTATGATATTTTATAACTATTTATCGCTATTTTTATTTATTTTAAAATAGCCATTTTATTCAAAACGACGCTTCGGGCCATAAGGCGGCCGTGGCGCTGTTTTTCTTCAGATTTGATTTACACATATCTGAAAATCTAACCGTTGGATCCTCACAAAATTTACATCATTAGAAAGGTCTTTTCAAAATGAATCCAACGGTTCCAGTTTCGGGAAAATCCGACGGTCGGATCTCCCGGTACACTCGTTTGAAATTTCGATTCCAAAATACGAACTGCAGCGTCGTTATTCGATTAAATATAATTATATTTATATATATAAATAAATATAATCGTTTCTGGCACTGTTTTTCTTCAGATTTGAATTAAACATTCCAGACAATCCAACCGTTGGATTTCTACAAAGTTGGTGCCGTTGGGAAGATATTTCCAAGGCGAACCCGACGGTTGAGGTTTCGGGAAAATCCAATGGTCGGATTTCCCGCACTAGTCGTTTGAAATCACGGTTTCAAAATACGAACTGCACGGCTTCGTTTCGTTTTAATTTTATTTATATTTATATATTTATATAAATATAGTTCATTCAACAATTTCAATATCGTTTTCACTTCAAATATTTTTCTAACACCTTAAATTTTGGAAAAATTTCGCCATAACCTCCCCTGCACCGGGAGCATCGGGAAATCGCAAATAGCGTTCCCGGTCCTTCTAATCTCAAAAAGAAAAAGAAAAAGCCAAGCGGCTAGCCAACAGGCTCAAAATCATCACCCAAACAAATCAGTAAATGTGTACCTATTTGTCGGGCACAAAATTTTATTCCTCTTCTCTAGCCCCTTTGCTATAACCTGTTCAATGAATATGCATATACATATATATACAGTTCTTATCATTTATCCTTTTCTATTCAACTTCATATTTGATTTCTGTTTGGTTTAAAGACACCATTTATTCTAATGTTACATCCATAGGTGCAAATCATTTCATTAGCTAATTAATGAATATTTCAACTCATATATGTTTAGTTTGAACAAGTGGCTATTTTTATCACTTCACATTTCAACGATTTATGCATACAATAAAAATGTGATTTTTATTGTAAAACAATTCATTTCAAAACACTATTTTTCTATATAGTTCATATAGTCGATAAAAGGTGATTTTTATTATCAAACAATTTATTTCAAAATATGAATCCCATTCAACACATGAATTTCTAAACAACGAATGAATATCAATTCAACACATGAATGTTTTCTATAGTTTTTATATATAGATAAAAATGTGATTTTTATTATCGAACAATTTATTTCAAAATATGAATACCATTCAACACATGAATTTCTAAACAACGAATGAATATCAATTCAACACATGAATGTTTTCTATAGTTTTTATATATAGATAAAAATGTGATTTTTATTATCGAACAATTTATTTCAAAATATGAATACCATTCAACACATGAATTTCTAAACAACGAATGAATATCAATTCAACACATGAATGTTTCCTATAGTTTTTATATATAGATAAAAATGTGATTTTTATTATCGAACAATTTATTTCAAAATATGAATACCATTCAACACATGAATTTCTAAACAACAAATGAATATCAATTCAACACATGAATGTTTTCAATAGTTTAAGCATATGAAAATAATTCAAACACAAGAATATTATTCAAAATTTCGGCAGCATAACGGCAGGGTAGTTACACCGGCACCGTCCCTAGTACGGCTCCTCGCTCTACCTTAAAACCTCGCGGTTTTTGACAATGGGGTTCATGCATCTAGTTCGCACGTAGGCGGCATGTATATATTTATTTCATTTCCACAAACTAATCCTATGTGGTTTCAACCAAATATTTCTTAATCACAAGCGGGTATTTTTCAACCACAATCAACCAATATCAATCACAAACAATCCCAAACAACCATTCACTATCAACCAATTTTCACAACAATTTCAACCAATAAATATCGTCCATGGTTTGTGGACGAGGGGCGTATATATATATATATATATATATATATATATATATATATATATATAGCAATTCACTTTCATTTTCAACATATATATATAATTTTTAAATCAGAAATCCCACCAATAGCTATCCAACTGCACGACACTTCCTTTAGAGAAATCTTCGCCTTTTGTCGCTTTCGCCCGTATTCTCTACATATGTAAAAATTGAATTTTTACTATGTTATTCAATATATAAAAATCGAATTTTGACTTCGCTATTTAATATATAAAAATATGATTTTTACTTCGACTTTCAATATATAAAAATATGATTTTTACTTTTTAAAGTTCAAATCCTTTTTCGAAAAATCAGTTTTAACCTTTCTTTAAAAACGGTTTTAATCTTTTAAAGAAAATCAGTTTTACTCTTTCTATAAAATCAGTTTTTAAAATCTTTAAAAAAACAGTTTTATAAAATCTTTAAATCAGTTTTTAATTGCTTTTAAAACAGTTTTTAAAATCTTTAAAAAAGCAGTTTTTAAATCTTTTAAATAATCAGTTTTTTTCTCTTTTAAAAATTTCAGTTTTAATACTTTTTAAAAATTCAGTTTTATACCTTTTAAAAAAAAACTGTTTTTAATCCTTTTTCAAAAATCAGTTCAGTGCTTGAAAGAAAAAAAAAACAGTATTTACAGAATTAAAAATAAAAATAAAATAAAACGCTTACCTTTGTTGTCGCCTGAAGAGGGGGGGGGGTGCTTCGGGTTCACGGATCGATGAAGGGGGGGGGGTCGCGGGTGCTCAGACGCTGGTGGTGGCGGGGCTTGTGGAGGAGGGCGGCTTCGGGGTTCGAACTGGGAGGCGGCTTCTGGCTTCGAGGCGCTTGGGTCTTCGATCGAGGAAGGGGGGGGGACAAGCGGCTCGTCTTCGGCGGCGTTGATCGTGCGAGGGGGGGGGGCGGCTGCTCGATAGGCGTAGGTTTTTTTTTTTTTTCTTATTTCTGTTTAAATCGAAATGAAGGGGGGGGGGCCAGAATGAAGATAAGGGGAGGGAAATTATATTTTTTTTATTATTTAATTATTTAATTTTTTGCAAAAAGGTTGACTTTTACATACGACCTTGAAACGAGGCCCACCGCCTGCCGTCCATAGCGTTTCACCCCCATTCCGAACACAATGGGATATATATCGCAAGCTGATTTGATCGTTACAATCAGTTTCCTTTTGAATTTTCATTTAAATCACCATATTGAATTTTAAACGCACATTTCAAATTACCGGGGCCACATACTGACTAGAAAAATTCCAGAAAAATATTTTCTAGCTTCGTATTGACGATACGGTCCTAACAAAACTAGTTTCGTCGAATTCTGAGACCGTTTGAAAAATGGCCAATTTCCAGTCGATTAAAATCAACTGAAACTGGTCAAACGCGTTTTCCTATGCCACGCTCACGTATTGATTCGAAAAATTATGAAATTTGAAACCTAACAATAACTTGACCCTGCGGATCCAACAAAAGTGGTTTCGTCGAAATCCGAGGTCATTTGCAAAATGTCCATTTTTAAGGGCCTGAATTCCATAGCGACTATTCAGAATTTTCAACTGGACATATCTTTTGATTCCCGCTATTAAATTTCGATTGGTCAGATTCGTTAGAAAGATATTCACTAACATATTTAAATATTTTTGGTTTCACTAAAATCCGGATTGTTTTGCACCCGGTATATTCAATTGAAGTTTGAAATCGAATTATCGAACTACCGCGCCATTTTCAATTCTATATATAATTATAATTAATTATATTCGTTTTCAATTGTCGATTTCAACTCAGTTTTCATCGCCATTGTTTAAAATATTTATTTTAAATATTTAAAATCCATTATTTTAGCCAATTTAAAAATTTTAAATTGGTTCAGATTTTCTGGGTCGTTACAATCTCCCCCACTTAAAACTTTTCGTCCCCGAAAAGGAATAAAGTTGAAAGTGGTTTGATAAATCTACAATCACAAAATACAACAACCAATTTGTCTTTAATATTCAGAGTATAGAGTAAATAATGCACATCCATGGGAAGAAAATAGCAACAGAATAGAGAATTAAATGGTAATGCAAAGTAGGGTAAATGTACCTTGCACCAGAGTCAATCAGAGATATCTACTCGGCATCTAGGATAAGCTTTCTGAATGCTCTCCTCAGTTTCCCAAGTACAATCTCGCGGATCTCCACTCCATTGCACTTTGACTAAGTGAACCTTCTTGTTTCTCAGCTCTTTGGTTTCTTTGCCGATGATCTTTAGCGGCTCTCGCCTCACAGCTAATTCTGGAGTAATTTCAATATCCTGCTGAGCTGCTTCTTCCACGACCAAGTCTGGATCATGAACGTGCTTTCGAAGTTGAGATATGTGAAATACATCATGAACTCCAGGCAACCAGTCAGGCAGTTTGACCCTTTAAGCGAGAGTTCCAATCCGTTCCAGAATAGGAAACAGACCAATGAATTTGGGCGCTAACTTTCCAGTTTTACCGAACCGGATAACTCCTCTCATCGGCGATACTTTCAAATATACATAGTCGCCAACTTCAAAGGATATATCTCTTCTTCTTCTATCGGCATAGCTCTTTTGTCGGCTTTGAGCGGCGAGTAATCGCTTCTTAATAAAATCGACTTTGTCGGCAGCTTCTCGAATCATATCAGGACCCAACACAAGTCTATTCCCAGGATCGACCCAACAAGCAGGAGATCGGCACGGTCTACCATACAATGCTTCGAATGGCGACATTGTCAGACTCGGCTGGTAGCTGTTGTTATAAGAGAACTCAGCCAAATGTAGATTGTCTTCCCATGATCCACCGAAATCTATAACACAAGCCCGCAATAGATCTTCTAGAATGCGATTCACCCTCTCAGTCTGACCGTCTGTCTGAGGATGATAAGCGGTGCTTAGGTTTAACTTCGTTCCCAGCTCGACTTGAAATGCTTCCCAGAATTTGCTAGTGAATATTGTATCCCTATCACTGACTATACTGAGTGGCACTCCATGTAGTCTAACTATTTCTCTGAAGTATATCTGCGCCAGACTCTGAGCGGTTCTATTTGATTTGACAGGTATAAAATGGGCGGTCTTCGTGAAACGATCTACGATCACCCAAATACTGTCATTTCCTTTTCTGGTCCTGGGCAGACCATCAATGAAATCCATAGAAATATGTTCCCACTTCCAGCCAAGAACTTCTAGTGGTTGCAATAGTCCAGCAAATTTCTGTTGGTCGCTTTTAACTAGCTGGCAAGTAGGGCATCGACTAACATATATCGAAACGTCTCTTTTCATAGCCTTCCACCAGAAAGTTCTTTTGAGATCGTTATACATTTTGGCCACACCAGGATGGATACTCATCTTGGACTTGTGACACTCGTCTAACACTTCCCTTTTTAGCTCAGGAACGTCAGGAACACAAATCCTTCCTTTTAACCTCAAGGTCTCGTCGTTATCTATTTGAAAACACGAGGGTTCGCCTTTCCGAATCCTTTTGATCATATCTTTTATAAAGTTATCCTCCTTCTGAAGAATAGATATTTTGTCAATCAAGGAAATTGTGATAATAAAGCTGGCGATCATTACGTTCTTTCTGCTTAACGCATCAGCCACGACATTGGCTTTTCCTGGAGTGCATATAATTTCAAAGTCATATGCTGTAAGAAACTCCAGCCAACGTTGCTGCCTCAAGTTCAGGTCTTTCTAAGTGAACAGATACTTTAACGACTGGTGATCTGTAAACAGTTCAAACCTCTCGCCCAGAAGATAGTGTCTCCAGATTTTCAAAGAGAATATGATAGCCAATAACTCAAGATCATGAGTTACGTAGTTTTTCTCGTGTGGCTTAAGTTGACGGCTAGCATAAGCAATAACTTGACCTCTTTGCATTAACACTGCGCCAAGGCCTTCTCTAGAAGCATCAGTCCAGACTTTCAAATCCTGGTTGCCATCGATGATGGTTAACACTGGAGCTGTGGTTAATCTCAACTTTAGCTCTTCGAAAGCCTCCTCACTCTCTTGAGTCCATTTGAACTTAGAATGCTTCTTTGTAAGCTTTGTTAAGTGACCAGATATCTTCGAAAAGTCTTTAACGAACTTCCGATAATAGCTAGCCAATCCGAGAAAACTGCGGACTTCAGTGGGGGTACTGGGCTGTTTCCAATTCTGAATAGCTGTGATTTTGCTTGGATCCACAGCGATTCCATCTTTCGATACGACATGGCCCAGAAATTTCACTTCATCTTGCCAGAAGATACATTTGGAAAACTTGGCTTTTAATACATTCCGTCTCAGAATTTCTAAAACCTGTTCCAGATGCTTTTCATGTTCGGCTTTTGATTTAGAGAATATTAGAATATCGTCAATGAAAACTAGAACAAATTTATTCAAAACTCCTCTGAAAACTCTGTTCATTAGATCGACGAAGTAAGCTGGAGCGTTACATAAGCCGAACGGCATTACTAACCACTCGTAGAATAAGTCGGGGCCTCTGAACGCTGTCATTGGAACACACTCTTCGGCAATTCGAAGTTGATGGAAACCTGTAGCTAGGTCCATTCGTGAGAATACTTGTGCTCCATTTAATCGATCCAACAAATCATCTATTCGCGGCAATGGATATTTGTTCTTTATCGTCTGTTTGTTCAGATCATGATAATCCACACATAACCGTAGAGTACCGTCAGATTTTGGGACAAATACCACGGCTGCACCCCAATCAGAGAAACTAGGCCTGATCAAACCTTTCCATACTAGCTGTCGTGTTTGATTGTCTAATTCCTCCTTCTCTTTCAAGGACATTCTTCGAATAGCGTGAACTACCGGCCTTGCATTTGGAATTAAAGCAATTTTGAAATCTATTTCTCTCTGCGGAGGTAAGCGAACAACTTCCTCAAACACATCCGCATAATTCTTGACGATAGGAATATCTTTGATGAGGTCAGGAATATTCTCTGTGACTTCAGGAACATTTTCTATTTGGGTTGGAGAAACATTCAAAGCTGCCCGGAAGTCCTTTCTACTAGAATTCTGATCCTTACGGGGAATGGTTATATAACTCCCAGATTTAATCTTAGCTCTAACAACTCTCTCGGCGCATCTAACCTCTGCTTCATATTTGGTTAACCAATCCAATCCCAAAATAAGATCGAATTCATCAAAGTTCATGACGACAGAGATAATAGGGAATTTATAGCAAGAAAAAGAGACGGGTACTGCACAAATCCAACTGAGATTGATGGAACCCCCGACCGGATTCTGGACAGTCATTGGTTCCTTGAGCTTCCTCAAATTCACATCTAGTTTCTTAGCGGCACTCTTGGCAATAAAGCTTCGGGACGCGCCTGTGTCAAACAGTACTTTGACTGGAATGTTTTTGACAGTAAGCGTGCCTTCTAACACATCGGGCCTTTCCAGAACATCTGCGGGCCCAGAAGTTTCTGCTAGTTCATTTACCTGAACTGTTTTGGTCTTTCTTAACAGCCAGCAATCTCGCTTTATATGACCGGCCTGATGGCAGAGATTGCATTTTCTATTCGCTTGAAATCCTTTCTTGGGTGGGAACTTATTCTTTCTTTGCTGGTTCCAAGATTTGCAACCTATCGCCAAATGCCCTTTTCTATTGCAGCTTGAGCACGTGGCGGTCATTATTCGTTCGTTCCCAGATTCAGCCCTTTTTCTCTTGGCACTGGGCTTCTTATTGATCTCCGACCTTGTACTGGCTTCAGGAATATCAGTTTCCGACTTTTCTTTGTCACTAGAACAGACCTCTTCTTCATCGCATAACATTCCTTTCTTATGGAGATTTTCATACTGATAAGCCATATAAATCATTTCTGAAAAAGGAAGCTTCACATGCCCCAATACTTTATTCTGGTATTTCCTTTGAAGCCCGTGAATAAATCTCATATTTTTCCTCTTCGGATTTTGAATTAGATGAGGAGCAAAGTGAGAAAGTTCATTGAATTTCTTATGATATTCGGGAATGGTCATGTCTCCTTGTATCAGATAAGAAAATTCATCGCATAATCGCTCAGTTGCTTCGGGAGGAGTAAATCTTTTCAAGAAAATAACTTTGAATCTATCCCAGGTGATATCACCTTCTGGATTATCTTTAATAACAGAATCCCACCAAAACAAAGCTTCTTCTTTGAGTGCCCAAGACGCTAGTAACCTTTTCTGATCGTCTCTCACCTTTAAACCCTCAAAGATCTTTTCTGCAGAACGAATCCAAGCTTGTGTTTCCATAATGGGCTCCTTGCCTAAGAATGGCGATCCACCAAGATTTCGAAATCTCTTGAATAGAACTTCTATATCGGATTCTGGCTGTGGGAGCACAACTGGCTCATTAGCTGGTCGAGCCATACGATTACTTCTTCTGTTCCTGTCACTCATTTTCTAGTACTTCTGCAAATGGCAGATCAAGTGTCAGGTCACAGAAATGGTATTTGAAAATATAGAGACAAATACTTGAAATGTAAATGTGTCTATCGAGGTGTAATTTCATTTTGCTTTACTCATACCAGGATATTACTGATCCTATCTGTATAGAGTTACCCGTCCTAGAACACTACTGGTCCTATTTCTGACGAGTTCGCTCAAATGTTACATTCCAGAACTAAGCTTAACCAAAGCTCTGATACCACGTTGAGACGACCCGATTTCCCGTTCTCACGGAAACAAGGTTATCTTTGGAATATAACACAGAAACATATAATAGCAGAACAGAATTAAATAAATACACCAGAATGAACAACAAAATATACTGGATAAAAGTAATCATCAGAGTTACACAGTATACAGGATCTTACTTAGTACAAATACAATTCAGCTATACATAAATGTCTACAGCGGAAATAAACAAAATATGTACAATAGAAGCTGAACAGCATAAAAAGAAATAAATGATAGAATCCATCTTCAGCTCCAGCTATCCAGAAAGAACCAGCTAAACCTGAATACAAGGCTGCCCGTGTAGAAAAAGGGGCACCCGAGTTTGAGAGTGAAACAAACTACGAGTCAGTCATGGGACTGGTATGAGAAATCTACTCAACACATATATAATTGGCTAATCACAGGACCACGCCACTTTCGTGGAACGGGTTTACTCCATTGGACTGCCAGTGCTTTACGACAAATCTTTCTTTTAAACATCGCTATGCTTTTTATAAAAATGAAGCCGTTATAAGACTCAGTTCCCATCACACAATGCAACGCAAACCGGAGGATAGAGTTTTTACCTTATAACAGCCAAAATATGATTGATACGAATAAAACAAAGGCATTTGATATTATTGCTAGTGTTTATATGCTTTGAAAACAATTTCAAATCATAACTATCAATCATAGACGGCATTAATGCCCCATACCACTATGTCGCCATATATATATAGGTATACAATCAAAACCGCACAGTCACGTATTTGGAAATTGGATTTCCGTCATGAACCAAGGCAAAAGATAGTCCTTACCGAATTCGAGACGCTGTAGCCCGCCCCTCAGGCAAGCGCGCAGGCAAGCCTTGGATCGTCAGGGCCGGTCCACCGATGTGGATTATTATGCCTGAGCAATACGTTTCCCCGCCCTTTGGGGCGTAAACGAGCCAACGAATGACTCCATCGGACCCGGATCGTCCGATCAAACCGAGGCGCCTCGCAACAGCAACAACCACATAGGTGAAAAGTATATAAATGTCAGGGCTGGTAGGTCACTGACACCACCCTAGCTAGAAAGAAACGCATGCCCTCCCTGATGTCCTTCTCCCGTTTTAGGTTCATACCGGGGTGTGAGGCTCGCTAATTTACGTTATACACAAAGCTACGCCACACAGGCGATGCTTTGATCATCACCACAAGACTTTGCTTTTCA
The DNA here is from genome assembly GCA_030737875.1 of Allium sativum. Classification (NCBI taxonomy): domain Eukaryota; kingdom Viridiplantae; phylum Streptophyta; class Magnoliopsida; order Asparagales; family Amaryllidaceae; genus Allium; species Allium sativum. The sequence goes on from CM060920.1 coordinate 462,931,564, forward strand.
ACAGAAGCCCTGATCACTGCATCTTAGCATGCCACACAGGCAATTCATACCGTGCAACTGATGGCTATCAATCACACAGAACAAATTCCAATGTCGGACACACAGTCCATTTACAAGTCCGTTCTGGGTCTGAACGAAACCGGAGGCACTAAATACCTCGCAAACCCTTCGATCACCACGTACGTCTGGACGATCACCACTCATTATCCGTATTTCGGGATGCCTCCCAATCAGGACCTCGGTTACCATCCAAACGAGGTGAAGATCTCCGGTCTTCGACCATCGTCTTCATCTTCGACTTTCAATCGTCGATCAATTATTTGAAATGAGAATTAACTCGGCCTTCTCAAATAATTCACGTATATTTAGAATTTCAATTCAATTTATTTCAATGGTTAAATTATTCGACAACACCAATTTTGTCCTTTAATGTAATTTTCACACCAAACACATTCAACCATCAAACATCACATAAATCAAGCAAATTCAGTTTATTTCCATTCCATATCGCTTATGATATTTTATAACTATTTATCGCTATTTTTATTTATTTTAAAATAGCCATTTTATTCAAAACGACGCTTCGGGCCATAAGGCGGCCGTGGCGCTATTTTTCTTCAGATTTGATTTACACATATCTGAAAATCTAACCGTTGGATCCTCACAAAATTTACATCATTAGAAAGGTCTTTTCAAAACGAATCCAACGGTTCCAGTTTCGGGAAAATCCGACGGTCGGATCTCCCGGTACACTCGTTTGAAATTTCGATTCCAAAATACGAACTGCAGCGTCGTTATTCGATTAAATATAATTATATTTATATATATAAATAAATATAATCGTTTCTGGCGCTGTTTTTCTTCAGATTTGAATTAAACATTCCAGACAATCCAACCGTTGGATTTCTACAAAGTTGGTGCCGTTGGGAAGATATTTCCAAGGCGAACCCGACGGTTGAGGTTTCGGGAAAATCCAATGGTCGGATTTCCCACACTAGTCGTTTGAAATCACGGTTTCAAAATACGAACTGCACGGCTTCGTTTCGTTTTAATTTTATTTATATTTATATATTTATATAAATATAGTTCATTCAACAATTTCAATATCGTTTTCACTTCAAATATTTTTCTAACACCTTAAATTTTGGAAAAATTTCGCCATAACCTCCCCTGCACCGGGAGCATCGGGAAATCGCAAATAGCGTTCCCGGTCCTTCTAATCTCAAAAAGAAAAAGAAAAAGCCAAGCGGCTAGCCAACAGGCTCAAAATCATCACCCAAACAAATCAGTAAATGTGTACCTATTTGTCGGGCACAAAATTTTATTCCTCTTCTCTAGCCCCTTTGCTATAACCTGTTCAATGAATATGCATATACATATATATACAGTTCTTATCATTTATCCTTTTCTATTCAACTTCATATTTGATTTCTGTTTGGTTTAAAGACACCATTTATTCTAATGTTACATACATAGGTGCAAATCATTTCATTAGCTAATTAATGAATATTTCAACTCATATATGTTTAGTTTGAACAAGTGGCTATTTTTAACACTTCACATTTCAACGATTTATGCATACAATAAAAATGTGATTTTTATTGTAAAACAATTCATTTCAAAACACTATTTTTCTATATAGTTCATATAGTCGATAAAAGGTGATTTTTATTATCAAACAATTTATTTCAAAATATGAATCCCATTCAACACATGAATTTCTAAACAACGAATGAATATCAATTCAACACATGAATGTTTTCTATAGTTTTTATATATAGATAAAAATGTGATTTTTATTATCGAACAATTTATTTCAAAATATGAATACCATTCAACACATGAATTTCTAAACAACGAATGAATATCAATTCAACACATGAATGTTTTCTATAGTTTTTATATATAGATAAAAATGTGATTTTTATTATCGAACAATTTATTTCAAAATATGAATACCATTCAACACATGAATTTCTAAACAACGAATGAATATCAATTCAACACATGAATGTTTCCTATAGTTTTTATATATAGATAAAAATGTGATTTTTATTATCGAACAATTTATTTCAAAATATGAATACCATTCAACACATGAATTTCTAAACAACGAATGAATATCAATTCAACACATGAATGTTTTCAATAGTTTAAGCATATGAAAATAATTCAAACACAAGAATATTATTCAAAATTTCGGCAGCATAACGGCAGGGTAGTTACACCGGCACCGTCCCTAGTACGGCTCCTCGCTCTACCTTAAAACCTCGCGGTTTTTGACAATGGGGTTCATGCATCTAGTTCGCACGCAGGCGGCATGTATATATTTATTTCATTTCCACAAACTAATCCTATGTGGTTTCAACCAAATATTTCTTAATCACAAGCGGGTATTTTTCAACCACAATCAACCAATATCAATCACAAACAATCCCAAACAACCATTCACTATCAACCAATTTTCACAACAATTTCAACCAATAAATATCGTCCATGGTTTGTGGACGAGGGGCGTATATATATATATATATAGCAATTCACTTTCATTTTCAACATATATATATAATTTTTAAATCAGAAATCTCACCAATAGCTATCCAACTGCACGACACTTCCTTTAGAGAAATCTTCGCCTTTTGTCGCTTTCGCCCGTATTCTCTACATATGTAAAAATCGAATTTTACTATGTTATTCAATATATAAAAATCGAATTTTGACTTCGCTATTTAATATATAAAAATATGATTTTTACTTCGACTTTCAATATATAAAAATATGATTTTTACTTTTTAAAGTTCAAATCCTTTTTCGAAAAATCAGTTTTAACCTTTCTTTAAAAACAGTTTTAATCTTTTAAAGAAAATCAGTTTTACTCTTTCTATAAAATCAGTTTTTAAAATCTAAAAAAAAAAACAGTTTTATAAAATCTTTAAATCAGTTTTTAATTGCTTTTAAAACAGTTTTTAAAATCTTTAAAAAAGCAGTTTTTAAATCTTTTAAATAATCAGTTTTTTTCTCTTTTAAAAATTTCAGTTTTAATACTTTTTAAAAATTCAGTTTTATACCTTTTAAAAAAAAACTGTTTTTAATCCTTTTTCAAAAATCAGTTCAGTGCTTGAAAGAAAAAAAAAACAGTATTTACAGAATTAAAAATAAAAATAAAATAAAACGCTTACCTTTGCTGTCGCCTGAAGAGGGGGGGTGCTTCGGGTTCACGGATCGATGAAGGGGGGGGGGGTCGCGGGTGCTCAGACGCTGGTGGTGGCGGGGCTTGTGGAGGAGGGCGGCTTCGGGGTTCGAACTGGGAGGCGGCTTCTGGCTTCGAGGCGCTTGGGTCTTCGATCGAGGGAGGGGGGGACAAGCGGCTCGTCTTCGGCGGCGTTGATCGTGCGGGGGGGGGGGGGGGGGGGGGGGGGCGGCTGCTCGATAGGCGTAGGTTTTTTTTTTTCTTATTTCTATTTAAATCGAAATGAAGGGGGGGGGCAGAACAAAGATAAGGGGAGGGAATTTTTTTTTATTATTATTTAATTATTTAATTTTTTACAAAAAGGTTGACTTTTACATACGACCTTGAAACGAGGCCCACCGCCTGCCGTCCATAGCGTTTCACCCCCATTCCGAACACAATGGGATATGTATCGCAAGCTGATTTGATCGTTACAATCAGTTTCCTTTTGAATTTTCATTTAAATCACCATATTGAATTTTAAACGCACATTTCAAATTACCGGGGCCACATACTGACTAGAAAAATTCCAGAAAAATATTTTCTAGCTTCGTATTGACGATACGGTCCTAACAAAACTAGTTTCGTCGAATTCTGAGACCGTTTGAAAAATGGCCAATTTCCAGTCGATTAAAATCAACTGAAACTGGTCAAACGCGTTTTCCTATGCCACGCTCACGTATTGATTCGAAAAATTATGAAATTTGAAACCTAACAATAACTTGACCCTGCGGATCCAACAAAAGTGGTTTCGTCGAAATCCGAGGTCATTTGCAAAATGTCCATTTTAAGGGCCTGAATTCCATAGCGACTATTCAGAATTTTCAACTGGACATATCTTTTGATTCCCGCTATTAAATTTCGATTGGTCAGATTCGTTAGAAAGATATTCACTAACATATTTAAATATTTTTGGTTTCACTAAGATCCGGATTGTTTTGCACCCGGTATATTCAATTGAAGTTTGAAATCGAATTATCGAACTACCGCGCCATTTTCAATTCTATATATAATTATAATTAATTATATTCGTTTTCAATTGTCGATTTCAACTCAGTTTTCATCGCCATTGTTTAAAATATTTATTTTAAATATTTAAAATCCATTATTTTAGCCAATTTAAAAATGGTTCAGATTTTCTGGGTCGTTACACTAGGGCTATTTATATAGCTGCTCAAGACCTTATCGTACACGCAGCGCTGAGTCAGCATTGAACCTAGTTAAGAAAATAGTCCAGGTACGTAGATGAATCTAGCCAAACCTTATCATACACGCAGTGCTGAGTCAGCATTGGGTCCCACAAGCTATTTTGGCGTAAAAGTTTGATTTTCAAACTTTTGAATTTCTGGAATTTATTTAACTGTTTTATTCACATGAAATATTCTTATATGTATACAATTCCTCTAACGACCATTTTACGCGTATATATATACGCACAACTTTCATTTTATTTTCAAAATTCAAATGATGTTGCCATATTTCATTGACTGTAGCCTTATCTTGAATTTTATCTTTCGTATACATATATTTTTGTATATATATATATATATTTATATTTCTCATATGTATATATATATATATATATATTCTTTATTTCCTTATACGTACGTTCTTATCCTTTCAAATTTTGAATTTGTATACGTATATATATTTGCATGTTTAGTTGGCCCTCTCTAAAACAATGATAAAAAATTATGCCGCCGCCGGGGTTCGAACCCCCAACCTCCATGCTACCAATCCAATGCCTTAACCAATTGAGCTACAGAGGCTTTTGTTAATAAGTCTTAGAACAATAATAATTATTGTTCTCTCCTTACCTCTTTTTTTTCATGTTAGTTACAATGCATGGATCTTTTTCTTTTAATTTTTCTTTTAAAAATTAATTATACTTTAATTTGAGAATCTTAATGTCACAGAATTACGGGGTGTTACAGCGCACTCTGAAGTTTGAAAACAGTAAATATTTCTTTTGTATTAAAGCCATATTTTCATTCCACTGTATGGAAGAATATTTGTATCAAAATCTTTGATTAATATATAAAAGTTTATTTCGTTGTCCAATACTGTTATTTATTTATTCTGTCTTTTCTGTGTTGATTCTGTTTTTAATCTTTGTAAGCTAAATACGTTCCGTCGATTTGGACGTTTTAAGTTGGTTAAATTATCAATTTGAAGCGGTCAAAAAGGCGGGACGTTACACTCTGATATTTTTCTGATATATAATATTTATTCATACTCTGTATATTCTTGTATTCTAATGGAATTGTTGTAATAAGCAATGAAATGTTCTTCTGTTTGTGTTCCGATGTGGCTTGTTCTCAAAGCAATCGGGGGTTTCGAACGGTCTTGGTCGGTTTAGCAATCGATTTGGATCGAGCGAAATTCCTTGTTGTTACATTTGGTATCAGAGCTTTGGTTAACAAAGCTCGGAGAACAAGACACATTAGAACCAAACGAAAGAATTCATCAGAAATTGGATTAGTAATATCCAATGAGAATGTCTCGTTAGAGATGGGATCAGTAGTATCCTAGAACGAGTTTGAAGAGTATATTTTTAAAATGAAAACGAATTTTGGTTTGAAAATTTAAACCTTATTCAATGTATTTGAATATTTATTTGTATTAAATTTCGGCAATCCAATATATAAAGATTTTGCATATACGTCTGATCCACGGGTATTCAAAGTGTTTTTAATATATTGGGTAGATATGGAATCATGCTCTAGTCGCCCGGAGATGGTTCTGATGATTGAAGCATCTTCATCAGAATTTATGTTCGAGTGACGAAAGTGGGATTTCTATATATTTCCAATTGATTGGTGTGAGAACCAAAATTAGATAGGGCTTATTGTTGTGATTTGGCATCAAAAATCTGATTTTTGGACTATGTGTCAAAGTTATGAATTTGAAAAGATAATCAACTAATTGATTGTTGGTTGTGTTGTTTGATATTGTTTGATTAATTAAATGTTGAACCTTTGCCCAAAAGGAACCAAATAGTGAATTGTATTGAAAATTTGTCGCATTTGCATGCATATACATGTACTTACATTGAACAGGTCATAGCAAGGAGGCTAGAGAAGAGGAATAAAATTGTTTGCCCGACAAATAGGTACATGTTTATTGTATTTCTTGGGGTTTTTGATGACTTTATGAGCCGATTGGCTAGCCGCTTGGCTTTTTCTTTTTCTTTTGGATTGGTGAGGGCCATGGGAGGCTATTCGAAATATCCCGATGCTCCCGGTGCAGGGGAGGTTAAGGCGAATTTTTTTGAAAATTTAGGGTGTTAGCCAAATTTTTGAAAAATTTGAAAAGTTCTTAGAAACTGGAAATTTGAAGAACTTAAGCCATAATGAAAATAATGAAAGTTGAGTTGATTTGTAAAACAACTTCCTGCTTCGTTCCTTTTCGGGGACGAACAGTTTTAAGTGGGGGAGATTGTAACAACCCGGAAAATCCGAGCCAATTTAAAAATTTTATTTTGGCAATTTTAGATGAATTTTGATTATTTAAAATGAATTATTTTAAATAATAACGACGAGAAATTTATTTTGAATAGAATTAGAACGTATATATTAATTTGAATCGTCGTTAGAATATAAATATTTTATTTTAAATATAAAAGGAATTGGAAATGGCGCGGTAGTTTGAAAATTCATTTTCAAATTTCAAATGAATGTACAGGATTCAGAATAAACCGGATTTTAGCGAAACCAAAAATATTAGAATCTATTTGAAAATATCTTTCCAACGAATCCGAAAAATCAAAATTTCATAGCGGGAATAAAAAGTTATGTCCAGTTGAAAATTCAGAATGGTCGCTATGGAATTCTGGCCCTTTAAAATGGCCATTTTTCAAACGGTCTCAGAATTCGATGAAATTAGTTTTGTTAGGACCATATCGTCAATACGAAGCTAGAAAATATTTTTCAAGAATTTTCAAAGTCCGTATGTGGCCCCAGTAAATTGAAATGTACGTTTGAATTGAATATATATAGATTTATATTTTAATTTAAACAGAAACTAATCGAAACATTAGAATTGGCTTATGAAACATATCCCATTATGTTTAGAATGGGGGTATTTAGGTAGGGGCGACAGTCGTTGGGTCTGATTAGGTGTTCGAATCGAAAAGCAACTTTTTGGAGTAAATTAAATAATTAAATATATTATATTTGTACCCCTCTTTTTTTCTCCATTTCCCCAAACCGTTGACTTCCCCCTCTTTCCTTCAGTCCACGATCGAAATCTAAATAGAAAAAAAAAGAGAAAGAGGAGGACGATAGGCGGAGCCCCCCTCGCGAATGCGCCGCCGCTCCTGAAGGCCGTCGCCGATCCCACGCCAGCACCTCCCCTTCCCCATCGAAGTCAGCCTCCATCACGAACTCGAGGACCTCGCGAGCCAAGGCGCACCCAAATCGACGTCGCGCCACCGAGTTGCGGTCCCCCCTCTCTCCTCCTACTGCGCAGCTCTCGTCGAACACCCTCCCCCTTGCTCCTCTGAAAACCCCCAAGTCTGAACCCTAGCGCCCTAAAGCCCCAAAACCGCCGCCCTCTGTTCAAGCCACCACCTCCCAAGACCGCCGCCGCCGCCCACCCTTCAGCCCCCTCTAGCGATTTGCTTTCTCCTCCCTCTCGCTGTAAGTTTTTTTTTTTTGCCTTCCTTTATTTTAAATTATAGAAAGAAAAAAAAACTGATTTTGATTATAGAAAAAAAACTAATTATTCATTATAGAAAAGATATCATATTTATTATAGAAACATTTAATTTTTAATAATGTAAAGATTATATTTTTATATGAGTAGCACTATAAAAATATGATTTTTATATAATAGAGATAATAAAAATATGATTTTTATATTATAGAGATAATAAAAATATGATTTTTCTATCATAGGGATAATAAAAATATGATTTTTATAAGATAGAGAATATAAAAATACGATTTTTATATATGTTGTAGCGAAATAAAAATTCGATCTTTATATAAGAAGTAGGAATATAAAAACATAATTTTTATATAGAAAGAAGCATCGAAAATGTATATGAAGTAGAAATAAAAATTTGATTTTTATTTATTGGAAAGAAGCAATAAAAATATAATTTTTACTGTAACACCCCGAATTTTCTATAAACAGAAGAGTAACAAAATGAAGTATAATTAATTTTAAATGTGAGAATTAAGAAAAACGGGTTATGCCATTGCGTTCGTCTTGAAATTCTGCTTGGAATAGAGTCCAAGTTTGCGTAAATCGGACTCCATATGAAGAAGATATGGCCTTCATAATTTTCAGTAAAAATCAGCCCGGAATTCAAAATTCAAATTTCGAAATTCAAAACAGACACCCGGGCTAGACGGGAAAATTCCTGCGTAGGACCCAGGTCGACACTAGGGCCGACTGGGTAAACAGGTCTACACTAGGTTCGACCCTAGGGTCGACCTCCTCCCCTCCCCCCTTTTCCAGATTTGTAGACAGATCCATTTTTCTGCACGTGGACGCCTTTCTGACCGGATTCATGAGCTCTAACCTATTTAAACACCCCCAAACCCAGCTTTCTCTCCACACGATTTCATTCTGCCTATACTCTGCCTCTATTCTAATTAAAAATAAAAATGGCATCGCTGCTCTACTAGAATCAAAACTAGAACTAGCGCATCTTCTTCCAATCTGAATAGGATTAAAAGAGAATCAAATCTAATCAATAGTCTACGCCAAAGGAGCGCTATTCAGTGTCAGAATACAGATTCCAAAATACAAGAATCGTTCCCTTTTTGTGAATATAGTTATTTTCAGATATAAACTTTTATTATGATATTGGCATGGTTATAAATCTGAATTTGAGGTTATGCATATTCTTATCTGTCAGATCTGTTTTTCTATGACTATTCTGTATCTCCTTTTTCTTTCTGTTCTATAGCCAGGCTACTACGAGCTTGCGCCAAATCTCATAAGAGATTAACGCTATGAACGCTAATTTTGGGATAAATAATGAATATTGCATAATTTGACACGACTGATCTGCGGCTGATTTGAGAACATAGGTTGTAAATTAAGATCTAGAATTAGTGCATACTATGTATAATAGACTGTGATTTGGAAGAAGAATTATTATATGATAGCATATGACTTGGGATTTGGAATATAATGCATATTATAATGCAAGATCTGATTTTGAGGACTTAATACATGATTAAAATTTAAGATCTAGATTTTGGGGCATATTTTATATCACGATCTATGACTTGAAAAGAGAAAAAAAAAAGATATATATGTGACTTAGGCATAAAATCTATATTAAAATAGGTTACCTATTAACGTGAATGCGCCTAAATATGGATTTTAGGATATTTGGCATCATAGGCTAAAATTTGGCATAATTCATACTGTTTGCGACTTTTTAGAGAATATTATCTACTATGCAAAGTTTAATTAAAATTTGGGGCATATGTCGTATTATGAATTATGACCAAGATTTAGGCATGTAGATTTAGGCAAGATATGTAAATAGAACTTTAAGAAATATTTAATCCGTTAAATCTGTTGAATTGCCTAATCTGCTAATCTGTTATCTGCTAAATCTGTTGAATTGCCTAATCTGCTAAATTTGTAATCTGCTTAATCTGTTGAATTGCCTAATCTGCTAAATCTCTTATCTGCTTAATGTGTTGAATTGCCTAATCTCCTAAATCTGTTATCTGCTTAATCTGTTGAATTGTTTAATCTGTTGAAAGCTGAATAATTATAAATTTGAGGCTCGATCTAAAATTGAGCAAAACATGTTAATAGAACTTTGGAAAATCTGCCGTAACTTGTAAAGAAGTTAAATCTGCTAAATAGACATAATTAGTCTGATATTTTCTGTAAAGTGGCTATGACACGAGGTTAGACTCTGTTTGCGGTAGAAGCCTGCCCGGAACCAACTGGCTTAACCAACGACCGCAAACTGTCAGTCTAATGTGAGAGGTCGTAGGCATAACTAAAATATGCTTAGACACGAGGTTAGGTCTGGCTTGTGGCAGAAGTCTGCCCGGAACCGCCCGGCATATCCAGCGGCCACAAGCTACCGACCTAATGTGAGAGGTCTATGCATTAATAATTAATGCAAATCTAAGATAAATATGATACCTAAAACGTGTTGGGTGGATAGGGTTAAAACAATTGGTCTGATGAATCTAATAAACCCGTTTCGTAAATCTGTAGGCCCAATACAAAGTTAGGTAAAACAATCTATAAGCCTGTTAATCTGTATATCTGATCCGTCAGTCTGAGAACTTGTTAATCTGTATATCTAATCCGTTAGTCTGAAAACTTGTTAACTTGATTGTCTGATATGTGATCTAGTAACCTGAACTCTATCTGAAATCTGAAAACAAGTTAATCTGAAATCTGTTAGTCTGGGGACACAAGGTTAGGAGGGGAAATACTTGTGTCATCTGTTGTTTGGGACCCATATTAGTCAGTAACCCTTTCTGGTATCAAAATTTTTGACCCCACGCTATGTAGGGTCCGGGCACGCTTACTGAACTAATTATAAGCGGTTCATTCTGATAATGGCGACGGGTGTTGATGGTGCGTTCCAACCGGGTCATGTGCTGCATGGATCTGGTCTGCTCTGAGGATGTAAGACAACGTGACATCTGTAAATAGGTCTGTGCCAATAGGTTGCCACATTAGGGAGTGATATACCCTATTGTGGGGCCGACACATGGTATTTATGTATTAGGGAGCCGATCACTAGGGGGTAGGACTTAGGGTACACTTAGTTATGTCTGTTTCTGTTGGTACCGTCTGTTTCTGTTGGGTGGCAACACCTTTTTGTTTCTGCGTGGTACCGTCTGTTGGGGTGGTAAAGGCCCATTACAAGTGTACACCTAATTCTAACATTCTGTTTCCATAAGGATTATTCTGTTTCCGACTCTGATTCCGATTCTGTTTCTGTAATAACCCGTAAAATGCGAGCCAGTTTGAAATTTTTATTTTGGCGATTTTAGCGAATTTTGAAGATTTAAAATGAATTATTTTAAATAATATCGACGAGAAAATTTATTTTGAATATAATTCGACGTATATATTATATACGTCGTCGTTAGAATATAAATAATTTTATATAATTATAAATAGAATTGAAAATGGCGCGGTAGTTCGATAATTCGATTTCAAACTTCAATTGAATGTACCGGGTGCAAAACAATCCGGATTTTAGTGAAACCAAAAATAATGGAATCTAATTGTCGATATCTTTCCAATGAAGTTAACAAACAGAGATTTCGTAGCGGGAATGATAAGATATGTCCAGTTGAAAATTCTGAATAGTCGCTATGGAATTCAGGCCCTTAAAAATGGACATTTTGCAAATGACCTCGGATTTCGACGAAACCACTTTTGTTGGATCCGCAGTGTAAGATTATTGCTAGGTTTCAAATTTCATAATTTTTCGAATCAATATGTGAGCGTGGCAAAGGAAAACGTGTTTTGACCATTTTAGTTGATTTTAATCGACTGGAAATTGGCCATTTTTCCAACGGTCTCAGAATTCGGCGAAACTAGTTTTGTTAAGACCGTATCGTCAATACAAAGCTAGAAAATATTTTTCTAGAATTTTTAAAGTTAGTATGTGGCCCCGGTAATTTGAAATGCACGGTTAAAATTCAATATAGTGATTTAAACGTAAATTTAACGGAAACTGATTGTAACAGCCGAATCAGCTGACGATACATATCCCATTGTGTTCGGAATGGGGGTTAAACGCTATGGACGGCAGGTGGTGGGCCTTGTTTTGATGACGTCTGTAAAAGTCAACTTTTATAAAATAACAAAATAATAAAATAATAAATAAAAATATATATAAACCCCCCCCTCTCATTTTCACTTCAGAATCGAAAAGAAAAAAAAACCAAAACCCACACACGAACCCGTCGCCGGCGCCTCCGTTCACCGCGCCGCCATGCTGGAGGCCGCCGCACCCACCCCCTTCTGCTCCGTCGCCATCCTCCTCCCTCCTCCACGCGAGGACAGCGAGCGCCCCCCCATATCTCGAACGAAGAAACCCTAGCCGCCATCCCCTGAACCCCCGACCACTGCCACAGCCTAGACCCGACGCCGACCGCCTGAAGCCCACCTCCCCCTTAGCCTGCGAACGCCAAACCGAGCCCCCCTGTAAGTAACTGTTTTTTTTTATTTTATTTAACTTAAAAACTGAATTTTATTTTACTTAAAAACTGAATTTTATTTTGTTTTAAAAACTGATTTTTATTTAACTTAAAAACTGAATTTTATTTTACTTAAAAACTGAATTTTATTTTGTTTTAAAAACTGATTTTTATTTAACTTAAAAACTGAATTTTATTTTGTTTTAAAAACTGATTTAAAAAGGAATTTTAAAATTGATTTTTATTTTAAAGGTTTGAAATAGAAAAAAAAGGTTTAAACTTTAAAATAGAAAAGGCGGAATTTTTATTGAGTAGAAGAAGTAAAAATATGATTTTTATATTTTTAAAGTATTAAAAATATAACCTTTACTATATAAAAGTAATAAAAATATAATTTTTACATCATAGGAATATTAAAAATATAATCTTTGTATATGTAGCAAAATAAAAATCTGATTTTTATTTTATATACGTTGAAATCAAGTGATGATTTTTTTTTTATATAAAGGCGAAATCTTTATTTTTATAAAGGCGAAAACTTTATTTCTATAAAGGCGAAAACTTTATTTTTATAAAGGCGAAAACTTTATTTTTATAAAGGCGAAAACTTTATTTTTATAAAGGCGAAAACTTTATTTTTATAAAGGTGAAAACTTCATAATTGAAAAGGCGAAATCCTTAGATTTGAAAAGGCAAAATCCTTAAATTTAAAAAGGTGAAATCTTTAAATTTAAAAAGGCGAAATCTTTATGTATAGAAGAACGTGATAAAAATAGAATTTTATCTATATGAATAGCGGAGTAAAAATTCGATTTTTTATATATTGAATAGCATAGTAAAAATTCGATTTTTAAATATATGAAGTAATTATAGAAATATGATTTTTAAATTGAAAGTGAACAAATAAAAATGTGATTTTTATTTTAAAGAGATCAAAATATAAAAATGTGATTTTGTGTATATAGTGACTACGGGCAACGAAGATGACGATGATGCGATAACAATGAAGATTTCTATCAATGAAGTGCCGTGGAGATTGGATAGCTATCGGTGAGAACTTCTCACTCAAAAATTCTTTTTCTAGTTATATATATATACTAGGATGTAGACGGTGTTTAGTAGCACCCGACACCCGTCATCCACAGACCATGGATGGCTTGTTTGTTAAATTGTTTGGTTGAGTAGTTAGTTAGAATATTTGATTGAATGGAAATTGTTTGGTGAAATGAAATTGATTTGATTGATGTGTGAATGGCGTGGGCCTTCACTAGACCGGGGATAAGGCTAGGCCTTGTCCCGTTTCTAGTATCGTGCCGTTATGCCGCCGAAATTTTCTAAATTATGTTAGAAAAATAAAAATAATCATTTATTGAATAAATGAACTGAATAGAAATTCATGTGTTGAAATAAAATATTTTATCGTTAAAAATATAGTTTTTAACGTGAAAGTGAATAAATAAATATTTATAAACAAATCGGCCGATTTGTTTATATACACTGATTTGACTGATATTGATTGGGTCGATAAATTTTACACATCGCCCAGCTGCACAAATAAAATCTGTGTTTGATTGTTTGAAACCCCACACGGGTGTTGGGATGAAATTTGAAGTTCACTCATCCTGATTTATTAAATATGTCGATCGATTGATTGACAGGCTGTTATAAGCGTCAGATATCTATATTTGATGCTTATACAGTGTAGTGCACTTTGGTTGATGATTGATTATTTTTCAATGCTATTATATACATGTGTTGTATGGAATCCATATAATTAACGTTATATGGTGATTGATTGGGCCTCATTCCAATCGGGGAAATAATGAATATTATAAAAGAAAATTCATGTGTTGAATATAAAAAATAGTCATGTGTTGACGATGTTCATGTGTTGAGTGAAACATTTTATATAATAAAATTTACATCTTTATCATATTTAAAATTAGAACTACTTCCCAGTAGAAATCTAATTGAAAATCAAACGATTAGATACCATAGTTTTATAAAATATTTTACATAACAAAAATAGTGATGTGTTGACAGTACTCATGTGTTGAGATTAGTCGTGGGTTGAAAAAAAATATAGATTCATGTGTTGAATGGGATGAATATTCATTTGTTGAATAAAATAAAGAAGTTGTGAAAAATATAAAGCCGTGTTGATTAGTTTTGCACCATTTTGACGTGAACGATATTTATATCGATTTTATTCGTTGTATAATGAATATTGAAAAGTGATTTCGAAATTAAATATTTTGAAATTGAAATTTAAATTGAATTGAAAACGATTTCGAAATGAATTGAATTGAAAACGATTTCGAAATGAATTGAATTGAAAACGATTTCGAAATGAATTGAATTGAAAACGATTTCGAAATGAATTGAATTGAAAACGATTTCGAAATGAATTGAATTGAAAACGATTTCGAAATGAATTGAATTGAAAACGATTTCGAAATGAATTGAATTGAAAACGATTTCGAAATGAATTGAATTGAAAACGATTTCGAATTGAATTGAAAGTGAATTGAAATGAATTCAAATTGAATTAAAATTTGAATTAAATAGAAATGAATTTTGAAACGAATTTATAAAGAAGAATTCAATTTTGATTTGAATTGAAAAGAAAGTTGAAATTGCTTTTGTAACGAATTTAAAACGATTTATAAAATTCGTTTTAAAAAGGAAATCGACGAAATATATATTATATATATAATATAATGGCCTGAATAGAACGCGCCGCGCCGCGGTAGTTCGTGAATTTCGACCATTTATTTCAAACGGACATTGCGGGAGATCCGACCGTCGGATTCTCCTAAAACCGGAACCGTTGGGTTCATATCGAAAAGAGCTTTCCAATGAATATTAGAAATTTGAAATCTAACGGTTGGATTTGGAATTATGTCCAAATCAAATTCGAAAAAGGTCGCTGTAAGTGCAGTTCGATGGCCGTTGATGGAAATCGACTGTACGGGCCTTGATAAAATTATTAAAAATAGTAATAATTTGTGTAAAATCATAAGAAATGATTTGTGAAGATTTGGGGTGAAAAACTCCATATTTGAAAAGATAAAAATAGATTTTTATCGAAATGAACTAGTTTTGAACTAGAATTAAAATCAATTTATTTTTAAATAAATAAATTGAATTTGAAAGTGATTTTGAAACTAATCAATATTTCCAATACGTGGATTGGACTGGAGTTGAATCGAAATTATCTTCGGGATATTTCGATGTTGAATTTCGTGACTATACAGATATTTTTATGGGAATTTGAAAGATATATTTTATATCGTTATTTCCAATACGATATATGTTGGTTTCAGAATTTGATATTGAATATAAGCCGATATATTTTCTATTCAAAGCCTTGTATTTAATATCAAATGTGGTTTGGGTTTGTCGTGAATCGTGTTTTAGAAGACATTGGTTCTTTAACCCAGTTAAAGACAGAATATTGATTTTTGAGAAGATTAAAACTAAGTGGAGTTTTAATGAATCTTTAATTAGATTAAAAATGTGAATTGATAATTTAAATTATCAAATCTGAAAGGTGATCGAGAATGGAGTATCACCAGTTTTGCTCCAAAGCGATAGTTAAATCTTTAATTAGATTTGAACGTGAAATGGTAATTAATTTTACCGATAACACCGTGGTGTTAGATATGGAGTATCACCAGTTTTGCTCCATGGGATATATAGGTTGGGATTTGGAAATAAAATAAATAAATAATTACTTCGGTGTGGTTCGCTAATCCCGACTAGTTTGAAATGATATCCAAAGGAAGATTATAGAATAAATTTAGAAGAATTTATCTTGGATAAAATTAATGGGAACCTTTCCCTAAGAATGTGATTTTGTGAATAAAAGAATATTCTGAATTGGAATGAGGCGTTTGTTGTGTTTGTGTAACGTTCGTTTATTATATACGTGGGTTATTCAGAAAGGCCGGGTTTATACCCATTCTGAATAACCGATTCGACGAGATGTCGAAGATGAAGACGGTGGTTGAAGACCGGAAGTCTTCACATCGTTTGGGTGATTACTGATGATCTTGATTGGGCTGTACACCCAAGATGAGGGAAACAGTCGGTGATCGTCCAGACGTACTTGGAGATCGATGGATATGCGAGGAAAGTGCCTCCGGTTTCGTTCAGACCCAGAACGAACTTGTAAATGGATTGTGTGTCTGACATTGGATTTTATTCTGTGTTGATTGATCTCTATTAAATATACATCTGTTTGGCGGCGGAGAATTTATTCTCTTGCTTAACGCCCTTCTCTGAGACGTACGAGCTCAGAGGTTGTATATCGATAGACATCAGTCGCATGAAGTGAATTGCCAATGTGGCACGCGTAAGTGGCAATTGATCAAGGCTTTTGTTGAAAAGCAAAGTCTTGTGGTTGATGATCAAAGCACGGCCTGTGTGGCACAGCTTTGTGTATAACGTGAATTCGCGAGCCTCACACCTCGGTATGAGTCAAAAACGGGATACGGACCCAAGGAGTGCACGACGTTTCTTTCTAGCTAGGGTGGTGTCAGTGACCTACCAGCCCTGACATTTATATACTTTTCACCTGTGTGGTTGTTGGATATGAGGCGCCTCGGATATAGGTCTGTAAGGACCGGGAAACGTGTGTTCAGGAATAACTAATCCTCAAAAGTAAGAGAGGACCGGCCTTGGAGGTTCCAAAGGATCAGAGTGGGGTCCTGAGGCATTGCTAGAGTGTCTCGAACGCGGAGAGGAGCTTGCCCCTTGCCTCGGCTCATGACGGAATCCAATTTCCAATACATGTATTGCGGTTTTAATTGTAGAACTAGTATGGCGACATGATATATGGTACCCATGCCGTCTATGATTGATATTTATGATTGAAATTGTTTTGACACTATACACCTATAATAGTATCAAATGGTTTGTTTTTATACGTACCAAGCATGTTTGGCTATTATAAGGGAAAACCCTATCCTCCGGCTTGCGTTGCATTGTGTGATGGGACCTGGGTCTTATAATAGCTTCATTTTTCGAAAGAGCATTACGCTGTTTTGTTATATGCACTAGTATTCTTGGGAGGAAACCCGTTCCGTGTTATACGGCGTGGTCCCTTGAATTACTATCTTTAAGTAAAGTTTTTGAATAACTGTTTTAGTTCTCACACCAGTCACATGACTGACCTGGAGTTTATTGTTTTAACCTAAACTCTGGGTGCCCCTATTTTCCACACGGGCAGCTAGTAGTTTTGGTTTTGCAGATTTATATTCACAGGGTCCTGGTTTACAGCTGGAACGATGCTCGGAAAGCTCTGTATCCGTGTATCACTTTCAATTGTGATTTTGTATTATTTTCCGCTGCTATGTAATTTGTTGTAATTTCTGATATTTATCGAATGTAATTTATTCAATTATACTCTGTATATTCTTATATCTGATGGAATTGTTGTAATAACAATGAAATGTTCTTCCGTCTGAGTTCTATTGTGTGTTGTTCTCAAAGTATTCGTGCTTTCCTTCACGGGGAAGTTACGGGTCCTTACAGTTGGTATCAGAGCTTTGGTTTACAGAGCTCGAGAACAAGACACATTAGAACCATACGAAAGAATTCATCAGATATTGGATTAGCAACATCCAATTAGAATGACTCATTAGAGATAGGATCAGTAGTATCCTAGAACGAGTGTGAAGAGTATATTTTTCAAATGAAAACAATTTTGTTTTGAAAATTTAAATTGCTTTATACGTATTTGAATATTTATTTATTTTGAATATGGACAATCGAGTATATATAGATTTCGCGTATACGCGTCATGAACGTATATTCGAAGTTTTAATATACTGGATAGATATAGAGTCACATTCTAGACACCCGGGGATAATTCTGGTGATGTGGCCACATCATCAGTATTTATATTCGTGTTTCGAAGGTGTGATATCTATATATTTCCATTAGACTGGTGTGAGAACCAAAACTTATATAGCTAGAACACATTGTTGTGAATTGGCATCAAAAACATGATTTTCTGTATATGTATCAAATTATGAATTTGAAACTCTAATTCACTAATTGATTGATGTTTTGTGTTGTTTGTTTATTTGTTTGCTAATTTTTATCCATTTAGCCTAATTGAACCGAATATTGAATTGTATCGACAATTGGTCGCATTTGCTTGCATATATATACTTACATTGAACAGGTCGTAGCAAGGAGGCTAGAGCCAGAGAATAAAATTTGTTTGCCCGACAAATAGGTACATGTTTACTACATAATTTCCTGTTTTGTTTGGGTGATGATGATTTTGTGAGCCTATTGGCTAGCCGCTTGGCTTTTTCTTTTTCTTTTTGAGATCTGAAGGACCGGGGAAGCTATTTGAAATTCCCCGATGCTCCCGGTGCAGGGGAGGTTATGGCGAAATTTTTCAAAAATTTAGGGTGTTAGCCAAATTTTTGAAATTTGAAAAAATTCTCAGAAACTGAAAAGTTGGAGAATGGAAGCCAGATCGAATATAGAGCTTATTAATCAAACCACTTTCGACTTTGTTCCTTTTCGGGGACGAAAAGTTTTAAGTGGGGGAGATTGTAATAACCCGTAAAATGCGAGCCAGTTTGAAATTTTTATTTTGGCGATTTTAGCGAATTTTGAAGATTTAAAATGAATTATTTTAAATAATATCGACGAGAAAATTTATTTTGAATATAATTCGACGTATATATTATATACGTCGTCGTTAGAATATAAATAATTATATATAATTATAAATAGAATTGAAAATGGCGCGGTAGTTCGATAATTCGATTTCAAACTTCAATTGAATGTACCGGGTGCAAAACAATCCGGATTTTAGTGAAACCAAAAATAATGGAATCTAATTGTCGATATCTTTCCAACGAAGTTAACAAACAGAGATTTCGTAGCGGGAATGATAAGATATGTCCAGTTGAAAATTCTGAATAGTCGCTATGGAATTCAGGCCCTTAAAAATGGACATTTTGCAAATGACCTCGGATTTCGACGAAACCACTTTTGTTGGATCCGCAGTGTAAGATTATTGCTAGGTTTCAAATTTCATAATTTTTCGAATCAATATGTGAGCGTGGCAAAGGAAAACGTGTTTTGACCATTTCAGTTGATTTTAATCGACTGGAAATTGGCCATTTTTCCAACGGTCTCAGAATTCGGCGAAACTAGTTTTGTTAAGACCGTATCGTCAATACGAAGCTAGAAAATATTTTTCTAGAATTTTTAAAGTTAGTATGTGGCCCCGGTAATTTGAAATGTACGTTTAAAATTCAATATAGTGATTTAAACGTAAATTTAACGGAAACTGATTGTAACAGCCGAATCAGCTGACGATACATATCCCATTGTGTTCGGAATGGGGGTTAAACGCTATGGACGGCAGGTGGTGGGCCTTGTTTTGATGACGTCTGTAAAAGTCAACTTTTATAAAATAATAAAATAATAAATAAAAATATATATAAACCCCCCCCTCTCATTTTCACTTCAGAATCGAAAAGAAAAAAAAAAAAACCAAAACCCACACACGAACCCGTCGCCGGCGCCTCCGTTCACCGCGCCGCCATGCTGGAGGCCGCCGCACCCACCCCCTTCTGCTCCGTCGCCATCCTCCTCCCTCCTCCACGCGAGGACAGCGAGCGCCCCTCCCCCCCCCCCACATCTCGAACGAAGAAACCCTAGCCGCCATCCCCTGAACCCCCGACCACCGCCACAGCCTAGACCCGACGCCGACCGCCTGAAGCCCACCTCCCCCTTAGCCTGCGAACGCCAAACCGAGCCCCCCTTTAAGTAAATGTTTTTTTTATTTTATTTAACTTAAAAACTGAATTTTATTTTACTTAAAAACTGAATTTTATTTTGTTTTAAAAACTGATTTTTATTTAACTTAAAAACTGAATTTTATTTTACTTAAAAACTGAATTTTATTTTGTTTTAAAAACTGATTTTTATTTAACTTAAAAACTGAATTTTATTTTGTTTTAAAAACTGATTTAAAAAGGAATTTTAAAATTGATTTTTATTTTAAAGGTTTGAAATAGAAAAAAAAGGTTTAAACTTTAAAATAGAAAAGGCGGAATTTTTATTGAGTAGAAGAAGTAAAAATATGATTTTTATATTTTTAAAGTATTAAAAATATAACCTTTACTATATAAAAGTAATAAAAATATAATTTTTACATCATAGGAATATTAAAAATATAATCTTTGTATATGTAGCAAAATAAAAATCTGATTTTTATTTTATATACGTTGAAATCAAGTGATGATTTTTTTTTATATAAAGGCGAAATCTTTATTTTTATAAAGGCGAAAACTTTATTTTTATAAAGGCGAAAACTTTATTTTTATAAAGGCGAAAACTTTATTTTTATAAAGGTGAAAACTTCATAATTGAAAAGGCGAAATCCTTAGATTTGAAAAGGCAAAATCCTTAAATTTAAAAAGGTGAAATCTTTAAATTTAAAAAGGCGAAATCTTTATGTATAGAAGAACGTGATAAAAATAGAATTTTATCTATATGAATAGCGAAGTAAAAATTCGATTTTTTATATATTGAATAGCATAGTAAAAATTCGATTTTTAAATATATGAAGTGATTATAGAAATATGATTTTTAAATTGAAAGTGAACAAATAAAAATGTGATTTTTATTTTAAAGAGATCAAAATATAAAAATGTGATTTTGTGTATATAGTGACTACGGGCAACGAAGATGACGATGATGCGATAACAATGAAGATTTCTATCAATGAAGTGCCGTGGAGATTGGATAGCTATCGGTGAGAACTTCTCACTCAAAAATTCTTTTTCTAGTTATATATATATATACTAGGATGTAGACGGTGTTTAGTAGCACCCGACACCCGTCATCCACAGACCATGGATGGCTTGTTTGTTAAATTGTTTGGTTGAGTAGTTAGTTAGAATATTTGATTGAATGGAAATTGTTTGGTGAAATGAAATTGATTTGATTGATGTGTGAATGGCGTGGGCCTTCACTAGACCGGGGATAAGGCTAGGCCTTGTCCCGTTTCTAGTATCGTGCCGTTATGCCGCCGAAATTTTCTAAAATATGTTAGAAAAATAAAAATAATCATTTATTGAATAAATGAACTGAATAGAAATTCCTGTGTTGAAATAAAATATTTTATCGTTAAAAATATAGTTTTTAACGTGAAAGTGAATAAATAAATATTTATAAACAAATCGGCCGATTTGTTTATATACACTGATTTGACTGATATTGATTGGGTCGATAAATTTTACACATCGCCCAGCTGCACAAATAAAATCTGTGTTTGATTGTTTGAAACCCCACACGGGTGTTGGGATGAAATTTGAAGTTCACTCATCCTGATTTATTAAATATGTCGATCGATTGATTGACAGGCTGTTATAAGCGTCAGATATCTATATTTGATGCTTATACAGTGTAGTGCACTTTGGTTGATGATTGATTATTTTTCAATGCTATTATATACATGTGTTGTATGGAATCCATATAATTAACGTTATATGGTGATTGATTGGGCCTCATTCCAATCGGGGAAATAATGAATATTATAAAAGAAAATTCATGTGTTGAATATAAAAAATAGTCATGTGTTGACGATGTTCATGTGTTGAGTGAAACATTTTATATAATAAAATTTACATCTTTATCATATTTAAAATTAGAACTACTTCCCAGTAGAAATCTAATTGAAAATCAAACGATTAGATACCATAGTTTTATAAAATATTTTACATAACAAAAATAGTGATGTGTTGACAGTACTCATGTGTTGAGATTAGTCGTGGGTTGAAAAAAAATATAGATTCATGTGTTGAATGGGATGAATATTCATTTGTTGAATAAAATAAAGAAGTTGTGAAAAATATGAAGCCGTGTTGATTAGTTTTGCGCCATTTTGACGTGAACGATATTTATATCGATTTTATTCGTTGTATAATGAATATTGAAAAGTGATTTCGAAATTAAATAATTTGAAATTGAAATTTAAATTGAATTGAAAACGATTTCGAAATGAATTGAATTGAAAACGATTTCGAAATGAATTGAATTGAAAACGATTTCGAAATGAATTGAATTGAAAACGATTTCGAAATGAATTGAATTGAAAACGATTTCGAAATGAATTGAATTGAAAACGATTTCGAAATGAATTGAATTGAAAACGATTTCGAAATGAATTGAATTGAAAACGATTTCGAATTGAATTGAAAGTGAATTGAAATGAATTCAAATTGAATTAAAATTTGAATTAAATAGAAATGAATTTTAAAACGAATTTATAAAGAAGAATTCAATTTTGATTTGAATTGAAAAGAAAGTTGAAATTGCTTTTGAAACGAATTTAAAACGATTTATAAAATTCGTTTTAAAAAGGAAATCGACGAAATATATATTATATATATTATATATTTAATATAATGGCCTGAATAGAACGCACCGCGCCGCGGTAGTTCGTGAATTTCGACCATTTATTTCAAACGGACATTGCGGGAGATCCGACCGTCGGATTCTCCTAAAACCGGAACCGTTGGGTTCATATCGAAAAGAGCTTTCCAATGAATATTAGAAATTTGAAATCTAACGGTTGGATTTGGAATTATGTCCAAATCAAATTCGAAAAAGGTCGCTGTAAGTGCAGTTCGATGGCCGTTGATGGAAATCGACTGTACGGGCCTTGATAAAATTATTAAAAATAGTAATAATTTGTGTAAAATCATAAGAAATGATTTGTGAAGATTTGGGGTGAAAAACTCCATATTTGAAAAGATAAAAATAGATTTTTATCGAAATGAACTAGTTTTGAACTAGAATTAAAATCAATTTATTTTTAAATAAATAAATTGAATTTGAAAGTGATTTTGAAACTAATCAATATTTCCAATACGTGGATTGGACTGGAGTTGAATCGAAATTATCTTCGGGATATTTCGATGTTGAATTTCGTGACTATACAGATATTTTTATGGGAATTTGAAAGATATATTTTATATCGTTATTTCCAATACGATATATGTTGGTTTCAGAATTTGATATTGAATATAAGCCGATATATTTTCTATTCAAAGCCTTGTATTTAATATCAAATGTGGTTTGGGTTTGTCGTGAATCGTGTTTTAGAAGACATTGGTTCTTTAACCCAGTTAAAGACAGAATATTGATTTTTGAGAAGATTAAAACTAAGTGGAGTTTTAATGAATCTTTAATTAGATTAAAAATGTGAATTGATAATTTAAATTATCAAATCTGAAAGGTGATCGAGAATGGAGTATCACCAGTTTTGCTCCAAAGCGATAGTTAAATCTTTAATTAGATTTGAACGTGAAATGGTAATTAATTTTACCGATAACACCGTGGTGTTAGATATGGAGTATCACCAGTTTTGATCCATGGGATATATAGGTTGGGATTGGGAAATAAAATAAATAAAAAATTACTTCGGTGTGGTTCGCTAATCCCGACTAGTTTGAAATGATATCCAAAGGAAGATTATAGAATAAATTTAGAAGAATTTATCTTGGATAAAATTAATGGGAACCTTTCCCTAAGAATGTGATTTTGTGAATAAAAGAATATTCTGAATTGGAATGAGGCGTTTGTTGTGTTTGTGTAACATTCGTTTATTATATACGTGGGTTATTCAGAAAGGCCGGGTTTATACCCATTCTGAATAACCGATTCGACGAGATGTCGAAGATGAAGACGGTGGTTGAAGACCGGAAGTCTTCACATCGTTTGGGTGATTACTGATGATCTTGATTGGGCTGTACACCCAAGATGAGGGAAACAGTCGGTGATCGTCCAGACGTACTTGGAGATCGATGGATATGCGAGGAAAGTGCCTCCGGTTTCGTTCAGACCCAGAACGAACTTGTAAATGGATTGTGTGTCTAACATTGGATTTTATTCTGTGTTGATTGATCTCTATTAAATATACATCTATTTGGCGGCGGAGAATTTATTCTCTTGCTTAACGCCCTTCTCTGAGACGTACGAGCTCAGAGGTTGTATATCGATAGACATCAGTCGCATGAAGTGAATTGCCAATGTGGCACGCGTAAGTGGCAATTGATTAAGGCTTCTGTTGAAAAGCAAAGTCTTGTGGTTGATGATCAAAGCACGGCCTGTGTGGCACAGCTTTGTGTATAACGTGAATTCGCGAGCCTCACACCTCGGTATGAGTCAAAAACGGGATACAGACCCAAGGAGTGCACGACGTTTCTTTCTAGCTAGGGTGGTGTCAGTGACCTACCAGCCCTGACATTTATATAATTTTCACCTGTGTGGTTGTTGGATATGAGGCGCCTCGGATATAGGTCTGTAAGGACCGGGAAACGTGTGTTCAGGAATAACTAATCCTCAAAAGTAAGAGAGGACCGGCCTTGGAGGTTCCAAAGGATCAGAGTGGGGTCCTGAGGCATTGCTAGAGTGTCTCGAACGCGGAGTGGAGCTTGCCCCTTGCCTCGGCTCATGACGGAATCCAATTTCCAATATGTGTATTGCGGTTTTAATTGTAGAACTAGTATGGCGACATGATATATGGTACCCATGCCGTCTATGATTGATATTTATGATTGAAATTGTTTTGACACTATACACCTATAATGGTATCAAATGGTTTGTTTTTATACGTACCAAGCATGTTTGGCTATTATAAGGGAAAACCCTATCCTCCGGCTTGCGTTGCATTGTGTGATGGGACCTGGGTCTTATAATAGCTTCATTTTTCTAAAGAGCATTGCGCTGTTTTGTTATATGCACTAGTATTCTTGGGAGGAAACCCGTTCCGTGTTATACGGCGTGGTCCCTTGAATTACTATCTTTAAGTAAAGTTTTTGAATAACTGTTTTAGTTCTCACACCAGTCACATGACTGACCTGGAGTTTATTGTTTTAACCTAAACTCTGGGTGCCCCTATTTTCCACACGGGCAGCTAGTAGTTTTGGTTTTGCAGATTTATATTCACAGGGTCCTGGTTTACAGCTGGAACGATGCTCGGAAAGCTCTGTATCCGTGTATCACTTTCAGTTGTGATTTTGTATTATTTTCCGCTGCTATGTAATTTATTGTAATTTCTGATATTTATCGAATGTAATTTATTCAATTATACTCTGTATATTCTTGTATCTGATGGAATTGTTGTAATAACAATGAAATGTTCTTCCGTCTGAGTTCTATTGTGTGTTGTTCTCAAAGTATTCGTGCTTTCCTTCACGGGGAAGTTACGGGTCCTTACAGTTTCCGTACCTTCTGTCTGTTGGGGTGGTAAAGGCCCATTAGTTGGGTGGTAAAGGCCCATTATTAGTATTCTGCTTCTGTACCTTCTGCCTATTCGGGTGGTAAAGGCCCATTACTAGCATTTTGTTTCTGTAGAGATTATTCTGTTTCCGTTTTCGTTTAGACATTAGGCTAACACCTACTCCTGTTATACTAGTATTAGTGCAGAGAAGTGAGGACTAAGTAAAAAGCTTAGCTTAGTCTATATCATTCTGTTAACCTGCTATTCCTGTTACGGTTATCTCTTATCCAGTTTTATTTACATGTCATGATACTATTATTTGATTATATGCTGAAAGTCACTGGACTCACCAGACTTATGTCTGACCTAGTTTGTTTCGCCTCTTTTCTTTCCGTTTCCCCCATAGGTTTTTAGGGTGGAAACATAGGAGCTTGATTCAGATTCTATCTTCTTGAAGTGTCTGAAGTATTGCTTGGCTTTCTCTCTATCTTTCCATGGCGGTTTATGTTGGGGATTATGACTTTAAAAACTATGCATTCTAAAGGCTTTTGTACAAGACCGATATTTTGTACTTGAATTTTGATATTGTGATTTGGAAGATGTAACCAAACTTATTTCTGTTTCTGTTGAAATAAAGTTATAAATTTTTCAAGTACTGCTTTATCTGTCTTGAAAATTTTTGTTCTGTTTACTAAAACGCTCCATCAAAGTTAAGGCATTCCCTTTGTGAGTGACCTTAACGGAGGTGGGGTGTTACACTTGGTATCAGAGCTGAAGGTTACCAGATTTGATAAATAGTTTTTGAAGAACTATTTTCAAAAAGGATTTGAAAAGGGAGTATTTTCAAAAGTAGAGTTTTTTTTTTAAAACATAATCCCCAAAGCCATATGCCTATCTTTCTATCCTTTGTTTTGAATCTTTCCTTTTCTTTTGTTTCAACATGTCTGGGGATCTTAACCTTCTAGAGGGCGTACCGATACCTGGCTGGTTCAAGAGGTACCTAGAAGCTAGGGCTAATGATGCGGGCCCAACAGACGTCCCTCCTCCCCCAGTTGCAGGGGTTCCTCCTCCTCCTCCGTGCGTGAATACTTTCCCGAAGATATGTAGAAACTTTCGAGCCATGGGTGGGAAGAACTTTAATGGAACCGAATCCTTCGTGGAAGCAAGGAACTGGCTCAACGAAACTGAGGATTTGTTTGTTATCTTCGAGGTGGACGATAGGAAGAAGATACAGTTGGCGGTATGGTTGCTTAAGGACGAAGCTTCTTTTTGGTGGGAGGTCACAAATGGAGAGCGTCCGGTAGAGACATGGATGGATTTCAGGCATAGGTTCGAGATGAAATTTCTCTCACGAGTGGAAGAGAGTCTATATGTAGAGAGGTTCTTGGCGTTGAAGCAGGGAAACTTATCAGTAAGAGAGTACGTCAACAAGTTTAATCAGTTGGCGAGATTTGGCTTAGATTTGGTAAATACACCGCATAAAAAGGCACTGAGGTTTGTTAAAGGTTTGAATGAGCCGC
The DNA here is from genome assembly GCA_030737875.1 of Allium sativum. Taxonomy (NCBI): domain Eukaryota; kingdom Viridiplantae; phylum Streptophyta; class Magnoliopsida; order Asparagales; family Amaryllidaceae; genus Allium; species Allium sativum. Next base: position 462,958,732 of record CM060920.1, read on the forward strand.
TACACGGAATGGCGATGTCCCACATTCCTATGGGGGCAACCTTCGAGAAATTGGTGGACATGGCATTAATGCAGGAAGAGGAAGCCGAAAGTAAAAAGAAAGATGAAAAGCTTGAAGGACCACAGAACAAGAAGGCGGGACCCAAAAAGGAAACGCAAAAGAAGGATGAGAGGTCTGAAGATAAGAAGGAGAAGAAGTGCTTTACTTGTGGAAGCTCGACCCATCTGAACAAGGATTGCAGAAAGAGGAAGGGCACTTGCTTCAACTATGGAGAAATAGGGAAATTCACTAGGGACTGTCCAAAGAAACAAGGGCAAGGGCAGAGGGCATGACCTACCTCTGGAGTGCAGGCGAACACTTGCTAGGCTAGTGGATAGGAAAGAAATAAGAAAATTTATGTAGAAGGTTTAATTTCCTTATCTGATTGTGGAGTTAAAACTCTTTCTGATTCTGGCATTTTGATTCTGTAATTGAAACTCTGCACTTTAATACTAGTCTTGTTTCTGATCCCGCTGTAGACTCAAAGCCATAAGGGTTACGACTCATCTGTTTGTGATAGGTTGGGGTTTGAGGATATCTGTGTTGGGTGTTAAGTTGACTTTGATGCATACATTCTGGTTTTTTGTGGGATATGATGGGGATTTTATCATGCTTAGTTTCCTAAGAACCATTTGATAATCTGATATATACCAGTAGTCTGTAAGTATCTGAATAGGGGTTTTTACTCAAAGCGTGAAGTAGATTTCTAGTTGGACATTTGTTTAATGGGAGTGATTCTCTGAGTGTCAATCTGATGTTGATTTCGGTCTTCGGGGTTGATACTTAGGGGGTTATTCTCTTAAATCGATGTCTAATAGGAACAAAGCTTTTGTTTTAATTGTACTTGCTTCTATCACTCAGTTGTATCATATCGATCTAGTCTTCGACCTTTAGGTAGAAACTAATGGCTGTAAACATGTGTTTGAGACATGTTATGTTTGATGGTTGAAAGTGGTTGCTAGTGGTTGCTCGTGGATGCATATACACACACTAGGCACTAGATCAGCTCAAAAACACTCTCATGCTGCATATGGATGTGTGTGCTTTTTTTTTAAATTTTTATGGAAGCAAAATGGTTGACTCTGCACATGGATGTTGATTATGAATGAACGGTTGAGCACTCATATAGAAATGATATGTATCAAATAGGAAAATTTCATATATGTTGGACTCATGGCACTGACATAATTCGCATTAAGGAGGTCAACTGAATCAGTGGACCGCCTAATCTTTGCATTAGATAAGGAACATATACACACACTTTTGCATATGTTCATACAAAATTAGAAGTTTTCCAAGGACAATGGATGCTTGTGTATGATGGTTGAGTAGATGGGTGATTGGATGGTAGGACACATTCATCCTAACTTGAAGATTTCGGGGACGAAATCCTTTAAGGAGGGGAGAATGTAACATTTCGAATTTTCTGTAAACAGAAGAGTAACAAAATGAAGTATAATTAATTTTAAATGTGAGAGTTAAGGAAAACGGGTTACGCCATTGCGTTCGTCTCGAAATTCTTCTTGGAATAGAGTCTAAGTTTGCGTAAATCGGACTCCGTATGAAGAAGATATGGCCTTCAGAAGTTTCAATAAAAATCAGCCCGGAATTCAAAATTCAAATTTCGAAATTCAAAACAGACACCCGGGCTGGGCGGGAAAATTCCAGCTCAGGACCCAGGTCGACACTAGGGTCGACCTGGGGGTCGACCTGGGTAAACAGGTCGACACTAGGGTCGACCTCCCCCCCTCCCCCCTTTTCCGGATCTGTAGTCAGATCCATTTTTCTGCACCTAGACGCCTTTCTGACCGGATTCATGAGCTCTAACCTATTTAAACACCCCCAAACCCAACTTCCTCTCCACACAATTTCATTCTGCCTATACTCTGCCTCTATTCTAATTAAAAATAAAAATGGCGTCGCTACACTGCTAGAATCAAAGCTAGAACTAGCGCATCTTCTTCCAATCTGAATAGGATTAAAAGAGAATCAAATCTAATCAATAGTCTACGCCAAAGGAGCGCTATTCAGTGTCAGAATACAGACTCCAAAATACAAGAATCGTTCCCTTTTTGTGAGTATAGTTATTTTCAGATATAAACTTTTATTATGATCTTGGCATGGTTATAAATCTGAATCTGAGGTTAAGCATATTCATATATGTTAGATCTGTTTTTCTACGACTATTCTGTATCTCCTTTTTCTTTCTTTTCTATAGCCGGGCTACTACGAGCCTGCGCCAAATCTCATAAGAGATTAACGCATGAACGCTAATTTTGGGACAAATAACGAATATTGCATAATTGGACACGACTGATTTGCGACTGATTTGAGAACATAGGTTGTAAATTAAGATCTAAAATCAGTGCATACTATGTATAATAGACTGTGATTTGGAAGAAGAATTATTATATGATAGCATATGACTTGGGATTTGGAATATAATGCATATTATAATGCAAGATCTGATTTTGAGGACTTAATACATGATTAAAATTTAAGATCTAGATATTGGGGCATATTTTATATCACGATCTATGACTTGAAAAGAGAAAAAAAAAGATATATGTGACTTAGGCGTAAAGATCTATATTAAAATAGATTAACTATTAATGTGAATGCGCCTAAATATGGATTTTAGGATATTTGGCATCATAGGCTAAAATTTGGCATAATTCATACTGTTTGGGACTTTTTAGAGAATATTCTGTACTGTCCAAAGTTTAATTAAAATTTGGGGCATATGTCGTATTATGAATTATGACCATGATTTAGGCATGTAGATTTAGGCAAGATATGTAAATAGAACTTTAAGAAATATTTAATCCGTTAAATCTGCTGAATTGCCTAATCTGCTAATCTGTTATCTGCTAAATCTGTTGAATTTCCTAATCTGCTAAATCTGTTATCTGCTTAATCTGTTGAATTACCTAATCTGCTAAATCTGTTATCTGCTTAATCTGTTGAATTGCCTAATATGCTAAATCTGTTATCTGCTTAATCTGTTGAATTGCTTAATCTGTTGAAAGATGAATTATTATAAATTGGAGGCTCGATCTAAAATTGAGCAAAACATGTTAATAGAACTTTGGAAAATCTTCCATAACCTGTAAAGAAGTTAAATCTGCTTAATAGACATAATCAGTCTAATATTTTCTGTAAAGTGGCTATGACACGAGGTTAGACTCCGTTTGCGGTAGAAGCCTGCCCGGAACCAACCGGCTTAACCAGCGACCGCAAACTGTCAGTCTAATGTGAGAGGTCGTAGGCATAACTAAAATATGCTTAGACATGGGGTTAGGTCTGGCTTGTGGCAGAAGTCTGCCCGGAACCGACCGGCATATCCAGCGGCCACAAGCTACCGACCTAATGTGAGAGGTCTGTGCATTAATAATTAATTAATGCAAATCTAAGATAAATATGATACCTAAAACGTGTTGGGTGGATAGGGTTAAAAAAATTGGTCTGATGAATCTAATAAACCCGTTTCGTAAATCTGTAGCCCCAATACAAAGTTAGGTAAAACAATCTATAAGCCTGTTAATCTGTATATCTGATCCGTTAGTCTGAGAACTTGTTAATCTGTATATCTGATCCGTTAGTCTGAAAACTTGTTAACCTGATTGTCTGATCTATGAACTAGTAACCTGAACTCTGTCTGAAACCTGTAAACAAGTTAATCTGAAATCTGTTAGTCTAGGGACACAAGTTTAGGAGGGGAAATACTTGTGTCATCTATTGTTTGGGACCCATATTAGTCAGTAACCCTTTTTGGTATCAAAACTTTGACCCCAAGCTATGCAGGGTCCGGGCACGCTTACTGAACTAATTATAAGCGGTTCATTCTGATAATGGCGAGGGGTGTTGATGGTGCGTTCCAACCGGGTCATGTGCGTGCATGGATCCGGTCTGCTCTGAGGATGTAAGATACCGTGACATCTGTAAATAGGTATGTGCCAGTAGGTTGCCACTTTAGGGAGTGATACACCCTACTGTGGGGCCGACACAGGGAATTTATGTATTAAGGAGCCGATCGCTTGGTGGTAGGACTTAGGGTACACTTAGTTCTGTCTGTTTCTGTTGGTACCATCTGTTTCTGTTGGGTGGCAACACCTGTCTGTTTCTACGTGGTACCGTCTGTTGGGGTGGTAAAGGCCTATTACTAGTGTACACCTACTTCTAACATTCTGTTTCCGTAAGGATTATTCTGTTTCCGTCTCTGATTCCGTTTCCGATTCTGTTTCCGTACCTCCTGTTTGTTGGGGTGGTAAAGGCCCATTAGTTGGGTGGTAGAGGCCCATTATTAGTATTCTGCTTCTGTACCTTCTGCCTGTTCAGGTGGTAAAGGCCCATTACTAGCATTCTGTTTCTGTAGAGATTATTCTGTTTCCATTTCTGTTTAGACATTATCCTAACACCTAATCCTGTTATACTAGTATTAGTGCAGAGAAGTGAGGACTAAGTAAAAAGCTTAGCTTAGTCTATATCATTCTGTTAACCTCCTATTCCTGTTACAGTTATCTCTCATCCAGTTTTATTTAAATGTCATGATACTTTTATCTGTTTATATGCTGAAAGTCACTGGACTCACCAGACTTATGTCTGACCTAGTTAGTTTCGCCTCTTTTCTTTTCGTTTCCCCCAGGTTTTTAGGGTGGAAACATAGGAGCTTGATACAGATTCTCTCTGCTTGAAGTGTCTGAAGTATTGCTTGGCTTTGGCTCTATCTTTCCATGGCAGTTTATATTGGGGATTATGACTTTAAATGTAACACCCCGGATTTTTGAATAATCAAATTAACTAAATTAAAGAATAATTAATCTCAGACGTGAGAATTAAGAGAAATGGGTTGCGCCTTTGTGTTCGTCTCGGAATTCTGGTTGAGATAGAGTCCGAGTTTGCGGGAAATGGATACTGGATGAATGAGATATGGATGAACGAAGTTAGGCGGAAAAAAAATTGCACTGGCGCACTTGGGAAGTGCGCCAGTACAAATTTGCACTGGCACACCTGCCAAGTGCGCCCAGGCCGAGCAGCAGGCCTGCACAGCTTTCTGGTGCAGTCTGATCCATATTGTGACTCATTGCTGAGTCCTTTCTAACTCCTTGCTGAGTCATTAGGGCTGAGGTGTCACCCTATCCTGACTGAGTGGTTTTGATTAAACCTAAGATCATCCGACGGCTATAATTAAATTGAAATTCTATATAAACATGGGTAGACTCAAACCCTAAAATCAAATTAAAATCTGAATCATGGCCGTCATGCTGTCATCTTGTAACCTAGTTGTAGCCGCCACCAACTAGAGGGAAATCAAAGCTAATCAATTCAGTTATATTCAACTCTAATATAAACAATAACGAATCTACTACCAAGGCGAGCTAAATCAATTTCAGAACTCAGATTTCAGAACGCTAGGCCTTCTTTTTGTGAGTTCGATTTCCTTAATAAGATAATTAACAATTTAATTGGATTGAGCTGTGATTTGGATTATATGGTTATGTTGTGAATCATTGACCATATGTTATTATCTATGTTGTAAATTATATGATGTTATCATCTATGTTGTAAATTCTATGATGTTATTATCTATGTTGTAAAGCTGTGATGTTATCATCTATGTTGTAGATCTATGATTGGCTTATGTGCAATCAATTCATAATGATGTTTCATATGCTAGTTTGGTTATGTTGTTGGAACTGATTCATATGTTAAATCATATGTATGTATGCAAGTTTAGATGTTAATTTAGATATGGATCATATGCAAGTTAGTGAGAATCATATACAACCTTACATGTTTCATGACATCTATTTTATGTGTAAATTGGATCTAAGGTTAGGCTATGACATGTGTGAGTTTAGATGCAAGTTTACACTACAGTTTATATTGCATAAATCACATATGCAAGTATATATATATTGGAGTGTGAATCATGTAATGTAAGATTGTAACTATTGCCTATGCAAGTTTACACCTTAAGATTAGATCTATGACACCCATTGTCTATGCAAGTTTAGATGAAACACCTTGTTCACACATGCAAGTTCACCCCTTATGTTTAGATCTATATGCCAATTTATGTTATGACTTTTTGTTCATAAGTTATATCTAATTTATATCCTATGCATGTTGTGATGTTTTCTCTTTATTCCATAAGTTAGACTATTCGAGTCTAACGTATATTTTACGTTAAACGAACGAACGTACAACGTGGGGCAATGGGATAATATTAAAATATTTAATATTGAAAATTGGCATAAATGCCTTAAATGTGATGTTAATTGGTATAATTTTATATACTATAAATAGATGGACATAATTGAGTCAATTATGGACATAGTTAAATTTGTAATTGATTGGCAATTTGAATAGGGAAATTAATTCAAATTGGGGGATAATTAATTATGTATAATAAATCGCCTAAGACACGAGGTTAGACTCTTTTGTGGTGTAAGACTTCCCGGACCCGCCCGGCAAATCCAGCTGCCACAAATGCCAGTCTAATATGGGAGGTCTTAGGCATAAATTAAATGCATAACAGTTGTAAAGACACGAGGTTAGGCTCGTTTGTGGTGTAAGACTGCCCGGACCCGCCCGACAAGTCCAGCTGCCACAAATGCCAGTCTAATGTGGGAGGTCTTTACGAGGTTACGGTCTTAATGAATTAAGAAACACTTAACCAGATAAACATGTAGTGGGACATGAGGGGGTTAAGTGGGTGCCTTGGGTGGCATGTGGAATTAAGTGGGTGCCTTGGGTGGCATTTGAAATACGATTAGATGCACTTAACCAAGATTGAAACATGTAAAAAGACATGATTAAGAATGGGGTTAAGTGGGGAAAACCTTAGAGGGGACCAAGCTTAGGTGGAAATCTTGTGTCATGCATGGGGGGCCCTTTTCAAACCAGTAACCCATTAAGTATCTTTGTGGGCTCGACCCAAGTCGAGGATGGGACACATGTACTGGATTTGATTGTAAGAGGTCAAAACGGGTTAGCGGTGGCAACACAAGTCCAACGGGTTCATATGCGTGTGTGGGCCTGGGCTGGTAGGTAAGACGTTGTTGCATCATGTAGATATAAGCCGTGCATTTTTGGTTGTATCAGGTTGCCACTTTGGGGAGCGATACACCCCACTGTAGGGCCAGCACTGGTATCTACGAGTTAGGGAGCCGATCGAATGGGGGTAGTGGGTACACCTAGTGGAGATAGGGGCAGACAACACCTATGAAGGTAGCTAGGGGTACACTAATCTACCATTATCATTATTAAGTTTTGTAGGCGGGATCAACCTTTATGGTGACTAGTGGTGGTGGTGCAGTGTAGTAATTATCTTATAATGGTTAGGGGCATCTTTAACGTTATCTTGGTTCATCTTAATTCCTCGTTTTGTTCTGTCATACCCAATTGTTCACAGTCATTTCCTTATTTTCCAGCTTATGCCTTAGCCTAGTTATTTTGATAATTATATTGTTAAAGTTATCGCACTCGCCAGGCTTTATGTCTTACCCCTTTTTTTCCACCTCTTTACTTCCTTCCCCCCCCCCCCCAGGTTTGCATGGAGGGAATACTACAGCTTAGTGTCGACTTCTTTCAGTTGCTTGAAGAAGAGTAGATATACCGCTTTGGACTCCCTCATCTTTATGGCTTTGCTTATGCTCAGTGGGGATTTTATGCATTTATGTTATTTAAGTATTTGCTTCTTTATGTACCTTGAAGTTTTTGAAAAAGACTACTAATCCTGTTGTAATGGCTTTGGAAACTACTTATGTAAACTCGTTTTGAGTTATGATGAAACAAAATAAGTTTTATCTTCCGCTGTTTTTTTTTTATTTATTCTTGTAATTTATCTGTTCTATACAAACAATAACGCTTCATGGACATTGATGCATTCCCTTTGTGAGTGACATTAATGGACGTGGGGTGTTACACGTCGTATCAGAGCTAAGGTTACAAGAACAGATAAAAAGTTTTGAAAAGTGTTTTCAAAAGTATTATTTTCCTAGAAAGTATTTTCAAAGACTTGTTTTAAAGAAGAAAATTTTCAAGGAAAGTTTACTTTAAAGAGCATAATCCCCACAAGCCATACATCTCTCTTTCACTTCCCTTGTTTTAAAACTCTTTCTTTTTCTTTTCAGCATGTCTGGAGCACTTGAGATACCATAGGGTGTTCATGTACCCGGTTGGTTTCATCAATATCTCGAGGCTAGGGCCGCTGCCGCGGGTCTGGCCAACGTTCCTCCTCCTCCTCCCCTAGCTCCAGTCATTCCTCCGCATGGAGATACTTTCTCCAAGATATGCAAAGACTTTCGTTCGATGGGTGGAAAATCTTTTAGTGGATCTGAAACGTTCATTGAAGCTAGAAATTGGTTGAAAGAAGTGGAGGATCTGTTTGGCATTTTCGATTTGGACGACTGTAAGAAGGTCCAATTGGCTTCTTGGTTGATGAAGGACGAAGCTTCGTTTTGGTGGGAAGTCACTAATGGAGAGCGTCCAGTTAATGGCCAGATTTCAGGCAGAGGTTTGAGGCAAAGTTTCTCTCACGGGCTGAAGAGAATCTATAAATGGAATGATTTTTGGCGTTGAAGCAAGGGAATCTGTCAGTAAAATAATACGTCAATAAGTTCAATCAGTTGGCGAGATTTGGCTTGGACTTGGTGAATACACCCGAAAAGAAGGCCCTAAGGTTTGTTAAGGGTTTGAACGAGCCACTACATGGGTTAGCTATGACCCACATCCCTATGGAGGCCACCTTTGAGAGGCTAGTTGTCATGGCGCTTATGCATGAAGAGGAGAAGGGCGCCAATGCTAATAAGGCACCCAAGAAGAAAGGGGATCAAAAGAAACCGCAGCAACAACAAAACAAGAAAGGCGGGAAGAACAATAATGGCAAAGGAAAGAAGAAGTGCTTTCATTGTGGGGACACCAGGCCATTTGAGTAAAGATTGTAGGAAAAAGAAGAAGACTATCTGTTTCCACTGTGGAGAGGCTGGTCATCTAGTTAAGGATTGCCCAAGGAAACAGGGGCAAGGGCAAAGAACTTCTGGAGGGCAGCTTCAGGCTCTCGTGGCACCAGGGCAGGCAAGGGAGCAGGTACAGGCTCTCGCGGTCCCACCGCTGCAAGAACGAGGTAGAAACATTTCCGTTGAGAGTTTAGTTTTCCTATTTGATCATCCTGTCCGTACCTTATTCGATTCTGGTGCATCACATTCGTTTATCTCTACATCATTAGTTGAAACACTGCACTTAGATACTAGTCTTGTTGTGGATCCCATTGTAGTCTCAAATCCTATTGGTGGGTCGGCTCATTTATCCATGGTTTGTAGGGATTTGAGATTGTCTATCTTAGGCGTTGGTTTTGAATGTAATGCTTTTGTGCTTGGTTTCATGGGCTATGGATTGATTCTAGGGATGGACTGGCTAGCCCGATATGGCGCCATCCTAGATTGTGAACGAAGGGTAGTAAAATTGTTGACTCGTAGTGGAAAGACCCTTGACATTTCTTGTGACCCTAGAGGACCGGTGATGCTTAGTTATCTTGAGTCACTTGACGCATCCAATGATGATTTATGTTCTGTTCGTATAGTACGTGAATATGTTGATGTCTTCGATGAGGTGAGGGGTCTACCCCCAAAACGTGATATAGACTTTCATATTTATCTTGTAGACAATGAAAAACCAGTATCTCGCCCAGTGCGCCACATAGCTCCTCGTGAGAGGAGGGAGCTCAATAAGCAAGTAGGGGAGTTGCTTGAGAAAGGGTTCATAAGACGTAGTATATCGGAGTGGGGTGCTCCAGTAGTATTTGCCACGAAGGCGGATGGGTCCCTTAGACTTTGTGTGGACTATATAAAGCTTAATAAACTTACTAAGAAGAATAGGCACCCACTGCCGAGGATTGATGATCTCTTTGATCAGTTAGTTGGCGCCTCAGTGTTTTCGCAGTTGGACTTAGCCACTGGATTCCATCAGTTGAGAGTGGCTGAGGATAGCATAGACAAGACTTCCTTTAGGACTCCGGACGGTTTCTATGAATGGCTTGTGATGCCCTTCGGTTTGACAAACGCCCCCGCATACTTGGTTGACTTGATGAGTAGGGTGTTTAGGGAGTAACTTAATAAATTCGTGGTGGTCTTTGTGGATGACATCTTGGTCTTTTCTAAGAGCGAGGAAGAGCATGCCCTACATCTTAGGGAAGTGTTGGAGACCCTTCGAGCACATAACCTTAAAGCTAAATTTTCTAAATGTCACTTTTGGAGGAAGGAAGTGCGATTCTTAGGGCACGTGGTTTCCAAAGAAGGGATAGTTGTGGATCCCGCGAAGGTGGTGGCCATCCAAGATTGGAAGGTCCCTAAAAATGCTACCGAGGTGAGAAGTTTCTTGGGGTTGGCTGGCTACTATAGGAAGTTTATCAAGGACTTCACAAAAATATCAGCCCCATTAACGCGTTTGACGAAGAAGAACCTAGTCTTTACATGGGACGTAGATTGTGATGATGCGTTCCAACGTTTAAAGAGAGCTTTGACCACAGCCCCAGTCTTAGTGTTGCCAGATGGGAGTAAGCCATTTACTGTTTATACCGATGCTTGTGGGACATGACTAGGCGCAGTCTTAATGCAAGAGGGAAGGGTAATAGCCTATGGAGGAAGGCAGTTGAGAGTACATGAGAGAAATTACCCTACGCATGACCTAGAGTTGGCCTCTATTGTTTTCGCGCTTAAGTCTTGGCGCCATTATCTTCTTGGCGAGAAATTCGATTTGTTCAAAGACCAAAAATCGCTAAAATACTTGTTCTCTCAAAAGGACGTGAACTTAAGGCAGCAAAGGTGGATGGAATTCTTAGCGTCCTACGATTTTGAGATAGCATATACCCATGGCAAGGATAACGTGGTAGCAGACGCCTTAAGTAGGAAAAGGTTATCCTTGAGTCCGTTGTTTATTGAGTGGCGAAGCTTAGAGTTCATCTCTACGCTTGACTTTATACCTTCCATTGACTTTGTACCCAGTTTGCTAGCATCCTTAGAGGCCAGACCTATGCTTTTGGGACGGATTGGTGAGGCATAGTGAGATGACCCACAGTTGGTAGAGAAGCTCATAACGGAGGGAGTCATCGAGCCACCTCAGTAGGTATACCCTAGATGATAAGGGTTGGTTACGTAGGGATGGTAGACTTTGTGTACCACGAGACGAGAATTTGAGAAAGACCATTCTTGACGATGCACATCGTTCGAAGATAACCATTCATCTCGGCGGGGACAAGATGTACATGGACATGAGAAGAGTTTACTTTTGGGCCGGTATGAAGAAGGATGTGGTCGAGTTTGTCGCTAGATGCTTGGTGTGCCAACAAGTAAAAGCAGAGCAAAAGAAGCCCGGTGGGTTGCTTCACCCATTGGAGATCCCACAATGGAAATGGGAGAGTGTCTCGATGGACTTTGTTGATGGGTTACCGAGATCGAGGAAGGGTAATACAGGGATTTGGGTTGTGGTAGACAGACTTACTAAGAGCGCCCATTTCATTCCCGTGAAGAGTAAGAGGACTGCTCCACGGTTCACCTCCGTATAAATTTGAGAGATAGTTCGTTTGCACGGTGTTCCTTCTAGCATAGTGAGCAATCGCGATCCTATCTTTACTAGCGAGTTTTGGAGGAGCTTGCAAGAGGCGGTAGGGACTCAGTTATGTTTTGAGCACCATATATCATCCTCAGACGGATGTCCAGACCGAGAGGGTGAATCATATTCTAGAGGACCTTTTAAGGCTATGTGTTTTAGACTTTGGAGGTACATGTAACGACCCGGAAAATCTGAACCAATTAAAAATTTTTAAATTGGCTAAAATAATGGATTTTAAATATTTAAAATAAATATTTTAAATAATAGCAATGAAAAGTGAGTTTGAACCGACGTTTGAAAACGAATATAATTAATTCTAATTAAAAACAAGGCCTGAAATGGCGCTGTAGTTTCAAAAATTGAATTCAAACTTTGTCGGACTGTACCGGGTGCAAAACAAAACGGATTTGAGTGAAACCAAAAATATTTAAATCTGTTAGTGAATACCTTTCCAACGAATCTGAAAAATCGAAGTTTCATAGCGGAAAGCAAAAGTTATGGCCAAATGAATTTTCAGAAAGGTCGCTATGGAAATTATATAGCCCGTGAAATTGGCCATTTTGCAAACGACATCGGAATTCGAAGAAACCACTTTTGTTGGATCCGGGATGTGAAGTTATTGCTAGGTTTCAAATTTCATAATTTTTGAAGCTAGTATGTGAGCGTGGCAAAGGAAAACGTGTTTTGGTCAATTACAGTTAAATTGGATCGACCAGAAATGGGCCATTTTTCAAACGGTCTCAAAATTCAATGAAACAAGTTTTGTCAGGACCGTATCGTCAAAACATAGCTAGATTTATTTTTCTGGAATTTTTCGAATCAGTTTGTGGCCCTGGCAAATTGAAATGTACGTTCAAATCGAATTTTGAATGTTTTATACTTTAATTTGAATGAAAACTGACTGAAACAGTCGAATGGGCCTACGAAACATATCCCATTGTGTTCGGAATGGGGGTGAAACGCTAGGGACGACAGTCGTTGGGTTTGGATTGGTGTTCATGAGTGAAAGATGGTATTTTTGGAAAAAAAAATATAAATTAAAGAAAAATCCTCATTGGTCAGAAAATTATTTTTCTCTCTCCCGGTAGCCGATAACCGAGCGGAACCTCCTTCTTACATTCTCTCCTCTTTTTCTTTTGATCCGCTCAATGAAATCCAACACCACAGTTATGGTTTTTGTAGTACTTATCATGATCTTCAAATCCATATAAGTATTGGATTTTTTCATGGCCTGTAGGAGGAGAATCGCCTCCAGGAAGTTGCGGTCTTCCCAGCGCCGCCGTGAGCAGCCACCACCGAACTACACCGCACCACCCTACGCGGAGGCGCCCCTCCTCCCTCTTCGACGTGGCATTGGCCGATCCTCCCATAACGCAGCGGATCGGAAGTTAAATCCAAACCTAGTTTGGAACAAACACTGAGAGGTAACGACTGATTTTCTTTGAACTGATTTTAACACCTTTAAACCGTTGCAAACTTTGAAAAATCATATCTTTTTCGTGTATTGACGAAATTCGATGAAATAGAAAACATCGTGACCGTGTGGACGTCTTCTACATTCTAGAAGAGACCGCATATTTTTTTGAGCCTTCTGCTATTTTTGGTTGAGTGGAACCCAATGTGAGATTTCTAATCTATAAACGATATGGAAAACGACGATGTATAAATTATATAATCGATGTATGAGTTATATAAGCGTTGTACACCTCATGTATAAGTGTTGTATAAGTTGTACGTTTGATGTATAAGTTATATATGCATTGTATAAATTATATTTGTGTTGAATAGAAGTGAAATGCTTATATAAAATTTATAAATATATATATACGCCCCTCGTCCACAAACCATGGACGATATTTATTGATTGTGATTGGTGTGAAAATTGGTTGATAGCGAATGGTTGATTATAATTGTTTGTGGTTGAAATTGATTGATTGTGGTTGAAAAATACCCGTTTGTGGTTGAGAAATATTTGGTTGAAACCACATAGGATTAGTTTGTGGAAATGAAAAATATATACATGTCGCCTGCGTGCGAACTAGATGCATGATTCCCCATTGTCAAAAGTTGCGAGGCTTTAAGGTAGAGCGAGGAGCCGTACTAGGGACGACCCCGGTTTTAACTACCCTGCCGTTATGCTGCCGAAATTTTGAATAATATTCATGTGTTAGAATTATTTTCCTGTGTTGAAACTATATTCGTGTGTTGTATAGAAAACCTTCATGTGTTGAATTGAAATTCATTCGTTGAATAGAATTCATGTGTTGAATGGTATTCGTGTTTTAAATATAAAAATCACCTTTTATCTATATATATAAACTATAGAAAACCTTCATGTGTTGAATTGAAATTCATTCGTTGAATAGAATTCATGTGTTGAATGGTATTCGTGTTTTAAATATAAAAATCACCTTTTTATCTATATATATAAACTATAGAAAACCTTCATGTGTTGAATTGAAATTCATTCGTTGAATAGAATTCATGTGTTGAATGGTATTCATATTTTGAAAGAAATTGTTTTATAATAAAAATCCTATTTTATCATCAATATGAACTATATAAAATACTCTTGTTTTGAAATAAATTGTTTTATAATAAAAATCATATTTTTATTACCTATATGAACTATATAAAATAATCGCGTTTTGAAATGAATTGTTTTACAATAAAAATCATCTTTCTATCATATACATGAATAGTTAAAAATAGTGAAGTGTTGAAATAAAAGTCAGTTGGATAAAAATATCATTTTTATCAAATGTATGAAAAGGAAATGGTTTTGAAATTGAAGGATCGATTATATTTATATATATATATATATAAAAATATAATTAAAATATATCGAATAACGAAGCTGCAGTTTGTATTTTGAAACCGTGATTTCAAACGATTAGTGCGGGAGATCCGACCATCGGATTTTCTAGAAACCCCAATCGTTGGGTTCGTTTTGGAAATATCTTTCCAATGGCACCAACTTTGTAAAAATCCAACAGTTGGATTGTCTGGAATGTTTATTTCAAATCTGAAGAAAAACTGCGCCAGAATCAATTATATTTTTATATATATATATATAAAATTATATTTAATCGAATAACGACACTGCAGTTCGTATTTTGAAATCGAAACTTCAAACGATTATATTGGGAGATCTGACCGTCGGAGTTTCCCGAAACTGGAACCGTTGGATTCGTTTTGAAAAGATCTTTCTAATGATGTAAATTTTGTGAAGATCCAACGGTTAGATTTTCAGATATGTGTAAATCAAATCTGAAGAAAAACAGCGCCACGACCGCATTATGGCCTGAAGCGTCGTTTTGAATAAATTGGCTATTTTAAAATAAATAAAAATAGCGATAAATCATTATAAAATATTATAACCGATATATATGTGAAATTTAGAAACTAACTGAAGGTTGGCTAAGTCGAATGGTTTCCTGGGTGTTGATCTGATGTTGGTTTCGGCCTTCGGGGTTAATATTCGGGAAATCGTTCCCTTACTGATTCACGGTTAGTGACTAATGAATTGAAATGATGCGTATGTATGTTAGTGTTGCACTTGTTTATTATATACGTGAGTTGCTCAGAAAGACCGGCTTTATCCCATTCTGAATAACTGAATCGACGATAAGAAATCGAAGATGAAGACGGTAGTCGAAGATCGGAGATCTTCACCTCGTTTGGATGGTAACCGAGGTCCTGATTGGAAGGCATCCCGAAATATTGATAATGAGTGGAGATCGTCCAGACGTACGTGGTGATCGATGGGTTTGCGAGGTATATCTCCGGTTTCGTTCAGACCCAGAACGGACTTGCAAATGGACAGTGTGTCTGACATTGGAATTTATTCTGTGTGATTGATAGCTATCAGTTGCCCAGTGTGAATTGCCTATGTGGCATGCTAAGATGCAGTGATCAGGGCTTCTGTTGAAAAGCAAAGTCTTGTGGTGATGATCAAAGCACCGCCTGTGTGGCGTAGCTTTGTGATTAACGTGAATTCGCGAACCTCACACCCCTGTATGAACCAGAAACGGGAGAGGACATCAGGGAGGGCATGCATTTCCTTCTAGTTAGAAGTGGCGTCAGTGGTTTTACACGTCCTGACGAGTTTGACTTATGTGGTTGTTGCTGTTGCGAGGCGCCTCGGTTATATCGGTCGATCCGGGACCGATGGAGTCATTCGTTGGCTCATTTACGCCCCCAAAGGGTGGGGAAATGCATTGTTCAGGCATTTTAATCCACGTCGGTGGACTGGCCCTGACGATCCAAGGGTCACTCGAGCTCTGATCCTGAGGGGCGGGCTAGAGCGTCTCGAAGTCGGTAAGGACTATCTTTTGCCTTGGTTCATGACGGAAATCCAATTTCCAAATACGTGAATGTGCGGTTTTGATTGTATACCTATATATGGAGACATATTGGTATGGGGCATTAATGCCGTCTATGATTGATACTTATGATTTGAAATTGTTTTTGAAACATATGGACACTAGTAATAATATCAAATGCTTTTGTTTTATTCGTATCAGGCATATCTTGGCCATTATAACGTAAAAACTCTATCCTCCGGTTTGCGTTGCATTGTGTGATGGGAACTGAGTCTTATAATGGTTTCATTTTTATAAAAAGCATTGCTATGTTTAAAAGAATGATTTGTTTTAAAGCACTGGCAATCCAATGGAGTAAATCCGTTCCACGAAAGTGGCGTGGTCCTGTGATTAGCCATATATTAAATGTGTTGAGTAGATTTCTCATGCCAGTCCCATGACTGACTCGTAGTTTGTTTCACTTTCAAACTCGGGTGCCCCTTTTTCTACATGGGCAGCCTTGTATTCAGGTTTAGCTGGCTTTCTCTGGATAGCTGGAGCTAAAGATGGATTCTATCATTTATCTCTTTTTATGCTGTTCAGCTCCTATTGTACATATTATGTTTGTTTTCCGCTGTAGACATTTATGTATAGCTGAACTGTATTTGTACTTAGTATGATCCTGTATACTGTGTAACTCTGATGTTTATGTTTATCCAGTATATTCTATTGTGCATTATCTGGTGTATCTATTTATTTCTGTTCTGCTATTATCTATTTCTGTGTTATATTCCAAATATTACCCATGTCGCCGTCAGTACGGGATTTGGGGTCGTCTCAGTACATGGGAGGAGCATCTTCCTTTGGTAGAGTTCGCATATAATAATAGCTTTTAGTCTAGCATTGGCATGGCACCTTTCGAGGCTCTTTATGGACGGTCGTGTCGTTCGCCTACATGTTGGTGGGAATCTACGGATAAGATCTTACTTGGGCCCGATATGATTAGAGAGACTTCGGAAAAGATCGATTTGATTCGAAGGAGGATGAAGACGGCACAAGATAGGCAGAAATCTTATGCGGACAAGAGGAGGACAGATCTTGAGTTTGGCACTGGGGACATGGTCTTTATCAAGGTGTCTGCATTACGGAATGTTGTTCGCTTTGGGTCCGTTGGGAAGTTAACACCAAGGTTCGTAGGGCCGTTTCCTATTAAGGGGAGGTTTGGACAGATGGCGTATAGAGTGGAGTTGCCCGAGAGACTTAGTGGTGTACATGACGTATTCCATGTATCACATTTGAGGAAATGCTTGCACGAGACCACGGAAGTGGTAGAGCCGAGCTTGCTTAGAGAGGTGGAGATAGAGCGTGATGCGACGATTCGACGAGCTCCTACATGCATTCTTGGGTTGGAGATTAAGAAGTTAAGGAATCGAGAGGTCAAGCTAGTCAAAATGCAATGGGGAGATTATGAGAGTGACGCTACTTAGGAGACGGAAGAGAAGATGCGTTCATTGTACCCTTTTCTTTTTTAGGGTATATCTTTTAATTTCTCCTTTATCGCTTAGCTTATACTCGTTTTATCTTTAGTATGTCCTCTCGCTAGTATCTTTGACCTTTAGATAGGGGAGTCCTATGGTTGAAACATGTGTTTGAGACATGTTATGTATGATGGATGCACGTGGATGCAAGTGTTCGCTAGTGGTTGCTCGTGGATGCATATACACACACTTTAGGCACTAGATCGGCTCAGTCACTTTCATATTGCATATAAATGGATGTATTTAGTAAAATGAATGTACATTGAATGTGTGTATCATATGGATGTTGCATTCAAATGGAGGGTTGTGCACACATGTAGTGATGATATGTATAGGATTCTTTGCATACATGATGGATACATGGCACTATCATTATTTGCATTAAGGAGGTCGACTGAATCAGTGGACCGCCTGATTTAGCATTAGTATACAGACATATACACACACTATGCATATGTACATGAAAAGCATTAGAAATCTTTTAAGGACCATGGTTGCCAGTGATTGATGGTTGAGTAGATGGATGATTGGATGGTAGGATACGTTCTTCTTGACTTAGGGATTTCGAGGACGAAATCCTTTAAGTAGGGGAGAATGTAACACCTCGGATTTTTGAATAATCGAATTAACTAAATTAAATAATAATTAATCTCAGACGTGAGAACCAAGGGAAATGGGTTGCGCCTTTGTGTTCGTCTCGGAATTCTGGTTGAGATAGAGTCCGGATTTGCGGGAAACGGATACCGGATGAAGGAGATATGGACGAACGAAGTTAGGCGGAAAAAAATAATAATAAATAAATTGCACTAGCGCACTTGGGAAGTGAGCCAGTACAAATTTGCACTGGCGCACCTGCCAAGTGCGCCCAGGCCAAGCAGCAGACATGCACAGCTTTCTGGTGCAGTCTGATCCATATTGTGACTCATTGCTGAGTCCTTCCTGACTCCTTGCTGAGTCATTAGGGCTGAGGTGTCACCCTATCCCGACTGAGTAGTTTTGATTAACCCTAAGATCATCCGACGACTATAATTAAATTGAAATTCTATATAAACATGTGTAGACTCAAACCCTAAAATCAAATTAAAATCTGAATCATGGCCGTCATGCTGTCATCTTGTAACCTAGTGTAGCCGCCACCAACTAGAGGGAAATCAAAGCTAATCAATTTAGTTCTATTCAACTCTAATCTAAACAATAACGAATCTACTAGAAAGACGAGCTAAATCAATTTCAGAACTCAGATTTTAGAACGCAAGACCTTCTTTTTGTGAGTTCGATTTCTTTAATAAGATAATTAACAATTTAATTGGATTGAGATATGATTTGGATTATAAGGTTATGTTGTGAATCATTGACCGTATGTTATTATCTATGTTGTAAATTCTATGATGTTATCATCTATGTTGTAAATTCTATGATGTTATTATCTATGTTGTAAAGCTGTGATGTTATCATCTATGTTGTAGATCTATGATTGGCTTATGTACAATCAATTCATAATGATGTTTCATATGCTAGTTTGGTTATGTTGTTGGAACTGATTCATATGTTAAATCATATGTATGTATGCAAGTTTAGATGTTAATTTAGATATGGATCATATGCAAGTTAGTGAGAATCACATACAACCTTACATGTTTCATGACATCTATTTTATGTGTAAATTGGATCTAAAGTTAGGCTATGACATGTGTGAGTTTAGATGCAAGTTTACACTACAGTTTATGTTGCATAAATCACATATGCAAGTATATATATTGGAGTGTGAATCATGTAATGTAAGATTGTAACTATTGCCTATGCAAGTTTACACCTTATGATTAGATCTATGACACCCATTGTCTATGCAAATTTAGATGAAACACCTTGTTCACACGTGCAAGTTCACCCCTTATGTTTAGATCTATATGCCAATTTATGTTATGACTTTTTATTCATAAGTTAGATCTAATTTATATCCTATGCATGTTGTGATGTTTTCTCTTTATTCCATAAGTTAGACTATTTGAGTCTAACGTATATTTTACGTTAAACGAATGAACGTACAATGTGGGGAAATGATATAATATTAAAAGATTTAATATTGAAAATTGGCATAAATGCCTTAAATGTGATGTTAATTGGTATAATTTTATATACCATAAATAGATGGACATAATTGAGTCAATTATGGACATAGTTAAATTTGTAATTGATTGGCAATTTGAATAGGGAAATTAATTCAAATTGGAGGATAATTAATTATGTGTAATAAATCGCCTAAGACACGAGGTTAGACTCTTTTGTGGTGTAAGACTGCCCGGACCCGCCCGGCAAATCCAGCTTCCACATATGCCAGTCTAATGTGGGAGGTCTTAGGCATAAATTAAATGCATAACAGTTGTAAAGACATGAGGTTAGGCTCTCTTGTGGTGTAAGACTGCCCGGACCCGCCCAGCAAATCCAGCTGCCACAAATGCCAGTCTAATGTGGGAGGTCTTTACGAGGTTACGGTCTTAATAAATTAAGAAACACTTAACCAGATAAACATGTAGTGGGACATGAGGGGGTTAAGTGGGTGCCTTGGGTGGCATGTGGAATTAAGTGGGTGCCTTGGGTGGTAGTTGAAATACGATTAGATGCACTTAACCAAGATTGAAACATGTAAAAAGATATGATTAAGAATGGGTATAAGTGGGGAAAACCTTAGAGGGGACCAAGCTTAGGTGGAAAGCTTGTGTCATGCATGGGGCCCCTTTTCAAACCAGTAACCCATTAAGTATCTTTGTGGGCTCGACCCAAGTTGAGGATGGGACACGTGTACTGGATTTGATTGTAAGAGATCAGAACGGGTTAGCGGTAGCAACACAAGTCCAACGGGTTCATATGCGTGTGTGGGCCTGGGCTGGTAGGTAAGATGTTGTTGCATCATGTAGATATAAGCCATGCATTTTTGGTTGTATCAGGTTGCCACTTTGGGGAGTGATACACCCCATTGTGGGGCCAACACTGGTATCTACGTGCACATAACCTTAAAGCTAAATTTTCTAAATGTCACTTTTGGAGGAAGGAAGTGCGATTCTTAGGGCACATGGTTTCCAAAGAAGGGATAGTTGTGGATCCCGCGAAGGTGGTGGCCATCCAAGATTGGAAGGTCCCTAAAAATGCTACCGAGGTGAGAAGTTTCTTGGGGTTGGCTGGCTACTATAGGAAGTTTATCAAGGACTTCGCAAAAATATCAGCCCCATTAACACGTTTGACGTAGAAGAACCTAGTCTTTACATGGGACGTAGATTGTGATGATGCGTTCCAACGTTTAAAGAGAGCTTTGACCACAGCCCCAGTCTTAGTGTTGCCAGATGGGAGTAAGCCATTTACCGTTTATACCGATGCTTGTGGGACAGGACTAGGCGCAGTCTTAATGCAAGAGGGAAGGGTAATAGCCTATGGAGGAAGGCAGTTGAGAGTACATGAGAGAAATTACTCTACGCATGACCTAGAGTTGGCCTCTATTGTTTTCGCGCTTAAGTCTTGGCACCATTATCTTCTTGGCGAGAAATTCGATTTGTTCACAGACCAAAAATCGCTAAAATACTTGGTCTCTCAAAAGGACTTGAACTTAAGGCAGCAAAGGTGGATGGAATTCTTAGCGTCCTTCGATTTTGAGATAGCATATACCCCTGGCAAGGGTAACGTGGTAGCAGAGGAAAAGGTTATCCTTGAGTCCGTTGTTTGTTGAGCGGCGAAGCTTAGAGTTCATCTCTACGTTTGACTTTATACCTTCCGTTGACTTTGTACCCGGTTTACTAGCATCCTTAGAGGTCAGACCTATGCTTTTGGGACGGATTAGTGAGGCACAGCGAGATGACTGACAGTTGGTTGAGTTGGTAGAGAAGCTCATAACGGAGGGAGTCATCGAGCCACCTTAGTAGGTATACCCTAGATGATAAGGGTTGGTTATGTAGGGACGGTAGACTTTGTGTACCACGAGACGAGAATTTGAGAAAGACCATTCTTGACGATGCACATCGTTCGAAGATGACCATTCATCTCGGCGGAGACAAGATGTACATGGACATGAGAAGAGTTTACTTTTGGGCCGGTATGAAGAAGGATGTGGTCGAGTTTGTCGCTAGATGCTTGGTGTGCCAACAAGTAAAAGCAGAGCAAAAGAAGCCCGGTGGGTTGCTTCACCCATTGGAGATCCCACAATAGAAATGGGAGAGTGTCTCGATGGACTTTGTTGATGGGTTACCGAGATCGAGGAAGGGTAATACGGGGATTTGGGTCGTGGTAGACAGACTTACTAAGAGCGCCCATTTCATTCTCGTGAAGAGTAAGAGGACTGCTCCACGGTTCACCTCCATATACATTTGAGAGATAGTTCGTTTGCACGGTGTTCCTTCTAGCATAGTGAGCGATCGCGATCCTATCTTTACTAACGAGTTTTGGAGGAGCTTGCAAGAGGCGGTAGGGACTCAGTTATGTTTGAGCACCGTATATCATCCTCAGACGGATGGCCAGACCGAGAGGGTGAATCGTATTCTAGAGGACCTTTTAAGGCTATGTGTTTTAGACTTTGGAGGTACATGGGAGGAGCATCTTCCTTTGGTAGAGTTCGCATATAATAATAGCTTTTAGTCTAGCATTGGCATGGCATCTTTCGAGGCCCTTTATGGACGGCCGTGTCGTTCGCCTACATGTTGGTGGGAATCTACGAATAAGATCTTACTTGGGCCCGATATGATTAGAGAGACTTCAGAAAAGATCGATTTGATTCGAAGGAGGATGAAGACGGCACAAGTTAGGCAGAAATCTTATGCGGACAAGAGGAGGACAGATCTTGAGTTTGACATTGGGGACATGGTCTTTATCAAGGTGTCTCCATTACGAAATTTTGTTCGCTTTGGGTCCGTTGGGAAGTTAACACCAAGGTTCATAGGGCCGTTTCCTATTAAGGAGAGGATTGGACAAATGGCGTATAGAGTGGAGTTGCCCGAGAGACTTAGCGGTGTACACGACGTATTCCATGTATCACATTTGAGGAAATGCTTGCACGAGACCGCGGAAGTGGTAGAGCCGAGCTTGCTTAAAGAGGTGGAGATAGATCGTGATGCGACGATTCGACGAGCTCCTACATGCATTCTTGGGTCGGAGATTAAGAAGTTGAGGAATCGAGAGGTCAAGCTAATCAAAATGCAATGGGGAGATTATGAGAGTGATGCTACTTAGGAGACGGAAGAGAAGATGCGTTCATTGTACCCATTTCTTTTTGAGGGTATGTCTTTTAATTTCTCCTTTATCGCTTAGCTTATGCTCGTTTTATCTTTAGTATGTCCTCTCGCTAGTATCTTTGACCTTTAGATAGGGTAGTCTTATGATTGAAACATGTGTTTGAGACATGTTATGTATGATGGATGCATGTGGATGCAAGTGTTTGCTAGTGGTTGCTCGTGGATGCATATACACACACTTTAGGCACTAGATCGGCTCAGTCACTTTCATATTGCATATTGCATATAAATGGATGTATTTAATAAAATGAATGTACATTGAATGTGTGTATCATATGGATGATGCATTTAAATGGATGGTTGTGCACACATGTAGTGAAGATATGTATAGGATTCTTTGCATACATGATGGATACAAGGCACTATCATTATTTGCATCAAGGAGGTCGACTGAATCAGTGGACCGCCTGATTTAGCATTAGTATACGGACATATACACACACTATGCATATGTACATGAAAAGCATTAGAAATCTTTTAAGAACCATGGTTTCCAGTGATTGATGGTTGAGTAGATGGATGATTGGATGGTAGGATACGTTCTTCTTGACTTAGGGATTTCGAGGACGAAATCCTTTAAGTAGGGAAGAATGTAACACCCCGAATTTTTGAATAATCGAATTAACTAAATTAAATAATAATTAATCTCAAACGTGAGAATCAAGGGAAATGGGTTGCGCCTTTGTGTTCGTCTCGGAATTCTGGTTGAGATAGAGTCCGAGTTTGCGGGAAACGGATACCGGATGAAGGAGATATGGACGAACGAATTTAGGCGGAAAATAATAATAATAAATAAATTGCACTGGTGCACTTGGGAAGTGAGTCAGTACAAATTTGCACTGGCGCACCTGCCAAGTGCGCCCAGGCCAAGCAGCAGGCCTGCATAGCTTTCTGGTGCAGTCTGATCCATATTGTGACTCATTGCCGAGTCCTTTCTGACTCCTTGCTGAGTCATTAGGGCTGAGGTGTCACCCTATCCCGACCAAGTGGTTTTGATTAACCCTAAGATCATCCGACGGCTATAATTAAATTGAAATTCTATATAAACATGGGTAGACTCAAACCCTAAAATCAAATTAAAACCTGAATCATGGCCGTCATGCTGTCATCTTGTAACCTAGTGTAGCCGCCACCAACTAGAGGGAAATCAAAGCTAATCAATTCAGTTCTATTCAACTCTAATCTAAACAATAACGAATCTACTACAAAGGCGAGCTAAATCAATTTCAGAACTCAGATTTCAGAACGCAAGACCTTCTTTTTGTGAGTTCGATTTCTTTAATAAGATAATTAACAATTTAATTGGGTTGAGATATGATTTGGATTATATGGTTATGTTGTGAATCATTGACCGTATGTTATTATCTATGTTGTAAATTCTATGATGTTATCATCTATGTTGTAAATTCTATGATGTTATTATCTATGTTGTAAAGCTGTGATGTTATCATCTATGTTGTAGATCTATGATTGGCTTATGTACAATCAATTCATAATGATGTTTCATATGCTAATTTGGTTATGTTGTTGGAACTGATTCATATGTTAAATCATATGTATGTATGCAAGTTTAGATGTTAATTTAGATATGGATCATATGCAAGTTAGTGAGAATCATATACAACCTTACATGTTTCATGACATCTATTTTATGTGTAAATTGGATCTAAAGTTAGGCTATGACATGTGTGAGTTTAGATGCAAGTTTACACTACAGTTTATGTTGCATAAATCACATATGCAAGTATATATATATATATATTGGAGTGTGAATCATGTAATGTAAGATTGTAACTATTGCCTATGCAAGTTTACACCTTATGATTAGATCTATAACACCCATTGTCTATGCAAGTTTAGACGAAACACCTTGTTCACACATGCAAGTTCACCCCTTATGTTTAGATCTATATGCCAATTTATGTTATGACTTTTTATTCATAATTTAGATCTAATTTATATCATATGCATGTTGCGATGTTTTCTCTTTATTCCATAAGTTAGACTATTTGAGTCTAACGTACATTTTACGTTAAACGAACGAACGTACAACGTGGGGCAATGGGATAATATTAAAAGATTTAATTTTGAAAATTGGCATAAATGCCTTAAATGTGATGTTAATTGGTATAATTTTATATACCATAAATAGATGGACATAATTGAGTCAATTATGGACATAGTTAAATTTGTAATTGGTTGGCAATTTGAATAGGGAAATTAATTCAAATTGGGGGATAATTAATTATGTGTAATAAATCGCCTAATACACGAGGTTAGACTCTTTTGTGGTGTAAGACTGCCCGGACCCGCCCGGCAAATCCATCTTCCACAAATCCCAGTCTAATGTGGGAGGTCTTAGGCATAAATTAAATGTGTAACAGTTGTAAAGACACGAGGTTAGGCTCGTTTGTGGTGTAAGATTGCCCGGACCCGCCCAGCAAATCCAGCTTCCACAAATGTCAGTCTAATGTGGGAGGTCTTTACGAGGTTACGGTCTTAATGAATTAATAAACACTTAACCAAATAAACATGTAGTGGGACATGAGGGGGTTAAGTGGGTGCCTTGGGTGGCATGTGGAATTAAGTAGGTGCCTTGGGTGGCTGTTGAAATACGATTAGATGCACTTAACCAAGATTGAAACATGTAAAAAGACATGATTAAGGATGGGGTTAAGTGGGGAAAACCTTAGAGGGGACCAAGCTTAGGTGGAAAGCTTGTGTCATGCATGGGGGCCCTTTTCAAACCAGTAACCCATTAAGTATCTTTGTGGGCTCGACCCAAGTCGAGGACGGGACACGCGTAATGGATTTGATTGTAAGAGGTCAAAACGGGTTAACGGTGGCAACGCAAGTCCAACGGGTTCATATGCGTGTGTCGGCCCGGGATGGTAGGTAAGACGTTGCATCGTGTAGATATATGCCATGCATTTTTGGTTGTATCGGGTTGCCACTTTGGGGAGTGATACACCCCACTGTAGGGCCAGCACGGGTATCTATGAGTTAGAGAGCCGATCGAATGGGGGTCGTGGGTACACCTAGTGGAGATATGGGCAGACGACACCTATGAAGGTAGCTAGGGGTACACTAATCTACCATTATCATTATTAAGTTTTGTAGGCGGGATCAACCTTTATGGTGACTAGTAGTGGTGGTGCAGTGTAGTAATTATCTTATAATGGTTAGGGGCATCTTTAACGTTATCTTGGTTCATCTTAATTGCTCGTTTTGTTCTGTCATACCCAATTGTTCACAGTTATTTCCTTATTTTCCAGCTTATGCCTTAGCCTAGTTATTTTGAGAATTATATTGTTAAAGTTATCGCACTCGCCAGACTTCATGTCTGACCCCCTTTTTTTCCACCTCTTTACTTCCTCCCCTCCCCCTCTCCCAGGTTTGCAAGG
The DNA here is from genome assembly GCA_030737875.1 of Allium sativum. Classification (NCBI taxonomy): domain Eukaryota; kingdom Viridiplantae; phylum Streptophyta; class Magnoliopsida; order Asparagales; family Amaryllidaceae; genus Allium; species Allium sativum. Next base: position 462,984,903 of record CM060920.1, read on the forward strand.
AGGGAATACTACAGCTTAGTGCCGACTTCTTTCAGTTGCTTGAAGAAGAGTAGATATACCGCTTTGGACTCCTTCATCTTTATGGCTTTGCTTATGCTCAGTGGGGATTTTATGCATTTATGTTATTTAAGCTTTTGCTTCTTTATGTACATTGAAGTTTTTGAAAAAGACTACTGATCCTGTTGTAATGGCTTTGGAAACTACTTATGTAAACTCGTTTTGAGTTATGATGAAATAAAATAAGTTTTATCTTCCGCTGTGTTTTATTTATTTATTTATTCTTGTAATTTATCTGTTCTATACAAACAATAACGCTTCATGGACATTGATGCATTCCCTTTGTGAGTGACATTAATGGACGTGGGGTGTTACATTAAAAACTATGCATTCTGAAGGCTTTTTTACAAGACCGATATTTTGTACTTGAATTTTGATATTGTGATTTGGAAGATGTAACCAAACTTATTTCTGTTTCTGTTGAAATAAAGTTATAAAATTTTCAAGTACTACTTTATCTGTCTTGTAAATTTCTGTTCTGTTTACTAAAATGCTCCATCAAAGTTAAGGCATTCCCTTTGTGAGTGACCTTAACGGAGGTGGGGTGTTACACTTACTATGAACAGTTCGGTAAGGACTGCATTGGAATTTCGAACAAATCCAGACCGTTCAGAAAGAAAGAATGATGGAGTGGATCCCAAAGGTGAGAACTTTTCACTTTTATTTTATTTCTAGTTGAAATATATACTAGGATGCAAATGGTGCTTAGCAGCACCCGACACCCGTCGTCCACAGTCCATGGATGACTTGGTTGTTTGATCGATGTGTTGTGAAAATTGATTATGTGATGTGGATTGAATAAATATTTTATAGTTAAAAATATAATTTTTAACGTGTATATAAAATAAATATTTATAAACAAATCGGACGATTTGTTTATGTACACCCATTTGAAGGATATTGATTGGGACGATAAATTTTACACATCGCCCAACTGCACAAATAAAAATCTGTGTTTGTTGATTTGAAACCCCACACGGGTGTTGGGATGATATTTGGCGTAGACTAATCCCAATTATTTAGTTGTATGTCAATCGATTGGTTGACAAATTGTGTAAGCATCAATTATTTATATTTAATGCTTATGCAGTTGTGTGGTGCACTCTGGATGATGGTTGATTATTTATCGTTGCTATTATATACATGTGTTGTATGGAATCCATATAATTAACATTATATGGTAATTGATTGAGCCTCATTCCCATTTGGAAAATAAAGAATATTATAAAAGAAAATTCATGTGTTGAATAGAATGAACATTCATGTGTTGAATAAAATATATATTCATGTGTTGAATAAAAGAAAATTCATGTGTTGAATAAAATAAATACTCATGTGTTGAATAAAATAAATATTCATGTGTTGAATAAAATATATATTCATGTGTTGAAGTAAATATTCATTTGTTGAATAGAGTAACAAAGTTATTGAAATATATAAAGCCGTGTTGGTTAGATATGCGCCATTTTGACGCGAACAATTTTTATATCGATTATATTCGTTTTTATAATGAATATAGAAAAGGAAGTGATTTCAAAATATAACGTTTTGAAAATATTATCATTTGTATATCGATGATATGGAATATTCAATTTTGATTTGAAATTGAATAGGAAGTTGAAATCATTTTGAAAACAAATTTAAAACGATTTATAAAATACGTTTTAAAAAGAAATCGACGTAATATATAATATAATATATATATATATATATAATGGCCTGAATAGAACGCGCTGCACTGCGGCAGTTCGCGAATTTTCACCATTGACTTCGAATGGATATTACGGGAAATCCGACCGTCGGATTCTCCTAAAACCGAAACCTTGGGTTCGTATCGAAAAGAGCTTTCTAACGAATATTAGAGATTTGAAATCTAACGGTTGGATTTGGAATTATGTCTAAATCAAATTTGGAAAATGTCGTTGTAAGTGCAGTTCGATGGCCGTGGATGGAAATCGACTGTACAGGCCGTGATAAAATTATTAAAAATAGCAATAATTTGTGTAAAATCATAAGAAATGATTTGAAAAGAATTGGGATGAAAATTTCCGTATTTGAAAAGATAAAAATAAATTTTTATCGAAATGAACTAGTTTTGAACTAGAATTATAATCCAATTATTTTTAAAAATAAATAAATTGGATTTGAATTTGTTTTAAAGATAACCAGAATTTCCAATATATAGATTGGAAATGGATTTGAATCGAAATTGTCCTCGGAATATTTCGATGTTGGATTTCGTGATTATACAGATATTGTTATGGAAATTTGAAAGATATATGTATATCGTTATTTCCAATACGCTATTTGTTGGTTGTGGTATTTGATATTGAATATAAGCCGATATATTTTCTGTTCAGAGCCTTGTACTTAATATCAAATGGGATTTGAGTTTGTCGTGAATGGTGTCTTCATTAACACTGTTCTTAAACCCAGTTAAGATAAGATTAAATCTTTTTATTTAGATTTAATGAAGTATACCAATTAAATAATATTTAATTGGAATCGAATTGGAATTGATTGGTGGGTTTATCGTGAACGGTGTTTTAAATAACACTTGTTCATTAACCCGATAATTAATGGGATGTGAATTGGGTTTGTTGTGAACTGTGTTTTAACGACATTCGTTCTTTAACCCGATTCACAGTGAAATGTGATTTGGAATTTATAAATCTTTTGTTAAGATTTAAAGGAGATTTTCCAAAGTAAAGTTTTCCAATTTAATAAAATAAATTGGAATGGAATGGAATTGGATTTGGTAATAATCGAAGTGAATTTCTGTGGAGGAAGACAACTAATATATCTGGAATTTAAAAGGCTTTTCCATTATTCCATTTATATTATTAGTCGGATATGGAAGTTTATATCGATTATATATATCGATTTGTTTTCCATGAAGATTCCATTGTAAATGGAATGTGATTTTGGGTTTATCGTGAACCGTGTTTTAAATGACATTGGTTCTTTAACCCAGTTAAAGACAGGATATGATTTCCCAAGTTAAATAATCATTAATAGTGATTTTTGGGAAGATTAAAAAAAAGTGGAGTTTTAATGAATCTTTAATTAGATTGAAATGATCGAGAATGGAGTATCACCAGTTTTGCTCCAGGCGATAGTTAAATCTTTAATTAGATTTGAATGTGAAATGGTAATTGAATTTACTGATAACACCGTGGTGTTAGATATGAAGTATTACCAGTTTTACTTCATGGGATGAATAGGTTGGGATTGGGAAATTAAAACAAGTGATTACTTTGGTAATGTTCGCTAATCCCGACTAGTTTGGATAAACCATAATTTGGTTTGAATTGATATTCAAAAGAAGATTAAAGAATAAATTTAAAGAATTTATCTTTGATAAAATTAATGGGAACCTTTCCCAAAGTATAAGAATATTTGAATAAAAGAATATTATGAATTGGAATGAGGCGTATGTTGTGTTTATGTAACACTTGTTTATTATATATGCGAGTTATTCAGAAAGACCGGGTTTATCCCATTCTGAATAACTGATTCGACGATGTGTCGAGGATGAAGACGGTGGTCAAAGACTGGAGGTCTTCACATCGTTTGGATAATTACTGATGATCTTTATTGGGCTATACACCCAAGAGGAGGGAATCAGTTGGTGACGTACTTGGAGATCGATGGATATGCGAGGTAAAAGGTGCCTCCGGTTTCGTTTAGACCCAGAACGGACTTGTAAATGGACTGTGTGTCTGACATTGGATATCATTCTGTGTGATTGATGGATATCAGTTGCATGGAGTGGTTTGCCTGTGTGGCATGCTAAGATGCAAACTATGAAGGCTTCTATTGAAAAGTAGAGCCTTGTGGTTGATGATCAAAGCACCGCCTGTGTGGCACAGCTTTGTGTAACGTTAATTCGCGAGCCTCACACCACGGTTGTGAACCAGAAACGGGAGAGAACATCAGGGAAGGCATGCGTTTCCTTCTAGCTAGGGTGGTGTCAATGACCTACCAGCCTTGACATTTATATTATTTTCACCTGTGTGGTTGTTGGATTGCGAGGCGCCTCGGATACATCAGTGACTATGTGGAGCCGATGGAGTCATTTGGCTCATTTACGTCCCAAAGGGCGTGGAAACGTAGTGTTCAGGCACAATAATCCATATCGAGTGGACCGGCCCTGACGATCCAAGGCTTGCCTGCGTGCTTGCCTGAGACTCGGGCTAGATAGTCTCGAATTTGGTGAGGACTATCTTTTGCCACGGTTCATAGATGGAAATCCAATTTCCAAATACGACATTGTGCGGTTTTGATTGTAAATATATATGGCGACTAGATATATGGTACCCATGCCGCCTAGGATTGATACATTTATATTTGAAGTTGTTTTATCACTGTGCACTTATAATAGTATCAAATGATTTGTTTTAACGTACCAAGCTTGTTTGGCTATTATAAGGGAAAACCCTATCCCCCGGCTTGCGTTGCATTGTGTGATAGGACCTGGGTCTTATAATAGCTTCATTTTTTCAAAAAGCATTGCGCTGTTTTGATATATGCACTGGTATTATTGGGAGGAAACCCGTTCCATGTTATACGGCGTGGTCCCTTGATATATCTGATTTAAAGTAAAGTGTTAAATAAGTGTTTTAGTTCTCACACCAGTCACATGACTAACCCGACGTTTATTGTTTTAACCTAAACTCTGGGTGCCCTTATTTTCGACACGGGCAGCTAGTAGTTTTGGTTTTGCAGATTTATATTCACAGGATCCTGGTTTACAGCTGGAACGATACTCGGAAAGCTCTGTATCCGTGTATTACTTTCAGTTGTGTTTTGTATTATTTTTCCGTTTCTATGTAATGTAAATTGAATCTCTGATATTTTTCTGATGTATAATATTTATTCATACTCTGTATATTCTTGTATTCTGATGGAATTGTTGTAATAAGCAATGAAATATTCTTTTGTTTGTGTTCCGATGTGGCTTGTTCTCAAAGCAATCAGGGGTTTCGAACGGTCTTGGTCGGTTTAGCAGTCGATTCAGATCGAGCGAAATTCCTTGTTGTTACAACAGAGCTTTCTGAAAATCGCTTCAGCTGTGAATCAGGATCCTGTGAATATAAATCTGCAAAACCAAAACTACTAGCTGCCCTTGCGGAAAATAGGGGCACCCAAAGTTTAGGTTAAAACAATAAACTCCAGGTCAGTCATGTGACTGGTGTGAGAAATAAAACAGTTGTTATCTTGGTTTTAAAGTAAGGTAAATCAAGGGACCACGCCGTATGACACGGAACGGGTTTCCTCCAAAGAATACCAGTGCATAAAAACAATAGCGCAATGCTAAATAAAGAACAATGAAGCTATTATAAGACTCAAGTCCCATCACACAATGCAACGCAAGCCGGAGGATAGAGTTTTTACCTTATAATAGCCAAAAATGCTTGGAACGTGAAATTTCATATTTTGTTATTACTATAAGTGTATAGTGTCAAAACAATTTCAATCATAAGTATCAATCATAGACGGCATAAGTGCTCCATACCACTATGTCGCCATATATAGGATTACAACTAAATCCGAAATGTCTCATATTGGAAATTGGATTTTCATCTATGAACCAAGGCAAGTGATCATCCTTACCGCTTCGAGACAATCTAGCCTACCATGTCTCAGGAATAGCCGCAACTGCACCCTGGATCGTCAGGGCTGGTCCACACGGAGTGGATTAAAATGCCAGAACATGCGTTTCTCCGCCCTTTGGGGCATAAACTGGTCATACCCCGACCAGACCATCGGTCCCGGATTGACCGATATAACCGAGGCACCTCATTATCCATCATCCACATAAGTAAAATGCCAGGGCTAGTAAAATGCTGACACCACTCCTAGCTAGAAAGAAACGCATACCCTCCCTGATGTCCTCTCCCGTTTCTGGTTCACACCGAGGTGTGAGGCTTGCGAATTAACGCCACACAAAGCTACGCTATATCGAAGCCGTGCTTTGATCATCAACCACAAGACTCTGCTTTTCAACAGAAGCCTTGATCATTTGCATCTCAGTATGCCACACAGGAAATTCATGTTATGCAACCGATGTCCATCAATCACATAGAATGAAATCCGATGTCAGACACACGTCCATTTACAAGTTCATTCTAGGTCTGAACGAAACCGGAGGCACCTTATTCCTCCCCTATATGTCCAATACAGGGGAGAGGCCCTCGCATATCCATCGATCTCCAAGTACGTATGGATGATCACCACTTATTACCTTGTCTTGGGTGTATAGCCCAATAAAGACATCAGTAATCATCCAAACGATGTGAAGACCTCTGGTCTTCAACCACCGTCTTCATCCTCGACATATCGTCGAATCAGTTATTTAGAATGGGATAAACCCGGTCTTTTTGAATAACTCGCGTATATAATAAACAAGTGCTATAAAAACACAACATACGCCTCATTACAATCCAGAATATTCCTTTATTCAAATATTCTTATACTTTGGGAAAGGTTCCCATTAATTTTATCAAAGATAAATTCTTTGAATTTATTCTTTAATCTTCCTTTGGATATCATTTCAATCTAATTAAAGATGCATTAAAACTCCACTTGGTTTTAATCTTCCCAAAATTCAATATTAACGACTGTTTAACTTGGGAAATCGTATCATGTCTTTAACTGGGTTAAAGAACCAATGTCATTTAAAACACGGTTCACGATAAACCTAAAATCACATTCCATTCCATCAGCCTTTAACCGTAAATTAGCAATTGAACAATTCCCTAAGTATTAACCCCAAAGGCCAAAACCAACATTAGATCAATATCCAGGAAACCATTCAACTTAACTAATCTCCAGTTAGTTTCTGATTTTCTTAACTCCGTTGGGTCTAAGAACAGTATTATTAAAGATACCATTCACGACAACCCAAAATCACATTCCATTAACAATGGAATCTTCATGGAAAACAAATCGATATATGTAATCGATATAAACTTCCATATCCAACCGATAATATCAATGGAATAACGACAAGGCCTTTTAAATTCCATATATATTAACCGTCTTCCTCTACAGAAGCTTGCTTCGATTATTTCGAAATCGTATTCCGTTCAATTCCAATTTAATAAGTTAAATTGGAAAACTTTACTTTGGAAAATTCCCGTTAAATCTTAATAAAAAGATTTATAAATTTCAAATCACATTTCACGGTAAATCGGGTTAAAGAACGAATGTCGTTAAAAAAATAGTTCACAATAAACCGAATTCACATTCCATCAGTCTCTAACCGTAAATTAGTAAGAGAACAATTCCCTAAGTATTAACCACGAAAGCCGAAACCAACATCAGATCAATACCCAGAAACCATTCAACTTAACTAATCTCCAGTTAGTTTCTGATTTTCTTAATTCCGTTGGGTCTAAGAATAGTATTATTAAACATACCATTCATGACAACCCAAAATCACTTTCCATTAACAATGGAATCTTCAAGGAAAACAAATCGATATCTATAATCGATATAAACTTCCATATCCAACCGATAATATCAATGGAATAACGACAAGGCCTTTTAAATTCCATATATATTAACCGTCTTCCTCTACAGAAACTTACTTCGTTTATTTCCAAATCGAATTCCATTTAATTCCAATTTAATATGTTAAATTAGAAAGCTTTACTTTGGAAAATTCCCGTTAAATCTTAATAAAAAGATTTATAAAATCCAAATCACATATCATGGTAAATCGGGTTAAAGAACGAATGTCGTTAAAAACACAATTCACAATAATCCCAAATTACATTCCATCAGTCTCTAATCGTAAATTAGTAAGAGAATAATTCCCTAAGTATTAACCCCGAAGGCCGAAACCAACATCAGATCAATACCCAGGAAACCATTCAACTTAGCTAATCTCTAGTCAGTTTCTAATTTTCTTAACTCCATTGGGTTTAAGAACAATATTATTAAAGATACCATTCACGACAAACCCAAAATCCAATTTGATATTAAATACAAGGCTCTGAATAGAAAATATATCGGCTTATATTCAATATCAAATTCTGAAACCAACAACTATCGTATCGGAATAACGATATATATATATATATCTCCCAAATTCCTCCACAATATCCGTATAATCACGAAATCCAATATCGAAATATTCCGAGGATAATTTCAATTCAAATCCATTCCAATTCATATATTGGAAATTCTGGTTATTTTTAAAACCATTTCAAGTCCAATTTATTTATTTTAAAAATAATTGGACCATAATTCTAGTTCAAAACTAGTTCATTTCGATAAAAATCTATTTTTATCTTTTCAAATATGGAATTTTTCATCCCAATTCTTTCCAAATAATTTCTTATGATTTTACACTAATTTTTGATATTTTTAACAATTTTATCAAGGCCCGTACAGTCGATTTCCATAGACGACCATCAAACTGCACTTACAACAACCTTTTCCAAATTTGAATTGGACATGATTCCCAATCCAGCCATTAGATTTCAAATCTCTAATATTCGTTAGAATGCACTTTTCGATACGAACCCAACGGTTCCGGTTTTAGGAGAATCCGACGGTCGGATCTCCTGTAATGTCCATTCGAAGTCAATGGTCGAAATTCGCGAACTGCCACAGCGCGGCGCGTTCTATTCAAGCCATTACATTATACATATAATATATATAATATATATTTCGTCGATTTCCATTTAAAACGTATTTTATAAATCGTTTTAAATTCGTTTTCAAAACGATTTCAATTTCATATTCAATTTCTAATCAAAATTGGATATTCCATATCATTAATATATATAAATGATAATAATTCCAAAACATTAGATTTTGGAATCAATTCCTTTTCGATATTCATTATAAAAATGAATAAAATTAATGTAAATATCGTTCACATCAAAATGGCGTCAATCTAATCAACACGGCTATATATATTTAAATATTTTCTTGTCCATCCCAAATCAGACATCAAAATCAGATTTTGATCTTTTACTGAATATTATTTTAAAATATTCGTTATTTTAAAATGTTCGTTATTTTAAAATATTCTTTTCTTCTGAATTAGAATCTGACACAGTCAATTACCATACAATGTTATTTATATGGATTTCACACAACAAATGTGTATAACAACAATAATAAACAATCAACCATCATCCAGAGTGCATTTTACACTGTATAATCATTAAATATAAATAGTCAACGCTTACACAGTTTATCAACCAATCGATTGACATACAACTAAATATTGGGATTAGTGTATGTCCAATATCATCCCAATACCCGTATGGGGTTCAATCAACAAATAATGAATTTTATTTGTGCAGTTGGGCGATGGGTAAAATTTATCGTCCCAATCCATATCAGATAAATCAGTGCACATAAACACCGTCTGGTTTGTAAATGAATATTTATTTCAACACAGGACTATTTTATACCGTTCATATATACAATAAAAATGATATTTTTATTGTTCAAATATTTTATTTCATACATGAATATTTTATATATATATATAATAAAAATAATATTTTTATTATTCATATATTTTATACAGTCCATTTCACATCACAATCAGTTTTTACACAGAATACAATCAAACAAGTCATCCATGGTCTGTGGACGACGGGGAGCAGTTCATACATGCAATTACAAAATAATTAACTGTACAGGAATAATTTTAGTGAGGAGAATTCTCATAGTCGGTTTCCACTCCAGCAGTTTTTGTTTTTGAATTTCTGTTATGTTTGGTTTTGAATTTGTCTGAAATTCTCACTTGCTCCTTTTCTGTTCTGGTCTCTTCTGAAATATAGAATTTTTCGTTGTGAATCCAACGCATTTCGTTTCACTGAATTTCGATGTCAAACGAATAAGTTACGGACCTTTATACATTGATATACATTTAAAAATATAGTTAACTTAATAATTATCCCTTAATTACCCCTCTAATTCATCTTCCACTATTCTAACCCGTTCACGATAAACCCATCGTTGCCCAGAAATTAACGCCACCGCCCATTCCATAGTCGACCGGAATCAAATCAAGGGCCATCATGAGACGTGCCTCCACAGGAGCTCCCCACGGCCACCACCTCGACGAATTCGCACCCTCCTCTACCCAGAAATTGTGTGCGACGGCGGCCAGTTTGAGGGCCAATTTATCTCAATCGAAGGGCCTGAATCCCATCTCAGCCGTTGGAGATATGGATCTCTCGATCCTCTTTCGTTTTGCTTTGGAATTTTGGGAAATGTTTGATTGGGGAGGGATATCGGAGGCTGTAATGACCCGGATCCTTAGGGGTTAATTTTTGAATATTTAATATTTAATTTAAATATTGATTTGATAATATAAGTGAATTTTTATATTAAGTTATCGATTTAAAAATCGATTTCGATTTAATATCGAACACTATTAAATTGTCGTGATACGAAGAATAATTCAATTCGAAGATTTAAATTGTGCCGAAACAATTTAGATAATCAAGTATAAATTTTATTGACTATAAACGATAATAGATTTTATTTATTATCGAAGAATCTAATCACTTATAAATTTAATTTATAATATATGGATTTCATATGGTTATATAAGGAACACATCTCTTTTTTTCCATCCGTTCAAATGAATGGTACTCCTTCTTCCCGTTCACCCTATAAAAGGAAACTACTCGCGAATCCCTGAATACCCAAACACCACGTTCACTTTTATTTCCAGGAAAAAAATAAAGGCAGTGCCTTTCCCATTTGTTCTGCAAACCGAAATCTCGTTCTGCAATAAAAGTAAAACGAAATCAAAATCGAAACCGCGATAATCAAAATCATGGTGAAATGGAGGTCGCGATCGAGAAGGGCGAGACTCTGAAGCTCGACAGCAACCGCGATGACTCAGGAAGCGGGTTGTGATCTCAATTAAATCACTGGAAAGGGGCTCGATTTGGGAATTCAACATTTGCTGATTAGGGTGACGCGACAGATATTGTTGAGGGGGGGCACGAACAACGTCGATTCAGTTATGTTTGAGGTGCGCGATGGATTTTGGGTACGGTGGTGATGTGAGTTCGAGCATGTAGTTGGGGAGGGGCGATCGATTTGGTGGCAGCGAAATTTTTAGGGTTAAAAGTGTGGGCTTGGTGGTGTTCTGGGATGTTGTTGTGGAGTTCGGATCTTGGTATGGGAGTGGATGAAATCACGTTGGGAAGGCACTGCAGGTTGGAGGTTGTTGGGTCATGGAAGTTGATACTTGTTATGGAGGATACGTAGTAAAGTTTGAGGAGCAATACAGGGGTGGTTTTGCAGGAATGATGGAGTGCCTGCAAGCTGTTCGGCGGATTGTCTAAATGAATGAATGAGTTCAGTTTAAGGGCTGATCATTTTAAAATGAATTGGAAATTTGTTGAATTGTTCATTGATGGTCGAGGCAGCAAGGTATATGATTTTACCAAATTTAAAATACGTAGAAAAGTTTATTTGCATAAGTGATTAAGTAAATTGATAATTATTTAATTAATTTACAAATTTAATTAATCATAGGAATAAATTTATTCCAGACAATTCAAGGCGAATCATAGACTCAACAATCTGGAATTTCAAAATGGATAATCCGCAAATAAAATCACGGTGAGTAAATCTCATTCACCATTTTATTTAGAAATTATTTTTATATAGTTAAAAATAATTGTCTGTGCTTGTTTGAATGTTGTCTGATTGTTTTAAAATATATATATAGTTATTTAGGATTGGTTGACTATTATATATATATATATATATATATATTGGGTTGATGATTGGTTGGATTCCCGCAGTTTCATTAGCGGATGCCCGCAGTTTCATAGCAGATGATTACCCTATACGCCCCACGCTATGATTAGTGGATGACCCTCTATACCGCGATATCCTGCCTCGAAGCAGGATGGGTATTACTATGTTGGCTAACGTCTGTGGATGCAGGAAAACAGGTTGGAGGAATCCAACTGGATTCCTCAAAAATATATATTATCTGTTGTTGTTTGATTTCATATATATTCATATATGATGTGTTAAAAATCAAATGATTGAAAATTGGTTGATTTGATTGTTTAAAATATCCCTGGGCTTGAATATTGATTCATAAAAATATCGGAAAGGGTATTTGATATTTAAAAAGGGAATTCTATTTTTTTATAAATAAAATTTGAATTTTAAATAAAACTATAGAAAATATTAACTTGTTTTGAAGGTATATAAAACAAGTGATCGAATTTATAAAGTTGTTTATAAATGAAAGGATGGAATTTGAATTGAATTTATAAACTTTGTTTATAAATGAAAAAAATGGAATTTGAATTGAATTTATAAAAGTTGCTTATAAATGGAAATGTGGGATTTGAATTGAAGTTATAAACGTTGTTTATAAATAATGCCGAGAATTCAAATGGACTTTAACTATAGAATTTGAATATAGAATTCAAATGGACTTAAACTATAGATTTGAATATAGAAATTCGAATAGACTTTAAACTATAGAATTTGAATATAGAATTCAAATGGACTTTAACTATAGAATTTGAATATAGAATTCGAATGGACTTTAAACTATAGAATTTGAAAATAGAATTCGAATGAAGTTTTAAATATGGAGAATTCAAATAGAATTGAATTGGAATTTGAATAGAGTAGTCGATAAGGGAACGAGAGTATGAGTATAATTAGAATTTGTTAATATGCAGTTAAAAATATATTTGAACATGTCATGTTCAAATATGAAGGTGAAATAGACTGAAAAGTTAAGTAACAGATTTAATTAACAAATTGAGTTAAAACGATTTGGTATAGTTAAATAGATTGGGCAGGTATAGATACAGGAGACAGGTATGGAATAAAGTATAGAAGTGAAATAAATAGAATGCCCGACAAAAAGGTACGTATTTAATTTCCATATGAGATTTTATGCGCCGTATCGGCAAGCCGCTTGGCTTTTTTTTTTTTTTTTTTTTTAAGATAAGAAGGACCGGGAAAGCTATTTGAAATTTCCCGATGCTCCCGGTACAAAGGAGGTTATGGCGAATTTTTCCGGAAATTTAAGGAGATAGAATATTTTTAAGATAATTTGATAGTTAGAAATCAACATATCAAAATATATAGAAGTCGATAAGAAACCGAACTTAGAAATAGAATAGTATAATAAAAAAGGAAGACTAGGAATAAAATCTAGTAAGAATAGAAAGAGAAAATGTATATGAGTTTGAAGGTGAATAATCAGTTGTATGGAATTGATTTGTTCGAGTAAGTAGTCTTGTCTGTTTTGACGTTAAATGTTATTCAGTCAAGGTCTGAGAGGTAATTATACCCCAACTTGGTTGATTTCATGATATACCGATAAACAGTAAGATTCCAGGCTCGAAGATCAATGTGAAATGAGAATTAGTTAAATACTGTATTTGGGTTGTCGTAACGATGTTTTACACAACATCTGTTTTAACCCAAATATGTGCAAAGCTTGGAAATAGAATAATGAATATTTCTAAAGCTAGAAATTTAAGGAAGGCGATATATGGAAATGTTTTCCAAATAACGTATAAGGCCAATATGGTTATTGAAAATATTTGGTTAACAAATATTGATAAGAAATAGAGAAGAGATTTAATTAATGGAATATTAATTAAAGGTTCCGTGATTTGTTGGATGTTTGGATGAACACTTGTTTTATTCGATAGTTAAATCATCGACTATCGAAACACTTGTTTTTATTCGATAGTTAAATCACAGACTATCGAAGTTTTGACCATCGTTGTGAATATGGAGAGACCGGTTGGATTATTATCTGAAGAACCACTCCATATCGGCAGTAGCATGCGAATCAGATTATATAAAGATAATCGAAGACGGAGTAGAGTACAAGGGCTTTTTTCTATTAGTAGAAATAGTACCTTCGGTTCATCCTGTTCCTGGGTGACTTGTATGGATGAATGTCTGACAGAGTATTTCCAGAATGGTCACGTACATTGATTTCTTCAACCGTACCAAGAGTGGAAGCGGAGAAGGAAACTTCTTTTAGCTAACACGTAATGTACTGTTGAGGACGTCAATCGGTGATTTGATGGATTTGACGATGTGGCATTCGAAGTGAATCTGGTGTGATGATAAAGCGTAGCTTCTAGCCTCATCATCCGGTAAATGACAGAAATCGGGCAAGCAGCATGGCTATGTAGGTCGCACCTATTAGGGTGTATAATCACTTGATCTAGAGTTTCATTTACTTCTAAAAATCTATTGTCGATGCTGACCCATTCGGGAAACGGTTGCTGATCCCAATCGTTGGTGATATACATTCGATACACTCAAGCGAAATGAGTGGTCGGTCATGTGTGGCTGAGTTGCAAGATGTTCTTGTTGAACTCGGTGTATTCTCCTCTAGAGATATACCAGCGGAAGGTGGTTCCATACCTTGTCATAGTTGGAAATCCATTACCCAATACGTGCTTGCGGTTTTGATTGTATATATATGTGGAACGTGAGATGCAAACGTTCCACTAGATTGTTATTTACTTGATTTAGACATTATTATAATATCAAAAGAGTTTTGATATAAAGATAAATCAAGTGTTTGGATTTTCATAAGGGAAAAACCCGTTCCGTGTTATACGGCGTGGTCTTATGAGATATCATTTAGTTTTCTGAAACTGTGATAAACTGTTTACTCATACCAGTCCCATGACTGACCCGGAGTTTACTTTGTTGTTTTCCCTAAACTCTTGGGTGCCTAAATTTGTACGGGCAGTCAAGTAGTCGGGAATTTACAGATATACTGGAAGAGCTTGGAGCAGGAGGCTTTAGGATCATATAGCTATAGTTATTTCTGCTGTGTTGTAAGTGATGTACTTTGATATTGATGTATATTCAAGTACAGATGTATATTTCAAGTTATGTTATATATATTATATGTTATTCGTTCCGCTGTGAGATTCGTGTTACTCTGATGTTGTGTTCTTCTTCTTCTTCTATTCTAAGTTTCTATCTTATCTATCCTCACCCTCTAACTTCTTTCTATTAATGGTTCGAATTTCCGTGATATTTGGGGTTGGACTTGTGTTTTTGGTCAGCTCAAATTCTACCGGATTTTCGGGTCGTTACAGAGGCGATACATTTTGGAGCACGACGGCCCTTCGTTTCTGAAGCGACCCGAACTTCCCCGGTCTCCGAAGAGATGAGAAAGAACGAATTACTGTGAGGACAAGACAAAATAGAATGCATACGGAAGAACATTTCATTGCTATTACAACAATTCCATCAGATACAAGAATATATAGAGTATAAATGAATAAATTACAGTCGATAAATATCAGAGATTACAATAAATTACATAGCAGCGGAAAATAATACAAAAGCACAACTAGAAGTGATACACGGATACAGAGCTTTCCGAGCATCGTTGCAGCTGTATACCAGGAATCTGTGAATATAAATCTGCAAAACCAAAACTACTAACTGCCCGTGCGGAAAATAGGGGCACCCAGAGTTTAGGTTAAAACAATAAACTCCAGGTCAGTCATGGGACTGGTGTGAGAACTAAAACAGTTATAATTCTTAATTTTAAAGTTCGGTAAATCAAGGGACCACGCCGTATAACACAGAACGGGTTTCCTCCCAAGAATACCAGTGCATAGAATAAACAGCGCAATGCTAAATAAAGAAAAATGAAGTTGTTATAAGACCCAGGTCCCATCACACAATGCAACGCAAGCCGGAGGATAGGGTTTTCCCTTATAACAGCCAAAGCATGCTTGATACGTTTAAAACACATTATTTGATACTATAATAAGTGTATAGTGCCAAAACAATTTCAATCGTAAGTATCAATCATAGGCGGCATGGGTACCATCTATCATGTCGCCATACTAGTTCTACAATTAAAACCGCAATACACGTATTGGAAATTGGATTTCCGTCATGAGTCGAGGCAAGGGGCAAGCTCCTCTCCGCGTTCGAGACACTCTAGCAAATGCCTCAGGACCCCACTATGATCCTTGGATCTTCAGGGCCGGTCCTCTCTTACTTTTGAGGATTAATTATTCCTGAACACACGTTTCCCGGTCCTTACAGACCTATATCTGAGGCGCCTCATATCCAACAACCACACAGGTGAAAAGTATATAAATGTCAGGGCTGGTAGGTCACTGACACCACCCTAGCTAGAAAGAAACGTCGTGCTCTCCCTGCAGTCACTATCCCGTTTTTGACTCATACCGAGGTGTGAGGCTCGCGAATTCACGTTATACACAAAGCTACGCCACACAGGCCGTGCTTTGATCATCAACCACAAGACTCTGCTTTTCAACAGAAGCCCTGATCAATTGCCACTTACGCGTGCCACATTGACAATTCACTCCATGCGACTGATGTCCATCAATATACAACCTCTGAGCTCGTACGTCTCAGAGAAGGGCGTTAAGCAAGAGAATAAATTCTCCGCCGCCAAACAGATGTATATTTAATAGAGATCAATCAACACAGAATAAAATCCAATGTCAGACACACAATCCATTTACAAGTTCGTTCTGGGTCTGAACGAAACCGGAGGCACTTTCCTCGCATATCCATCGATCTCCAAGTACGTCTGGACGATCACCGACTGTTTCCCTCATCTTAGGTGTACAGCCTAATCAAGATCATCAGTAATCACCCAAACGATGTGAAGACTTCCGGTCTTCAACCACCGTCTTCATCTTCGACATCTCGTCGAATCGGTTATTCAGAATGGGTATAAACCCGGCCTTTCTGAATAACCCACGTATATAATAAACGAATGTTACACAAACACAACAAACGCCTCATTCCAATTCAGAATATTCTCTTATTCACAAAATCACATTCTTAGGGAAAGGTTCCCATTAATTTTATCCAAGATAAATTCTTCTAAATTTATTCTTTAATCCTCCTTTGGATATCATTTCAAACTAGTCGGGATTAACGAACCACACCGAAGTAATTATTTATTTTATTTCCCAATCCCAACCTATATATCCCATGGAGAAAACTGGTAATACTCCACACCTAACACCACGGTGTTATCGGTAAAATTAATTACCATTTCACGTTCAAATCTAATTAAAGATTTAACTATCGCTTTGGAGCAAAACTGGTGGTACTCCACTCTCGATCACTTTTCAGATTTGATAATTTAAATTATCAATTCACATTTTAATCTAATTAAAGATTCATTAAAACTCCACTTAGTTTTAATCTTTTCAAAAATCAATTTCCTGCCTTTAACTGGGTTAAAGAACCAATGTCATCAAAAACACGATTCACGACAAACCAAATCACATTTGATATTAGATACAAGGCTCTGAATAGAAAATATATCGGCTTATATTCAATATCAAATTCTGAAACCAACATATATCGTATTGGAAATAACGATATAAAATATATCTTTCAAATTCCCATAACAATATCTGTATAGTCACGAAATCCCACATCGAAATATCCCGAAGATAATTTCGATTCAACTCCACTTCCACTTCACCTATTGGGAATATTGATTATTTTTAAAATCACTTTCAAATTCAATTTATTTATTTCAAAAATAAATTGATTTTAATTCTAGTTCAAAACTAGTTCATTTTGATAAAAATCCATTTTTATCATTTCAAATGTGGAGTTTTTCATCCCAAATCTTTCCAATTCACATATTATAATTTTACACAAATTATAGATATTTTTAATAATTTTATCAAGGACCGTACAGTCGATTTCCAACAACGGCCATCGAACTGCACTTACAGCGACCTTTTTCGAATTTGATTTGGACATAATTCCAAATCCAACCGTTAGATTTCAAATTTCTAATATTCATTGGAAAGCTCTTTTCGATACGAACCCAACGGTTCCGGTTTTAGGAGAATCCGACGGTCGGATCTCCCGCAATGTCCGTTTGAAATAAATGGTCGAAATTCACGAACTGCCGCGGCGCGGCGCGTTCTATTCAGGCCATTATATATATATAATATATATATTATATATATTTCGTCGATTTCCTTTTCAAAACGAATTATATAAATAGTTTTAAATTCGTTTCAAAAGCAATTTCAACTTCCATTTCAATTCAAATCAAAATTGAATTCTTCTTTATAAATTCGTTTTAAAATTCATTTCAATTCAATTCAAATTTCAATTCAATTTGAATTCATTTCAATTCACTTCATTTCGAATTCGTTTTCAATTCAATTCATTTCGAAATCGTTTTCAATTCAATTCAATTCGAAATCGTTTTCAATTCAATTCATTTCGAAATCGTTTTCAATTCAATTCATTTCGAAATCGTTTTCAATTCAATTCGTTTCGAAATCGTTTTCAATTCAATTCATTTCGAAATCGTTTTCAATTCAATTCATTTCGAAATCGTTTTCAATTCAATTCATTTCGAAATCGTTTTCAATTCAATTCATTTCGAAATCGTTTTCAATTCAATTCATTTCGAAATCGTTTTCAATTCAATTCATTTCGAAATCGTTTTCAATTCAATTCATTTCGAAATCGTTTTCAATTCAATATACAACGAATAAAATCGATATAAATATCGTTCACGTCAAAATGGCGCAAAACTAATCAACACGGCTTTATATTTTTCACACTTCTTTATTTTATCCAACAAATGAATATTTATCCCATTCAACACATGAATCTATATTTTTTTTTTCAACACACGACTAATCTCAACACATGAGTACTGTCACACATCACTATTTTTGTTATGTAAAATATTTTATAAAACTATGGTATCTATCGTTTGATTTTTAATTAGACTTCTACTGGGAAGTAGTTCTAATTTTAAATATGATAAAGATGTAAATTTTATTATATAAAATATTTCACTCAACACATGAACATCGTCAACACATGACTATTTTTATATTCAACACATGAATTTTCTTTTATAATATTCATTATTTTCCCGATTGGAATGAGGCCCAATCAATCACCATATAATGTTAATTATATGGATTCCATACAACACATGTATATAATAGCATTGAAAAATAATCAACCATCAACCAAAGTGCACTACACTGTATAAGCATCAAATATAGATATCTAACGCTTATAACAGCCTGTCAATCAATCGATCGACATATTTAATCAATCCGGATGAGTGAACTTCAAATTTCATCCCAACACCCATGTGGGGTTTCAAACAATCAAACACAGATTTTATTTGTGCAGTTGGGCGACGTGTAAAATTTATCGACCCAATCGATATCAGTCAAATCAGTGTATATAAACAAATCGGCCGATTTGTTTATAAATATTCATTTATCCATTTTCACGTTAAAAATTATATTTTTAACGACAAAAATATTTATTCCAACACCTGAATTTCTATTCATTTCATTTACACAATAAAAATGATATTTTTATTTTTCTAACATATTTTAGAAAATTTCGGCGGCATAACGGCACGATACTAGAAACGGGACGAGGCCTAGCCTTATCCCCGGTCTAGTGAAGGCCCACGCCATTCACACATCAATCAAATCAATTTCAATTCACCAAATAATTCAATTCAAACCAATAACCTAACCAACTACACAATCAAACAATTTAACAAACAAGCCATCCATGGTCTGTGGATGACGGGTGTCGGGTGCTACTAAGCACCGTCTGCATCCTAGTATATATCTATATAACTAGAAAAGAAATTTAGAGTGAGAAGTTCTCACCGAAAGCTATCCAACTTCACGACACTTCATTTAGAGAAATCTTCTTCATCCTCGCCTTTTTATCATCTTCTTTTGCCCGTAGTCACTGCATATATAAAAATCACGCATTTTTATATTTCGATGTCTTTAAAATAAAAATCACATTTTTATTTATTCACTTTCAATTTAAAAATCATATTTTTATAATCACTTCATATATTTAAAAATCGAATTTTTACTATGCTATTCAATATATAAAAATCGAATTTTACTTTGGTGTCATATAGATAAAAATTCCATTTCAAAAATAAAGTTTTCGCCTTTATAAAAATAAAGTTTTCGCCTTTATAAAAATAAAGTTTTCGCCTTTATAAAAATAAAGTTTTCGCCTTTATAAAAATAAAGTTTTCGCCTTTATAAAAATAACCACTTTATCTCAACGTATATAAAATAAAAATCAGATTTTTATTTCGTTACATATACAAAGATGATATTTTTATGTTCTCTATCCTATAAAGATTATATTTTTAATACTTTAAAAATATAAAAATCATATTTTTAATATTTCTATATAGTAAAGATTATATTTTTAATACTTTAAAAATATAAAAATCATATTTTTATCACTTTAAAAATATAAAGATCATACCTTTTTAAAACTTTACCACCTACATAAAATTCAGTTTATATAATAAATTTCAGTTTATAAAATAAATCAAATCAGTTTATAAAATAAATAAATTTTAGTTTATAAAATAAATAAATTTCAGTTAAAAACTTACAGGGGGGGCTTCTCCGTTCGTCAGTGAGGGGGGGCTCGTGGCGGAGGCGCCGGAGGTGCGGAGGTGGGGGTTCAGAGGGCGGCGTCGGCGAATGGGAGAGGCGGGGGTTTTGCGGCTGTCGATTAGGGCAGGGGGGGTCGGAGCTTCGAGGTAGCGGAGGAGGAGAAGGGGAGGGCGGCGAGCTGAGGGAGGGGGTCGCGGGGTCCATCGGGGAGGGGCGACGGCGACGATGGCTACGGGGGGGGGGGGGGGGGGGTCGCGATTTCGATTTCAATTTTTTTTTTTTTTCTTTCTTCCTGTTAAACGAAAACGGGGGGTGGGGTCGGCCAAAGGTTATAGGGAGAGAGAATATATATATATATATTTTTTATTTTATTATTTAATTATTAAAAAGTTGACCTTTACATACGACCTCTAAACGAGGTCCACCGACTGTCGCCCATAGCGTTTCACCCCCATTCCGAACACAATGGGATATGTATCGTAAGCTGATTCGACTGTTTGAATCAGTTCCTGTTAAATTAACACTTAAATCGCTATATTGAATTTTAAACGTACATTTCAAATTACCGGGGTCACATACTAACTCTAAAAATTCCCGAAAAATATTTTCTAGCTTCGTATTGAAGATACGGTCCTAACAGAACTAGTTTCGTCGAATTCTGAGACCGTTGGAAAAATGGCCAATTTCCAGTCGATTAAAATCAACTGAAACCGGTCAAACGCGTTTTCCTTTACCACGCTCACATATTGATTCGAAAAATTATGAAATTTAAAACCTAGCAATAACTTGACACTGCGGATCCAACAAAAGTGGTTTCGTCGAAATCCGAGGTCGTTTGCAAAATGTCCATTTTTAAGGGCCTGAATTCCATAGCGACTATTCAGAATTTTCAACTGGACATATCTTTTGATTCCCGATATGAAATCTTGATTTTTCGGATTCGTTGGAAAGATTTTACCAATTAGGTCCTAACGTTTTTGGTTTCACTAAAATCTGGATTGTTTTGCACCCGGTACATTCAATTGAAGTTTGAAATCGAATTATCGAACTACCGCGCCATTTTCAATTCTATTTATAATTATATATAAATATTTATATTCTAACGACGACGCGTATAATATATACATCGAATTATATTCAAAATAAATTTCTCGTCGATTTTATTTAAAATAATCTATTTTAAATATTCAAAATTCGCTAAAATTGCTAAAATAAAAATTTCAAACTGGCTCGCATTTTACGGGTTATTACAATCTCCCCCACTTAAAACTTTTCATCCCCGAAAAGGAACAAAGTCGAAAGTGGTTTGATTAATAAGCTCTACATTCGATCCGGCTTCTATTCTCCAACTTTTCAGTTTCTGAGAATTTTCAAAATTTCAAAAATTTGGCCAACACCCTAAATTTTCGAAAAATTTCGCCATAACCTCCCCTGCACCGGGAGCATCGGGGAATTTCAAATAGCTTCCCCGGTCCTTCAGATCTCAAAAAGAAAAAGAAAAAGCCAAGCGGCTAGCCAATAGGCTCACAAAATCATCATCACCCAAACAAAACAGGAAATTATGTAGTAAACATGTACCTATTTGTCGGGAAAACAAATTTTATTCTTCGGCTCTAGCCTCCTTGCTATGACCTGTTCAATGTAAGTATATATGTATGCAAGCAAATGCGACCAATTTTCAATACAATCCGATATTTGATTATATTAGGCATAAATGGTTAAAAATTAGCAAACAATTAAACAAACAACACAAACATCAATCAATTAGTGAATTAGAGTTTCAAATTCATAATTTTGATACATATATAAAAAAAAAATCATGTTTTTGATGCCAATTCACAACAATGTATTCTAACTATATTAGTTTTGGTTCTCACACCAGTCTAATGGAAATATATAGAAATCACACGTTCGAAATTCGAAGATGAATACTGATGATGATGCACCATCATCAGAATCATCCCCGGATGTCTAGAATGTGATTCTATATCTACCCAGTATATTAAAACTTCGAATATACGTTCATGACGCGTATACGCGAAATCTATATATACTCGATTGTCCATATTCAAAATAAATAAATATTCAATTACGTTTAAAATGGTTTAAATTTTCAAAACAAAATTGTTTTCATTTGAAAAATATACTCTTCACACTCGTTCTAGGATACTACTGATTCTATCTCTAACGAGTCATTCTAATTGGATATTACTAATCCAATATCTGATGAATTCTTTCGTATGGTTCTAATGTGTCTTGTTCTCGAGCTCTGTAAACCAAAGCTCTGATACCAAATGAAGCGACCCGAACTTCCCCGGTCTCCGAAGAGATGAGAAAGAACGAATTACTGTGAGGACAAGACAAAATAGAATGCATACGGAAGAACATTTCATTGCTATTACAACAATTCCATCAGATACAAGAATATACAGAGTATAAATGAATAAATTACAGTCGATAAATATCAGAGATTACAATAAATTACATAGCAGCGGAAAATAATACAAAAGCACAACTAGAAGTGATACACGGATACAGAGCTTTCCGAGCATCGTTCCAGCTGTATACCAGGAATCTGTGAATATAAATCTGCAAAACCAAAACTACTAGCTGCCCGTGCGGAAAATAGGGGCACCCAGAGTTTAGGTTAAAACAATAAACTCCAGGTCAGTCATGGGACTGGTGTGAGAACTAAAACAGTTATAATTCTTAATTTTAAAGTTCGGTAAATCAAGGGACCACGCCGTATAACACGGAACGGGTTTCCTCCCAAGAATACCAGTGCATAGAATAAACAGCGCAATGCTAAATAAAGAAAAATGAAGCTGATATAAGACCCAGGTTCCATCACACAATGCAACGCAAGCCGGAGGATAGGGTTTTCCCTTATAACAGCCAAAGCATGCTTGATACGTTTAAAACACATTATTTGATACTATAATAAGTGTATAGTGCCAAAACAATTTCAATCATAAGTATCAATCATAGGCGGCATGGGTACCATCTATCATGTCGCCATACTAGTTCTACAATTAAAACCGCAATACACGTATTGGAAATTGGATTTCCGTCATGAGTCGAGGCAAGGGGCAAGCTCCTCTCCGCGTTCGAGACACTCTAGCAAATGCCTCAGGACCCCACTATGATCCTTGGATCTTCAGGGCCGGTCCTCTCTTACTTTTGAGGATTAATTATTCCTGAACACACGTTTCCCGGTCCTTACAGACCTATATCCGAGGCGCCTCATATCCAACAACCACACAGGTGAAAAGTATATAAATGTCAGGGCTGGTAGGTCACTGACACCACCCTAGCTAGAAAGAAACGTCGTGCTCTCCCTGCAGTCACTATCCCGTTTTTGACTCATACCGAGGTGTGAGGCTCGCGAATTCACATTATACACAAAGCTACGCCACACAGGCCGTGCTTTGATCATCAACCACAAGACTCTGCTTTTCAACAGAAGCCCTGATCAATTGCCACTTACGCGTGCCACATTGACAATTCACTCCATGCGACTGATGTCCATCAATATACAACCTCTGAGCTCGTACGTCTCAGAGAAGGGCGTTAAGCAAGAGAATAAATTCTCCGCCGCCAAACAGATGTATATTTAATAGAGATCAATCAACACAGAATAAAATCCAATGTCAGACACACAATTCATTTACAAGTTCGTTTTGGGTCTGAATGAAACCGGAGGCACTTTCCTCGCATATCCATCGATCTCCAAGTACGTCTGGACGATCACCGACTGTTTCCCTCATCTTAGGTGTACAGCCCAATCAAGATCATCAGTAATCACCCAAACGATGTGAAGACTTCCGGTCTTCAACCACCGTCTTCATCTTCGACATCTCGTCGAATCGGTTATTCAGAATGGGTATAAACCCGGCCTTTCTGAATAACCCACGTATATAATAAACGAATGTTACACAAACACAACAAACGCCTCATTCCAATTCAGAATATTCTCTTATTCACAAAATCACATTCTTAGGGAAAGGTTCCCATTAATTTTATCCAAGATAAATTCTTCTAAATTTATTCTTTAATCCTCCTTTGGATATCATTTCAAACTAGTCGGGATTAACGAACCACACCGAAGTAATTATTTATTTTATTTCCCAATCCCAACCTATATATCCCATGGAGAAAACTGGTAATACTCCACACCTAACACCACGGTGTTATCGGTAAAATTAATTACCATTTCACGTTCAAATCTAATTAAAGATTTAACTATCGCTTTGGAGCAAAACTGGTGGTACTCCACTCTCGATCACTTTTCAGATTTGATAATTTAAATTATCAATTCACATTTTAATCTAATTAAAGATTCATTAAAACTCCACTTAGTTTTAATCTTTTCAAAAATCAATTTCCTGCCTTTAACTGGGTTAAAGAACCAATGTCATCAAAAACACGATTCACGACAAACCAAATCACATTTGATATTAGATACAAGGCTCTGAATAGAAAATATATCGGCTTATATTCAATATCAAATTCTGAAACCAACATATATCGTATTGGAAATAACGATATAAAATATATCTTTCAAATTCCCATAACAATATCTGTATAGTCACGAAATCCGACATCGAAATATCCCGAAGATAATTTCGATTCAACTCCACTTCCACTTCACCTATTGGGAATATTGATTATTTTTAAAATCACTTTCAAATTCAATTTATTTATTTCAAAAATAAATTGATTTTAATTCTAGTTCAAAACTAGTTCATTTTGATAAAAATCCATTTTTATCATTTCAAATGTGGAGTTTTTCATCCCAAATCTTTCCAATTCACATATTATAATTTTACACAAATTATAGATATTTTTAATAATTTTATCAAGGCCCGTACAGTCGATTTCCAACAACGGCCATCGAACTGCACTTACAGCGACCTTTTTCGAATTTGATTTGGACATAATTCCAAATCCAACCATTAGATTTCAAATTTCTAATATTCATTGGAAAGCTCTTTTCGATACGAACCCAACGGTTCCGGTTTTAGGAGAATCCGACGGTCGGATCTCCCGCAATGTCCGTTTGAAATAAATGGTCGAAATTCACGAACTGCCGCGGCGCGGCGCGTTCTATTCAGGCCATTATATATATATATAATATATATTATATATATTTCGTCGATTTCCTTTTCAAAACGAATTATATAAATAGTTTTAAATTCGTTTCAAAAGCAATTTCAACTTCCATTTCAATTCAAATCAAAATTGAATTCTTCTTTATAAATTCGTTTTAAAATTCATTTCTATTCAATTCAAATTTCAATTCAATTTGAATTCATTTCAATTCACTTCATTTCGAATTCGTTTTCAATTCAATTCATTTCGAAATCGTTTTCAATTCAATTCATTTCGAAATCGTTTTCAATTCAATTCATTTCGAAATCGTTTTCAATTCAATTCGTTTCGAAATCGTTTTCAATTCAATTCGTTTCGAAATCGTTTTCAATTCAATTCATTTCGAAATCGTTTTCAATTCAATTCATTTCGAAATCGTTTTCAATTCAATTCATTTCGAAATCGTTTTCAATTCAATTCATTTTGAAATCGTTTTCAATTCAATTCATTTCGAAATCGTTTTCAATTCAATTCATTTCGAAATCGTTTTCAATTCAATATACAACGAATAAAATCGATATAAATATCGTTCACGTCAAAATGGCGCAAAACTAATCAACACGGCTTTATATTTTTCACACTTCTTTATTTTATCCAACAAATGAATATTTATCCCATTCAACACATGAATCTATATTTTTTTTTTCAACACACGACTAATCTCAACACATGAGTACTGTCACACATCACTCTTTTTGTTATGTAAAATATTTTATAAAACTATGGTATCTATCGTTTGATTTTTAATTAGACTTCTACTGGGAAGTAGTTCTAATTTTAAATATGATAAAGATGTAAATTTTATTATATAAAATATTTCACTCAACACATGAACATCGTCAACACATGACTATTTTTATATTCAACACATGAATTTTCTTTTATAATATTCATTATTTTCCCGATTGGAATGAGGCCCAATCAATCACCATATAATGTTAATTATATGGATTCCATACAACACATGTATATAATAGCATTGAAAAATAATCAACCATCAACCAAAGTGCACTACACTGTATAAGCATCAAATATAGATATCTAACGCTTATAACAGCCTGTCAATCAATCGATCGACATATTTAATCAATCCGGATGAGTGAACTTCAAATTTCATCCCAACACCCGTGTGGGGTTTCAAACAATCAAACACAGATTTTATTTGTGCAGTTGGGCGACGTGTAAAATTTATCGACCCAATCGATATCAGTCAAATCAGTGTATATAAACAAATTGGCCGATTTGTTTATAAATATTCATTTATCCATTTTCACGTTAAAAATTATATTTTTAACGACAAAAATATTTATTCCAACACCTGAATTTCTATTCATTTCATTTACACAATAAAAATGATATTTTTATTTTTCTAACATATTTTAGAAAATTTCGGCGGCATAACGGCACGATACTAGAAACGGGACGAGGCCTAGCCTTATCCCCGGTCTAGTGAAGGCCCACGCCATTCACACATCAATCAAATCAATTTCAATTCACCAAATAATTCAATTCAAACCAATAACCTAACCAACTACACAATCAAACAATTTAACAAACAAGCCATCCATGGTCTGTGGATGACGGGTGTCGGGTGCTACTAAGCACCGTCTGCATCCTAGTATATATCTATATAACTAGAAAAGAAATTTAGAGTGAGAAGTTCTCACCGAAAGCTATCCAACTTCACGACACTTCATTTAGAGAAATCTTCTTCATCCTCGCCTTTTTATCATCTTCTTTTGCCCGTAGTCACTACATATATAAAAATCACGCATTTTTATATTTCGATGTCTTTAAAATAAAAATCACATTTTTATTTATTCACTTTCAATTTAAAAATCATATTTTTATAATCACTTCATATATTTAAAAATCGAATTTTTACTATGCTATTCAATATATAAAAATCGAATTTTACTTTGGTGTCATATAGATAAAAATTCCATTTCAAAAATAAAGTTTTCGCCTTTATAAAAATAAAGTTTTCGCCTTTATAAAAATAAAGTTTTCGCCTTTATAAAAATAACCACTTTATCTCAACGTATATAAAATAAAAATCAGATTTTTATTTCGTTACATATACAAAGATGATATTTTTATGTTCTCTATCCTATAAAGATTATATTTTTAATACTTTAAAAATATAAAAATCATATTTTTAATATTTCTATATAGTAAAGATTATATTTTTAATACTTTAAAAATATAAAAATCATATTTTTATCACTTTAAAAATATAAAGATCATACCTTTTTAAAACTTTACCACCTACATAAAATTCAGTTTATATAATAAATTTCAGTTTATAAAATAAATCAAATCAGTTTATAAAATAAATAAATTTCAGTTTATAAAATAAATAAATTTCAGTTAAAAACTTACAGGGGGGGCTTCTCTGTTCGTCAGTGAGGGGGGGCTCGTGGCGGAGGCGCCGGAGGTGCGGAGGTGGGGGTTCAGAGGGCGGCGTCGGCGAATGGGAGAGGCGGGGGTTTTGCGGCTGTCGATTAGGGCAGGGGGGGTCGGAGCTTCGAGGTGGCGGAGGAGGAGAAGGGGAGGGCGGCGAGCTGAGGGAGGGGGTCGCGGGGTCCATCGGGGAGGGGCGACGGCGACGATGGCTACGGGGGGGGGGAGGCGATCGCGATTTCGATTTCAATTTTTTTTTTCTTTCTTCCTGTTAAACGAAAACGGGGGGGGGGGGGGGGGTCGGCCAAAGGTTATAGGGAGAGAGAATATATTTTTTTATTTTATTTTATTATTTAATTATTAAAAAGTTGACCTTTACATACGACCTCTAAACGAGGTCCACCGACTGTCGCTCATAGCGTTTCACCCCCATTCCGAACACAATGGGATATGTATCGTAAGCTGATTCGACTGTTTGAATCAGTTCCTGTTAAATTTACACTTAAATCGCTATATTGAATTTTAAACGTACATTTCAAATTACAGGGGTCACATACTAACTCTTAAAATTCCCGAAAAATATTTTCTAGCTTCGTATTGAAGATACGGTCCTAACAGAACTAGTTTCGTCGAATTCTGAGACCGTTGGAAAAATGGCCAATTTCCAGTCGATTAAAATCAACTGAAACCGGTCAAACGCGTTTTCCTTTACCACGCTCACATATTGATTCGAAAAATTATGAAATTTAAAACCTAGAAATAACTTGACACTGCGGATCCAACAAAAGTGGTTTCGTCGAAATCCGAGGTCGTTTGCAAAATGTCCATTTTTAAGGGCCTGAATTCCATAGCGACTATTCAGAATTTTCAACTGGACATATCTTTTGATTCCCGATATGAAATCTTGATTTTTCGGATTCGTTGGAAAGATTTTACCAATTAGGTCCTAACGTTTTTGGTTTCACTAAAATCCGGATTGTTTTGCACCTGGTACATTCAATTGAAGTTTGAAATCGAATTATCGAACTACCGCGCCATTTTCAATTCTATTTATAATTATATATAAATATTTATATTCTAACGACGACGCGTATAATATATACGTCGAATTATATTCAAAATAAATTTCTCGTCGATTTTATTTAAAATAATCTATTTTAAATATTCAAAATTCGCTAAAATTGCTAAAATAAAAATTTCAAATTGGCTCGCATTTTACGGGTTATTACAGTTTCTATTGTGGCGGCTGAAAGAAAGGGAATGGATAGGGTTATAGGGAGGGGTATCTATATATTTAATATTTTACTATTTTTAATTCTTTTAATTTCAAAAAGGCATGTTTACCGATACGAACTCTAAACGAGACCCAACGACTGTCGCCCCTAGCTAAATACCCCTATTCCGAACACAATGGGATATGTTTTATTAGCAAATTTTATAGTTTTGATCAGTTTCTGTCAAATTTAAAATATAAATCATTCTATTGAATTTTAAACGTACATTTCAAATTACTAGGGTCACATACAAACTCTAAAAATTCAAGAAAAATTATTTTTAGCTTTGTATTGATGATACGGTCCTAACAAAACTAATTTCGTCAAATTTGGAGACCGTTTGAAAAATGGCCATTTTCTGGTCGATCCAAATTGACTGAAACTGACAAAACACGTTTTCCTTCGCCATGCTCACATATTGATCCCAAAAATTATGAATTTTGGAATCTAGGAATAATTTGACATCCCGGATCCAACAAAAGAGGTTTCATCGAAAATGGTGGTCGTTTGCAAAATGGCTATTTTTAAGGGTCATATTTCCATAGCGACTATTCTGAATTTTCAGTTGGACATAACTTTTTATTCCCGCTATGAAATTTCAATTTTTCGGATTCATTGGAAAGATATTTTCAAATAGATTCTAATATTTTTGGGTTCGCTAAAATCCAGTTTTTTAAATCCTGTACATTCATTTGAAATTGAATTTTCAAACTACCGCGCTATTTTCAATTCCATTTATAATTAAAATGTGATAACCCGTGACTTCCCCGGTAAGGAAAGCACGAATCACTTTGAGGACAAGACGAATCAGAACGCAAACAGAAGAACATTTCATTGTATATTACAACAATCCATCAGAATACAAGAATATACAGAGTACAAACAAATATTATACAACATAAAATATCAGAGATTACAATAAATTACATAGCAGCGGAAAATAATACAATACACAACTATAAGTAATACACGGATACAGAGCTTTCCGAGTATCGTTCCAGCTGTAAATCAGGATCCTGTGAATATAAATCTGCTAAACCAAAATTACAAGCTGCCCATGTCAAAATAAGGGCACCCAGAGTTTAGGTTAAAACAATAAACTCCAGGTCAGTCATGTGACTAGTGTGAGAACTAAAACAGTTATTAATCTTTATTTTTAAAGTTAGGTAAATCAAGGGACCACGCCGTATAACACCAAACGGGTTTCCTCCCAAGAACACCAGTGCATAAAACAACAGCGCAATGCTAAATAAAGAACAATGAAGCTATTATAAGACCCAGGTCCCATCACACAATGCAACGCAAGCCGGAGGATAGGGTTTTTACCTTATAATAGCCAAGAATACTTGGTACGTGAAATTTCATGTTTTATTATTACTATAAGTGTATAGTGTATAAAACAACTTCAAATCATAAGTATCAATCATAGACGACATGGGTACCATATATCATGTCGCCAATACTAGGCTCTACAACCAAAACCGCAAAGTCACGTATTGGAAGTTGGATTTCCATCTGTGAACCGAGGCAAAAGATAGTCCTCACTGATTCGAGACTCTCTAGCCCGAGCCTCATGACCCAGACACAGGTGAGCCCTTGGATCGTCAGGGCTGGTCCACGGATGTGGATTAAAATGCCTGAACACTGCGTTTCCCCACCCTTTGGGGGCGTAAATGAGTCCAATGACTTCATCGGTCCCGGATCGACCGATATATCCGAGGCACCTCGCAACAGCAACAACCACATAAGTCAAACTCGTCAGGGCGTGTAAAACCACTGACGCCACTTCTAGCTAGAAGGAAACGCATGCCCTCCCTGATGTCCTCTCCCATTTTTGGTTCACAACCGGGGTGTGAGGCTCGCGAATTCACGTTACACAAAGCTATGCTACACAGGCCGTGCTTTGATCATCAACCACAAGACTTTGCTTTTCAACAGAATCCTTGATCATATTGCCACTTAGGCAAGCCACACAGGCAATTCACTCCATGCGATTGATATCCATCAATATATAACCCCTGAGCTCGTACGTCTCAGAGAAGGGCGTTAAGCAAGAGAATAAATTCTTTGTCGACAAACAGATATATATTTAATATAAATCAATCACATAGAATAAAATCCAATGTCAGACACAGTCCATTTACAAGTTCGTTCTGGGTCTGAACGAAACCGGAGGCACCTAGTACCCCGCATATCCATTGATCTCCAAGTACGTCTGGACGATCATTAACTGATTCCCTCCTCTTGGGTGTACGGCCCAATCAAGATCATCAGTAATCACCCAAACGACATGAAGACCTCCGGTCTTCGACCACCCTCTTCATCTACGACACCACGTCGAATCAGCTATTCAGAATGGGTTAAACCAGGTCTTCCTGAATAACTCGCGTATGTAATAAACAAGCGTTACACAAACACAACATACGCCTCATTCCAATTCAGAATATTCTTTTATTCAAATACTTATACTTTGGGGAAGGTTCCCATTAATTTTTATCAAAGATAGATTCTTTAAATTTATTCTTTAATCAATCCAAACTAGTCGGGATTAGCGAACCACACCGAAGTAATCGTTTATTTTATTTCCCAATAGCAACCTATTCATCCCATGAAGTAAAACTGGTCATACTTCATCTCTAACACAACGGTGTTATCGGTAAATTCAATTACCATTTCACGTTCAAATCTAATTAAAGATTTAACTATCGCCTGGAGGAAAACTGGTGATACTCCATTTTCGACCATTTCAATCTAATTAAAGATTCATTAAAACCCCACTTAGTTTTAATCTTCACAGAAATCAATATCCTGTCTTTAACTGGGTTAAAGAACCAATGTCATTTAAAACACGGTTCGCTATAAACCCGAAATCACATTCCATTAATTATCGGGTTAAAGAACAAGTGTTATTTAAAACAACGTTCACGATAAACCCAAAAATCAATTTCAAATTCAATTCCAATTAAATACCATTTAATTGGTACACTTCATTAAATCTAAATATAAAGATTTAATCTTTTTCTCAATTGGGTTTAAGAACAGTGTTAATGAAGACACCATTCACGACAAACCCAAATCACATTTGATATTAAATACAAGGCTCTGAATAGAAAATATATCGGCTTATATTCAATATCAAATTCTACGACCACAAATATCGTATTGGAAATAACAATATAAATATATCTTTCAAATTTCCATACCAATATCTGTATAATCACGAAATCCAACATCGAAATATTCCAAAGACAATTTCGATCCACATCCCTTCCAATTCAATTATTGGAAATTCTGGTTACTTTTAAAACCATTTAAAACCCAATTTATTTATTTAAAAATAAATAGATTATTATTCTTGTTCAAAACTAGTTCATTTCGATAAAAATCTATTTTTATCATTTCAAATATGGAAATTTTCATCCCAATTCTTCACAAATCATTTTTTATGATTTTACACAAATTATTATTATTTTTAATAATTTTATCAAGGCCCGTACAGTCGATTTCCATCAACGGCCATCGAACTGCACTTACAACGACCTTTTCCAAATTTGATTTGGACATAATTCCAAATCCAACCGTTAGAATTCAAATCTCTAATATTCGTTAGAAAGCTCTTTTCGATACGAACCCAATGGTTCCAGTTTTAGGAGAATCCGACGGTCGGATCTCCCGCAATATCCATTCGAAGTCAATGGTCAAATTCGCGAACTGCCGCAGCGCGGCGCGTTCTATTCAGGCCATTATATATAATATATATATTATATATTTCGTCGATTTCCTTTTAAAACGTATTTTATAAATCGTTTTAAATTCGTTTCCAAAACGATTTCAACTTCATATTCAATTTCGAATCAAAATTGAATATTCCACATCATCGATATACAAATGATAATATTTTCAAAACGTTATATTTTGAAATCACTTCCTTTTCTATATTCATTATAAAAATGAATGTAATCGATATAAATATCGTTCATGCCAAAATGGCGCATATCTAACCAACACGGCTTTATACATTTCAATAACTTCGTTATTCTATTCAACAAATGAATGTTTATTTTACTATTCAACACATGAATATATATTTCTATTCAACACATGAATTTATATTTCTATTTTTTTCAAATCGGAATGAGGCCCAATCAATTACCATATAATGTTAATTATATGAATTTTCTACAACACATGTATATAATAGCAATGATAAATCATCAACCATCATCCATATTGCACCACACAACTGCATAAGCATTAAATATAAATAATTAACGCTTACACAGTCTGTCAACCCATCGATTGACATACAACTAAACAATCGGGATTAGTGTACGCCAAATATCATCCCAATACCCGTGTGGGGTTTCAAATCAACAAACACATATTTTATTTGTGCAGTTGGGCGATGTGTAAAATTTATCGTTCCAATCAATATCAGTCAAATCAGTGTATATAAACAAATCGTCCGATTTGTTTATAAATATTTATTTTATATACACTCTAAAAAATTATATTTTTAGCTATAAAATATTTTCCACTATAAAATATTTTATTTCACTCCACATCACACAATCAAATTTCACAACACAACAATCAACAAACAAGTCATCCATGGTCCGTGGACGACAGGTGTCGGGTGCTACTAAGCACCGTCTGCATCCTAGTATATATTTCAAACTAGAAATTAAAATAAAGGTGAGGAGTTCTCACCAACTAGCTAAACCAATTCACCACGACTCTTCATATGTAGAAAATCTTTGCCGTGCTCGCCTTTTGTCACTTTCGTCTACCGTATCCACTACATATATAGAAATCGCATTTTTATATTGTTGCTAGGTATATAAAAATCACATTTTTTATAATCATTCTATATGGATAAAAATTCTAGTTTTATACCGCCACTATATAGATAAAAATTCTATTTTTATTCTGCTCACTATATAAAAATTATATTTTTGGTTCACTACCTATATAAAAATCATATTTTTATTCTTTATGTCTTCATATATAAAAATCTCATTTTTACTTCACCATTTCAACTATATAAAGATTCAAACTTTTTTAATATAAAAATTCGATCTTTTCTATTTGATTAACTATATAAAAATACGACCTTTTCTATTTGATTAACTATATAAAAATCAGACCTTTTCTATTTGACTAACTATATAAAAATCCGACCTTTTATATTTGATTAACTATATAAAAATCCGACCTTTTCTATTTGATTAACTATATAAAAATCCGTCCTTTTCTATTTGATTAACTATATAAAAATCCGACCTTTTCTGTTTGATTTACTATATAAAAATACGACCTTTTCTATTTGATTAACTATATACAAATCCGACCTTTTACTTATGTAAAATTCGAACCTTTCACTTATGTAAAAATCATTTCTTCACGTTATTAAAAATCTAATTTTTACCTAAGGAAAAATCTAATCTTTAGTTAATAAAAATATAATCTTTCTTGTTAACAAAAATCAAATCTCTATACAACTAAAAATCTAAACTTTTAAAATCAAAAATCAGTTTTAATATAGGAATCAAAATCAATTTTAACGTAGAAATCAAAATCAGTTTTAGTGTAAAAATCGAAATCATCGTAGCTCACCGTGTTCATTGGAGGAGGTGGCGTTTGCTCGCTGCGTTGGAGGTGGAGGGAGGTCGCATGGGGTCTGGTGGTGCTCAGTTGGGTGGTTGCGTGGCTAGAAGGCCAGAGCGGCGGGATTGGGTGGAAATGGGTTGGGGGCGCGGTTTTCAGAAGGGAGAAGAGGAGGAGGTCGCGCGAGGGGGGGGGGAGCTTGAGGGGGTCCAACGGCGCGTCACGGCGGCGGCGGCGATCGAGGGCTTCAGTGTTGTTTTTTTCTTTTTTCATTTGGAAAACTAACAGGGGGGGTTGACTTAGAGGAGAGAGAGGAAGGAAAGGTGAGGGTGTTGTTTAATTATATTTTTATTTATTTTATCCTCCAAAAAGTAACTTTAAATTTCGATCTCAAAACGGGACCCACTGCCTGTCGTACCTAGCTAATCACCCCCATTCCGAACACAATGGGATATATATCGTAAGCTGATTCGATCATTTCGATCATTTTCCGCTCAAATCAAAATATAACTCTATATATTGAATTTGAACGCACATTTCAATTTACCGGGGCCACATACTGACTCTAAAAATTCCCAAAAAATATTTTCTAGCTTCGTATTGACGATATGGTCCTAACAAAACTAGTTTCGTCAAATTCTAAGACCGTTTGAAAAATGGCCATTTTCCAGTCGATTAAAATCAACTAAAACTGGTCAAACGCGTTTTCCTTGGCCACGCTCACATATTGATTCGAAAAATTACGAATTTTGGAATCTAGCCATAACTTGACATCACGGATCCAACAAAAGTGGTTTCGTCGAAAACCGAGGTCGTTTGCAAAATTTCCATTTTTAAGGGCCAGAATTCCATAGCGACTATTTTGAATTTTCAACCGGACGTATCTTTTGATTCCCGCTATGAAATTTCAATTTTTCGGACTCGTTGGAAAGATATTCTCAATTAGATTTTAATATTTTTGGTTTCGCTAAAATCCGGTTTATTTTGAATCCTGTACATTCATTTGAACTTTGAAATCGAATTTTCAAACTACCGCGCCATTTTCAATTCCTTTTATAATTAAAATAAAATATTTATATTCTAACGACGATCTATATAAATATATACGTTCGAATTCTACTCGAAATAAATTTCTCGTTGTTATTATTTAAAATAATCCATTTTAAATATTCAAAATTCACTAAAATTGCCAAAATAAAAATTTTAAATTGGCTCAGAATTTCCGGGTCATTACAATCTCCCCCGCTTAAAACTTTTCATCCCCGAAAAGGAACGAAGCCGAAAGTTGTTTCACAGATTAACTCAACTTTCATTATTTTCTTTACGGCTTAAGTTCGTCAACTTTTCAGTTTCTAAGAACTTTTCAAATTTTTCAAAAATTTGGCTAACACCCTAAATTTTCGAAAAATTTCGCCATAACCTCCCATGCACCGGGGACTTCGGGATATTTCAAATAGCCTCCCATGGCCCTCTTCAATCCAAAAAGAAAAAGAAACATCCAAGCGGCTAGCCAATCGGCTCATAAAATCACAAATCCCAATAAATTTGTAAACATGTACATATTTGTCGGGCAAACAATTTTATTCCTCTACTCTAGCCTCCTTGCTATGACCTGATCAATGTAAGTACATGTATATGTATGCAAATGCGACAAATTTTCAATACACTCACTATTTGGTACAATTTGGCTAAAGGTTCAACATTTAACTAATCAAACAATAATCAAACAACACAACCAGCAATCAATTAGTTGATTATCATTTCAAATTCATAACTTTGATACATAGTCCAAAAATCACATTTTTGATGCCAAATCACAACAATAAGCCCTATCTAATTTTGGTTCTCACACCAGTCTAATGGAAATATATAGAAATCCCACTTTCGAAACTAGAACAAAACACTGGTGATGAGATCTCAATCATCATTATCTTCTTCGGGCGACTAGAGTGTGATACTATATCTATCGAATATATTTGAGGCTTCAATACACGTGGATCAGACGTATACTAAAATCTCTATATACTTGATTGTCCAAATTCAATATAAAATAAATAGTCAAATACGAATAATTTATTTAAATTTTCAAAACAAAACTTGTTTTCACTTTTATTTCAAAAACATTACTCTTCACACTCGTTCTAGGATACTACTGATCCTATCTCTAACGAGTCATTCTCGTTGGATATTACTAATCCAATCTCTTATGAATTCTTTCATATGGTCCTAATATGTCTTGTTCTCGAGCTTTGTAAACCAAAGCTCTGATACCACTGTGATAACCCGTGACTTCCCCGGTAAGGAAAGCACGAATCGCTTTGAGGACAAGACGAATCAGAACGCAAACAGAAGAACATTTCATTGTATATTACAACAATCCATCAGAATACAAGAATATACAGAGTATAAACAAATATTATACAATAGAAAATATCAGAGATTACAATAAATTACATAGCAGTGGAAAATAATACAATACACAACTAGAAGTAATACACGGATACAGAGTTTCCAAGTATTGTTCCAGCTGTAAATCAGGATCCTGTGAATATAAATCTGCAAAACCAAAAATACTAGCTGCCCATGTCAAAATAAGGGCACCCAGAGTTTAGGTTAAAACAATAAACTCCAGGTCAGTCATGTGACTGGTGTGAGAACTAAAACAGTTATTAATCTTTATTTTTAAAGTTAGGTAAATCAAGGGACCACGCCGTATAACACGGAACGGGTTTCCTCCCAAGAATACCAGTGCATAAAACAACAGCGCAATGCTAAATAAAGAACAATGAAGCTATTATAAGACCCAGGTCCCATCACATAATGCAACGCAAGCCGGGGGATAGGGTTTTTACCTTATAATAGCCAAGAATGCTTGGTATGTGAAATTTCATGTTTTATTATTACTATAAGTGTATAGTGTATAAAACAACTTCAAATCATAAGTATCAATCATAGGCGGCATGGGTACCATATATCATGTCGCCAATACTAGGCTCTACAATCAAAACCGCAAAGTCACGTATTGGAAGTTGGATTTTCATCTGTGAACCGAGGCAAAAGATAGTCCTCACCGATTCGAGACTCTCGAGCCCGAGCCTCAGGACCCAGACATAGGTGAGCCCTTGGATCGTCAGGGTCGGTCCACCGATGTGGATTAAAATGCTTGGACACTACGTTTCCCCACCCTTTGGGGCGTAAATGAGTCCAATGACTCCATCGGTCCCGGATCGACCGATACATCCGAGGCGCCTCGCAATAGCAACAACCACATAAGTCAAACTCGTCAGGGCGTGTAAAACCACTTACGCCACTTCTAGCTAGAAGGAAACGCATTCAACAATACTATATTGGGTTTTAAATCATATATAACTATCTTTAATAATTCTAATATAAATATCTTTTCAAATCTTGTATAAATATCTTTATAATCTTACTTTTATATCTTTTACAATTCTTATTTTGACATCTCATACAAATCTTTATATTCATTTTTACTAAAACGATTCAATTTATCATCTGTAACAAATGTTACAAATTCCATTGCAAAACTTTTTATTTCCTTATTTTTATTCTCTTCAAATCATTACAACACTTATGCGTTGTCGAAAATCCCATAGAAATCTTTTTAAGAATCTACTGTTATAAATCAAATAGTTCGATTTATTATTTGTAACAGTTGTTATAAATTCATCTCTCAAAACTCTTCATTTCCAAATTCCATTTGTAAATCATTTACGATAATGTATATTTGCTGCCATTTCCAAAACATTTTACTTAGCTTATACTCTTGCTTTTGAATAAATCTCATTTCGTTAACCATTCCAAACTTCGGAATATTACATTCCAAACTTTGGAATATTACATTCCGAACCTCGGAATAACCCTCACTAAACCATTTCACCCACTTCTAAATTTTCTTTTTCTAATTTCAAATATTAAATAAATATTTGGTTTAAGCTATCATATTCGCTTAAAAATCCTTTTACAATTTCGTTATAAAACTCGGTTTTAATATAAAACCCATTAACTCCTTTCACATTTCAATTCAATTTAATTTCTCCTTTTGATCACTTTTTAAATGAACTAAAAAGTAATCTCCATAATTATTATTAATTAAAATAATAATTTACATCAATCATTAATACAGTAGTAGTAGTCAATTGCTTTATTAACTAAAATAAATGGTAAATTTCTTTTTAAAATCTTTTTATAATTAAAAAAATTATTCATTAAACTATTTTATTAAATTAATTCAAACAAATTAATTTTATAATTATTCTCAGTTAAAAATAATTAACTTAGTCAATTCAAGACGTGATTAATTCGTTAAACAATTTCAATTGGTCCTTCCTTTAAATTAATTAAAATAATTCCATTTAATTGTTTTCTTAACAATACAATTATCCAATTCATGACCGTTAGGTTAAATTTTACTTATCTGCTTATAAATCTGATTAACATAAGCATTTACTCTAAAAAATCATTTAATCGATTTATAAATTTAAATTATAAATAATGAATATTTATTTCTTTTAACAAACTTTTATTCAAAATAATAGATTTAAAAATCTATTTTCATTTATAAAATAAACTGTATAACTTCATTCTCGTCGATTCACTTGACGGTAAATCCATATTTGAAAAATGATTGATTTATAGACCATATACCGCCAATTAGTCAACCAATATCACCCATTGGTTTAAACAAATAAAATATTGAATTTCAGGTTAATGGTCAATATCTAAATCAATCATTCAATCAAAATTGTTCATATAATGACAATATGAAAATAAACAACATCAAATATATCTGAGGAATCCTGTTGGATTCCTCCAACCTGTTCTTCCCTGCATTCACATATATTATTTGCAATAACATTATTCAATTCAATTTAACTGATCATTTCAATAACAGTAAATAACGACTATTTAACATCATCTAATTCACAAGACAATCTAAAAAATGCAAATAATCAAACACGTTTATTTTATAAACGTGACCAATAAGTTAAGTTACCTTCATTAGGACCAATCGTTAAAATAACAATTTGCTTTTTCACTGAAATTAACAGCGGTTAATTTCAGCGGTTCAATCAATATATGCAATACATTTAAAAACCAGTCAATCATTAGCAACCATTGAACACAAAATAAAAACCCATCTTATATGAAATATAAGTGGGAAGAACTGAGTGAGTTTAACTCACCTTGATCTGGTTTATCATTGAAACAGTTGGTTTTAATTAAATTAAACCGATGCTTAATTTAATTAAAAATCCCAGTTGGTTCCAGTCCCGTCCAGTTCTGTTCCAGTCAGCTCAAAAATGTAGATCTCCTTATTATGATTCCAATACAATTTATTTGGTTAAATTCTACCAACAAAAATATGAGTTACAACTGATAGTAGTTTACGGTTTATTTTCAACAATTAATTTTCCTTAACTAATAATAAGTATTAGTAAATTGCTTTGTTAGACAATTTTATCAGTCTCCTTCGTCGTTCGTTCTTCTTTCTGGTAGGCCGTTCACACTCAAACCCTATCATGAATTATAACATTTATAAGTTATATAATTTAATTATATAATTAACTCTAAATTAATAATAATTTAAAACTAATTATTCTTGTTAGAGAAAATTAGCTAATTACTTTTACCATTTCAAACATCTGTCGATTTTCTTCAATTGGAAATGAACAAGCCGCCACATCTCCAAACTACTGTCACATTCTACTATTTTGTTGATTCCCTTTTTTAAATATATATTTTCACCATGTTTTAACCCCATCTACATTCCACAATACTCCACGCATTTTCCAAGGTCCGATTTGTTTTGTTCCTATAGTACCACGTTGCAATTCAATACCCTTTATTCACTGTTTCACCAAAAACTAAGGTCGGCTTCTCCTTATATTTTGATTTTCCCCATCTGCACCAATCAGAACCAATTTAATTAATTAAATTATTAGTTATCAATTAGTCTAAGTTAATCACTGAATTATCAGTTTAATCATACTTAGGATACACAGTTGAATATAAACCTTTCCTCGTCTTCATATACATCATTCCAGGCAGAAGCT
Source organism: Allium sativum (assembly GCA_030737875.1). Classification (NCBI taxonomy): domain Eukaryota; kingdom Viridiplantae; phylum Streptophyta; class Magnoliopsida; order Asparagales; family Amaryllidaceae; genus Allium; species Allium sativum. Next base: position 463,025,934 of record CM060920.1, read on the forward strand.
ACATCCCCTCCTTCAGCAAACCGTTGCGCCACCAAACACTCCCCTTACCGCAGATCTGAGGTCGGTACTCTCCCCTGGCTTGCGTCGCATGCCTGCGGCCTCAGCCCCATGCAATTCGATCAACCAAAACGACCATTATCTCGCTTAGAACGCACCGGCTTCCAGTCCAAACCTTGGCCACCACCGTTCGCATTTTTCGATCATAACCGCACAAACTCGAGATCTCATGTAGCTGAATCATGTTGTAGTTGGAAAGTTTTCGTTTAGAAGAATGGATTAGGAGAAAAATAAGAGGGAAACTCGGATGTTTCTGTCCATCGATGGGTTTGGAGGCGGCATAAAAGAATGGTTGACCGCGCAAAGAGTTTGACCAAGGAATTAGGTTACGCAGGGTTTGGTATTTATAAAGAATGAAAATGTGGATAGTTTTATTATTATTATATTATGTTAAACTATGCCATGAAGAAATGTTTCAAAACAATGACAACCAGCATTTTTTTTGATACAAATGCTAATCCTAGCATAAAAAAATATTCCGGACCCAATGGGACAGGTTTCGTCGAATTTCGAGGTCATTTGTGAAAAGTCCTTTATAAATATCGATGAAAAATCGAGCGTTTAAAATTCCTATAATTACAGGAAAAATCCAAAAAAATATGAGACCTTGACATTTTACTAGACCTCTTCCTAACGGATCCAATGAATCTTGTTTCATCAAATTTGGAGTTCGATTGGCCAATCGTCTATTCGTTAAAAGTTACCCTTGCCTAAATTGTATAAACAATTAAATAGAAACAGAGACAATTTTTGGCCACCGAATTCACATACGACACCCGTTTTCCATGAAATTTGTTTTTCTTACAATAATGTAACTATGCGGTCCCAATGAAACTAATTTCACTGAAAACAGAGACCATTTTCAAAAACGACTATTTTTAACGCTTATATAATATCGATTAAAATATTATTTAAATCCCAAATAATTCAGATAAATCATAATAAATTATTTTCATCATATATATCCAAACTGAATATATATATATACAACTTCAAATATAATTTAGTGAAAATTAGGCTCACATCCTTAAAAATAAAGTTAATTAGGCTCACATCCTCCCCTTTTGAAACATCTAAATCTCATCCCTATTTTTGAATCGTAGCTTTTATTTTTCCGGAAATGCCCTCATTCAATTTTAACGGTGTATGGATTGTTTATAGGTTACGTATTTGGTTTTATTTTGTACAGAAACAAAATTGAGCAATCCATGGCGGCGGCGGCTCCAGATCCAAAACTCCACTGCTTACATCGTTCCCTTCTCCTCAAATCACATCGTTCCCTTCTGCACTAATCACATCGTTCCCTTCTCCTCAAATCGGAAGCCATCACCTGCGCTCGTCGGTCGCACCACCATTTAGGCGTTCGCTACTTGGAGCGTCGCAGGCCCCACAGTTTGTCCGCTGTCTCTGGTTTCCGCCGCAAGCTTGACCATTCACCTCTTCTCGTTGCCGTGATTGACGGAGTGTAGGTGAGTCCCTTGCTCTCAGTTTTTTATATTCAAGTTTTCAACTTTAATTTTAAGGATGACTGGGCTATGTGATTACCTGGTTTGATTCCCTTTTGGTTCAAAATAATTGATTGTGCCTTTCGAATTTGTGATTCACTTTTGGTTTGATTACTTGTGGACTTTGTGATTCACTGGGCTATGTTTGAGATACGATGCTGTTTGAGAAGGTTTCATGTAGTTTTTTATTCATTGTGCCTTTCGAATTTGTCTGTGAGTATTCTTCACCTACGTATGTGTTAGATCCTTCTGCACTACAGTTTATATATATAATTAGATAAGTTGATATTGATTTGCTTGATTGAAATGGCTTCTCAATTATGTGGATTTTTGCTGAACTTTTGATAAAAAGTTGCAGACAAATATGCATCTATTCTTAATATATGCATATATGTATTCATTTTTTTATCAAACAAACAGAAAAACATATTATTTTACAAATACTTTCACATTTCTATGCATATATCTGGAATACTTGCATATAAATATTCATAAATTATTGTTATTTTGCTGAATTGTACGCACGTATTTATATTATTCTGAAGTATTTTTTGTAATTTTTTGCTGAACTTCTGATAAAAAGTTGCGGACAAATATGCATCTATTCTTCATATATGCATATATATGAATGCAATTTTTAATCAGACAAACAGAAAAACATATTATTTTACAAATATATTCATATTTCTATGCATATATTTAGAATACTTGCATATAAATATTCAGAAATTATTGTTATTTTGCTGAAATGTACGCATGTATTTGCTTTAATCTGAAGCTGTTTTTGTAATTTAGGTTATTGCACATTAATCTTATTAATGTTGATTTTCTTTTTTTGATAACAGTGATCCGGTGGATATTGGTGTAGTGGTGTTGTTGAAGCTTGGTCCTCCATCCTTTTCCAACTCATTGAAATCTTCAGTTGTTTCTACCGAGACTACTAGGTGTGGTTTGCGCAATAAGCTGGGTCTTAACAAATTTATTTGTTCTTCAACAGACCATCATCTTTTCTTTGTAAATGTTTTGAAATTGTTGATGTAGTACATGTAAATGTGGTCTGTACTTATTTTTTGATGTAGTACATGTAAATGTTATGAAATTTTTCGCGTAAGTATGCAAATATTTTTGTTATTTGCATATATATATGCATCTTGTTCTAATTATATGTATTTACTTTTTTGTCATTTCTTTTGTTTCAGCAATTATGCAGTAAAGTTCTATATATGTATGCAATTAATTCAGTTTTTCGCATAAATGTATGCAATTTTAATTAATATTTGTATCTAATTGTCTAGTTTTTCGTAAAAATAAAAAAATCTTAAGAAAAAAATTGTAGTCCCTACATTCAAGTAATTATTTATTTCTGAATAATATTAACGTATGCACGTCTACTTCATTGTTGCGCAAAACTAATAATATTAATATATGTACGCAATTATTCCACTTAGTTGCATAAATGTATGCAATTTTACGTAATATATGTATCTAATTGTCTATTTTTCGTAAAAATAAAAAAAATTAATTAAAAAAACGCTGTTGGAGTGATCGACGGTTTTCCAGAATTGTAGGATTAGGTTTATGAGCAAGATAATAGGAGCATAGACTGAGTAAATGAGGACAAATAGTTGTTGGATAGTTTTTTAGGTGTGTAAGGGTAGATCTGGAATTTTTTTAGTGGTAATTCAAAAATAGGGATGTATTCTATATTATTTTTATCACCGGGTTTTTTTTATATTTTGAAACTTAATAGGGACCTGTAAAAAACGCACCCTATAATTTATACAACTCAATATCGTCAATTTTCGAGTTAAAAAATTTAAATTTCCCCTTTAAATATATTAAATAAACATAATATTTAAATAACGATTTCCATAGCGACTATTTTAAAATTTGATTTGGACATAACTAACAATCTATAATACAAAATCTGGATTTTTCTCTTTCATATGGAAATTATAGTCAACAAGATTCCAACGTTTCTTGTTTCATAGAAATCCGACTTATATCGGATCTGTAACAACCCGGAAAATCAAAACCAATTTAAAAAAAAATTATTTTGGCAATTTTGATGAATTTTGAATATTTAAAATGATTTATTTTAAATAATAACAACGAGAAATTTATTTTGAATAGAATTAGAACGTAGAAATTTATTTTGAATCGAAGTTAGTATATATATATTTATTTTAATTATAAAATAAATTGGAAATGGCGCGGTAGTTTGAAAATTCGATTTCAAATTTCAAATGAATGTACAGGATTCAAAATAAACCAGATTTTGGCGAAATCAAAAATATTAGAATCTATTTGAAAATATCTTTCCAATGAATCCGAAAAATTGAAATTAACCTTGGCCCTCACCTCCTTTTCTCTCTTCAGAACGGTCAACGCCAGATAGAATAAAAAAAATAAAAAACAAAAACAAAAACAAATTGCGATTGCCCCTCCCCTACGCAGGTTTGCCGTCGCTGCCTCTCCTCCATCCACTGCTCCGCCCACTTCCGATGCCCCCTCCTCCACCGACGTACCCTTCTCCTCCCCCTTCTTCTCCAAACAACGAATACCCCCTTTCCCCCAAATCGACCGATGCCACCTCTCCACAATGGCGCCGCCATACCCCCTCTTACCTCCTTCCTCCTCTTCCCACCCTTCTTCTCCTCCTCCATCAGCCGTGAGCACCCCCATTCGCTGTAAGTTTTATTTTGTTTTAATTTATTTTAAATATTTAGTTTAGTTTAATAGTTCTAAAAATATGATTTTATTTAAATTATAAAACATAGTTTAAAGTCAGTTTTTATTTATATTAAAAACATACTTTAAAATCAGTTTTTTTTACGTGTATGTAGAGAGTAGAAAGATCAGATTTTTCATAGTGTAAAACCTTGATTTTTATATACATAAAGACTAGATTTTTTGTTGTATAAAAATTGGATTTTTAGCACATACAGTTTAGATTTTTATATGATATAAAAATTAGATTTTTATATGTTAAAAGTAGAAAGATTTGATTTTTTTTATACGAAAAAGATTTGATTTGTGACACGGTAAAAATTTGATTTTTTTATAGTACGAACGGATTCAAAAAGTTATGATTTTTATTATTTATAACATAGGATAAAGATATAATTTTTATCGTAGGTATGAAAGATTTATATATATATGAAGTAGCGATAAAAATTCGATTTTTATATATATGAAGTAGAAATAAAAATATGAATTTTATTTATATAATAGCGATGTAAAAATGTTATTTTTACTATGAACAACGTGGAAAGAATTACGTTGGAATTTCGGGAACCAAATCCGAATTTGAACCGTTCAGAATTAAAGAATGGAGGAGTGGATCCCAAAGGTGAGAACTTCTCACTTTAAATTTTATTTTCGAGTTAAAATATATGATAGAATGCAGATGGTGCTTAGCAGCACCCGACACCCGTCGTCCACAGACCATGGACGACTTTTTTGTTTGTTTGATTGTGTTGTGAAAATTGTTTGTGATGTCGAATAAAATATACATGTATTTAATAAAATAATGTATCGTTAAAAATATAATTTTTAATGTGTATATGAATAAAATAAATAATCATTTACAAATCGGATGATTTTCTTATGTCCACACATTTGACTGATATGGATTGGGACGATATATTTTACACATCGCCCAACTGCACAAATAATAATCAGTGTTTGTTGTTTGAAAACCCCACACGGGTATTGGGATGATATTGGACATACACTAATCCCAATAGTTAGTTGTACGTCAATCGATAGGTTGACAGACTGTGTAAGCGTTAAATATTTATATTTAATGCTTATACAATGTAGAATGCACTCTGGATGATGGTTGACTGTGTTTGATTATTATTGTGTACATGTGTGTATGAAATCCATATAAATAAAATTATATGGTAATTGACTGTGTCTGATTTCAATTTGGAAAGAACGAATATTTTAAATTAAAGAATATTTTAAAATAACGATTATTTTAAAATAACGAATATTTTAAAATAATATTCAGTAAAAGAGCAAAATTTGATTTTGATGTCCGATTTGGGATGGACACGAATATTTTTTTATATATGAAGCCGTGTTGATTAGATTAACGCCATTTTGACGTGAACGATATTTATATCAATTTTATTCATTTCTATAATGAATATCGAAAAGGAAGTGATTTCAAAATCTAATGTTTTGAAAATGTTATCATTTATATATCGATGATATGGAATATTCAATTCTGATTTGAAATTGAATATGAAGTTGAAATCGTTTTGAAAACGAATTTAAAACGATTTATAAAATACATTTTGAATGGAAATCGATGAAATATATATAATATATATATATTATATATATAATGGCTTGAATAGAACGCGCCGCGCCGCGGCAGTTCGCGAATTTCGACCATTGACTTCGAATGGACATTACGGGAGATCCGACCGTTGGATTCTCCTAAAACCGGAACTGTTGGCTTCGTATCGAAAAGATACTTCCAATGAATATAAGGAATTTGAAATCTAACGGTTGGATTTGGAATCATGTCCAAATCAAATTTGGAAAAGGTCGCTGTAAGTGCAGTTCGATGACCGTTTGTGGAAATCGACTGTACGGGCCTTGATAAAATTATTAAAAATATCAATAATTTGTGTAAAATCATAATAAATGATTTGGAAAGAATTAGGATGAAAAATTCCATATTTAAAAAGATAAAAATATATTTTTATCGAAATGAACTAGTTATGAACTATAATTATAATTCAATATTTTTTAAATAAATGAATTGGATTTGAAATGGTTTTAAAAATAACCAGAATTTCCAATATATGAATTGGAATGGATTTGAATCGAAATTATCTTCAGAACTGATATTGGATTCCGTGATTATACAGACATTGTGGAGGAATTTGGAAGATATATATATATATATATATATATATATATATATCGTTATTCCAATACGATATTTGTTGATTTCAGAGTTTGATATTGAATATAAGCCGATATATTTTCTATTCAGAGCCTTGTATTTAATATCAAATGGATTTTTGGGTTTATCGTGAACGTTGTTTTAAATAACACTTGTTCTTTAACCCGATTAACAATGGAGTGTGATTTTGGGAGTTTCGTGAATGGTGTCTTAAATAACAATGTTCTTGAACCCCGTTTGAATAGAATAAATCTTTTAATTAAGATTTGAAGAAGAATTATGAATTAATTAATATCTAATTATAATTGAAATGGAATGTGGAACGGGTTTATTATGAACTGTATTTTTAACGATATTCGTTCTTTAACCCGATTTACAGTGTAATATGATTTGGAATATATAAATATTTTATTAAGATTTAATGGGATTTTCCAAAGTAAAGTTTTCCAATTAATTAATATTTAATTGGAATGGAATGAAATTCAATTTGGTAGTAATCGAAATGAACTTCTGTGGAGGAAGACTGTTAATACATATGGAATTTAAAAGGCTTTGCCGTTATTCCATTTATATTATTGGTCGGATACGGAAATTGATATAGATTATATATTGGTTTGTTTTTCCGTGAAGATTCCATAATTTATGGAATATGATTTGGGTTTATCGTGAACTGTGTTTTAAATGACATTAGTTCTTTAGCCTAGTTAAAGGCAGGATTACATGTCTGTCATTGTATTTCGAACTATATGGTTGATCTCTGCTAAATATATATCTTTTTGGTGGCAGAGAATTTATTCTCTTACTAACACCCTTCTCTGAAACATACGAGCTCAGAGGTTATATATAGGCAGAAATCAATAGTACGGTGTAGATTGTCAATGCGGCATGTTTGTGTTTCCAAAGTTAAATAGTCATTAATATTGATTTTGGGAAGATTAAAACTAAGTGGAGTTTTAATGAATCTTTAATTAGATTGAAATGTGAATTGATAATTTAAATTATCAAATTTGGGAAACGATCGAGAGTGGAGTACCACCGGTTTTGCTCCAAGCGATAGTTAAATCTTTAATTAGATTTGAACGGGAAATGGTAATTAATTTTACCCATAAGACTATGGTGTTAGTTATGGAGTATTACCGATTTTTCTCCATGGGATGAGAAGGTTGGGATTGGAAAATTAAACAAATGATTACTTCAATAAGGTGCGCTAATCCTGACTAGTTTGGAAAACCTTAATATGATTTGAATTGATATCCAAAGGAAGATTAAAGAATAAATTTAAAAGAATTTATCTTTTATAAAATTAATGGGAACAAATCCTTAAAGATGTGAATATTTAAATAAAAGAATATTCTGGATTGGAATGAGGCATATGTTGTGTTTGTGTAGCACTTGTTTATTTTATACATGAGTTATTCAGAAAGGTCGGGATTATACCCATTCTGAATAACTGTTTCGATGATAAGTCGACGATGAAGACGTTGGTTGAAGACCGGAGGTCTTCACATCGTTTGTATGATTACTGATGTCTTAATTGGGCTATACACCCAAGACAAGGTAATAAGTGGTCATCGACTGGATATGCGAGGACCTCTCTCCTGTATTGGACATACGGGATGAGGAATAAGGTGCCTCCGGTTTCATTCAGACCCAGAACGAACTTGTAAATGGATGTGTGTCTAACATTGGATTTTATTCAGTGTTGATTAATTTCTATTAAATATATATCTGTTTGGCGGCATAGAATTTATTCTCTTGCTTAACGCCCTTCTCTGAGACGTACGAGCTCGGAGGTTATATACCGATAGACATTAGTTGCATGGCGTGAATTGCCAGTGTGGCATGCTGAGATGCAGATGATCAAGGCTTCTATTGAAAAGCAGAGTCTTGTGGTTGATGATCAAAGCATAACTTTAATATAGTGTCGCATTGTGTATAGCGTTAATTCGCGAGCCTCACACCTCGGTATGAGTTAAAAACGGGATAAGGACCGTTGGGAGAATACGACGTTTCTTTCTAGCTATGTATGGTGTCAGCGTTTTACACGCCCTGACATTGTTATATTTTTACCTATGTGGTTGTTGTAATGCGAGACGCCTCGGATATATCGGTCTCTACGGAGCTGATGGATAGGTCTGATAGGACCGGGAAACGTGTGTTCAGGAATAACCAATCCTCAAACGTAAGGGAGGACCGGCCCAGCCGATTCCAGGGGCTACCCAGAGTGTGTAGTCTTGAGACATTTGCTAGAGTGCCTCAAAGAGGAAAGGATTATATCCCTTGCCAAGTGTGACGGCCCGCCTCGCACCAGCCTGCATTTCCTCCAAAAGTGCGCTGTACACATGCCCGACTAGCACAAGACGGTCGTCAGAAGAAAGGAAAGAAGGGAATGAACTAATCAAAGAACCTGTAGAATGTCTCACAGCGCATGGAATAAAATATAATAATAATGTACTTGACATAAAACAGGCGAGACAGTGCATAAGCTGATAACTAAAACCAACATCAATCTCAAAGCAGCGAAAATCCAAATACAGCTTATTACAACTTTCCAAATTTTCTGTCTCAAAACAAAAGAAAGCTAAAATAGAAGATACACCAACAATGCCCAAGCAGTGATCTTCAACAACACAGGGAGAATATTATGTATATAGTACGTGGAAGCCTCCTGCTCGTCTCCGGATCATCTACCCGTGCATCACCAGCTAACCTGTCTCTAGTCTGCTTGTGTGAGCACCCAGAGTAATAAGAAGAGACATAAAACTCTGGGTCAGACATAAAGCCTGGTATGAGCGATAAGCATCTAAACAGAGTAATAACAGGTATCCTAAACCATACCTGAACCTGGACCTGCAACCAAAGAGTTAGTACCACATACCGTACAATACTCTAAGGTGCCATAATAAATAGTGTAAGAATACGGGGGTGGGGTGTGCATGTCATAATGATAGCAAACAAATCATCCATAGCAACCATCCTCACATCTCTCTCTCAGTGCCTAAAGCATACGATATCTACCACTTTGGAACACTAGACAAACTGAGGTAACGACGAATCCCGACTTGTAGAAACCCTGCTGTGACCAAGCCAAACACTTGGAGTCATGACCAAACATTTCAATGACCCACTTCATTGGTCGTAGCCCTTGGTTCTACCGATGCCATAATGGCTCTGAATCCGCCTTCGTACCTCCTACCATAGTGGTCCAAAGCTATAGACATCGATAACTTCTTGGCACGCGTCCCGCAGCAAAGCCCAACTCATGAAGTGAACTCGTTGGTTCCCATCTGGATCCTGAGCTCTAACTTCCCTTTGGACTACCTTTGCATCTCGGGTTCTCAGTCATCACCCTCCGGATCGGTCTTCATTCTGTTCGTAACTTCCTGGTTCGGTTCGCAGTCACCAGCTCGTAGCCATCAAACTTGGATCGGTTCGGATCATCCTTCACGCTCGGGTCGGATCATGGAAGCCTTCCTGGTTCGGATCGGTCGTTTTGAGCTTCCCCAGGTCGGGTCGGTTCAAGTTCCCCATCTCCATCGGATCATGATCCTCAGGTCGTGGCGGTCCCCTCCAGTGCATAACTCCGGTTCGGGTCGTCTCGTGGTGCTCGGTTCAGTTCGAAAGTGACTACACGGGTCGGGTCGGAGTCTCCAAGTCGCATCGCCATCACTGGTTCGGGTCGCACTATCTGGTCACGAGGGATTCGGATCGTGCAAGCGGGTCGGATCGTGGCGTGGTGCTACGATTCAAGATCTCCTTTGGTCATCATCTCGTGGAGGGGGTTCGGGTCGTATAGCCTCCATCGATTCGTGCTCTCCATCTTTCAGCGGATCGGGGCGGGGTCCTTACATCGGTTCGGTTCGGATCTCCCTTATCCGATCCGATCCGGTTAGATACCCTGCAGTTTTCTGCAACTTTCCAGCAACTGTTTGTACGCCTCTCGACGGCGTTTTCGACCAATCTAACTATTGGAATCAATCACAAAGCATACCAAAGAGTCATAGCAACATATAACAGCAACCACAAGAAACAAACAACAATTTAAATGAATCAAAATGAATCAAAAGTGGCTAAAACCTCACATTTGCCTATAATCCCTCTTAATCATGTTTAAGCATACGATTAGCAAAACACATCGAAATTAACCCAAATTTCTAACAGAGCCTTAAAACATTATTTTAGAATTTTAAGAATTTTTCCAGAATTTATTAGTGTATAAATTCGCTAATCTTCACTAATTACCCTTAATTAACTGTAATTAGTGTCAAAATGATGCTATCACTCACCTTTGCCACAACTAGAACCCCAAAACTGAAATATTCTCTGATTTGGCGATGTTCCCAATCTTACACAGCAGCTCTACCTCGGTTCTCGTGCTAATACTCCTTGGTTAGATGTTTGCTATGCCTAATCTCCAATTAGAAAGTGATTTTTGGGTGTTTTAGAGAGATTTAGAGAGTGGAGGCCATGGTTAGGTCAAGAGAAATGAAAGTGGCGGCTGGAAAATGTCTAAAGAAATGTTTTCTAACCCTAATCAGCCTCCATATACCCCTAAACCCGAAATTCCCCTTGGGCCTAGCTGCTAATCACCCGGTTAAGCCCAATTAAGCTGTTTTTAACCATCTGAAACTTGTTTCAGCCATATCTCCCAAACGGTAAGTCCGTTTGGCTAATGTGACCACTCTACGGAAAGAGAAACCATCATCCGAAGCCAATGGAAGTGGTTTCAGATCAAAATTCCTTTCCAGTCAGAAGTTATGGCCAAAACAGTGCCAACTAGGGGTAAAATGGTCATTTAAAAATCGGGAAAAATCATGAACATGGGAAATGACCCCAATAGTCGTCTCCCAAAGTTACATGACCATACGACTTTGTATGTGAAAGAAATAAATATTCTACGATCCTATGATGCGTAGACTACGGGTCGTTACACTCTCCCCCCCTTAAGAAATTTCGCCCCCGAAATTCCTTAACCCAAAACATACAAGGGATCCCGCATGCCTAACAACCATATACAACAATCAAATATGCAAAACAAGCAAACAGGCCTATCCTAGCATGCGGAAAAACTAAATCGAAGTCAAAATCTTACCAGACAAAGAGTTCTGGATACTTCTTCCTTATGTCCTCCTCTGTTTCCCAAGTACAATCACTCTCGTCCTCGCTCCACTGTACCTTGACTAGCTTCACCGCCTTCCTTCGAAGTTGCTTCATGTCGTACTCGACAATACGGGCATGCTTGCGGTTCCCAACCGCCTCGGGTTCTACTTCGAAGTCCTCTAACTGATCAGGTGAAATAGTCATATCTGAGTCGTGAACGAACTTCCTTAGTTGGGAAACATGAAATACGTTATGAACTCCCGCCATCTTCTCTGGTAAGTCAATTCTATATGCCAAATTCCCGACTAGTTCAAGAACAGGGAATGGGCCAACAAATCTTGGTGCCAACTTGCCTCTCCTGCCAAATCGTATTACGCTCTTCAACGGAGAAATCTTGACAAACACCAAGTCGCCAACGGAGAATTTTAAGTCTCTTCTTCTCTTATCAGCATAACTTTTCTGCCTATCTTGGGCTGCCTTCATTCGTTGTTGAATGATCTTGATCTTATCTGAAGTTTCCCTCACCACATCTGGTCCAAGCATAAACTTCTCGCCAGTCTCTATCCAACATGATGGTGAGTTGCACGGTCTTCCATACAAAACTTCAAACGGAGCCATACCGATACTGGATTGGTAACTATTATTATATGCAAACTCTACTAGATGCAAATGGTCATCCCATGATCCACCAAAATCCAATATACATGCTCTCAAGAGATCTTCCAAAATACGGTTCACCCTCTCCGTCTGACCGTCGGTCTGAGGATGATATGCGGTACTGAGATGTAACTCTGACCCTAGAGCCTCTTGTAAGCTCTTCCAAAACCCACTAGTAAACAACGGGTCTCGGTCGCTCACAATGCCTTTAGGTACTCCATGAAATCTCACTACCCACTTCATATACAATTCTGCTAACTTAGCTGCCGTTCTGGTCGATTTGACTGGTATAAACCTTGCACTTTTAGTCAGTCGATCTACAATTACCCAAATGCTGTCATATCCCGATCTAGTCCTTGGTAAACCATCGATGAAATCCATCGAGACTTGCTCCCATTTCCATTCGGGAATTTCTAATGGCTGTAACAAACCACTAGGCTTCTTTTGCTCGGCTTTAACTAACTGGCAATTCATGCATTTGGATATAAACTTCCCAACGTCTCTTTTCATCCCTTCCCAGTAGTAGGTCTGCTTCATATCTCGATACATCTTATTACCACCGGGGTGTATAGTCAGCTTTGAGTGATGACATTCTCTAAGCACTTCATCCCTCAATCCATTGACATTGGGTACAACAAGCTTTCCATTCTTTCTAAGCCATCTATCTCGATCAAGCCCATACTTGTTCACCTCCTCATCGATACCCATCTCTAACTTGGAGATGATTTCCAATAGGTTAGGATCGTCCTTCTGACTAGAGCCGATCCGCTCAATCAAAGTGGGTCTGATCGTCAAACTTGCTAACATTTCTGGATCCAATTCGCACTTTGGTCTGAAATCAAACCCCGCGATAAACTCCAGTTGCTTCCATTCAAGGAACATAGCCCCTAAGCTGGCATGCCTTCTACTCAATGCATCAGCCACCGCATTGCCCTTTCCTGGTGTGTATGCGATGTCAAAATCATAGGAAGCTAAGAACTCTAACCATCTCTGCTGACGGAGATTCAAATCCTTTTGGGAGAATAGATACTTTAACGACTTATGATCTGTAAATAGCTCAAATCTTTCTCCCAAGAGATAGTGTCTCCACATCTTTAACGCGAACACGATCGCTGCCAATTCTAAATCATGGGTAGGGTATCTTCTCTCGTGCGGTTTCAATTGCCGACTTGCATAAGCTACAACCCTACCGCCTTGCATCAATACAGCACCCAGTCCGGTACCACAGGCATCCGTGTATACCGTCATCTCTTCATCCCCCTTAGGAATGACTAACACTGGTGCGCTTGTCAACTTGTCCTTTAGACTTCTGAATGCATTCTCGCACCTTTCATCCCAGACAAAAGCTTGATTCTTCTTGGTCAACTGGGTCAATGGTGCTGCTATCTTGGAGAAACCTTGGATAAACTTACGATAATATCCAGCTAATCCCAAGAAACTTCTTACATCTGTTGCATTCTTGGGCGTAGGCCAATCCTGTACCGCAGCCACCTTTGCTGGGTCCACGGCAATACCATTCTCTGATACGACATGGCCCAAGAACCTCACTTCCCTCTTCCAGAAGTGACACTTAGAAAACTTTGCTTTCAATTGGTGTTTTCTCAACACCTCCATCGCTACTCTTAAATGTTCCTTGTGTTCTTCCTCTGTCCTCGAATAGACCAAAATATCATCAACGAACACAAGGACAAACTTATTCAACTGATCTCTGAATACCCTATTCATAAGATCCACAAAATATGCTGGGGCATTGGTCAGCCCGAATGGCATGACCAACCACTCATAAAACCCAGACGGCGTCCGAAATGCCGTTTTAGCTATACTCTCAGCTTCCACTCTAAGCTGATGAAAACCTGTCGCGAGATCCAACTGAGAAAATACTCTCGCGCCACTCAACTGATCAAACAAATCATCTATCCGCGGTAGAGGATACTTGTTCTTCCTCGTCACTTTATTCAACTCGCGGTAGTCTACACACAAACGAAGGGAACCATCCGCCTTGGTAGCAAACACAACTGGTGCTCCCCATTCAGAAACACTCCTTCTGATAAATCCCTTCTTCAAAAGATCGCTGACTTGCACCTCGAGCTCTCGCTGCTCCCTTGGTGCCATACGACGAAGTGGCATCACTATAGGTCTGGCATCTTTTACCAAATCAATACGGAACTCAATCTCTCGGTGTGGTGGAAGTCCGGTCACTTCTTCGAAAACATCCGGATACTGGCCAACCACGGGCAAACCTGACAACTCACTATGCGGAATGTCGAGGGAGTTTAGAAAACTAGCCAATACCCCCTTACTGGGTAGACCACCAAACACTATCCTCCGCCCATCATCCGCTCTAGCTGTCACCAACAAGCCCTCACAGTCTACCACCACCCCGTGTCTTTGGAGCCAATCTACTCCCAAAATAATGCCAAACCCAGTAAAGCCCAAAACAAAGCAATCACAAACAAACATGCATCCATGACTCGATAAGACCACATTACGACAAATCATGCTAAGGCTAGTAGAACCACCAATCGGGTTCGTCACTACTAAAGGTCTATCGACAATCTCGGGCTCCAATCCCAACCTATCTACCAGGTCACTAGATATGAAAGAACTGGAAGCTCCGGTATCAAACAAAACTCTAACACGAACATCATAAACAGAAAGCATACCTTGAATGACGACATTCTTTCCCTTCTCCGCCGCTGTTGGGGCATTCGACGAAGAAGGAATAGCATTAAGAGCATATGCTTTCACCATTTGCTTTTCCTTAGGTGGCTGTGGACACTTGTCCTTGTGATGTCCCATTTGGCCACAGTTGAAGCACTTCCTATCCGTTGGCTTGGCCCGAAAATTACTAGCATAATGGCCCTTCTTACCACAGCTGAAGCACTCCACATCTTGCTTATTCTTTTTCCTCTGGCCATCCTTAGCTTGGTTCTGCTTTCTCTTATTCTGGGAACCACCCTTGCCTCCACCACTTGCTTGTGGTTTTGGCTCTTCTGCAGATACAACCTCAGTCTTCGACTTAGGGTAGAGACTTTCTGACCTTAACGCTTTCCCCACAATCGATTCAAACGTCTCATCGATGTGGTTAATAAGTTTTTCCCCCAAGTACTGATCCAAACCAGTTATGAATTTCTCATTCTTTTTCTCGGCAGTATCTATAAGAGATAACCCATATTTTGACAAAGTGTCAAATTCAGCAATATACTCCGAGACAGCCCTGCCATTCTGCTTGAGCTCCAAGAATTTCTTAAACAACATTGACTTCTGAGCAGCTGGAATGAACTTCTCGCTAAAGCGAGCCTTGAACTGAACCCAAGTAATCTGGTCTTCGGGAGTAGCTGCCTTTATAGCATTCCACCAATTCATTGCCCGCCCTTGCAGCTGACGGGACGCTAGCTTTCTTTTCATCGCATCCTCGATACCCAAATCCTCGAAGATACGTTCGCAACTATCCAACCAATCTTGAACATCCGTGGCCGACTCCGTTCCGTGGAACGGCTTCCCACCAAGACTAGTATAATCCTTATTCAGCTTGGCGAAGTCGACTCTTGGCGCCTGCACTATTGGACCACCACCATTTCCACCATTGGGAGCTGCCCTCTGCACATCTCTAAGCATCTCTCTCATGAGGTCAGTAAACATCGTCCTCATGTCAGCAGCATTCCCATTGTTGGCTCCCCTACCAGCACCTCTAGTATCTCGGCTCATCGTCAATCTGAAAAAGGAAATGATTAACGACTCCATAGTGGTGCTAGTGCAGTACGACTTCATCTTTATACTACTAATAGTATATATATAGCTTTTTAAAAACCAAAGTAATCACAAATACGCTCTCTCGTATACGTATCTTATCTCTCCCTGATAACTTCCCTAGGTTAACTACGCAACCTAGAGCTCTGATACCAAGTGTGACGGCCCGCCTCGCACCAGCCTGCATTTCCTCCAAAAGTGCGCTGTACACATGCCCGACTAGCACAAGACGGTCGTCAGAAGAAAGGAAAGAAGGGAATGAACTAATCAAAGAACCTGTAGAATGTCTCACAGCGCATGGAATAAAATATAATAATAATAATGTACTTGACATAAAACAGGCGAGACAGTGCATAAGCTGATAACTAAAACCAACATCAATCTCAAAGCAGCGGAAATCCAAATACAGCTTATTACAACTTTCCAAATTTTCTGTCTCAAAACAAAAGAAAGCTAAAATAGAAGATACACCAACAATGCCCAAGCAGTGATCTTCAACAACACAGGGAGAATATTATGTATATAGTACGTGGAAGCCTCCTGCTCGTCTCCGGATCATCTACCCGTGCATCACCAGCTAACCTGTCTCTAGTCTGCTCGTGTGAGCACCCAGAGTAATAAGAAGAGACATAAAACTCTGGGTCAGACATAAAGCCTGGTATGAGCGATAAGCATCTAAACAGAGTAATAACAGGTATACTAAACCATACCTGAACCTGGACCTGCAACCAAAGAGTTAGTACCACATACCGTACAATACTCTAAGGTGCCATAATAAATAGTGTATGAATACGGGGGTGGGGTGTGCATGTCATAATGATAGCAAACAAATCATCCATAGCAACCATCCTCACATCTCTCTCTCAGTGCCTAAAGCGTACGATATCTACCACTTTGGAACACTAGACAAACTGAGGTAACGACGAATCCCGACTTGTAGAAACCCTGCTGTGACCAAGCCAAACACTTGGAGTCATGACCAAACATTTCAATGACCCACTTCATTGGTCGTAGCCCTTGGTTCTACCGATGCCATAATGGCCTTGAATCCGCCTTCGTACCTCCTACCATAGTGGTCCAAAGCTATAGACATCGATAACTTCTTGGCACGCGTCCCGCAGCAAAGCCCAACTCATGAAGTGAACTCGTTGGTTCCCATCTGGATCCTGAGCTCTAACTTCCCTTTGGACTACCTTTGCATCTCGGGTTCTCAGTCATCACCCTCCGGATCGGTCTTCATTCTGTTCGTAACTTCCTGGTTCGGTTCGCAGTCACCAGCTCGTAGCCATCAACCTCGGATCGGTTCGGATCATCCTTCACGCTCGGGTCGGATCATGGAAGCCTTCCTGGTTCGGATCGGTCGTTTTGAGCTTCCCCAGGTCGGGTCGGTTCAAGTTCCCCATCTCCATCGGATCGTGATCCTCAGGTCGTGGCGGTCCCCTCCAGTGCATAACTCCGGTTCGGGTCGTCTCGTGGTGCTCGGTTCGGTTCGAAAGTGACTACACGGGTCGGGTCGGAGTCTCCAAGTCGCATCGCCATCACTGGTTCGGGTCGCACTATCTGGTCACGAGGGATTCGGATCGTGCAAGCGGGTCGGATCGTGGCGTGGTGCTACGATTCAAGATCTCCTTTGGTCATCATCTCGTGGAGGGGGTTCGGGCCGTATAGCCTCCATCGATTCGTGCTCTCCATCTTTCAGCGGATCGGGGCGGGGTCCTTACATCGGTTCGGTTCGGATCTCCCTTATCCGATCCGATCCGGTTAGATACCCTGCAGTTTTCTGCAACTTTCCAGCAACTGTTTATACGCCTCTCGACGGCGTTTTCGACCAATCTAACTATTGGAATCAATCACAAAGCATACCAAAGAGTCATAGCAACATATAACAGCAACCACAAGCAACAAACAACAATTTAAATGAATCAAAATGAATCAAAAGTGGCTAAAACCTCACATTTGCCTATAATCCCTCTTAATCATGTTTAAGCATACGATTAGCAAAACACATCGAAATTAACCCAAATTTCTAACAGAGCCTTAAAACATTATTTTAGAATTTTAAGAATTTTTCCAGAATTTATTAGTGTATAAATTCGCTAATCTTCACTAATTACCCTTAATTAACTGTAATTAGTGTCAAAATGATGCTATCACTCACCTTTGCCACAACTAGAACCCCAAAACTGAAATATTCTCTGATTTGGCGCTGTTCCCAATCTTACACAGCAGCTCTACCTCGGTTCTCGTGCTAATACTCCTTGGTTTGATGTTTGTTATGCCTAATCTCCAATTAGAAAGTGATTTTTGGGTGTTTTAGAGAGATTTAGAGAGTGGAGGCCATGGCTAGGTCAAGAGAAATGAAAGTGGCGGCTGGAAAATGTCTAAAGAAATGTTTTCTAACCCTAATCAGCCTCCATATACCCCTAAACCCGAAATTCCCCTTGGGCCTAGCTGCTAATCACCCGGTTAAGCCCAATTAAGCTGTTTTTAACCATCTGAAACTTGTTTCAGCCATATCTCCCAAACGGTAAGTCCGTTTGGCTAATGTGACCACTCTACGGAAAGAGAAACCATCATCCGAAGCCAATGGAAGTGGTTTTAGGTCAAAATTCCTTTCCAGTCAGAAGTTATGGCCAAAACAGTGCCAACTAGGGGTAAAATGGTCATTTAAAAATCGGGAAAAATCATGAACATGGGAAATGACCCCAATAGTCGTCTCCCAAAGTTACATGACCATACGACTTTGTATGTGAAAGAAATAAATATTCTACGATCCTATGATGCGTAGACTACGGGTCGTTACACCAAGACTCATGACGGAAACCCAATTTCCAATAAGTGACATTTCGGTTTTGATCGTAGAGCCTAGTATTGGGGACATGATAGATGGTACCCATGCCGCCTATGATTGATACATTTATATTTGAAGTTGTTTTGACACTATACACTTATAATGGTATCAAATGATTTGTTTTAAACGTACCAAGCATGTTTGGCTATTATAAGGGAAAACCCTATCCTCCGGCTTGCGTTGCATTGTGTGATGGGACCTAGGTCTTATAATAGCTTCATTTTTCCAAAAAGCATTGCGCTGTTTATAACTGTATATGGACTAGTATTCTTGGGAGGAAACCCGTTCCATGTTATACGGCGTGGTCCCTTGATTTACTCTCTTTTAAAATAAAGTTTTAAGTAACTGTTTTAGTTCTCACACCAGTCACATGACTGACCTGGAGTTTATTGTTTTAACCTAAACTCTGGGTGCCCCTATTTTCCATATGGGCAGCTAGTAGTTTTTGTTTGCAGATTTATTCTTACAGGATCCTGGTTTATAGCTGGAATTATACTCGGAAATCTCTGTATCCATGTATTTCTTTCAGTTGTGTTTTGTATTATTTTTCCGCTGTAGTAATGTATTTAAATCTCTGATATTTGTCAAATGTATATAATTTGTTCATACTCTGTATATTCTTGTACTCTGATGTAAATTGATGTAATAAGCAATGAAATGTTCTTCTGTTTGTGTTCTAATTTGTTGTGTTCTCAACTCAATCCGGGCTTTCCTTTACGGGGAAGTTCAGGTCGTTTCAGCTGGTATTAGAGTTTTGGTTTACAGAGCTCGAGAACAAGGCACACTAGAACAAAACGAAAGAATTCATCAGAGATTGGATTAGCAATATCCAATGGGAATGACTCGTTAGAGATGGGATCAGTAGTATCCTAGAACGAGTGTGAAGAGTATATTTTTAAAATAAAAACAAACTTTGTTCTAAAGACTTAAACCATTTTATACGTATTTGAATATTTATTTTATATTGAATTTGGGCAATCGAGTATATAAAGATTTTGCATATACGCCTTGCAAACGTATATTCGAAGTTTTAATATACTAGATAGATATAGAATCACGCTCTAGCTGCCCGGAGATGACACTGATGATAGCAACTGCATCATCAGTATATATATGTTCGAGTTTCGAAAGTGGGATGTTTATATATTTCCAATTGAATGGTGTGAGAACCAAAAACTAGATAGGGCTTATTGTTGTGAATTTGCATCAAAAACATGATTTTCTGTATATATATCAAAGTTATGCATTTGAAAAGTTAATCCACTAATTGAGTGATGATTGTGTTGTATGATCATTCATTTAAACCAACATATAGATGTATGGTAAATTTGGGCCAAATTGAACCAAATATTGAACTGAATTGAAAATTGTTTGAGATTGCATTCGTATACATGCATATACATTGAACAGGTTGTAGCAAGGAGGCTAGAGAAGAGGAATAAAATTGTATGCCCGACAAATAGGTACATGTTTACTAATTTCTTGGCTTTGGATGATTTTATGAGTCGATTGGCTAGGCGCTTGGCCTTTTCTTTTTCTTTTTGAGATGAGAGGGTCTGTGTGGCGTCTTGGGGATATTCCCGGTGCTCCCCGTACAAAGGAGGTTATGGAATTTTTTTTCAAAATTTAGGGTCTTAGCTAAATTTTTGAAGAATTGGAAAATTCGTAGAAACTGAAAAGTTGAAGAATAAAAGCCAAACTGAAAGTTGAGTTGATAAGTAAAACAACTTTCTGCTCCGTTCCTTTCCGAGGACGAAAAGATTTTAAGTGGGGGAGATTGTAATAACCCGGAAAATCAAAACCAATTTAAAAATTTTATTTTGGCAATTTTGATGAATTTTGAATACTTAAAATGATTTATTTTAAATAATAACGATGAGAAATTTATTTTGAATAGAATTAAAATGTAGAAATTTATTTTAAATCGAAGTTAGAATATAAATATTTATTTTAATTATAAAATAAATTGGAAATGGCACGGAAGTTTGAAAATTCGATTTCAAATGAATGTACAGGATTCAAAATAAACCGAATTTTAGCAAAACCAAAAATATTAGAATATATTTGAAATTATATTTCCAACGAATCCGAAAAATTGAAATTTCATAGCGGGAATAAAAAGTTATGCCCAGTTAAAAATTCAGAATAGTCGCTATGGAAATATAGCCCTTAAAAATAGCCATTTTGCAAACGAGCTCCGTTTTCGACGAAACCACTTTTGTTGGATTCGTAATGTCAAATTATTGCCTGATTCCAATTTTCATAATTTTTGGAATCAATATGTGAGCATGGCAGATCAATATGTGAGCGTGACGGATTTAAACGTGTTTGGTAATTTCAGTTTGAATTTAATCGACTGGAAAATGACCATTTTTCAAATGGTCTCCAAATTAGACGAAATTAGTTTTGTTAGGATTGTATCGTCAAAGCACAACCAGATTTATTTTTCTAGAATTTTTTGGGGTCCGTATGTGGCCCCGGTAAATTGAAATGTGAGTTCAGTTTCTATATATAGATTCGTATTTTGATTTTGATGGAAACCGGCCGAACCAGTCGAATTGGCCTACGGAACATATCCCATTGTGTTCGGAATGGGGGTAATTAGTTTCAGCGACAGTCTGTGGGTTCGATTCATAGTTCGAATGGAAAACTAACTAAAAGGATAATAAAATAAATAATATATTATATAACCTTGGCCCTCTCCCCCTTTTCTCTCTTTAGAACCGTCAACGCCAGATAGAATTAAAAAAAATTGCGATCGCCCCTCCCACACGCAGGTCTGTCGTTGCCAACTCCCCTCCATCCACTGCGCCGCCCACTTCCGATGCCCCCTCTTCCACCGACGTACCCACCTCCTCCCACTTCTTCTCCAAACCGCGAATCCCCCCTTTCCCCCAAATCAACCAACGCCACCTCCCCATACTGGCGCCGCAATTCCCCCTCTTACCTCCTTCCTCCTCTTCCCGCCCCTCTTCTCCTCCTCCATCAGCAGCGAGCACCCCCATTCTCTGTAAGTTTTATTTTGTTTTGTTTTAATTTAATTTAAATATTTAGTTTAGTTTAATCATTTTAAAAATCTGATTTTATTTAAATTATAAAACATAGTTTAAAGTCGGTTTTTATTTATATTAAAAACATATTTTAAAATCAGTTTTTTTACATGTATGTAGAGAGTAGAAAGATCGGATTTTTCATAGTGTAAAGCCTTGATTTTTATATACATAAAGACTAGATTTTTAGTCGTATAAAAATTGGATTTTTAGCACATAAAGTTTAGATTTTTATATGTTATAAAAATTAGATATTTATATGTTAAAAGCAGAAAGATTTGATTTTTTTTATATGAAAAAGATTTGATTTTTGACACGGTAAAAATTTGATTTTTTTATCGTACGAATAGATTCAAAAAGATATGATTTTTATTATTTATAACATAGGATAAAGATATAATTTTTATCGTAGGTATGAAAGATTTTTATACATATGAAGTAGTGATAAAAATTTGATTTTTATATATATGAAGTAGAAATAAAAATATGATTTTTATTTATATAATAGCGTTGTAAAAATGTTATTTTACTGTGAACGGCGTGGAAAAAATTGCGTTGGAATTTCGGGAACCAAATCCGAACCGTTCAGAAATAAAGAATGGAGGAGTGGATCCCAAAGGTGAGAACTTCTCACTTTAAATTTTATTTTCGAGTTAAAATATAAGCTAGGATGCAGATGGTGCTTAGCAGCACCCGACACCCATCGTCCACAGACCATGGACGACTTGTTTGTTTGTTTGATTGTGTTATGAAAATTGTTTGTGATGTGGAATAAAATATACATGTATTGAATAAATATTGTATCGTTAAAAATATAATTTTTAACATGTATATGAATAAAATAAATATTCATTTACAACTCGGACGATTTGTTTGTGTACACACATTTGACTGATATGGATTGGGACGATATATTTTACACATCGCCCAACTGCACAAATAATAATCAGTGTTTGTTGTTTGAAAACCCCACACGGGTATTGGGATGATATTGGACATATACTAATCCCAATAGTTAGTTGTACGTCAATTGATAAGTTGACAGACTTTGTAAGCATTAAATATTTATATTTAATGCTTATACAGTGTAGAATGCACTCTGGATGATGGTTGACTGTGTTTGATTATTGTTGTGTACATGTGTGTATGAAATCCATATAAATAAAATTATATGGTAATTGACTGTGCCTGATTCCAATTCGGAAAGAACGAATATTTTAAATTAAAGAATATTTTAAAATAACGATTATTTAAAAATAACGAATATTTTAAAATAATATTCAGTAAAAGGGCAAAATCTGATTTTGATGTCCGATTTGGGATGGACACGATTATATTTAAATATATGAAGCCGTGTTGAATAGATTAACGCCATTTTGACGTGAACAATATTTATATCGATTTTATTCATTTCTATAATGAATATCGAAAAAGAAGTGATTTCAAAATCTAATGTTTTGAAAATATTATCATTTATATATCGATGATATGGAATATTCAATTTTGACTTGAAATTGAATATGAAGTTGAAATCATTTTGAAAACGAATTTAAAACGATTTATAAAATACGTTTTGAATGGAAATCGACGAAATATATATAATATATATATTATATGTATAGATAATGGCCTGTATAGAACGCGTCGCGCCATGGTAGTTCATGAATTTCGACCATTGACTTCGAACGGACATTACGGGAGATCCGACTGTCGGATTCTCCTAAAACCAGAACCGTTGGGTTTGTATCGAAAAGAGCTTTCAAACGAATATAATGGATTGAAATCTAACGGTCGGATTTGGAATCATGTCCAAATCAAATTTGGAAAAGGTCGCTATTAGTGTAGTTCGATGACGGTTTATGGAAATCAACTGTATGGGCCTTGATAAAATTATTAAAAATATCAATAATTTGTGTAAAATCATTGTAAATGATTTGGAAAAAATTGGCTTGAAAATTCCATATTTAGAAAGATAAAAATATATTTTTATCGAAATGAACTAGTTTTGAACTATAATTATAATCCAATATTTTTTAAATAAATGAATTGGAAATTGTTTTAAAAATAACCAGAATTTCCGATATATGAATTGGAATGGATTTGAATCGAAATTATCTTCGAAATATTTCGATATTGGATTCCGTGATTATACAGACATTGTGGAGGAATTTGGAAGATATATATATCGTTATTCCAATACGATATTTGTTGATTTCAGAGTTTGATATTGAATATAAGACGATATATTTTTTATTCAGAGCCTTGTATTTAATATCAAATGGATTTTTGGGTTTATCGTGAATGGTATTTTAAACAACACTTGTTCTTTAACCGATTAACAATGGAATGTGATTTTGGGTTTATCGTGAAGGGTGTCTTAAATAACACCGTTCTTGAACCTTATTTTCATAGAATAAATCTTTTAATTAAGATTTGAAGAAGAATTACCAATTAATTAATATCTAATTGGAATTGAAATGGAATGTGGATTGGATTTATTGTGAACTGTGTTTTTAACGACATTCGTTCTTTAACCCGATTTACAGTGTAATGTGATTTGGAATATATAAATCTTTTATTAAGATTTAATGGGATTTTACAAAGTAAAGTTTTCCAATTAATTAATATTTAATTGGTATGGAATGGAATTCGATTTGGTAATAATCGAAATGAACTTTTGTGGAGCTGGACGGTTAATACATATGGAATTTAAAAGGCTTTGTCGTTATTCCATTTATATTATTGGTCGGATACGGAGATTGATATCGATTATATATTGATTTGTTTTTCCGTGAAGATTCCATAATTAATGGAATATGATTTGGGCTTATCGTGTACTGTGTTTTAAATAACATTAGTTCTTTAACCCAATTAAAGGCAGGATTACATGTCTGCCATTGTATTTCGAACTGTATGGTTGATCTCTACTAAATATATATTTGTTTGGTGGCGGAGAATTTATTCTCTTGCTTAACACCCTTCTCTGAGACGTATGAGCTCAGAGGTTATATATAAGTAGAAATCAATAGTATGGTGTAGATTGTCGACGCGGCATGTTTGTGTTTCCAAAGTTAAATAATCATTAATATTGATTTTTGGGAAGATTAAAACTAAGTGGAGTTTTAATGAATCTTTAATTAGATTGTAATGTGAATTGATAATTTAAATTAACAAATTTGGGAAATGATCGAGAGTGGAGTATCACCAGTTTTGCTCTAAGCGATGTTAAATCTTTAATTAGATTTGAACGGGAAATGGTAATTAATTTTACCGATAAGACTGTGGTGTTAGTTATGGAGTATTACCAGTTTTTCTCCATGGGATGAATAGGTTGGGATTGGGAAATTAAACAAATGATTGCTTCAGTAAGGTGCGCTAATCACGACTAGTTTGGAAAACCTTAATATGGTTTGAATTGATATCCAAAGGAAGATTAAAGAATAAATTTAAAAGAATTTATCTTTGATAAAATTAATGGGAACAAATCCCTAAAGATTTGAATATTTGAATAAAAGAATATTCTAGATTGGAATAAGGCTTATGTTGTGTTTGTGTTGCACTTGTTAGTTTTATACATGAGTTATTCAGAAAGGTCGGGTTTATACCCATTCTGAATAACTGTTTCGATGATAAGTCGACGATGAAGACGGTGGTTGAAGACTAGAGGTCTTCACATCATTTGGATGATTACTGATGTCTTCATTGGGCTGTACACCCAAGACAAGGTAATAAGTGGTGATCGTCCAGACGTACTTGGAGATCGACCGGATATGCGAGGACCTCTCTCCTGTATTGGACATACGGGACGAGGAATAAGGGGCCTCCGGTTTCGTTCAGACCCAGAACGAACATGTAAAGGGATGTGTGTCTGACATTGGATTTTATTCTGTGTTAATTGATTTCTATTAAATATATGTTTGTTTGGCAGCGGAGAATTCATTCTCTTGCTTAACGCCCTTCTCTAAGACGTACGAGCTAGGAGGTTATATATCGATAGACATCAGTTGCATGGCGTGAATTGCCAGTGTGGCAGGTTGAGATGCAGATGATCAAGGCTTCTGTTGAAAAGAAGAGTCTTGTGGTTGATGATCAAAGCATAGCTTTAATATAGCGCCGCTTTGTGTATAGCGTTAATTCGCGAGCCTCACACCTCGGTATGCGTTAAAAACGGGATAAGGACCGTTAGGAGAACACGACGTTTCTTTCTAGCTATGGGTGGTGTCAGCGTTTTGCTTGCCCTGACATTGTTATATTTTTACCTATGTGGTTGTTGGAATGCGAGGCACCTCGGATATATCGGTCTCTACGGAGCCGATGGATAGGTCCGATAGGACCGAGAAATGTGTGTTCAGGAATAATCAATCCTCAAACGTAAGGGAGGACCAGCCCAGCCGATTCCAGGGATTACCCAGAGTGTGTAGTCTTGAGACATTTTCTAGAGTGTCTCAAAGCGAAAAGGAGTATATCCCTTGCCTAGACTCATGATGGAAACCCAATTTCCAATACGTGACATTTCGGTTTTGATTGTAGAGCCTAGTATTGGCAACATGATAGATGGTACCTATGCCGCCTATGATTGATACATTTATATTTGAAGTTGTTTTGACACTATACACTTATAATAGTATCAAATAATTTGTTTTAAACGTACTAAGCATGTTTGGCTATTATAAGGGAAAACCCTATCCTCCGGCTTGCATTGCATTGTGTGATGGGACCTGGGTCTTATAATAGCTTCATTTTTCCAAAAAGCATTACGATGTTTATAACTATATATGCACTAGTATTCTTGGGAGGAAACCCATTCTGTATTATAAAGCGTGGTCCCTTGATTTACTCTCTTTTAAAGTAAAGTTTTAAATAACTGCTTTAGTTCTCACACCAGTCACATGACTGACCTGAAGTTTATTGTTTTAACCTAAACTCTGGGTGCCCCTAGTTTCCACACGGGCAGCTAGTAGTTTTGGTTTGCAGATTTATTCTTACAGGATCCTGGTCTATAGCTGGAATTATACTCGGAAAGCTCTGTATCAGTGTATTTCTTTCACTTGTGTTTTGTATTATTTTTCTGCTGTAGTAATGTATTTAAATCTCTGATATTTGTCAAATGTATATAGTTTGTTCATACTCTATATATTCTTGTACTCTGATGTAAATTATTGTAATAAGCAATGAAATGTTCTTCTTTTTGTGTTATGATTTGTCGTGTTCTCAACTCAGTCTGGCCTTTCCTTTACGGGGAAGTTCGGGTCGTTTCAGGATCCTATATATCCAGTTGAAGTTCAAAAATCAATATTACGAACTGTCGCGCCATTTCGAGCTCGATTTATATTATATATAAATTTATAATGTTTAACTTAGTTTTTAATACAATTCCAATATTAAAATCCATTAATATTCCAAATATAATATTTAAAATAATAAATTATATTAAATATTCGACTGCCAAAAGTATGGGACATTACAATCTTCCCCCCTTGATAGAATTTCATCCCCGAAATTACTAAGGTAGGAAAATGTTACAAACCCATTATTTTTAAAATCCTAGTTTATTTTAAAATGGAAAATAATTTACTATGGTAAAATAAAATTTTAAAAAATATTGAAAATTTTCTAACACCTTAAATTCCCGGAAAAATCCAGCAGAGTCTCCCCAGTACGAAGTGACATCTGCGATATCGCAGGAACAAATAATATATATACATCAACCCACACGATCGGAAAACAAAAACCAAAACCCAAAATTTATATTTTTGCGTAGGCGTACCTTTTACGAGCGCTATTAAGCATACTACTCAATTTATATATGATTTACTCAACCAATATCAACCAGCCTAAGCACGTGGCACCTGTACTTAACTCAATTTAACACATAAGTAACAAATACATGAAATTTTAAGTAATATTTCATTAATTAAGTATAACGCAAATTTCCATAATTAAACATGTGACATCAATTCAATTTTAACGGGAATATGTAAATATGGGGAACAATCATTCGGTTTCAATTCACAAGCGATTCCATTCCAATTTATAATATTGGGATTCAGTTTTCAATTCATTTAACTCTTATAAAGCATTGATGAACTATAACCAATCTATCGAACAACAATCAACCAGTAATGTACAACAATTTAACTAAATCACTGAATTTATATTCAATATTAACATTTAATTTGGTTTCACATATTTGAACAACAATCGATTAATACCCGATTGATTTCTATTTAATTACTAATTATTAACTTTCCAATTCCCAATGTTAATTTATTAAATTACAAAATCATTTCTTAATTTAATTTCACTTAACCAAATTAAGTTCCAATTCAAATTTTAAATTTAATTTGAATTCCATTCAAATTAATCAACACACAATATCTCAAAAATTTAGTAAAATTATTTCTTTTCTATACAAAAATATAAGGTAAAATTATTTCGTTTATCCTCTTTACAAAACAATATTGTATCCATTGACAGTTCAATGCTTCTCAACACTTGAACCGATCAAACAACACATTACAAAACATTTGTATATAAATTCTACAAATACGCGCACTCATATATATACACTCAACTCAATCTAGGATATTACTGATCCCATCTCTATCGAGTTACAACATAGAGCCAAGTTTATTCCTAAACCAATAGCTCTGATACCACTTTAACGACCCGACGGTTTCCGACCCCGAAAACTGACACAAAAACACCATATCAACTAATCAAGCATCGAAAACACAGGAACCTTATTAGAAAAAAGTCAAAGGGTGAGATAAGAAAGAAAGAAAGTTAGAATAGAAGAAGAAGAACCAACACAACACATAATCTCACATCGCAGCGGAACAAAATATAATATTGAAATAAACCTTTATAGAGAGCTTTAAATAAAAACTTACAATCATCAGAGTACATCAACATATATGAACAGTTATAACATCCTGTTCTCATATACAACAAACATCAGAATAACAACCATATATTATACGTCTGGACTTCTCCAGCTCGTCTCTGGACTTCGCAGCATACGATAACCTGAACCTGTACGACCCAGTTTAACCCGAGCATTACAAACGACGGGTCAGTCTGGTGAACCAGAGGGAGAAAAACACACTAAGTTTATGGGTATCATCCATCTTGATTTTAAAGTCAAAATCTTTTCGAAAGAAAGAATAATCGTAAGACCAAATCCATACATAAATACGGACGGTTTTTACCTTACGATAACGCAAAACATTTTTGGAAATCAATATCTTTTCTGATATTATAATAGTGTCTAAATACAAATAAATATCAATCTAGTAGAACACTTGCATCTCACGCTCTACATACATAGTATACAATCAAAACTGTGGGCTCTTGTTGGAGAATGGATTCCCTGGCAAGGTATGGGATCACCTTCCCGACAATGTACCTCTGGAGATGAATACATTGGGGTTCAACAAGAACATCTTGCAACACAAGCTAAACATGACCGCCCCCTCACTTTCTCTTGAGAGTACCGAATATATTATTACCACGGTTGGGGGCCAGCCAACTGAACCGAAAGCATACATATAAAAATAAAAAGGGACAACTGAAGGCATTTAATTTCACCAGATCAGGTAATGATATACCCTTTTGATGGGTGCGACCTACATAGCCATGCAACCTACCCGATTTTATGCCATTTCCCAGTTGATGAGGCTAGAGGCTACGCTTATCCTTCAGAACAACACGTCTCCATCCACTTTGAATACTACATTGTCATATCCACCAAATCACTAATTGACTTCCACAAAAATACTCTGAGTGTTAGCATTCCTCAACAGAAGTACGTTTGTAAAGATCAATGTACGTGATTCTTAAGAAATATTCTGTCAGACATTCGTCCATACAAGTCATCCAGGAACAGGATGAACTGAAGGCACCCTCCTAGCACCTCCTATATAGGTATCACCCGAAAGATCAGTAGCGAGTTGTCGTTACAATCCGAAGAATTCACTTGCGATAGAATCACTGCCGAAATATCCATGGCCGCTAAACCAGAGAAATTCAACCAGTGGTTCTTCCGTTAATGAAGATCCACAGTCTTCAATGCTCTATATTCAATTAACATCTTCTATGTATTTGCTGGTCGGAATGGTTTTCGAATATAATTCGATCCCGGTCTTTCCGTACCAGCAATCGTATTGGTCAGATTTGATAGTCGGTTATTTAACTATCAAATAAATAATCATGAGAATAAATTGAGTTTACTGATTCAGTACTCGGCATTACCTAGCCTCTTTAGTTAAATATCTGTTAATTATATTCTTAAAATCTTCCAATATTTGGTATTTATCTTTTACTTCTTATTATAAATAAGAATATTCTTTAAATCATTTCGTTCATTGATAAACTTTTCAAACATAGCTTTTAATATTATTTACAGAAATCATAACTTATGTTTCCCTCAATTTCTCCCGTTCATAAACTAATACCATTCTTGGAAAATCGTGAAGTCATTTAAGTTGGGGTATTTTATTTACCTCTTAGACCTTGACCAGTCAACATTCATATCTTCAGAATAGATAGAAGTTTATTTACTACACATTTCCTTATTTGAATCTCAACAACGTTTATTTAATTAATTATTAAATAAACTATTAATTACTTCTCTATTAATCTTTGAAAATCCTCTCTAATATTATACTCGAGTTTGGATTCCATTATAAATAGAATCCTTTATAAAGTTTCCTCAACATCTCTTTAAAAATATTCTTCAACCTGTTTGCAACAACAATACTATATTGGTTTTTAAATCATATATAACTATCTTTAACAATTCTAATATAAATATCTTTTCAAATCTTATATAAATATCTTTATAATCTTACCTTTATATCTTTTACAATTCTTATTTTGACATCTCGTATAAATCTTTATATTCATTTTTACCAAAATGATTCAATTTACATCTGTAACAATTTTTACAGATTCCATTGCAAAAAAAAATTATTTCCTTATTTGTATTCTCTTCAAATCATTACAACACTTATGCGTTGTCGAAAATCCCATAGAAATCTTTTTAAGAATCTGCTGTTATAAATCAAATAGTTCGATTTATTATTTGTAACAATTGTTATAAATTCATTTCTCAAAACTCTTCATTTCCAAATTCCATTTGTAAATCATTTACGACAACGTATATTCGCTGCCATTTCCAAAACATTTTACTTAGCTTATACTCTTTCTTTTGAATAAATCTCATTTCGTTAACCATTCCGAACTTCAAAATATTACATTCCGAACCTCGGAATGACCCTCACTTAACCATTTCACCCACTTCTAAATTTTCTTTTTCTAATTTCAAATATTAAATAAATATTTGGTTTAAGCTATCATATTCGCTTAAAAATCCTTTTATAACTTCGTTATAAAACTCAGTTTTAATATAAAACCCATTAACTCCTTTCACATTTCAATTCAATTTCATTTCTCCTTTTGATCACTTTTTAAATGAACTAAAAAGTAATCTCCATAATTATTATTAATTAAGTAATAATTTACGTCAATCATTAACTATAGTAGTAGTAGTTAATTGCTTTATTAACTAAAATAAATGGTAAATTTCTTTTTAAAATCTTATTAAAATTAAAACAAATATTCATTAAATTATTTTATTAAATTGATTTAATAATTATTCTCAGTTCATGATTAATTCGTTAACCAATTTCAATTTGTCCTTCCTTTAAATTAATTTAAATAATTCCATTTAATTGTTTTCTTAACAAAACAATTATCCAATTCTTGATCGTTAGGTTAAATCTTACTTATCTGATTAACATAAGCATTTACTCTATAAAATCATTTAATACTGGTTTATAAATTTAAATTATAAATAATGAATATTTATTTCATTTAACAAACTTTTATTAAAAATAATAGATTTAAAAATCTATTTTCAGTTATAAAATAAAATTTATAACATCATTCTCGTCGATTCACTTGCATCCATATTTGAAAAATTATTGATTTATAGACCATATACCGCCAATTACTCAACCAATATCACCCATTGTTTTAAACAAATCAAATATTGAATTTCAGGTTAACGGTCAACATCTAAATCAATCATTCAATCAAAAATGTTCATATAATGAAAATATGAAAATAAACAACATCAAATATATCTGAGAAATCCGATTGGATTCCTCCAACGTGTTCATCCCTGCATTCACATATACTATTTGCAATAATGTTATTCAATTCAATTTAACTGATCATTTCAATAACAGTAAATAACGACTATTTAACATCACCTAATTCACAAGACAATCCAAACAATCAAACACGTTGATTTTATAAAAGTGACCAATAAGGTAAGTTACCTTCATTAGGATCAATCGTTAAAATAACAATTTGGTTTTTCACTGAAATTAACAGCTGTTAATTTCAGCGATTCAATCAATATATGCAATATATTTAACAACCAGTCAATCGCTAGTAACCATAGCACACAAAATAAAAACCCAACTTATATAAAATATAAGTGGGAAGAACTGAGTGAGTTTAACTCACCTTGATCTAGTTTATCATTGAAACAGTTGGTTTTAATTAAATTAAATCGGTGTTTAATTTAATTAAAAATCCCAGTTGGTTCCAGTCCCGTCCAGTTCTGTTCCAGTAAGCTCAAAAATGTAGATCCCTTATCATGATTCCAATACAATTTATTTAGTTAAATTCTGTCAACAAACATATGAGTTACAACTGATATTAGTTTACTGTTTATTTTCAACAATTAATTTTCCTTAACCAATAATAATCATTAGTTAATTACTTTGTTAGACAGTTTGATCTGTCTCCTTCGTCGTTCGTTCTTCTTTCTGGTAGGCCGTTCACACTCTAACCCTGTCATGAATTATAACATTTATAAGTTATATAATTTAATTATATAATTAACTCTAAATTAATAATCATTTAAAACTAATTATTTTTGTTAGAGAAAATTAGTTACTTACTTTTACCATTTAAAACATCTGTCGATTTTCTTCAATTGGA
The DNA here is from genome assembly GCA_030737875.1 of Allium sativum. Lineage (NCBI taxonomy): Eukaryota > Viridiplantae > Streptophyta > Magnoliopsida > Asparagales > Amaryllidaceae > Allium > Allium sativum. The sequence continues at coordinate 463,058,847 of CM060920.1, forward strand.
AATGAACAAGCCGCCGCGTCTCCAAACTGTTGTCACGTTTTACTATTTTGTTGATTCCCTTTATATATATATATATTCACCATGTTTTAACCCCATCTGTATTCCACAATACTCCATGCATTTCCCAAGGTCCCATTTATTTTGTTCCTACAGTACCACGTTGCGATTCAATGGACCCTTTATTCACTGCTTCACCGAAAACTAAGGTCGACTTCTCCTTATATTTTGATTTCCCCCATCTGCACCAATCAGAACCGGTTTAATTAATTAAATCATTAATTATCAATTAGTATAAGTTAATCACTGAATTAACGGTTTAATCATACTTAGGATACACAGTTGGATATAAACCTTTCCTCGTCTTCATATACATCGTTCCAGGCAGAAGCTACGTCCCCTCCTTCAGCAAACCATTGTGCCACCAAACACTCCCTTTTCCGCCGATCTGAGGTCGGTACTCTCCCATACTCGCATCACCTGCCTGCGTCCTCATCCCCGAGCAATTCGATCAACCCAAACGGCCACTTTCTCACTTAGAACGCGCCGGCTTCCAGTCCAAACCCTGGCCACCACCGTTTGCATTTTCCGATCATAACCGCACAAACTTGAGATCTCACGTAGCTGAATCATGCTGTAGTTGAAAAGTTTTCGTTTAGAAGAATGGATTAAGAGAAAAGTAAGAGGGAAACTCGGATGTTTCTGTCCATCAATGGGTTTGGAGGCGGCATAAAAGAATGGTTGACCGCGTGAAGAGTTTGACCAAGGAATTAGGTTATGCAGGGTTTGGTATTTATAAAGAATGATAATGTGGATAGTTTTATTATTATTATGTTATGTTAAACTTTGCCATGAAGAAATCATTCAAAACAACGACAACCAGCTTTTGTTTTTTTGATACAAATGCTAATCCTAGCATAAAAAAAATTCTGGATCCAATAGGACAGGTTTCTTCGAATTCAGAGGTCGTTTGTGAAAAGTACTTTATAAATATCAATGAAAAATCGAGCATTTAAAATTCCTATAATTACAGGAAAAATCCAAAAAATATGAGACCTTGACATTTTACTAGACCTCTTCCTAATGGATCCAATGAATCTTGTTTCGTAGTCGTCTATTCGTTAAAAGTTACCCCTGTCTAAATTGTATAAACAATTAAAAGGAAATAGAGACATTTTTGGCCACCGAAGTCACATACAACACTCGTTTTCCATGAAATTTGTTTTTCTTGCGATTATTTAACCATGATGTCCCAATTAAACTAATTTCACTGAAAATGAAGACCATTTGCAAAAATGACTATTTTTAATGCTTATGTAATATCGATTAAAATATTATTTAAATCCCAAATAATTCAAGTAAATCATAATAAATTATTTTCATCATATATATCCAAACAGAATATATATATATACAACTTCAAATATAATTTATACAACTCAATATCGTCAATTTTCGAGTTAAACAATTTAAATTTTCCCTTTAAATATATTAAATAAACGTTATATTTAAATAACGAATTCCATAACGACTATTTTAAAATTTGATCTGGACATAACTAACAATCTATAATACGAAATCTGGATTTTTCTCTTTCATATGAAAATTATAGTCAACTAGATTCCAACGTTTCTCGTTTCACAGAAATCCGACTTATATCGGATCCTATATATCCAATTAAAGTTCAAAACTCAATATTATGAACTGCCGCGCCATTTCGAGATCGATTTATATTATATATAAATTTATAATGTTTAACTTTGTTTTTAATACGATTCCAATATTAAAATCCATTAATATTCCAAATATAATATTTAAAATAATAAATTATATTAAATATTCGACTACCAAAAATACGGGATATTACAATATATATGGCGTAAAGGGTTGGAGCATGGGAATGGAGCTGTGTCCACTTGTGTATGAGGTAGTAGCATGCGGGTTTACAGTTGGTGACGTGAGGCTTGCGCGAGCTTCTATGGTTGTGAGGGTTTCGAACAGTAGGAAGGGGTGCGTGATGAAAAATAGCGGCTTGGAAAGCTTGGGTGTTTTTCTCTGGCGGATGCGTGGTGGAGGGTAGTTAGCACAGCGGGTTTTCTTCTCCGGAAATGATAATACGGTAATGGGGGAGAGAGCTTCAGAAGGTTGCATTGTTTTTAAATAGGGAAGAAGAAATGTTTTGTTAAGCGGTTGGGTTTTTGAGTGGATATTGGGCTGCCAATGGTCTAAACAGTGAGGGGGGGGGGAAGAAACACGTTGGTCATGTGGCCAATAAAGGTTAAATAATTAGTCAACCTTATTATGAAACTATTGTTTTAGTTTGAATGTTATATGCTGGAACTTGAAATTGATGCAGGCCTAATCGGAAATATTGCAGTTTCGAACGTGAAGAGGCATATAGATTGGACGCCTGTTTCAAAATGTAAAGGGTTCAGCCTGATTTTATATCCAACCAAAGTAATTTAATTTAATAATTTATAATTAAGAAAATCTTGTAAATTTAATTCAAAAATCATAAACTGAATCGTGCGTAACTTTTTATTGGATGGACAGTACGGGATGAAACACAAGGCGCTAGGATCACAACGGTGGACACTAAGTTCTGGAATTGTCTTGAATAGGAATGGAGACGATAAGAATTTACAGTTAAATTAAACGATTGTTTAATTTAACTATAACCGAACCACTTTAGAAATAAACGAAATCAAGGTGAGTTCAACTCACTCAGTTCTATCCTACTTATATTTGTATAAGTCAGATTTTTAATTATGTCTAATGTTTGCTAATAATTGATGATTTGATGACTGTTTGCACGGATGCTGAATATTTTTAATATTCATTGATTAAATTACTTCTTTGTTTAATTAAATTGAAATAAATCGTTATTTTAACGATTAGATTCCAAATGAGGTAACTTACCTTGTGGGTTACGTTTACAATATAAACGTATAATTGGATGTTATTAATTGATTTTTGATTGTTAAACTGTTTATTTCTGTCTATCTTGATGAATTAATATATTATTGTATTGAAATTTATGTAATCCATTTTGATGTAGAGAAGGACAGGTTGAAGGGATCCAATCGGATTTCTCAAAACATGTTGTTTACTATAATGAACTGTTGAATAATTGAACTGATTGTTGACTATTGTGATAAACCAATGGGAGTATTGGTGGAGTAATTTGCAGTGGATGGCCCAAAAATGAATCGTTTTATAAATATGACCTACCACCAGGTAGATCAACTAATTAAATTTATAGAATTTATTTTATAGCTGAAAATAGATTTTAAATCTATTTATATGAATTATTTTAAATAAAAGTTTTATTGAGAAAGAAAAAATATTTATTATTTATTATCCGATTTCATAATTAATTATAAAGTGATATTAGATAAGCAAAATATAAAGCCAAGTTTGGAAATGGATCAGTGTTGTAAACGATTTTCAATCCGAGTATAAGCTTAAGGAAGGCTAAGTGAAATTTAGAAGTTATAAAAGGGATAAGTATGAGAAGAAGTTGAGATAGGAACCTAAAATGGATTGAATTGGGAATGTAAATTAAGTTTGTTAATTCAATTTAAATTCGAATAATTGAAATACGAAAAGGAGCTTTGTTGAGACTTAACCAAAGTAAGTTTGAATTGACTTATAAGAATTTTTATAAGGGATTCTAGTAGAATCAAGGCTCGTATAAGATATTTAAAAGACGTTTTAGAAAGGAATGGATATGATTTTAAATTAAGTAAACATGTTGAAATTGAAATATGGTTTTCCAAAGAGAAGAGTTTGGTTTTAAATTCCATATTTAAATCAAATAGTATATGGAATTTCCGTGATATTTATCGATTTCAAATTGTTAGTTAAACGAAGTATTTTGGGAATATCCCAATTTTATTATAAGAAGTTAAAGCTGTATATTTAAAGATTTAGAAGTTTGATTTACAAATGGTTAATTAAAGAGGCCAAGTGATGCTGTGTACTGAACCAGTGAATCCATTTTTTTATGGATGAATGATTGTTTTATTTTGATAGTTAAATAACCGACTATCAAAATCTGGCCAACACGGTTTTGGTACGGAAAGACCGGGATCAAATCGAAAATCATTCCGACCAACAAAAACGTAACGTTTAAGATAGAAGATGGAGAAATTGAAGACCGTGGATCTTCGTAAGCCGAAGCATTACTTGTTGAATATTCTAGGGAAGTACAACTAGAGGTATTCTGACGTGATTCGGTCGTGGGTGAGATTTTGCGAATTGCAAGGACTTCTCGCTACTGATCCTTTGTGTAACAACCCGGAAAATCAGAACCAATTTAAAATTTTTATTTTAGAAATTTTAATGAATTTTGAATATTTAAAATGAATTATTTTAAATAATAATGACTAGAAATTTATTTTGAATAGAATTAGAACGTATATATTTATTTAAATCGAAGTTAGAATATAAATATTTGTTTTTAATTATAAAAGGAATTGGAAATGGCGCAGTAATTTGAAAATTCAATTTCAAATTTCAAATGAATGTACAGGATTCAAAATAAACCGAATTTTAGTAAAAAAAAAGAAATATTTGAATCTGTTTGAGAATATCTTTCCAACGAATCCGAAAAATCGAATTTCATAGCGGGAATAAAAAGTTATTCCCAGTTGAAAATTCAGAATTGTCGCTACGGAAATAGAGCCCTTAAAAATAGCCATTTTGCAAACGACCTCCGTTTTCGACGAAAACACTTTTGTTGGATTCGGAATGTCAAATTATTGCTGGATTACAATTTCATAATTTTTGAATTAATATGTGAGCGTAGTGAATTTAAACGCGTTTGGCAACTTCAGTTTGAATTTAACCAACTGGAAAATGACCGTTTTTCAAACGGTCTCCAAATTCGACGAAATTAGTTTTATTAGGACTGTATCGTCAAAACATAGCTAGGTTTACTTTTCTGGAATTTTTGGAGCCAGTATGTGGTCTCGGTAAATTAAAATGTGCGTTTGAATTTAAAATATAATGATTTATATTTTAAATTTAGTGGAAACTGGTCGTAACAACCGAATTGCATTACGAAACATATTCCATTGTGTCCGGAATGGGCGTATTTAGCTAGGGGCGACAGTCGTTGGGTTTGATTTGGAGTTCAGATTGATAAGGAAGTGAAATTGGAATTAAATAATATTAAAATTAAAATATATAAATATATATTCACTTCCCAAGGGGTCAAAACCCTAGTCTTCGTGAGTAGCCGCCAAACCCGTTTACCAACGGCGGATTCCTTCAGAAATAAATCCCCAAATCTCGATCCAAACACAGTGAATTACACCCTAGTTCTTTAGGGAATTTTGTTGAAATTTCATCCCTCTTTAAATCCGTATAACTATTGTCAAAATTCATTTATGAATCTGGAAGAAATCGAGCTCTCGAGTGCGCGACTTCGGTCGGAGCTCCTGGATACGGTGGGCCATCGAGAGTGGCAGTGTTGAGGGAGGAGGGGCGGTCCTTGACGGTGCATCACGGGGTGCGATCTGATGGGGGCTTGGGTCATCGTGGTGGTGGCGGGATCGAGCCGTAGGGGTGGAGCGTTTTCAGAAAATGACGAGTTCCAAAATGTAATTAAGGCGTAGTAACGTTTAATTAAACGTTGTTAAAAGGGTAAATAATATAATTAATTAATTTAATTTCTCGTTAATTATTCAAATGTATAATAACCCGTATCTTCTTCGTAGGAGGTCCAAATCACGCGAAACTGGATCCGTTGCGATCGTGAAGATGAGAGCTTCACAACAAGACTAATCGGGTTCAATTTGGAGAACACTAGAATTTTAGACAAATTCAGACCCGAATGGCGGTGAAATTCAGAAATAAAAGAGCCAATGTGAGAACTCTTTCGCTAAATTCTTTTTGTACAGTTATTTATTTTTATAACTGAATTTGTGTTGATTGCCTGTTTGCTCACTCCCCTCGTCCGCAGACCATGATGATTTATTTGATTGTATTGTCTTGTGGTTGTGATGTGAAAATTAATTATATATATACATGATGTGGAATTATATATGTATGGGATGTGAATGAAATATATATATACGATGTGAATGAAATATATATACACGATGTGAATGAAATATATATACACGATGTGAATGAAATATATCTATACGATGTGAATTAAATGTTTAAATTCGATGTATAAAATAACATATATATGATGTGAAAATGATATATTTGCATTGTGAAATTAAAATATATATGAGTAGTGAATAATATATATATATATATATATATATATGTAATGTGAATAAATTTGTGAAACAATCAAATTAACATTTTTATTGTATGTATGAAGTGTTAAAAATATCCATGTACTGAATAAATGGTTTGAACAATAAAAAGAACATTTTTATTGTATATATTAATCACTAAAATATTCATGTGTTGAATAAACTTTTTGAACTATAAAAATAACATTTTTATTGCATGGATGAACCCTTAAAAAATAGTTGTTTAGTGAAATAAATATTTGTTCATTGAAAATATTATTTTTAACATGTTTATGAAGTGTTAAAAATAACCGTGTTTTGAAAAAAAAATAGTTCATTAAAAATATAATTTTGAACGCATATATGGAATGGATAAAATTGTAATGATATGGAATATTCAATTTTGGTTTCAAATTGAAAATGAAGTTGAAATCGTTTTAAAATAAATTTATAAATGATTTATAAAATATGTTTCAAACGGAAATAAATGAAATATATATAATATATATTATATATATTTAATGGCCTGAATAGAATGCGCCGCGCTGCGGTAGTTCGCGAATTTCGACCATTGACTTCGAATTGATATTACGGGAGATCCTACCGTCAGATTCTCCTAAACCCAGAACCGTTGGGTTCGTATCGAAAAGAGCTTTCCAACGAATACAAGAGATTTGAAATCTAACGGTTTGATTTGGAATTATGTCCAAATCAAATTTGGGAAAAGGTCACTATAAGTGCAGTTCGGTGGCCGTTATTGGAAACCGACTGTACGGGCCTTAATAAGATTATTAAAAATATTAATAATTTGTGTAAAATCATAATAAATGATTTGGAAAGCATTTGGATGAAAATTTCACATTTGGGAAAATAAAAAAATATTTTTATCAAATTGAACTAGTTATGTAATGACCCGCACTGTCAGAGGTATTATAATTAATTTATTTAATTATATTTAGGGAATTAAATCATCATTAATTAAATTATAGTGAATATTTAATTAAAATAAATAATTAAATAATATATTTAATTCAGAAATAATCAAGAATATTGGAAATCACAATATTCTGTGAACGGGGCCGTCCCTTAGATTTAATTCATCTTAGAGTTGAATTATATTGACGAATATATTCAATCGACGTCAGTTTGAAATGTAGAATTATAATATAATTAAAATCGAGCTTGAAATGGCGCTGCAGTTCATAAATTGGCGATTTGAACTTCAACTGACTGTACAGGATTCGTTTTAAGCCGGATTTCTGTGAAACAAGAAACGTGTGGAGCTGGTGGAGTATATCTTTCTAGTGGAAGAGAAAAATCGAGATTTCGTTGTGTAGATTGTGATTTATGTCCAAATCAAATTTCAGAAAAGTCGCTGTAGAATTCCTTTATAATTTGCAACGCTTTATATACATTATAAATAGATTTTCCAGTATAAACCGAATACCGAGATAATCTGAAATCTGAAATATCAAGCTGTAAATTCTGATATGATATTCTGGAGCTAAACGATATCATATGTGAAGATATACGATAATATAAATTTATTTATATTTAATTTAATAATATTTAAATATATTTATATATTTAAATGGGTCATTCAAAGCTTTAAAAATAGCCAGTTTTTCATACGACCTCGGAATTTGACGAAACCAATTTTGTTGGATTCGTAATGTCAAATTATTGTTAGATTTCCAGTTTCGTGATTTTTAGGGTCACTGTGTGGTCATACGGATTTTTAGAGTAAGAAACAGTCGATATTTTGACGGTTAAAAAATACACTGTGTGAGCATACAGAGTCGGAATTCGACGAAACCAGTTTCTTTGGGACCGTAATGTCGAACTCTAGCTACATGTCCAGTTCCGTGATTTTTGAATATCGTATGTAATCACGAGAATTTTTAGAAAGCAAAATGAGTATAGAAATGAGAATATACCGAGAATATTCCATTCTACAAAATATCTAGATATTTTGTTTTGCCTATAAATACTCCTTAAATACCTCCTCTAACCTAATTTCATTTCCTTGGTCAACAGAATAAATGCGCCGCAAGTTCTTTTCTTCCAGTAAACTTTTCTGATCTTCAAACAATTTTTAAAAATCACTTGATCCTCTAAAAATCTCAAAACACCATTCATTTGATTCGTGATGACCGGGGGTACACGCTCATACCCGTTTTGCACAGCTCGATGCCATTTTCCGAGCTCGGGATTGCGACCAGCGTGAACTTGGGTTCACGTTCATGGCTAATTGGGTCATGGATTCACGATTTAGGTATTTTATTTGGGTTCAGCAAAGAAAATCACACTTGCTTGCGAAGATTGGTGGGATTCGATTCGATTTGATGTTGATGGTTCGGTTTGACGTCGTTCAGACGGAAAGTGAAAGGGTACGACGACCTTTGAAGTGAGGGTATAGGAGTGTAGAGAATCGACTAAGGATCGAGGTGGTGGTGTTGGGTTTGAGATCGATGTTGAGACGAGGTTGCGGTGGAGCTGAGAAGGCACGGTAATGGACTGGAGTTTATCTCATCACGTTGGAGGAAGGAGAACCAGGAGAAGGCGGGTCGGGTTTTAAGAGGAGAGGTTTGGGCTGATGGGCCGGTTAGAAGGGGTGAGGCCATATGTTAAATTCATTTAAGTTTTAATTCAATTTAAAAGTGTATTAACTTGTAATGACGATATCTTAGTCATACGGTATCAGATTGACGAACCGTAAGATCCGATAGGATCGTATGGACGGGAGCAACACAATGAGACTGACTGGGAGTGAATCCGAGCTCGTTACAATTTATGGCGAAATAAATTGTCCAACTGAGTCAAATAACGCAAACCGATTATTTAACAGTTAACGCGTCAATGTGGGTAAAACTCACCAACTCTGAACAGTTCTATTTTTGCAACGTATTCTTAGAACTGTTAAATATTGTCTGTTTGATTGTGTGTTGACTGTTTGATTGAACTGCTAGTCAGTTAATAGAAATTATATATATATATATATATATCTGTATATATATATATAAACCGTTAAATATTTATATGTTGATTCTGCTATCAGAATATTTCATATCGAACAGAAAGTGATGTTGATTTTATTGTATAACATCTGTGATGCAGGGAAACAGGTCGGAGGAATCCAACTGGAATCCTCAATATTTATTTTACTGTGATTTATATATTGTGATATATAGTCTGACGTTGATTATGTTTGTTGGACGATATTTATCGTTGTTATATGGTGTGTTAAATACCATAAGAAATACCAGAATGTGGGAAAGGGATTTTCAAAGTATATTTTGAAAATAATTTATATATATAAAATCAATGGATTTTATATTATAAAAGAAAAAGGATTTTGAATAAAAGGAATTATATTTGTAAATCAAATATAAGGGAATTATATTTGTAAATCAAATATAAAGAAAATATATTTGTAAAACAAATATAAAGGAAATATATTTGAAAGCAAATATAAAGGAATTATTTATTTAGGGAATAAATAAATAAAGAGTTAAAAGGAATTATTTATTTAGGGAATAAATAAAGAGTTAAAAGGAATTATTTATTTAGGGAATAAATAAAGAGTTAAAAGGATTTATTTATTTGGGAAATAAATAAATAGAATCAAAGGAATGTTTATTTGATAAATAAATAAAAAGTTATAAATGAGATATTTATTTGATAAATAAATAGGATTAAATCAAAGGAATGTTTATTTGATAAATAAATAGATCTAAATCAAAAGAATATTTAGAAGATGAATAGAAAATGGAAATCTGTTTTTAACAGACAAATAGAAAGGATTAATTTATAAATAACAGTTTATAAATTAAATGAATATTTATCATTCGATAAATGAAATATACAAGTCTGAACTTATATAGGTAAGAGATATTGGTTTTAACACCGATAGTTTTAAATAGAAGGGATACACAACACTTGTATAAGTGAAGTAACATCATTAAAGAGAACATTTATAAAGTGAAGAACCGTTACTAAAAGTAAATCTTTATAAATGAATAAACGTTATCAAATAGGAGTTATTCGAATAGGAAAGTCGATTTGAGTTAAAAATAATCGATTAAATAAATCGATTAGAGTTAGGTTGAATAGAGTTAGAGTCAATCAATTAAGGTTGACCACTAAGAATAAATCAATTCGAGTTAACCAGTTAGAGACAACCAGTTAGAGTTATCCAAATGGAGTTAATCGAATATTGGTTAATCGAAAGGGGAGTTATCAAATCGAATAGAATTAAAGGAGTTAATCGAATATAGTTTATTCGAATAGAGTTAGAGGAGTTATCGAATATAGTTTATTCGACAGGAGTTAAGTGAATAGGGTTAATCAAATAGATTAAATTAAATAGAGTTAAGCAAATAGAGTTAATTGAAAAGAGTTAATTGAATATAGTTGTTCGAAAGAAAGGTTAAGTAAGGAAGTTAGTTAAAGAAATTTAAAGTGAACTTTGCCAATTTCAAGGTTAGAATTGTTGTTCAGTCAAGGTCTGAGAGGTAGTTCTACCCCAACTTGATTGGCTTCGTTTTTAACTAAGGAATGGTTAAGGTTCGGCAGTAAAGGATGGTAAAGTGAATTTATTAATTAAAGGAAATGGTTGAGTTGGCATAGCGCTGTTTTATCTAAACATCTGCTTAATCCACACGTAGGAGTTTTGGGAAATGTTTTCCAAACAAGAATCAGAAATGTTTTCTAATATAGAAAACAAGAAATGGAAATGTCCCCAATGTTAATAACGTATATTTTCTAAATTTAGAAAATAGCAAATGTTGAATATAGGGAAACAGGAGATGAAAAAGGAACTAAAGAGATTAATGTTAAATGATGTTTATTCGATATAATTTCCATCTGGAAATAATATCGTTGTTTGCACACTTGATTTTTTTTGATAGATAACTCACAGACTATCGAAGTTTTGACCATTTTAACGTTGTTAATATGGAGAGACCGGTTGGATTATTATCCAAAGAACCACTCTGTATTGGCATAAGCGTTGCAAATCATATATGCCAAAGATAATTGAAGACGGAGTAAAGTGCAAGGGCTGTTGTATAAGTCTTAGATAACAGTGACTAAGATGGATATACTGAATAGTGCCTTTGGTTTGTCCAGTCCCAGGACAACTTGTATGGACGAAGGTCTGACAGAGTATATCCAATGGATCGCGTAAGTTGATCTGTTCAAACGTATTCACGTTGGTGGCGGAGGAATTCGTTTCTCTTAGCTTTATACCCGTGTTATTTTTGGATAAGTCAATTTGTGATTTGTCGGGTATGACGATGTGACATTTTAAGTGAATGAAGATGAATGTCTGACAGAGTATTTCCAGAAAGGTCACGTACATTGATTTCTTCGACCGTACCAAGAGTGGAAGCGGAGAAGGAAACTTCTTTAGCTAACACGTAATGTACCGTTGTAGACGTCAATTAGTGATTTTCGATGGATCTGACAATGTAGCATTCAAAGTGAATCTGATGTGAAGATAAGCGTAGCTTCTAGCCTCACATCCGGTAAATGACAGAAATCGGGCAGGTAGCATGGCTATGTAGGTCGCACCTATTAAGGTGTATAATCACCTGATCTAGAGTTTCATTTACTTCTAAAAATCTATTGTTGACGCTGTCCCATTCGGGAAACGGTTGCTGATCCCAACCGTTGGTGATATACATTCGATACACTCAGCGAAATGAGTGGTCGGTCATGTGTGGCCGGGTTGCAAGATGTTCTTGTTGAACCCAGTGTATTCCTCTCTAGAGGTACACTAGCAGAAGGTGGTTCCATACCTTGTCATAGTTGGAAATCCATTACCCAATACGTGCTTGCGGTTTTGATTGTATACTATATATGTGGAACGTGAGATGAAAGCGTTCTGCTAGATTTATATCTATTTGTACTTAGACATTATTATAATATCAGAATGATATTGCTTGTCAAAGATGTTGGATTCTCATAAGGGAAAAACCCGTTCCGTATTCATGGCGTGGTCTTATGAGATATCATATACCTGTATAACTGTTTTAAACTGTTTTACTCATACCAGTCCATGACTGACCCAGAGTTTATTTTGTTTGTTTTCCCTAAACTCTTGGGTGCCTAAATTTGTACGGGCAGTCAAGTAGTCGGGATTTACAGATATACCAGGAGAGCGGGGAGCAGGAGGCTTCAAGATTTTATAGCTATTGTTTTTCCGCTGTTGTTGTAAGTGTTGTACTATGATGAGTGCTATTGTATACATAACTGTTATATTTCAAAGTTATGTTATATGTTATATTTTATCCGTTCCGCTGTGAGATTCGTGTTACTCTGATGGTGTAAGTTCTTCTTTTCTTCTTCTATTCTAAGTTTCTATCTTATCTATTCTCACCCTCTAATTTCTTTCACTAATTACCAGGATTTTTCGATGTTTTGGTTAGTCGTAATCGTGTTTATGGCAATAACCAAAGTCTCAAAATCCGGGTCGTTACAGTTTGTATCAGAGCTTAAGTTAAGAATTACTTGGCTCTGTGGCGTGACTCGGTAGAGATAGGGTTAGTAATACCCTAGATTGAGTTTGAGTGTATATATACGAGTGCGTATTTGTAATTTGATATAAAATAGTTTTATATTGTGGAGATTCATTGGCTGAGTTGTTTATGAGTTCTGGTCGATCAGTTTGATCCACTGTATTGATAGGAGTTGATAAACACTCGAATACGATGAGTCGTCACGATATGTTTTGAAAAGGGGGTAAATTAAAATAAGTTTACCCAAGGTATATCTTGATATAGAGAAGATATATATATCAAAATTATAATATATTGGATATATTGGTTGTTATTATAATCGAGTAAGATTATAAATTAAATGGTTATGTAAATAACCAATCAGAATTCATATAAGTGAAATGCATGAAATCAGATAAGTTAAATTTGAAATTTAAACCAGAAATTGAATTCAAACTCTGGAAATTGGGATAAGTGTTCGGAAATGGATTTGGATTAAGTATATGAGAATTTTAAAATCCTGGGAGATTTTAAATTTGTTTACAACATTATAAAAGGATATTTGGAATTGATTTCAAGGTGGAAATGTTTAAAAATGGGTTTTGAAAGTGCTATAGTATTGAACTCACTTCGGTAGCTGGAAAATAGATTCCGATGTTGATCATGACATCATCGGTGTTCATTTTCGAGTATGTAAGTAACGGATTACTACCAAGGATTTTGTTTTGAATTTGTTTTGGGAAAACAAGTTGTGTTGAATTTCAAAAAGGAAAATTTGATTTTTGAAAGAGGTAAACTGTTTAAAAACTTCCAGGAAGAAAAGGTTGTTTGAATTTAAACAAATTAAAGTAAAATTTGTAAAATCCAATAGAACTGGGATTGAATTAAAAACCAGTTTAGTGAAAATCATATTGAAATAGATTGGTGTCGAGTAGAATTAGACTTGATTAGAGATAATCTGAATTATATTGGACTGATGAGTTAAGAATTGAAATTGGTGAAAGCAAATTTGAAATTGAAATAAAGCCAGTTCAGTGGGAATTGAATTGGATTGGTAGGTTAAGGGTATGGAATCGAGGATGGAACTCGAATTTGAAATGTTATTGTGGTTTGGATATAAGCGAGTAATTGGTTGAGATGACATTGGTATATGTTGGGTTGATGACAGGTGAAAGTGATAGAGTTGATATGCCCAACAAAAAGGTACAAGTTTATATTCGATATAATCATGAGATTTATGAGCCGAATTGGCAAGCCGCTTGGCTGTTTGATTTTCTTTTGGGTTGGAGAAGGCCTAGAGAGGCGAGTTGGAGTTTTACCAATAGGGCTGTACAAAGGAGGTTATGGCGAAATTTTCTGAAAATTTAAAGTGTTAGAAAATTTTCATAATTTTTGAAAATTTTAGTTAGTCGGAATGAATAAATATTTTAGTCAATATTAATTGGTTCAGTTGAAATCAGAAATAAGGGGTAAACAAATCTTAGGAATTCCAATAGATAGGGTCGTCCTTTAACTTAGCAATTTCGAGGACGAAATTATTTTAAGTGGGGAAGAATGTAATGACCCGCACTGTCAGAGGTATTATAATTAATTTATTTAATTATATTTAGGGAATTAAATCGTCGTTAATTAAATTATAGTGAATATTTAATTAAAATAAATAATTAAATAATATATTTAATTCAGAAATAATCAAAAATATTGGAAATCACAATATTATGTGAATGGGGTCGTCCCTTAGATTTAATTCAGCTTAGAGTTGAATTATATTGACGAATATATTCAATCGACGTCAGTTTGAAACGTAGAATTATAATATAATTAAAATCGAGCTTGAAATGGCGCTGTAGTTCGTAAATTGGCGATTTGAACTTCAACTGAATGTACATGATTCGTTTTAAGCCGGATTTCTGTGAAACAAGAAACGTGTGGAGCTGGTGGAGTATATCTTTCTAGTGGAAGAGAAAAATCGAGATTTCGTCGTGTAGATAGTGATTTATGTCCAAATCAAATTTCAGAAAAGTCGTTGTAGAATTCCTTTATAATTTGCAACGCTTTATATACGTTATAAATAGATTTTCCAGTATAAACTGAATACCGAGATAATCTGAAATATCAAGCTGTAAATTCTGATATGATATTCTGGAGCTGTACGATATCATATGTGAAGATATACGTTAATATAAATTTATTTATATTTAATTTAATAATATTTAAATATATTTATATATTTAAATGGGTCATTCAGCGCTTTAAAAATAGCCAGTTTTTCATACGACCTCGGAATTCAACGAAACCAATTTTGTTGGATTCGTAATGTCAAATTATTGCTAGATTTCCAGTTTCGTGATTTTTAGGGTCACTGTGTGGTCGTACGGATTTTTAGAGTAAGAAACAGTCGATATTTTGACGGTTAAAAATACATTGTGTGAGCATACGGAGTCGGAATTCGACGAAACCAGTTTCGTTGGGACTGTAATGTCGAACTCTAGCTACATGTCCAGTTCCGTGATTTTTGAATATCGTATGTAATCACGAGAATTTTTAGAAAGAAAAATGAGTATAGAAATGAGAATATACCGAGAATATTCCATTCTACAAAATATCTAGATATTTTGTTTTGCCTATAAATACTCCTTAAATACCTCCTCTAACCTAATTTCATTTCCTTGGTCAACAGAATAAATGCACCGCAAGTTCTTTTCTTCCAGTAAACTTTTCTGATCTTCAAACAATTTTTAAAAATCACTTGATCCTCTAAAAATCTCGAAACACCATTCATTTGATTCGTGATGACCTGGTGTACACGCTCATACCCGTTTTGCACAGCTCGATGCCATTTTCCGAGCTCGGGATTGCGACCAGCGTGAACTAGGGTTCACGTTCATGGCTAATTGGGTCATGGATTCACGATTTGGGTATTTTATTTGGGTTCAGCAAAGAAATCACACTTGCTTGCGAAGATTGGTGGGATTCGATTCGATTTGATGTCGATGGTTTTGGTTTGATGTCGTTCACACGGAAAGTGAAAGGGTACGGCGACCTTTGAAGTGAGGGTATAGGAGTTTAGAGAATCGACTAAGGATCGAGGTGGTGGTGTTGGGTTTGAGATCGATGTTGAGACGAGGGTGCGGTGGAGCTGAGAAGGCATGGTAATGGACTGGAGTTTATCTCATCACGTTGGAGGAAGGAGAACCAGGAGAAGGCGGGTTGGGTTTTAAGAGGAGAGGTTTGGGCTGATGGGCCGGTTAGAAGGGGTGAGGCCATATGTTAAATTCATTTAAGTTTTAATTCAATTTAAAAGTGTATTAACTTGTAATGACGATATCTTAGTCATACGGTATCAGATTGATGAACTGTAAGATCCGATAGGATCGTATGGACGGGAGCAACACAATGAGACTGACTGAGAGTGAATCCGAGCTCGTTACAATTTATGGCGAAATAAATTGTCCAACTGAGTCAAATAACGCAAACCGATTATTGAATGGTTAACGCGTCAATATGAGTAAAACTCACCAACTCTGAACAGTTCTATTTTTGCAACGTATTCTTAGAACTGTTAAATATTGTCTGTTTGATTGTGTGTTGACTGTTTGATTGAACTGCTAGTCAGTTAGTAGAAATTATATATATATATCTGTATATATATATATAAACCGTTAAATATCTATATGTTGATTCTGCTATCAGAATATTTCATATCGAACAGAAAGTGATGTTGATTTTATTGTATAACATCTGTGATGCAGGGAAACAGGTCGGAGGAATCCAACTGGATTCCTCAACATTTATTTTACTGTGATTTATATATTGTGATATATAATGTGATATATAGTCTGATGTTGATTATGCATGTTGGACGATATTTATCGTTGTTATATGGTGTGTTAAATACCATAAGAAATACCAGAATGTGGGAAAGGGATTTTCAAAGTATATTTTGAAAATAATTTATTTATATAAAATCAATGGATTTTATATTATAAAAGAAAAAGGATTTTGAATAAAAGGAATTATATTTGTAAATCAAATATAAGGGAATTATATTTGTAAATCAAATATAAAGAAAATATATTTGTAAAACAAATATAAAGGAAATATATTTGAAAGCAAATATAAAGGAATTATTTATTTAGGGAATAAATAAATAAAGAGTTAAAAGGAATTATTTATTTAGGGAATAAATAAAGAGTTAAAAGGAATTATTTATTTAGGGAATAAATAAAGAGTTAAAAGGATTTATTTATTTGGGAAATAAATAAATAGAATCAAAGGAATGTTTATTTGATAAATAAACAGAAAGTTATAAATGAGATATTTATTTGATAAATAAATAGGATTAAATCAAAGGAATGTTTATTTGATAAATAAATAGAACTAAATCAAAAGAATATTTAGAAGATGAATAGAAAATGGAAATATGTTTTTAACAGATAAATAGAAAGGATTAATTTATAAATTACAGTTTATAAATTAAATGAATATTTATCATTCGATAAATGAAATATATAAGTCTGAACTTATATAGATAAGAGATATTGGTTTTAACACCGATAGTTTTAAATAGAAGGGATACACAACACTTGTATAAGTGAAGTAACATCATTAAAGAGAACATTTATAAAGTGAAGAACCGTTACTAAAAGTAAATCTTTATAAATGAATAAACGTTATCAAATAGGAGTTATTCGAATAGGAGAAGTCGATTTGAGTTAAAAATAATCGATTAAATAAATCGATTAGAGTTAGGTTGAATAGAGTTAGAGTCAATCAATTAAGGTTGACCACTTAGAATAAATCAATTCAAGTTAACCAGTTAGAGTCAACCAGTTAGAGTTATCCAAATGGAGTTAATCGAATATTGGTTAATCGAAAGGGGAGTTATCAAATCGAATAGAATTAAAGGAGTTAATCGAATATAGTTTATTCGAATAGAGTTAGAGGAGTTATCAAATATAGTTTATTCAACAGGAGTTAAGTGAATAGGGTAAATCAAATAGAGTAAATCAAATAGAGTTAAGCAAATAGAGTTAATTGAAAAGAGTTAATCGAATATAGTTATTCGAAAGTAAGGTTAAGTAAGGAAGTTAGTTAAAGAAATTTAAAGTGAACTTTGCCTATTTCAAGGTTAGAATTGCTGTTCAGTTAAGGTCTGAGAGGTAGTTCTACCCCAACTTGATTGGCTTTGTTTTTAACTAAGGAATGGTTAAGGTTCGGCAGTAAAGGATGGTAAAGTGAATTTAGTAATTAAAGGAAATGGTTGAGTTGGCATAGCGATGTTTTATCTAAACATCTGCTTAATCCACACGTAGGAATTTTGGGAAATGTTTTCCAAACAAGAATCAGAAATGTTTTCTAATATAGAAAACAAGAAATGCAAATGTCCCTAATGTTAATAACGTATATTTTCTAATTTTAGAAAATAGAAAATGTTGAATATAGGGAAACAGGAGATGAAAAAGGAACTAAAGAGATTAATGTTAAATGATGTTTGTTCGATATAATTTCCATCTGGAAATAATATCGTTGTTTGCACACTTGATTTTCTTTGATAGTTAACTCACAGACTATCGAAGTTTTGACCATTTTAACATTGTTAATATGGAGAGACCGGTTGGATTATTATCCAAAGAACCACTCTGTATTGGCATAAGCGTTGCGAATCATGTATGCCAAAGATAATTGAAGACGGAGTAAAGTGCAAGGGCTGTTGTATAAGTCTTAGATAACAGTGACTAAGATGGATATACTGAATAGTGCCTTCGGTTTGTCCAGTCCCAGGACAACTTGTATGGACGTAGGTCTGACAGAGTATATCCAAAGGATCGCGTAAGTTGATCTGTTCAAACGTATTCACGTTAGTGGCGGAGGAATTCGTTTCTCTTAGCTTTATACTCGTGTTATTTTTGGATAAGTCAATTTGTGATTTGGCGGGTATGACGATGTGACATTTTAAGTGAATGAAGATGAATGTCTGACAGAGTATTTCCAGAAAGGTCACGTACATTGATTTCTTCAACCGTACCAAGAGTGGAAGCGGAGAAGGAAACTTCTTTAGCTAACACGTATTGTACCGTTGTAGACGTCAATTAGTGATTTTCGATGGATCTGACAATGTAGCATTCAAAGTGAATCTGATGTGAAGATAAGCGTAGCTTCTAGCCTCACATCCGGTAAATGACAGAAATCGGGCAGGTAGCATGACTATGTAGGTCGCACCTATTAGGGTGTATAATCACCTGATCTAGAGTTTCATTTACTTCTAAAAATCTATTGTTGATGCTGTCCCATTCGGGAAACGGTTGCTGATCCCAACCGTTTGTGATATACATTCGATACACTCAGCGAAATGAGTGGTCGGTCATGTGTGGCCGGGTTGCAAGATGTTCTTGTTGAACCCAGTGTATTCCTCTCTAGAGGTACACTAGCAGAATGTGGTTCCATACCTTGTCATAGTTGGAAATCCATTACCCAATACGTGCTTGCGGTTTTGATTGTATACTATATATGTGGAACGTGAGATGAAAGCGTTCTGCTAGATTTATATCTATTTGTACTTAGACATTATTATAATATCAGAATGATATTGCTTGTCAAAGATGTTGGATTCTCATAAGGGAAAAACCCGTTCCGTATTCACGGCGTGGTCTTATGAGATATCATATACCTGTATAACTGTTTTAAACTGTTTTACTCATACCAATCCATGACTGACCCGGAGTTTATTTTGTTTGTTTTTCCTAAACTCTTGGGTGCCTAAATTTGTACGGGTAGTCAAGTAGTCGGGATTTACAGATATACCAGGAGAGCGGGGAGTAGGAGGCTTCAAGATTTTATAGCTATTGTTTTTCCGCTGTTGTTGTAAGTGCTGTACTCTGATAAGTGCTATTGTATACATAATTGTTATATTTCAAAGTTATGTTATATGTTATATTTTATCCGTTCCGCTGTGAGATTCGTGTTACTCTGATGGTGTAAGTTCTTCTTTTCTTCTTCTATTCTAAGTTTCTATCTTATCTATTCTCACCCTCTAATTTCTTTCACTAATTACCAGGATTTTTCGATGTTTTGGTTAGTCGTCATCGTGTTTATGACAATAACCAAAGTCTCAAAATCCGGGCCGTTACAAGTTATTAACTAGATTAATAATCCAATAATTTTTAAATAAATAAATTGGATTTAGGAAGGGTTTTAATATAACCAAAAATTCCCAAAATATAAATTGGAATGGATTTGAATCGAAATTATCTTCGGAATATTTCAATATTGGATTCCGTGACTATACGGATATTGTGGAGGAATTTGGAAGATATATATATATCGTTATTCCTAATACGATATTTGTTGATTTCAAAATTTGATATTGAATATAAGCCGATATAATTTCTATTCAGAGCCTTGTATTAAATATCTAATTGGAGTTTGGGTTTGTCGTAAATGGTGTCTTCATTAGCACGGTTCTTAAACCCAGTTGAGGAAAGAATAAATCTTTTAATTAGGATTTAGTGAAGTTTACCAATTAATTAATATTTAATTGGAACTGAATTTAGATTGGATTTTGGGTTTGCCGTGAATTGTGTTTAAATGACATTAGTTCTTTAACCTGGGTAAAAGCATGATTAATTTCCAGAAAGTTGAACAATCAATAAGAAATGATTTTAGAGATCGAAACCAATTGGAGTTTGAATAAATCTTTAATTAGATTGTGAATGTATAGATGGTAACTAAATTACCAAAATATGAAATGTGATTGAATCAAATACATGGTTGCTGATATTGTTTGTGTTTGATCGATTGTTTGGATTGTGCTCGACCAGTTTATGAGCAAGATATGCTTTTACATTTAGCATTGGGTTGGGTAGAAATACTTGAATGCTAACATCTTGTGAAACACTTCACGATTTGACTATGAGATGTGTAGCGATGTTGTTGTGTTCATTTCAAATTTAATGAATGATTTCGAAATGATATTTTTCTTAAGTGAAAAGAAATGTATTCCCGATTTTGGACAAGGAATGTTTTATAAAAATAATTTATAAAACAGAAAGGATTTTGAGGGCTAAAACCCTATGATTTCGAAATGATTTGAAAATGTATAATGATTTTTCATTGTAGTTCATCACATATTCGATTAGTTGTTATTAATGATGTATCTGTTTGGTGGCAGAGAATTTATTGTCTTGCTTAACACCCTTCTTTGAGACGTACGAGCTCAAAGGTTATGTTATTAATAATGACTGATCATATGTGTGAATTTCTGATGTGCACTACTATAGTTTGAAAGTACTTGTGATTATTGTGTTGTGAAATGATTTTTCCCTACTTCGGGATAAAAAATGGTTTAGTGTGTGGCTAGAGATCGGGTGACCCGATAACGACTAAAAGTATGGGCTAGATCTAGTGCCTTAGGGTGAGTGGTCAGCAGTGTAGCCTGCTCCATGCGTGGGAGGTGCATATATATATGTGTGTGTGTGTGTATATATATATATATCGAGTTGGAGTGGCGCTTACTGCCCGGTCTGAGTGAAGATTCCCGATATTTGGTTGCGCACTTGTTTGTATGCATTGTTATGTTTGGAATTCATATTTCCAAACAATTTGATTTGAGATCCCGAAGTGAAATCTACTTTGATATAAAAGTTAGATATGTATTTCAAATGATTTGAAATATAAATTGGGAAATAAAGTCCAAAGGAATAATTTCTGTAAATTGAATTTGATTTGGAAAATCTAAGTGTGATGATTAATCCAAATGGGTAGTTTGGGATATTGCATGTTGATTGGTGCATAGTAGATCCATAACTCTATTACTGATTGTTGTTTATACACTGGCATTCATAGGGGTAAACCCGTTCCGCGTTTGCCACGTGGTCCTGTGATTTGCCTTATTATTTATATAAGTTTTAAATAACTATTTAGTTCTCATACCAGTCCCATGACTGACCTGTAGTTTGCTTTTCCCTCGCAAACTCGGGTGCCCCTATTTTCCACACGGAAGTCGAGTAGTTTGTTTTGCAGATATATAAACAGGATTCTGGATTGAAGCAAAAAGTTGTGTCCATGCATTAATAGTCTTCCGCTGTGCATTGTATTACATTTGTTGTAAATTAATCTTCCGCTGTATTATTTTCCGATATACTCTGATATTCTGTACTCTGATGTAACATTATTATGATGTTTATAAAAGTCTTATGTTATTTGTTCTGATGTGTTGTATGCCCAGAGTTAGCATATACGGGATTTGAACCGTCTTGGTCGATTTAGCGATCGATTAGGTCCTAGCGAAATCTGTATCGTTACAGCTGGTATCAGAGTTTTGGTTAACTCAAATCTTTGGGGTACAACTGGTTAGAAGGGAATGAATGACTCATCAGAGGTAGGATTAATAATATCCTATAAAAGAAAACTCATTAGAGATAGAATCAGTAGTATTTTAGAATGAGAAACTCATTAAGTAATACCCTAGAATGAGTTGACAGTTATATGTATATAAATAACGTATTGGTGATTATATATATAATCTGGTTTAAAAAAATGTGATTTTTGAGTATATAAAAGTTATATGATTGAAAATTTAATCAACTAATTGATTGCTGGTTGTGTTGTTCAATTATTGGTTGAATAATTAAAATTTTGAACCATTAAGCCAAAAGGAGTCAAATGTTGAGCTGAACTGGAAATGGATTGAAAATGCATGCATGTACATATATATGTGTGAACAGGTCATAACAAGGAGGCTAGAGAAGAGGAATAAAATTGTATGCCTGACAAATGGTACATGTTTACTAATTTCTTGGGTTTGGATGATTTTATGAGTCGAATGTCTAGCCGCTTGGCTTTTTCTTTTTCTTTTCGAGATGAGAGGGCCTGTGTGACGGTTTGGGGATTTTCGCGGTGCTCCCCGTACAAAGGAGGTTATGGTGAAATTTTTCGAAAATTTAGGGTGTTAGCCAATTTTTTGAAAAATTAGAAATTCTTAGAAACTGAAAAGTTGAAGAATGAAAGCCAAATTGAAAGTTGAGTTGGTTAGTAAAACAACTTTCAGCTACGTTCCTTTTTTAGGACGAAAAGATTTTAAGTGTGGGAGATAGTAACAACCCGGAAAATCAGAACGAATTTAAAATTTTTATTTCAGCAATTTTAATGAATTTTGAATATTTAAAATGAATTATTTTGAATAACAACGACTAGAAATTTACTTTGAATAGAATTCGAATGTATATATTTATTTAAATCGAAGTTAGAATATAAATATTTATTTTTAATTATAAAAGAAATTGGATATGGCACGGTAATTTGAAAATTCAATTTCAAATTTCAAATGAATGTACAGGATTCAAAATAAACCGGATTTTAGTGTAACCAGAAATATTTGAATCTGTTTGAGAATATCTTTCCAACGAATCCGAAAAATCTAAATTTCATAGCGGGAATAAAAAGTTATGCCCAGTTGAAAATTCAGAATAGTCGTTATGGAAATATAGCCCTTAAAAATAGCCATTTTGCAAACGACCTCCGTTTTCGACGGAACCACTTTTGTTGGATCAGGAATGTCAAATTATTGCTGGATTCCAATTTTCATAATTTTTGCAATTAATATACGAGCGTGGTGAATTTAAACGCGTTTGGCAATTTCAGTTTGAATTTAATCAACTGGAAAAATGATTGTTTTTCAAACTGTCTCCAAATTCAATGAAATTAGTTTTTTAGGACCGTATCGTAAAAACATAGCTAGATTTATTTTTATGTAATTTTTGGAGCCCGTATGTGGCCTCGGTAAATTAAAATGTGCGTTTGAATTTAAAATATAATGATTTATATTTTAAATTTAGTGGAAACTGCTCGTAACAACCGAATTAGGTTACAAAACATATCCCATTGTGTTTGGAATGGGGGTATTTAGTTAGGGGCGACAGTCGTTGGGTTTGATTTGGAGTTCAGATTGATAAGGAAGTGAAATTGGAATTAAATAATATTAAAATTAAAATATATAAATATATATATTCACTTTCAAAGGGGTCAAAACCCTAGTCATCGTGAGCAGCCGCCAAACCCCTTTACCAACGGTAGATTCCTTCAGACATAAATCCCCAAATCTCGATCCAAACACAGTGAATTACACCCTAATTCTTTAGGGAATTTTGTTGAAATTTTATCCCTTTTTAAATCTATATAACTATTGTCAAATTTCGTTTATGAATCTGGAAGAAATCGAGCTCTCGAGTGCGTGACTTCGGTCGAAGCTCCTGGATACGGTGGGCCATCGAGAGTGGTGGTGTTAAGGGAGGAGGGGCGGTCATTGATGACGCGTCATGGAGTGCGATCTGATGGGGGCCTGGGTCATCGTGGTGGCAGCGGGATCGAGCCCTAGGGGCGGAACGTTTTCAGAAAACGACGAGTTCCAGAATGTAATTAAGGGGTAGTAACGTTTAATTAAACGTTGTTAAAAGGGTAAATAATTTAATTAATTTAATTTCTCATTAATTATTCAAATGTATAGTAACCCGTATCTTCTTCGTACGAGGCCCAAATCGCGCGAAAATGGATCTGTTGCGATCGTGGAGACGAGAGCTTCGCAACAAGACTAACCAGGTTCAATTTGGAGCACGCTAGAATTTTAGACAAATTCAGACTTGAACGTCGATGAAATTCAGAAATATAAGTACCAATGTGAGAACTCTCTCACTAAATTCTTTTTGTACAGTTATTTATTTTTATAACTGAATTTGTGTTGATTACATGTTTGCTCACTCCCCTTGTCCATAGACCATGGACGATTTATTTGATTGTATTGTGTTGTGGTTGTGATGTAAAAATTAATTATATATATATATGATGTGAAATTTTATATATATATATGCGATGTGAATGATATATATATGATGTGAATGAAATATATATACACGATGTGAAAGAAATATATATACGCGATGTGAATGAAATATATATACACGATGTGAATGAAATGTTAATCACTAAAATATTCATATGTTGAATAAACTGTTTGAACAATAAAAATAACAATTTTATTGTATGGATGAACCCTTAAAAATAGTCGTTTAGTGAAATAAATATTTGTTCATTGAAAATGTTATTTTTAACATGTTTATGAAGAGTTAAAAATAACCGTGTGTTGAAATAAATATTTGTTTGTTAAAAATATAGTTTTGAACGCATATATGGAATGGATAAAATTGTAATGATATGGAATATTCAATTTTGGTTTAAAATTGAAAATGAAGTTGAAATCGTTTTAAAATAAATTTATAAACGATTTATAAAATATGTTTTAAATGGAAATCGACGAAATATATATAGTATATATATATTACATATATTGAATGGCCTGAATAGAACGCACCGCGCCGCGGTAGTTCGCAAATTTCGACCATTGACTTCGAATTGATATTACGGGAGATCCGACTGTCGGATTCTCCTAAAACCAGAACCATTGGGTTCATATCGAAAAGAGATTTCCCACAAGTACAAGAGATTTGAAATCTAACGGTTGGATTTGGAATTATGTCTAAATCAAATTTGGGAAAAGGTCGTTGTAAGTGCAGTTCGATGGCTGTTATTGGAAACTGACTGTACAGGCCTTAATAAAATTATTAAAAATATTACTAATTTGTGTAAAATCATAATAAATGATTTGGAAAGCATTTGGATGAAAATTCCACATTTGGGAAGATAAAAATATATTTTTATCAAATTGAACTAGTTATTAACTAGATTAATAATCCAATAATTTTTAAATAAATAAATTGGATTTGGGAAGGGTTTTAATATAAACAGAAATTCTCAATATATAAATTGGAATGAATTTGAATCGAAATTATCTTCGGAATATTTCGACATTGGTTCTGTGACTATACAGATATTGTGGAGGAATTTAGAAGATATATACATATATCTTTATTCCCAATACGAGATTTGTTGATTTCAAAATTTGATATGGAATATAAGCCGATATAATTTCTATTCAGAGCCTTGTATTTAATATCAAATTGGAGTTTGGGTTTGTCGTGAATGGTCTCTTCATTAACACCGTTCTTAAACCCGGTTGAGGAAAGAATAAATCTTTTAATTAAGATTTAATGAAATTTACCAATTAATTAATATTTAATTGGAATTGAATTGAGATTGGATTTGGGGTTTGCCGTGAACTGTGTTTAAATGACATTGATTCTTTAACCCGAGTAAAAGCAGGATTAATTTCCAGAAAGTTGAACAATCAATAAGAAATGATTTTAGGGATTGAAACCAATTGGAGTTTGAATAAATTTTTAATTAGATTGTGAATGTATAGATGGTAATTAAATTACCAAAATATGAAATGTGATTGAACCAAATACACTTGGTTGCTGATATTGATTGTGTTTAATTGATTGTTTGGATTGTGCTCGACCAGTTTATGAGCAAGATATTACATTTAGCATTGGGTTGGGTAGAAATACTTATATGCTAACATCTTGTGAAACACTTCACGATTTGACTATGAGCTGTGTAGCGATGTTATTGTGTTCATTTCCAATTTAATGAATGATTTTGAAATGATATTTTCCTTAAGTGAAAAGAAATGTATTCCCGATTTTGGATAGGGAATGTTTTATAAAACAGAAAGGATTTCAAGGGCTAAAACCCGATCATTTCGAAATGATTTGAATATGTATTATGATTTTACATTGAAGTGCGTTACATATTCAATTAGTTGCTATTAATGATGTATCTGTTTGGTGGCGGAGAATTTATTCTCTTGCTTAACACCCTTCTTTGAGATGTACGAGCTCAAAGGTTATGTGATTAATTGTGACTGATCATGTGTGAATTGCTGATGTGCACTACTATAGTTTGAAAGTACTTGTGATTATTGTGTTGTGAAATGATTTTCCCTACTTCGGGATAAAAAATGGTTTAGTGTGTGGCTAGAGATCGGGTGACCCGATAGCGACTAAAAGTATGGGCTGGATCTAGTGCCTTAGGGTGAGTGGTCAGCAGTGTAGCCTGCTTCATGCGTGGGAGGTGTACACACACACACACATATATATGTATATATATATATATGTATGTATGTATATCGAGTTGGAGGGGCGCTTACTGCCCGGTCTGAGGGAAGATTCCCGGTATTTGGTTGCATACTTGTTTGTGTGCATTGTTGTGTTTTGGAATTCATATTTCCAAATGATTTGATTTGAGATCCCGAAGTGAAATCTACTTTGATATAAAAGTTAGATATGTATTTCAAATGATTTGAAATAGAAATCGGGAAATAAAGTCCAAGGGAATAATTTCTGTAAATTGAATTGGATTTGGAAAATCTAAGTGTGGTGATTAATCCAAATGGGTAGATTGAGATATTGCATGTTGATTGATGCATAGTAGATCCATAACTCTATTATTGATTGTTGTTTATACACTAGCATTCATGGGGGTAAACCCGTTCCGCGTTTGCGGCGTGGTCCTGTGATTTGCCTTATTATTTATATAAGTTTTAAATAACTGTTTTAGTTCTCACACCAGTCCCATGACTGACCTGTAGTTTGCTTTTCCCTTGCAAACTCGGGTGCCCCTGTTTTCCACATGGACAGTCGAGTGGTTTGTTTTACAGATATATAAGCAGGATTCTGGATCGAAGCGAAAAGCTGTATCCAGGCATTGATAGTCTTCCGCTATGTTATTTTATTTATTTTCCGCTGTGCATTGTATTAAATTTGTTGTAAATTAACCTTCCGCTGTATTATTTTTATATGTACTCTAATATTCTGTACTCTAATGTAACATTATTATGATGTTTATAAAAGTATTATGTTATTTTTTCTGATGTGTTGTATGCCTAGAGTTAGCGTATGTGGGATTCGAACGGTCTTGGTCGATTTAGCGAACAATTAGGTCTAAGCGAAATCCGTATCGTGACATTTTGGATGCAGTAGGAGGGTGCCTTCGGTTTGTCCAATCTCAGGACAACTTTTATGGATGAATGTCTGACAGAGTATGCCTACATGTACGGTTGATCCCTTAAAGATATTACATCTGGTGGCGGAGGAATTTGTTTCTCTTAGCTTTTTATACCCATAATATTTTTAGGAAATCAATTAGTGGTTCGGCGGGTTTGACGATGTGACATTCAAAGTAAATGGCGGTGTGCTATTTTAGAAGACAACGTAGCCTCAAGCCTCACAACTGAGAAATGACAAAATTTGGGCAGGCAGCATGGCTAGGTGGGCCATTCCCAAGGAGTATGAATTATCACCGATCTAGAGAAACTCCTTATTTATTCTTCTTTCGCTTCTATATCTCCACGGATGGATGGTGGGCCCTCAATACCATCGGGTGATAATACATTTGCTAATTCAAGCTGAATAAGTGGGCGGTCATCTATGGCCGGTTTACAAGATGTTCGTTTTGAACCCCAGTGTATCCCCTCTAGAGTACACTTATCGAAAGGTGGTCCCATATCTTGTCATAGCTGAATCCAATCTCCAATAAGCACCCCACGATCTTTGATTTTACGCTATGTATGTGGAGCGTGAGATGCAATTGTTCTGCTATTTGGTTATTTATTTGATAGACACTATTATAATATCACTGGATTTTCGTATCAAAAATGGTTTAGGTTATAGTAAGGTAAAAACCGTCCATGTTTATGTTTGGGCTGGTCTTACTATTAACTTTTTCTTTCAAAAGGATTTTCTAAAGTTAAGCAATATGGACATTGTTTAACTTGGTGAGTTTTTCTCGTGCTGATTCACCAGACCGATCCATTGCATTTGTGTAATAACCCGGAAATTCTGAGCCAATTTGAAATTTTTATTTTGGCAATTTTAATGAATTTTGAATATTTAAAATGAATTATTTTAAATAATATCAACGAGAAATTTGTTTTGAATAGAATTAGAATATATATATTTATATAGATCGTCGTTAGAATATAAATTTTATTTATATATATAAAAGGAATTGAAAATGGCGCGGTAGTTCGATAATTCGATTTCAAACTTCAAATGAATGTATCGGGTGCAAAATAAACCGGATTTTAGTGAAACCAAAAATAATAGAATCTATTTGAGAATATCTTTCCAACGAATCTGAGAAATTAAAATTTCATAGCGGGAATCAAAAAGATATGCCCAGTTGAAATTTCAGAATAGACGCTATGGAATTCTGGCCCTTAAAAATGGAAATTTTGCAAACGACCTCAGAATTCGACAAAACCACTTTTGTTGGATCCGTGATATCAAGTTATTGCTAGATTCCAAAATTCGTAATTTTTCAAATCATTATGTGAGCGTGGCAAAGGAAAACGCGTTTGACCAGTTTCAGTTGATTTTAATCGACTGGAAAACGGTCATTTTTCAACCGGTCCCAGAATTTGATGAAACTGGTTTTGTTTGGACCGTATCGTCAATACGAAGCTAGAAAATATTTTTCGAGGATTTTTCGAGTTAGTATGTGGCCCCGGTAAATTGAAATGCGCGTTCAAATTCAATATATAGAGTTATATCTTGATTTTGACGAAAACTGATCGAAACAATCGAATCAGCTTACGATACATATCCCACTGTGTTCGGAATGGGGGTAATTAGCTAGGGACGACAGTCGTTGGGTTCGGATTGAAGATCAAATGAAAAAGTAACTTTTCGAAATAATTAATTATTAAATATCTATACATATATGTAATAATCACTTGGGCTACAACCCTATTTCCCCTTCAGAAAGAAAACCCGTAAATCCTCCATCTCGTTCAATACCCTCCGCTCACCACCAAATCCACGCCGCCTCGTCCATCGCGCCTCACAACGCCCTCCCCCACTGCGTCGAGCCTCCAACCCATCGCCTCCGCCCCTCCTCCAACCTCCAGCACCTTCCCCGATTCCCCTCCGCCCCTAAACACCCACCCAGTCGAGAATACAACGCCGCCGCAACCACCAGCGGGACCCCCATCGCCCGCCGCTCCTCCTCACCTGAGCGACGCAACCTCGGCCCCCTTCCATCTCTGGTCAGCGCCGTAAGTCCTCCCCTTCCCTTTTTCTTTTTTTTCTTTATGTTTTAACTTGTTTAAAATTCTAAAAAATTAAAATGGGTTTATTTAAAACTGAAATTAAGTTAGTTTTTTTTTATGATAAAGATGAGTTTTTTTTAAGGAGGAAAAGGTTGGATTTTTATCATATGTAAAGCGAGGAAAAGGTTGGATTTTTTTTACATATGTTGGAGCGAAGATTAAAAATATGATTTCTATATTGAAAGTAAACAAATAAAAATGTGATTTTTATTTATATATATAGAAGGTAAAGATTCGATTTTTACCATGTTTTCATGACGATAAAAATTCTATTTTTATATATATGAAGTAGCGATAAAAATTCGATCTTTATATAGGAAGTAGAGATATAAAAATATAATTTTTATAAAAAAAAGAAGCGTCATAAAAATATATGATTTTTATATTAGCAGGGTATTAAAAATATAATTTTTATTTGAACAGCGTGAAAAGGACTGCATTGGAATTTCAAACAGATCCAGACAGTTCAAAAGCAAAGCACGGCGGAGTGGAACCCTGTGTGAGAACTTCTCACTTTAAATTTTCTTTTCTAGTTAAAATATATACTAGGATGCAGACGGTGTTTAGTAGCACCCGACACCCGTCGTCCACAGACCATGGACGGCTTGTATGCTTGTTTGTTTGATTTTGATGTGTAGTTGATTGTGTGATGTGAAATGAAATAAAATATTTATATAGTTAAAAATATAATTTTTAATGTGTATATAAAATAAATAATTATAAACAAATCGGAGGTTTGTTTATATACACTGATTTGACTGATATTGATTGGGACGATAAATTTTACACATCGCCCAACTGCACAAATAAAATATGTGTTTGTTGATTTGAAACCCCACACGGGTATTGGGATGATATATGACATACACTAATCCCAATAATTAGTTGTATGTCGATCGATTGATTGACATACTGTTATAAGCGTTAAATATTTATATTTGATGCTTATACGATGTAGAATGCACTTTGGATGATGGTTGATTATTCGTCATTGTTGATATATACATGCGTTGTATGGAAATCCATAGAAATAAAATCTATGATAATTGATTGGGCTTCATTCCAGTTTTGAATAGAAATATTTGAAATAGAAATATTTGAAAAAAAAGAAATATTTGAAATAGAATATTCGAAAATAGAAATATATGAAGCCGTGTTGATTAGATTGACGGCATTTTGACGTGAACGATATTTATATCGATTTTATTCATTTTATAATGAATATCGAAAGTGATTTCAAAATCTGATATTTTGAAAAGAATTAGAATTCGAATTGAAATTGAATAGAAATGAATTCGAATTGAAATTGAATAGAAATGAATTCAAATTGAAATTGAATAGAAATGAATTCGAATTGAAATTGAATGGAATTGAAAACGAACTGAAATTGAATTAAAAATCGATTTGAATTGAAATCAATTTGAAATGAATTTAAATCGAATTTATAAGGAAAAATTCAATTTTGATTTGAATTTGAAAAGAAGTTGAAATCGTTTTGAAAACGAATTTAAAACGATTTATATAATACGTTTTAAAAGGAAATCGACGAAGTATATATATTATATATATTATATATATATATATAATGGCCTGAATAGAACGCGCCGCGCTGCGGTAGTTCGTGAATTTCGACCATTGACTTCGAATGGATATTGCGGGAGATCCGACCGTCGGATTCTCCTAAGACCGGAACCGTTGGGTTCGTATCGAAAAGAGCTTTCTAACGAGTATTAGAAATTAGAAGTCTAACGATTGGATTTGGAATTATGTCCAAATCAAATTTGGAAAAGGTCGGTGTAAGTGCAGTTCGATGGCCGTTGATGGAAATCGACTATACGGGCCTTGATAAAATTATTAAAAATAGTAATAATTTGTGTAAAATCATAAGAAATGATTTGTGAAGAATTAAGGTGGAAATTTCCATATTTGAAAGGAAAAAAATAGATTTTTATCGAAATGAACTAGTTTTGAACTAGAATTATAATTCTATTTATTTTTAAATAAATAAATTGAATTTGAAAAGGGTTTTAAAAGTAACCAGAATTTCTAATAATTGAATTGGAATGGATTTGAATCGAAATTGTCTTTGGAATATTTCGATGTTGGATTTCGTGATGATACAGGTATTGTTATGGGAATTTGAAAGATGTATTTATATCGTTATTTCCAATACGATATTTGTTGGTCGTAGAATTTGATATTGAATATAAGCCGATATATTTTCTATTTAGAGCCTTGTATTTAATATCAAATGTGATTTGGGTTTGTCATGAATGGTGTCTTCGTTAACACTGTTCTTAAGCCCAGTTGGGAAAAAAATAAATCTTTTTATTTAGATTTAATGAAGTGTACAAATTAAATAATATTTAATTGGAATTGAATTGGTATTGATTTTTGGGTTTATCGTGAACAGTGTTTTAAATAACACTTTTTCTTTAACCCAATAATTAATGGAATGTGATTTTAGGTTTATCGTGAACTGTGTTTTTAATGACACTGATTCTTTAACCCAGTTAAAGATTAAAACTAAGTGGAGTTTTAATGAATCTTTAATTAGATTGAAAAGATCGAGAATGGAGTATCACCAGTTTTACTCCAGGCAATAGTTAAATCTTTAATTAGATTTGAATGTGAAATGGTAATTGAATTTACCGATAACACCGTGGTGTTAGATATGAAGTATTACCAGTTTTACTTCATGGGATGAATAGGTGGGGATTGGGAAATAAAATAAATGATTACTCCGGTGTGGTTCGTTAATCTCGACTAGTTTGAATTGATATTCAAAGAAGATTAAAGAATAAATTTAAAGAATTTATCTTTGATAAAATTATTGGGAACCTTTCCCAAAGTATAAGATTATTTGAATAAAAGAATATTCTGAAATGGAATGAGGCGTATGTTGTGTTTGTGTAACACTTGTTATTATATACGCGAGTTATTCAGAAAGATCGGGCTTATCCCAGTCTGAATAACTGATTCGACGTGATGTCGAGGATGAAGACGGTGGTCGAAGACCGGAGGTCTTCACGTCGTTTGGATAATTATTGATGATCTTGATTGGGCCATACACCCAAGAGGAGAGAATCAGTTGGTGATCGTCCAGACGTACTTGGAGATCGATGGATATGCGAGGTACTAGGTGCCTCCGGTTTCGTTCAGACCCAGAACGGACTCGTAAATGGACTGTGTGTCTGACATTGGATATCATTCTGTGTGATTGATGGATATCGGTTGCATGGAGTGGTTTGCCTGTGTGGCATGCTAAGATGCAAATGATCAAGGCTTCTGTTGAAAAGCAGAGTCTTGTAGTTGATGATCAAAGCACGGCATGTGTGGCATAGCTTTGTGTAGCGTTGATTCGCGAGCCACACACCCCGGTTGTGAACCAGAAACGGGAGAAGGACCTCAGGGAGGGCATGCGTTTCTTTCTAGCTAGAAGTGGCGTTAGTGGTTTTACACGCCCTGACGAGTTTGACTTATGTGGTTGTTGCTATTGCGAGGCGCCTCAGTTATATCGGTCGATCCGGGACCGACGGAGTCATTCGTTGGCTCATTGACACCCCCATAGGGTGGGGAAACGCAGTGTCCAGGCATTTTAATCCACATCGGTGGACCGGACCTGACGATCTAAAGGCTTGACTGAGTACTTGCCTGAGACACGGGCTAAAGCGTCTCGAATTCGGTGGAGGACGATCCCTTTCCTCAGTTCACAGATGGAAATCCAACTTCCAATACGTGACGTTTCGATTTTAGTTGTAATCCTATATATGGCGACATAGTGGGATGGGGCACTCATGCCATCTATGATTGATACTTATGATTTGAAGTTGTTTTATATACTATGCACTTATAATAGTATCAAATGATTTGTTTTAAATGTATCAAGCATTCTTGGCTATTATAAGGTACAAACCCTATCCTTCGGCTTGCGTTGCATTGTGTGATGGGACCTGGGTCTTATAATAGCTTCATTTTTCTTTATTTAGCATTGCGCTATTTGTATTATGCACTGGTAGTCTTGGGAGGAAACCCGTTCTGTGTTATACGGCGTGGTCCCTTGATTTACCTAACTTTAAAATAAAGATTAATAACTGTTTTAGTTCTCACACCAGTCACATGACTGACCTGGAGTTTATTGTTTTAACCTAAATTCTAGGTGCCCTTATTTTGACACGGGCAGCTAGTAGTTTTGGTTTTGCAGATTTATATTCACAGGATCCTGGTTTACAGCTGGAACGATATCCGGAAAGCTTTGTATCCGTATATCTCCTTCTAGTTGTGTTTTGTATTATTTTCCGCTGGATGTATTTAAATGTAATTTAAATCTCTGTTATTTTCTGTGTAATATTTATTTATACTCTGTATATTCTTGTAATCTGATAAATTGTTGTAATATACAATGAAATGTTCTTCTGTCTGGGTTCTGATTTGTCGTGTTTTCAAAAACAATCAGGCATTTCGAACGGGCTTGGTCGGTTTAGCGACTGATTCGGATCGAGCGGAATTCCCGGTCGTTACAATTTGTAATGAATGGGTCAGACCAAGTTTTACAGGTTCAGGTTATCGGATGCTGTGAAGTTCAGAGACGAGCTGGAGGAGTCTAGACGTATAATATTTATATTTATTCCGTTGGGTGATGCATATGAGGACCGGTTGTTATAAATGTCCAGATGTATTGATATACTCTGATGATTGTAAGTATTTTTCAATCTCTCAATAAAGATTTATCTCTATATTATATTTTGTTCCGCTGCTATGTGAGACTCTAATTCGGTGTTGGTTCTTCTTCTTTTCTTCTATTCTAATTTATATGTCTTATCTTTCTCTCATCCTCTAACTTCTTTCTCTTAATGTTTTGCTTTTGTGTATAATTCGAGTTGACTGTGGTAGCTAACTGCAGGCTTAAATTGTATGCAAAAGTAGGACGTTACAATTAGTTAATTTGATACTGCTTTGGGACATATCAAATCCACATCATATTTTACTTACTATTTGTCACTTAGAATAAAAAATTCAGTCGCTTCCCTCTTTTTTACTTCTATGGTTACCAAATACCAAAATTAGCATTTTTGGCCCCTAAATCATGGCTCCACGTTTCTCTGGAATTGCCTCCTCCGACAGAGACGAGTTGCCCTCTCCTTCGACAGAAATAAAGCAACCCTAAGTCCGTAGCCCTCCTTCGACAACTGGTAATGGCTACTAAATTTAATGTTTCTTCTGAAGTTGTCATCTAAATTTAGTTGAAATCAATACTAGTAATGGCTACAACAACTACTTATGAAAATATTAAAAACCTTAATAATCTTTTCATTATATGAGGAGACAACGAATGCTTATTTGATTGAATTCATCATACAAAATATTTCAAAAAAAATATTACTTTTTTTTCCTATTGTATTAAACTTGTAATTTTTTTTGAAAACAAACAAGTCATTTTGTAATATTCTCTATGGTTACGTAGGATATAGATACATATATATTTTGGATTGAAGATGCAATATCCTTGAACATGAGACTCTTTTTACATTGTAAATAAAAAAAAATCTAATTTTCTGCCCTCATTGGATTAGATTTTTGCGTATGTCACTTTGTGTATTAGTATTTGATTTTGAATTATATTAACGCGTTTGCTGAAAATTAGGAAGATGGATGATTACTCGACTTTTTGGTTAAGAATTTACTGGGTGATACACCAGGTGGATGCATTTTAGCTCATGTGCAGGGTCAGATATCCTTGCTTATTAGCTTTATTCAAGTGTCAAATGTTGTTTCACTTAACCTTAAAAAAAGTTGCTTTCACTTGCATCTGCTTGCAGTTTACCAACGTATTTTAAAGCAACTTTTACTTTCTTTGAAGAAGACCGTGTAATATAAGTAATATAAATTTGTGTTGCTGTAGGGAAGTGTTTTCATGGGGTTATCTATTTTTGTTTTGTAGCAATAAAAAACCTATGAAAACACTTCCCATGTACAGCAGCACAAATTTATATTACTTACACTACACAGTCTGCTTTAAAGAAAGTAAAGGTTGCTTCAAAATACATTGTTGAACTGCAAGCAGTTGCAAGTGAAAGCAGCTTTTTCCTAAGGTAAAGTGAAGCAGCATTTGACACTTGAATAAACATAATAAGCATGAATACCTGACCTAGGCGCGTGAGCTAAAATGCATCCACCTGGTGGATCACCCAGTAAATTCCTAACTAGAAATTCAAGTATGTGTGGCATCCGAAGATGATGATTTGATGTCTTTAAACGTTGGAGCAGGTATATATAATTTTACACTTTACTCTACATAGTATCTTACATAAGAATTGAATGGACATGTTGTGTGTAGATGTCAAATATACATTATATTTTAGAATACAAATCGGATATTAACTACAATGTATTCACGTATTCCTCAAATTCACATTGAATACAAGTAATGTTATGCTTTAGCCTATGTACATGTACGATGCCATACTAAAACCATGTGCATATGTACTATGCGCATATGGTAGTTTGAATTTACTCTTACACTTACATATGTTGATATGTGATGTTCTATGAAGCTACACATGAGCTTTTGTTGTTGCATGCATGTGTTCTTGTGTGTGTGTGTGCGCGCGCGCGTGCACGTTTACATATATCAATGCTGCCAGTGGCGTATCCAGAAATTTTTGTTGAGGAGGGCACAATTGAAAAATTCATGATTCGAAGACAGCAATGTTGATTTTATTATTATTATTATTGTAAACAATATTTTTCATCAACACCCGAACTAGAATAGACAATGCATATACTTAGAAGCCTGATGTAAGGATAGGCCAAAGGTTAATGAAGTGCAGTCTTGAATCAGTGCTCTTTAACTAATTTCAACATTAACTAGGCATCAAGACCTTTAGTCAAAAGATTAATTACTCTTCCCTCTGAGGGTATCACGCTTATGAAACTATAAAGTCGAAGACAACCTTGAGGAAGGGTTTCTTCTAGTTAAATGATACTAAGACCTTATGCAATAAATGTCTTTAAATCTAGGATGAAATAATATACATTGTATTGGGAAAAAATAGGCTAATGCCTCACAACACTCGACTTTGTTTTAATGCTATTACACTTATCAGCATATATGAAACTTCTGCACTGAACCAGCTTGTGTAGGCCTTGGTTGCGTTAGTTATCAAGCCACAAGCTTATAGCAAAATCCCTTTCGATGTTGGATTACATTAGTCTTGCTATGGAAGAGCTGAATCACGTATGAAAGTTCAGAGGGGGCAAATCCTTGGTTTTACTCAAGACCTTCCTTCATACGAAATAATTGTGATCAACCCTTTCATAAGAAAGGTTAGTGTTAACTCCCTGTCTTATCATTATGAACACAATATGTTTATCAAATCGAGAATTGCTTGAGCCTCGAACTTCTCCTTTTTATTAATTATAGATATATTACAAGAATTGAAGAAATCCCTAATTCGATTTGGAAATTAGGATTTTCTCTTGAGAGAAAGAGACGAGATTGGAAAATGAATCAGTCCCTAAAATGAGACCTCTGGGGTCTTATTTATAGACAAATTGGGGGCCCTTTTGCTATTGGGTCAGCAGAAGCCCCTGTCAGCCGCTTTTCCATTTGGTCTTGGTTGTTTTGGCCCCCGACCGCTCTTCAGGCTTTGCTTTCGGTCTTTAAGGTACCAATCTGGCTCCTGGGAAGATGGTCCCAGTCTTTGGAACTTCTTTCTGAAGTCAAGCATGTATCTTTTTTGTATTAATACTGGGTTCAGGAGCGTGAATAGCTTCCAAAAAGTTCAAGCTTCGGGTCATGAGCTTTCGGTTAAAAGTTTTAAATCTTGCTATTGATTCCTCATGGAACTTGTTTTCATGATTCTCGTAGCTGGCTATCGGATCCGCCACCCCTGTCGGTATTGGGACCAAGCAAATTAGTGTGGATAGCTTGTCTCCCTTTGAGGTTCCAGCTTTCCTTTCGGTTGGTTCCTGAGGAGTGTCTCGGCCTTCTGAAAAGGTGCTTTTGGTGCTTTTCATTTCTTAATGTATCAGCATTAAGCAAGTTAATACCAATAGCCCTTTCGTTCTTCTAGGTTCTGATTGGTAGGATTCTTAGTCTTTCTCTTCATTGGCTTCCGGTTTTGGGTGACCTTCTACCGACCATGCCGGAACTACCCTATTGGTATTTTCCTTTGTATAGATTTTTAGCTCTTCACTTCGACGATGGTGTCGGTTGCGCAACTCTCAAACTATCCCTTTATGATGCCAGCTTTTTATTATGTCGAACCTTATCTGACGGAAGACTTCTTTATGCTTATGTCGGTTTGCTACCCTTTCACCGCTAGCATGTTCCAGTGCTTTATTTTGGTAGTTACATTTGCCCCCTAGTGAAGGGGTGTTTTTGACTTTTCTAGCCTAACTTTTTTCCTAGATTTCCTCATATTTCACCTGCACGAACTTCAACAACTAATTTTACATGTTAGAACTAATTTTTACATGTTCGTTTCCATTTATATTTGCATATATGCTAGATATGGAGTTGTTCGGGACTGATCACCGGCATT
Organism: Allium sativum; assembly: GCA_030737875.1. Lineage (NCBI taxonomy): Eukaryota > Viridiplantae > Streptophyta > Magnoliopsida > Asparagales > Amaryllidaceae > Allium > Allium sativum. The sequence goes on from CM060920.1 coordinate 463,097,206, forward strand.
ATATCAGACTCATATCTTTTACATTCTATCAGAAAATAGGAGAAAAAGTTTAGGGGTCTTCCTAGTTATCAATTGTAAATGGATATTATCGTCAATATCGGATTCCATAATAAAACGTCTAGGGCAGTGCCTCTATAGCGGTCTTTCCCAAACCACCCTTTACTCGGGCATTAAAGGACTGAAGGCCAAGAATTAACTTCTGCCGGTAATAGAAATCCTAAACTGACCATTATTCAGGTAATCAAAGATTGAAGACCAGAATTCCACTTTGGGAATTATTAGAAGTCCCGATCCTACCCTTCTTCGGGTAATTAAAGATTGAAGACCAGAATTCTACCTCTCTCATTAATAGAAGTCCCAAACCAACCCTTATTCGGGTAATTAAAGATCGAAGACCAGAATTCCGCTTCTGGCATTAATAGAAGTCCCGAACTAACCCTTATTCAGGTAATTAAAGATTGGAGACCAAAATTCCACTTCTGGCATTAATAGAAATCCTAAACCAACCCTTATTCAGGTAATTAAAGATCAAAGACCAGAATTCCACTTCTGGCGTTAATAGAAGTCTCGAACCAATCCTTATTCAGGTAATTAAATATCAAAGACCAGAATTCCACTTCTGGCATTAATAGAAGTCCCGAACCAACCCTTATTCAGGTAATTAAAGATCGAAGACCAAAATTCCACTTCTAGCATTAATAGAAGTCCCAAACCAACCCTTATTCGCGTAATTAAAGATTTAAGACTAGAATTCCACTTCTGGTATTAATAGGAGTCCCAAACCGAGCCTTATTCGGGTAATTAAAGATTGAATACCAGAATTCCACTTATGGAATTAATGTTCCGTTACCCCCCTTGGGTTTAATTTATGAAGCAGAAGTTCTACGTGTTTTTGAGCCACTCTCTAGGCTTTTATCATCTAAGAAGAGGATGTACATGTTTTGTTGGCCAGTCTCCGGGCCTGTGCGTCCGGTGCGCTTGGCTAGATTATCCACAAGAAGAGCCCAAGGACTTACCCGACCTCCCTCCAGGAGGTGCCTTATCCTAACCATTGTAGGCGGTGATTAGGTCTTAGATGCTTAAACCGTTCCATCATAGACGCGGAAGTAAGACTTACTCTTTTATTGCTTTACCCTGACCATCGTAGGTGATGATAGAGGTTTACACTCCACCCCCTTCAAGAGGTGCCCTATCCTAACCATCGTAGGCGATGATAGGGGTTTGCGCTACCTTCTGTGGGTAATGCGGAACATAAGCAGAGGTATGACGTACTCTTCTGCGAGCAGAGGTAAGTCATGCTTAGTTCATAGCAGAGGCAGGGCATACTCTTCTGCGAGCAGAGGCGGGGCATGCTAATTAGATGCTTCGTCACGACCATTTCTGGTGTGGGTCAGAGGCTTACACTTTTGATGCTTTAAGATGGCCCTTTCTATTTTGGGCGCAGAGAAAGACTTACACACCACCCCCCTCTAGGCGGTGCCTTGCCCTGATCAATCTTCGCGATGACAAGGGTTTCTATCCATATGTAGTTTGACCCATCTTGGGTTAATTCAGGCCTTGAGAGGGTTTCCATACCCTTAATCGTGTGAATATTTTGGGAGAAGACCTTCCTTTACTTATCTATCATTGAGAAGTATGGTCTTAAATGTTATGAGTTCCATGTCCTTGGAACGAGATCACCATTTGGTTTGCAAAGTCGGTACGTTCAGGCATGACTTCTTGATGGATAATTAAGGGTCCTTCCCAATTTAGGCCAAGTGGACCGTCCGACGGGTTCTTCGTGTTTGACATTACCCTTTGTAAGACCAAATCTCCTTTTGAGAAGGTTATAGTCTTGACTTTCGAGTGGTAGTATTTTGTGATCATCCTTTGGTATTCGGTTGTTCTAATCGTAGCCTCGTCTCTTAATCAATTGTATTAGATCTAAGAACTCATTATTTAACTCTTGATTTGGATCATGTAGGCTATCCTTCTATGTGAAGGAACTTAAACCTCAATTGGGAGCATGGTTTCGCATCCATATGTCAAAGAAAATGGAGTATTCCCTGTTGTCATTTTGGTGGAAGTATTATATGCCTAATGTACCAAGGCTAATTCTTCAGCCCAATTTCCTTTGGCTTGAATTAATCTTTTCTTGAGGATGGTTTTTATGGTTTTGTTTGCAACTTCAACGGCTCTGTTTTCCCTTGGATGGGCTACTGAGGAAAATCTTTTGATATTCCATTCTTATCACAAAACCGAGTGAATTCCTCGCTCTCGAATTGTCTTCCATTGTCTGATATGGTCTTGTAGGGAATCCCAAAGCGAGTAATAATATTCTTTATCACAAATCTCAATACATTCTTAGATGTGATTGTCGGAAGGGATTCTGCTTTTACCCATTTGGTAAAGTAATCAATGGCTACTACGTCATACTTAGCTCCACCTTTGGAGATTGGTAGGGGTTTGATCAAATCTATCATCCATACATCGAATGGACAAGGGCTTGAGATGGTGTTTAACTCACTAGGAGGAAGTCAGGGTATTTTGGAATACCTTTGACATTTCTCACATTTCTTGACATACTCAATTGCTTGATTAACCGTTTGTGGCCAATAATAAGCTTGTTGCATGACCATTTTGGCTATCTTGATTCCATTGGAATAATCTCTACACGAACCTTCATGTGCCTCCTTCAATAGGTTGGATCCGTCTTCGATGCTTACACATCTTAGATAGAGGAGTGAGTGCCCTTTCTTATAGAGAATCCCATTTGTAATCACAAACTAGGGGTTTGGTGTCTTATTCTCCTTGCATCTTTCCTGCTAAGGGGTAGAGCTCCATTCAGAAGGTACTCTACGATAGGATCTATCCAGGTATTTTCGTAATGGTAATTTATATCTGCTGAAGAAGGTTCTTTGTCAGAAGCATCCTCTGTATCCATTTCGCCCCCCATTTTCGAAGCTTTGGATCTAGTTAGGACTAAAAATTCTTTTCTTGTTTGGGCTCTTTATGCTTAATACTAGGTCTTTCCTGGTATCCTACAGGGATAACTCAAGTTTCGGGTGCTCCTCGGGAGTAGGCCAATTTGGCTAGTGAATCCGCTTGGGTATTCTCCCCTCTAGGTATTTGATGTATTGAGAAATCCTCAAATTAGGAAAGAATCTTTAATATCCTTTTTACATATAGGGCTAACCATGCATCCTTGGTCTGATAGTATGCTTTATCTGATTTACCATTTGTTGTGAATAATTGAAGATCTTTATTCGAGGTATCTTTAACTGTAATGCAAGATTCAACCCTGCCATCATTGACTCATATTCACCCACACTGTTAGTAGCTGAGAATCCTAACTTCATCGCATAATGCAAGCGATGCCCATCAGGGGTAATTATGACATAACCTGGCCTTGCTCCTTGTACATTTGAAACCCCATCTACAAACAGTTGCCACTTAGCCTTTAAGTCATTCTCTTTAGTTGGTTGTTCTGTAATGAAGCTTGCGCATTCATTCACAAAGTCTACTGCAAGAGCTTGTCCTTTGACTGCTGCTCGAGGTTGAAATTCAATCTCATATTGGCTAAGTTCAATCCCCCATTTTACCAATCTTCTTGAGGATTCTGTCTTGCTGAAAACTTGCTTAAGAGGAAAGCTAGTCAAGACCTTAATAGGATGTGCTTGGAAGTAGCCTCTAAGCTTCTGTGCTGTAAGTATTAGGAAATATGCTAATTTTTCCATTATGGGGTATCAGGTTTCTGCATCCTTTAACCTTCTGCTGATGTAGTAAATTGGATGTTGAGTTCTTCCACTCTCTCTTATAAGGACTGAGCTTACCACATATTCTGAAACAACCATATAGAGATATAAATCTTCTCCCTTCTCGGGACTGGATAGAATCAGGGGTTTCCCATGTAATCTTTCAATTTTTGAAAGGCTTTTCTACATTCTTCGTTCCATTCGAAGTTCTTCTTTTTCTTTATAACATCAAAGAAATGGACGCATTTGTTAGTGACTTTAGAAATGAACCTACTAAGGGCTGCTATCTTTCCATTTAAGCTCATGACTTCTTTGCTTGTTTTAGGCTATTTCATATCCTTTATGGCTTGGATTTGGTCAGAACTAGCCTCAATGCCATGCTTACTCACCACGTATCCTAGAACTTTACGGATTGGACCCCAAAAGAACACTTTTGTGGGTTTAACTTCATTTGGTAACTTCTTAAGATGTTGAACATCTCTTCCAAGTCCTTTAGGTGGTTTCCCTCTTTGACGGACTTCACTAGCATGTCATCTACATATATCTCCATGTTGCGCCCTATATGTTCTTGGAACATCCTGTTAACTTGCCTTTAGTAGGTTGCTCTCGCATTTTTCAATCCGAAGGGTATTACTTTGTACAAAATGTTCCCCAATCGGTGATAAATCTTGTATGTTCTTCATCAGGTTTATGCATCGGAATCTGATTATACCCTGAGTAAGCAACCATAAGGGACAGTATCTTATGGACACTTGTTGCATCAACCAACTGTTATATCCGCGGAAGGTGGTAGCAATCCTTTGGGCATGCCTTGTTTAATAGCCCAGTATTGGCTAACCACTTGGGGTAAAGAAATTTTCGAATGAACACGTTCGTCTTTAACCTTTTGACTTCCTCCTTCATAGCCTCCGACCGATCCCTGTTGTATTGTCTCTTATTTTGTCGGACTGGGATTACAGAAGGGTTAATGTTTAGGGCATGGCTCATTATAGAAGGATTGATTCCGACCATGACTGAATGGGTCCAATAGAAAACATTCTTGTTTAGCTGCAAGAACCGAACTAGGTCACTCCTCAGGGGTTCTGTCAATCTTTTCTCTATGTTGATGACTTTGATCTTATTCTTTGGATCAACCTTTATTTCTTCCAAATCCTCTGTTGTTTTTATTCTTCCAGTGTATCCTCTAGAATCCAAATCTATGACAATTTCTTCTGCTTCTGTCAAGTTTATGTTATCGACTCTCTTTCTTTTTCGTCTCAAAGAATTGTACCTACCATTTGTACATTTGTCAGCTTTATTAATTTTTATTTTATCTTCGAAGGTTGGATGTAAGAATCCATCATTCGAAGGTTTAAAAATAGTAGAAGAATCAAGGTACGGAGAATAATTCCCTTTGTATTTGTCAACCGTTGCGTAGTACAATTCACGGGAACTAAACTATTCTCCACAGATAGTACTCCATCCCTGCTTAGTCAGGAATTTTAGCTTAAGATACTTGGAAGAGACGAAAGCATCCGTTTCCTCCATAGCAGGCCGACCAAAGAAGGCATTGTAATAGGATGGTTGATTGATTACAACTCAAAGGTTCGGTGGAGCGAGGATAAGCCAACTCGGACTAGGAGATTGATCTGTCTTATAGGAGTCAATCCCTTGTTGTTGAATCCAAATATTGTCTCATTGCTTGGTTACAACTTCTTCTCAGAGATTCCCATTTGATCAAAAGCATGCTTGAAGATGGCATTGACAGCACTTCCAGTGTCAACAAGGATCTTAGAAACAATAGAGAGTCCAATTTGAGCTATTATCATAAGAGAGTCATTGTGCGGATGACGGACCCCTTTCTTCATCTCCTCTAGCGAAACCACCAGGTTATGCATCTTGAGAGTGTAATGAGCATTTTTCAATGAGGGTTCCTCTTGAATGGAGAACATACCTTCGGGAGCCTCCTTTAGGTATTGGTTCTTGGCAATTGGCAATTTCCAATAGGATGTGGCCACTATGGATTACATTAATACGGTTACTAGCGGGTCCCAAGTCTATATGACCTTCCTACATAGGAGCTTCTATTGCATTAGCTGAAACCTTTTGTTGTCCATTCGTATGTTGGGCGGATGACGCTTTGTTTAGAACAAATTCTTTCAGATGCCCCTCTCGAATGAGCTTTTGAATAATCCCGTCCAAAACCTTGCACTCTTCAGTTTTATGTCCATTTGTCTTGTGATATTCACAAGACTTTCCACCAGCATAGGCTTCAGGGCAATTCTTGCCTTTGAACGAGACGGGGAAGTTGTTGACCCTTTCTTTTGCCAATACATACACACAAGAAATGGGCTTGCTTAAAGCGACCACATTGGAATTAGAATCTTCCCACCTCGGTCTTTTTTTGATTTCCATCCAAGCCAAACCTTCCACTCTAAGGATTTCTGTCAATGTTCGACTTTCCTCCTTCCCCTCGAGGCCCAAACTTCTTTTTCATAAAGTACAGTTCATCCATATAGATGAATTTATTAATCTGAAAGTGGAAGTCTTGTAAGTCTTTACAACCATGGATATATAGTTCCTTCCAGATGGGGGTGTTCTCAATTAACACCGAATGCACAACGATTAGGTTATCATGGTCATTCATGTCCTTTGCCTTCAATTTTACCACATTGAACCTTTTCAAGTAATCTCCCAGGGACTCCCCCTACCTCTGCTTGATGTTGGCAGTGACTGTGTAGTCAACCATTAGATCCTTGCAAATGCAAAATTATGCAGAAAATTCATTGGCGAACTGCTTCCACAAATAGATGGTATTTTCTCTGTACTGACGACGTCACTTAACTGGTGCTCCCCAGAGAGTTACTGGAAAAAGTCAGCATCTAACGACTCCTGAAGCATTGTAGAGACCCATTTGGCTATCGAAAACCATTAGATGGTCATCAGGGTTAGTCATTTCAAGATACTTTATAGTTGGAACCTTCACCCAAGATGATATTATAGTACTCATGATTTTGTTGGTGAAAGAAGCTACCCTTTCGTTGTCATTAACCTTGTCATCCTGGGTTCTCTTCCCTTTGCTTCCTAACAAATCTTTGACGGTCTTTCTAGCAACGTCTTTGAGATAGGACTCTGTATTATCATAATTCGCCCTTTTAGGATCATAGCCTTTGGATGTAGAGCTTCCATGGTGCTCAAGTTCGCATTGATTTCCTTGACGATCTATCCCTGTTAAATCGGATCTTTTCTTCTTAGAGGAAGCTGCCTTAAGCTTCTCTTTTGCTTCAGATTGTTGAACGAGAGCCTTTCTCTTTGGAGATTCATACACCTCCCTCTGGCTAGACTTAGTGACATTTGAAGACTTCTGCGCTTGATTAGATTTTATTAGAGCTTGCATTTCTTGGACTTGCTTCTCCCAAGCCATCATTTTAGCGGCATTTCCCTCCGTGGCATTTGGGTTCAGTGGCTGTACAGGGTTGGAGGTTGTCCTTTCTTCACTGCTGTTTAGATTGAGCATTAGATCCATGTTTCCTTCAACGGTTGCATTAGGAGTTGGCTCCTTGTTTCGATCATCCAATATTTTTGATTTCACCTTCCCCTGCCATGGAGAAATAAATTTACCAAATTAATTTTTGATAAGATAACCGGAACGTCGGAGGTTCAGGCCCTCCTTCTAGCGCCAAAATGTTAACGATATTTTTCGTCAATAGCCGAACCAGAATAGAAAATACATGTACTTAGAAGTTTGATGTAAGGATGGTCCAAAGGTTAATGAAGTGCGATCTTGAATCATCTCTCTTTAACTAATTTCACCATTTCCTAGGCGTCAAGACCTTTAGTCCGAAGATTACTTACTATTCCCTTAGAGAGTGAGTATCACGCTTACGAAACTATAAAGTCGAAGACAACCTTCAGTAAGGGTTTCTAATAGTTAAATGAAACCGAGACCTTATGCAATAAATATCTTTGGATCTAGGAAGAAATAATATATGTTGAGGTGGGAAGAAACAGGATAATGCCTCACAACACTCGGCTCTATTTTAATGCTATTACACTTATCAGCTTATATGACACTTCTGCATCTAACCAGCCTATGTAGGCCTTGGTTGCGTCAGTTATCTAGCAACAAGCTTATAACAAAATCCCTTCCGAGGTTGGGTTGCATTAGGCTTACTATGGAAGAGATGAGTCACATATGAAAGTTCGGAGGGGGAAAAGCCTTGGTTTTACTTAAGACCTTCCTTCCTACGAAATAATTGTGATCAACCCTTTCATGAGAAAGGTTAGTGTTAACTCCCTATCTTATCATTATGAACACAATATGATTATCAAATCGAGAATCGCTTGAGTCCCGAACTTCTCCCTTTTATTATTACAGATATATAACAAGGATTGAAGAAATCCCCAATTCGATTTGGAAATTAGGGTTTTCTCTTGAGAGAAAATGAGCGAGTGAAACACCCCACCCTCCATTAAGGTCACTCACAAAGGGAATGCCTTAACTTTGGTGGAGGTTTGTAAGTAAAAGTCACAGATAAAACACAAGACAAATATAAACACATATATATAAGCAACGGAAAACAACAGACTTTTTATTTCATAAATACGTGTTCATACAAACATTTCCATAACTGTCACATAATAACTTCCAAAACATTACATCATCACTTTTGTCTTGGTTATTAAATAAAGAAGCATAAAAACATAATTAAAACTGCATAAATCCCCATGATTGTGTCCAACAGCCATAGCCAAGGAAAGAGAGTCCAAACCGTACATCTACTATCTTGAAGCTTGCAAAGAGTCGGACTAAGCTGGGTAGTTTCCTCCCTGTGGACCTGGGGGGGAACGGAAAAAAAAGAAGATGAAAGAAAATAGGGTCAGACATAAAGCCTGGTAAGTCTAGTGACTCTTCAGTATGAGAATTAGAATAAGGGCATGATAGGTATAAACTGGAAACATGAAAGTATCATAAACTAAGATAAAGCAGTTTTTGAATCGAATATGCTATCGCACCCCACACTATATCTCTGCACCTATTTTTACTGTCTTAACTGGCACCCCATGCAGGAGGTGACATGTTCCCCTTTTTCTAAAGATCGGCTCCTACTCGCATAATCATCTGTGTCTTACGGCCCCCAAAGATTGTAGATACCTATGCTGGTCCCACCATGGGGTGTATCAAGTCCCATGGTGGCGGCCCGACACAATACTAGAATGCATAGGTTACACTACTGGTGCCCACAGTGCCCTGTTTGTCTGCTCCGAAGTGTGTGCATGCCCGCACTCCGTTAGAACCCACACTGTTGCACCCACCGCCGTCGCTTTTGACCGCTTACAATCAGCCCAGTAATCGTGCCCCACCCTGCCTAGTTTCAGGGTACCATGATACCTAATTGGGTTACTACTGAAATGGGTCCCCGTTACTAGGGTTTTCTAGTCAAACATGTTAAGTGGTTAAGTGTCTGTATTTACCTAACCCCACCCATCAGTTTAATTAACATGTTGAATTGGTTAAGTGTTTTAGCTAACTTAACCCTTCCATCCTGACTTGTCTGTCCTTAGCTTTTTAAAGCACCGACCACTCACATTAGACAAGTATTGTTACGGTTACTGGATATACCGGTCGGTTTCGGGCAGATTTACACCATAACTCAGTCTAATCTCGGGCCCTTATTGGGCTCAATGCTTAACCACCCACATTGGATAGGTATTGTTGTGACTACTGGACAGCCGGGCGGGTCCGGGCAGGTTTACATCACAACTCAATCCAACCTCGTGTTAAGCATACTCGTATTTTCTAAATTTACATATTTGTCTTTATTACTTGTTATATGTAAATTAAATGGTATGGCCCACTTTCCAAGTTTAACATTTTTGGTATAAGAATTTATACCGTTTAAATGCAACCAATTTTGGCATGTGACAAACATGCCAATCTCATATATTTTTATGTCAAGTTTTCCTATAATTACCAATTTATCCCAACGTTATTCCGTCTAAGTATTAGGCTAACAATCTTAGCCTAATTTTCGTTCGCGTGATTTTTAACATATAATATTAGGCTGAAAACTTAGCCTAATATTAGGCATAGTCAATGTGAACATCATAGGTGTGAACTTGCAAAATAGTCAACATGAATGTCATAGGTGTGAACTTGCAACGTAGACTAAATCAACATACATGTGAATTTGCAACATAGCCTAAATCAACTTACATACATGTGAACTTGCATTGAAATAGGGATCTAACCAAATAGGTGTCACATAAATTAGCATATGATTTAGACAACATAAGCCTAAAAATGTTTAGATCTAGACATAACATCGAACATAACTAGCATATGACAAGAATATGACATGTCCATAAAGTATGTATAATTTCATCGCATGTGTGAACTAGATCCAATCATATGTCTAATTACAACATGAAACATGTATCAAAGTGGATCTTGGCATGGATCTAATTAGGAACTTGCAACTTTTGTATAAACATAGGGGCATGTATATGAACATAATCATTTAGGCATAGGGGTTCTTAGCATAAAGTATACATACAACCTATGTAATCACATAAACATATAGGTGTAGATTACAACATGAACTATACAACTTGCATGCGATGTTGTCTTCATTCTAAATGTACAATAGGATCAACATCAACTCAATTATACCACAAACATCCCAATTCCATTCACAACAAAATTATTTCAATACATAGATATGAATTAACATCGTCGTTACATAATAGCACAGTTCCACTTCTAATTTACATCGAATCAAATCCTAACTTTTATTCACATCGGAAAAATCACTATACTTACAACAAACGACGAACTTGAATTCTGGATTCTGAGTTCTGAATTTGAAATGCTTTCCTTTGGGTAGACTAACATTGTTTGAATCGTGTTTTACTTTAGTTTTGGCTTGTCTCTAAGCTTTCTACAAGTGGAGGCTATTCTTGGCTTCCTTCCAGTAGCATGACGGTTCTATCTCTAGTTTATTTGTGTGAATTTAGGTTTAGACTAAAGTTGTATTTATAGAATTTCAAATTAATTAGGGTCGTCGATGAAGCTAGAGTTAATCAAGGCCATCCATCTCAAGAGAAGCCAATCAGAAAGCGACATATAAGCCCTAGTGACACAGCCAAGCCCCAAAAATCGACCAGAAACCCGACCAGGCCAGCCAGAACCAAACCAGGTCGACCCTATGGTCGACCTGGTCACCCAGGTCGACCCCCAGGTCGACCCCCAGGTCGACCCCCTGGTCGACCTGGTGCTTGGGCGGGAATTTTCCCGCCCAGCCCAGTTTGGGTCTGATTTTCGAAATTTGAACTTCGTTTGAACCGTTTGAATTTTAAATTTGAATTCTGAAACTTCCGGAGGTCATAACTCCTTCATACGGAGTCCGATTCACGCAAACTCGGACTCTATCTCAAGCAGAATTCCGAGACGAGCGCAACGGCGTAACCCATTTCCCTTAATTCTTTCATTTAGAATTAATTATACTTTAATTTGTTAGTTTACAGTTAACCAAAAATTCGGGGTGTTACATTCTCCCCTCCTTAAAGGATTTCGTCCCCGAAATCTTCAAGTCTGGAAGAACGTAAGTCCTAACATCCAATCGTCCATCTACTCAACCAACAAACACAGGCGTCCATTGTCCTTAAAAGACTTCTAATGCTTCATGATCATATGCATAGTGTGTGTACATGTCCTTATCTAATGCAAAAATTAGGCGGTCTACTGATTCAGTTGACCTCCTTAATGCGAATCATGTAAGTGTCATGAATCCATTATGTATGCAAAATTTTCCCTACTCATAATTCTACATGAGTGCACAACCATCCATACAAATGCGACATCCATATGACAACATATCAAGTTTCAACCACATACAAATATGAATACATATATGCATATGCAGTATGATGTGGCTGAGCCGATCTAAAACCTAGGTTGTGTGTGTATATGCATCCACGAGCAACCACTAGCAACCACTTGCAACCACTTGCAACCATTAACCATAACATGTTTCAAATACATGTTTACATCCAAAGGGGTTCCTACCTAAGGATAAAGGATAATATCGAGGAGATATACCTAAAAAAATAGATTCAAGCACAACTTAAGATAAAAGAGAGATCAAAGATGTACCCTAAAAAAGAAAAGGGTAGGCCGCGCGCATTCTGTCCTCATTTTCCCAAGTCGCGTCTTCCTCGGCGTCGCTCCACTGAACATTAACGAGCTTTACTTCGCGGTTGCGTAGCTTTTTGATTTCAGTTCCTATGATTCGAGTTGGAACTCTCCTTACAGTTGCTTCGCGTTCCACTTCGGCTTCTTCTAGAATGTTTGGCTCCACCACTTCCGTAGATTCGTGTAGACATTTCCGGAGATGAGAAACGTGAAAGACGTTGTGAATTCCAGCTAATCTTTCAGGTAGCTCTACTCTATAAGCCATCTTCCCAATCTTCTCGATAATAGGGAACGGTCCTACAAATCTTGGTGCTAGCTTTCCTGCGGATCCAAAGCGAACGACGTTCCTTAAAGGGGATACCTTAAGGAAAACCCTGTCCCCAACCTCAAACTCAAAGTCGGTCCTTCTTCTGTCTACGTAAGATTTCTGTCTGTCTTGGGCTGTCTTCATTCTCCTTCGTATCAAGTCCACTTTTTCTGAAGTCTCTCGAATCATGTTTGGCCCAAGTATAATCTTGTCAGTAGACTCCCACCAACAAGTTGGTGATCGGCACGGTCTTCCATATAGAGCTTCGAAGGGCGCCATACCGATGGTGGCTTGGTAACTGTTGTTGTAGGCGAATTCCACCAAAGGAAGATGATCCTCCCAAGTCCCTCCGAAGTCAAGAACGCATAGTATCAAAAGATCTTCTAATGCTCTATTCACCCTTTCTGTCTGACCATCAGTTTGGGGGTGATAGGTCGTGCTCAAGCATAACTGTGTGCCTACCGCTTCTTGCAGACTTCGCCAAAATTCGCTCGTAAAGATGGGATCTCTGTCACTCACTATGCTGGAGGGTATTCCATGGAGTCGAACTATTTCCTTGAGATAAAGAGAAGCTAGAGACGAGGCAGTCCTTCTACTCTTGATAGGTATAAAGTGGACGCTTTTAGTAAGCCTGTCCACGATTACCCAAATGCTAGTATTGCCTCTCCTTGACCTAGGCAACCCATCAATGAAGTCCATTGAAATGCTATCCCACTTCCATTGCGGGGCTTCTAGAGGATGAAGCAGTCCTCCAGGCTTCTTTTGTTCCGCCTTGACCTATTGGCATGTCACACACTTAGAAACGAAATCTGCCACATTTTTCTTCATGCCGCTCCAATAGAAAACTCTCTTTACGTCCTTGTACATTTTGTCCCCACCTGGGTGTATTGTCATCTTGAAATGATGTGCTTCCTCGAGAACCATCTTTACTAAATCCATTGCTTGTGGGACGCACAGTCTTCCATCTCGCCTTAGCCAACCCTTATCAATGATGGAGTACCTATTGAGGTGACTGGAAGTTTCACCCCTAATTAGTTTATCAATCACATCCACAAGCTGAGGGTCTTCACGTTGTGCGGCCCCTATTGAGTCTAAAAGAGTGGGCCGTACTTATAGGGATGCAAATAAACCGGGTACAAAATCAAAGGAGGGCCTAAAGTCAAAACTGGCTATATACTCCAAGCTTTTCCTTTCTACAAAGAGAGGGCTTAGGGTCAGCTTCTTTCTGCTCAACGCGTCTGGTACTACGTTGCCTTTGCCAGAAGTATAGGAAATCTCAAAGTCATATGAGGCAAGGAACTCCATCTACCTTTGCTGCCTCAAGTTAAGATCTTTCTGCGAGAAAAGATACTTCAACGATTTATGGTCAGTATATAATTCGGACTTCTCACCTAGGAGATAATGGCGCCAAGACTTAAGCGCAAAGACGATGGCGGCTAACTCAAGATCGTGGGTGGGGTAGTTCCTTTCATGAACTTTCAATTGTCTTCCACCATAAGCTACTACCCTCCCTTCTTGCATCAAAACAGCGCCTAGTCCCGTACCACAAGCATCCGTGTATACGGTGAACATCTTGCTTCCATCTGGAAAAGTTAGAACTGGGGCTGTTGTAAGAGCCCTTTTTAATCGTTGGAAAGCAAACTCGCAATCCAAATCCCAAACGAATGCCAGATTCTTCTTTGTTAGCCTTGTGAGTGGAGCTGAGCTTTTTGCGAAATCCCTAATGAACTTTCGGTAAAAACTGGCTAGCCCGAGAAAGCTTCGGACTTCGATTGCATTTCTTGGTGTCTTCCAATCTTGCACTGCCACCACTTTCGCGGGGTCCACTGCTAACCCCTCTTTGGACACCATATTTCCAAGGAATCTTACTTCTTCTCTCCAAAAGTGGCACTTGGAGAATTTGGCTTTTAGCTGATGTGCATGGAGAGTATCCATGATCTCCTTCAGATGCTGAGCATGTTCTTCCTCATTCTTTGAGAAGATCAAAATATCGTCTACGATAACCACCACGAACTTATTGAGGAATTCTCTGAACACCCTGCTCATTAGGTCTACGAAATAAGCGGGTGCGTTTGTCAAGCCGAAGGGCATGACAAGCCACTAGAAGAAACTATCTGGGGTTCTGAACGCAGTTTTATCAATGCTATCTTCAGCTACCCTTAGCTGATGGAACCCAGTAGCAAGATCAAGTTGGGAGAAGACCGACGCACCTACAAGCTGATCAAACAAATCGTCTATTCTGGGAAGCGGGTGTCTATTCTTTTTAGTCAGCTTGTTTAGCTCCCTATAGTCCACACAAAGACGTAGTGAACCATCATCTTTGGTGGCGAACACCACTGGAGCACCCCATTCCGAGATACTTCTCCTTATAAACTCCTTCTCGAGAAGCTCCTTAACTTGCTTACTGAGCTCCTTTCTCTCCTTTGGAGCCATGTGTCAAACAGGCAGAGCTACGGGTTTTGCATTATCAACAAGATATATGCAGAAGTCTATTTCCCTCTTCGGAGATAAGCCCTTTACCTCTTCAAAGACATCCGGATATTCCCGGACCACTCTAACTGACTACAAATTCTCAACAGAAGCGTCAAGCGTCTCTAGATAACTAAGCCTAACAGCATTCAAGGGATTACAAGAAATTTCTAGAGTGTTACCGAGCCGAGTCAAGAGTCTAACCACTCTTTTCTCACAATCAAGAATGGCAGCATTACTGGATAACAAGTCCATGCCTAAGATCAGTCCATATCCTGAGAAGCCCAAAACAAAGGCACTACATCTAAATTCAACACTTAGAATAGAGATTTTCAAATCCAAGCAAACCATCGACAAATAAGCCGAGCCCCCAATTGGATTTGAAACAACCAAGGGATATTCTATCATACTAGTGTCTAGGTGCAGGGATTCTACTAAAGCAGATGAAATAAAGGAGTGTGATGCACCAGAATCAAAGAGAGTGCGAACTGGATGATCACAGAGATAAACTAAGCTTTCTACAAAAATATTTTTACCTCGTTCCTGTGAGGTGCCATCAACGCGTGAACCTGTCCCCCTGAGGTGGATCCAGTCCTCTGTCCCTGCCCCCGCTTCTTTGGGCAGTCCTTAGCCAAGTGTCCTGTCTCGCCACAACTGAAGCAACCACCATTCATCTCCGCCTTCTTCTTTCTGCAGTCTTTCGCTATATGTCCCACAATGCCACAGAAATTGCACTTTCTCTTTTCATGGGATTTGTTGTTTTTCCTGCCTTTCTTGAAGTCTGTTTTCTTAGCCTGTAAACCTTCTTTCTTTTCTTGAGGCACTTCCGCCTTTGCCTCCTTCTTGCCTTTATCTTCCTCGTGTAGCAGCGCCATGTCCACCAAGCTTTCATTGGTCGCTCCCATGGGTATATGGGTTATAGCAAGGCTGTGTAGAGGCTCATTCAGACCTTTGACGAAGCGAAGGGCCTTCTTGTATTGGGTGTTTACTAAATCCAGCCCAAATCTGGCCAGATGATTAAACTGATTGATGTACTCCTTGATTGTCATACTTCCTTGTTTAAGAGTTAGGAACTTCTCCATCTGCAGGCTTCTTTCAGCTTGGGAGAGGAACTTCATCTCAAACCTCGTCCTGAAATCTTCCCAAGTTTCCACTGGCCTCTCAGCATGGGTAACTTCCCACCAATAGGAAGCTTCGTCTTTGAGCAACCACACTGCTAGCTGTATCTTTTTCCTGTCATCAACTTCGAAGATAACGAATAAATCTTCAGTCTCCTTCAGCCAGTTCCTTGCTACCACAAATGATTCAGTTCCATAAAAGTCCTTTCCTCCCATAGCCTTGAAGTCTCTACACGTCTTAGCGAAAGTATTCCCACGAGGATGAGGAGGAGGGGGAGGAGGAACCGCTGCCACTGTGGGAGGAGGAATGTCTGCTGGGCCCGCACCATTGGCCCTAGCCTCTAAGTACCTTCGGAACCAGCCAGGGATTGGTACTCCTTCTGGAAGGTTAAGATCTCCAGACATGCTGGAACAAAAAGGAAAGTACTCAAGACAAAGGATAGAGAGATAGTGCATATGGCTTTGGGGAATTATGCCTTTTAAAAACAACACTTTTCTTGAAAAGAATGCTTCTTTAAACTTCTTTTTGAAATTAGTTTCAAAAACTTTTATCTAGTCTGGTAAATCTATGTCTGATACCAAGTGAAACACCCCAACCTCCATTAAGGTCACTCACAAAGGGAATGCCTTAACTTTGGTGGAGGTTTGTAAGTAAAAGTCATAGATAAAACACAAGACAGATATAAACACATATATATAAGCAGCGGAAAACAACATACTTTTTATTTCATAAATACGTGTTCATACAAACATTTCCATAACTGTCACATAATAACTTCCAAAACATTACATCATCACTTCTGTCTTGGTTATTAAATAAAGAAGCATAAAAACATAATTAAAACTGCATAAATCCCCATGATTGTGTCCAACAGCCATAGCCAAGGAAAGAGAGTTCAAACCGTACATCTACTATCTTGAAGCTTGCAAAGAGTCTGACTAAGCTGGGTTGTTTCCTCCCTGTTGACCTGGGGAGGGGGGGTGGACGGAAGAAAAGAAGACGAAAGAAAATAGGGTGACGTGATCCCCTTTTTCTAAAGATCGGCTCCTACTCGCATAATCATCTGTGTCTTACGGCCACCAAAGATTGTAGATACCTATGCTGGTCCCACCATGGGGTGTATCAAGTCCTATGGTGGCGGCCCGACACAATACTAGAATGCATAGGTTATACTACTGGTGCCCCCAGTGCCCTGTTTTCCTGCTCCGATAGTGTGCACGCCCACACTTCGTTAGAACCCACACTGTTGCACCCACCGCCGTCGCTTTTGACCGCTTACAATCAGCCCAGTAATCGTGCCCCACCCTACCTAGTTTCACGGTACCATGATACCTAATTGGGTTACTTCTGAAATGGGTCCCCGTTACTAGGATTTTCTATTCAAACATGTTAAGTGGTTAAGTGTCTGTATTTACCTAACCCCACCCATCAGTTTAATTAACATGTTGAATTGGTTAAGTGTTTTAGTTAACTTAACCCTACCATCCTGACTTGTCTGTCCTTAGCTTTTTAAAGCATCGACCACTCACATTAGACAGGTATTGTTACGGTTACTGGATATGCCGGTCGGTTCCAGGCAGATTTACACCGTAACTCAGTCTAACCTCGGGTCCTTATTGGGCTCAATGCTTAACCACCCACATTGGATAGGTATTGTTGTGACTACTGGACAGCCGGGCGGGTCCGGGCAGGTTTACATCACAACTCAATCCAACCTCGTGTTAAGCATACTCGTATTTTCTAAATTTACATATTTGTCTTTATTACTTGTTATTTGTAAATTAAATGTTATGGCCCACTTTCCAAGTTTAACATTTTTGGTATAAGAATTTATACCGTTTAAATGCAACCAATTTTGGCATGTGACAAACATGCCAATCTCATATATTTTTATGTCAAGTTTTCCTATAATTACCAATTTATCCCAATGTTACCCCGTCTAAGTATTAGGCTAACAATCTTAGCCTAATTTTCGTTCGCGTGATTTTTAACATATAATATTAGGCTGAAAACTTAGCCTAATTTAGCGTACACAAAATTGGCATAATGACATAGGTGTAAACTGGGCATTTTTGGCATAGTCAATGTGAACATCATAGGTGTAAACTTGCAAAATAGTCAACATGAATGTCATAGGTGTGAACTTGCAACGTAGACTAAATCAACATACATGTGAATTTGCAACATAGCCTAAATCAACTTACATACATGTGAACTTGCATTGAAATAGGGATCTAACCAAATAGGTGTCACATAAATTAGCATATGATTTAGACAACATAAGCCTAAAAATGTTTAGATCTAGACATAACATCGAACATAACTAGCATATGACAAGAATATGACATGTCCATAAAGTATGTATAATTTCATCGCACGTGTGAACTAGATCCAATCATATGTCTAATTACAACATGAAACATGTATTAAAGTGGATCTTGGCATGGATCCAATAAGGAACTTGCAACTTTTGTATAAACATAGGGGCATGTATATGAACATAATCATTTAGGCATAGGGGTTCTTAGCATAAAGTATACATACAACCTATGTAATCACATAAACATATAGGTGTAGATTACAACATGAACTATACAACTTGCATGCGATGTTGTCTTCATTCTAAATGTACAATAGGATCAACATCAACTCAATTATACCACAAACATCCCAATTCCATTCACAACAAAATTATTTCAATACGTAGATATGAATTAACATCGTCGTTACATAATAGCACAATTCCACTTCCAATTTACATCGAATCAAATCCTAACTTTTATTCACATCGGAAAAATCACTATACTTACAACAAACGACGAACTTGAATTATGGATTCTGAGTTCTGAATTTGAAATGCTTTCCTTTGGGTAGACTAACATTGTTTGAATCGTGTTTTACTTTAGTTTTGGCTCGTCTCTAAGCTTTCTACAAGTGGAGGCTACTCTTGGCTTCCTTCCAGCAGCATGACGGCTCTATCTCTAATTTATTTGTGTGAATTTAGGTTTAGACTAAAGTTGTATTTATAGAATTTCAAATTAATTAGGGTCGTCGATGAAGCTAGAGTTAATCAAGGCCATCCATCTCAAGAGAAGCCAATCAGAAAGCGACATGTAAGCCCTAGTGACACAGCCAAGCCCCAAAATTCGACCAGAAACCCGACCAGGCCAGCCAGGGCCAAACCAGGTCGATTGGGAAGGTCGAGCCCCAGGTCGACCCTATGGTCGACCTGGTCACCCAGGTCGACCCCCTGGTCGACCTGGTGCCTGGGCGGGAATTTTCCCGCCCAGCCCAGTTTGGGTCTGATTTTCGAAATTTGAACTTCGTTTGAACCATTCGAATTTTAAATTTGAATTCTGAAACTTCCGGAGGTCATAACTCCTTCATACAGAGTCCGATTCACGCAAACTCGGACACTATCTCAAGCAGAATTTCGAGACAAGCGCAATGGCATAACCCATTTCCCTTAATTCTTTCATTTAGATTTAATTATACTTTAATTTGTTAGTTTACAGCTAACCGAAAATTCGGGGTGTTACAGCGAGATTGAAAAATGAAAATTCGGTCCCCAAAATGAGACCCTTTGAGGTATTATTTATAGGCAAATCGGGGCCCCTTTTGCTATTGGGCCAGCAGAAGCCCCTATCGGCCGCTTTTCCTTTTGGTCTCAATTGTTTTGGCTCCCTGCCACTCTTCAGGCTTTGCTTGCGGTCTTTACGGTACCGGTTCTGGCTCCCGAGAGGATGGTCCCAGTCTTTGGGACTTCATTATGACATCAATCATGTCTCTTTTTTGTATTAATACTAGGTTCAATGGTGTCAGCAGCTTTCAAAATGTTTAGGCTTCCATTCACGAGCTTCCAGACAGGAGCTTCTAGTTACGAGCTTTAAATCTTGCTATTGATTCCTCATGGAACTTGTTTTCATGATTCTCGTAGGTGGCTATCGGATCCTCCACCCCTTTCGGTATTGACACCAAGCAAATTAGTATGGATAGCTTGTCTCCATTTGAGGTTCTGGCTTGCCTTTCAGTTGGTTCCTGAGGAGCGTCTCGGCCTTCCGGAAGTGTGATTTCGGTGCTTTTCACTTCTTAATGTATCATCATTCAGCAAGTTAATGTTTATAGCCCTTTTGTTCTTTTAGGTTCCGGTTGGTAGGATTCTTAGTCTTTCTCTTTATTGGCTTCCGGTCTTGTGTGGCCTTCTACCGATCGTGTCGCAACTACCCTACCAGTATTTTCCTTTGAATAGATTTTGAGCTCTTCACTTCGACGATGGTGTCGGTTGCGCAACTTTTGGACTGTCCCTTTATGTTGTCAGCCTTTTCTTGTGTCGAACCTTATATGACGAAGGATTTCTTTATGCTTGTGTCGATCTGCTACCCCTTCACCGCTAGCCTGTTCCGGTGCCTTTATTTTGGTAGTAATAATGATTGTTGTTGTTTGCAAAAATTTGGACCTTAAAACACTAATACAAAAGTTGGTCCTCAGATTTACTGAAATGTTGATTTTCATTTGTAGAAGTTGGAAAATTTGTAGGCTCTATAGATATATACTACCACTGTGAGTTTGTTGAACTATTTCTTGACCTGGCTTGATTTCTCTGACCATCCTTGTTTATGCTGAAAGCTTTGGCCCTTCTCTTTAAAACTGCTGCATGTGTATGTTTGACGTTAACTGTTATCAGGGACTGAGCTACACCCATGAGCCCCTTTGGTGTATGTTTGACGTTAACCGTGTATGTTTGACAATGACTTTAAGCTTTAGTTATCCATCATGATAACCTTATATAGTAATCTTGGACCCAGTATACTTTTAGTGTTCATTCTTCCCAGTAAAACTAGTGTGTGTCGGTTAATCTTTGGTTAGTTCTGTTATCAGAAGTGTAAATGGATTGGATTGGACCGAACAAAGATGTGACTTAGTCATGCCTTATAAAAGATTCGGACGGATACCGAATGCACAAATATTAAGCTTAGACATTATCTATACAAGTGAGACACTAGACGGATGATGTTCGAACAACAAAATGGAGAAAATATTTTCAAGTGAATCTATATTCATGTATCTAAAGTACATCATTTTGCATTTTTACATTTGCATGAAATCATTTACCAATTATAACATTTAATTATTAAAGTGATAACTGCATCTATAATTAACAAATGCAGTAGTAATATCATTTTTGTGGTTTTACATTCAATGTTATTTTTTCATAAGTATAATCTTAGCCCGGGACAATTTAAATTCCTGACTATTATTACTTGGCAGTTTGCATTCCACTAGTCAGTGCTTGTATATGTTGTTCTTGTGGCAAGTGATGTAGCTTTGAGGCTTTGTTCATTTGAGTCTTGGTGTTGTGTGCATATGGACCATTGTGTTTTGCTTGACCCCATTTACCACATCTATGTTGCTGCTTACTTGTTATTGAGTACATTCATGCATGCCACCCCATACTGACCTGAGCTTGTTAGCTTGTCATCTTGTTAATTACTTTTGATCATTTTTGAATACTTCGGTTTATGTGGGTTCAGTTTTTGCCTAGTATCTGTTGTATGTATGCACTTATGCTTGAACCATATTTGTACACCTTCGTTGTTGTTGTGTTGAGTCACCATGTATGTATGCATGTGCTTTAACACCTTCAACTGTTTATATGGCCAATGCAAAAAAAATTGATAGGCTTCGAGAATGGAGCCCAAAGCTAAAAAGCGGAGAGTCATCAATGTTGCTAGAATACAGAGTTATATACCTTTCTGCTGAACTAATGACATGTATGAACTGAACTGTTCTGTTATATATGTTGTTGGAACAACATGTATTGTAATGTAATGAAACAACATGTATCTTCTTTATTGTAATGTAATGAAACAACACATATCATTATATTACATGTTGTTGGATTGGTTTGAAATATTTCGTACAATTGTTTTGTTTACTGTTGTAATTTGCTAAATAGAGTTTGCATGATATTTACTAGCCTTTTGTATAAATTGGATGGGTTATGTTGCTAGGTGTAATTTATTAATAGTATTACAACTTAAATACAGTTAAAGGTCGTATCTAAATTACCTAGTTGATACGGCTTAGAGCTGTATCTATTTATATTTTAGATATGGCTTATGGTCGTATCCTATTATTATTTAGAAATGGCTTGAGGTCATATCTAATAAATAGGCATGCAATAATTTGATACGGCCAAAATCTCTATCTAATCGTAATAGATACGGTCCAAAGCACTTCCTAATTTGCATTTATGATGTAGTGCCATGACACATTGTAACAACCCGAAAATCTGGGCCAGTTTAAAATTTTTATTTTGGCAATTTTAGCGAATTATGAATATTTGAAATAAATTATTTTAAATAATATCGACGAGAAATTTATTTTGAATAGAATTCGGCGTATATATTATATACGTCGTCGTTAGAATATAAATATTTATATATAATTATAAATAGAATTGAAAATGGCGCGGTAGTTCGATAATTCGATTTCAAACTTCAATTGAATGTACCGGGTGCAAAACAATCTGGATTTTAGTGAAACCAAAAACATTAGGATCTAATTTTGAATATCTTTCCAACGAATCCGAAAAATCGAAATTTCATAGCGAGAATCAAAAGATATGTCCAGTTGAAAATTCTGAATAGTCGCTATGGTATTCAGGCCCTTAAAAATAGCCATTTTGCAAACGACCTCGGATTTCGACGAAACCACTTTTGTTGGATCCGCGATGTCAAGTTATCGCTAGATTCCAAATTTCATAATTTTTCGAATCAATATGTGAGCGTGGCAAAGGAAAACGCGTTTGACCAGTTTCAGTTGATTTTAATCGACTGGAAATTGGCCATTTTTCAAATGGTCTCAGAATTCGACGAAAATAGTTTTGTTAGGACCGTATCGTCAATACGAAGCTAGAAAATATTTTTTGGGAATTTATAGAGTTAGTATGTGACCCCGACAAATTAAAATGTAAGTTCAAAACTGAAATTAAAATGTTTTATACTTTAATTTGCAGAATAACTGACTGTAACAGTCGAAATGGCTAATGAAACATATTCCATTGTGTTTGGAATGGGGGTATTGGGCTAGGGGCGACAGTCGTTAGGTTTGGTTTGGAGTTCGTAGTGTTAAATGGGTAATTATTGAATTAAATAAAATAAAATAATATTATATATACTTTTAGAGGGTCAAAACCCTAGTCAAACATCCAACTTGGTTAACCAACTCGTTCAGCCGCTCTAAGCGATTTGAAGGCTGGAAAAACTCCCATTTTGATTTGCTAAATTCTTTCAATCCACGTAATAATTCGACGAACGCAAAATACAAATCAAAGCAGAAATCTCGATCCTTGTTTCTGAATGGTCAAGATCAAAATTTATCAACTCTGGAGGTGGATTTTTGGCTCTAAAAGCGCGGCGTTCGAAGCCGGTTTTGGGGAGAACGGCGCCACCGAGTCTGAGAAGGCGCCGGGCAAGCGGAGCTCCGACGAAGCTAGTCGGCGTGGTCCGTCCTGATCGAGGTCCTGCTTCACGTGGAGGGTGCGAATCTATGCCCTAAATGTTGAGTAGTGGGTTCGAGAACGGCCTGAAGGAATTAGAACGTCGAGGAAGAAAGGTAATAACGGTAGTCTTTTTTGTTAAATACATTATATATAACAGTAGTTTTTTTTGTTAAATACATTATATATAACAGTAGTTTTTTTTGTTAATACATTATTTAAAAAAAGAGAGAGCAGTTTTTATGTAAAAACACCATTTAAAATTCAGTTTTTAATTAAATATAGCATGATATAAAAATGTGTTGTTTTTGAAATAGAAATGACAATATATATATATATATATATATATATATATATATATATGATGTTTATAGAAATAGACTTGATGTAAAAATATGATGTTTAAAAAAATAAAATTAGCATTGATTTAAGAACATGATTTGTATGTAAATTCACATTGAGTCTATATACAAATCAATGTAAATAACAGTGAATTTTATTTTTAGTTTTATATATATAAACACCGTATAAAAATATGATCTTTATAATTTAAATTTCGAAATAGAAATTCGATTTTTATATATTGAATAGCGAAGTAAAAATTCGATTTTTATATATTGAATAGCGAAGTAAAAATTTGATTTTTATATATTGAACTTCGAAATAAAAATATGATTTTTATATATTGAACTTCGAAATAAAAATATGATTTTTATATATTGAACTTCGAAGTAAAAATATGATTTTTATATATTGAACTTCGAAATAAAATATGATTTTTATATATTGAACTTCGAAATTAAAATATGATTTTTATATATTGAACTTCGAAATAAAAATATGATTTTTATATATTGGATAGCGAAGTAAAAATTCGATTTTTACATATGTAGTGAAAGCGGACAACGAAGGTGACAAAAGGGCGAGAACGAAGAAGATTTATATCAATGAAGTGTCGTGAAGTTGGATAGCTATCGGTGAGAATTTCTCACCTTTCAATTTCTTTTTCTAGTTATATATATATATACTAGGATGCAGACGGTGCTTAGTAGCACCCGACACAATCGTCCACAGACCATGGACTTGTTTGTTTGGTTGCATAAAATTAGTTAGATTATTTGATTGAAATTGAATTGTTTGGTGAAATGAATGGATTTGATTGATGTGTGAATGGCGTGGGCCTTCACTAGACCGGGGATAAGGCTAGGCCTCGTCCCGTTTCTAGTATCGTGCCTTTATGCCGCCGAAATTTTCTAAAATGTTAGAAAAATAAAAATATCATTTTATTGAATAAATGAACCGAATAGAATATTCATAGGTTGAATAAAATGTTTTATCGTTAAAGATATAATTTTTAACGTGAATGTAAATAAATAAATATTCATTTACAAACCGGACGGTTTGTTTATGTACACCTATTTGAAAGACATTGATTGGGACGATAAATTTTACACATCGCCCAACTGCACAAATAAAATATGTGTTTGATTGTTTGAAACCCCACACGGGTGTTAGGATGAAATTTGAAGTTCACTCATCCTAAATGATTAAATATGTCGATCGATCGATTGACAGGCTGCTATAAGCGTTAGATATCTATATTTGATGCTTATACAGTGTAGTGCACTTTGGTTGATGGTTGATTATTTTTCAATGCTATTATATACATGTGTTGTATGGAATCCATATAATTAACTTTATATGGTAATTGATTGGGCCTCATTCAAATTTGAAAAATAAAGAATAATATAAAATAAAGGTTCATGTGTTGACAGTTTCATCCATTGAGATCGGTCATGTGTTGAACGAAATATTTTGATAATAACAACTATTTTGAAAAAGAAATATTTGAAATAGAATATTTGAAAATAGAAATTTATGAAGCCGTGTTGATTAGATTGACGCCATTTTGACGTGAACGATATTTATATCGATATTAAACGATTTCGAAATGAAATGAATTGAAAACGATTTCGAAATGAAATGAATTGAAAACGATTTCGAAATGAAATGAATTGAAAACGAATTCGAAATGGAATGAATTGAAAACGATTTCGAAATGGAATGAATTGAAAACGATTTCGAAATGAAATGAATGGAAAACGATTTCGAAATGAAATGAATTGAAAACGATCTCGAAATGGAATGAATTGAAAACGATTTCGAAATGAATTGAAAACGAATTCAAATTGAATTAAAAGCGAATTGGAATGAATTCAAATTGAATTGAAATTCGAATTGAATAGAAATGAATTTTAAAACGAATTTATAAAGGAGAATTCAATTTTGCTTTGAATTGAAATGGAAGTTGAAATAGATTTTGAAACGAATTTTAAAACTATTTATATAATTCGTTTTGAATAGAAATCGACGAAATATATATTATATATATTATATATATAATATAATGGCCTGAATAGAACGCGCCGCGCCGCGGCAGTTCGTGAATTTCGACCATTTATTTCAAACGGACATTACGGGAGATCCGACCGTCGGATTCTCCTAAAACCAGAACCGTTGGGTTCGTATCGAAAAGAGCTTTCTAACGAATATTAGAAATTTGAAATCTAACGGTTGGATTTGGAGTTACGTCCAAATCAAATTTGAAAAAGGTCGTTGTAAGTGCAGTTCGATGGCCATTGATGGAAATCGACTGTACGGGCCTTGATAAAATTATTAAAAATAGTAATAATTTGTGTAAAATCATAAGAAATGATTTAGAAAGGATTGGGATGAAAAACTCCATATTTGAAAAGATAAAAATAGATTTTTATCGAAATGAACTAGTTTTGAACTAGAATTATAATTCTATTTATTTTTAAATAAATAAATTGAATTTAAAAAGGGTTTTGAAAATAACCAGAATATCCAATGATTGCATTGGAGTGGATTTGAATCGAAATTGTCTTCGGAATATTTCGATGTTGGAATCCGTGATTATACAGGTGTTGTTATGGAAATTTGAAAGATATATATTTATATCGTTATTTCCAATACGACATTTGTTAGTCGTAGAATTTGATATTGAATATAAGCCGATATATTTTCCATTCAGTGCCTTGTATTGAATATCGAATGTGATTTGGGTTTGTCGTGAATGGTGTCTTCACTAACACTGTTCTTGAACCCAGTTGAGAAATGATTAAATCTTTTTATTTAGATTTAATGAAGTGTACCAATTAAATAATATTTAATTGGAATTGAATTGATATTGATTTTTGGGTTTAACGTGAACAGTGTTTTAAATAACACTAGTTCTTTAACCCGATAATTAATGAATGTGACTTTGGGTTTATCGTGAACCGTGTTTTAAATGACACGGATTCTTTAACCCAGTTAACGATTAAAACTAAGTGGAGTTTTAATGAATCTTTAATTAGATTGAAAAGGTCGAGAATGGAGTATCACCAGTTTTACTCCAGGCGATAGTTAAATCTTTAATTAGATTTGAACGTGAAATGGTAATTGAATTTACCGATAACACCGTGGTGTTAGATATGAAGTATAACTAGTTTTACTTCATGGGATGAATAGGTTGAGATTGGGAAATTAAAACCAATGATTACTTCGGTAAGGTTCGTTAACCTCGACTAGTTTGAATTGATATTCAAAAATAGATTAAAGAATAAATTCAAGAAATTTATCTTGGATAAAATTAAGGGGAACCTTTCCCTATGAATGTGAAATTTAGAAACTAACTGTCGGTTAGCCAAGCAGAATGGTTTTCTGGATATTGATCTGATGTTGGTTTCGGCCTTCGGGGTTAATATTTGGAGAATTATTCTCTTGATTAATTTACGGTTAATGACTGATGAATTGGAATGAGGCGTATGTTGTGTTTGTGTAACACTTAAAATATACGTGAGTTATTCGGAAAGACCGGGTTTATCCCATTCTGAATAACTGATACGACGATAAGTCGAAGATGAAGACGGTGGTCGAAGACTGGAAGTCTTCACGTTGTTTGGGTGATTACTGATGATCTTGATTGGGCTGTACACCCAAGAAGATGGAAACGGTTGGTGATCGTCCAGACGTACTTGGAGATGGATGGATATGCGAGGAAAGTGCCTCCGGTTTCGTTCAGACCCAGAACGGACTTGTAAATGGACTGTGTGTCTGACATTGGATTTTAGTCCGTGTGATTGATCTCTATTAAATATATATCTGTTTGGCGGCGGAGAATTTATTCTCTTGCTTAACGCCCTTCTCTGAGACGTACGAGGTCAGGGGTTATATATTGATGGATATCAAACGCATGGAGTGAATTGCCTGTGTGGCATGCCTAAGTGGCAATTGATCGAGGCTTCTGTTGAAAAGCAAAGTCTTGTGGTGATGATCAAAGCACGGCCTTTGTGGCGTAGCTTTGTGTAACGTTTACTTCGCGTGTTTCACACCCGGTATGAACCAAAAACGGGAGAGGACCTCAGGGAGGGCATGCGTTTCTTTCTAGTTAGAAGTGGCGTCAGTGGTTTTACACGCCCTGGCGAGTTTGACTTATGTGGTTGTTGCCGTTGCGAGGCGCCTCGGATTGATCGGTCGTTCTCGAACCGATGGAGTCATTTAGTTGGCTCATTTACGCCCCAAAGGGCGGGGAAACGCAGTGTTCAGGCATTTTAATCCACATCGGTGGACCGGCCCTGTCGCTCCAAGGGCCCACCTGAGTCTGGGTCCTGAGGCTCGGACTAGACAGTCTCGAATCGGTTGAGGACTATCTTTTGCCTCGGTTCATAGACGGAAATCCAATTTCCAAATACGTGACATTTGCGGTTTTATTTGTAGAGCCTAGTATGGCGACATAGTGGGATGGGGCGCTCATGCCGCCTATGATTGATACTTATGATTTGAAGTTTTTTTATACACTATGCACTTATAATAGTATCAAACGATTTGTTTTAACCGTATCAAGCATTCTTTGGCTGTTATAAGGGAAAACCCTATCCTTGGCTGCGTTGCATTGTGTGATGGGACCTGGGTCTTATAACAGCTTCATTTTTCTTTATTTAGCATTGCGCTGTTTGTTTTATGCACTGGTATTCTTGGGAGGAAACCCGTTCCGTGTTATACGGCGTGGTCCCTTGATTTACCTAATGATTTAAAATAAAGATTAATAACTGTTTTAGTTCTCACACCAGTCACATGACTGATCTGGAGTTTATTGTTTTAACCTAAACTCTGGGTGCCCCTATTTTGACACGGGCAGCTAGTAGTTTTGGTTTTGCAGATTTATATTCACAGGATCGTGGTTTACAGCTGGAACGATATCCAGAAAGCTTTGTATCCGTATATCTTCTTCTAGTTGTGTATTGTATTATTTTCCGCTGCGATGTATTTAAATGTAATTTAAATCTCTGATATTTCTGTGTAATATTTATTTGTTTATACTCTATATATTCTTGTAATCTTATGCATTGTTGTAATATACATTGAAATGTTCTTTTATATGCGCTCTGTTGTGGCTTGTTCTCCAACTATCCGACGCTTTCCTTAAGGGGGAAGTTACGGGTTTTCACACACATATTCTTGGTGTATTACAGCCAGTATTTGGACCGGTGAGCCCTATATACCTAATTATAGCCGGTAGGCAAATCTAGACAAGTAGGTCCTATATGAGACTGGTGGATCTCTTATGTATAGTACCTGGAAGACCAGTGAGCCATATATTGGACTAGTGGGTCCTAACATATAGCATGTAAGCGATTTGGACTGGTTGTTGCAAGGTTTTATATTATTGTTTCCATATTTCTTTGTCACTAATTTCTAGAACCTATGGTGATTTTCGAATGTTTTCACCTATTTGATGATACTTAAATTTTAAATAGCTGGTGTGCTATGGGTGATAACTATTTAGGTGATCTTATTCACTTGATTATAAACTGTTGAATAGGTTCAGTTTGGTGTTGTCGTGGTGATATATTCAATGTAGCGTCACACATGTAATTATTTCTTATTGCTTAGCTTGTGGGATTCGCAAAATATGTTGAACCATAAATCCTTAACCTTTTGTATGTATCATACCATGTTCACTTCTTGCCCATGGCACATTGTGATTATGTCGTGAGTTCTTTTTTTTAGATAGTCACTTTACTGGATATTATTTATTCTATATACGTCCTAACAATATTATTTCAACTAGACTGGCCCATGTATTTATTGCTAGGGTCAGACCAAGCCTTTACAGGTTAACGTTGATGATGACACTTTTGTCTTGCCAAGGATGTTGGACTAGCTTTTGTTGTTTTGTTCGCCTTATCAAGTTTTGGACTAGGATAGTTCTAGTCATTTTGAGTCATACTATGACATTGTATGTATTCCTTTTGGGGGGGACGAATGTATGTATATTATGGATTTCATATCCATCATATATATTACCAGGTGTTGTACTTAATGTATATGTATATATATATATGACTACGATGATCATTTCGTGTATTGTGCAATTATATCTGTTGCGTTTGTTTTGAATAAACCGTGTGACTAGCCACTATGAAATAGTATTGAATGAGTTGATCCACTCAAGAAAAATAAGAGCACTTCATCGACATGTTTAGTACTATTTAATACAAGATTATGGATGGTCGCTCCTAACTAACCATATACCTCATATTAACAAGTGGCATTATTTTTTAATGCTCGTTGTTAATATGGACCTCAGGGGTGGGGTGTCACAGCTTGGTATTAGAGCAGAATTCAGAACAAAATGCGATGAAACACAAATCAGTAAACATAATATGATACATTAAAGCACAATACGAGTAATACACTATAAATCGAGTGTCCTTAACCTTGTCCATAACCTTTTCGTGTCCTTCGGGGTATATATTAGTGGGAATAATTCTAATTTAAAATTCTGTAGTATTCCTTATTTAATGAATTCTATTGAAATATCCTATCCTTGTGAATAATTATATCTTATTTCTATTTCCAGCTTATGGATGGAGAGGATTCAGATATACCTGAAGGAGCTAAGCCGTCCTCACTCCCTGAAGGGGTGTATATGTCCACTAAGTAGATCCACGTGCTTTTTAGGATTACCCAGCCATCTTCTCCTACCTGAACATCTCCTCCACGCAAATCTGCATTTACGTGCATGTGTAGCTATTTTACACATTTTGGTGACAAGCCTCTCAAAGGCTCAGAGTCAGTTCTTAAAGTGCAAGCTTGGATCTGTACTTGTGAGTGGACATTTTCTCATATGGAGATCTCCAATGCCACCATGTTCTTGTGGCATCAAGCATGTTACAAGAATGCTCATTTGACTGGTTGAGCTCCTTGTTGCGGGAGTTGGATGAGGCATCTTTAGAGTAGGATCAATTCAAAGAGCAGTTTGAGCTTAAATTCGTGCCTGAGTCCGAAAAAACTATCTTGGCCCGTCACTTCCTAGAGCTTAAACAAAGCAATGTGACCGTTTTGGAGTATATAGCATCTTTTGATGCCTTATCCAAGTATGGCCTAAAGCATACCAACACCTCCTACAAAAAGAACCACCAATTTGTTTTTGGACTTAAGAAGTATCTAAAAAAGGCCCCTATTTTGCAATTGAAACTTTCCTTTGAAGAGTTAGTCAATGTGGTGCTTCATCTTGAAGCAATTGAAAATGAAATGATGAAATGGAACCTTAGAAGAAGAAGCCTCTTACTCATGGTTCACATTTTGGTTCCATCCCTCCTACACAAAAGTCTTGCTTTAATTATGGCGCGAGAGATCATTCCTTTAGATCATGTCCTAAGCCTCTCAAATGCCGCAACTATAACCAAGAGAGGCATTGGTCTTCGAAATGTCCTAAATTTTTAAGGGACGACAATCAATTAGTTAAATGTAGCAGCAAGTTCGGGTAGCTCATCCCAGTCGCAAGGTATAACGTAATCCTTCCATTCTTGAAGGTTTATTGTTATTTCAAAATTGTTCATTTCGGGTTTTATTCGATACGGGTGCATTACATTCATCCATATCAAAAGAACTTGCCGATGCACTTTCTTTGGATGTTACATGGTGATGACTTCCCTACGAATTGCAAATCTGATTGGTGCATCTGCCACTATTAGCTTGATGTGTGAGAATATCGAGCTATTCATATGTGGTTTTCCGTTTTGTGTGAATCTGCATGTGATTTACTGTTTATGCTTTGATATGATTCTTGGTATAGTCTGGCTCTGTGCAGTTAATGCCCGCTATATCCTCACAATATCGTATAGCGAATTTCTACCTCTACGCTTTTTCCAAATAGCCTTTCCATTTTAAACCCTGCTTAATTCCAATATTCCCGAGATATCCCATTATTTAAGCTATATTCCACTATATCTTTTATTAAAGAAATGAGTCGAATAATGAGTTTTATGCGTTATAACATTTATAAAATTTGTTTTTTAATATAATTTTTAAAATTTTATTTTTTAGAATAGAAAATATTATAATATTTTTTTAAATTTAATTAAGCTAAATAAAATTTTGCATTTATTTACTTGCAGTGCACATGTTTTTATTTAAAATTAAGAATGTACTAATTATTGTTGTATATAACAATATGATTTTTGTCTGATGATAAAAAACATATATTATTCTATAAATGTGTTTGTAATTGTACTATTCTATTTCATCACATACAAAAAATATATTTATTTTGAATAAAATGTTATTGCATAGAATTTATAATTCAAACATTTTGTTTCAATATAAACATTTTAGTTCAAAAATTGGAATAATACAAACTTTTAACTCCACTATTGTACATCTCACTGATATAATACATTCAATTTCATTTATTACATTCAGTCCTCACTACAACACTTAGGTTTCACTCAGTTTACACATATAGACTCGGTTACACACACTCTATCATGTACAGACAAAAATACACCTGTGACACACAGTATTTTTAAGACAATAAAATATGAATAACTTAATTAAATAATGAGAATTAAGTAAAACGGACTGTGACATTGCGTCCGTCTCGGAATTCTGGTCAAGGAAGACACCTGGTTTGCGTAAAACGTACATCATATGAAGAAGTTATTAAGCCTAGAAGTCTGTATACGCACAAGAGAAATATATATATATATACAAACAAATTAAAATATAAAATAAAGAATAAAATAAGGATTGCATGTAATAAATACATGCACTGAAAAAAAATGTAATGCATGCATTGAAAGAAAGAAAGGATTGGTTGCATGCAATGTAAATATGTTGCATGCACTGATTTGCAAACATAATGCATTAACATTAAAAGAATGATAAAAGAAAAAGATTCATGCAATGGTTTAATTTAAGTATTGTAACTAACATGAAAAAGAGAAGTAAGGAGAGAACAATAATAATCATTGTTCTAAGACTTATTAACAAAAGACTTTATAGCTCGGTTGATTAAGGCATTGGATTTGTAACATAGAAGTCGGGGGTTTGAACCCCGGTGGCGGCATAATTTTTATCTTTGTTTTAGAGAGGGCCAATTGAACATGCAAATATATGTACGTATACAAATTCAAAATTTGAAAGGATAAGAACGTACATATAAGGAAATAAAGAAAATATATGTATATATATGAGAATATATATGTGTAGAAATATATGTATACGAAAGATAAAATTAAAGATAAGGCTACAGTCAACGAAATATGGCAAGAATCAAATAACGATGCAACATCGTTTGAATTTTGAAAATAAAACGAAAGTTGTGCGTTTACGCGTAAAATGGTCGTTAGAGGTATTGTATACATATAAGAATATTTCATGTGAATAGAACAGTTAAATAAATTGCAGAAATTCAAAAGTTCGAACATCAAATTTCTACGCCAAAACAGCTTGTGGGACCCAATGCTGACCCAGCACTGCGTGTACGATAAGATTTGGCTAGATTCATCAGCGAACCTGGACTGTTTTCTTAACTGGGTTCAATGCTGACTCAGCGCTGCGTGTACAATAAGGTCTTGAGCACCTATAAATAAGACCCTCGACCTAACCCTAAACATCATAATTCGGCGGCTATGCTGGAGCTCTGCCATGGCTCCCTCTCTCTCTCTCTCTCTCTCTCTTCTCAAATCTATTTCTGAAATTAAAATGTTAACCTAGGAGGACTATGAATTCAGATCTGGAAGAGGGAATCAACGTTAATAAAAAGATTATTGAATCATGAAAGCAAGGTAAACCTCTAAGAACCAATCTATTTAAATTATTTCTCTTTCCCTTCTCTTTTCATGAATTAATAAGTGCATGGTCGTTAGGTCGTGAATCAAATTAAAGGGAAAATGAAAACCATGGATGATACAATGGATCAGATCCAAAATTTGGGGAAAGCTTAAAGGTGAGTGGGTTTAAATTATCCCTTGTGAATAATAGTATGTTTATGTTCAATCAGTTGAGACGTACATTTAGTTGAATGTTTAAGATGAATACTGTTATATAGATCCATTTTATGAACCTATAAATTAGGATAACTGAGACATTGGGTAAAAGATGCACTATTTGAGATCTACATATTATTAATTACATGTAGTGTGACAACCCGAACTTCCCCGTGAAGGAAAGAACGGATTTCTTTGAGGACAAGGTGAATCAGAACATAAACAATAGAACATTTCATTGCTTATTACAACAATTTACATCAGAGCACAATAATATAAAGAGCATGAATAAATATAACACATCAGTGATTAAAATACATTACATAGTAGTGGAAAATAAACACAAAACATAACTGAAAGAGATAAACGGATACAGAACTTTCTGAATATCGTTCCAGCTATAAACCAGGATCCTGTGAATATAAATCCACAAAAAAAAACTACTAGCTGCCCGTGCGGAAAAATAGGGGCACCCAGAGTTTAGGTTAAAAAAATAAACTCCAGGTCAGTCATGTG
Organism: Allium sativum; assembly: GCA_030737875.1. Lineage (NCBI taxonomy): Eukaryota > Viridiplantae > Streptophyta > Magnoliopsida > Asparagales > Amaryllidaceae > Allium > Allium sativum. The sequence continues at coordinate 463,131,365 of CM060920.1, forward strand.
ACTGGTGTGAGAACTAAAACAGTTATTTAAAACTTTACTTTAAAAGAAAGTAATTCAAGGGACCACGCCGTATAACATGGAACGGGTTCCTCCCAAGAATACCAGTGCATAAAACAAACAACGCAATGCTTTTTGGAAAAATGAAGCTATTATAAGACTCAGGTCCCATCACACAATGCAACGCAAGCCGAAGGATAGAGTTTTACCTTATAATAGCCAAACATGCTTGGTACGTTTAAAACAAATCATTTTGGTACTATTATAGTGTAAAGTGTATGAAAACAACTTCAAATATAAATATACCAATCATAGACGGCATAGTGCCCCATCCCACTATGTCGCCATACTAGGCTTTACAATCAAAACCAAATGTCACGTATTGGAAATTGGATTTCCGTCATGAGTCGAGGCCAGGGATGGCTCCTCACTGCTTCGAGACACTCTAGCCAATGTCTCAAGACTACACACTCTGGGTAACCTTTGATCGGTTGGGCCGGTCCTCCCTTACGTTTGAGGATTGGCAATTCCTGAACACACGTTTCCGGTCCTATAGGACCTACATCCATCGGCTCCGAAGAGACCGATATATCCAAGGCGCCTCGCAATCCAACAACCACATAGGTAAAAATAATATAATGTCCGGGCTTGTAAAAAGCTGATACCACCCATAGCTAGAAAGAAACGTCATGTTCTCTCAACGGTCTGATCCCCTTTTTGACTCATACCGAGGTGTGAGGCTCGCGAATCAACGCTATACACAAAACAATGCCATTTAAGGCCGTGCTTTGATCATCAACCACAAGACTCTGCTTTTCAACATAAGCCTTGATCATCTGCATCTCAGCATGCCACCCTGGCAATTCATGCCATGCAACTGATGTCTATCGATATATAACCTCTGAGCTCATACGTCTCAGAGAAGGGCGTTAAGCAAGAGAATAAATTCTCCGCCGCCAAACAGATATATATTTAATAGAAATCAATCAACACAGAATAAAATCCAATGTCAGACATATATCCATTTACAAGTTCGTTCTGGGTCTAAATGAAACCGGAGGCACCTTATTCCTCGTCCCGTATGTCCAATAGGAGAGAGGTCCTCGCATATCCGGTCGATCTCCAAGTACGTCTGGACGATAACCACTTATTACCTCGTCTTGGGTGTACAGCCCAATTAAGACATCAGTAATCATCCAAATTATGTGAAGACCTCCTTTCTTCAACCACTATCTTCATCGTTGACTTATCGTTAAATCAGTTATTCAGAATGGGTATAAATCCGGCCTTTCCGAATAACTCGCGTATATAATAAACAAGTGCTATAAAAACATAACATATGCCTCATTCCAATTCTAAATATTCTTTTATTCAAATATTCACATACTTTGGGAAAGGTTCCCGTTAATTTTATCAAAGATAAATTCTTTAAAATTTATTCTTTAATCTTCCTTTGGATATCAATTCAAACCAAATTAAGGTTTTCCAAACTAGTCGAGATTAGCGCACCTTACCGAAGTAACCATTTATTTAATTTCCCTATCCCAACCTATTCATCCCACGGAGCAAAACTGGTATTACCCCATAACTATCACCACGGCGTTATCGGTAAATTTAATTACCATTTCCCGTTCAAATCTATTTAAAGATTTAACTATTGCTTGGAGCAAAACTGGTGATACTCCACTCTCGATCATTTCCCAAATTTGATGATTTAAATTATCAATTCATATTTCAATATAATTAAAGATTCATTAAAACTCCACTTAGTTTTAATCTTCCCAAAAATCAATATTAATGATTATTTAAATTTGGAAACACAAACATGCCGCATCGACAATCTACACTGTACCATTGATTTCTGCCGATATATAACCTCTGAGCTCGTACGTCTCAGAGAAGGGTGTTAAGCAAGAGAATAAATTCTCTGCCACCAAATAGTTATATATTTAACAGAGATCAACCATACAGTTCGAAATACAATGACAGACATTTAATCCTGCCTTTAACTGGGTTAAAGAACTAATGTCATTTAAAACACAGTTCACGATAAACCCAAATCACATTCCATTAATTACGGAATCTTCACGGAAAAACAAATCAATATATAATCGTTATCAATTTTCGTATCCAACTAATAATATAAATGGAATAACGGCAAAGCCTTTTAAATTCCATATGTATTAACAGTCTTCCTCCATAGAAGTTCACTTTGATTATTATCAATCAATTTCCATTCAATTCCAATTTAATATATTAAATTGGAAAACGTTACTTTGGAAAATTTCCGTTAAATCTTAATAAAAAGATTTATAATTTCCAAATCACGTTTCACTATAAATCGGGTTGAAGAACGAATGTCGTTAAAAACATAGTTCACAACAAACCCAATTCACATTCCATTTATTATCGGGTTAAAGAACATGTGTTATTTAAAACACTATTCACGATAAAACCAAAAATCAATTCCAATTAAATATTAATTAATTGGTATAATTCATTAAATCTAAATAAAAAGATTTAATCTTTTCTCAACTGGGTTTAAGAACAGTGTTAGTGAAGACACCATTCACGACAAACCCAAATCCCATTTGATATAAATACAAGGCTCTAAATAGAAAATATATCGGCTTATATTCAGTATCAAATTCTGAAATCAACAAATATCGTATTGGAATAACGATATATATATATATCTTCTAAATTCCTCCACAATATCCGTATAATCACGGAATCTAATATCGAAATATTCCGAAGATAATATCGATTCAAATCCATTCCAACTCATATATTGGAAATTCCGGTTATTTTTAAAACCATTTCAAATCCAATTATTTATTTTAAAAATATTGGATTTATTATTCTAGTTCATAACTAGTTCATTTCGATAAAAATATATTTTTATCTTTTCAAATATGGATTTTTTCATCCTAACTCTTTCCAAATCATTTATTATGATTTTACAAAAATTATTGATATTTTTAATAATTTTATCAAGACCCGTACAGTCGATTTCTATGAACGGCCATCGAACTGCACTTACAGCGACCTTTTCCATATTTGATTTGGACAAAATTCCAAATCCATATGTTAAATTTCAAATCTCTTGTATTTGTCGGAAAGCTCTTTTCGATACGAACCAAACGGTTTCAGTTTTAGGAGAATCCGACGGTCGGATCTCCCATAATGTCCGTTTGAAGTCAATGGTCGAAATTTGCGAACTGCCACGGCGCGGCGCGTTCTATTCAGGCCATTATATATATAATATATATTTCATCGATTTCCATTCAAAACGTATTTTATAAATCGGTTTAAATTCGTTTCAAAACGGTTTCAACTTCATATTCAATTTCAAATCAAAATTGAATATTCCATATCATCGATATATAAATGATAGCGTTTTCAAAACTTTATATTTTGAAATCAATTCCTTTTCGATATTCATTATAAAAATGAATAAAATCGATATAAATATCGTTCGCATCCAAATAGCGCATAACTAATCAACACGGCTACATATATTTAAATATATTTATGTCCATCCCAAATCGGACATCAAAATCAGATTTTGATCTTTTACTGAATATTATTTTTAAAACATTCCTTATTTTAAAATATTCGTTATTTTAAAATATTCATTCTTTCTGAACTGGAATCAGACACAGTCAATTACCATATAATGTGATTTATATGGATTTCATACAATACATTTACACAACAACAATCAAACACTGTCAACCATCATCCAGAGTGCATTCTACACCGCATAAGCATTAAATATAAATATTTAACACTTACAATAGCCTGTCAATCGATCGATTGACATACAACTAATTATTGGGACTAGTGTATGTCGTATATCATTCCAATACCCGTGTGGGGTTTCTATCAACAAATAATGAATTTAATTTGTGCAGTTGGGCGACATGTAAAATTTATCGTCCCAATCATTATCAGTCAAATGTGTGTACAAATACAAACCGTCCGATTTGTAAATGAATATTTATTTTATTCATATACCCGTTAAAAATTATATTTTTAACTACAAAATATTTTATTCTATTCCACATCACACAATCAATTTTTACAACACAATCATACAAACAAACAAGTCGTCCATGGTTTGTGGACGACGGGTGTCGGGTGTTGCTAAGCACCGTCTGCATCCTAGTATATATTTCTAACTAGAAAATTAAATTAAATTAAATTGAGAAGTTCTCACCTTTGGGATCCACTCCGTCGTGCTTTGTTTCTGAACGGTTCGGGTTTCGTTTTGATTTAAGTCGATACCATCGCTATGTTTTCCCGCTGTTCATAGTAAAAATCACATTTTTTAATATGATGTTTGTATTAAAAGAAATCATGTTTTCATATCGCTACTTCCTATGTAAAAATCATATTTTTTACAACGCTACTTCCCATATAAAAATTATATATATATATATAAATATATATCTCTCTCTCTATATATATATATAAGATCACGTCTTTCTAGTTTTTTTTTTTAAATATGATCTTTTTACTTTTAAAAATATAATCTTTTCTCTATAAAAATCAAATCTTTTTCGATATAAAAATCTTAACTTTTCTAATAAAAATCATGTCTTTTCTAATAAAAAAAATCTTAAACAAATAAAAATCAAATATTTAAACAAATAAAAATCGAATCTTTACATTTCTAAAAATCTAATTTTTACATTTCTAAAAATCAAATTTTTTTACAATATAAAAATTAATTCTTTTACATCATAAAAATATAATCTCTATCCGTATAAACACCGTATAAAAATCGTCTCTTTATTCATATGAATACACTATAAAAATCGCATCTTTATTCATATGAATACACTATAAAAATCGCATTTTTATTTTGTTTATATATAAATAAAAATTCGCATCTTTTTCTTGTCATCCCATAAGGTAAAATAAATAAATAAAACTAATTTTTATCCTCTTAAAGCTAATTACATTAAATAAACTAACATAAATAAGTAAATAAAACACTCACAGTTGAAATTCGGAGGTGGGGGATCGGAGCGGGTGATGGGGAGGTGGAGGAGGCGGTCTGAGGCAAGGGGGCGGATTGGGAGAATGGGGCTAGGTTTCTTTGAACTGGAAGTGGAGAGAGGGGGAGTTGGGGGGGGGAGGGGTCTAACGAGGAGGCTTGACGGCCAGGCAGCAGGGGCGGGGCACGCGCCTCAGGCGGCGGTTAGGAATCGCGGTCTTCCACGATCGAGTTTCTCTTTTTTTTATTTGTAAACCCGATATCGGGTTTGGAAGAAAGAAGGGAGGGTTGACCCCTTTTTTCTATTTTTTTATTTAGTTGTTCCCAAAAAGTAACTTTTAATTTCAACCTCCAAACGAGACCCAAAGACTGTCGTCCGTAGCTAATTAGCCCCATTCCGAACACAATGGGATATGTCTGGTAAGCTGATTCGACTGTTTCGAACAGTTTCCGTCAAAATCAAAATATAAATCTATATATTGAATTTGAACGCACATTTCAATTTATCGGGGCCACATAGGGACCCCAAAAATTCCATAAAATTAAATCTGTTTATGTTTTGACGATACGGTCCTAACAAAACTAATTTCGTCGAATTTGGAGACCATTTGAAAAATGTTCAATTTTTGGTCGATCCAAATTGATTGAAACTCTCAAAACACGTTTTACTTCGCCATGCTCACATATTAATCCCAAAAATTATGAAGTTTGGAATCTAGCAATAACTTGACATCCTGGATCCAACAAAAGTGGTTTCGTCGAAAATGGAAGTTGTTTGCAAAATTTCCATTTCTACGGGCTATATTTCCATAGCGATTATTCTGAATTTTCAATTAGGCATAACCTTTTGTTTCCGCTATGAAACTTCAATTTTTCAGATTCGTTGGAAATATATTCTCAAATAGATTATAATATTTTTGGTTTCGCTAAAATCCGATTTATTTTGAATCCTATACATTCATTTGAAATTTGAAATCGAATTTTCAAACTACCACGCCATTTCCAATTTATTTTAAAGTTAAAATAAATATTTATATTCTAACATCGATTCAACTAAATATATACGTTCTAATTCAATTCAAAATAAATTTCTCATTGTTATTATTTAAAATAAATCATTTTAAATATTCAAAATTCATTAAAATTGCCAAAATAAAAAATTTAAATTGGTTCTGATTTTCCGGGTTGTTACAATCTCCCCCACTTAAAATCTTTTCGTCCTCAAAAAGGAATGGAGCTGAAAGTTGTTTTACAAACCAACTCAACTTTCATTATGGCTTTCATTCTTCAACTTTTCAGTTTCTAAGAATTTTCCAATTCTTCAAAAATTTGGCTAACACCCTAAATTTTCGAATTTTTTTGCCATAACCTCCTAAGTATGGGAGCACTAGGAAAATCCCCAAACTACCACACAGGCCCTCTCATCTCAAAAAGAAAAATAAAAGGCCAAGCGGCTATCCCAACGGCTAGCCGATCGGCTCATAAAATCATCCAAACCCAAGAAATTAGTAAACATGTACCTATTTGTCAGGCATACAATTTTATTCCTCTTCTCTAGCCTCCTTGCTATGACCTGTTCACACATATATGTACATGCATGCAATTTCCAAACAATTTTCAAGTCGGTTCAATATTTGATTCAATTTGGTTATATGTACCATTCTTTCACACAATGGTTTTAAATGGATAATCACATAACACAATCAACAATCAGCAATCAATTAGTTGATTAACGTTTCAAACACATTGCTTTAATAAATATATTCTAACTATATTTTGGTTCTCACACCAGTCAATTGGAAATATATAGATATCCCACTTTCGAAACTCAAACATAAATACTGGTGATGGTATACTTCATCATCAGGATCGTGTCTGGGTGACTAGAGTGTGATTCTATATCTATCCAGTATATTAAAACTTCGAATATACGTTTGCAAGGCGTATATGCAAAATCTTTATATATTGGATTGTCCAAATTCAATATAAAATAAATATTCAAATACGTTGAATAAGGTTTAAATTTTCAAAACAATATTTATTTTCACTTTCATTTTAAAAACAACACTCTTCACACTTGTTCTAGGATACTACTGATCCTATCTCTAACGAGTCATTCCCATTGGATAATACTAATCCAATCTCTGATGAATTCTTTCATTTGGTTCTAATGTGCCTGTTACCGAGCTTTGTAAACCAAAGCTCTGAAACCAAATGTGACGACCCGAACTTCCCCATGAAGGAAAGCACGGATTACTTTGGGGACAAGACGAATCAAAACACAAACAGAAGAACATTTCATTGCTTATTACAACATTTACATCAGAGTACAAGAATATACAGAGCATGAATAAATATTACACATCAGAGATTAAAATACATTACATAGCAGCGGAAAATAACACAAAACACAACTGAAAGAGATAAACGGATACAAAGCTTTCCGAATATCGTCCCAACTGTAAACCAGGATGCTGTGAATATAAGTCTGCAAAACCAAACTACTAGCTGCCCGTGCGGAAAATAGGGGCACCCAGAGTTTAGGTTAAAACAATAAACTTCAGATCAGTCATGTGACTGGTGTGAGAACTAAAACAGTTATTTAAAACTTTACTTTAAAAGAGAGTGATTCAAGTGACCACGCCGTATAACACGAAACAGGTTTCCTCCCAAGAATACCAGTGCATAAAACAAACAGCGAATGCTTTTTGGTAAAATGAAGCTATTATAAGACTCAGGTCCCATCACACAATGCAACACAAGCTGGAGGATAGAGTTTTACCTTATAATAGCCAAACATGCTTGGTACGTTTAAAACAAATCATTTTGATACTATTATAGTGTAAAGTGTATGAAAACAACTTCAAACATAAATGTATCAATCATAGATGTCATAGTGTCCCATCCCACTATGTCGCCATAGTAGGATCTATAATCAAAACCGAATGTCACATATTGGAAATTGGATTTCCGTCATGAGTTGAGGCCAGGGATGGCTCCTCACCGCTTCGAGACACTCTAGCCAATGTCTCAGGACTACACACTTTGGGTAACCCTAGATCGGTTGGGCCGGTCCTCCCTTACGTTTGAGGATTGGCAATTCCTGAACACACGTTTCCCGGTCCTATAGGACCTATATCCATCGGCTCCGAAGAGACCGATATATCCGAGGTGCCTCGCAATCGAACAACCACATAGGTAAAAATAATATAAATGTCAGGGCTTGTAAAACGCTGACACCACCCATATCTAGAAGGAAACATCATGTTCTCCCAATGGTATGATCCCGTTTTTGACTCATACTGCGGTGTGAGGCTCGCGAGTCAATGCTATACACAAAGCTATGCCATTTAAGGCCTTGCTTTGATCATCAACCACAAGACTCTGCTTTTCAATAGAAGCCTTGATCATCTGCATCTCAGCTTGCCACACGGGCAATTCACGCCATGCAACTAATGTCTATTGATATATAACCTCTGGGCTCGTGCATTTCAGAGAAGGGCGTTAAGCAAGTGAATAAATTCTCTGCCGCCAAACAGATATATATTTAATAGAAATCAATCAACACAGAATAAAATCCAATGTCAAACACACATCCATTTACAAGTTCGTTCTGGGTCTAAAAGAAAACGGAGGCACCTTATTCCTCGTCCCATATGTCCAATACAGGAGAGAGGTCCTCGCATATCTGGTCGATCTCCAAGTAAGTCAGGACGACAACCACTTATTACCTTGTCTTGGGTGTACAGCCCAATCAAGACATTAGTAATCATCCAAACGATGTGAAGACCTCCGGTCTTCAACCACCATCTTCATCGTCGACTTATCGTCAAATCATTTATTCAGAATGGGTATAAACCCGACCTTTCCGAATAACTCGCGTATATAATAAACAAGTGCTTTAAAAACACAACATATGCCTCATTCCAATTCCGAATATTCTTTTATTCAAATATTCACATACTTCGGGAAAGGTTCCTATTAATTTTATCAAAGATAAATTCTTTAAAATTTATTCTTTAATCTTCCTTTCGATATCAATTCAAACCAAATTAAGATTTTCCAAACTAGTCGAGATTAGCGCACCTTACCGAAGTAACCATTTATTTAATTTCCCAATCCCAACCTATTCATCCCACCGAGCAAAACTGGTATTACCCCATAACTATCACCACGGTGTTATCCGTAAATTTAATTACCATTTCCCTTTCAAATCTAATTAAAGATTTAACTATCGCTTAGAGAAAAACTGGTGATACTCCACTCTCGATCATTTCCCAAATTTGATAATTTAAATTATCAATTCACATTTCAATCTAATTAAAGATTCATTAAAACTCCACTTAGTTTTAATCTTCCCAAAAATCAATATTAATGATTATTTAACTTTGGAAACACAAACATGTCGCATCGACAATCTACACCGTACCATTGATTTTGCCGATATATAACCTCTGAGCTCGTACGTCTCAGAGAAGTGTGTTAAGCAAGAGAATAAATTCTCTGCCACCAAACAGATATATATTTAACAGAGATCAACCATACAGTTCAAAATACAATGACAAACATGTAATCCTGCCTTTAACTGGGTTAAAGAACTAATGTCATTTAAAACACAGTTCACGATAAACCCAAATCACATTCCATAAATTAAGGAATCTTCACGGAAAAACAAATCAATATATAGTCGATACCAATTTCCGTATCCAACTAATAATATAAATGGAATAACGGCAAAGCCTTTTAAATTCCGTATGTATTAACAGTCTTCCTCCACAGAAGTTCACTTTGATTATTATCAATCAATTTCCATTCAATTCCAATTTAATATATTAAATTGGAAAACGTTACTTTGGATAATTTACGTTAAATCTTAATAAAAAGATTTATAATTTCCAAATCACATTACACTGCAAATCGAGTTAAAGAACGAATGTCGTTAAAAACACAGTTCACAACAAACCCAATTCACATTCCATTTATTATCGGGTTAAAGAACAAGTGTTATTTAAAACACAGTTTACGATAAACCCAAAAATCAATTCCAATTCAATACCAATTAAATATTAATTAATTGGTATATTTCATTAAATCTAAATAAAAAGATTTAATCTTTTCTCAACTGGGTTTAAGAACAGTGTTAGTGAAGACACCATTCACGACAAACCCAAATCCCATTTGATATTAAATACAAGGCTCTGAATAGAAAATATATCGGCTTATATTCAGTATCAAATTCTGAAATCAATAATTATCGTATTGGAATAACGATATATATATCTTCCAAATTCCTCCACAATATCCGTATTATCACGGAATCTAATATCAAAATATTCCGAAGATAATTTCGATTCAAATCCATTCCAATTCATATATTGGAAATCCCGGTTATTTTTAAAACCATTTCAAATCCAATTTATTTATTTTAAAAATATTGGATTTATTATTCTAGTTCATAACTAGTTCATTTCGATAAAAATATATTTTTATCTTTTCAAATATGGAAATTTTCATCCTAATTTTTTCCAAATCATTTATTATGATTTTACAAAATTTATTGATATTTTTAATAATTTTATCAAGGCCCGTATAGTCGATTTCCGTGAACGGCCATCGAACTACACTTATAGCAACCTTTTCCAAATTTGATTTGGACAAAATTACAAATACAACCATGAGATTTTAAATCTCTTGTATTCGTCGGAAAGCACTTTTCGATATGAACCTAACGGTTCTGGTTTTAGGAGAATCCGACGGTCGGATCTCCCGTAATGTCTATTCAAAGTCAATGGTTGAAATTTGCAAACTACCGCGGTGCAACGCGTTCTATTCAAGCCATTATATATATAATATATATATATATATATATTATATATTTCGTCGATTTCCATTCAAAACGTATTTTATAAATCGTTTTAAATTCGTTTTCAAAATGATTTCAACTTCATATTCAATTTCAAATCAAAATTGAATATTCAATATCATCGATATATAAATGATAGTATTTTCAAGACGTTATATTTTGAAATCAATTCCTTTTCGATATTCATTATAAAAATGAGTAAAATCGATATAAATATCGTTCGCATCCAAATAGCGCATAACTAATCAACACGACTATATATATTTAAATATATTCGTGTCCATCCCAAATCGGACATCAAAATCAGATTTTGATCTTTTACTGAGTATTATTTTAAAATATTCCTTATTTTAAAATATTCGTTATTTTAAAATATTCATTCTTTCTGAACTGGAATCAGACACAGTCAATTACCATATAATGTGATTTATATGGATTTCATACAATACATTTACACAACAATCAAACACAGTCAACCATCATCCAGAGTGCATTCTACACTGCATAAGCATTAAATATAAATATTTAACGCTTACAATAGCCTGTCAATCGATCGATCGACATACAGCTAATTATTGGGACTAGTGTATGTCGTACGTATATCATCCCAATACCCGTGTGGGGTTTCAATCAACAAATAATGAATTTTATTTGTTCAGTTGGGCGATGTGTAAAATTTATCGTTCCAATCAATATCAGTCAAATGAGTGTACAAATACAAATCATCCGATTTGTAAATGAATATTTATTTTATTCTTATACCCGTTAGAAATTATATTTTTTACTACAAAATATTTTATTCCATTCCACATCACACAATCAAATTTCACAACACAATCAAACAAACAAACAAGTCGTCCATGGTTTGTGAACGACGGGTGTCGGGTGCTGCTAAGCACCGTCCGCATCCTTGTATATATTTCTAACTAGAAAATAAAATTAAAGTGAGAAGTTCTCACCTTTGGGATCCACTCCACAGTGCTTTGTTTCTGAACGGTTCGGGTTTCATTTTGATTTTAGTCGATACCATCGCTATCTTTTCCCGCTGTTCATAGTAAAAATCACATTTTTAATATGTTGTTTGTATTAAAAGAAATCACGTTTTCATATCGCTACTTCCTATGTAAAAATCATATTTTTATAACGATGTTTATATAAAAATAATATTTTTACAATGCTACTTCCCATATAAAAATTATATTTTTATATCTATATATATATATATATAAATGAAAAAGATCACGTCTTTCTAGTTTTTTTTTAAATCTGATCTTTTTACTTTTAAAAATATAATCTTTTAGCTATAAAAATCAAATCTTTTTCGACATAAAAATCTTAACTTTTCTAATAAAAATCATGTCTTTTCTAATAAAAAAAATATAATCTCTCAAACAAATAAAATTAAATATTTAAACAAATAAAAATCGAATCTTTACATTTCTAAAAATCTAATTTTTACATTTCTAAAAATCAAATTTTTTTACCATATAAAAATTAAATCTTTTACTTCTTAAAAATCTAATCTTTATCCATATAAACACCATTTAAAAATTGCATCTTTATTCATATGAATACACTATAAAAATCGCATCTTTATTCATATGAACAATCTATAAAACTCGCATCTTTATTCATATGAATACACTATAAAAATCGCATTTTTATTTTTTTCATATATAAATAAAAATTCACATCGTTTTCTTATCATGCCATAAGGTAAAATAAATAAAACTAATTTTTATCCTCTTAAAGCTAATTACATTAAATAACTAACATAAATAAGTAAATAAAACACTCACAGTCGAAATTTGGAGGTGGGGGATCGGAGTGGGTGATGTGGAGGTGGAGGAGGCGGTCTGAGGCGAGGGGGCGACACTGGGTTTAATGGCGGTTGCGGATTGGGAGAAGGGGGCAAGGTTTCTTCGAACTGGAAGTGGAGAAAGGGGGGAGTTAGGGGGAGGGGTCTGACGAGGAGGCTCGACGGTCAGGCAGCGGGGGTGGGGCATGCGCCTCAGGAGGCGGTGGGGAATCACGGTCTTCCGCGAACGAGTTTCTCTTTTTTTTATTTGTAAACCCGATATCGGTTTTGGAAGAGAGAAGGGGGGTTGACCCCCTTTTTCTATTTTTTTGATTTAATTGTTCCCAAAAAGTAACTTTTAATTTCGACCTCCAAACGGAACCCAACGACTGTCGTCCATAGCTAATTACCCCCATTCTGAACACAATGGGATATGTCCGGTAAGCTGATTCGACTGTTTCGATCAGTTTCCATCAAAATCAAAATATAAATCCGTATATTGAATTTGAACGCACATTTCAATTTATCGAGGCCACATACGGACCCCAAAAATTTCAAAAAAATAAACATGGTTATGTTTTGACGATACGGTCCTAACAAAACTAATTTCGTCGAATTTGTAGACCATTTGAAAAATGGTCATTTTCTGGTCGATCAAAATTGACTTAAACTGTGAAAACACGTTTTACTTCGCCACGCTCACATATTAATCCCAAAAATTATGTATTTTGGAAGCTAGCAAATAACTTGACATACCGGATCCAACAAAAGTGGTTTCGTCGAAAACGGAGGTTGTTTGCAAAATTTCCATTTTTAAGGGCTATATTTCCATAGCGACTATTCTGAATTTTCAATTGGGCAATACTTTTTATTACCTCTATGAAACTTCAATTTTTTAGATTCGTTAGAAAGATATTCTCAATTAGATTCTAATATTTTTGGTTTCGCTAAAATCCGGTTTATTTTGAATCCTGTACATTCATTTGAAATTTGAAATCGAATTTTCAAGCTATCGCGCCATTTCCAATTTATTTTATAATTAAAATAAATATTTATATTCTAACATCGATTCAAATAAATATATATGTTCTAATTCTATTCAAAATAAATTTTTCGTCGTTATTATTTAAAATAAATCATTTTTAATATTCAAAATTCATTAAAATTGCCAAAATAAAAAAATTAAATTGGTTCTGATTTTCTGGGTTGTTACAATCTCCCCCACTTAAAATCTTTTCGTCCTAAAAAGGAATGGAGCTGAAAGTTGTTTTACAAACCAACTGAACTTTCATTCTTTAACTTTTCAGTTTCTAAGAATTTTCCAATTCTTCAAAAATTTGGCTAACACCCTAAATTTTCGAAATATTTCGCCATAACCTCCTTTGTATGGGAGCACCGGGAAAATCCCCAAACCGCCACATAGGCCATCTCATCTCAAAAAGAAAAAGAAAAGGCCAAGTGGCCAGCCAATCGGCTCATAAAATCATCCAAACCAAAGAAATTAGTAAACATGTACCTATTTGTCGGGCATGCAATTTTATTCCTCTTCTCTAGCCTCCTTGCTATGATCTGTTCACACATATATACGTACATGCATGCAATTTCCAAACAATTTTCAAGTCGGTTCATTATTTGATTCAATTTGGTTATATGTACCGTTCTTTCACGTAATAGTTTTAAATGGATAATCTCATAACACAATCAACAATCAACAATCAATTAGTTGATTAACGTTTCAAACACATAACTTAAATATATATACTCAAAAATCCATTCTTGATGCCAAATCACAACAATATATTCTAACTATATTTTGGTTCTCACACCAGTCAATTGGAAATATATAGATATCCCACTTTCGAAACTCAAACATAAATATTGGTGATGGTATACTTCATCATCAGGATCGTGTCTGGGCGACTAGAGTGTGATTCTATATCTATCCAGTATATTAAAACTTCGAATATACGTTTGTAAGGCGTATATGCAAAATCTTTATATATTGGATTGTCCAAATTCAATATAAAATAAATATTCAAATACGTTGAATAAGGTTTAAATTTTCAAAACAATATTTATTTTCACTTTCATTTTAAAAAAAACATTTTTCACACTTGTTCTAGGATACTACTGATCCTATCTCTAACGAGTCATTCCCATTGGATAATACTAATCCAATCTCTGATGAATTCTTTCGTTTGGTTCTAATGTGTCTTGTTACCGAGCTCTGTAAACCAAAGCTCTGATACCAAATGTGACGACCCGAACTTCCCCGTGAAGGAAAGCACGGATTGCTTTGAGGACAAGACGAATCAGAACACAAACAGAAGAACATTTCATTGCTTATTACAACATTTACATCAGAGTACAAGAATATACAGAGCATGAATAAATATTACACATCAGAGATTAAAATACATTACATAGCAGCGGAAAATAACACAAAACACAACTGAAAGAGATAAACGGATACAAAGCTTTCCGAATATCGTCCCAACTGTAAACCAGGATGCTGTGAATATAAGTCTGCAAAACCAAAACTACTAGCTGCACGTGCGGAAAATAGGGGCACCCAAAGTTTAGGTTAAAACAATAAACTCCAGGAAAGTCATGTGACCGGTGTGAGAACTAAAACAGTTATTTAAAACTTTACTTTAAAAGAGAGTAATTCAAGGGACCACGCCGTATAACACGGAATGGGTTTCCTCCCAAGAATACTAGTGCATAAAACAAACAGCAAATGCTTTTTGGAAAAATGAAGCAATTGTAAGACTTAGGTGCCATCACGCAATGCAACGTAAGCTGGAGGATAGAGTTTTACCTTATAATAGCCAAACATGCTTGGTACATTTAAAACAAATCATTTTGATACTATTATAGTGTAAAGTGTATGAAAACAACTTCAAATATAAATGTATCAATCATAGACGGCATAGTGCCCCATCCCACTATGTCGCCATACTAGGCTCTATAATCAAAACTGAATGTAACGTATTGGAAATTGGATTTCCGTCATGAGTCGAGGCCAGGGATGGCTCCTCACCGCTTCGAGACACTCTAGCTAATGTCTCAGGACTACACACTCTGGGTAACCCTAAATTGGTTGGGTCGGTCCTCCCTTACGTTTGAGGATTGGCAATTCCTGAACACACGTTTCCTAGTCCTATAGGACCTATATCCATCGGCTCCGAAGAGACCGATATATCTGAGGCGCGTCGCAATCAAACAACCACATAGGTAAAAATAATATAAATGTCAGGGCTTGTAAAACGCTGACACCATGTAACACCCCGAATTTTCTGAGAATATTAAAATTAACAAATTCAAGAACACTTAATTTTTAGAAGAAGAATTAAGTGAAATAGGTTGTGCCATTACGTTCGTCTCAAATTTTGGTCAAGATAGACATTTGGTTTGCATAAAACGGATACCTTATGAAGAAGTTATTAAACCTTGAAGTTTGTATGCATATGAGAAAATTATATATATAGATATATATAAAAATTAAATAAATATATATGCAAAAAAGTTCAAAACAGCGAATCGGGAGGGGGAATAACCGATCCGGCCCATTTTTGAGGTCGACCCGAGCTCCGCTGGGTCGACTAGGGGTTGATTCTAGGTGTTTGGCTGTCAACCCATGGGACGATTCGCTCTAAGGCAGATGTGGCATCTGATTGGTTCTCATGGTTCAAGGTTAATCTAATGGTCCTAAAACACTATCTACAACTATATAAGGACCCTAAACCTAAAACCTAATTTTATTATTCACTCTCATCCAAACCTAGCCGCCACTAAAACCAAAATCAAATTAAATCTAATCTAATTCAACTAAGAGAATTCAATGATCTACATCAAAGGCGAGCAATTCAATTTCAGAAAACAGATCCTAGAACTCAAGAATTCCTTTTTGTTTGTAAGTATAGTTACCTTTCAGATGTGAATAAATTAAAGACGTGATTTGTAATGAATTGGAAAATAAAATTTGAACCAAGTTGTATGTGATTGATGATGCGAATTTATGTCTAATTCTTGCGATAATTTGGTCATGTATGTCTTGGAATGATTGTGGTTTATTTGAACTTATCGTATCATGTGGAAATTGGTGATAAACTTATTATGATTTGGGGAACGAAACCATCATACCACATATAAGTTTGACAATCCTTTCATGATGTGTCATATATGCAAGATACATGTTTTATGTTAGTCAAGATCTGTATATATGTTCATATGCAAGATACATGTTTTATGTTAGTCAAGATCTATAATATGTTCATATGCAAGATAGATGTTTTATGTTAGACCCAAGTCAAGATATATATATATATATATATATATATATATATATATATATATATGTTCATATGCAAGTTTCATGTTCAATGTTAGATCCAAAAATTAGATCTATATTTATATGCAAGTTTGTAAAGTGGATTCATGCAAGTTCATATGATCATTATTGTTAGATCTAGTTCACATTTACATGTTAAAGTTAAACTTATGCATGCTTTGGAATGTACATGTCAGGATTCTCCTAAATTATGTTGGTTTATAAACCAAGTTGTGTTCACCTATGCCTAGATCTACATGTTTACATGCTTAGGCTTATGCTAGTTCTATCCAATTTAATTACAAGTTTCATGAGACATGTTAATTTAAATTACGTAACATATGTTTGATTAAATGTTCCCTTCTTTTACCTCTTGTTTATAAATTGGGCTAATTTGCGGGCCCAATGACTTTATGTGACTAACGCGAACATCTAACGGGGGTAACGTTTGGAAAAACATGAAACTACATGTAATTGGCATATTTGGCTCATAACCATGTAAATGGTATGGCATTGAAATGGTATAATTTACATACCAAAAACCATGAACTTGAATTAGAGGGAAACTGGGCCATGACAATAAATTGTTGACAAATTTACATATAAGCATAAAAGGATAAATATGTAAATTTAGAAAAGACGAATATGCCTAACCCGAGGTTAGACTGAGTTATGGTGTAAAACTGCCCGGAACCGACCGGCACATCGAGTGACCACAACAATACCTGTCTAATGTGGGTGGTTAGTGCATTTATCCCAAGAAGGACCCGAGGTTAGACTGAGTTGTGGTGTAAAACTGCCCGAAACCGACCGGCACATCCAGTGACCACAATAATACCTGTCTAATGTGAGTGGTTGGTGCTTTAATAAAGCTAAGTCAAGATTGGTAGGGTTAAGTCAATTAAGGAAACACTTAACCAATTCAACATGTTAACTAAACTGATGGGTGGGGTTAGGTAAATTTGGACACTTAACCAATTTAACATGTTGGCTAGAAAACCCTAGTAACGAGGACCCATTTCAGCAGTAACACACATAGATGTATCATGGAACCCTGAACTAGGCAGGGTGGGGCACAATTACTGGGTTGAATTATAAGCGGTCAAAACGTCGGCATGTGGTGCGTCAGTGTAGGTTCCGACGGAGTACGGGCGTGCATGTACTCCGAAGTGGAAAAAGCAAGCACTGGGCATCAGTAGTCATACACTGTGCATCTTGAATCATATCGGGTTGCCACCATAGGACTTGATACACCCCGTGGTGGGACCAGCACAGGTATCTACAGTCAAGCGGGGGCTGAGTGACACACGTGATAAATGCATGCGAGTAGGAGCCGATCGATATAAGGGGATCATTTCACCATGTATATGGGGTGCCAGTTGGTACAAGTATTAATAGGTGCAGAGAAATAGACATGGGTGCGATTTATACTCGGTTTATCCTACCTTGTATAGTTTTAGGTTAGATTGTTATTCTGGTACTGTCCTGTTTTTCAGTTTATTCCTATTATGACCTTTTTCTTATTCACACACTGAAAAGTCACTAGACTTACTCAGACTTATATCTGACCCATTTTTCTTTCGCTCTCTTTTCTTCCATTCCCCCCCCCCCTCCAGGTACCCAGGGAGGGAATAGCTCCGCTTAATTTGGACTGTTCATCTTTCCAAGCTTGAAGACTCTGTGATGTATAGCTTGGAATCTCTTGCTTTTGGCTATGGCTTTGGATACACTACTACTTGGGGATTTATGCAGTTTTATTTTGTTTTATGCTTCTTTAGAAAATAATCAAGACATAAATTATGACGTAATGGTTTGGAAGTTGGTTTGAAACAGTTTGTTGTAATGTTATGTTATGAACCACGTTTGAAATAAAGTTGGTTTTATTTTCTGCTTATATATATATATGTCTTGTAAATTATCTGTGTCTTTTACCTATAATGCTCTACCAAAGTTAAGGCATTCCCTTTGTGAGTGACCTTAACAGAGGTGGGGTGTTTCACTTGGTATCAGAGCAAAGGTTTACCAGATCAGATAAAAATTTTGAAAACTATTTTCAGAAAAGAAGTATAAAGAAGCATTTTTCAAGAAAAAGTGTTATTCTACATTAAAAGGCATAATCCCCCAAAGCCATATGCACTATCTTTCTATCCTTTGTTTTGAATCTTTCCCTTTTTGTTTCAGCATGTCTGGGAATCTTAACCTTCCAGAGGGTGTACCGATACCAGGCTGGTTCAGGAGGTACCTAGAGGCTAGGGCTAACGACGCAGGCCCAACAGACATTCCTTCTCCCCCAGCTGCAGCGGTTCTTCCTCCTTCTCCTCCTCCTCCTCGTGCAAATGCTTTCTCAAAGATTTGTAGAGACTTTAGAGCCATGGGTGGAAATAATTTCAATGGAACTGAATCATTTGTAGAAGCAAGGAACTGGCTCAAAGAAACTGAGGATCTATTCGATATCTTCGAAGTGGATGATAGACAGAAGATACAGTTGGCGGTGTGGTTGCTCAAAGACGAAGCCTCCTATTGGTGGAAAGTCACTAACGCTGAAAGACCAATTGAAACTTGGATGGATTTTAGAATAAGGTTTGAAATGAAATTCCTCTCACAAGCTGAACGAAGTCTACAGGTGGAAAAGTTCTTATCTCTTAAGCAAGGAAGTATGACGGTCAAAGAATACGTCAACCAATTCAACCAGCTGGCCAGATTCAGATTGGATTTAGTAAACACTCCTTATAAGAAGGCTCTTCGTTTTGTTAAGGGACTGAATGAGCCACTACACAGCCTAGCTATGAGCCACATACCCATGGGGGCAACTTATGAGAGACTGGTGGACATGGCATTGTTACACAAGGAAGACAAGGGCAAGAAAGAGGCAAAGGTAGAGGTGCCTCAAGACAAGAAAGCGGAGGGGTCACAGAACAAGAACACAGATTCAAAGAAAGGAGGGAAGAACAACAAACCCCATGACAAGAGGAAGTGCAATTTCTGTGGCATTCCTGGACATCTGGTTAAAGACTGCAGGAAGAAGAAGAGGAAGATGGGTGGCTGTTTCCACTGCGGCGAGACAGGACACATGGCTAAGGACTGCCCAAGAAAGCAAGCGCAAGGGTAAAGAGCTGGACCTTCTTTTGGAGGACAAATTCACACTCTCACATCACCTCCGCAAGAACGAGATAGAAATATTTCTGTCGAAAATTTAGTCAATCTTTTTGATCATCCTGTTCATACACTCTTTGATTCTGGCACACCGCACTCATTTATACCTACTACTTTAGTTGAATCTTTGCACCTAGACACCAGTATAGTAGAGGATCCCTTGGTTGTTTCAAATCCAATTGGGGGCTCAGCTTATTTGTCAATGGTTTGTTTGGATTTTAAAATTTCTATACTAAGCATTGGGTTTAGATGTAATGCCTATGTTTTGGGCTTCACAGGCTATGGGTTGATTCTAGGCATGGATTAGCTATCCAGTAATGGTGCCATCCTCGATTGTGAAAAGAGAGTGGTTAGACTCATGACTCGCCTTGGTAACACTCTCGAAATTTCTTGTAATCCCATGAACTCTGTTTTGCTTAGCTATCTAGAATCTCTTGATGCGTCTATTGAGAATTTGCAGTCTGTTAGAGTAGTCCGTGAATACTTGGATGTCTTTGAAGAGGTGAAGGGGTTACCTCCGAAGCGGGAGATAGATTTGCGCATATACCTCGCCGACAATGCAAAACCCGTTAGACACATGGCTCCTAGGGAGAGGAAAGAACTCAGCAAGCAAGTTAAAGAATTGCTTGAGAAAGGCTTAATAAGGAGGAGTATTTCTGAATGGGGTGCTCCAGTAGTGTTCGCAACTAAAGCAGATGGATCGCTTCGCCTATGCGTTGATTATAGGGAGCTAAACAAGCTGACCAAGAAGAATAGGCACCCACTCCCAAGAATAGACGACTTGTTCGATCAGCTTGTAGGTGCATCGGTTTTCTCCCAACTAGATTTGGCTATCGGGTTTCATCGGCTAAGAGCGGTTGAAGACAACATTGATAAGACCGCGTTCAGAACTCCGGATGGGTTCTTCGAGTGACTTGTCATGCCTTTCGGCTTGACAAACGCACCCGCATATTTCGTCGATTTGATGAGTAGGGTGTTTAGGGAGTTCCTCAATAAGTTTGTAGTGGTCTTCGTAGATGACATTTTGATTTTCTCAAAGAGTGGGGAAGAGCATGCTTAGCATTTAAAAGAAGTCATGGATACTCTTCGAGCACATCAGTTGAAAGCCAAATTCTCCAAATGCCACTTCTGGAGGGAGGAAGTAAGATTTCTTGGACATATGGTATCCAAGGAAGGGTTAGCCATGGACCCCGCAAAAGTAGTTGCGGTGCAATATTGGAAGGTCCCACGGAATGCAACCGAAGTCCGAAGCTTTCTCGGGCTAGCAGTCTTGTATCGAAAGTTCATCAAAGATTTTGTGAAAATCTCAACTCCACTTACAAGGTTGACAAAGAAAAATTTAACTTTCACTTGGGATTTGGATTGCGATATTGCTTTCCAACGCTTGAAAAAGGCTCTGACAACAGCCCCAGTTCTGACATTGCCTGATGGAAGCAAGATGTTTACCATATATACAGATGCATGCGGTACGGGACTAGGCGTTGTCCTAATGCAAGAAAGGAAGGTAGTAGCTTATGGAGGACGATAGCTGAAAGCACATGATAAAAACTACCCAACCCACGATCTAGAGTTGGCTGCCATCGTCTTTGCGCTTAAGTCTTGGCGCCGTTATCTCCTAGGTGAGAAGTCTGAATTGTTTGCTGACCATAAATCGTTGAAGTACCTTTTCTCGCAGAAAGATCTCAACTTGAGGCAGCAAAGATGGATGGAGTTTCTTGCCTCATATAATTTTGAGATTTCCTATACTCCTGGCAAGGGCAATGTAGTAGCAGACGCCTGGAGTAGAAAGAAGCTGACCTTAAGCCCTCTCTTTGTAGAAAGGCAAAGCTTGGAGTACATAGCCAACTTTGATTTTAGACCCTCTGCCGATCATGTGACTGGTTTGTTAGCATCGCTAGAGGTGCGGCCTACTCTTTTGGACTCAATAGAGACCGCACAACGTAAAGACCATCAGCTAGTTGATGTGATGAATAAGCTGAGTAGGGGTGAGACTTCTACTCACCTTAATAGATACTCCATCGATGATAAGGGTTGGTTGAGGCGGGATGGAAGACTATGCGTCTCACAAGAAAGGGATTTGGTGAAGAAAGTTCTTGAAGAAGCACACCATTCCAAGTTGACCATAGACCCCGGTGGAGACAAAATCTACAAAGACATCAAAAGGGTTTTCTTTTGGAATGGCATGAAAAGGGATGTAGCTGAATTCGTTTCTAAGTGCATGATATGCCAACAAGTCAAGGCGGAGCAGAAGAAGCCTGGTGGTTTGCTTTATCCTCTAGAGGTCCCACAGTGGAAGTGGGATAGCATCTCGACGGACTTTATTGATGGGCTGCCTAGGTCAAGAAGAGGCAATACCAGTATTTGGGTAATAGTGGACAGGCTCACGAAAAGCGCTCACTTCATACCCGTTAAGAGTAGAAGGACTGCCTCATCCCTAGCATCCATATATCTTAAAGAGATAGTTCGACTCCATGGGATACCCTCCAGCATAGTGAGTGACCGAGATCCTGTCTTTACGAGCGAGTTTTGGAGGAGTTTGCAAGAAGCTGTAGGATCACAGTTATGCTTAACCACAGCCTATCACCCCCAAACCGATGGTCAGACGGAAAGAGTGAGTAGAGTATTAGAAGACCTCTTGAGACTATGCATTCTTGACTTTGGAGGTACATGGGAGGATCACCTTCCTTTGGTGGAATTCACTTACAACAATAGCTACCAAGCCACCATAGGAATGGCACCTTTCGAAGCTTTATATGGAAGACCATGCCGATCACCAACTTGTTGGAGGGAATCTACAGACAAGCTCATACTTGGACTAGACATGATCAGAGAAACTTCAGAGAAAGTGGACTTGATACGAAGAAGAATGAAGACTGCCCAAGATAGACAGAATTCCTACGCAGACAAAAGAAGAACCGACCTTGAGTTTGAAGTTGGAGACAAGGTGTTCCTTAAAGTATCTCCTTGAGGAACGTCGTTCGCTTTGGATCCGTAGGAAAGTTAGCACCAAGATTTGTAGGGTCGTTCCTTATCATCGAGAAGGTTGGGAAGATGGCTTATAGAGTAGAGCTGCCCGAAAGATTGGCTAGAGTTCATAATGTCTTTCATGTTTCTCACCTACGGAAGTGGTTACATGAGTATGCGGAAGTGGTGGAACCAAGCATACTAGCGGAAGTAGAAGTAGAACGAGAAGCGACTGTGAGAAGAGCTCCAACTCGTATCTTGGTTACAAAAGTAAAAAAGCTACACAATCGCGAAGTCAAACTTGTTAAAGTTCAATAGAGTGACGCTGAGGAAGACGCGACTTGGGAGACTGAGGCCAAGATACGCGCAGCCTACCCTTTTCTTTTTGAGGGTACATCTTTGATCTCTTTTTCCTTAAGTTTGTTCATGCTCGTATCTATCTTTTTAGTATTTTCCTCAGTGCTGTTCTCGATCCTTAGGTAGAAACCAATGGATGTAAACATGTATTTGAAACATGTTATGATTGGTGGTTGTAAGTGGTTGCTCGTGGATGCATATACACACATATTAGGTGTTAGATCGGCTCAGTCACTTTCATATTGCATATGCATATATGTACTTGTATATGATTGAAACTTGATGTGTTATCATGTGGATGTTGCATTTGTATGAATGATTGTGCACTCATGTAGAAAGTAATGATTAGGGATGACTGCATACATAATGGACTCATGATACTAACATAATTCGCATTAAGGAGGTCAACTGAATCAGTGGACCGCCTGATCTTTTGCATTAGTATTGGGACATATACACACACTTTTGCATATGTTCGTATGGCATTAGAAGTCTTTTAAGGACAATGGATGCTTGTGGATGATGGATGAGTAGATGGATGATTAGATGTTAGGATGCATTGTTCTTAACTTGAAGATTTCGGGGATGAAATCCTTTAAGGAGGGGAGAATGTAACACCCTGAATCAACCCCTAGTCGACCAGCGAAGCTCGGGTCGACCTCAAAAATGGGTCGGTTCGTCCCCCTCCCGATTCGCTGTTTTGAACTTTTTTGCATATTTATTTAATTTTTATATATATCTATCTTGTAAATAATCTGTTTCTTTTACCTATAATGCTCCACCAAAGTTAATTCATTCCCTTTGTGAGTGACCTTAACGGAGGTGGGATGTTTCACACCACCCATGGCTAGAAAGAAACGTCATGTTCTCCCAATGGTCCGATACCGTTTTTGACTCATACCGAGGTGTGAGGCTCGCGAATCAACGCTTTACACAAAGCTATGCCATTTAAGGCCATGATTTGATCATCAACCACAAGACTCTGCTTTTCAACAGAAGCCTTGATCATCTGCATCTCAGCATGCCACACTGGCAATTCATGCCATGCAACTGATGTCTATCGATATATAACCTCTGAGCTCGCATGTCTCAGAGAAGGGCGTTAAGAAAGAGAATAAATTCTCCGCCACCAAATAGATATATATTTAATAGAAATCAATCAACAAAGAATAAAATCCAATGTCAGACATACATCCATTTACAAGTCCGTTCTGGGTCTGAACGAAACCGGAGGCACCTTATTCCTCTTCCCGTATGTCCAATACAAGAGAGAGGTCCTCGGATATCCGGTCGATCTCAAAGTACGTCTGGACGATCACTACTTATTACCTCGTTAAGGGCGTACAGCCCAATCAAGACATCAGTAATCATCCAAACGATGTGAAGATCTCTGGTCTTCAACCACCGTCTTCATCGTCGACTTATCGTCGAATCAGTTATTCAAAATGGGTATAAACCCGGTCTTTCCGAATAACTCGCATATATAATAAACAAGTGCTATAAAAACACAACATATGCCTCATTCCAATTCTGAATATTCTTTTATTCAAATATTCACATACTTTGGGAAAGATTCCATTAATTTTATCAAAGATAAATTCTTTAAAATTTATTCTTTAATCTTCCTTTGGATATCGATTCAAATCAAATTAAGGTTTTCCAAACTAGTCGAGATTAGCGCACCTTACCGAAGTAACCATTTATTTAATTTCCCAATCCAACCTATTCATCCCACGGAGCAAAACTGGTAGTACCCCATAACTATCGCCACAATGTTATCGGTAAATTTAATTACCATTTCCCGTTCAAATCTAATTAAAGATTTAACTATCACTTGGAGCAAAACTAGTGATACTCCACTCTCGATCATTTCCCAAATTTGATAATTTAAATTATCAATTCACATTTCAATCTAATTAAAGATTCATTAAAAACCCACTTAGTTTTAATCTTCCCAAAAATCAATATTAATGATTATTTAACTTTGGAAACACAAACATGCCGCATCGACAATCTACACCGTACCATTGATTTCTGCCGATATATAACCTCTGAGCTCGTACGTCTCAGAGAAGGGTGTTAAGCAAGAGAATAAATTCTCTTCCACCAAATAGTTATATATTTAACAGAGATCAACCATACAGTTCGAAATACAATGACAGACATGTAATCCTGCCTTTAACTGGGTTAAAGAACTAATGTCATTTAAAACACAGTTCATGATAAACCCAAATCACATTCCATTAATTATGGAATCTTCACGGGAAAAAAATCAATATATAGTCGATACCAATTTCCGTATCCGACTAACAATATAAATGGAATAACGGCAAAGCCTTTTAAATTCCATATGTATTAACAGTATTCCTCCACAGAAGTTCACTTCGATTATTATCAATCAAATTCCGTTCAATTCCAATTAATATATTAAACTGGAAAACGTTACTTTGGAAAATTTTCGTTAAATCTTAGTAAAAAGATTCATAAATTCCAAATCACATTTCACTATAAATCGGGCTAAAGAACGAATGTCATTAAAAACACAGTTTAAAACAAACCCAATTCACATTCCATTTATTATCGGGTTAAAGAACAAGTGTTATTTAAAACACCGTTCACGATAAACCCAAAAATCAATTCCAATTCAGTTCCAATTAAATATTATTTAATTGGTATACTTCATTAAATCTAAATAAAAAGATTTAATCTTTTCTCAACTGGGTTTAAGAACAGTGTTAGTGAAGACACCATTCACGACAAACCCAAATCCCATTCGATATTAAATACAGGGCTCTGAATAGAAAATATATCGGCTTATATTCAATATCAAATTCTGAAATCAACAAATATCATATTGGAATTACGATATATATACATATCTTCCAAATTCCTCCATAATATCCGTATTATCACGGAATCTTATATCGAAATATTCCGAAGATAATTTCGATTCAAATCCGTTCCAATTCATATATTGGAAATTCCGGTTATTTTTAAAACCGTTTCAAATCCAATTTATTTATTTTAAAAACATTGGATTTATTATTCTAGTTCATAACTAGTTCATTTCGATAAAAATATATTTTTATCTTTTCAAATATGGAATTTTTCATCCTAATTCTTTCCAAATCATTTATTATGATTTTACACAAATTATTGATATTTTAATAATTTTATCAAGGCCCGTACAGTCGATTTCCATGAACGGCCATTGAACTGCACTCACAGCTACCTTTTCCAAATTTGGACAAAATTCCAAATCCAACCGTTAGATTTCAAATCTCTTGTATTCGTCGGAAAGCTCTTTTCGATACGAACCCAACGGTTCCGGTTTTAGGAGAATCCGACGGTCGGGTCTCCCGTAATGTCCGTTCGAAGTCAATAGTCGAAATTCGCGAACTGCCGAGGCGCGGCGCATTCTATTCTGGCCATTATATATATAATATATATATTATATATATTTCATTGATTTCCATTCAAAACATATTTTATAAATCGTTTTAAAGTCGTTTTCAAAACGATTTCAACTTCATATTCAAGTTCAAATCAAAATTGAATATTCCATATCATCGATATATAAATGATAGAATTTTCAAAACATTATATTTTGAAATCAATTCCTTTTCGATATTCATTATAAAAATGAATAAAATCAATTCGCGTCCAAATGGTGCATAACTAATCAACATGGCTATATATATTTAAATATATTCGTGTCCATCCCAAATCGGACATCAAAATCAGATTTTGATATTTTACTGAATATTATTTTAAAATATTCCTTATTTTAAAATATTCATTATTTTAAAATATTCATTCTTTCTGAACTGGAATCAGACACAGTCAATTACCATATAATGTGATTTATATGGATTTCATACAATACATTTACACAACAACAATCATACACAGTCAACCATCATCCAGAGTGCATTCTACACAGCATAAGCATTAAATATAAATATTTAACGCTTACAATAGCCTGTCAATCGATCGATCGACATACAGCTAATTATTGGGACAAGTGTATGTCGTATATCATCCCAATACCCGTGTGGGGTTTCAATCAACAAATAATGAATTTTATTTGTTCAGTTGGGCGATGTGTATTATTTATCTTTCCAATCAATATCAGTCAAATGTGTGTACAAATACAAATCATCCGATTTGTAAATGAATATTTATTTTATTCTTATACCCGTTAGAAATTATATTTTTTACTACAAAATATTTTATTCCATTCCACATCACACAATCAAATTTCACAACACAATCAAACAAACAAGTCGTCCATGGTTTGTGAACGACGGGTGTCGGGTGCTGCTAAGCACCGTCCGCATCCTTGTATATATTTCTAACTAGAAAATAAAATTAAAGTGAGAAGTTCTCACCTTTGGGATCCACTCCACCGTGCTTTGTTTCTGAATGGTTCGGGTTTCATTTTGATTTCAGTCGATACCACCGCTATCTTTTCCCGTTGTTCATAGTAAAAATCACATTTTTAATATGATGTTTGTATTAAAAGAAATCATGTTTTCATATCGCTACTTCCTATGTAAAAATCATATTTTTATAACGATGTTAATATAAAAATTATATTTTTACAAAGCTACTTCCCATATAAAAATTATATTTTTACAAAGCTACTTCCCATATAAAAATTATATTTTTATATCTATATATATATATATATATATATATATAAGATCACATCTTTCTAGTTTTTTTTTTAAATCTGATCTTTTTTACTTTTAAAAATATAATCTTTTCGATATAAAAATC
The DNA here is from genome assembly GCA_030737875.1 of Allium sativum. Taxonomy (NCBI): domain Eukaryota; kingdom Viridiplantae; phylum Streptophyta; class Magnoliopsida; order Asparagales; family Amaryllidaceae; genus Allium; species Allium sativum. The sequence continues at coordinate 463,159,617 of CM060920.1, forward strand.
TTAACTTTTCTAATAAAAATCATGTCTTTTCTAATCAAAAAAATATTATCTCTTAAACAAATAAAAATCAAATATTTAAACAAATAAAAATCGAATCTTTACATTTCTAAAAATCTAATTTTTACATTTCTAAAAATCAAATTTTTTTACCATATAAAAACTAAATCTTTTATATCATAAAAATCTAATCTTTATCCATATAAACACCATATAAAAGTCGCATCTTTATTCAAATGAATACACTATAAAAATCGCCTCTTTATTCATATGAATACACTATAAAAACGCATCTTTATTCATATGAATACAATATAAAAATTGCAATTTTATTTTGTTCATATATAAATAAAAATTCACATCTTTTTCTTATTATGCCATAAGGTAAAATAAATAAATAAAACTAATTTTTATCCTCTTAAAGCTAATTACATTAAATAAACTAACATAAATAAGTAAATAAAACACTCACAACCGAAATTCAGAGGTGGGGGATGTGAGTGGGTGATGGGGAGGTGAAGGAGGTGGTCTAAGGCAAGGGGCGGCGGATTGGGAGAAGGGGACTAGGTTTCTTCGAACTGGAAGCGGAGAGAGGGGGGAGTTCGGGGGGGGGGGGGGGGGGTCAGACGAGGAGGCTCGACGGCCAGGCAGCGGGGGTGGGGCACGCGCCTCAGGCGGTAGAGGGGAATCGCTGTTTTCCGCGATCGAGTTTCTCTTTTTTTTTCATTTGTAAACCCGATATTGGGGTTGGAAGAGAGAGGGGGGTTGACCCCCTTTTTCAATTTTTTTATTTAATTATTCCCAAAAAGTAACTTTTATTTTCGACTTCCAAATGAGACCCAACGACTGTCGTCCATAGCTAATTACCCTCATTCCAAACATAATGGGATATGTCAGGTAAGCTGATTTGATTGTTTCGATCAGTTTCCATCAAAATCAAAATATAAATCTATATATTGAATTTGAACGCACATTTTAATTTATCCGAGCCACATACGAACCCCAAAAATACCAGAAAAATAAATTTGGTTATGTTTTGACGATACGGTCCTAACAAAACTAATTTCGTCGAATTTGGAGACCGTTTGAAAAATGGTCATTTTCTTGTCGATCCAAATTGACTAAAACTGTCAAAACACGTTTTACTTCGCCACGCTCAAATATTAATCCCAAAAATTATGAATTTTGGAATCTAGAAATAACTTGACATCCCGGATCCAACAAAAGTGGTTTCGTCGAAAACGGAGGTCGTTTGCAAAATTTCCATTTTTAAGGGCTATATTTCCATAGCGACCATTTTGAATTTTCAATTGGGCGTAACTTTTTATTCCCGCTATGAAACTTCAATTTTTCAGATTTGTTAGAAAGATATTCTCAACTAGATTCTAATATTTTTGGTTTTGCTAAAATTCAGTTTATTTTGAATCCTGTATATTCATTTGAAATTTTAAATCGAATTTTCAAACTACCGCGCCATTTCCAATTTATTTTATAATTAAAATAAATATATATATTCTAACGTCAATTCAAATAAATATATACGTTCTAATTCTATTCAAAATAAATTTCTCGTTGTTATTATTTAAAATAAATCATTTTAAATATTCAAAATTCATTAAAATTGCCAAAATAAAAAATTTAAATTGGTTCTAATTTTCCGGGTCGTTACATGTAGAAAGACATGTGAATCATATTGAGAGATTTGGGGGCATAAATTATGATGGGATTAATGGCATAACTATGATGGAAATTATGCATATAAATTGAATTGGAATTATGAATGTGAATTAGAAATTATGCATATAAATTGAATTGGAATAATGAATGTGAATTAGAAATTATGCATATAAATTGAATTGGAATTATAAATGTGAATTAGAAATTATGCATATAAATTGAATTGGAATTATGAATGTGAATTGGAATTTATGCATATAAATTATAGGCATAACTTATTAGTAGAATTATAAGCATAAACTTGAATTGGGGAATAAACATGTATTATGTTTTAAGACTTTAAATAAAAGGCGCAATTTGATATGAGCATAAATAATAGAATAGATATGAATATGCCTAAAACTGAAACGCTTCAGTCATGAGGTTAGATTGCATTTGTGGTAGAAGTCTGCCCGGACCCGACCGACATATCCAGCAACTGCAAGTGGTGAATCTAATGTGAGAGGCCTAGTGCATATAAATGAAACGGTACTAAGACACAAGGTTAAGTTGCATTAGTGGTGGAAGTCTGCCCGGACTCGACCGGCATATCCAGCGACCACTAATGTTGAACCTAATGTGAGGGGTCTAAGTGTATAAATGAAACAAGTAGTTGTGCCAAGACACGAGGTTAAGTCAACTTGTGGTAGAAGACTACCCGGACCAGCCCGACAAATCCAGCATCCACAAGTGTAGACTTAATGTGAGAGGTTTAGTACATATATATATATATACACATATATGAAAATATGTAAATGGCAGGACCAACGAATACCACTAATTGTAATAAATGGAAATAAATGAAATTGAATGAAAGATAATTACAACTGTAAGGAAAAGAGAACGAATGGGGAATGATAATAACCTATTATGAATAAACTCAAGAAAAGGAAAGATAATATGTAAACTTGTCCTAGAGACAAATTGGAATTATAACTTATGGAATAAGGTAAGTTATAATGAACAATAGAGAAAAATGAAATAAATTATGTAATAAGGTAAGTTGTACTTAATTGTAAATTAAGTAATCTGTAAGGGAAAGAATAAATCTACGAATGAAGATAACATAAGATTGGTTTAGTTGAGTGATTCTCTGAGTGTCAGTCTGATGTTGATTTCGGTCTTCGGGGTTGATACTTAGGGAGTTGTTCTCTTACCAAGGTATATGTGAATCAAGATGTACTTAATTATAAATTAAGTAGAACATGTTATAGTAAGATGGGATAATGAATAAATTATGAGAATAACATGTTATAGGCTTATTACTGAACTTAAGTGGATTAAGTCATATATGGAATTAATAAGCAAGGGTGACTTGGTAAACTTGAAAAGGAAGTCATTATGAATGAGAATAGCCAACTTAATAAGAAAACTAACGAGGTGGAGCAAGCGCGTAATTATTGATTAGACGTAGGGTCTAATGACATATTAAACTGAGGCGCTTGGAACAGTCCGTACGTTATAGGATGAATAGCCCAACGAGGTATATCATCACAGTGTCATAAGGCACAAGGGGAGCGCACATTAATCTGATTATTCTGGCGGCTCCGACGGACTTGAAGGGGAAGCACGCAGGCTTCCTAACACGTTAAAGGTGCCTCTGATAGTCCTTTGTGGTAGGCTAGACTCGGGTCTAGCATTGCAAAGGTTGGGTCTGCGCGGAACTATCAGGTGGGTGGGCCTTGACTGCACCAGTAGAATGGCAGTCAGAATGCTGTGACATGGTGACATTAAGGGTAGCTCGGCGGCTGCCTCACTACGGAGGCGGAGGGTTAGGACCAACAAAGATAGTAAAGGTTGTCGAGAACCTGTCATCAGCAGCCAACGAGATACGGAAAGACTAGAGCTAAACCCAAGAGGCCATCGACCTTACACTATCGAGGCGGTGATTGAAGGTAGACACCACATGGATGTTTAGATTGTTTGCTTAGGGTCTTGTCGCTTTGCTCTTGTAGTCTTTACTAGTTAAGGGAGGGGCCGAGGTGGAGCCATAGCTACCATAGAAAAACAAACCCTAGGGATATTTGTGTGAAAGGCTCTTAAAGGTGGGCCTGCACAAATATAAGGAAAGCTCCCGACTGAGTACCGTGTGTAGCCCTGCCACAAAACTCGGGCATGCACACACGATAGGTGTGCAGTTTAGGCCTCGAATACGTTTGACGATACGTACGTGGGAAAGTCTAGGTACACACATGTCTGCTCTGGGTGGTGTATCATAGACTAGAGGGCATTATTCGAGGGTGGAAATCATTACACTTATGTATGGGATGAGGGACTGCGTATATTCCAGCGATGATACGGTGAAGACCGTGTGAGTGGGGTACCATGGGGTGTACCTTAATTTGGGGGTAGCTACATATACACTATATTAGGTTAATCTACTAGGGGTAGATGGGTACGACGTGTGTAAGCGTGGAGCGCTGTTGAAACAAATAACCTAATAAAAAAGAAGAAGTAATTGAACGGTATATGTAGAATTATCCAGAAGTGTAATTTAAATTCATTCACACAGAACTTATGTTCTGACCTCGTCCTCACAACATTCGCAGGTTAGGTTCATGACAAAGATTATATAGCTTTGGATACTTGCTAGGCAGTATTATTAATACGGTAAGGCTATAATTGTTTACATTATATTTTATCCCTTCCGCTGTGAGATGTTTTTCTGAGCTCTGATATATTTTTATATCTCTGTCTTTTCTATAGGATACCAGGGCAAACCAACTCGGGTTTTGGTAGATTGGAATTTTGAAAAAAAAAACCAGTCTGACAGAACTTGGATTGTTACACTTGGTATCAGATCTTAGGTTTAGGATTCCTATATAGATAGTGAGTGAACGTATTTGTATTTTCAAAAATATAGATATATTATATATAAACCCAGATCCATAAAGGAGCCCACTAAATGGAAAGAGTTGGGTTATTAGTTTTGTACACTAAAAGAATGAATATGGAAATTTGAGACCCTTAGGTAAGTTGGGTGGAAAGTGTTCAAAATGGTTGGTATAAAAGGAGGATGTATCCCATATGTTAGTAACTGAAATATTAAGTGTTTCCGATTAGTGGGTTTGGTGGTGAAACCTTATAAATTAGAGAAAGATTAAAAAGTGGAAAATGGATTAGGAATATATATAGTTAAGAGAATTTATTTCTTGTGAGTGTCTAGGAAAACCTAGTTGTGTTGGAGACCACTTTGAGTCTAGCCCATTTGTTAACTTTTAAGAACTTGGAAATGTAAAAGTTTAGACAAAATAGTTTGGGGTGTTTTCAAGTTTTATTCTTAAAAGTATTTTGATGTCTGAGAAAGATATGTAAAAGAACATATTTAGTACATATTGGGTTTTAAAGTTAAATGGGGTATGTTTTTGAAAACAATTATGTAACACCCCACCTCCGTTAAGGTCACTCACAAAGGGAATGCCTTAACTTTGATGGAGCGTTTTAGTAGACAGAACAGAAACTTACAAGACAGATAAAACAGTACTTTAAAAATTTATAACTTTATTACAACAGAAACCGAAGTAAATTTGGTTACATCCTTTCAAATCACAATATCAGAATTCAAGTACAAAATATCTGTCTTGTACAAAAGCCTTCAGAATGCATAGTTTTTAAAATCATAATCCCCAACATAAACTGCCATGCCAAAGCCAGATGATACTTCAAGCAGAGAAGATCCGAATCAAGCTCCTAGATTTCCACCCTACAAACCTGGGGGGGGGGAACGGAAGAAAAAGGGGCGAAAAACAAGCAAGGTCAGACATAAAGTCTGGCAAGTCCAGTGACTTTCAGCATATGAACAGATAATAATAATTATGACATGAAAATAAAACTAGATGCGAGATAACAGTAACAGGAGTAGCAGATATACTTAGGTTAAACAGAAAAAGAACAGAATGATGTAAGCTACTACTTTTCACCTCTCTGCACTAATACTAGTATAACAGGATTAGGTGTCACCCCAATGTCTAAACTGAACAGAAACAGGAACAAAATAATTTCCACATAAGAGAATGCTAGTAATGGGCTTTTACCACCCCAACAAAAACAGACAGAAACAGAATGCTAATAATGGGCCTTTACCACCCGAACAGAAGGTACAGAAATAGATTAATCCCTACAGAATGTAGAATTAGGTGTACACTAGTAAATGGGCCTTTACCACCCGAACAGACGGTACCACGCAGAAACAGACAGGTGTTACCACCCAACAGAAACAGACGGTACCAACAGAAACAGACAGAACTAAGTGTACCCTAAAACCCTACCTCAAGCGATCGGCTCCCTAATACATAAATACCCTGTGCCAGCCCCACAAAAGGGTGTATCACTTCCCAAAGTGGCAACCTTTAAGCGACACAGACCTATTTACAGATGTCACGGCATCTTACATCCTCAGAGGCAGACCGGGATCCATGCACGCACATGACCCGGTTGGAATGCACCATCAACACCCCTCGCCATTATCAGAATGAACCGCTTATAATTAGTTCAGTAAGCGTGCACGGACCCTACCTACTGTTGGGTCAAAGTTTTGATACCAGAAAGGGTTACTGACTAATATGGGTCCCAAACAACAGATGACACGAGTAATTTCCCTCCTAACCTTGTGTCCCCAGACTAACAGATTTCAGATTAACTTGTTTACAAGTTCAAACATACAGAATTCAGATCAATTAGTTCACAGATCAGACAAGTTTTCAGACTAACGGATCAGATATACGGATTTAACAGATTTACAGATTTGTCTAACTCTGTAATTGGGCCTACAGATTCACGAAACGGGTTTGTTAAATTCATTAGTCCAATTGGTTCAACCCTATCCACCCAACACGTTTTAGACATCATATTTATCTTAGATTTGTATTAATTAAAAATTAATGCGCAGACCTCTCACATTAGACTGACAGTTTGCGGCCACTGGTTAGGCCGGTTGGTTCCGGGTAGATTTCTGCCGCAAACTGAGTCTAACCTCGGTTTTTGAAGCACGTTATGACTAACTTCTCACATTAGAACCTATTGTCTACGGCCACTGGATGTGCCGGGCGGTTCCGGGCAGGATTACGCCGCAGACTCATTCTAACCTCGAGTTAGCCATGTTTCATGTTTAGCCAATGCATTCATTCACAGACTATGCTAATATCAGACTAATTATGCTAATTTAACAAATTAACTTCTGTACAAGTTACAACAGATTATTCGAGATTCTATTAACAAGTTTTGCTCAATTTCTAGATCGAGTCTACAGATATTCATACTCAAATTTCAATACTCAGTTTTCAACAGATTTAGCAGATGAACAGATCTAGCAGATCATGCAATACAATAGATCTAGCAGATTAGGCAATATAACAGAACTAGCAGATTAGACAATATAACAGAACTAGCAGATTAGGCAATATAACAGATTTAATCATTCCTTAAAGTTTCATAGACATATCTTGCTTAATTATAAATTTGGCCTAAGTTTGCATGCCTAAATAGTTATCATGATTCACAATATGATCATATACCCCACGTTTGCATTGAATTTACATGGCATAGATTAGGGTCATAATTTACCATATAACACATGTCCCAAGTTTAGTTAAACTTGCCTAGTACAAAAGATTCACATATAGATTATACCAAATATAGCCATCGATCTGAATGCATGTCATATATTCAAAAATCTCCCACTTAGGTGTTATTCACGTTTAACAGTTATCAAATCTTAATATAGATCTTTACACCTAAGTCATATTCTCTTTTTATCGCAAGTCATGAATCGTTACATAGACAATATGCCCAACAATCTAGAACTTTAAATTATAACAGATCTTAATTCAAAGTATGCGTTATGTCCAATGTCTCGAGTCACATGTTAACATACAACAGTTCCTCTTCTCCCAATTCACAGAATATGCATAGATCTAAATCTAGTTTACAACATATGTCCTTTCAGTCACAGATCAGCCATGTCCAATTATGCCATCATTCATTATTTGTCCCAAAGTTTAGCGTTTGTGCGTTAATCTCTTATGAGATTTGGCGCAGGCTCGGGGTAGCCTGGCTATAGAACAGAAAGAAGAAAGAGATACAGAATAAAATAGATCAGAACATACACAACCTCAAATTCAGATTTACAATCATGCCACAATTATAATTAAAGTTTATATCGGAAAATAACTGTACTTGCCTTTCGTGGTTTTAAGAAAAGATAATAAACTGGTGTTGATGCAGAAAGGCTGAATTACTCTTCTTTAATTGTTGTTGTAGCTCTAAACTTTGATTTGAGATTTGATTTAGCTTTTATTTCTATTCAAGTTGGAAGAAGGTGCATCAGTCCAAGTTTTGATTCCAGCAGAGTAGCGACGCCATTTTTATTTTTTATTTAGAACAGAGACAGAGTATAGACAGAATGGAATTGTGTAAAGAAAATGAGGCTAGGGGGCTGTTTATATAGGATTAGGCGGACGAATCTAGACAGAAAACGTGACCAGATACATCAGAATGAACCAGGTTCAAAAACTGGGTTTCGGGAGTAGGTCGACCCCCAGGTCGACACTATGGTCGACCTGGTCTGGCCAGGTCGACACTATGGTCGACCTGGCCCCTGGGAGGTCGACACTATGGCCGACCCCTAGGTCGACCTGGTCCATAAGCGGGAATTTTCCCGCCCAGCCTGTTCTGGGATTTTGAATTCGAATTTTCGATCTGTTTTCGATTCTAAAATTCTCTGAAACTTCGGAGGGCCATATCTCCCTCATACTGACTCCGTTTCTCGAAAACTTGGACTTGTTTCCAATCAGAATTTCGAGACGAATGCAATGGCACAACTCGTTTCCCTTGATTCTTATTTTAAAAATTAATTATTCTCTGATTTGTTACTTATACGATCACAGAAAATACGGGGTGTTACAAATTATTTTTTGTTTTAAAAAGAATTCTCTCATGCAAAGATGTACATTATACAGCATGTATAGCTCATTAGTTTTCATATTATTATATATGAAAGGATTAAAAAGTAAAGCGTACAAAATATTACATTTTGTAAGAAATTTTGAAATCTTTATTCTTTTGACAATAAATTTTGATTATTGTTTTAAGAAGAAAATAAAAGTTTTAGCATTTTTAATTTTTGAAAAAAAAAGTTTGAAGCTATGAAGTAAATAGTAAGGACTATCTCGGAATAATGAAAAAATTCCCGTAGAATGCAAAAGCATTGTAAAGCGTAGGATTGTTGATTGAAAAATATATAAGCTAGTAATACACAGCAAGGACTAGTAGAGACTACCAGACAGTGAAGGGCAAGTAAGTGTTGAGAGTTTGTGGTTGGACTTTTTTTATGTGAAACAGTGTTAAGATTCTTGGCCCTTAGTAGTGGCTGTGTAGGATGTTGAAAGATGGAAAGTCTTATTTGAAAAGGATAAACTTTAATCATTGGACTAAGTAAAATAAGCTAAGAAAGGAAGAAAAATAGCCTAACTAAAAAGAAAACAATAAATTCAGAAAAGCAACAAACATGACGGGAAAAGAAAATGAAAATCTTAAGAAAAGATGAATAAAAATGAAATTTTTCCAAGATAAGTTGAAAAAAAGAAAAAGAAAGTTTCTTATGTAGTTGTGCTTGGATAGGAAAATAGGAAATCTTTATAGAATAGTTACATAAAATTCAAGTACAATTGGAAAAGGTATATAAAAGAAAAACGGAAGATGTATAATTTTTCCATTTTATACCTTTTTGTAACATAAGAAATCAAATTTAGAAAATTAGATTTTTCTAAATTTTGAAATTTAATGATGGTTGGTAGGGTTTTGGATGCGACAGTTGGATAAACTACGCTCTTATTCAGTAAGAGTGTGGGAAAATTTGGATGAAAAAGGTGTTTTAATTTTCAAAATATTGCATTCATATAGAACTGCCAGTATATTTAGGATGTGAGCATCATATTTTAAAAGGATTTTTGAATTTGCATACATATAAGAGGTACCGCTTAGGCATACATGTATTATTGTGATGTATTGCACTATGCACATGTGCACAATGGTTGCAAAAATTGGATGCACACATGATGGATGTATATTATGCGAGGGGTTAATTGATTTTACCCTTATTAAATTTCGGGGATGAAATTTCCTAAGGGTGGGAGAATGTGACACCCCGTATTTTTAAGATAATAAACTAAGAATAACTTAATTAAATAATGAGAATTAAGTAAAATGGACTGCGCCATTGTGTCCGTCTCGGAATTCTGGTCAAGATAGACACCTAATTTGCGTAAAACGTACATCATATGAAGAAGTTATTAAGCCTAGAAGTTTGTATATGCACAAGAGAAACATATAAATACAAACAAATTAAAATATAAAATAAAGAATAAAATAAGGATTGCATGTAATAAATATATGCACTGAAAAAAAAATGTAATGCATGCATTGAAAGAAAGAAAGGATTGGTTGCATGCAATGTAAATATGTTGCATGCACTGATTTGCAAACATAATGCATTAACATTAAAAGAAAAATAAAAGAAAAAGATTCATGCAATGGTTTTATTTAAGTATTGTAACTAACATGAAAAAGAGAAGTAAGGAGAGAACAATAATTATCATTATTCTAAGACTTATTAACAAAAGACTTCATAACTCAGTTGGTTAAGGCATTGGATTTGTAACATAGAGGTCGGGGGTTCGAACCCCGGTGGCGGCATAATTTTTATCTTTGTTTTAGAGAGGGCCAACTGAACATGCAGATATATGTACGTATACGAATTCAAAATTTGAAAGGATAAGAACGTACATATAAGGAAAAAAAGAAAATATATGTATATATATGAGAATATATATATGCAGAAATATATGTATATGAAAGATAAAAATCAAGATAAGGCTACAGTCAATGAAATAGGGAAAGAATCAAATAACGATGCAACATCTTTTGAATTTTGAAAATAAAACGAAAGTTGTGCGTATATATATATACGCGTAAAATGGTCGTTAGAGGAATTATATACATATAAGAATATTTCATGTGAATAAAACAGTTAAATAAATTCCAGAAATTCAAAAGTTCGAAAATCAAATTTCTACGCCAAAACAATTCAAACATTCGAAATTCAAATTTCTAAGCCAAAACAGCTTTTGGGACCCAATGCTGACTCAGCACTGCGTGTACGATAAGATTTGACTAGATTCATCAGCGAACCTGGACTGTTTTCTTAACTGGGTTCAATGCTGACTCAGCGCTGCGTGTACGATAAGGTCTTGAGCACCTATAAATAAGACCCTAGGCCTAACCCTAAACATCATAATTCGGTGGCTATGCTGGAGCTCTGCTATGGCTCCCTCTCTCTCCCTCTCTCTCTCTTCTCAAATCTATTCTAAAATTAAAATGTTAGCCTAGGAGGATTATGAATTCAGATCTGGAAGATGGAATCAACGTTAATAAAAAGATTATTGAATCATGAAAGCAAGGTAAACCTCTAAGAACCAATCTATTTGAATTATTTCTCTTTCCCTTCTCTTTTCATGAAATAATAAATGCATGGTCGTTAGGTCGTGAATCAAATTAAAGGGAAAAGGAAAACCATGGATGATAGAATGGATCAGATCCAAAATTTGAGGAAAGCTTAAAGGTGAGTGGGTTTAAATTATCCCTTGTGAATAATAGTATGTTTATCGTTTAATCGTTCCCCATGGATATTTATAATGAATGTATTGAAAAAGTTAATTGATGCGATGGATAATTGCGATAAAATGGAAATTATGTTCAATCGGTGGAGATGTTCATTTATTTGAATGTTTAAGATAAATACTGTTGTATAGATCCATTTTATGAACCTATAAATTAGGATAACTGAGACATTGGGTTAAAGATGCACTATTTAAGATCTACATATTATTAATTACATGTAGAAAGACATGCGACTCATATTGAGAGATTTGAGGGCATAAATTATGATGGGGTTAATGGCATAACTACAATGGAAATTATGCATATAAATTGAATTGGAATTATGAATGTGAATTATAAATTATGCATATAAATTGAATTGGAATTATGAATGGGAATTAGAAATTATGCATATAAATTGAATTGGAATTATGAATGTGAATTAAAAATTATGCATAATAATTGAATTGGAATTATGAATGTGAATTGGAATTTATGCGTATAAATTATAGGCATAACTTATTGGTAGAATTATAAGCATAAACTTGAATTGGGGAATAAATATGTATTATGTTTTAAGACATTAAATTAAAGGCGCAATTTGATATGAACATAAATAATGGAATAGAGATGAATATGCCTAAAACTGAACCGCTCCTAGGCACGAGGTTAGATTGCACTTTGGTAGAAGTCTGCCCGGACCCAACCGGCATATCCAGCAACCACAAGTGGTGAATCTAATGTGAGAGGCCTAGTGCATATATATGAAACGGTACTAAGACACGAGGTTAGGTTGTATTAGTGGTGGAAGTCTACCAACACCCGACCGACATATCCAGCAGCCATTAATGTTGAACCTAATGTGAGGGGTCCAAGTGCATAAATGAAACAAGTAGTTGTGCTAAGACACAAGGTTAAGTCAACTTGTGGTAGAAGACTGCCCGGACTCGGCCGGCAAATCCAGCATCCACAAGTGTAGACTTAATGTGAGAGGTCTAGTACATATATACACACATATATGAAAATATGTAAATGGCAGGACCGACGAATACCATTAATTATAATAAATGGAAATAAATGAAATTGAATGAAAGATAATTACAACAGTAAGGAAAAGGGAACGAATGGGGAATGATAATAATCTATTATGAATAAACTCAAGAAAAGGAAAGATAATAGGTAAACTTGTCCTAGGGACAAGTGAGAATTATAACTTATGGAATAAGGTAAGTTATAATGAATGATAGAGAAAAATGAAATAACTTATGAAATAAGGTAAGTTGTACTTAATTGTAAATTAAGTAATCTGTAAGGGCAAGAATAAATCTACGAATGAAGATAACATAAGATTGGTTTAGTTGAGTGGTTCTCTGAGTGTCAGTCTGATGTTTATTTCGGTCTTCAGGTTTGATACTTAGGGAGGTTTTCTCTTACCAAGGTATATGTGAATTAAGATGTACATAATTATAAATTAAGTAGAACATGTTATAGTAAGATGGGATAATGAATAAATTATGAGAATAACATGTTATAGCCTTATTAATGAACATAAATGGATTAAGTTATAAATGGAATTAATAAGCAAGGGTGACTTAGTAAACTTGAAAAGGAAGTCATTATGAATGAGAATAACCAACTTAATAAGAAAACTAACAAGGTGGAGCAAGCGCGTAATTAATGATTATACATAGGGTCTAATGACATATTAAACTGAGGCGTTTGAAACAGTCCGTACGTTATAGGATGAATAGCCCAACGAGGTAGATCATCACAGTGTCATAAGGCACAAGGGGAGCGCACGTTAATCCGATTATTCTGGCGGCTCCGACGGGTTAGAAGGGGAAGCACGCATGCTTCCAAAGACGTTAAAGGTGCTCCTGATAGTCCTTTGTGGTGGGCTAGACTCGGGGCTAGCATCTCAAAGGTTGGGTCTGCGCGGAACTATCAGTGGGTGGGCCTTGACTGCACCGATAGAATGGCAGTCAGAATGCTGTGACATGGTGACATTAAGGGTAGCTCGACGGCTGCCTGACTATGGAGGCAGACGGTCAGAACCAACAAAGATAGTATAGGTCATCGAGAACCTGTCATAGGCAGCCAGCGAGATGTGGAAAGACTAGAGCTAAACCCAAGAGGCCATCGACCTTTCACTATCGAGGCGGTGGTGGAGGGTAGACGCCACATTGATGTTTAGATTGTTTGCTTAGGGGCTTGTCGCTTAGCTCTTGTAGTCTTTACTAGTTAAGGGAGGGGCCGAGGTGAGGCCATAGCCACCATAGAAAAATAGACCCTAGGAATATTTGTGTGAGAGGCTCTTAAAGGCGGGCCTACGCAAATATAAGGAAAGCTCCTGACCGAGTTCCCTGTGTAGCCCTGCCACGGAACTCGGGCATGCACACACGATAGGTGTGCGGGTTAGGCATCGAATATGTTTGATGATACGTACGTGGGAATGTCTAGGTACATACATGTCTTCTCTGGGTGGTGTATCGTAGACTAGAGGGTATTATTCAAGGGCGGCAGTCATTATGCTTACGTATAGGATGATGGACTGCGTATATTCCTTCAATGATATGGTGAAGACCATGCGAGTGGGGTACCATGGGGTGTACCTTAATTTAGGGGTTGCTACATATACACTATATTAGACTAATCTACTAGGGGGTAGATAGGTACGACGTGTGTAAGCGTGGAGCGTTGTTGAAACAAATAACCAATAAATAAGAAGAAGTAATTGAGCGGTATATTTAGGATTATCAAGAAGTGTAATTCAAATTTATTCACACAGAACTTATGTTCTGACCCCGTCCTCACAACATTCGCAGGTTAGGTTCATGAAAAAATGATATAGCTTTTTATACTGGTTAGGCGGTATTATTAATACGGTAAGGCAATAATTGTTTACATTATATTTTATCCCTTCTGCTGTAAGATGTTTTCCAGAGCTCTGATATATTTTTATATCTTTGTCCTTCCTCCAGGGTACTAGGGCAAACTAACTCGGGATTTGGTAGATTGGAATTTTAAAAAAAAAATTGGTCTGTCAGAACTTGGGTTGTTACAACACCCAATGACACATTTTTATCTTCAGTCTACTTTAGAATCAGTCCAGTCACCTGTATACTTATCATAGAAACACACATAGTAAACTAGAACAAAACAGATTTAAATTCTAGCAAGTATAAATTTATTCAAAATTTTATTTGCCTTAGAATTTTGATGTGTTTCTCATTATAATTCTTGACTTGGTCTGATATGCATATACATTTATTTGAGTCTAGACTGCTTGTGATATTTACACTGATTCAGTGTAAATACCACAAGGTAGACTATATGTGTAACACCCCACCTCCGCTAGGGTCACTCAAAAGGGAATGCACTAGTTTTGGTGGAGTATTATCTAGGTAAACATACACAGAGATATCACAAGGCAGAACATAAATAAAGCAGCGGTAGAAATTAAAAACCAAATTTTTATTACTTTCAAGAAAATAGTCAAAACACCATATATCCAGGGTACAAATTATTCCATTTCATCAAGTTCCAAGTAAAGAAGCATAAACTTAAGATAACAAAAGTAAATTATTCCCCATAACATAGCTCAAGACCAAACCGTACATGAGCTGTCATAAAGCAAGCTGAATCCAAGCAAAGAGCTAGTGTTTCCTCCCTAAGAACTTAGGGGGGAAACGAAAGAAAAAGAGGCGAATGAAAAAGGGTCAGTCATAAAGACTGGTAAGCCCTAGTGACTTTCAGTATGAAAACTAGTAAAGGTAACATGATATGTGAAAACTGGAATTAAACATAAGGATGATAACAGAACTGGTAGGATAATTAAGATAACAGGATAAGTCAAGTCTAGCATCGCATATTCGAGATTCGCTGCACCAACTGTACTAGTGTTCTAACCCATGTCAAGTATTAATCATGAAATGATCCCTTGGCCCAATATCATGAAGTGACCCATTACGGGGTCTTACGGTACGATCTACTAATTGATCGGCTCCCTACAAGTTCTAGCTCGTCATGTGTCTGTGTCATACGGCCCTATCCTGAAATGTAGTTACATGTGCTAGGTCCACCGTAGGGTGTATCAAGCCCTATGGTGCCAACCATCGACATGAATCAAGCACGCACGGTGTAAACCTACGGGTGCCCAATGACTGCTTTTTCAACTCCGGACTACGTGCACGACCATAGTCCGCCTGAACCTACAATGGCGCACCAACTCAGCCGTCGTTCTGGTCGCTTACAATCAGCCCAGTAATCGTGCCCCACCCTGCCTAGTCCCAGGGTATCGTGATACATCTAAGTGGGTTACTGCTGAAAATGACCGCGTAACTAGGGTTTCTAATGGGTTAAGTGTTGTCATTCAAATTCGTGACTTAACCCTATCCAAATCATGTATTAAGTTGGTTAAGTGTGTTCAAGCGGTTCATGACTTAACCCTATCAAATCATCGTGTCAAGTTGGTTAAGTATATTCAAGTGGTTCATGACTTAACCCTATCATGTGGCATTAATTCATTAATGCACCCCAACCTCTCACATTAGACTAACTGTTGTGGTCACTGGATTTGCCGGGTGGTTCCGGGCAGATTTACACCACAACATAGTCTAACCTCGGGTTTTTCGTGCGATATGACCAACTACCCACATTGGATCCTATTGTTTGCAGTCACTGGATTTGCCGGGCGGTTCCGGGCAGATTTACACTGCGAACTCAACCCAACCTCGAGTTGGCCATTTTCAAGTTTATCTAAGTGTCATGCCCACGTTCAAGTTTTCATGTCAAAATTCATGTCGAGTCTCATGTCAGATTTCATGTAAGTTTCATGTCAAGTTCTTGTCCATATCCAGGTTTAAGTTATAATAACGTTCATGTTCAAAGCCAAGTTATGTTTTACCTAATATACCCAAATCGTATTCCCATAGCACATAACTCGAATCGATACAAATAAATCTAATTAGGGAATAACATAAAAGGGACGGGTATAAGGTGGCAAAAGTGATTACTAGCATAGCATGGTATGACTTGCGATAAAAGATTATAACATTACTGGCATGTGGAATATTGGCCTCAAACATAAAGATTCCAAATCTAGCAAAATAAGGTACTAGTCAAGATAACAGTTGTCATAAGGTGATAGTATAGTCATGGTAGCGATTGACATAAGGTGATAGTATAGTCATGGTAACGATTGACATAAGGTGATAGTCAGAAACTTGTGACAAATAGCAGATTCAACATGATAATATGAGGGGGTTTTCTTTTTGATTTACAACATAAATAGGCCCCAAGTCAATGTCATGGTAATATACCCAAAAGCCAAGATCCAAGATGAACAAGCATGGATGTAAAACAATCATCATACACAGGTCCAATTTCAATTTACAACATATTCATATTACATTTACAGTTTAAATCTAACAGTAACTGGGGCTTACAGATCGTGGTTCGAGAATTAGAAAAAGAAAGTCGTTGTTGAATCTTTATATGCTTAGTCGAGTCCTAACAGAAGTCCCCAAATCAGCAATTCTCTTAACGTAGTTTCGACGTAGAAGAAGTAGTCTCTTTCTCTAACTTTTTCAACCAGAATTAGAGCAGCATAAGGTCAGAGAGAATTTTGTGTAGAGAGACTAGTGTTAGGGGTTGTTTATATAGGGTCAGGTCAACGAATGTAGACATAAACGAGGCTAGAAACATCAAAGTGAATCCAGCTTCAAAAGTGGGCTCGGCCACCAGGTCGACCCCCAGGTCTACACTATGGTCGACCTGGTCCTGGGCAGGTCGACTACATAGTCGACCCCCAGGTCGACCTGGTCTTGTGCGGGAAATTTCCCGCCCAGTCCATTCTGAGGTTTGAATTTCGAAATTTGAATTCGAATTCTGAGCTGTTTTGAACGTGAAAACTTCCGAAAATTTCGAAAGGTCATAACTTGGTCATACGGACTCCGATTTTCGAAAACTCGGACTCGTTTCCAAGCAGAATTTCGAGACGAACGCAATGGCGTAACCCATTTCCCTTGATTCTTATTTTAAAAATTAATTCTGCCTTGATTTATGGTTATTACACGTTATAAAAATACGGGTTGTTACATTCTCCCCTCCTTAAAGGATTTCGTCCCCGAAATCTCTAAGTTAGAAAGAATATATCCTACCATCCAATCATCCATCTACTCAAAGCATCATCCACAGGCAACCATTGTCCTTAAAAGATTTCTAGTGCTATATGAACATATGCAGAATGTGTGTGTATATGTACTTATCTAATGAAAAAGATCAGGCGGTTACTGATTTAGTAAACCTCCTTAATGCAAAATATGTTAGTGTAATGAATCCAACATGTATGCAAATTCCTAACATAGTTTATAATCTTTACATGAGTGCACAAACATTCATTCATATGCAACATCTAAGTGATAGCATAACAAGTTCCATCCATGTACAAGTATAAGCACTCATGCATATGCAACATGAAAATGTGACTGAGCCGATCTAGTGCTTAATGTGTGTCATGCATCCACTAGCAATCACTTGCAAACACTTGCAACCATTTGCAAACATCAACCATAACATGTTTCAATCACATGTTTACATCCATATGGTTCTACCTAAGGTTCTCAAGATAAGATCGAGAAGATAACAAGACAAACGTAGGTAGTAAAAGCATGATACGAAAAGGTTTTC
The DNA here is from genome assembly GCA_030737875.1 of Allium sativum. Taxonomy (NCBI): domain Eukaryota; kingdom Viridiplantae; phylum Streptophyta; class Magnoliopsida; order Asparagales; family Amaryllidaceae; genus Allium; species Allium sativum. Next base: position 463,177,674 of record CM060920.1, read on the forward strand.
AAGTTTATAGGAAAAAAAGAGATCGAGAATGTACCCTCAAAAAGAAATGGGTAAAGCGCGTGTATCTTCTCTTCGGTTTCCCAAGTTGCGTCTTCTTGGGCTTCACTCCACTGAACTTTAACTAGCTTGACTTCACGATTCCTTAGCTTCTTGATCTCCGTTCCTAAGATACGAATCGGAACTCGCCTCAATGTTGCTTCTTTTTCCACTTCTACGCCTTCAAGGATGCTTGGCTCAACCACTTCGACTGATTCATGTAAGCACTTTCGGAGATGCGAGACATGAAAGACATTGTGTACTCCGGCCAGCCTCTCGAGTAATTCTACCTTATAGGCCATCCGCCCAATCCTCTCAGTGATATGGAACGGTCCTACGAATCTTGGTTCCAGTTTTCTTGCCCCTCCAAAATGAACTACATTGCGTAAAGGAGAAACTTTTATAAAGACCATATCTCCGACTTCGAACTCTAGGTTTGTCCTTCTCTGGTCCGCATAAGATTTCTGTCTATCTTGGATCGTTTTCATCCGCCTTCGTATCAACTCAATCTTCTCAGAAGTGTCCCTTATCATGTCGGGCCCAAGTATAAGTCTATCTGTTGTCTCCCACCAACAAGTTGGTGATTTGTACGGTCTTCCATACAGGGCTTCGAACGGTGCCATTCCGATGCTAAATTGGTAACTATTGTTATATGCAAGTTCCACGAGAGGAAGATGGTCTTCCCAAGTACCACCGAAGTCAAGAATGCATAGCCTCAGGAGATCCTCTAGTACCCTATTTACCCTTTCGGTTTGTCCATCCGTCTGCGGGTGATAGGTCGTGCTCAAGTTCAGTCGTGTACCCATTGCTTCTTGCAGACTATTCCAAAACTGGCTAGTGAAAATCGGGTCACGATCACTAACTATACTAGAAGGAACCCCGTGCAACCGTACTATCTCCCGAAGGTAGATAGACGCTAGCCCTGATGCGGTCCTCTTGCTTTTTACTGGAATGAAGTGAGCACTTTTCGTGAGTCTATCAACTATGACCCATATGCTAGTATTTCCCTTCCTTGACCTAGGAAGTCCATCCACGAAATCCATCGAGATACTCTCTCATTTCCATTGCGGAACCTCCAAAGGATGTAATAGCCCATCGGGCTTCTTCGACTCGGTCTTTACTTGTTGGCATACCGTGCACTTTGAAACGAACTCTGCCACGTCCTTTTTCATTCCAGTCCAAAAGAAAATGCGTTTCATATCTCTGTACATCTTATCACCTCCGGGATGTATGGTCATCTTCGAGTGATGCGCCTCCTCGAGAACTTTCCTTACTATGTCTCCCACTTGCGGGACGCATAGCCTTCCATCACGTCTTAGCCATTCCTTGTCATCTATGGCATACCTACCGAGGTGACTTGACGTCTCACCCCTAATCAGCTTGTCCATGATTTCGACTATCTGTGGGTCTTCATTTTGGGAAGTCCCTACTTGATCTAGAAGTGTACTTCTTAACTCAAGAGATGCTAACGTAGCAGTTAATGACTCAACAGCAGGTGTAAAATCAAAGGTTGCTATAAATTCAAGGCTTTTCCTTTCAACAAACAAGGGGCTCAAAGTCAACCTTTTTCTACTTAGCGCGTCTGCCACCACGTTACCCTTGCCAAGGGTATAAGCTATATCGAATTCATATGATGCCAAAAATTCCATCCATCGCTGTTGTCTCAGATTCAAATCTTTCTGTGAGAAGAGGTACTTCAGCGATTTGTGGTCGGTATACAGCTCGAACCTCTCCCCAAGAAGATAATGGCGCCAAGATTTAAGTGCAAAAACGATCGCCGCCAACTCCAAGTCATGTGTGGGATAGTTCTTCTCATGAACTTTAAGTTGTCTACCCCCGTAGCATATCACTTTCCCTTCTTGCATTAGGACTGCGCCTAATCTCGTGCCACAGGCATCTGTGTACACGGTAAACATCTTACCTCCATCGGGTAATGCCAAAACTGGAGCTGTGGTGAAGGCTCTCTTGAGTCTCTGAAAAGCAATCTCACACTCTATGTCCCATGCAAATGCTAGGTTTTCTTCGTTAACCTAGTAAGAGGGGCTGAAATCTTAGCGAAGTCCTTAATGAACTTCCTATAGTAGCCTGCCAAACCGAGAAAGCTTCTCACTTCAGTTGCATTCTTAGGAACTTTCCAGTCTTGCACCGCAACCACCTTTGCGGGGTCCACGGCTATGCCTTGCTTAGAAACTACATGTCCAAGAAACCGAACTTCCTTCCTCCAAAAATGGCATTTGGAGAACTTAGCCTTTAACTGGTGTGCTCTGAGCGTATCTATGACTTCCTTGAGATGTCTAGCATGCTCATCTTCATCCTTTGAGAAGATCAGAATATAGTCTGCGAAAACCACTACAAACTTGTTAAGGAACTCCCAAAACACCCTACTCATCAAATCTACAAAATACGCGGGTGCATTCGTTAACCCAAACGGCATGACGAGCCATTCAAAGAACCCATCTGGAGTCCTAAACGCAGTTTTGTCAATGCTATCCTCAACCACTCTAAGCTGATGGAACCCTATGGCTAGATCGAGTTGAGAGAAAACATATGCTCCTACAAGCTGGTCAAACAGATCGTCGATTCTTGGCAGTGGGTGCCTATTCTTTTTCGTCAGCTTGTTTAACTCACGATAATCTACGCACAGACGAAGCGAACCATCCGCCTTAGTAGCGAATACCACCGGAGCACCCCATTCAGAAATGCTTCGTCTTATGAAATTTTTCTCAAGCAACTCCTTAACTTGTTTACTGAGCTCTCTTCTTTCTCGTGGGGCCATGTGCCTAACGGGCAATGAAACTGGCTTGGCATTATCAACAAGATAAATTCGGAAGTCTATCTCGCGTTTAGGAGGTAACCCCCTTACCTCGTCAAAGGCATCTGGATATTCTCGGACCACTTTTACAGATTGCAAATTGTCAATGGACGAGTCAAGAGATTCAAGATAACACAACAAGACGGGACCCTTAGGGCTACAAGAAATTTCAAGGGTATTACCAAGGCGAGTCATGAGCCTCACTACCCTTCGTTCACAATCAAGAATGGCTCCATAATTGGACAACCAATCCATGCCTAGAATCAATCTGTATCCCATAAATCCGAGAACATAAGCATTACACGTGAATTCTACGCTTAAGATAGAAATTCTCAAATCCACACAAATCATAGACAAATGAGTGGAGCCCCTAATTATATTTGAAACTATAACGGGATCCTCAACTAGACTAGTACTTAGGTGCATATTTTCAACAATATCAGAAGAAATAAAAGTATGCGATGCGCCAGAGTCAAATAAGGTTCGAACAGGAAAGTCAGAAATGTAAACAAGGCTTTCTATGGAAATATTACTACCTCGGTCCGGTGCTGGAGTGGTGTTGAGAGCATGCAACTGCCCTCCAGAAGGTCCTGCTCGCTGGGTCTGCCCTTGCCCCTGTCCTTGCTTCTTAGGGCAATCCTTGCTGATGTGTCCAGTATCACCACAATGAAAGAATTCACCCAACTTTCTCTTTTTCTTTCTACAGTCTTTAGCTAGATGTCCCGTAATCCCACAAAAGTTACACTTCCTTGTCTCACGCGCCTTGTTGTTGTTGCCCTTGTTATTCTTGTTGCCTCCCTTCTTGAAGTCAACTTTCTTATTCTGAGTCTCATTAGGCTTCTTGCTATTCTTGTCTTCCTCATGAAGTAGAGCCATATCCACCAAGCTTTCAAAGGTCGCCCCCATGGGTATATGAGTTATGGCCAAACTGTGTAGTGGCTCGTTCAATCCTCGAGCAAAGCGTACAGCCTTTTTCTGGGCCGTATTGACCAAGTCCAAACCGAACCGAGCAAGCTGATTAAACTTATTCACGTACTCCCTAACAGATATGTCCCCTTGCTGGAGTGCGAGGAACCTCTCCATTTGAAGGTTTTCTTCTGCTGACGATAAGAATTTAAGCCCAAACCTTTCTCTAAAGTCCGCCCAAGTCTCAGTTGGCCTGGTGGCGTTGGTGACTTCCCACCAAAATGCAGCTTCCTCTTTCAACAACCATGCTGCCAACTGAATTTTCCTATGGTCCTCCACATCAAAGATAATAAACAAGTCTTCAGTCTCCTTTAGCCAATTTCGTGCCTCAACAAAGGTTTCAGTTCCAACGAAGTTCTTGCCGCCCATCGCTTTAAAGTCTTTGCATATCTTGGCAAAAGCGGTACCAGGAGGAGGAGGAACCGTGGCCACTGGGGGAGGAGGGATGTTTACCGGGCCCGCGCCGTTGGCCCTAGCTTCTAAGTACCTTCGGAACCATCCAGGCACGGGTATTCCCTCAAGCAGGTTAGATCAGCCATGCTGAAAAACGAAAAGAAAAAGATTCAAATGAGGAAACGAAGGAAAGTGCTAATGGCTTTTTGGGGAATAGCCTTTTTAAACATGAAACTTTTCTAAAAAAATTGCTTCTTTATAAATGGTTTTGAAAATAGTTTCAGAAGGTTTTTAAAACTTTTGCCCAGCCTGGTAACCTTCTGCTCTGATACCAAATGTAACACCCCACCTCCGCCAGGGTCACTCAAAAGGGAATGCACTAGTTTTGGTGGAGTATTATCTAGGTAAACATACACAAAGATATCACAAGGCAGAACATAAATAAAGCAGCGGTAGTAATTAAAAACCAAATTTTTATTACTTTCAAGAAAAGAGTCAAAACACCATATATCCAAGGTACAAATTATTCCATTTCATCAAGTTCCAAGTAAAGAAGCATAAACTTAAGATAACAAAAGTAAATTATTCCCCATAAATAGCAGAAGCAGCCATAGCATAGCTCAAGACCAAACCGTACATGAGCTGTCAGAAAGCAAGCTAAATCCAAGCTAAGAGCTAATGTTTCCTCCCTGAGAACCTGGGGGGAAACGAAAGAAAAAGAGGCGAAAGAAAAAGTGTCAGTCATAAAGACTGGTAAGCCCTAGTGACTTTCAGTATGAAAACTAGTAAAGGTAACATGATATGTGAAAACTGGAATTAAACATAAGGATGATAACAAAACTGGTAGGATAATTAAGATAACAGGATAAGTCAAGTCTAGCATCGCATATTCGAGATTCGCTGCACCAACTGTACAAGTGTTCTAACCCATGTCAAGTATTAATCATGAAATGATCCCTTGGCCCAATATCATGAAGTGACCCATTACGGGGTCCTACGGTACGATCTACTAATCGATCGGCTCACTACAAGTTCTAGCTCGTCATGTGTCTATGTCATACGGCCCTATCCTAAAATGTAGTTACCTGTGCTAGGTCCACCATAGGGTGTATCAAGCCCTATGGTGCCAACCATCGACACGAATCGAGCACGCACAGTGTAAACCAACGGGTGCCCAATGCCTGATTTTTCAACTCCGGACTACATGCACGACCATAGTCCGCCTGAACCTACAATGGCGCACCAACTCAGCCGTCGTTCTGGTCGCTTACAATCAGCCTAGTAATTGTGCCCCACCTTGCCTAGTCCCAGGGTATCGTGATACATCTAAGTGGGTTACTGCTGAAAAGGACCGCGTGACTAGGGTTTCTAATGGGTTATGTGTTGTCATTCAAATTCGTGACTTAACCCTATCCAAATCATGTATCAAGTTGGTTAAAAGTGTTCAAGCTGTTCATGACTTAACCCTATCAAATCATCATGTCAAGTTGGTTAAGTATATTCAAGTGGTTCATGACTTAACTCTATCATGTGGCATTAATTCATTAATGCACCCCAACCTCTCACATTAGACTAACTGTTGTGGTCACTGGATTTGCCGGGCGGTTTCGGGCAGATTTACACCACAACATAGTCTAACCTCAGTTTTTTCGTGCGATATGACCAACTACCGACATTGGATCCTATTGTTTGCAGTGACTGGATTTGCCGGGCGGTTCCGGGCAGATTTACACTGCAAACTCAACCCAACCTCGAGTTGGTCATTTTCAAGTTTATCTAAGTGTCATGCCCACGTTCAAGTTTTCATGTCAAAATTCATGTCGAGTCTCATGTCAGATTTCATGTAAGTTTCATGTCAAATTCTTGTCCATATCCAGGTTCAAGTTATAATAACGTTCATGTTCAAAGCCAAGTTATGTTTTACCTAATCTACCCAAATCGTATTCCCATCGCACATAACTCGAATCGATACAAATAAATCTAATTAGGGAATAACATAAAAAGGGACGGGTATAAGGTAGCAAAAGTGATTACTAGCATAGCATGGTATGACTTGCGATAAAAGATTATAACATTACTGGCATATGGAATATTGGCCTCAAACAAAAAGATTCCAAATCTAGCAAAATAACGTACTAGTCAAGATAACAGTTGTCATAAGGTGATAGTATAGTCATGGTAGCAATTGACATAAGTTGCTAGTATAGTCATGGTAACGATTGACATAAGGTGATAGTCATAAACTTGTGACAAATAGCAGATTCAACATGATAATATGAGGGGGTTTTCTTTTTGATTTACAACATAAATAGGCCCCAAGTCAATGTCATGGTAATATACCCAAAAGTCAAGATCCAAGATGAACAAGCAAGGATGTAAAACAATCATCATACACAGGTCCAATTTCAATTTACAACATATTCATATTACATTTACAGTTTAAATCTAAAAGTAACTGGGGCTTACAGATCGTGGTTCGAGAATTAGAAAACGAAAGTCGATGTTGAATCTTTATATGCTTAGTCGAGCCCTAACAGAAGTCCCCAAATCAGCAATTCTCTTAACATAGTTTCGACGTAGAAGAAGTAGTCTCTTTCTCTAACTTTTTCAACCAGAATTAGAGTAGCATAAGGTCAGAGAGAATTTTGTGTAGAGAGACTAGTGTAAGGGGCTGTTTATATAGGGTCAAGTCAACGAATGTAGACAGAAACGAGGCCAGAAACATCAAAGTGAATCCAGCTTCAAAAGTGGGCTCGGCCACCAGGTCGACCCCCAGGTCGACACTATGGTCGACCTGGTCCTGGGCAGGTCGACTACATAGTCGACCCCCAGGTCGACCTGGTCCTGGGCGGGAAATTTCCCGTCCAATCCATTCTGAGGTTTGAATTTCGAAATTTGAATTCGAATTCTGAGCTGTTTTGAACTTGAAAACTTCTGAAAACTTCGAAAGGTCATAACTTGGTCATACAGACTCCGATTTTCGAAAACTCGGACTCGTTTCCAAGCAGAATTTCGAGACGAACGCAATGGCGTAACCCGTTTCCCTTGATTCTTATTTTAAAAATTAATTCTGCCTTGATTTATGGTTATTACACGTTATAAAAATACGAGTTGTTACAATATGTCTTATTCCTGCAAATCGGTCTCAACACAGCTATAGTGGTCTGCTGACTAAGACCGGCCTCAACTCACGTTTGTGGTCTGCTGATCTTGACCAGCCACAATACATCGTATAGTGGTCTACTAATGTAAATAGAACATATACTTGCACACGCATAATACATGTCTACACATATATATGTATGTATATACACATATATTTACTATGTGCAAGGGAATACATGTAATGTCCCCACTTTTCCGTACAATTTAAGTCGACATTTAACTACCACAGTCAACCTAAGTTACACAGAAAAGAAGAAAGTTAAGAGAAAGAAGTTAGAGGATGAGAGAAAGATAAGATAGAAAAATTAGAATAGAATCATACGAAGAAACAACTATACACAGAGCCTCACATCACAACAGAATAAAATATAATATAGAAATAAACCTTTATTGAGAGCTTTTGCAAATACTTATAAACATCAGAATACAGCAGTCAAAATAATCTGGACACTTATAACAACCTGTCCACAAATACAACACACAACGGAATAATAATATTATGTATATATATAATACGTTTAGACTCCTCCAACTCGTCTCTAAATTTCAAAGCATCTGATAACCTGAACCAGTAACTCGGGCTGACCCGAGCATTACTGTAATAGCCCACAAGATTTTCAACCATGAAAATCGACATAAATATATTACCGTATAACATGCCGACCTTCCAACCACCAAAAACACAGGAATGTTATTAGAAATAAATTAGAGGGTGAGATAAGAATGAAAGAAAGTTAGAATAGAAGAAAAGAAGAAGAAACATCACAGAGTCAGAGCCTCATATCGCAGTGGAACAAAATATAATATAGAAATAAATCTTTATTGATAGCTTTGAAATAAAACTTACAACTATCAAAGTACATCAACACACTTGGGAAGTTATAATAACCTGTCCTCATATACAATCACACAGTGGAATAATATACTATCATACGTCTGAGCTCTTCCAACTCATCTTTTCTAGTACCCGATAACCTGAAGCTGTACAACTCGGTCTAACACGAGCATTTCAAATACTTGATCAGTCTGGTGAACCAGAGTGAGAAAAACATACTAAGTTTAAGGGTGTCATCCATCTTAATTTTAAAGTTAAAATCTTTTTGAAAGAAAAAGGTAATCGTAAGACCAAATACACACATAAATACAGACGGTTTTTACCTTACGACAACCGAGTATATTTTTGGAACAATATTATTTTGATATTATGACAGTGTCTAATTATGAATAAATAACAATCTAGCAGAACGCTTGCATCTCACGCTCTACATACATAGTATACAATCAAAACCGTGCATGCTTATTGGAGAATGGATTTCCATGGCAAGGTATGGGAAACCACCTTTTCGACAATGTACCTCAGGAGATGAATACGTTGGGGTTCAAAAAGAACATCTTGCAAACCGAGCTAAACATGACCGACCCCTCCCTTCGCTTGATAGTACCGAATATACCATTACCACGGTTGGGGGCCAGCCAACCGAAACGATAGCATACATACAAAAATAAAAAGGGACAACCGAAGGCATTTGATTTCTCCAGATCAAGTAATGATATACCCTTTTGATGGGTGCGACCCACATAGCCATGCGACTTACCCTATTTTGTGTCATTTTCCTATTGATGAGGCTTGAGGTCAAAATTAATTAATTAGTTAGTTAATTTTTATTTAATGTAGAACATCTGGGTTATCCTTCAGAACAACACATCTCCATCCACTTTGAATGTCACATCGTCAGAACCACTGGATAGCACTCATTGACATCCACAAAAATACTCTAGTTGTTAGACTAAAGAATTTCCTTTCTCCACCACCAACTATGGTACGTTTAAACAAATCAACGTACGCAATCCGTTCGAAAGTACTTTGTCAAACATTCGTCCATACAAGTCATCCAGGAATAGGATGAACCAAAGGCACCCTCCTACCACATCCAATATAGGTATCGCCCCAAGGATCAATAGCGAGTAGTCCTTGCAATCCATAGATTTCAACCACAATAGAATCATAAATCAAATAACTCAGGTTACAGCGCCAGAGAAATTCGGCCAGTAGTCCTTCCGCTTATGAAGATCCACGGTCTTTAATTGCTCCATCTTGAATCAGCATCTTCACGTATTTTGTAACAACCCGAATTTTCAGAACCAATTTAAAAATTTTATTTTGACAATTTTAATGAATTTTAAATATTTAAAATGACTTATTTTAAATAATAACGACTAAAAATTTATTTTGGATGAAGTTAGAATGAATAAATATATTTTAATTATATAACGAGCCTGAAATGGCGCGGTAGTTTGAAAATTCAATTTCAAATTTCAATTGAATGTACAAGATTCAAAATAAATCGGATTTCAGTAAAACCAGAAATATTCGAATCTGTTTAATTATATCTTTCTAATGAATGTGAAAAATCCAGATTTCATAACGGGAATTGAAAGTTATGTCCAGTTTAAAATTCAGAATAGTCGCTATGAATTATATATATTCTAATATTATATATAGCCCAAAAAGTCATATTTTGCATACAGATGAATTTGGACTCGAAACCACTTCCATTGAGTTCAAAATGTCGTTTACGACTTCGAAAAGTATAAACTTCGATATATTCCGAGATCCATAATAGTGGCAATTGGATGGGGTTTTCGATTAGCAATACATAGCCCTTAAAAAGTGAAATTTTGCGAATGAGCTCAGAATTCGATGAGATAAATTTCTCTAGATTCATAATGACAAATCATTGTTGAGTTCCAAAATGCGCGTCGAACGAATTTAGTATGTGGTCGTGCGAGCTAAAACAGTTCAGGGTAAAACAAGCAGTCATTTTACAAAGGAACATTATTGATACGACCTCGAAATTCGATTCTACTTTTTTTTCCGGATGCATATCTCGAAATAATGCTTAAATCCAAAAGGCCATGATTTTTGGAGTAGTCGTTTGGGCGTGCAAGAAGAAAAGCTGTGCCAAAATCGCATTTTTAAACAATATCTGAGTATCTTTGACAATTTTCACAGATGGTCAAACGAACTCGGAATTCGACGAATTGTTTCGTTGGACTCGTCTTGACATCTACTATCTTGTGTCCGAAATCTACGGCGATTGGGGATCGTTTGCATTTGGACAATTGGCGAGAAACAAGCATATAAACCACCTCCCTTCCTTTACACTTCATTATTTTCCTCCTACTTTTACCATTTTCTTTCAAAAATGGCCTCCTCCTCCATGCCTCCGCTGTCGCACCCCTCCCCACCGCCTTCGACCAGCCACCGCCCCACCTCCGGCCACCCCCTCCTCCTCCTCTCTCCTCTCCATTTTGCAAACCCTAGGACCCATTTCCACCCAAATCTGCCATCACCCGCCACCATGGACCCCACCCCGCCACCAGCACCACCCACATCCCTCGTCAGGCCCCTGCCGCCGCCCTCAGGCCATCAGCTCCGGCCGTGGGCCCCCTCCTCCTCCAAAACCCCTCTTTTCACAAATTTCCCGTTTTGCAAATAATACTCTGTCACTATTTCGTCAATAACTCCCAAATCGTGCATTTCTAGCCAAAACTCTACAGTACCAAAGTCGAAGAGCACGATTTTCTCTTCAATTTGTGTATATGGAAGTCCAATTTTGGATTGCGGAGCTATCCAGAAAACGCATCCGAAGGTTGCGGATCTGTTGCTGTTTTAAAAAATGATGGAGTGGATCCCAAAGGTGAGAACATCTCACTCTAATTTTATTTTCTAGTTAAAAATATATACTAGGATGCAGACGGTGCTTAGTAGCACCCGACACCTTTGTTTGAAACCATGTTTGTTTGGTTGTTTGGTTGATTGGTTTATTTGTTTGAATTTGGTTTGGGAAGTGTATGTAATTGATTAGAATTGGTATGTGTATGGCGTGAGCCAGTATTAGGCGAGGGATAAGGCTAGACCTTATTCCGATTCTAGTATCGCGCCGTTATGCTGCCAAAATTTTCTAAAAATGTTAGAACAATAAAAATATCATTTTTATGGTAATGAACTGTATAAAATATTCATGTGTTGAAATAAATATTTGATCGTTAAAAATATAATTTTTAACGTTTATATGAATGAAAATAAATGTTCATTTATAAATCGGACGATTTGTTTATGTACACTCATTTGACTGATATTGATTGAGACGATATATTTTACACATCGCCCAACTGCACAAATAAAATCGGTGTGTGTTGATTGAAACCGTACACGGGTATTGGGATGATATTTGACATAAACTAATCCCAATTTATTAGTTGTATGTAAATCGATTGCTTGACAGGCAGTTGTAAGCGTTAATTATTTATATCTAATGCTTATGCAGTTGTGTAATGCACTATGGATGATGGCTGACTATGTTTGATTATTGTTGTGTACATGTGTGTATGAAATCCATATAAATAAAATTATATGTTAATTGACTGTGTCTGATACCAATTCAGAAAGAACGAATATTTTAAATTAACGAATATTTTAAAATGATGAATAATGAATATTTTAAAGTAACTAATTTGTTAAAATAATATTCAGTAATGGATCAAAATATGATTTTGATGTCCGATTTGGGATGGACACGAAAATATTTAAATATATAAAGCCATGTTGATTAGATTAACGCCATTTTGACTTGAACGATATTTATATCGATTTTATTCATTTTTATAATGAATATCGAAAAGGAAATGATTTCAAAATCTGATTTTTGAACTATTATCATTTATATATTACAATGATAAGGAATATTCAATTTGATTTAAAAATTGAAATTAAAGTGGGAATCATTTTAAAACGAATTTATAAAATACGTTTTAAATGGAAATCGACGAAATATATATAATATATATATTTAACGGCCTGAATAGAACGTGCTGCGCCGAGGTAGTTCGCGAATTTCGACCATTGATTTCGATTTGATATTACGAGAGATCCGACCGTCGGATTCTCCTAAAACCGGAACCGTTGGGTTCTATCGAAATAAGCTTTCCAAGGAATATAAAAGATTTGAATTCTAACGGTTGGATTTGGAATTATGTCCAAATAAAATTTGGAAAAGGTCGATGTAAGTGCAGTTCGATGACCATTTATGGAAATCGACTGAAAGGGCCTTATAAAATTATTAAAAATATTAATAATTTGTGTAAAATCATAAGAAATGATTTGGAAAGAATTTGGATGAAAAATTCCACGTTTGAAAAGAAAAAAATATATTTTTATCAAAATGAACTAGTTATTAACTAGATTTGAAATCCAATAATTTTTAAATAAAATAAATTGGATTTGTGAATGGTTTTGAAATAACCAGAATTTCCAATATATGAATTGGAATGGATTTGAATAGAAATACTCTTCGGAATATTTCAATATTGGATTCCGTGATTATATGGATATTGTTATGGGAATTTGGAAGATATATATATATATACCGTTATTCCCAAAACGATATTCGTTGGTTTCAGAATTTAATATTGAATATAAGCCGATATAATTTCTATTCAAAGCCTTGTATTTGATATCAAATTAGATTTTGGGTTTGTTATGAACAGTGTTTTAAATAACACTGTTCTTAAACCCAGTTGAGAAAAGAATAAATCTTTAATTAAAATATAGTGAAGTTTTTCCAATTAATTAATATTTAATTGGAATTGAATAAAAGAATTGGATTTTGGGTTTGTCGTGAATGGTGTCTTCAGTAACACTGTTCTTAAACCCTGTGTGAAAAGAATAAATCTTTTAACTAAGATTATTAGAGTTTCCAGTTAATTAACATTTAATTGGAATAAAATGGGATGTGAATTGGGTTTGTGAACTGTATTTTTAACAACATTCGTTCTTTAACCCGATTAACAGCGAAATGTATTTTGAAAATTATTAATCTTTTTATTAAGATTTAATGGGAATTTTCCAAAGTAAAATTTTCCAATTTAATATTGTTGATCTCAAAATTTGAGTCAACAGCAAGGATGCAAAATGCATTTCACAATATCTTCAAAAATAGTAAAAATGGAGCCAAAAAACCAGAAAAATGCAAGTAAGGAGAGACATAAAGTTTTTACAGTGGTTCGATCAAGTGTGATCTACATCCACTTTGCCAAGTGATTCAATTATTGCATTCAGGATTACAAAGCAAACATATTCTCTTAATACATTCATGGTTCACATCACTTTTCTCACTCTTTGACTTAGTAAAGTTCCTATGAGAAATAAATGAGATCCTCCAAGTATGGGTGTTGATAGAATCAATCCAAATTCTCTCACAAGTCTTGAGGAATCTTCATGTCTTCGCAATGAATCCGGAAATGAATTTTGAATTGAAGTGTTTGAGATGATCAAATTGCTTAGAAGAAGTTGAGAATAGAGTTTAACAGCCCTTCGGGATCACCAAGAAGCCTCACCCATTAAAGTGGAGATGATCCTCTATTTATAAGAGTGGGGGATGGTTGAAATATGGGTCTTTAGGTTTTGGCTCGGGCTGTTCAGTATTTACGACAATGCCATTGCCAGTTGTAGGCTGTTAAGTACTAGACTGACCCGGACTACCTCGACCTGAGCCAGAAGTTTCTCGATCTGTGCCAAACCATATCGACCCGCTTCAGAGATGATTATCCCAAACCTCCGCATGTTCAACTCTGTAGCTATGGGACGACCCGACCTGGCCTTGTCCGACCCGATCAGATTCGCGATGAACTAACTGACCCGATCCACTTTTAGCTTGATAGCCCAAGTCGCTCCCTTGCAACTAGGACGACCCGATCGCTATTTACATTGATTGACCCGTTCCATGCTTTATGAGACGATGACTGACCCAACCTATTGTTAACTGAAGGGACCGACCCGATCCAATTGAATGAACTAGTCTGACGCTCCTACAACAGTCCAACCAGATCCATTCTTTCTGAGCAATCCGATCTGATCCATACACAAGTAAATTTTGTCGATAACATTTGCCCCTCGGAGTTTATGATTTTCTATTCATAAAAAATCTTGTGCTCCGAAATGCTTCTAACTTTCTATGCCTTCCACATTACGCTTGGTTTTAATTCCGGGTCGGTTACGATTTTTCTGTGGGTCGGGTCAGATGCTCATGCTGAAATGGGTCGACCCATTATTTGCATCTGCTATAAAACGCATCCTAGTCCTTCACTCCTCTTCATTCTTCACAATTTATGAGCCGAGTTCTTTAATGGTGGCAGCGTCTTTTTAAAGCAAATTTGTTCGCTTTGTGAATTTAATTCACCTCTTCGCTTCGATTTGTACTTAAATCATTCCCCACTATCTCGATTAAATCTAGCCGACGATTCCACCCTTCAAAACCGTGCTTCATCTTAGATTTGCTCGAGAAGGTGATTCAAGTTCTTCAAATCTGTGTCCCTCCAAGCTTCTCAAGCCCGAACCCGTCCTTCAAATTCATTTTATTGCAGGTATTTTGTACTTTTATGACAATTCATAGTTTCGAATTCAAATTGAAACGAGTTGAGGCTGAACAGTGCGTGGATTGAGTACTTGATTTTGCTTTTCGAGATTTAAGGCTTTAAATTGCGGATGTCGACATTGTAATGATTTGGAATAGGATTAGAACTGGTTGGAATAACTTTGTGGTTGTATACAGTGGATTCGAATCCATTAAATCCCGGCTTTCCCATGATGCACATAATGTATTCGATGAAATGTTTGAGCTATGAAACTATTCACAATAATCGAGTTCTTGATTTTAGCTGATGTGATAATGTTTGATACTTTGTTGCGTTCATCATTGCATCAAAATACCATGCTCTGATTGCCATTTACCACACAAGTCCTTCACGAGCAGGTTACGCCGACCAGCTCTGGTGGTTTTTGACTGACCCGGCTCGGGTTGGTTTCAACTATCCTGGTCGGGCTCAAATATGACTGACCCAACCAGTGTCAGTTATGACCGACCCAACCAGGGTCAATCACAACCGACCTGACCGGGGTCTATCATGGCCGACCCGATCGGGGTTGATTATGACCGACCCGGTCTGGTTAGTCGTAGTTGATTCTGGTCGGATCGATTTTGGCTATTTTGCACTTTTCCTTTTCTGGTTTTTGTTCAGTAATTCAAGCGTATTTTTCTGTAGCCTGTTGTCAAACATGGTTGTTTGTGTAGAAATGGATACTAGTTAAAAATCATGCCAACAACTTGAAAAGACATCAAAATCCACACAAGCTGAAGCTTCTACTACTAATGCTCCCAATCCAGATTTTCCCATTCCTAAACCCCAAATTAAGGTGCCCGGTGAAAGGAAACCAAACAAAATGGGCGATCGTGCGTATAAAACCATACTGGCTCAATTCAGTATACTAGAGACAGAAGCTAAGTATCCGGAGGAAAATGAGTTTGCGGACACTCCTCCTTCCGGATTCGTCGCTATTAATCGATATATGCTGACGATGGGCGGCGTTCCTCCATTTAATCCCTTCATAGAGATGCTTTTGAAGCGTTTAACTATTGCTCCTACGCAATTACATCCGAATGGTTATGCCATTTTAACCTATCTCTACATACTTTTTATGAGGATTAGGGAATGTCCCCTACCTTTCGAAGAAGTATGTTCATTGTATTCTTTCAAAAAGAAACAACCTTCACCATCGATCGTTACCTTGGAAGGAAAATACCCTACGATTGTCACTGATCTAATGGATAGTGCCAAGGGATACTTAGAGAATTATTGTTTCGTACGTTGCCTTGACAGCTTTTATGGTAGGTGGATGGAAGGAGATAAGAGCATATTCGCACATTTACCTTTACAATTGGTTTCCAGGTACTAAATTATTTTTTATTTTGGCAGTACTTCCTCCTTCTGATTCGAAAGATGTCGATGGCGATGAATTGCATGACGCTTTGCAGGCTATAGATGAGACAGAAAGGAGTAGGAGATACTTGATCACGGAAGAGTTTCTTTACCAATATCATTTGCTTGACCCTTCCCGTACTCTCAAATTGAATCTTTTCCCTAAGAAAGAGATTGCTGGCAAATATCCTGCTAAAACACCTCCTTTACAAAAGTGCTCCGATGTTTCAGGCAGTAACAAGACACCGCCCAAACCCAAACTGATTTCTATTGAGGAAGGTGATTCTGAATCACATGAGGGTAAAGGTAAACAGGCTAAAAAGGGAAAGACTCAAGTACGAGTTTCTCCTGATCCAGTGATCAAACCTTCCGGGAACACAGAATCTTCTAAGAATGTTGCAAACAAACATGACAAGGGCCCTACTGTTCAGGTTACTCAAGGCGAGTGTTCGACGGACACTTATAAGAACTTGAGTGACATGATCTCAGCCACAGACATTATCCAGGGTGAAGTTGTAATTCAGCCTTCCACGACTCAAGTTATAGGAAAAACAGTCGAATCCCCTGTTACCTTGCCCACTTTAGAAAAAACTGGTTCGTTGCTAAGGACACATTGTCGGACGCTTACTTTTTGCATTGCCTGCAATTCTCTATACCTGCTTTCCAAATTAATTTCAGCTCTTGTAAACATGAATATTAAATTCTTGTCGCATTGTTTCCTTTAGGTACAAAAACAATGCCTAAAGCCTCATTCATGAAAGATTTCAACGAAATAACAAGTCGTCAAGACTCAAAGCGTTTCTTGAAGAAATCTCATCCTTCACAACACTCAGAACACTCCCAACACCCGCAGTCTTCCTATCAACCCCACCAAATTGATGATCTTATTGAGACTGAAGAACATAGGAGGTGAAGGCTCAAACATTTTGCAATGGAAGAAGCTAAAGAGAAGAAAAAACAGGAAAAGCAAGGGAAGAAAGACCACAAAAAAAGGGGGAGGAGCAACAAAGATGATAGTGGCCGCGAGAAGCGTCACAAATCGGATAAGTTTCCAATGGCAGACCATCATACCTCTCCTAAGGAGATATCCTTAGCTACCCCATTAGTCACTCCTACCTGTAACACCCCACACCCGCTATAGTCACTCACTAAGGGAATGCCATAGCATCGGTGGAGTATTTTAGTGAATATAGAACAGAAAAATTACAACAAGACATGTATAAATAGTACTTGAAATTTTAAAACATCATCTCATAACAGCGGAAATAAACATGTCTGGTTACATCATAAAAACCACGATAAAAGTCAAGTACAATATTCATCAAAATAAAGAAGTACATAATCCCACTCTCTCATACAATAGCCATAAGAAAAGAAAAGATAACTGGATAACTGGAGCTTTACATCTACCCAAGCTCCTCAAGACTGGAAACAGAAATCCGATCAAGCTCTACTACCGCTAGGATCCACCGTAGGACCTGAGGGTTGGGAAAAAGATAAAAACAACGGGGTCAGACATAAGTCTGAGTGAGTCCTATAACCCTAACAATACAACCATTAAAGTAATTAGGGTATGACATAAATAAGGTACGGTACCTCTGGGGATAATGACCACACTAAGTAGCCAACAAAACATAGGGTGTACTAAGATAACCGAGAAGACGCTTTTATCCTCCCAAGGATAATTATTAGATTACACCACCCCAGACTTATTCACCCAAGGGTAATTCCTACACTGCACCACACCAGTTCTACCCACCAAGAGTAATTCCTACTTAAAGGTTGATCCCACTAAGTGTACTTAGTAATTTTTACCCGGTAGTTTCTTGTACCCCTACGCAGGTGCCGTCTGCCCCTATTTTTACTAGGTGTACCCACTACCCCCAAGCGATCGGCTCCCTACCGTAGATACCCGTGCTGGTCCCACAAAAGGGGGTGTATCATTCCCCAAAGTGGCTACCATATAATATCACTGTGCACGGCTTTATATCTACACGATGCAACAACGACTTACCAACCAGCCCGGGTCCACACACGCATATGAAACCCGTTGATCCCGCGTTGCCACCGCTAACCCGTTTTGGCCTCTTACAGTCAAGCCCAATATGCGTGTCCCGTCACCCGACTAGAGTCGAGCCTACAAAGATACGTTTGGGATATTGGTTGAAATGGGCCCCCACAAGCTACTACTTAAGCTTGTCGTTTAATCTAGTGCATCCCACTTAACCCTTTAACCATGTCCCCTTACATGTTATAAATCTTGGTTAAGTCCTTTAATCATATTTCAATTGCCACTTAGGGCACCCACTAGATTCCCACATGCCACCCATGGCACTTACTTAACCCCTTAATCATGTTTAATTACATGTTCCACCTTGGTTAAGTATTCTAATCGTATTCTCACATGCCACCCATGGCACTTACTTAACCCTTTTATCATGTTTAATTACATGTTCCACCTTGGTTAAGTATTCTAATCGTATTTTTCTATTGCCACCCAAGGCAACCCACTAGTCTCATCATGCCACCCCAAGGCACCCACTTAACCCCTCATGTCCCACTACATGCTAATATGGTTAAGTGTTTCTTAATTCATTAATTAAGATCATGACCTCATAAAGACCTCCCACATTAGACCGTCTTTTATGACTGCTGGATATGCCGGTTGGTTCCGGGCAGACTTCTGTCATAAAAAGGGCCTAACCTCGTGTCTTTACTTTAATCATGTATTTAATTTATGACTAAGACCTCTCACATTGGGCCAATCATTTGTAGCTGCTGGATGGCCGGTCGGTTCCGGGCAGACTTCCGCTACAAAAGGGTCCAACCTCGTGTCTTAGTTGATTAATTAAACCTAATTAATCACCCCCATATTAATTATCCCTAATTAATATCAAATTTTCCATAACATGGGTAGACCTAACTCAATAGGTAAATTCCCATGGGGTAGACCTAACTCAATAGGTAAATTCCCACTTATGGTAATTTATTTTTATGGTATGCTTAATCATACCCAATCATACTTTTATTAACATATTTATTACCCCATCGTTCCCCACGTAAATCGTTCTCATTTCACGACATAATAAAGGGAAAGATCCATCACAAATATCATGGGTTTAGCATATAACTTTGTCATGGGTTAAGAGGATGTCAACTTGCATATATGAACATATATTAACCCAACTACATATAACCCAAACTTGCATATTATCATACCCATGATTTGCATAACATATGACATATGAGTTTGCATATTATCATACACATATCTTGCATAACATGTTAAACTTGCATATAAGCATCCTCATAACTTGCATAACATGTTAAACATGCATTTAAGCATACACATAACTTGCATAAGCATTCACATACTTGCATGGGCATTCATATACTTGCATAAGCATTCACATACTTGCATATCACATTAAGCTCGCATTTAAGCATATACATAACTTGTATAACATCATGCTCATAACTTGCATAATCTCATAAACTTAACTTGCATAACACTATGCACACAACTTGCATACCCTCATACACATAACTTGCATATGCACATAACTTACATAACATGTTGAGCTTGCATGTAAGCATAACTTGCATAATATGTCGAACTTACATATATGACTTGCATCTTAAAGGAGGGTAAACATGCATAGCATATAAGAGTGCCATCTTGCATATGTATATACCATATTTAAAAGGGTAAACTTGCATATCATGATTTATGCATAATACCAAACACTTAGCATGCATAAAACCACTTACTTATCATGCATAGAATCAAATACTTATTATGCATAAAATCAAATACTTATTATGCATAAAATCAAATACTTATTATGCATAAAACCAAATACTTATTATGCATAAAATCAAATACTTATTATGCATAAAACCAAATACTTATTATGCATAAAATCAAATACTTATTATGCATAAAATCAAATACTTATTATGCATAAACCTACCACTTAACTTGCATAAACCCAAACACTTAACATGCATAAAACCCCATACTTAGTATGCATACAATCAAATACTTATCATGCATAACGTCAAATACTTTAGCATGAATAACATCAAATACTTAACATGCATAACACCAACTACTTAGCATGCACAAAATCACATGCATAACTTGCATATCATATTACATATAACTTGCATATATTCTCACATATAGTTTGCATAACATGTCACATATGCATAAATGTTTAACATGGTGTTTTGCATCATAAAACATGGCCTTAACTTGCATTTAACATAAAACTTGCAAATCACATATCATACAAACTTGCATAAATACATTCATCCACAAACATAGCCATGTCTTATCACATCCTACCATAATCAATTTAACAATTGATTATTAAAGCCATAGAAACTCACCAAAACAAGATTAGCAAGTTAAATGAAGCAAATCCCAATGATTAAGTAGAAGAAGATGTAGATTAGCTTGCAAATCCTCTTAGGATTTTTAGTGGAGGCTCTCCAATTTTCTAAGTGGTGGCATAATGGCCTTAGATCTATTTTTGGTAAGGATAAGGGGGGTATTAGGGTGTATATATAGATTAGTTAGATGTTTTAGGACCATAGGATATACCCTAGAACCAATCCTAGCCTTTAAAGCATGTCTTGGGAAGAAGTCAAGTGTAGGAACCATTTAGGGCCCAAAAAAAACAGCCCAAAACTCATCCCGGGCCTCAAAACATGAGCAGTTTTTGTTTTTGATTTTTCGTGAAACTTTGACGGGCCATAACTTGGTCATACGGACTCCGATTTACGAAAACTCGGACTCTATTTCGCGTATTTTTCCGAGACGAACGCAATGGCACAGCCCGTTTCCCCTGATTCAGAATATTAAATTTAATTCTGCTCTGATTTATGTTATAACAAGTTATTTAACATACGGGGTGTTACATTCTCCCCTACTTAAAGGATTTCGTCCCCGAAATCTCTAAGTCAAGAAGAACGTATCCTACCAACCAAACAACCATCTACTCAACCATCAAACACTGGCATCCATTGTCCTTAAAACAATTTCTAATGATGTATGAGCATATGCAAAAAGTGTGTGTATATGTTCCCTATCTAATGTATGAACATATGCAAACCATGATAGTGCCATGCATCCATTATGTATGCGAGGGAACCCTATCGACACATACAATATCTACATGAGTGCACAATCATTCACCAAAATGCATCATCCATATGATAACACAATCATTATACATCCATAAATATAGCTTCCTACACACAATTTTATGCAATATGCAATATGAAGTGATTGAGCCGATCTAGTGCCTAGAGTGTGTGTATATGCATCCACGAGCAACCACTAGCAAACACTTGCATCCACTTGCATCCATCATACATAACATGTCTCAAACACATGTTTCAACCATAGGTTTACCCTATCTAAAGGTCAAAAGTACTAACGAGAGGACATACTAAGGATAAGATAAGCACAAGATATGTGATGAAGGAGAAGCAAAAGGATATACCCTCCGAAAGAAAAAGGGTACCTCGAACGCATCTTCGCTTCCGTCTCCCAGGTAGCGTCACTCTCTTCATCTCCCCTTTGTACTTTGACTAGTTGAACCTCTCTGTTTCTCAGCTTCCAAATCTCTGACCCAAGGATGCAAGTAGGAGCTCGTCGAATCGTCGCATCACGCTCTGCTTCCACTTCTCTAAGCAAACTCGGCTCTACCACCTCTGCGGTCTCATGTAGGCACTTCCTCCCATAGAATACATCACTAAGTCTGTCGGGCAACTCCGCCAATGGAAGATGCTCCTCCCATGTACCTCCAAAATCCAAGATACATAGCCTCAAAAGGTCTTCTAAAATATGATTCACCCTCTCGGTCTGGCCGTCCGTCTGAGGATGATATGCGGTACTCAAACGCAACTGAGTCCCTACCGCCTTTTGCAAACTCTTCCAAAACTCTCTAGTGAAGATAGGATCTCGATCACTCACTATACTGGAGGGTACCCGATGCAATCGAACTATCTCTCGAAGATATACAAAAGCTAGCCATGGAGCAGTCCACTTACTCTTCACAGGTATGAAATGGGTGTTCTTAGTAAGTCTGTCTACCACCACCCAAATTCCTGTATTACTCTTTCTCGATCTGGGTAACCTGTCAATAAAATCCAACGAGGCGCTGTCCCACTTTCATTGCGGAACCTCCAATGGGTGAAGCAACCCACCCGGTTTCTTTCGCTCCGTCTTCACTCGTTGGCACACCAAGCATCGAGCGACATGCTTGGCCACATCTTTCTTCATACCGGCCCAGAAGAAAGTCCTCTTCATGTCTTGGTACATCTTACCCCCACCGGGATGAATGGTCATCCTAAAACGGTGTGCGTCATCAAGAATAGCCTTCCTCAAACCCTCGTCCTGCGGTACACAAAGTCTACCGTCTCTACGCAAACACCCTCTATCTCTAAGGTGTACCTACTCAAATGGCTGGACGACTCCCCCCTTATGAGCTTCTCTACTAACTCAACCAACTGTGGGTCGCCCCTCTGTGCTTCTCCAATCCGCCCCAAAAGAGTAGGTCTAACTTCCAAAGAAGCTAGCAAACCGGGTACAAAGTCAATGGAAGGTCTAAAGTCAAACTTAGAAATAAACTCTAAGCTCCGTCGTTCAACGAACAATGAACTCAAGGACAACCTTTTTCTACTTAAGGTGTCTGCTACCATGTTACCCTTACTCATAGGATGCTAAAGATCCCATCCACTTTTGCTGTCCTAAGACTATGCGCTCGAAGAGTCTCCAACACTTCCCTAAGATGTAGGGCATGCTCTTCTCCACCAGAATATCATCCAAGATCATCATAACCGTCTCCCACGCAGACCACCCTAGTCGAATTCGGCATCCCCTAAATGCAAGCCCCAAAGGCCTAAACCAATATCAGACAAACACCCAAGGGATACCTCCTTCGAATTCAGACGACCTACGTGAGACGATACTAGTAAAAATGGCTAAATAATTAAGCCCTTGACCAATTCTGGATGTTCTCGCCAGTCTCGCTCCAAAACCGTCGTTTATCCTATACTGGCCCTGCTCAGCCTATTGAGCACATACGAAAACTTATTTCGCTCCTAGAAAAGACCCAGATGTCATCTACAAAGACCATCACGAACTTATTTAGGTACTCCCTGAACACCCTTCTCAACAAAGTATGCGGGGGCGTTCGTCAAACCCAATGGCATCACCAGCCACTCATAAAAGAAAACATCCGGAGTCCTAAAGGTAGTCTTTTCTATGCTATCCTCAGCCACTCTCAACTGATGAACTTCCGTGGCTGAGTCCACTACTAAAACACTGAGGCGCCAACCAACTGATCAAAGAGATCATCAATCCTTGGCAATGGGTGTCTATTCTTCTTTGTGAGTTTCTTTAGTTCTCTTTAGCCTACACAAAGTCTGAGGGACCCATCCGCCTTCATAACAAAAACTACTGGAGCGCCCCACTCCGATATACTTCGTCTTATGAACCCTTTCTCAAGCAAATCACCTACTTACTTATGGAGTTCCCTCCTCTCACTAGGAGCCATGTGGCACACTGGCCAAGATACTGGTTTGGCCTTATCCACCAGATATATTCGGAAGTCAATCTCCCGCTTCGGAGGTAAGCCCTTCACCTCCTCAAACACATCCGGGTATTCCCGGACCGCTCTAACAGATCGCAGACTCTAGACCAACGTGTCAGGCGATTCTAGATACCTTAGCATAACATATTCTATGGGATTACAAGAGATCTCGAGAGTGTTACTTAGGCGGCCCATAAGCCTAACAACTCTCCCTTCAAAATGAAGAACAGCACTCCTACTGGATAACCAGTTCATGCCCAAAATTAACCCATAGCCCGTGAAGCCCAACAAGCATCACATCTAAACTCAACGCTAAGTATAGAAACTTTCAAACCCAAACATATCATGGAGCCCCAACTGGGTTTGAAACAACTAAGGGATCATCTACCAAACTGGTGTCTAAGTGCAGTGACTCAACTATCAATGGTGAGATAAACGAACTCGATATATCAGGATCAAATAAAGTTTGAACTGGATAATAAAGAAATCCAAATTCCAACCTAGACGGTCTTATCCCCACCTGGTACCCTAGTCGTGAGGGAATACAACTACCCTCCAGAAGATTCCATACCTTTCCCTTGCTTCTTTGAACAATCCTAATAAGGTGTCCTATTCCTCTTAAAAGGATAACCACTTGCCTTCTTCTTCCCTATTCTCCACTCGTAACCTCCCACCAATGAGGTTTCATCTTTCATTAACCAAACAACTATTTGAGCCTTCCTCCCATCGTTTATCCAATAGATACCTACCAGTCCTCCTCCTTCTTGAACCAACTTCTAATCCGACTAACGTCTAAGTCCCTTGAAGTGGTTTTCCATCCTTATCTATCTTAGAAAGATCATCTATACGCGGAGGGGAAACTCAAAACGAGAGAAAGGAAGAGATTCAAAATGGAGAATTCGAAAGATATAGATATGGCTATTGGGGATTATGCTTTCCTTTCAAAAACTTTTCTCTTAAAAGACATGTTTTTGAAAATACTCCTTTCCAAAAATGTTTTAGAAAAATAGTTTTCTAAAAATTTTATCTGTTCCGGTAACCTTTGCTCTGATACCACGTGTAACACCCCACACCCGCTATAGTCACTCACTAAGGGAATGCCATAGCATCGGTGGAGTATTTTAGTGAATATAGAACAGAAAAATTACAACAAGACAGGTATAAATAGTACTTGAAATTTTAAAACATCATCTCATAACAGCGGAAATAAACATGTCTGGTTACATCATAAAAACCACGATAAAAGTCAAGTACAATATTCATCAAAATAAAGAAGTACATAATCCCACTCTCTCATACAATAGCCATAAGAAAAGAAAAGATAACTGGATAACTGGAGCTTTACATCTACCCAAGCTCCTCAAGACTGGAAACAGAAATCCGATCAAGCTCTACTACCGCTAGGATCCACCGTAGGACCTGAGGGTTGGGAAAAAGATAAAAACAACGGGGTCAGACATAAGTCTGAGTGAGTCCTATAACCCTAACAATACAACCATTAAAGTAATTAGGGTATGACATAAATAAGGTACGGTACCTCTGGGGATAATGACCACACTAAGTAGCCAACAAAACATAGGGTGTACTAAGATAACCGAGAAGACGCTTTTATCCTCCCAAGGATAATTATTAGATTACACCACCCCAGACTTATTCACCCAAGGGTAATTCCTACACTGCACCACACCAGTTCTACCCACCAAGAGTAATTCCTACTTAAAGGTTGATCCCACTAAGTGTACTTAGTAATTTTTACCCGGTAGTTTCTTGTACCCCTACGCAGGTGCCGTCTGCCCCTATTTTTACTAGGGGTACCCACTACCCCCAAGCGATCGGCTCCCTACCGTAGATACCCGTGCTGGTCCCACAAAAGGGGGTGTATCATTCCCCAAAGTGGCTACCATATAATATCACTGTGCACGGCTTTATATCTACACGATGCAACAACGACTTACCAACCAGCCCGGGTCCACACACGCATATGAAACCCGTTGATCCCGCGTTGCCACCGCTAACCCGTTTTGGCCTCTTACAGTCAAGCCCAATATGCGTGTCCCGTCACCCGACCAGAGTCGAGCCTACAAAGATACGTTTGGGATATTGGTTGAAATGGGCCCCACAAGCTACTACTTAAGCTTGTCGTTTAATCTAGTGCATCCCACTTAACCCTTTAACCATGTCCCCTTACATGTTATAAATCTTGGTTAAGTCCTTTAATCATATTTCAATTGCCACTTAGGGCACCCACTAGATTCCCACATGCCACCCATGGCACTTACTTAACCCCTTAATCATGTTTAATTACATGTTCCACCTTGGTTAAGTATTCTAATCGTATTCTCACATGCCACCCATGGCACTTACTTAACCCTTTTATCATGTTTAATTACATGTTCCACCTTGGTTAAGTATTCTAATCGTATTTTTCTATTGCCACCCAAGGCAACCCACTAGTCTCATCATGCCACCCCAAGGCACCCACTTAACCCCTCATGTCCCACTACATGCTAATATGGTTAAGTGTTTCTTAATTCATTAATTAAGATCATGACCTCATAAAGACCTCCCACATTAGACCGTCTTTTATGACTGCTGGATATGCCGGTTGGTTCCGGGCAGACTTCTGTCATAAAAAGGGCCTAACCTCGTGTCTTTACTTTAATCATGTATTTAATTTATGACTAAGACCTCTCACATCGGGCCAATCATTTGTAGCTGCTGGATGGCCGGTCGGTTCCGGGCAGACTTCCGCTACAAAAGGGTCCAACCTCGTGTCTTAGTTGATTAATTAAACCTAATTAATCACCCCCATATTAATTATCCCTAATTAATATCAAATTTTCCATAACATGGGTAGACCTAACTCAATAGGTAAATTCCCATGGGGTAGACCTAACTCAATAGGTAAATTCCCACTTATGGTAATTTATTTTTATGGTATGCTTAATCATACCCAATCATACTTTTATTAACATATTTATTACCCCATCGTTCCCCACGTAAATCGTTCTCATTTCACGACATAATAAAGGGAAAGATCCATCACAAATATCATGGGTTTAGCATATAACTTTGTCATGGGTTAAGAGGATGTCAACTTGCATATATGAACATATATTAACCCAACTACATATAACCCAAACTTGCATATTATCATACCCATGATTTGCATAACATATGACATATGAGTTTGCATATTATCATACACATATCTTGCATAACATGTTAAACTTGCATATAAGCGTCCTCATAACTTGCATAACATGTTAAACATGCATTTAAGCATACACATAACTTGCATAAGCATTCACATACTTGCATGGGCATTCATATACTTGCATAAGCATTCACATACTTGCATATCACATTAAGCTCGCATTTAAGCATATACATAACTTGTATAACATCATGCTCATAACTTGCATAATCTCATAAACTTAACTTGCATAACACTATGCACACAACTTGCATACCCTCATACACATAACTTGCATATGCACATAACTTACATAACATGTTGAGCTTGCATGTAAGCATAACTTGCATAATATGTCGAACTTACATATATGACTTGCATCTTAAAGGAGGGTAAACATGCATAGCATATAAGAGTGCCATCTTGCATATGTATATACCATATTTAAAAGGGTAAACTTGCATATCATGATTTATGCATAATACCACACACTTAGCATGCATAAAACCACTTACTTATCATGCATAGAATCAAATACTTATTATGCATAAAATCAAATACTTATTATGCATACAACCAAATACTTATTATGCATAAAACCAAATACTTATTATGCATAAAATCAAATACTTATTATGCATAAAATCAAATACTTATTATGCATAAAACCAAATACTTATTATGCATAAAATCAAATACTTATTATGCATAAACCTACCACTTAACTTGCATAAACCCAAACACTTAACATGCATAAAACCCCATACTTAGTATGCATACAATCAAATACTTATCATGCATAACGTCAAATACTTTAGCATGAAAAATATCAAATACTTAACATGCCTAACACCAACTACTTAGCATGCACAAAATCACATGCATAACTTGCATATCATGTTACATATAACTTGCATATATTCTCACATATAGTTTGCATAACATGTCACATATGCATAAATGTTTAACATGGTGTTTTGCATCATAAAACATGGCCTTAACTTGCATTTAACATAAAACTTGCAAATCACATATCATACAAACTTGCATAAATACATTCATCCACAAACATAGCCATGTCTTATCACATCCTACCATAATCAATTTAACAATTGATTATTAAAGCCATAGAAACTCACCAAAACAAGATTAGCAAGTTAAATGAAGCAAATCCCAATGATTAAGTAGAAGAAGATGTAGATTAGCTTGCAAATCCTCTTAGGATTTTTAGTGGAGGCTCTCCAATTTTCTAAGTGGTGGCATAATGGCCTTAGATCTATTTTTGGTAAGGATAAGGGGGGTATTAGGGTGTATATATAGATTAGTTAGATGTTTTAGGACCATAGGATATACCCTAGAACCAATCCTAGCCTTTAAAGCATGCCTTGGGGAAGAAGTCAAGTGTAGGAACCATTTAGGGCCCAAAAAAAACAGCCCAAAACTCATCCCGGGCCTCAAAACATGAGCAGTTTTTGTTTTTGATTTTTCGTGAAACTTTGACGGGCCATAACTTGGTCATACGGACTCCGATTTACGAAAACTCGGACTCTATTTCGCGTATTTTTCCGAGACGAACGCAATGGCACAGCCCGTTTCCCCTGATTCAGAATATTAAATTTAATTCTGCTCTGATTTATGTTATAACAAGTTATTTAACATACGGGGTGTTACACTACCCCTGCAGACCTCGAGATGATCATAAATAGACCTCAATATCTCCCTAATTCATGTGATTTTCATGATCTGGAAAGCAGTATGTCTTCTCAATTTGACGTAGCCCAGAACCATTTAGAGGTAACTAATAGTCAGTTTGACGTAAAGTTGTGTAAAATCAAAAGCCAAGCTGAGAAACTGCTGAGTCAGTGGTATACTTATGCTCATGAGCTTTCAAGGGTTAATGGTATCGCTTTTGAACACCTCGCCACCTTAGAAAATGATAAAAGCCAAGCTAGTTAAGGTTATCAAGTCACAAGAAAGGACCATCGCTTCTTATACCCAGAAGGATAATGAATTGCTGAGCTTAGAAGAAGAGAACAAAATACTCAAAGAAGAGCTCGTTGCTATGAAGCAAAAGTAAATCACATTAACAACGCAGCTCCAAGAAGCTCAAGCTGCTCGAGATCTTGCCGAATCCCAACTAAGCATGGAAATGAACACTTCCGCCGCTCACCAGCTAGAGAATACTATCCTCCACGAAAGAGTTTCTTCTTTAAGCACAACCCTTTGTTCAGCACAACAAGCCCTAGAAGATGAAAAACTTAAAGCTGTCGCTGAACTTGAAAAAGCCCACCTGAACTATGACGCTTCTTTGTTCAACTTCTATGCCTTCAGTGTTATGAACAAAGGAAGTTTACGCTACTTAGAAAACAAATTCGCCATCACTCTAGCTCTTGTCTGGGAACGAATCTTAGAGATCAACGAGGGCGAGCGCGATGAAAACGACCTCCTTGAAGACCTCTTAGATCTAGAATCCCGTGATCCCTTAGTTATAGGAAGAGCTGAGCTAGCAACGACAAGGGGCTTTCTTTATAACGAAGTCGGGCCTTCGAGAGAAACCATTCATGATACAAATACTGAAGTTCAAGAAGTCATTGTTGATGTCGAGGCTACTGTCTCACAGACCCCTGCTAATCTCTCCACCCCTCAGAAAGACAGAGGTGAAGACGATGATGATGATAGTACCCCTAAAGCGGGAGAGTTTGAGGTCGAAGCTCGAAGGAATATTGAGGCGAGTCTTATAGCTGCAGGCAAAGATGAAGTTGCTCACATTATATCGAACTTAGACTATTTGTTTCTTTCTCCCGGTACAACCGCATATTTGGCTCACTGTTTGTCTTCCTTAGATTTGATTTCACCTACGCCTCATCCTGGAGGATGTACTGCTATGATGGCTGAGACCACAACTACTGATTCGATTTATATATCGACACCTCCTGCCCCAACCAATATTCCTGACGCTAAGACCCCAGGATCGCAAGATACTAAAATTGGGGCAATTTCTGGTCTAGATGATGATGATGACTATCTCCCAAGTGAAGAGGATTCTGAAGAAACTGACGAATCTCCACTACATGGCATTGAGGCTCAAGGAAAACGGGAAACATCATCAAGTCGCAAAGGTAAGAAGGTGGTCATTAAGAAGAAAAGGAAGGGCATCATTGCTATACCATCTCAAGAGAGTCCCAGCGGGCCAGTAACCAAAGGCGTAGGCCAGCCAGCTGATCCATCTCCTCCTTCTAATACCGGGAGACCAAATTTGAGGTCCGGGATTTCGAAGGATGGAAAGAAGAAGTAGTGCTTACGACTATCTTCCCTTATTTAGTCGTTTCCTTTTATGTACTGCATTTAGACCGGTTGTATATGCGAGTGTCGGCCCTCGCTCACTACTTCTACACTTGACTTTGTAATTCTGTGATCTGACTCTGTGCTGCTAAAATGAAACTGTGTTCTTCTTATTGCACTTGAGCTTTGTCTTACTTTGCTTCTTTGCATTTTGCACTTATCATCTTTTCATGATTTCAACACAAAGATTTTACACAATAAGTTACTTATTAACACAATACCTGGTATAAAAATGTTCCCGTGGTATTTTAGTAAGTTATTTTTAATCGTGGTATTTTTTTGCTGCCCCTTCTTGATTTTAGCAGAAGCAGCTTCTGAGGCTTCTCTTCCGCGAACAATCATATTTGTGTTTGTCACGGTATTGAAGTTCTCAAGTTTGCCATAGCCATTTTGGGGTTTAACTTAGGTTGAGCCTTTAGTCTCAGGTTGTGACAAATCTGTGGTATGTTTAAGAGACAAACATTATTGAATTTCTTTAATGTGGTAGTATTGCCCCCATACCAAGATTTGCCACAAACTTCTTAGAGTTTAGAAACCAAACTCTGTGATTAATTTCCTTCAGAACCTTTGAGTCATTTGTTCTTGCTATTACTGACTTTTAGCGTAATCATGACTAAAGGTTCCCAGCTTAGTTGTTCCAGCTCATACCTTTTAAATGAGAGTGAGGTCTTTGTTCTTTGTGCCCCTATTTGAGAGGTTTTATATTTTCGTTTCCCTGAAGAAATATTTATAAACCCGTTATTCATTGTGGCTGAATGACTCGGCCACTTGTAGAATTTGTAGGGTGCCTCCGAGAAGGTCTTTGAGTCTGTCACTAACCGAATTTGGAAGACCCGGCTTATGATCGGATGCCCAAGTAGGGGTCTTTTAAAGTCTGCCAGTAACTGGATTTGGAAGACCCAAAATTAATAGTTGGGTTTGGAGGACCAAACATCTGAACGGGTGCCTCCGAAGAGGTCTTATAAGCCCAGTGTTTATATCACTATCCAACCATGTATTAATGGCATTGACGATGAACCGAGTGCCCCTCAGGGAGGTCTTTGGTTTTAAAACCCAATGTTCATCACAATCCAGCCATGTATTAATGCCGTTGGAGATCGATTGGGTGCCCCTCGGGGAGGTCTTTGGTTTATCATTGTGTAGTTTCTTGGGTCAAACGCTGGCTCACTTGTCGGTTTTTATTACGACTTATTAGAGATGGGGCCTTCAACCTTACAATTAAGAAGGTGCCCTGTAATAACCCAACTTTCGAACACCTCGGAAGTTGTATCATTATATAAGAAAAGAAATAGATAGAAGAATAGAAATAAGAAAAGGCATCAGAATCTCACAGTAGAACTTGGGACAATATATAAGAACCCAAAATATTACAGAACATAAGTCAAGTACATTAGAGTACTTCATACATAGGGATACATGTCATCACAATTACATACTTAACATTTGTGTGACTAACTTGCAGAATATTTATACATAACATTACAGGTGAACCATATTCGGATAATTATACATAACATAATGATAGATAAGCCAACATTTCAGATCCTACCATCCAGCTAGTCCAAAGTGAATTCAAGACCTGGATCACTTGTCTACTCATAATAAATAATATGAGTACCCAAGAGTTTATGGAAAACACAGAAAAATAAACTCCGGGTCAGTCATGGACTGGTATGAGTAGACGATTTTAAACAAGTTTAAGAAATCAAAATAACTCATAAGACAACACCATAAATACGGAATGGGTTTTTACCTTATGAGGGACAAAACAGTTTGCATATTTAAACCAGATATTATGATAATGTCTAGGGTTTCCACAAATAATTTATAATCTAGTTGAATGTTTGCATCTCACATTCTACTTAATAATATACAAACAAAACTGCTTGGCGCTTAGGGATAATGGATTTCCAACTATGACAAGGTATGGAACCACCTCTCGATCAGTGTGCTCCAGAAACGATACACCGGAGTTCAACAAGAACATCTTGCAACTCGACCACACATGACCGACCACTCATTTCTCTTAAGTGTATCGAATGTATATCACTAATTGTTGTGGCCGTAACCATTTCCCGAACGGGACAGAATCGATAGAATAAGAAACAAGGAAACATCTCTAGATAGGTGATAATACACCCTACTTGGGAGCTACCCACTTAGCCATGCTGCCTGCCCGATTTTTGTCATTTCTGGTTGTGAAGCTTGAGGCTAAACCTACCTTGACACTCTTTTGATTTACTTTGAATGCCACATTATCAAGACCCACCAATCACTAATTGACTTCCCCAAAAATATATAATGAGTATAAAGTAAGAGAAATGAATTTCTCTACAACTACATGACTACGTTTGAAAAGATCAATGTACGTGATTAGTTAGGAATACTCTGTTAGACATTCGTCCATAAAAGTTGTAAGGACCCGCATTTGCAGAGGTATTATAATTAATTTATTTAATTATATAAATGGTGGTATAGTGAATTAAATGGTCGTGGAATTAAATAATGATGAATATTTAATTAAAATAATAAATTAAATAATATGTTTAATTCTGGAATAATCAGAATTGGTTGAAATGACGATATGGTGTGAACCGGATCATCTGTGATATTTAATTCAGCTTGGAATTGAATTTGAATAACGAATATATTATATAAACGACAGTTTGAACGTAGAATTATAATATAATTAAAATCAAGCTTGAAATGGCGCTGCAGTTCGTAAATTGGCGATTCGAACTTCAAACGAATATACAGAAGCCGTTTTAAATCGGATTTCTGTGAAACAAGAAACGTGTGGAGCTGGTGGAGTATATCTTTCTAGTGGAAGAGACAAATCGGGATTTCGTCGTGTAGATTTTGATGTATGTCGAAAACAAATTTTAGAAAAATCACTGTGGAATTCCTTTATAATTTATAAAGGAACTATTTATATTTTAAAAGGGAATTTCAATATAAATCGAATATCGGGTTGACCCGGATTTGAAATATCAAGCAAGAAATTCATATAGGAATATTCGAGAGCTGTATGGTATTCCACTGTGAATATATGCGATAATATTTATTTTTAAATATTAAATTTAATTATATTTATATATATTTATATATTTAAATGGGTTATTTATGACTTTAAAAATAGCCACTTTTGCAAACGAAGTCGGAATTCGACGAAACTAATTTTGTTGGATCCGCAATGTCAAATAGTTGTTAGATTTCCAGTTTCGTGATTTTTAGAGTCACTGTGTGGTCATACGGGTTTTTAGAGTGAGAAACAGTTAGTATTTCGACAGTTAAAAATACGTTGTGTGGGCATACGAAGTCGGAATTCAACGAAACCAGTTTCATTGTGACCGTAATGTCGAACTCTAGCTATATGTTCAGT
Organism: Allium sativum; assembly: GCA_030737875.1. Taxonomy (NCBI): domain Eukaryota; kingdom Viridiplantae; phylum Streptophyta; class Magnoliopsida; order Asparagales; family Amaryllidaceae; genus Allium; species Allium sativum. The sequence goes on from CM060920.1 coordinate 463,211,390, forward strand.
TTCGTGATTTTTAGACATCGTATGTGATCGTGGGGATTTTTAAGGACCAGAAACAAACATAAAATAATTAAAATAAAATATAAAATTAAAAAGAAAAATATCCTAACTTTTTTCTTGGTCAATTTGAAGGCCACACCTCATGTCTTCTCAGCCACAAATGATACCTACCAAACACAGGCCTATAAAACTGCCCATTTCATTTCCAATGTGAAGTCGAAAATCAAAAATAAATGGATTACTCCTTTAAAAATCGAGAGATAAGTGTATTTGAATTCGCATTCACTTTCTCTACAAAACCGCATATGATTTGCTTGGTTCGACGTCAGTTTCTATGGCACGAAATCGACAGCGAGGGGGTTGGATGAACTAGGGTTGGAGTTGTAGGAGGGTGGAAGCGACGATGTGTTAATCGATGGTTGGATTTGAGATTGTGGTTGGATTTGGCTTCAAGTGGGATGATTTTATGGAATTCCGGTTGAAAATGTGTCACACCCATTTTGGCTACTGCGATGAAACCACGGTCGAGGTCGAAATCTACAGGGCATGTGCGAGTTGTCCTTGAGTGATATGGAGGTGTAGAGCTCGCGAAGGAGATGAAGTTGGTGGCGGTTTCATTCGATTCGATGGAGAGGAGATTGGGAAGGAGTTGTTTGAAGAGGGAAAAATCGGTGACATTGGTTTACTGGAGCTCGTGATTGGATTTTGAGGAAGACAAGGTCACGGTGGGTACTTGGGTATGGAAGTGGGCTTTGCAAGATAAGTTAAGGACCAAATTAAATAATTTAAATTCAAGTTTTGTTTATATAAAAGTGTATAACTTGTAAACCCAATAACTTCCTCATATATTATCGAAATTCAGCGAAACAAGATCCGACAGGATCGTATGGACGGACACTACCCAATGGAACTGACTGGGAGTGGATTGGAGCTAGTTTGAATTTACGGCGAATTAAATTGTTTGATTTAAATCAAACAACAGTTTATCGTTCTTTAACGATGAACTGCCAATGTGAGTAAATCTCACTAACTCTGAACAGTTTATAATTTCATGTTGTATTTTTAGAACTGTTAAATATTGGCTGATTGACTGTGTGTTGACTGTTTGATTGAACTGGTAGTCAGTTAGTTGAATTTCTATATTGATTCTGTTTAACAGAATATATCATATGGAACTGGAAGTGATGTTATCTATATTGTTTAACATCTGTGATGCAGGGAAACAGGTTGGAGGAATCCAACTGGATTTCTCAACATTTATTTTATTGTTTTCATATATTGTGATATATGACGTGATTTATAATCTGCTGTTGATTATATGTGTTTGAACGATATTGGTCATCGTGATTTGATGTGTTAAATACCATAACATACCGGAATGGTGAAAATGAAATTTTCAAAACGAATATTGAAATTAATTTATTTACAAAATCAAAGGATTTTATAAAAGAGATAATATTTATAAAATCAAAGAAGATTTTATAAAAGGAATTATTTATAAATGGAATATTTATAAATAGAAATTTATTTATAAATGGATTATTTATAAATAGAAAATACTTAGAACTGAAACCCTAAAGGAATTATTTGTAAAACCATTTACAAATAGAATTAAAAAGGAAATCATTTGTAAAGTGAAGAAACGTTACTAAAAGTAAATCTTTATAAATGAATAGTTTATTCAAAGGGAGTTAATCGAATATGGTATTCGAAAGTTAGTAAATCGAATATGTTATTCGAAAGGGGTTAGTCGAGTCGAGTTAGTTGAATAGAGTTAATCGAATCTTTGTTATTCGAATAAGAGTTAATCAGTTAGAATTAATTGGTTAGAGTTAATCAGTAAGAGTTAATCGGTTAAAATAAATCGGTTAGAGTTAATCAGTTAGAGATAATCAGTTAGAGTTAATCGAAAGAGTTAATCGATTAGAGTAAATCAAACCGAGTTAATCGAATCAGAAGTATTTGAAGTGAGTTGATCGAATCTGGTTATTCGACAGGAGTTAAATCGAACAAGATTTATTCGAAGAAAGAGATTATGGAATATAAGTATTCGGAAGTAAGCAAATCGAATTAGTTATGCGAATTAGTTGTTCGAATAGAGTTAAATAAATAAGAGTTATTCGAATTAGTTATTCGAATAGAGTTAAACACATAAGAGTTATTGAATTAGTTATTCGAAAGGAGTTATCGAATTAGTTATTCGAAAGGAGTTAAGTAAAAAGAGTTAATCGATTAGGGTTAGATAAATAGAGTTAATCAAATTTAGTTTATTTGAAGAAAGGTTTTCGAATCTAGTTATTCGTAAGAGAGATTATCAAATATAGTTATTTGAAGGGAGGAGTTATCGAATAAATCTCGAACGAGAATTACGTAGGAAGTGTTAAAGAGTTAAAAGATGAACTTAACCTATTTCGAGATTTGAAATGTTGTTCAGTTAAGGTCTGAGAGGTAGTTATACCCCAACTTGATTGACTTCATTTTTAATTTAGAAATGGTTAAGGTTTGAGAGTAAAAGTGGTTAAGTGATTTAGTAAATAAGTATAGTGGTTTGAGTTGTCGTCGCAATGTTGATTTAAACATCTGTTTTAAATCCAATTAAAGAAGATTTGGAAATGTTTTCCAAATATAATCAGAAACGTAATCAAATATTAAAATAGGAAATATGAGTGTGTGTGTATATATATATATATGATTGATGATTGATTGATAGATTTCCATCTGGAAATAATATCATTGTTTGCACACGTGTTTTTCTTCGATAGTTAACTCACCGACTATCGAAGTTTTTGACCATTTTAACGATGTTAATATGGAGAGACCGGTTGGATTATTATCCAGAGAACCACTCTGTATTGGCATAAGCGTTGCGAATCATATTTGCCAAAGATAATTGAAGACGGAGTAAAGTGCAAGGGCTATTGTATAAATCTTAAATAACAGTGCCTAAGATGGATGTACTGAATAGTGCCTTCGGTTCATCCTGTTCCTGGATGACTTGTATGGATGAATGTCTGACAGAGTATTTCTAGAAAGGTCGCGTACATTAATTTCTTCAACCGTACCAAGAGTGGAAGCGGAGAAGGAAACTTCTTTAGCTGACACGTAATGTACTTTTGTAGACATCAATCGATGATTTGATGGATTTGACGATGTGACATTCGAAGTGAATCTGGTGTGATGATATAGCGTAGCTTCTAGCCTCACATCCGGTAAATGACAGAAATCGAGCAGGCAGCATGGCTAAGTCGGTCGCTCCGAAGTAGGGTGTATAATCACCTGATCTAGAGTTTCATTTACTTCTAAAAATCTATTGTTGATGCTGTCCCATTCGGGAAACGGTTGCTGATCCCAACCATTGGTGATATACATTCGATACACTCAAGCGAAATGAGTGGTCAGTCATGTGTGGCCGGGTTGCAAGATGTTCCTGTTAAACCCAGTGTATTCCTCTCTAGAGGTACACTAGCGAAAGGTGGTTCCATACCTTGTCATAGCTGGAAATCCATTACACAATACGTGTTTGCGGTTTTGATTGTATACTATATATATAGAACGTGAGATGAAAACGTTTCTGCTAGATGATTTTTTATTGTGGTTGATAGACATTATTATAATATCAAAACTTTTTGATATAAAAATATTTTGGATTCTCATAAGGGAAAAACCCGTTCCGTTATACGGCGTGGTATTATGAGATATCATTTACCTGCTTGAACTATTTTAAACTATTTTACTCACACCAGTCCCATGACTGACCCAGAGTTTATTTGTTTGTTTCCCTAAACTCTTGGGTGCCTAAATTTGTACGGGCAATCAAGTAGTCGGGATTTACAGATATACTAGAAGAGCTTGGAGCAGGAGGCTTCAGGATTATATAGCTATAGTTATTTTCGCTGTGTTGTAAGTGTTGTACTTTGATAGTGATGTATATTCAAGTACAGATGTATATTTCAAGTTATGTTATATATATTATATGTTATTCGTTCCGCTGTGAGGTTCGTGTTACTCTGATGTTGTGTTCTTCTTCATCTTCTATTCTAAGTTTTCATCTTATCTTTCCTCACCTTCTAATTTCTTTCATTAATGACCCGTATTTTCGGTCCTTGGATGTTCGATATGTGTTGAATATCGGATAACCAAGATCGCCATTTTTCCGGGTCATTTCAATTGGTATCAGAGCTTAAGGTTAAGTGAATTACCTTGGCTCTGTGGCGTGACTCGGTAGAGATAGGGTTAGTAATACCCTAGATTGAGTTTGAGTGTATATATACGAGTGAACGTATTTGTTAATTGATATAAAAATAATTTTATATTGTGGAGATTTATTGGTTGAGTGTTTATGGGTTCTGGTCGATCAGTTTGATCCACTGTATCGGTAGGAGTTTATAAACACTCGAATACGATGGGTCGGCACGATATGTTTTGAAAAGAGGGTAAATTAAAATAAGTTTACCCAAGGTATATCTTGATATAGAGAAGATATATATATCAAAATTATAATATAGTGGATATATTGGTTGTTATTATAATCGAGTAAGATTATAAATTAAATGGTTATGTAAATAACCAATCAGAATTCATATAAGTGAAATACGTGAAATCAGATGAGTTGAATCTGAAATTTTAAACCAGAAATTGAGTTAAAATTCTGGAAAATTAGATAAGTGTTTGTAAATGGATTGGATTAAAAATAAGAAAAATTTAAGATCCTGGGAGATTTTAAATTGTTTTACAAGCAGTGTGAATTATATTTTGAAATGAATTTCAAAGTGGAAATGTTAGAAATGGTTTTATAGTATTGAACTCACTTCGATCGCTGGAAAATAGATTTTGATGACAGCTGCATCATCAGTATTCATTTTCGAGTTGTAAGCGACGAATTACTACCAGAGATACTGTTTTGAATTTGTTTTGGGAAAGACAAGTTGTGTTGAATTTCAAAATGGGATTTATAATATAGAATTTGATATATAGAATTTGAATATATAGAATTTGAATATAGAAATTCAAATGGGATTTATAATATAGAATTTGATATATAGAATTTGAATAATAGAATTTGATATATATATTTTAATAATAGAAGTGATATAAAATTTGAATAGAAATTGAATAAAATTAACTATGTCGAAGAGGAATTAGTTAATCGAGTTTTAAATTTGAAGTTGAACTTTGAAAGGTGAATTGGATTTGTAAATGGATATTCGAAATCGAATATAGAACTAAATTTTGAAATTTGGATTCAAATTAGTTAATAAGCAAGTTAAAATATATTTGAACATGTCATATTCAAATATAAAAGTGAAATAGACTAAAGAGTTAATTAACAAATTAATTAACGAATTGAGTTAAAACGATCAGGTATAGTTAAAATAGATTGGGCAGGTATAAATATACATGAGATAGGTATGGATAAGGTATGAAGGTATATAAATAGAATGCTCGATGAAAAGGTATGTATTTAATTCATATATGAGATTTTATGCGCCGTATCGGCTAGTCGCTTGCCTTTTTCTTTTTCTTTTGGATTGGTGAGGGCCATGGGAGGCTATTTGAAATATCCCGATGCTCCCGGTACAAAGGAGATTATGGCGATTTTTTTCGGGAATTTAAGGAGTTAGAATATTTTTAAGATAATTTGATAGTTAGAAATCAACATATCGATATATATATATATATAAGTCGATAAGGAAACGAACTTAGAAATAGAATAGTAAAATCAAAAAGGAAGACTAAGAATAAAATCTAGTAAGAATAGAAAGAGGAAGCGTAAACGTGTTTAAAAGTGAATAACTAGTTGTATGGTATTGATTATTCGAGTAAGAGGTCATATCTGTTTTGACGTTATAAATGTTATTCAGTCAAGGTCTGAGAGGTAGTTATACCCCAACTTGATTGATTTCATTATTAACAAATAAATAGTAAGATTTCAGGCTCGAAGATCAATGTTGAATAAGAGTTAGTTGAATATAGTATTTGGGTTGTCGTAACGATGTTTTACACAACATCTGTTTTAACCCAAATAAGTGTAAGCTTGGAAATATAATACAGAATATTTCCTAAGTATTGAAATAAACGAGATCGGAAAAGAGATAAGTAATTGGAATGTTTTCCAGTTATAAATAGCATATATTTTCTAAAGTTTAGAAAATAAAGGAAGGCGATATTCGGAAATGTTTTCCAAATAACATAAAAGGCCAATATGGTTATTGAAAATATTTGGTTAACAAATATTGATAAAGAAATAGAGAAGTGATTTAACTAATGGAATATTAATTAAGGGTTCAGTGACATGTTCAAAAGGAAAATTTGACTTTTGAAAAGAATAAACTGTTTAAAAACTCCCAGGGAAAGACTGTTTGAATTAAAAATAAATTTAACAGAAATTGTGAAAGCAAAATTGAATTAAAGTAAAGCCAGTAAAGTGGTAACTGAGGTTGAAGTAGAATGATATCAAGACAAATTGGATTGTGAGGTTCAAATTTGAAGTGTAATGTGATAATCAAGTTAAGAGTTGGGAATCAAGACGAAACTTGAGTTTGAAATGAAAATTTGGCTCGGATATAAGCGAATGGTTGTGTCGTGGATAAAAGCAGATTGGAATTTGATTGGGATGACCCTTGTATCTGCTGAATTGATAACAGGTGGAAAGGATAAAATGATATGCCGACAAAAGGTACAAGTTTATATTTCTATTGGATATAATATTTATGACCCGAATTGGATTATCGCTTGGCTGTTTGATTTTCTTTTGGGATGGAGATAGCCCAGAGAGGCGAGTTGGAGTTTGACGTATTGACCAGTACAAAGGAGGTGCCGGCGAAATTTTTCGAAGAGTTAAGGCGTTAGAAAATTTTCAGGATTTTTGGAAATTTTCGTTGATAAGAATTAAATTAATTTTTAATTGAAATTATATTGGTTCAGTTGAAACTGAAGTTAAGAAGTGAACAAATATGATCTAACCAGTCGATAGGGTCGTTCTCTACCTTAGCAATTTCGAGGACGAAATTATTTTTAGTGGGGAAGAATGTAATGACCCGCATTTGCAGAGGTATTATAATTTATTTATTTAATTATATAAATGGTGGTATAGTGAATTAAATGGTCATGGAATTAAATAATGATGAATATTTAATTAAAATAATAAATTAAATAATATATTTAATTCTGAAATAATCAGAATTAGCTGAAATGACGATATGGTGTAAACCGGATCATCTGTGATATTTAATTCAGCTTGGAATTGAATTTGAATAATGAATATATTATATAAACTACAGTTTGAACGTAGAATTATAATATAATTAAAATCGAGCTTGAAATGGCGCTGCAGTTCGTAAATTGGCGATTCGAACTTCAAACGAATATACAGAAGCCGTTTTAAATCGGATTTCTGTGAAACAAGAAACATATGGAGCTGGTGGAGTATATCTTTCTAGTGGATGAGAAAAATTGGGATTTCGTCGTGTAGATTTTGATGTATGTCCAAATCAAATTTTAGAAAAGTCGCTGTGGAATTCCTTTATAATTTATAAAGGAATTATTTATATTTTAAAAGGGAATTTCAATATAAATCGAATATCGGGTTGACCCGGATTTGAAATATCAAGCTAGAAATTCATATAGGAATATTCTAGAGCTGTATGGTATTCCACTGTGAATATATACGATAATATTTATTTTTAAATATTAAATTTAATTATATTTAAATATATTTATATATTTAAATGGGTTATTTATGACTTTAAAAATAGCCGCTTTTGCAAACGAAGTTGGAATTCGATGAAACTAATTTTGTTGGATCCACAATGTCAAATAGTTGTTAGATTTCAGTTTTTGATTTTTAGAGTCACTGTGTGGTCGTACGGGATTTTAGAGTGAGAAACAGTTAGTATTTCAACAGTTAAAAATACGCTGTGTGGGCATACGAAGTCGGAATTCGACGAAACCAGTTTCATTGGGACCGTAATGTCGAACTCTAGCTACATGTTTAGTTTCGTGATTTTTAGACATCGTATGTGATCGTGGGGATTTTTAAGGACCAGAAACAAACATAAAATAAATAAAATAAAATATAAAATTAAAAAGAAAAATATCCTAACTTTTTTCTTGGTCAATTTGAAGGCCACACCTCATGTCTTCTCAGCCACAAATGATACCTACCAAACACAGGCCTATAAAACTGCCCATTTCATTTCCAATGTGAAGTCGAAAATAAAAAATAAATGGATTACTCCTTTAAAAATCGAGAGATAAGTGTATTTGAATTCGCATTCACTTTCTCTACAAAACCGTATATGATTTTCTTGGTTCGACGTCAGTTTCTATGGTACGAAATCGACAGCGAGGGGGTTGGATGAACTACAGTTGGAATTGAAGGAGGGCGGAAGCGACGATGTGTTAATCGATGGTTGGATTTGAGATTGTGGTTGGATATGGCTTCAAGTGGAATGATTTTATGGAATTCCGGTTGAAAATGTGTCGCACCATTTTGGCTGCTGCGATGAATCCACGGTCGAGGTCGGAATCTACAGGGTAGGTGCGAGTTGTCCTTGAGTGATATGGAGGTGTAGAGCTCGCGAAGGAGATGAAGTTGGTTGTGGTTTCATTCGATTCGATGGAGAGGAGATTGGGAAGGAGTTGTCTGAAGAGGGAAAAATCGGTGACATTGGTTTACTGGAGCTCGTGATTGGGTTTTGAGGAAGACAAGGTCACGGTGGGTACTTGGGTATGGAAGTGGGCTTTGCAAGATAAGTTAATGCCCAAATTAAATAATTTAAATTCAAGTTTTGTTTATATAATAGTGTATAACTTGTAAACTGAATAACTTCCACATATATTATCGAAATTCAGTGAAACAAGATCCAGCAGAATCGTATGGACGGACACTACCCAATGGAACTGACTGGGAGTGGATTGGAGCTAGTTTGAATTTACGGCGAATTAAATTGTTTGATTTAAATCAAACAACAGTTTATCGTTCTTTAACGATGAACTGCCAATGTGAGTAAATCTCACTAACTCTGAACAGTTTATAATTTCATGTTGTATTTTTAGAACTGTTAAATATTGGCTGATTGACTGTATGTTGACTGTTTGATTGAACTGCTAGTCAGTTAGTTGAATTTCTATATTGATTCTGTTTAACAGAATATATCATATGGAACTAAAAGTGATGTTATCTATATTGTTTAACATCTGTGATGCAGGGAAACAGGTTGGAGGAATCCAACTGGATTCCTCAACATTTATTTTATTGTTTTCATATATTGTGATATATGATGTGATTTATAATCTGTTGTTGATTATATGTGTTTGAACGATATTGGTCATCGTGATTTGATGTGTTAAATACCATAACATACCGGAATGGTGAAAATGAAATTTTCAAAACGAATATTGAAATAGATTTATTTACAAAATCAAAGGATTTTATAAAAGAGATAATATTTATAAAATCAAAGAAGAATTTATAAAAGGAATTATTTATAAATGGAATATTTATAAATAGAAATTTATTTATAAATGGATTATTTATAAATAGAAAATACTTAGAAATGAAAACCTAAAGGAATTATTTGTAAAACCATTTACAAATAGAATTAAAAAGGAAATCATTTGTAAAGTGAAGAACCGTTACTAAAAATAAATCTTTATAAATGAATAGTTTATTCGAAGGGAGTTAATCGAATATGGTATTCGAAAGTTAGTAAATCGAATATGTTATTCGAAAGGGGTTAGTCGAGTCGAGTTAGTTGAATAGAGTTAATCGAATCTTTGTTATTCGAATAAGAGTTAATCGGTTAGAATTAATTGGTTAGAGTTAATCAGTAAGAGTTAATTGGTTAAAATAAATCGGTTATAGTTAATCAGTTAGAGATAATCAGTTGGAGTTAATCGAAAGAGTTAATCGATTAGAGTAAATCAAACAGAGTTAATCGAATCAGAAGTATTCGAAGTGAGTTGATCAAATCTAGTTATTCGACAGGAGTTAAATCGAATAAGATTTATTCGAAGAAAGAGATTATCGAATACAAGTATTCGAAAGTAAGCAAATCGAATTAGTTATGCGAATTAGTTGTTCGAATAGAGTTAAATAAATAAGAGTTATTCGAATTAGTTATTCGAATAGAGTTAAACACATAAGAGTTATTGAATTAGTTATTCGAAAGGAGTTATCGAATTAGTTATTCGAAAGGAGTTAAGTAAAAAGTGTTAATCGATTAGGGTTAGATAAATAGAGTTAATCAAATTTAGTTTATATGAAGAAAGGTTTTCGAATCTAGTTATTCGTAAGAGAGATTATCAAATATAGTTATTCGAAGGGAGGAGTTATCGAATAGAGATTTATTCGAACGAGAGTTACGTAAGGAAGTGTTAAAGAGTTAAAAGATGAACTTAACCTATTTCGAGATTTGAAATGTTGTTCAGTTAAGGTCTGAGAGGTAGTTATACCCCAACTTGATTGACTTCATTTTTAATTTAGAAATGGTTAAGGTTTGAGAGTAAAAGTGGTTAAGTGATTTAGTAAATAAGTATAGTGGTTTGAGTTGTCGTCGCAATGTTGATTTAAACATCTGTTTTAAATCCAATTAAAGAAGATTTGGAAATGTTTTCCAAATATAATCAGAAACGTAATCAAATATTAAAATAGGAAATATGAGTGTGTGTGTATATATATATATATATGATTGATGATTGATTGATAGAATTTCCATCTGGAAATAATATCGTTGTTTGCACACGTGTTTTTCTTCGATAGTTAACTCAACGACTATTGAAGTTTTTGACCATTTTAACGATGTTAATATGGAGAGACCGGTTGGATTATTATCCAGAGAACCACTCTGTATTGGCATAAGCGTTGCGAATCATATTTGCCAAAGATAATTGAAGACGGAGTAAAGTGCAAGGGCTATTGTATAAATCTTAGATAACAGTGCCTAAGATGGATGTACTGAATAGTGCCTTTGGTTCATCCTGTTCCTGGATGACTTGTATGGATGAATGTCTGACAGAGTATTTCTAGAAAGGTCGCGTACATTGATTTCTTCAACCGTACCAAGAGTGGAAGCGGAGAAGGAAACTTCTTTTAGCTGACACGCAATGTACTGTTGTAGACATCAATCGGTGCTTTGATGGATTTGACGATGTGACATTCGAAGTGAATATGGTGTGATGGTATAGCGTAGCTTCTAGCCTCACATCCGGTAAATGACAGAAATCGGGCAGGCAGCATGCCTAAGTCGGTCGCTCCGAAGTAGGGTGTATAATCACCTGATCTAGAGTTTCATTTACTTCTAAAAATCTATTGTTGATGCTGTTCCATTCGGGAAACGGTTGCTGATCCTAACCGTTGGTGATATACATTCGATACACTCAAGCGAAATGAGTGGTCGGTCATGTGTGGCCGGGTTGCAAGATGTTCTTGTTGAACCCAGTGTATTCCTCTCTAGAGGTACACTAGCGAAAGGTGGTTCCATACCTTGTCATAGTTGGAAATCCATTACCCAGTACGTGCTTGTGGTTTTGATTGTATACTATATATGTAGAACGTGAGATGAAAGCGTTTCTGCTAGATGATTATTATATTGTGGTTGATAGACATTATTATAATATCAAAAGGTTTTTGATATAAAGATATTTTGGATTCTCATAAGGGAAAAACCGGTTCCGTTATACGGCGTGGTCTTATGAGATATCATTTACCTGCTTGAATTGTTTTAAACTATTTTACTCACACCAGTCCCATGACTGACCCAGAGTTTATTTGTTTGTTTCCCTAAACTCTTGGGTGTCTAAATTTGTACGAGCAGTCAAGTAGTCAGGATTTACAGATATACTGGAAGAGCTTGGAGCAGGAGGCTTCAGAATTATATAGCTATTGTTATTTCCGATGTGTTGTAAGTGCTGTACTTTGATAATGATGTATATTCAAGTACAGATGTATATTTCAAGTTATGTTATATATATTATATGTTATTCGTTCCGCTGTGAGGTTCGTGTTACTCTGATGTTGTGTTCTTCTTCGTCTTCTTCTACTCTAAGTTTCTATCTTATCTTTCCTCACCCTCTAATTTCTTTCATTAATGACCGGTATTTTCGATCCTTGGATGTTCGATATGTGTTGAATATCGGATAACCAAGATCGCCATTTTTCCGGGTCATTACAAAATTTGTCCTGGGACTGGACAAACCGAAGGCACTATTCCGTACATCCATCCTAGGCAATATTTACCTAGGATTTATACAACAACCCTTGCACTTTACACCATCTTCAATTAACTTCAGCATATATGATTCACAATTCTTATGCCAATACAGAGTGGTTCTTTGGATAATAATCCAACTGGTCTCTCCATATTAACAACATTAAAATGGTCAAAAACTTTGATATTCGGTGATTTAACTATCAAATGAAAACACGTGTGCAAACAACAATCTTATTTCCAATTGGAATTTCTATTGATCAATCATTTTCATATATATATATATATATTCATATTTCCTTATTTTCTACGTTTAGAAAATATATGTTATTAATTCTGGAAAACATTTCCATAGCTTATTTACGTATCACCATTTTTTCAAATCAATCAGTCTCTGACTGTAACTATTAAGAGAACAACTTCCTAAGTATAAACTCCGAAGGCCGAAACCAACGTCAGATCGATACTCAGGAAATCCTTCAACTTACTAATTCTAGTCAGTTTCTAATTACAGTAATTCCATTTAAATTCCTATTTCAAAAATCAAATTTCCTTTAATGTTTTCATTTCGAAAAATATTAGCTTAACTCCCTTATTCAATATCATGCTACACCGTATGCGAAGCACAGGCCTAAACCTTTCTAATGTAAAATCCTCTTTTTATAAAAACCCGGGGGTCAAAACGTTTGAATCTAATATCGACAGTTAATCCTTTCTCTTGATCCAATCTTATTTTATTTATTGTTGCTTTGATTTAAATAAAATAAACATTTCCTTTTCTCAGATTTTTCATTTTTCAAAAATTCCATTTTTCAGATTTTTCAAAAATCACGTGATCGGCCTGGTACATCACATGTTTTTGAGTGATCTGGATACTTGCCAAATCCAGTGATCTGGCAGTGTCAGATCACTTCAAAACTGGTGATCTGCATGGCAGAACACCTGGTCTTTAAGTGATCTGGCCTGGTGCCAGATCCAGTGATCTGCCCAGTGCAGATCACTTCAAAACATGTGATCTGCACGGCAGATCACTTCGTTTCTGGTGATCTGGCACTTGCCAGATCTAATGATCTGTCAAGTGGCAGATCATTTGGAAACTTGTGATCTGTCCATGCAGATCACCTATATTTTAATAATCGGGCCACCACCTTTTGTACTCACTTTCTCCGATCAGAGAAAGTCCTCCATCCCCAACGCCTCAGGCCACCGGAGGCCTGGCGAATCCAGCTACCCCTCGCCACTGACCAACCGCTCCCATCCCCCTTGGCGCGGCGTCCCCTACTGCCACCAGCATGGTGCAGTTCGATGTGAACCCCGGGACAGCCAACACGAGAAAACCACCCCAAGACTCTATCAAACAGATAAACGACACGTTACGAACTTAGTTTAGCATTTTTCCTACGTTCTAGAAGTTGTTGCGACCCTGTACACATGATTTATAATAATGTATATTAACAACACTTAGAAAATTTCCATTTTTCGACTAAATTAACTTTCCTCTTGATTTACTCAATTAAAACTCATGGCGTTTGTTTCTAAATTCACGTTTTTGTATGGCGCTTGGGTTTAATACCCTGAGATTCGAATCCATGGTGGTTGGATCCCTTGCTTGGAAGTTTGTTTTAACAGTACATGTAAGTTTAAACATTTCATAAGAGATAAACATATAACTTAGCTACTCGGTGCAATGTATACATATGAACGAACCTCTGTGTGTGTGCTGGAACTAAGTCTCGACTTACTTACACAATTATACTTGGCATAACAGCTGAAAAACAGTTAAGAGTTCATGTAGTTTCAACGGAAAGTATATGCATGTTCATGACAGTAAAATGAAATCCCAACATACACATTAGTTTATAATCAATTTGCATAATAAATCACAGCAGTAGAGTGTGAGGTTTACTCATGTTAGATTCCTGGTTTGATGGTGTTTAAGTTTGTTTCCTTTTACCTTTCTTTAGCTCGACTTGTAGGAGAATAAAAGTGGAACAAAGCAGCTTATTTATAGGCCAAAACAATGCTTATAATATTGTTTTCCTTTATCCATTAAATAGGAGAAATCCTATTGCTCTGATTATGTATATTTGCGCAGGTTCTTACAGCAAAAAGAATATTCATGAAAGCTAAGTTTGGGTTTGGCATTACTCACGCAAGGCATTGTTGGAAGGAGGGTGTCCACACAAGTGTTTTAACTCATGACAAAAGCTTTAAATTCTGCAGTCCTTTTTCATGAGAAAATTACAATTTAATTCCTTAATTTCCATGGCTAGAAACACACGCATGAAATCACATGACCTCAAACATTACACCACTTAATTTGTTTTTAAACTTAAATCAAAATAGGCTAAAATCCTTGTACTTGTTGCATTGAATGTTGCCTGCGCAAATCCTATGAATCATGGCAAAAATATCTAATTTACTTAAGTGTTAATTCTCTAACCACATGTCACTTTCACTCTTGTACTCCTAGCCTTCTCCATGAAGTATTCATCTACTTATGGGCTTTGTTTTTCAGCAGGAAATGGGTTGCATTCTTGCGCATGAATGGGCTGAGATGAAGGCCTTGTAAGTAAATGGTTTAACTAAGTTTTTGGCTAGCTAATGTAAGGTGTTTATGTATATTATATCATCCATTTAGCTCACTAGTTTTACTGCAAGTTGCCTTGCGCAAACCTGCTTGTGATTAAGCATTTAAGTGGTTAAGTAATCACCATTTAAATCGCTTAGTTTCTTTGTATTTGGTTGCTTTGTCATCTCTTGTTTTGCGCAAACATAAGTCTTGGTTCATGCTTACAAATGATTGAATGTACTAAGTCTAACTAGCTTAGTGTAGGTGCAAGTTTATGTCTACGTCATCTTATTCACTTGCTAACTTAATTTGTTTCTTTAAACAAATTATTTTCAACTAAAGGTTTTAGCTATGCTTTTGCTATGGTGATTTAGTAACGCTTTGCTATAGTGCTTTAGTAACGCTGTCGCTGCTAAGTTTAGCTACACTTATGTTATTAAGTTTAGCTACGCTTTTGGTTGTAGTAAAGAAAGTCTTTACTCACATTTTCTGGCTTTGTAAATGAATTATCCATCATCGATAAGTTTAGTTACCGATTTAATGTTCATTTTAAATTTTTACACATTTTAGTTTTCGTCTGAAATCCCGGGTCATTACAATCTGCCCTCTTTATAAAAATTTCATCCTCGAAATTTGTAATTAACGCGTAGATTCTAGTTATAATTTGAGTTATAAATTTATATCCATAAATTACCAACACACATCAGCCATTTGTTATTTATCACAGTTATTTCCATAACTAAAATATCTGTTACTACCATTAGAAAACATTTCCATTAGTGCATTACTATTTCTCTACATTCATTAGTTCCTGACCTTAAATCGATAAGCGAATAACCCTCTAAGTATCAACCCCAAAGACCGAAATCAACATCAGATAGATAATCAGAAAATTATTTAACTAAAGCAATCTCCCGTTAGGTTTTAATTTCTTAACTTCATCTTATCTCATAAATATCATGATTACATTTGGAAAATAAATTCCAAATCATATATACTTCCTTAATTTGAATCGACTCATTCAAATATATTTATCTGCCCCGAATTCTCTTTTCACTTGAATCCATATCCAATGATCTCTAGTTCCAGTTTTACTTAACTCCGTTAAATTTTATACTAATTAATTCTTAAATTAGTTATCTTCGTTTTCGGGAATCCTTAAATCTGATTTTATTCAAATCTTAAAATCCTAACTTTATTATAAAAAGAATAAGGTACCTTCCGTAACTCCTTCCATCTCCACATCCTCAGAGGTAGATGGCTTATCCATTAAGGCAAAGATTATTGGTTGCATTCCTTTCTTCATAAGTGGACAATCCTTAATCATATGTCCAGGCTGATGACACTTATAGCATAAATATTGTCGGACAGAAGCGTTTTCCGATTCCTGTGGTTCCTGCTGAGGTTGCTGTGGCTTTTCTGCTGCTGGCTTCTTACAGAACCTAGCAATGTGACCCTTCTCTTTACAGTTGTGGCATATGGTGTTCTTGAAATGCTCCTTAGCTTTCTCTCCCATCTATCCCTTGCCCTTCCAGTTTGGATTAAATTTCCTCTTCAGAGGATTCTCCCCATTGGCTTCTCCGGTTTGTGCCTTTGCTACTGGTTTCTTCGTGCTTAGTGCCTCATAACGGATTGCCATGTCGACTATGTGGTGAATGGACTCTTCAGATGCCCAACCACTTTATCTTGCAGATTTTCTTCTAAACAAACTATGAACATTTCATTCTTCTTGAGCGAGGTATTGATCAGGTCTGGGCCAAAGCAAGAGAGTGCGTTGAACTTATTCTCATACTCAACTATAGACATGTTTCCTTGTTTCAGATCGATGAAATCTCGATACATTCGGGTCTTCCCAACTGCAGGTAAAAATTGTGCCTCAAATTCCTCTTTGAACCTTCCCCAGGAATAATCATTCTCAGAAAGGTTCACCATCTGTGCATCCCACCAGATGGCAGCAGCTCCTTGTAGTTGCCACGAAGCCAAAGGTTGTTTCTGTTCATCATTCAAATTCTGCCCTTTGAAAATTCTTTCAAAAGATCTTAGCTACGCTTGGACTTCGATGAGAGATTCTGTTCCTTTAAAAACTTTCCCTCCCGGTGTTTGATATTCCTTACAGATCATTGCAAAGTTCGACCTGGGTTGAACTGGTGCAACTGGTATAACTGGTGCAACTTCTTCTACAGTTTCTACCGGAATCTGAGTAGTGTTACGTCCATTTGTAGTGGTGGTTTCACTAACTCGACCTCTAAGTGCATGGGTACTCATACTTACTAACCTGAATATAACAGTTTGACATCAAAACTCGATTAGATATTAAGATACCTAATTTATAAAACTTAAGTCGATCTCTCTTAAGTATGTATATTGTATATATAATAACATCCAACTTTAAAATACGCTCTCTCAATACTCACCTAAAGCCTAGGTATATGGTAACCTAAGCTCTGATACCAACTGTAACGACCCAACTTTCGAACACCTCGGAAGTTGTATCATTATATAAGAAAAGAAATATATAGAAGAATAGAATTAAGAAAAGACATTCGAATCTCACAGCAGAACTTAGGACAATATATAATAAACCAAAATATTACAGAGCATAAGTCAAGTACATTAGAGTACTTCATACGTAGGGATACATGTCATAACAATTACATACTTAACATTTATGTGACTAACTTGCAGAATATTTATACATAACATTACAGGTGAACCAAAATTCGGATAATTATACATAACATAATGATAGATAAGCCAACATTTCAGATCCTGCCATCTAGCTACTCCAAAGTTAATTTAAGAACTGGATCACTTGTCTGCTCATAATAAATATTATGAGTACCCAAGAGTTTAAGGAAAACACAGAAAAATAAACTCCGGGTCAGTCATGGACTGGTATGAGTAAACGATTTTTAAACAAGTTTAAGAAATCAAAATAACTCATAAGACTACGCCGTAAATACGGAACGGGTTTTTACCTTATGAGGGACAAAACAATTTGCATATTTAAACCAGATATTATGATAATGTCTAGGGTTTCCACAAATAATTTATAATCTAGTAGAATGTTTGCATCTCACATTCTACTTAATAATATATAAACAAAACTGCTTGGCGCTTAGGGATAATGGATTTCCAATTATGACAAGGTATGGAACCACCTTTCGATTAGTGTACTCCAGAAACGATACACCGGAGTTCAACAAGAACATCTTGCAACTCGACCACACATGACCGACCACTCATTTCTCTTGAGTGTTTCGAATGTTTATCACCAATGGTTGTGGCCGCAACCATTTCCCGAACGGGACATAATCGATAGAATAAGAAACAAGGAAATATCTCTAGATAGGTGTTAATACACCCTACTTGGGAGCTGCCCACTTAGCTATGCTGCCTGCCCGATTTTTGTCATTTCTGGTTGTGAAGCTTGAGGCTAAACCTACCTTGACACTCTTTTGATTTACTTTGAATGCCACATTATCAAGACCCTCCAATCACTAATTGACTTCCCCAAAAAACATATTATGAGTATAAAGTAAGAGAAACGAATTTCTCTACCACTACATAACTACGTTTGAAAAGATCAATGTACGTGATTAGTTAGGAATATTCTGTCAGACATTCGTCCATACAAGTTGTCCTGGGACTGGACAAACCGAAGGCACTATTATGTACATCCATCCTAGGCAATCTTTACCTAGGATTTATACAACATCCCTTGCACTTTAATCCATCTTCAATTAACTTCAGCATATATGATTCACAACGCCTATGCCAATACGGAGTGGCTCTTCGGATAATAATCGAACTAGTCTCTCCATATTAACAATGTTAAAATGGTCAAAAACTTTGATATTCGGTGATTTAACTATCAAATGAAAACACGTGTGCAAACAACAATCTTATTTCCAATTGGAATTTCTATTGATCAATCAATTTCATATATATATATATATATATTCATATTTCCTTATTTTCTATGTTTAGAAAATATATGTTATTAACACTGGAAAACATTTCCATAGCTTATTTACATATCACTATTCTTTCACATCAATCAGTCTCTGACTGTAACTATTAAGAGAACAACTTCCTAAGTATAAACCCCGAAGGCCGAAACCAACATCAGATCGATACTCAGGAAATCATTCAACTTACTAATTCTAGTCAGTTTCTAATTTTAGTTATTCCATTTAAATTCCTATTTCAAAAATCCAAATTCCTTTAATATTTTTATTTCGAAAAATATTAGCTTAACTCCCTTATTCAATATCATGCTACACCGTATGCGAAGCACGGGCCTAAACCTTTCTAATGTAAAATCCTCTTTTTATAAAACCTGGGGGTCAAAACGTTTGAATCTAATATCGACGGTTAATCCTTTCTCTTGATACAATCTTATTTTATTTATTGTTGCTTTGATTTAAATAAAATAAACATTTCCTTTTCTCAGATTAAATCATTAAAATAATTTATACATCGATTTCCATTTTAGATAGGATAAAAATGTTAGACAAAAAGATATATATAAATTTCCCTAATTTATATATTTAATTACAGTCTTATTTATTTAATTATTTAATTTATTATTTAATAAATTAATTAAATAAATTCTCAAAATCATTTTCCCTAAATTTTCATTTTTCAAACATTCCATTTTTTAGATTTTTCAAAAATCATGTGATCGGCCTGGCAGATCACTTGTTTTTGAGTGATTTGGCATCTTGCCAGATCTAGTGATCTGGCAGTGTCAGATCACTTCAAAACTGGTGATCTGCATGACAGATCACCTGGTCTTCTAGTGATCTGGCCTGGTGCCAAATCCAGTGATCTGTCCAGTGCAAATCACTTCAACACATGTGATCTACACGGCAGATCACTTTGTTTCTGGTGATCTAGCACTTGCCAGATCGAATGATCTGTCAAGTGGCAGATCACTTGGAAACTTGTGATCTGTCCATGCAGATCACCTATATTTAAATGATAGGGCCGCCACCTTTTGTACTCACTTTCTCTGATCAGAGAAAGTCCTCCATCCCCGACACCTTAGGCCACCGGAGGCCTGGCAACTCCAGCTACCCCTCGCCACTGACCAATCGCTCCCATCCCCCATGGCGCGACGTCCCCTACTGCCACCAGCACGGTGCAGTTCGACGTGAACCCCGAGACAGCCAACACGAGAAAACCACCCCCAAAACACTATCAAACTTAAAAACGACACGTTACGAACTTAGTTTAGCATTTTTCCTATGTTCCAGAAGTTGTTGCGCCCCTATACACATGATCACATGATTTATAATAATGTATACTAACAACACTTAGCAAATTTCCATTTTCGTCTAAATTAACTTTCCTCTTGATCTACAAAATTAAAACTCATGGCATTTGTTTCTAAATTCACGTTTTTATATGGTGCTCGGGTTTAACACCCTGAGATTCGAATCGATGGTGGTTGGATCCCTTGCTTGGAAGTTTGTTTTAACAGTACATGTAAGTTTAAACATTTCATAATAGATAAACATATAACTTAGCTATTCGGTGCAATGTATACATAAGAATGAGCTTGTGTGTGTGCAGGAACTAAGTCTCGACTTACTTACACAATTATAATTGGCATAACAGCAGAAAAACAGTTAAGTGTTCATGTAGTTTCAACGGAAAGTATATGCATGTTCATGACAGTAAAATGAAATCCAAACATACACAGTAGTTTATCATCAATTTGCAAAATAAATCACAGCAGTAAAGTGTGAGGTTTACTCACGTTAGATTCCTAGTTTGATGGTGTTTAAGTTTGTTTCCTTTTGCCTTTCTTTAGCTCGACTTGTAGGAGAATAAAAGTGGAACAAAGCAGCTTATTTATAGGCCAAAACAATGCTTATAATATTGTTTTACTTTATCCATTAAATAGGAGAAATCCTATTACACTGATTATGTATATTTGCGTAGGTTCTTATAGCAGAAATAATATTCATGAAAGCTAAGTTTGGGTTTGGCATTACTTGTGCAAGGCATTGTTGGAAGGAGGGTGTCCACACAAGTGTTTTAACTCATGACAAAAGCTTTAAAGGCTGCAGTCCTTTTTCATGAGATAATTACATTTTAATTCCTTAATTTCCATGGCTAGAAACACACGCATGAAATCACTTGGCCTCAAACATTACACCACTTAATTTGTTTTTAAACTTAAATCAAAATAGGCTAAAATCCTTGTACTTGCTGCATTAAATGTTTCCTGCGCAAATCCTATGAATCATGGCAAAAATATCTAATTTACTTAAGTGTTAATTCTCTAACCACATGTCACTTTCACTCTTGTACTCCTAGCCTTCTCCATGAAGTATTCATCTACTTATGGGCTTTGTTTTTCAACAGGAAATGGGTTGCATTCTTGCGCAGGAATGGGCTGAGATGAAGGCATTGTAAGTAAATGGTTTAACTAAATTTTTGGCTAGCTAATGTAAGGTGTTTATGTATATTATATCATCCATTTAGCTCACTTGTTTTGCTGCAAGTTGCCTTGCGCAAACATGCTTGTGATTAAGCATTTAAGTGGTTAAGTAATCACCATTTAAATCGCTTAGTTTCTTTGTATTTGGTTGCTTTGTCATCTCTTGTTTTGCACAAACATAAGTCTTGGTTCATGCTTACAAATGATTGAATGTACTAAGTCTAACTAGCTTAGTATAGGTGCAAGTTTATGTCTACGTCATCTTATTCACTTGCTAACTCAAATTGTTTCTTTAAACAAATTATTTTCAACTAAAGGTTTTAGCTATGCTTTTGCTACGGTGATTTAGTAACGCTTTGCTATAGTGCTATAGTAACGCTGTCACTACTAAGTTTAGCTACACTTATGTTATTAAGTTTAGCTACGCTTTTGGTTGTAGTAAAGAAAGTCTTTACTCACATTTTCCGGCTTTGTAAATGAATTATCCTTCATCGATAGGTTTAATTATCAATTTGTTGTTCATTTTAAATTTTTAAACATTATAGTTTTCGTTCGAAATCCCGGGTCATTACATGCCCCTTTGGCGAAACTCACAGTTTCATTCGTGATTTAAGTTTCCTGTCATTTGACAGACCAGTCCTTGGTGTCTCGTATTTTCACCGCTATGTCTTCTTCATCTAGTTAATTGCAAATGGTTTTTGATCATTACGCGGTGGGTATCGGAGCTATTTTACCCAGGTTGTTTTATAACAGCATCAAGGTCTGGTTAGGTTATAATGATATCAGCGTATCTTTTGGAGGTTCTGCAATTAAAATCGAACTTTAGTGAGTAACTTGCAAATGTATGATTTAAGCAAGCAATCTGATTCCTTTCATTTATATTTACAAAACTTGTAATAGCGTTGCATGGTATGTACAATGCATGTTATTTACAAACAATACAAAAGGAACATTAAAAGAATTAGCGTCGGAGATGTATAACATTCCATGCTCTTCGGAGTTGGACTTCGTCCATTGTCCTCAGTTCAAATGTACCATCCGAGAATTTTTGGCTTATCACATATGACCCCTCCCAATTGGGTCCTAGTACTCTGGTTCCTGTCATGATTTTCTTAAGAACGGGATCCCTAACTTGGAAGGCCCTTCGCCTAACTCGAGCATTAAAATGACGAACTATTCTTCTCTGATGTGCCATAATTCTGAGTTCTGATTCTTTTCTTCTTTCCTCGAGTAAGTCAAGAGCTTCGAGTTGAAGTTTTTCATTCTCCGTTTGGTTGAAGTAGATCCTTCTATGAGTCGGAACTTCTAGCTCAACCGGGATCATTGCTTCAGATCCAAATGCGAGGGAAAACAGAGTGTGCACTATTGCAGTTTTATGGGTAGTTCGATATGCCCATAGTGCAAGCAGAAGCTCATCAACCCAACCACCCTTGGCTTTCTCAAGTCGTTTTTGATGGTTGATTTCAGGATCTTTTTGACTGCTCTAACTTGCCTGTTAGCTTGCAGATGGGCGACGGCTGAAAAACCCTTCTTGGTCTTGCATTTGGCACAAAAGTCTAGGAACTCGGTGCTCTCAAACTGTGTCCCATTATCAGTGATTGTTTTCTGTGGTATGCCAAACCTGCATATGATGTTTTTCAAAACAAAGTTGATCACCTTCTTCGCAGTAATAGTGGCTAGTGGCTCAGCTTCAGCCCATTTAGTAAAATAGTCAACTGCCACTATTGCGTACTTTGTATTTGATTTTGCAGTGGGTAGTGCCCCAATCAAATCTATGCCCCAGACAGCAAATGGCTATGGACTGACCATTTGGGTCAACTCGGTTGGTGGTACTCTCAAAATTTTTGCGAATCTTTGACACTTATAACATCTTTTGGTATAAGTCATCGCATTCAAGTTTACACTAGGCTAAAAATAGCCATATCGCAGAACTTTCTTGGCTAATGTCTGACCACCAATGTGACCTCCACAGTCTCCCTCATGCAGTTCTGCCAAGATTACTTTCGACTCTTCCTTGGACACACATTGTAGTAATGGCATAGAGAATCCCCATCTATACAACCTCCCATCCTGAACAAGATATAACGGAGCCTTGCACAGTATTTTCCTCCGCTTTTTTGGTTCCTCTGGAAGCATTCCGTTGAGGATATATTCCTTAATAGGTGTCATCTTAGAGATAGCTTCTTCAACTGTTTCCATGATCCAGTCTACACCTTCCTCTTCAATGGCAGGGGTTGTAAGGACTTCAATAGGTATTAGCCCAAGCAAGTGTGCATCAGAAGAACTAGCATATTTAGCGAGAGAGTCCGCCTTTGCATTTTCTTCTCTTGGAATGTGAGATATAGTGTAGTGATCGAGGTTGTTGAGAAGTTCCATAGCTTTAATAAGATAAGAAGGAAGATTTCCAACTTTGGTCTGGAATTCCCCAAGGACCTGACTCACTACCAATTGGGAATCACTGAAGATCTGCATGGTTTTTAAATTCAGCTCTTTTACTTGTTTTGATCCGTTTATCAATGCTTCGTATTTGGCCTCATTATTGGTTAACAGAAATTCCAACCTTAATGCATAACACAAGGAATGGCCTTCTAGAGTTTTTAAGACAATTCCGGCTCCCGGACAGTAATCATTCTTTGAGCCATTAATGTATAGCTTCCAACTAGTGACTATTCTCGTTGGTTCCTCAACTCCATCTCCTCTATCCATGAATTCGGCAATGAAATTTGCTAAATCTTGCCCATTGATAGCTCTTCGGGGGTGATAGGTGATGTCATATTGGCTGAGCTCAATATTCCACTTCAATAACCTTCCAGAGGTTTCCGGACGGAAGAGAATTTTCCTTAGCGGCTGATCAGTGAGGACTTTTATTGGATGGGACTTGAAATATGGTCTCAATTTCTTTGAGGCAACGAGTAGACAATACACGAGTTTTTCTAGCTTTGGGTAATTCAATTCTGCCCCAGCAAGCCGCTTACTAATATAGTAAACCGGCCGTTGGATCTTAGCGTCCTCCTGGACGAGCGCGACGCTCAGGGCATGTAGTGATATAGCCAAGTATAGGAACAACTCTTCTCCATTTTTGGGTTTAGAAAGCATCGGTGGAGACTCCAAATGTTGAATTAACTGTTCGAAATCCATTTGACATTCTAGGGTCCATTGGAAGTCTTTCTTTCCTTTCCGTAAAGCGTCAAAAAGTGGGATGCATCGAACCGCTGCTTTAGAGATGAAGCGGTTAAGGGCAACGATTTTCCCATTCAAGCTCTGAAGCTCCTTTATTGGTTTTGGTGCTCGCATTTCTCGTAATGCCGTGATCTAGGAAGGATTTGCCTCAATGCCCCTGGCATTGACTGTGAATCCGAGAAATTTCCCTGAAGAATCCCCGAATGAGAATTTCAGAGGATTTAACTTCATGCCGAATTTTCTAAGGATATGGAACATCTTTGTTAGATCCTCTAGGTGATCTTCAGGCTTTTTGGACTTTAATAACATGTCATCGACGTAAACCTCCATAGTGTTCCCAATTTGGGATTTGAACATGGAGTTCACAAGATGCTGGTATGTTGCTCCTGCATTCTTTAGTCTGAATGGCATAACCTTATAACAGTACAAGCCTCTGTCAGTTATAAAACTTGTGTTCTCTTGATCCGGTTCATGCATCATAATTTGATTGTATCCAGAATACGCATCCATGAAAGATAATAGTGCATGCCCCGCGGTTGCATCGACAACCTGGTCGATTCTAGGCAGAGGGAAACTGTCCTTGGGGCATGCTTTGTTAAGATCTAAGTAGTCTATGCATACTCTCCACTTGCCATTAGACTTCTTGACGAGAACTGGATTTTAGACCTAGTCGGGATATGTAGATGCTCGTATAAAATTATTCTTAAAAAATCTATCTACTTCTTCTTTTAATTCCATCGATCTTTCAGGTCCCTGAGTTCGTCGTTTCTGTTTTACAAGAGTTAAATTGGGATTAACATTCAATTTATGAACAATTACATCTATTGATATTCCACATGTCTGAATGCATCCAAGAAAAGACATCTAAGTTTTATTTTAGAAACAATATCAAATCCTTTTGCAGCTTTTGGCCCAACTGAGATCCTATCTTTAAGACTCGGTCAGGATCTTTATCATGTATTGAAATAGAAATGGTATCTTCAGCTGGTGCCGCTCTGTCTTCCCCTATACTGGTTTTTCTTAGATCGATTTCCTTCTGAGCCCCACTATGTTCACCAGTATGAGGGCCCCGCTTTAATTGCTATAAGGGGATTCATGAATGCAGGGCGGAAGCTCCACATTCTTTTTCACTTCTCTCTTCCTTGCCTCGACAAGTTCCATCAGGTAGCACTCCCTTGTTGTTTGTTGATCGCCTTTGACTACTCCAACCCCGTTTTCATTTGGAAATTTCATCGTTAGGCACCATGGTGCCGTTGTTATTCTTAAAGCTGCGAGAGTTGGTCTTAAGGAAAGTATTATAAGAGGACCACTCATCGATTACGACGAAATCTTGCTTCTGTGCCGCCTTGTTTTCCCCTTCCCCAAGCTTAACAAGCAGATTGATGACTTCGATTGGCTAAACAGCTTGTCCAGTGAATCCATGAATTTTGCTCTGACAAGCCTTCACATCCTCCATGGAGAGCTTCATCCTTTGGAAAGCACTGGTGAAAAGGACATTGACGGATGCTCCCCTGTCAATTAGAACTCTTCTAACAATGGCAGGACCCAGGCCTATAGTTAACACCATTGGATCTTCAGTTGGAGTTATCAATCCCTTTGAGTCTCGATCCTTAAACACAATGTCATCCGAGGGTGACCTTGGTATCTTTGTTGGAAAAGCTTCATCCATAATCATGAGTTCTTCTCCCCTCGGGAGGTTTTTCATCTCATTAGCATATCTCACAATGTCCCCCAAGTTTTTCCCAGTAGGGTGTGGACCTCCTGAAATGATGTTAATGATCAACATTGGCATGAGAACGTTTGCATCATTTTCACTTTGCTTTGGTTGTCCTGTGGAGGTTCCTTGACCTTGGGGAGCCTGAATACTTTGCGGGTTCTTCGTGTATTGCTGAAGTATATTCTTCCTTATTAGTTCCTCGATTAGGCTCTTTAAGTGCCTACACTCATTCGTGCTATGACCTGGCTGGTTATGAAACCAGCAAAATCTCCTGGATTTTATGGCGGCATCGCTAACCTTTATCTGCTTTGGTATCGGGTACTCTTCAGTCTCCTTGGTGGCCATGAAAATATTTTCCACCGTTTCGTTTAATGGAGTCAACTCCGAGTTCTTGAAAAAGCGGAACTTTTTGTTGACTCGATTGTCTTTCCCATCATTACCCCGTTTCTGACCTCCAGGGTTTTTCTGATTGCTTTCTGCATCATTATTCTTCTTTTCAGATTGTATGCTGCTTTCCAGGATATCCATAGCATAGGCAGGATCCTCATCCACACCTATGTATTCGTCAGTCTTATCAAACAACTCCTCTAAAGTACTTGGCTTCTTCTTTTTTATCCACCGTCCGAGCTTAGTTTTCTTACTTATAGCCTCCTTTAAGACCATCAAAACCAGGCGAGGCTCATAGTTTCCCACTTCTGCCGCAGCGTTATTAAAGCGAGTAAGGAAGGCCCTAACGGATTCTCCTGGTCTTTGATCGAGTTCATTCAATTCCATAACATCTTGCACTTTTGTGGCTTGAAGTCTGAATTGCTCCCTAAACAACTTGGCCAGAGTAGCGAAATCGTCCACTGACCTTGGTGGCAATTTGGTGAACCAAAGCGACGCCACCCCCTCAAGGTAGGTCGGAAAGTACAAACACTTCAACTCATTAGTAGCATGAGCCTCATCCACGTGTTGATCTTACTTGACCAGAAACACATTTGGATCGGTCGTCCCAATATAAGCTTGCACTACTAGAGGCTTGAATTTTTTCGGATATGGTGCCATTTTGATTCTTTCGATGAGCGGAGTTTTTGTGGGAGAAAATCCCCATTCTTTTTCATCATCCTGCTTCTTATGATTTCTCTCCATGATTTTATGGATCATTTCTGATATTCGCTCCTCCTCATTGTGTTGGTCCGCGAGGCAGATGCCGTATTCCTTACCAGATGTCTGCCTAAGCAGACGGTCATAGTTCGGATTTCGGGGCCCTGAACCTCCCGCTTGGAGAGGTGCCCCTTTAGCAGAACCCAACACTTGTTGAGTAGTCGCTTTATCAAGGTGGTCACGAGCGGGTAGCTTTTCCTCCTTATGGTTAGGATTCACCATCGCTTGGACAGAATTTTCTCGGATTGGGCTTGAAGAAGAAGAACCGGTGTTTTCTATATTCGGAGTCTGTATGGATTTAGCATGGGCGGTCTTCATGGTGACTTTTGCCGTAGCGGCTTACATGGAAAACATAGTTTCAAGTCTCTTCATCATTGCCTCGTTTTCAATATTCATTTGGTTAGTTAAAGTTGCGGCGACTTCATCTAACTCTCGTCTTGTTATGGCGGCTCCGGCCCCGGAACCTTCCCCAACTACAAATCGAGTGATAGGAGGAGTAGTTTCATGATCGGTGATATTATCACCATTCTAGGAATTTTGATCCGTGAGCCTCTTTAGCGGTCTACCCGGTTTACCCATAGCTTAGGCAAAGGCTTGGAGTAGATCGTAGTGAAATAGGATTGGATCTTTTTTTATTGTAAGGCTTCAAAACTTGTGGAAGAGTGAGAGAAGACGGAGGATTGAATCGGCCCCATGGTGGGCGCCAATTGTTGATCTCAAAATTTGAGTCAACACCGAGGATGCAAAATGCACTTCACAATATCTTCAAAAATAGTAAAAATGGAGCCAAAAAACCAGAAAAATGCAAGTAAGGAGAGACACAAAGTTTTTATAGTGGTTCGATCAAGTGTGATCTACATCCACTTTGCCAAGTGATTCCATTATCGCATTTAGGATTACAAAGCAAACATATTCTCTCAATACATTCATGATTCACCTCGCTTTTCTCACTCTTTGACCTAGTAAAATTCCTATGAGAAATAAATGAGATCCTCCAAGTATGGGTGTTGATAAAATCAATCCAAATTCTCTCACAAGTCTTGATGAATCTCCATGTCTTCGCAATGAATCCGGAAATGAATCTTTGAATTGAAGTGTTTGAGATGATCAGATTGCTTAGAAGAAGTTGAGAATAAAGTTTAACAGCCCTTCGGGATCACCAAGAAGCCTCCCCTATTAAAGTGGAGATGATCCTCTATTTATAGGAGTGGGGGATGGCTGAAATATGGGTCTTCAAGTTTTGGCTCGGGGTGTTCAGTATTAGATAATGCCACTGCCAGCTGTCGCCAGCTAATTGCCAGCTGTTAAGTACCAGACTGACCCAGACTACCCCGACCCGAGCCCGAAGTGTCTTGATCCGTGCCAAACCATATCGACCCACTTCAGAGATGAGTATACCAAACCTCCGCGTGTTCAACTCTGTTGCTATGGGACGACCCAATCAGATTCGCGATGAACTAACCGACCCGATCCACTTTTAGCCTGACAGCCCGAGTTGCTCCCTTGCAATTAGGATGAACCGATCATTATTTACATTGATTGACCTATTCCACGCTTTATGAAACGAAGACCAACCCGACTCGTTGTTAACGAAAGGGACCGACCCAATCCAATTGAATGAATTGGCCTAACGCTCCTACAACAGTCCGACCCGATCCATGATGGTCGACCCGATCCGTTCTTTTTTAGCAATCCGATCCGATCCATACACAAGTAAATTTTCTGGATAACAAATATATTAAATTGGAATTCAATGGAATTCGATTTGGTAATAATCGAAGTGAGCTTCTGTGGAGGAAGACTATTAATATATATGGAATTTAAAAGGCTTTGTCATTATTCCATTTATATTATTAATCGGATATGGAAATTGATATTGATTATATATTGATCTGTTTTCCGTGAAGATTCCATAATTAATGGAATGTGATTTTTGGTTTATCGTAAACTGTGTTTTAAATGACATTAGTTCTTTAACCTAGTTAAAGACAGGATTACATGTCTAACATTATATTTCGAACCGTATGGTTGATCTCTGCTAAATATATATCTATTTGGTGGTAGAGAATTTATTCTCTTGCTTAACACCCTTCTCTAAGACGTACGAGCTTAGAGGTTATATATCGGCAGAAATCAATAGTACGGTGTATATTGTCGATGCAGCATGTTTGTGTTTCCAAAGTTAAATAATCATTAATATTGACTTTTAGGAAGATTAAAACAAAGTGGAGTTTTAATGAATCTTTAATTAGATTGAAAAGAGAATGTGATAATTTAAGTTATCAAATTCAGGAAATGATCGAGAATGGAGTAGCATCAGTTTTACTCCAAGCGATAGTTAAGTCTTTAATTAGATTTGAACGTGAAATGGTAAATAAATTTACCGATAACACCGTGGTGTTAGATATGGAGTATTGCCAATTTTGCTCCATGGGATGAATAGATTGGGATTGGAAAATTAAACAAATGATTACTTCGGTAAGGTGCGCTAATCCCGACTAGTTTGGATAAACCTTAATTTGGTTTGAATTGATATTTCAAAGGAAGATTAAAGAATAAATTTAAAGAATTTATCTTTGATAAAATTAATGGGAACCTTTCCCAAAGGATATGAATATTTAAATAAAAGAATATTCAAAATTGGAATGAGGCGTATGTTGTGTTTTTATAACACTTGTTTATTATATACGTGAGTTATTCAGAAAGGCCGGGTTTATTCCCATTCTGAATAACTGATTTGATGATAAGTTGACGATGAGACAGTGGTTGAATACCGGAGGTCTTCACATCGTTTGGATGATTACTGATGTCTTGATTGGGTTGTACACCCAAGACAATGTAATAAGTGTTGATCGTCCAGACGTACTTGGAGATCGACTGGATATGTGAGGACCTCTCTCCTGTATTGGACATATGGGACGAGGAATAAGGTGCCTCCGGTTTCGTTCAGACCCAGAACGAACTAGTAAATGGATATGTGTCTGACATTGGATTTTATTATGTGTTAATTGATCTCTATTAAATATATATTTGTTTGGTGGCAGAGAATTTATTCTCTTGCTTAACACCCTTCTCTGAGACGTACGAGCTCAGAGGTTATATATCGATAGACATCAGTTGCATGGCGTGAATTGTCAGTGTGGCATGCTGAGATGCAAATGATCAAGGCTTCTGTTGAAAAGCAGAGTCTTGTGGTTTATGATCAAAGCATGGCTTTGATATAGCGTAGCATTGTGTGGCATTAATTCATAAGCCTCACACCCCGGTGTGAACCCGAAATGGGAGAGGACATCAGGGAGGGCATGCGTTTCTTTCTAGCTAGGAGTGGTGTCAGCATTTTACCAGCCCTGTCAATTTACTTATGTGGATGATGGATAGCGAGGACATGATGGACGTGTGTCTGACATAGGATTTCATTCTATGTGATTGGTAGACATCGGTTGCATAGCATGAATTGTCAGTGTGGCATGTTGAGATGCAAATGATCAAGGCTTCTGTTAAAAAGCAGAGTCTTGTGGTTGATGATCAAAGCACGACCTTAAAGGGTAAAGCTTTATGTATAGCATTAATTCGCGAGCCTCACACCTCGGTATGAGTCAAAAACAGGATCAGACCATTGGGGGAACATGATGTTTCTTTCTAGCTACGGGTGGTTTCGTGGTATGGAGCCCAGACATTTATTATATTTTTTACCTATGTTGATGATGGATAGCGAGGCGCCTCAGATATATCGGTTACTAAGGAGCCAATGGATATAGGTCCGATAGGACCAGGAAACATGTGCTCAGGAGTAACTAATCCTCAAACGTAAGGGAGGACCGGCCCAACCGATCCAAGGGTACATTGCGGGGGATCCTGAGGCATTTGCTAGAGTGTCTTGAATCGGAGAGGAGCCATCCTTGGCCTCGACTCGTAGATGTAATCCAATTTCCAATACGTAACATTTCGGTTTTAGTTGTAAACCTATATGGCGACATAGTAGCATGGGATACTATGCCGCCTATGATTGATACATTTATAATTGAAGTTGTTTTTGACACTATACACTTGTTAGAGTATCAAATGATTTGTTTTAAACGTACCAAGCATGTTTGGCTATTATAAGGGAAAACCCTATCCTCCGTCTTGCATTGAATTGTGTGATGGGACCTGGGTCATATAATAGCTTCATATTTTGAAAAGCATTGCGCTGTTTATAAACTGTATTATGCACTGGTATTCTTGGGAGGAAACCCGTTCCGTGTTATACGGCGTGGTCACTTGATTTACTTTATTTTAAATTAAAGTTTCAAATAACTATTTTAGTTCTCACACCAGTCACATGACTGACCTAGAGCTTATTGTTTTAACCTAAACTCTGGGTGCCCCTATTTTCCACATGGGAAGCTAGTAGTTTTGGTTTTGCAGATATTATATACACAGGATCCTGGATTTACAGCTGGAACTATATTCGGAAAGCTCTGTATCCGAGTATTTCTTTCAGTTGTGTTATGTATTATTTTTCCGCTGCTATGTAAT
Source organism: Allium sativum (assembly GCA_030737875.1). Lineage (NCBI taxonomy): Eukaryota > Viridiplantae > Streptophyta > Magnoliopsida > Asparagales > Amaryllidaceae > Allium > Allium sativum. The sequence continues at coordinate 463,243,183 of CM060920.1, forward strand.
GTATTTTAATCTCTGATATTTTCCAATGTGTAATATTTATTCATACTCTGTATATTCTTGTACTCTGATGTAAATTGTTGAAATAAGCAATGAAATGTTCTTTTATTTGTGTTCTGATTTGTCACGTTCTCAACTCGATCCAGGTTTTCCCAAAAGGGAAAGTTTGGGTCGTTTTATATTTGCTGGTTCAGAATGGTTTTCGAATATAAATTCGACCCCGGTCTTTCCGTACCAACAATCGTAGAGGTCAGATTTGATAGTCGGTTATTTAACTATCAAGTAAAGAATCGTGTAAATAAAATGAGTTCACTGATCCAGTATTTTGCATTACTTGTCCTTTTTAATTAAAAATAATTAACGAATGGCTAATTTAAAACTTCTAAATCTTTCAATATTGTTTTCTTCTTATTTTGTTATAATAGGATCCTCAAAAACTATTTTTGTGACGGCCTGGAATTTCGCTCGATCCGAATCAGTCGTTAAACCGATCTAGACCGTTCGAAACCCCTGAACGTTGAGAACAGGACAAATCAGAACACAAACAGAAGAACATTTCATTGTATATTACAACAGTTCCATCAGATACAAGAATAAACAGAGTATAATTGAATAAATTACATTTGATAAATATCAGAGTTTACAATAAATTACATAGCAGCGGAAAATAATACAAAGCACAGCTGAAGGTGATATACGGATACAGAGCCTTCCGGATATCATTCCAGCTGTAAACCAGGATCCTGTGACTATAAATCTGCAAAACCAAAACTACTAGCTACCCGTGTCGAAAATAGGGGCACCCAGAGTTTAGGTTAAAACAATAAACTCCAGGTCAGTCATGTGACTGGTGTGAGAACTAAAACAGTTATTTAAAACTTTACTTTAAAAGAAAGTAATTCAAGGGACCACGCCGTATAACACGGAACGGGTTTCCTCCCAAGAATACCAGTGCATATAGAATAAACAGCGCAATGCTTTTTCGAAAAATGAAGCTATTATAAGACCCAGGTCCCATCACACAATGCAACGCAAGCCGGAGGATAGGGTTTTCCCTTATAATAGCCAAACATGCTTGGTACGTTTAAAACAAATCATTTGATACTATAATAAGTGTATAGTGTCAAAACAATTTCAATCATAAATATAAATCATAGACGGCATGAGTGCCCCATCCCACTATGTCGCCATACTAGGCTCTACAAATAAAGCCGAAATACACGTATTGGAAATTGGATTTCCGTCATGAGTCGAGGCAAGGGGCAAGCTCCTCTCCGCGTTCGAGACACTCTAGCAAATGCCTCAGGGTTACGCACTCTGGGCAACCCCGGATCTTCAGGGTCGGTCCTCACTTACGTTAGAGGATTAATTATGCCTGAACACACGTTTCCCGGTCCTTATAGACCTATAATCGAGGCGCCTCATCCAACAACCACAAAGGTGAAAAGTATATATATGTCAGGGCTGGTAAGTCACTGACACCACCAAAGCTAGAAAGAAACGTCGTGCTCTCCCTGCAGTCCGTATCCCGTTTTTAACTCATACCGAGGTGTGAGGCTCGCGAATTCACGTTATACACAAAGCTGCCACGTAGGCGTGCTTTGATCATCAACCACAAGACTTTGCTTTTCAACAGAAGCCTTGATCCATGCAACTCAGTATGCCACACAGGCAATTCATGCCATGCGATTGATATCTATCGATATATAACCTCTAAGCTCGTACGTCTCAGAGAAGGGCGTTAAGCAAGAGAATAAATTCTCTGCCGCCAAACAGATATATATTTAACAGAAATCAATCAACACAGAATAAAATCCAATGTTAGACACACAATCCATTTACAAGTCCGTTCTGGGTCTGAACGAAACCGGAGGCACTTTCCTCGCATATCCATCCATCTCCAAGTACGTCTGGACGACCACCAACTATTTCCATCCTCTTGGGTGTACAGCCCAATCAGGATCGTCGGTAATTATCCAAACGATGTGAAGACTTCCGGCCTTCGACCACCGTCTTCATCTTCGACTTATCGTCGAATCGGTTATTCAGAATGGGTATAAACCCGGACTTTCCGAACAACCCGCGTATATTAAAAACAAATGTTACACAATCACAACATACGCCTCATTCCAATTCATTAGTCACTAACCGCAAATTAGTAAGAGAACAATTTCCCAAACATTAACCCCGAAGGCCGAAACCAACATCAGATCAATACCCAGGAAACCATTCTTCTTAGCCAACCTACAGCTAGTTTCTAAATTCCACATTCTTAGGGAAAGGTTCCCATTAATTTTATCCAAGATAAATTCTTTAAAATTTATCCTGTAATCTTCCTTTGGATGTCATTTAAAACCAAATTATGGTTTTTCCAACTAGTCGAGATTAGCGAACCGTAACGAAGTAATTATTTATTTTATTTCCCAATCCCAACCTATTCATCCCATGAAGCAAAACTGGTAATACTCCATATCTAACACCGTGGTGTTATCGGTAAAATTAATTACCATTTCACGTTCAAATCTAATTAAAGATTTAACTATCGCTTTGGAGCAAAACTGGCGATACTCCATTCTCGCTCATTTCTAAATTTGATAATTTAGATTAAAGATTCACATTTCAAATCTAATTGCAGATTCGTTAAAACTCCTTTTACTGGGTTAAAGAACTAGGTGTTATTTAAAACACAGTTCACGATAAACCCAAATCACATTCTATTTATTATCGGGTTAAAGAACTAGTGTTATTTAAAACACAGTTCACGATAAACCCATTTCAAATTCAATCGAATATATTAGAAATTCCGATTATTTAAAACCCCTTTTTTAAATCTAATTTATTTATTTAAAAATAATTGGGTTTTAAATTTAGTTCAAAACTAGTTCATTTCGATAAAAATTCATTTTTATCTTTTCAAATGTGGAGTTTTTCACCCCAATTTTTCCCAAATCATTCCTTATGATTTTACACAAATTATTACTATTTTTAATAATTTTATCAAGGCCCGTACAGTCGATTTCCAACAATGGCCATCGAACTGCACTTACAGTGACCCTTTTCGAATTTGATTTGGACGTATCTCCAAATCCAACCGTTAGATTTTGAATTTCTAATATTCGTTAGAAAGCTCTTTTCGATACGAACCCAACGGTGCCGGTTTTAGGAGAATCCGACGGTCGTATCTCCCGTAATGTCCGTTTGAAATAAATGGTCGAAATTTACGAACTGCCGCGGCGCGACGCGTTCTATTCAGGCCATTATATTATATATATATAATATATATCTCGTCGATTTCTATTTAAAACGAATTATATAAATAGTTTTAAATTCGTTTCAAAAGCAATTTCAACTTCCATTTCAATTCAAATCAAAATTGAATTCTCCTTTATAAATTCGTTTTAAAATTCATTTCTATGCAATTCAAATTTCAATTAAATTTGAATTCATTTCAATTCGCTTTCAATTCAATTTGAATTCGTTTTCAATTCAATTCAAATTGGTTTTATATTCGATTCAAATTCATTTCAAAGTCGTTATATATTCAATTCATTTCAAAGTCGTTATATATTCAATTCATTTCGAAATCGTTATATATTCAATTCATTTCGAAATTGTTTTATATTCAATTCATTTCGAAATTGTTTTATATTCAATTCATTTCATTTCGAAGTCGTTTTCAATTCATTTCATTTCGAAATCGTTTTCAATTCAATTCATTTCGAAATCGTTTTCAATTCAATTCATTTCGAAATCGTTTTCAATTCATTTCATTTCGAAATCGTTTTATATTCAATTCATTTCATTTCGAAGTCGTTTTCAATTCATTTCATTTCGAAATCGTTTTCAATTCAATTCATTTCGAAATCGTTTTCAATTCAATTCATTTCGAAATCGTTTTCAATTCATTTCATTTCGAAATCGTTTTCAATTCAATTCATTTCAAAATCGTTTTCAATTCAATTCATTTCGAAATCGTTTTCAATTCAATTCATTTCGAAATCGTTTTATATTCAATTCATTTCGAAATCGTTTTCAATTCAATTCATTTCGAAATCGTTTTATATTCAATTCATTTCGAAATCGTTTTCAATTCAATTCATTTCGAAATCGTTTTCAATTCATTTCATTTCGAAGTCGTTTTCAATTCATTTCATTTCGAAATCGTTTTCAATTCAATTCATTTCAAAATGAATAGAATCGATATAAATCGTTTACGTTAAAATGGCGTCAATCTAATCAACACGGCTTCATAAATTTCTATTTTCAAATATTCTATTTCAAATATTTCTTTTTCAAAATAGTTGTTATTATCAAAATATTTCGTTCAACACATGACCAATCTCAATGGATGAGTACTGTCAACACATGAACCTTTATTTTATATTGATAAAGATGTAAATTTTATTACTAAAATATTTCGTTCAACACATGACCAATCTCAATGGATGAGTACTGTCAACACATGAACTTTTATTTTATATTGATAAAGATGTAAATTTTATTACTAAAATATTTCGTTCAACCCATGACCAATCTCAATGGATGAGTACTGTCAACACATGAACTTTTATTTTATATTGTTCTTTATTTTCTAAATTGGAATGAGGCCCAATCAATTACCATATAAAGTTAATTATATGGATTTTCATACAACACATGTATATAATAGCATTGAAAAATAATCAACCATCAACCAAAGTGCACTACACTGTATAAGCATCAAATATAGATATCTAACGCTTATAACAGCCTGTCAATCAATCGATCGACATATTTAATCAATCAGGATGAGTGAACTGCATATTTCATCCTAACACCCGTGTAGGGTTTCAAACAATCAAACAAATATTTTATTTGTGCAGTTGGGCGATGTGTAAAATTTATCGACCCAATCAATGTCAGTCAAATCAGTGTACATAAACAAACCGTCTGGTTTGTAAATGAATATTTTATTTATTCACATTCACATTAAAAATTATATTTTTAACGATAAAACATCTTATTTCAACATATGAATTTCTGTTCAGTTCATTCTTTAAATAAAATGATATTTTATTTTTCTAACTTATTTTAGAAAATTTCGACGGCATAACGGCACGATACTAGAAACGGGACGAGGCCTAGCCTTATCCCCGGTCTAGTGAAGGCCCACGCCATTCACACATCAATCAAATCAATTCATTTCACCACACAATTCAATTTCAATCAAATAATCTAACTAATTTTTGCAATCAAACAAACAAGTCCATGGTCTGTGGACGATTGTGTCGGGTGCTACTAAGCACCGTCTGCATCCTAGTATATATATATAAATAGAAATGAAATTGAAAGGTGTGAAATTCTCACCAATAGCCATCCTAACTCCATGACACTCCTATTGTAGAGATCTTCGTCGTCCTCGCCTTTTTATCGCCTTTGTTGCCCGTAGCCACTACATATATAAAAATCACACATTTTTATATTTTGATGTCTTTAAAATAAAAAATCACATTTTTATTTATTCACCTTCAATTTAAAAATCATATTTTTATAATTGCTTCATACCTTTTAAAAATTGAATTTTTACTTCATTATACTTTATATAAAAATCAAATTTTTACTATGTTATTCAATATATAAAAATCGACTTTTTATTATGATTTTCAATATATAAAAATCGAATGTTTATACCTCTACTATATAGATAAAAATTATAATTTCACATCGATGTTCATATAGTAAAGATTATATTTTTATCACGCTATTCTTCATATAAAGATTTCGCCCTTTCAAAAATAAAGTTTTCGCCTTTTCAAATATAAAGATTATATTTTTCTCGAAGTAAAAATCATATTTTTACTTCACTACTCATCTCAAAATATCGTCTTTTCATATCTAAAAATATCGCCTTTTTATATTTAAAAATATCGCCTTTATTTTGCTACCTATATAAAGATGATATTTTTAATATTCCTATCATGTAAAAAATATATTTTTAATTTTCTACCTAACCAAAAATCATATTTTTACATCATCTATATAGTAAAGACTATATTTTTAATACTTTAAAAATATAAAAATCATATTTTTAATACTTTAAAAATATAAAAATCATATTTTTAATACTTTAAAAATATAAAAATCATATTTTTAATACTTTAAAAATATAAAAATCATATTTTTAACTTCTTGTTTACGTAAAAATTATATCTTTACATAGAAATCGCCTTTTCTTTTTAAATCCCCTATAATAAAAATCGTCCTTTTTGCTTAACACACTAAGATAATTAAAATTTGAAATTAATAAAGCTGATTTAAATTAAAACTCACCTTTGAAACTGAAGAGGGGGTATAGGGTTGTGGTGTGGGATTCATCAGGGTGTCGCGGGTGGGATTGGGGCTGTGGGAGCGTGGCCTAATCGGAGAGGAGGAAATAGGGGGTCGGCGGTGGGACCTGACGCCAGCAGCGGTGGACTCGGGGCTAGGTGGCGGCGCTCGAAGGATTGGGAGCGGGACGACGAGTTCTACAGAGGAGGAGAGGAAGGCATCGCGAGGTAGAAGGTTGGAGGAGGTGGAGGAGAAGGATCGGAGGGGGAAGGGAGCGCCTGCTCCGACGGCGCGATGGGCGACGGATCGCCCCCCCGTCGATTCTCTTCCAAGCCCTTTTTTTTTATTTCTGAGTCGTGAAAACCAAGAACAGGGGGGGGGTTATATGAAAAATATATATATATTTAATTATTTAATTACTTTCAAAAAGTAACTTTTATTTTCGACCTCAAAACGAGACCCACCGCCTGTCGTCCATAGCGTTTTACCCCCATTCCGAACACAGTGGGATATGTATCGTAGGTTGATTCAGACGTTACGATCTGTTCCCGTTGAACTTACATTTAAATCTATATATTAAATTTGAACGCGCATTTCAATTTACCGGGGTCACATACTAACTCGAAAAATTCCAGAAAAATATTTTCTAGCTTCGTATTGACGATACGGTCCTAACAAAACTAGTTTCGTCGAATTCTGAGACCATTTGAAAAAGGGCCAATTTCCAGTCGATTAAAATCAACTAAACCTGGTCAAACGCGTTTTCCTTTGTCACGCTCACATATTGATTCGAAAAATTATGAAATTTGGAATCTAGCAATAATTTGACACTGCGGATCCAACAAAAGTGGTTTCATCGAAATCCGAGGTCGTTTGCAAAATTTCCATTTTTAAGGGCCTGAATTCCATAGCGACTATTCAGAATTTTCAACTGGACATATCTTTTGATTCCCGCTATGAAATTTTGATTTGTTGGATTCGTTGGAAAGATACTATCAATTAGATCCTAATGTTTTTGGTTTCACTAAAATCCGGATTGTTTTGCACCCGGTAAGTTCAATTGAAGTTTGAAATCAAATTATCGAACTACCGCGCCATTTTCAATTCTATTTATAATTATATATAAATATTTATATTCTAACGACGACGTATATAATATATACGTCGAATTATATTAAAAATAGACTTTCTCGTCGATACTATTTAAAATAATCTATTTTAAATATTCAAAATTCGCCAAAACTGCCAAAATAAAAATTTTAAACTGGCCCAGATTTTCCGGGTTATTACAATCTCCCCCACTTAAAACTTTTCGTCCTCGAAAAGGAACAAAGTCGAAAGTGGTTTGATTAATCAACTCTACGTTCGATCTGGCTTCCATTCTCCAACTTTTCAGTTTCTGAGAATTTTCAAAAATTTGGCTAACACCCTAAATTTTCGAAAAATTTCGCCATAACCTCCCCTGCACCGGGAGCATCGGGGAATTTCAAATAGCTTCCCTGGTCCTTCAGATCTCAAAAAGAAAAAGAAAAAGCCAAGCTGCTAGCCAATAGGCTCATAAAATCATCACCCAAACAAAACAGTAAATTATGTAGTAAACATGTACCTATTTGTCGGGCAAACAAATTTTATTCTTCGGCTCTAGCCTCCTTGCTATGACCTGTTCAACGTAAGTATATGTATATGCAAGCAAATGCGACTAATTTTCAATACAATTTAATATTTGATTCAATTAGGCATAATGGTTCAAAATTCAATTAGGCAACAATAATCAAACAACACAATCATCAATCAATTAGTGAATTAGAGTTTCAAATCCATAAATTTGATATGTATACAGAAAATCATGTTTTTGATGCCAATTCACAACAATGTGTTCTAACTATATAAGTTTTGGTTCTCACACCAGTCTAATGGAAATATATAGATATCACACCTTCGAAACACGAACATAAATTTTGGTGATGGAGCTCCATCATCAAAATCATCCCCGAGCGACTAGAGTGTAATCCTATATCTATCCAGTATATTAAAACTTCGAATATACGTTCATGACGCGTATACAAAACCTTTATATATTGGATTGTCCATATTTAAAATAAATAAATATTCAAATACGTATAAAATGGTTTAAATTTTCAAAACAAAATTGTTTTCATTTGAAAAATATACTCTTCACACTCGTTCTAGGATACTACTGATCCTATCTCTAACGAGTCATTCTAATTGGATATTACTAATCCAATATCTGATGAATTCTTTCGTATGGTTCTAATGTGTCTTGTTCTCGAGCTCTGTAAACCAAAGCTCTGATACCAAATGTGACGGCCTGGAATTTCGCTCGATCTGAATCAGTCGTTAAACCGATCTAGACCGTTCGAAACCCCTGAACGTTGAGAACAAGACAAATCAGAACACAAACAGAAGAACATTTCATTGTATATTACAACAGTTCCATCAGATACAAGAATAAACAGAGTATAATTGAATAAATTACATTCGATAAATATCAGAGATTACAATAAATTACATAGCAGCGGAAAATAATACAAAGCACAGCTGAAGGTGATATACGGATACAGAGCCTTCCGGATATCATTCCAGCTGTAAACCAGGATCCTGTGACTATAAATCTGCAAAACCAAAACTACTAGCTGCCCGTGTCGAAAATAGGGGCACCCAGAGTTTAGGTTAAAACAATAAACTCCAGGTCAGTCATGTGACTGGTGTGAGAACTAAAACAATTATTTAAAACTTTACTTTAAAAGAAAGTAATTCAAGGGACCACGCCGTATAACACGAAACGGGTTTCCTCCCAAGAATACCAGTGCATATAGAATAAACAGCGCAATGCTTTTTCGAAAAATGAAGCTATTATAAGACCCAGGTCCCATCACACAATGCAACGCAAGCCGGAGGATAGGGTTTTCCCTTATAATAGCCAAACATGCTGGGTACGTTTAAAACAAATCATTTGATACTATAATAAGTGTATAGTGTCAAAACAATTTCAATCATAAATATAAATCATAGACGGCATGAGTGCCCCATCCCACTATGTCGCCATACTAGGCTCTACAAATAAAGCCGAAATACACGTATTGGAAATTGGATTTCCATCATGAGTCGAGGCAAGGGGCAAGCTCCTCTCCGCGTTCGAGACACTCTAGCAAATGCCTCAGGGTTACGCACTCTGGGCAACCCCGGATCTTCAGGGCCGGTCCTCACTTACGTTAGAGGATTAATTATGCCTGAACACACGTTTCCCGGTCCTTACAGACCTATAATCGAGGCGCCTCATCCAACAACCACAAAGGTGAAAAGTATATATATGTCAGGGCTGGTAAGTCACTGACACCACCAAAGCTAGAAAGAAACGTCGTGCTCTCCCTGCAGTCCGTATCCCGTTTTTAACTCATACCGAGGTGTGAGGCTCACGAATTCACGTTATACACAAAGCTACCACGTAGGCGTGCTTTGATCATCAACCACAAGACTTTGCTTTTCAACAGAAGCCTTGATCCATGCAACTCAGTATGCCACACAGGCAATTCATGCCATGTGATTGATATCTATCGATATATAACCTCTAAGCTCGTACGTCTCAGAGAAGGGCGTTAAGCAAGAGAATAAATTCTCCGCCGCCAAACAGATATATATTTAACAGAAATCAATCAACACAGAATAAAATCCAATGTCAGACACACAATCCATTTACAAGTCCGTTCTGGGTCTGAACGAAACCGGAGGCACTTTCCTCGCATATCCATCCATCTCCAAGTACGTCTGGACGACCACCAACTATTTCCATCCTCTTGGGTGTACAGCCCAATCAGGATCGTCGGTAATTATCCAAACGATGTGAAGACTTCCGGCCTTCGACCACCGTCTTCATCTTCGACTTATCGTCGAATCGGTTATTCAGAATGGGTATAAACCCGGACTTTCCGAACAACCCGCGTATATTAAAAACAAATGTTACACAATCACAACATACGCCTCATTCCAATTCATTAGTCACTAACCGCAAATTAGTAAGAGAACAATTTCCCAAACATTAACCCCGAAGGCCGAAACCAACATCAGATCAATACCCAGGAAACCATTCTTCTTAGCCAACCTACAGCTAGTTTCTAAATTCCACATTCTTAGGGAAAGGTTCCCATTAATTTTATCCAAGATAAATTCTTTAAAATTTATCCTGTAATCTTCCTTTGGATGTCATTTAAAACCAAATTATGGTTTTTCCAACTAGTCGAGATTAGCGAACCGTAACGAAGTAATTATTTATTTTATTTCCCAATCCCAACCTATTCATCCCATGAAGCAAAACTGGTAATACTCCATATCTAACACCGTGGTGTTATCGGTAAAATTAATTACCATTTCACGTTCAAATCTAATTAAAGATTTAACTATCGCTTTGGAGCAAAACTGGCGATACTCCATTCTCGCTCATTTCTAAATTTGATAATTTAGATTAAAGATTCACATTTCAAATCTAATTGCAGATTCGTTAAAACTCCTTTTACTGGGTTAAAGAACTAGGTGTTATTTAAAACACAGTTCACGATAAACCCAAATCACATTCTATTTATTATCGGGTTAAAGAACTAGTGTTATTTAAAACACAGTTCACGATAAACCCATTTCAAATTCAATCGAATATATTAGAAATTCCGATTATTTAAAACCCCTTTTTTAAATCTAATTTATTTATATAAAAATAATTGGGTTTTAAATTTAGTTCAAAACTAGTTCATTTCGATAAAAATTCATTTTTATCTTTACAAATGTGGAGTTTTTCACCTCAATTTTTCCCAAATCATTCCTTATGATTTTACACAAATTATTACTATTTTTAATAATTTTATCAAGGCCCGTACAGTCGATTTCCAACAATGGCCATCGAACTGCACTTACAGCGACCCTTTTCGAATTTGATTTGGACGTATCTCCAAATCCAACCGTTAGATTTTGAATTTCTAATATTCGTTAGAAAGCTCTTTTCGATACGAATCCAACGGTTCCAGTTTTAGGAGAATCCGACGGTCGGATCTCCCGTAATGTCCGTTTGAAATAAATGGTCGAAATTTACGAACTGCCGCGGCGCGGCGCGTTCTATTCAGGCCATTATATTATATATATATAATATATATAATATATATCTTGTCGATTTCTATTTAAAACGAATTATATAAATAGTTTTAAATTCGTTTCAAAAGCAATTTCAACTTCCATTTCAATTCAAATCAAAATTGAATTCTCCTTTATAAATTCGTTTTAAAATTCATTTCTATGCAATTCAAATTTCAATTAAATTTGAATTCATTTCAATTCGCTTTCAATTCAATTTGAATTCGTTTTCAATTCAATTCAATTCAAATTGGTTTTATATTCGATTCAAATTCATTTCAAAGTCGTTATATATTCAATTCATTTCAAAGTCGTTATATATTCAATTCATTTCGAAATCGTTATATATTCAATTCATTTCGAAATTGTTTTATATTCAATTCATTTCGAAATTGTTTTATATTCAATTCATTTCATTTCGAAGTCGTTTTCAATTCATTTCATTTCGAAATCTTTTTCAATTCAATTCATTTCGAAATCGTTTTCAATTCAATTCATTTCGAAATCGTTTTCAATTCATTTCATTTCGAAATCGTTTTATATTTAATTCATTTCATTTCGAAGTCATTTTCAATTCATTTCATTTCGAAATCGATTTCAATTCAATTCATTTCGAAATCGTTTTCAATTCAATTCATTTCGAAATCGTTTTCAATTCATTTCATTTCGAAATCGTTTTCAATTCAATTCATTTCGAAATCGTTTTCAATTCAATTCATTTCGAAATCGTTTTCAATTCAATTCATTTCGAAATCGTTTTATATTCAATTCATTTCGAAATCGTTTTCAATTCAATTCATTTCGAAATCGTTTTATATTCAATTCATTTCGAAATCGTTTTCAATTCAATTCATTTCGAAATCGTTTTCAATTCATTTCATTTCGAAGTCGTTTTCAATTCATTTCATTTCGAAATCGTTTTCAATTCAATTCATTTCAAAATGAATAGAATCGATATAAATCGTTTACGTCAAAATGGCGTCAATCTAATCAACACGGCTTCATAAATTTCTATTTTCAAATATTCTATTTCAAATATTTCTTTTTCAAAATAGTTGTTATTATCAAAATATTTCGTTCAACACATGACCAATCTCAATGGATGAGTACTGTCAACACATGAACCTTTATTTTATATTGATAAAGATGTAAATTTTATTACTAAAATATTTCGTTCAACACATGACCAATCTCAATGGATGAGTACTGTCAACACATGAACTTTTATTTTATATTGATAAAGATGTAAATTTTATTACTAAAATATTTCGTTCAACCCATGACCAATCTCAATGGATGAGTACTGTCAACACATGAACTTTTATTTTATATTGTTCTTTATTTTCTAAATTGGAATGAGGCCCAATCAATTACCATATAAAGTTAATTATATGGATTTTCATACAACACATGTATATAATAGCATTGAAAAATAATCAACCATCAACCAAAGTGCACTACACTGTATAAGCATCAAATATAGATATCTAACGCTTATAACAGCCTGTCAATCAATCGATCGACATATTTAATCAATCAGGATGAGTGAACTGCATATTTCATCCTAACACCCGTGTAGGGTTTCAAACAATCAAACAAATATTTTATTTGTGCAGTTGGGCGATGTGTAATATTTATCGACCCAATCAATGTCAGTCAAATCAGTGTACATAAACAAACCGTCTGGTTTGTAAATGAATATTTTATTTATTCACATTCACGTTAAAAATTATATTTTTAACGATAAAACATTTTATTTCAACATATGAATTTCTATTCAGTTCATTCTTTAAATAAAATGATATTTTATTTTTCTAACTTATTTTAGAAAATTTCGGCGGCATAACGGCACGATACTAGAAACGAGACGAGGCCTAGCCTTATCCCCGGTCTAGTGAAGGCCCATGCCATTCACACATCAATCAAATCAATTCATTTCACCACACAATTCAATTTCAATCAAATAATCTAACTAATTTTTGCAATCAAACAAACAAGTCCATGGTCTGTGGACGATTGTGTCGGGTGCTACTAAGCACCGTCTGCATCCTAGTATATATATATAAATAGAAATGAAATTGAAAGGTGAGAAATTCTCACCAATAGCCATCCTAACTCCATGACACTCCTATTGTAGAGATCTTCGTCGTCCTCGCCTTTTTATCGCCTTTGTTGCCCGTAGCCACTACATATATAAAAATCACACATTTTTATATTTTGATGTCTTTAAAATAAAAAATCACATTTTTATTTATTCACCTTCAATTTAAAAATCATATTTTTATAATTGCTTCATACCTTTTAAAAATTGAATTTTTACTTCGTTATACTTTATATAAAAATCAAATTTTTACTATGTTATTCAATATATAAAAATCGACTTTTTATTATGATTTTCAATATATAAAAATCGAATGTTTATACCTCTACTATATAGATAAAAATTATAATTTCACATCGATGTTCATATAGTAAAGATTATATTTTTATCACGCTATTCTTCATATAAAGATTTCGCCTTTTCAAAAATAAAGTTTTCGCCTTTTCAAATATAAAGATTATATTTTTCTCGAAGTAAAAATCATATTTTTACTTCACTACTCATCTCAAAATATCGTCTTTTCATATCTAAAAATATCGCCTTTTTATATTTAAAAATATCGCCTTTATTTTGCTACCTATATAAAGATGATATTTTTAATATTCCTATCATGTAAAAAATATATTTTTAATTTTCTACCTAACCAAAAATCATATTTTTACATCATCTATATAGTAAAGACTATATTTTTAATACTTTAAAAATATAAAAATCATATTTTTAATACTTTAAAAATATAAAAACCATATTTTTAACTTCTTGTTTATGTAAAAATTATATCTTTACATAGAAATCGCCTTTTCTTTTTAAATCCCCTATTATAAAAATCGTCCTTTTTGCTTAACACACTAAGATAATTAAAATTTGAAATTAATAAAGTTGATTTAAATTAAAACTCACCTTCGAAACTGAAGAGGGGGTCTAGGGTTATGGTGTGGGATTCATCAGGGTGTCGCGGGTGGGATTGGGGCTGTGGGAGCGTGGCCTAATCGGAGAGGAGGAAATAGGGGGTCGGCGGTGGGACCTGACGCCAGCAGCGGTGGACTCGGGGCTAGGTGGCGGCGCTCAAAGGATTGGGAGGGGGACGACGAGTTCTACAGAGGAGGAGAGGAAGGCATCGCGAGGTAGAAGGTTGGAGGAGAAGGATCGGAGGGGGAAGGGAGCGCCTGCTCCGACGGCGCGATGGGCGACGGATCGCCCCCCCGTCGATTCTCTTCCAAGCCCTTTTTTTTATTTATTTCTGAGTCGTGAAAACCAAGAACGGGGGGGGGGGGGTTATATGAAATATATATATATATATATATATTTAATTATTTAATTACTTTCAAAAAGCAACTTTTATTTTCGACCTCAAAACGAGACCCACCGCCTGTCGTCCATAGCGTTTTACCCCCATTCCGAACACAGTGGGATATGTATCGTAGGTTGATTCGGACGTTACGATATGTTTCCGTTGAACTTACATTTAAATCTATATATTAAATTTGAACGCGCATTTCAATTTACCAGGGTCACATACTAAGTCGAAAAATTCCAGAAAAATATTTTCTAGCTTCGTATTGACGATACGGTCCTAACAAAACTAGTTTCGTCGAATTCTGAGACCGTTTGAAAAAGGGCCAATTTCCAGTCGATTAAAATCAACTAAAACTGGTCAAACGCGTTTTCCTTTGCCACGCTCACATATTGATTCGAAAAATTATGAAATTTGGAATCTAGCAATAATTTGACACTGCGGATCCAACAAAAGTGGTTTCATCGAAATCCGAGGTCGTTTGCAAAATTTCCATTTTTAAGGGCCTGAATTCCCTAGCGACTATTCAGAATTTTCAACTGGACATATCTTTTGATTCCCGCTATGAAATTTTGATTTGTTGGATTTGTTGGAAAGATACTATCAATTAGATCCTAATGTTTTTGGTTTCACTAAAATCCGGATTGTTTTGCACCCGGTAAGTTCAATTGAAGTTTGAAATCAAATTATCGAACTACCGCGCCATTTTCAATTCTATTTATAATTATATATAAATATTTATATTCTAACGACGACGTATATACGTTGAATTATATTAAAAATAGATTTTCTCGTCGATACTATTTAAAATAATCTATTTTAAATATTCAAAATTCGCCAAAACTGCCAAAATAAAAATTTTAAACTGGCCCAGATTTTCCGGGTTATTACAATTTTTATATACTTTTAGAATTAAATCATATATATTCCCAACTTAAGGTTCAATTAAATTTCAGTTAAAATACCATTACGACATCTCTTTATTTTATTTCTCAAAAACAATATTAACACTTTCCATTTGAATAACTTATTCACACTCAACCCGTTCATTCCTTAAATATAGAAAATATCGTTATATTTTCACAAGAATCTCTTATCATTTCCATCATTCCAACATTCGTTAGCTCCAAACTGTAAATTGGTAAGCAAATAACTCCCTAAGTATCAACCCCGAAGATCGAAAACAACATCAGATTAACATTCAGAGAATCACTCAACTCAACCAATCTCCAGTTAGGTTCCAATTCTTAAATTTCTTATATTAACCCCTTATCAACTCATATTATTCCATTTCTAAATCATTCAACCATTTTCAATTTGAAAATCTCATTCCCATTCCATGCATCTCACCTAATTTCATTATTAAGTATCGTTAATTTATAATTAACGATTTTCGCCTCATGCCATTTTTAAACCTTATTTATATAACTCAGGTTTAATATGAAACCTTTTTATCATGATTTCTTCTTACTTACATCAAACAATAAATAAAACATTTATTTAAGTTATCGCATCAGCTCAAAATCTCTTTTATAGTTCGTCATAAAACTTAGATTCAATATAAAACATATTCATAATCTCTTTCCAAAACTCGACTACATTCCAATCCAAATCGGTTACTTACTTGAATGTATTTCATTTAAGAAGTAATTATGTAAATTATTTATTAATTAAAATAATATTTACTTCATCGTTAATTATCGAAGAAGTAGTTAAATTCTTTATTCTAAAATAAATAATAAATTTCTCTATGTAAAATCAGATTAAAATTAACAAATATTTGTTAAACAGTTCCATTAGATTTATTTAAAATTAAACTAATTTAATTAATAATCAATCCATGTTAAACGGCTGACTTAATCAACTCAAAGCACAGTTATCTCACTAACCAATTGTAGTTAGTCCTTCCTTTAAATTAATTCATAATATGATTAATTTAATTAATTCCTTTTAATTGTTTATTAAAAACAATTATCCAACTCTTAACGGTTAGGTTAATTTTCTACTCTCTTGCATATAAATCTGATTAACATCAGATTTTTTTTATAAAATCGTTTAATAGTTATCTATAATTTAAATAATAAATATTTATTTTCTTTTAACAAGATTCTATTCGAAATAATAGATATAAAAATCTATTTTCAGTGATAAAATAAATTTTATAACTTCATTTATGTTGATTTACCTGACGGTAAATCAATACTTGGAAAACAATTGATTTATAGGCCATATACTGCCGATTACTCAACCAATATTACCCATTGGTTTAAACAAAACAAATATTGAATTTCTGGTCAAGGGTCAACAATCAAATCAATCATTCAATCAGAATAGTTCATATAACGATAATATGAAAATAAATAATAGTGAATATATTTGAGGAATCCCGTTGGATCCCTCCAACCTGTTCTTCCCTGTATCCAGATAGGTTATCTCAAATAAATCCATTCAATAAAATTTAACTGATAATTCCAATAACAGTAAATAACGACTATTTAACATTAACTAGTTTATTTAACATTAATAAACAATTCAAACAATTTAACACGTTTATTTTATAAACGTGACCAACAAGGTAAGTTTCCTCCATTGGATCCAATTGTTAGAATAACGATTCGGTTTCATTGAAATTGAACAACATTTAATTTCATCGTTTCAATCAATATATGAATATATATTTAACCAACAACAAACAATCGATCATTAACAACCATAGCACATAATTATAAAACCCGACTTATATAAGTAGGGAAAAACTAAGTGAGTTTAACTCACCTTAATTCGATTCATTTCTGAAACTGTTCGGTTATAATTAAATTAAACAGTCATTTGATTTAACTGTAAATTCCAATCATCTCCATTCATGTCCAGATCAATCCCATGGTGTAAATCTCGTTGATACGATTCCAACGTATCTTGAATCGTCCAATTCTGTCCATCCGATAAAAAGTTATTAATTCCCTTACTAAAAATATTAAATTAATAAATACTTTTGATTTCTATCAGGGGGTTTTGATTAATTGAGTAATAACAGTATATACCTACATGTAAGCTTGGTTGGTTGCTGAGAGAAATCGGTGAAAACCCCCCTCGTTAATGGCGGCTGCGCCACCATCCTCTTCTTTCGATACCTCTTTCCCTCCACTTCCTCGATCCTCTCCTCCAAAACCCCCTGATCCTCCCCTTTCTGGCGCCAATCCCTCCATAGCAAATCCCTCTGGTGTTATGAATAGAGATCAAGATCCAAGAAATTTCGCTTCATCGCAAGCCTCTTTTCCTTCTTTTACTAAGATTGATTATGCTTCCCTTTTCTCTTCTCTTCCGAGGAACGCTGGAGTTTTCAAGCCTTTGCATTTTGACATTCCTCGAGATGGGAGATCGTAGAAGATTCCTGACATGGTCAAGAATGAAGGTTTGAAATATTGGGGTAATCAACTTGTTGGATTTTTCTTGGATGGTGTTCTACCTTATCCTATTGTAGTTAATTCGTTGCTTAGATCTTGGAAGCTGGAAGGTACGGTTGATATTAAATTCGACGGAGTTCATTTTTACTTTAGGTTCTCTAATGAAATTGATCGATCTAAAATCCTCAAATCAGATCCAATTTTCATAAGGTCACGTATGTTCGTCATTACCTCTTGGGATCCGGCTATTGGTCATGCGCAATCACAAATAAAAAAGGTTCCTGTATGGGTGCACTTTTATAGAATTCCAATCATTTTGTGGACACTTCTAGCAATTAATTGGCTTTCTTTCCATATAGGGAGACTAATCAGTTTTGATACAAGCACTGAGAAGCTACAACATTTTCGTTATGCCAAGGCACTGATAGAAATCTCTTCTGACTTTGATTTGCCTGATCAAATTGTTATAAAGGAATTAGGTAAGAGCTGTCCACCTATTCAAATTTCATATGATTGGAGACCATGCATTTGTTCCATTTGCAAAGTATTTGGTCATAATACTTATGCATGTGAATTTAATCCAAGTTTTCAGAAAGGAAATAATGATAGTATAGAACCTGAACCTCCACACAGAAGAGAATTTGGATTTGGTAGTACTGTACATAATAAGGTTGATAATCTCGGCCAATATAACAGTCGGAATTTCTTTCATGCTAATGCAAATTTATGGCATGATGTAAAGTCTAGGAAATTTTGGAGGAGAAAAGGTGAGAATGTTGGTAAGACATATGATCAATCGAATGTGGATAATGAGAATGCAAACCCTTTCAATATTTTTAGTAAAGATGATAATGTGGGTCATGATACTGGGAACTATGTACAATTCAATGGAGGTGGTGATAGGAATCAGGGACTTGATGTTATTAAGAATGACCAAGTTGCTAATGAGGAAACTGCTGTGAATGCTAATAATGGAGATGGTTTGGCTAATAATATTGTTGATAGTAATAAAGAAATTAATACAATGGATCAATCAGACCTGAATAATGATATGATTGATAATAATTCTCGATCTAATAAGGAAGCTACTTCTGAAGGAAATGCTTCTCGAGATGATAATCAGGTTAATAATGATGAGGAGGGTGTGAATTTTGGGTTAGATAGTTTATTTGATGGTGGGAATGCTTCTAATATGCAGGCAGATTTTCATTCAAATGCGGCTGCTCATGAAATACCTGCTAAATCAAATTCTTCAAGTCATAACGCTCAGGTAGATCGACACTCTAAGTATTCATATACAGGTAAATTTTCAGCTTCGTCATCAGGTTTAAAAGGGAAGTTTTGGGAGGATATTGAAGAGGCTGATGATGTTAGACATGTTGAAGAGTTATCTTCTAAGTGTAATGTTGGAGATGTAAATGCCAGTAATTCTCCTTATTCGCATTTAAAACCTCCTTCTCACATTATTTTGCCAACCCCCTCTATTACATCTTCTATTTCATCTCCTTCATCTTCAGCTAAAACTAAAACTACTTCCAAGAATGCCAAAAGGCGTTCTTGAAAGAAAAAGGCTACTGAGAGCATAGCTGAAGAAGAGGACGAGGGTATGGATGACTTGCTTGAAGATTTTCTTCCTAATTCATTGAAATTTTCATCTAGGCACACTAGGAGGAATCCTATCTAAAGGTGTCCTATTAAGATGTTGCTGTCATCTCATGGTTTCCTTGTTGATATGTCATGCTTTGTGGTCAGTTTTGTGAAGCTGTAAGGTGCTTGAGTAATATTGCAGTTTATTGGTGGAAACAAGTGTATGCGTTCAGAAGTGTAGTAGCATTAGTGATGGAATGAAGTAGTTTTAATGATAGTGTTCATGTGAAGTGGTTATGGTGAGTGTTGTAGCAATGTTGAAGAAGGCTAACGGCTCAAGTGGATGTAGGTGCATTATGATGGCAAAAGTGGTTTGGTCTTGTATTGTTGTATAGATAGACTGCGGTATTGAGTTTTTTTTGGTTTGTTTGTAATAATGTACATCTATTTTTTTCTCAATGCCACAGATTATGGTCATTTCTTTAGCATTGTAGTAAATTCTAGTGTGGAATAATAATATAAATTGCCTTTCAAATATACTTTTGATTAATGTTTTCAGACATATCAATTTTTCTTCCTTCTGTCCGTACGTTCGAAATGGATTACCCTTTGCTTCCTACCTGCAACGTTCGAACACACTGATATTAATTAAAATAACAAACCCTAAATAAATTCTTAATTGTATGCTTAATATTGTTAATTACATTAGTTTAGGTCAACCAATTACTTCCTATATAGAGGAAACTCAGGTTCCGATTATCCCTTTTCACGTTATACAGTTCCCTCCTTCTTGTGTTCAACATCTCACTACGAAACATAGTTCCATCCTATCTTCCAGACGTAATACCTATCAACAAGTTATACATACTTATATTAACTTTAATTTAATTATAATTAACTGATATTCAAAACATTATATATAATTACGTTACGTTGAGTATTTCCAGTTAGGCAAGAATACGTGGTCAAGCTTCAACAAATTGCACTGTTCCTCTGCTATTCGTACTTTATGCTGCCCAACCGTATTCCCTTCCACGCTGCTCCAAATTTCATGCCAGTCCAAAATTTAAAATTTCAGTATATATTTTATTCGATATACTAACTAAGTTTTTAATTAATAACTTTAACTTTATTTAAATAATTATGTACGTTTTAATATGTCGAATTTGTTCCTTCCTCAACGTCTTCAACCTATGTTGTATACCACAAACACGCTGCCCTCGAAAATCTTCCACCGCACACACTCCTAAGCCCACTGAAGATGATCCAATACCATTGATGCAAGCGCCTACGCTCCCTCAGCTACTGCCCCGAATCTCAAGACAGTCGATGCTTCCCAACACCCTCAAAAAAAAACCTTGACTGCTGCCACTTCATGGGCTGATTCCGGTTACGCCATTGCCCGTAAACCCATCTCCACCATTTAGTCATAACATCTTATTCCCTCTACACATTCGCAGTTTAACTCTCGTTGAAATTATGAATGGATGGTCGGAAAAGGTAGAGGAAAGTAACGAGTTCGTGGCCATCGGTTTGAAATGGTGGCGACTACGAAAATCTTTGACCATGCAAAAATAGAAATTAGGTTTTGACCTGCTGAGTGTATTTATAGATAAAATGGATTGGATAAAATATTGTTTTAGAAACTTCACCGCGAATTAACGTTTAAATACCACATACGACCCCAAATCGAGACGAAACTTATAATCCTAGCATAAAAATTTATTTTGGACCCGATGGGACATGTTTCGTCAAATTCGGAGGTCATTTGTAAATGGTCCTTTATAAATCACAGGCTAAAAATCACGCGTTTAAATTTCCCACGATCACAAAATAAATCCAATCAACTTGAAACTTTGAAATTCTACTTGTCCTTTTACTTACGGATCTAATGAAATTTGTTTCGTTAAAATCAAAGTTCGTTTGGCCAGTCGTTTATTCCTTTATAGTTATTCCTGTCAAATAATATAAATGACTAAATAAAAACAGAGATGTTTATTGTTGCCATGATCAAACGGTAAGTTCGATTGACACGAAAATCGAAATCTTATAATAATTACTTAATATGAATCCAAGGCACATATTTCATCGCCTTCCGAGACTGTTTCTCGGTAAGTTATTTTTATATGCCAAACAACGCTATTTTAGACACCAAAATACCCGATGTCCAAAAATAACAGACTAACTGCCTATTGTAACGACCCGTATTATACGCATCATAGGATCGTAGAATATTTATTTCTTTCACATACGAAGTCGTATGGTCATGTAACTTTGGGAGACGACTATTGGGGTCATTTCCCATGTTCATGATTTTTCCCGATTTTTAAATGACCATTTTACCCCTAGTTGGCACTGTTTTGGCCATAACTTTTGACTGGAAAGGAATTTTGACCTGAAACCACTTCCATTGGCTTCGGATGATGGTTTATCTTTCCGTAGAGTGGTCACATTAGCCAAACGGACTTACCGTTTGGGAGATATGGCTGAAACAAGTTTCAGATGGTGAAAAACAGCTTAATTGGGCTTAACCGGGTGATTAGCAGCTAGGCCCACAGGGGGATTTCGGGTTTAGAGGTATAGGAAGACTGATTAGGGTTAGGTTATCACTTTCATTTCAGTTTTGAGCCGCCACAAACCTTCTTGAGACCTTAGTAATGGCTTCCATCCTCTAAAACCACTCCAAAACACATTTTTAGTGAAGATTAAGCCTAAACTACATCAAAACAAGGCCAAATAGCAACAAAGCAAGGTTGGAGCTGCTGCTATACATAGGAATTCGACCCAAACAGAGGATATTTCAGATTTGGTGTTTTATTTTGTGGCCAAGGTGAGTGATAGCATCATTTTGACACTAATTACGGTTAATTAAGGGTAATTAGTGAAGATTAGCGAATTTATACACTAATAAATTCTGGAAAAATGTTTAGGAATTCGTAAATAATATTTTATGCCTCTGTTAGAAATTTGGTTCGATTTGATTAAGTTTTGTTAACCCTATGATTAGTTTTACTTAACCATGCTTAAGGGAAAATAAGGGGTTTTGGGCACATTTGATCCATTTTGACATATGAATTCATTGTTTTGGTGTTTGTGGTTAGTTTGCTATGTTGTTATGACTATTTGACATGAATTGTGATTGATTAGAATAGTTAGATTTGTCAAAAACGTCGTCGAACGGCGTAAACAAGTTGTTGGAAAAAGTTGCAGAAAGTTGTGCAGGGCTTCGGATCAGATCGGATGGGGGCTCGGATCGGATATGTGAACTGGGCGAGAAACCCGACCCGAACCGGAGTTTGGCACATAGGAGGCTTAGCGAGGAGGAAGGCCATTTGCTTAGAGTTGGAGTGGACAAGGGAATCGGATCGGAGGAATAATTGGAGGCCAGATCGGATCGACTTGGAGACGCAGGGCTCGGATCGGAAGTAAACATTTGGGAGAACTAGCAACAGGGAAGGCCACGCGGATCAGATGGCAAGGAGGGATCGGATCGGAATACGTGAAGGAAGGAGGGAGCGGATCGGAGCAATGGAAGGAAGGACACCCGACCCGACCCGGAGGAAGATACCGACCCGACCCGAAGTGGAGTACCCGACCCGAACCGAATGGAAAGATGACAAGGAAGGAGGACCGACCCGAACCGATGAAGGTGATGACTCCCGACCCGAACCGATGAAGGTGATGACTACCGAACCGAACCGAATTCTAGGACTGTTAATGTGCGACAACTCTTCTGAAGACCCACTCCAATTCGACTAAACCCGAGATGCAAAGGTAGTCCAAATGAGAAGTTAGAGCTTAAGATTCAGATGGGAATCAACGAGTTCGCTTCATGGTTGGGCTTTGCTGCGGGACGCGTGCTAAGGGGTTTACGATGTCTGTAGCTTTGGACCACTATGGTAGGAGGTACGGAGGCGGATTCAGGGCCATTATGGCATCGGTAGAACCAAGGGCTACAACCAATAAAGTGGGTCATTGAAATGTTCGGTCATGACTCCATATGTTTAGCTTGGTCATAGCAGGGTTTCTACAAGTCGGGATTCGTCGTTACCTCAGTTTGTCTAGTGTTCCAAAGTGGTAGATGTCGTATGCTTTACGCACTGAGTGAGAGATGTGAGGATGGTTGCTATGGATGATTTGCTTGCTATCATTGTGACATGCACACCCCACCCCCGTATTCTTACACTATTTATTATGGCACCTTGGAGTATTGTACGGTATATGGTACTAACTCTTTGGTTGCAGGTCCAGGTTCAGGTATGGTTTAGTATACCTGTTATTACTCTGTTTAGATGCTTATCGCTCATACCAGGCTTTATGTCTGACCCAGAGTTTTATGTCTCCTCTTATTACTCTGGGTGCTCACACGAGCAGACTAGAGACAGGTTAGCTGGTGATGCACGGGTAGATGATCCGAAGACGAGCAGGAGGCTTCCACGTACTATATACATAATATTCTCCCTGTGTTGTTGAAGATCACTGCTTGGGCATTGTTGGTGTATCTTCTACTTTAGCTTTCTTTTGTTTAGAGACAGTAAATTTGGAAAATTGTAATAAGCTGTATTTGGATTTCCGCCGCTTTGATGATTGATGTTGATTTTAGTAATCAGCTTATGCACTGTCTCGCCTGTTTTATGTCAAGTATGTTATTATTATATTTTATCCCATGCGTTGTGAGACATTCTACAGGTTCCTTGATTAGTTCATCCTCTTCTTTCCTTTCTCCTGACGACCGTCCCGTGCTAGTTGGGCATGTGTACAGCGCACTTTCGGAGGAAATGCAGGCTGGTGCGGGGCGGGCCGTCACACTTGGTATCAGAGCTCTAGGTTGCGTAGTTAACCTAGGGAAGTTATCAGGGAGAGATAATATGCGTATACGAGAGAGCGTATTTGTGATTACTTTGGTTTTTAAAAGTATATATATATATATACTATTAGTAGTATAAGGATGAAGTCGTACTGCACTAGCACCACTATGGAGTCGTTAATCATTTCCTTTTTCAGATTGACGATGAGCCGATATGTTAGAGGTACCGGTAGGGGAGCCAATAATGGGAATGCTGCTGACATGAGGACGATGTTTACTGACCTCATGAGAGAGATGCTTAGAGATGTACAGAGGGCAGCTCCCAACGGTGGAAATGGTGGTGGTCCAATGGTGCAGGCGCCAAGAGTCGACTTCGCCAAGCTGAATAAGGATTATACTAGCCTTGGTGGGAAGCCGTTCCACGAAACGGAGTCGGCTACGGATGTTCAGGATTGGGTGGATAGTTGCGAACGTATCTTCGAGGATTTGGGTATCGAGGATGCGATGAAGAGAAAGTTAGTGTCCCGTCAGCTGCAAGGGCGGGCAATGAATTGGTGGAATGCTATAAAGGCAGCTACTCCCGAAGATCAGATTACTTGGGAGCAGTTTAAGGCTCGCTTTAGTGAGAAGTTCATTCCAGCTGCTCAGAAGTCAATGTTGTTTAAGAAGTTCTTGGAACTCAAGCAGAATGGCAGAGCTGTCTCGGAGTATATTGCTGAATTTGACACTTTGTCAAAATATGGGTTATCTCTTATTGATACTGCCGAGAAAAAGAATGAGAAGTTCATAACTGGTTTGGATCAGTACTTGGGGGAAAAACTTATTAACCACATCGATGAGACGTTTGAATCGATTGTGGGGAAAGCGTTAAGATCGGAAAGTCTCTACCCTAAGTCGAAGACTGAGGTTGCATCCGCAGATGAGCCAAAGCCACAAGCTAGTGGTGGAGGCAAAGGTGGTTCTCAGAATAAGAGAAAGCAGAATCAGGCTAAGGACGGCCAGAAGAAAAAGAATAAGCAAGATGTGGAGTGCTTCAGCTGTGGTAAGAAGGGCCATTATGCTAGTAATTGTCTGGCCAAGCCAGCGGATAGGAAGTGCTTCAACTGTGGCCAAATGGGACATCACAAGGACAAGTGTCCACAGCCCCCTAAAGAAAAGCAAATGGTGAAAGCATATGCCCTTAATGCTATTCCTTCTTCGTCGAATGCCCCAACTGCGGCGGAGAAGGGAAAGAATGTCGTCATTCAAGGTATGCTTTCTGTTTATGATGTTCCTGTTAGAGTTTTGTTTGATACCGGAGCTTCCAGTTCTTTCATATCTAGTGACCTGGTAGATAGGTTGGGATTGGAGCCCGAGATTGTCGATAGACCTTTAGTAGTGACGAACCCGATTGGTGGTTCGACTAGCCTTAGCATGATTTGTCGTAATGTGGTCTTATCGAGTCATGGATGCATGTTTGTTTGTGATTGCTTTGTTTTGGGCTTTACTGGGTTTGGCATTATTTTGGGAGTAGATTGGCTCCAAAGATACGGGGTGGTGGTAGACTGTGAGGGCTTGTTGGTGACAGCTAGAGCGGATGATGGGAGGAGGATAGTGTTTGGTGGTCCACCCAGTAAGGGGGTATTGGCTAGTTTTCTAAACTCCCTCGACATTCCGCATAGTGAGTTGTTAGGTTTGCCCGTGGTTGGCCAGTATCCGGAGGTTTTCGAAGAAGTGACCGGACTTCCACCACACCGAGAGATCGAGTTTCGTATTGATTTGGTAAAAGATGCCAGACCTATAGTGATGCCACTTCGTCGTATGGCACCAAGGGAGCAGCGAGAGCTCGAGGTGCAAGTCAGCGATCTTTTGAAGAAGGGATTTATCAGAAGGAGTGTTTCTGAATGGGGAGCACCAGTTGTGTTTGCTACCAAGGCGGATGGTTCCCTTCGTTTGTGTGTAGACTACCGCGAGTTGAATAAAGTGACGAGGAAGAACAAGTATCCTCTACCGCGGATAGATGATTTGTTTGATCAGTTGAGTGGCGCGAGAGTATTTTCTCAGTTGGATCTCGCGACAGGTTTTCATCAGCTTAGAGTGGAAGCTGAGAGTATAGCTAAAACGGCATTTCGGACGCCGTCTGGGTTTTATGAGTGGTTGGTCATGCCATTCGGGCTGACCAATGCCCCAGCATATTTTGTGGATCTTATGAATAGGATATTCAGAGATCAGTTGAATAAGTTTGTCCTTGTGTTCGTTGATGATATTTTGGTCTACTCGAGGACAGAGGAAGAACACAAGGGACATTTAAGAATAGTGATGGAGGTGTTGAGAAAACACCAATTGAAAGCAAAGTTTTCTAAGTGTCACTTCTGGAAGAGGGAAGTGAGGTTCTTGGGCCATGTTGTATCAGAAAATGGGATTGCCGTGGACCCGGCGAAGGTGGCTACGGTACAGGATTGGCCTACGCCCAAGAATGCAACAGATGTAAGAAGTTTCTTGGGATTAGCGGGATATTATCGTAAGTTTATCCAAGGCTTCTCCAAGATAGCAGCACCGTTGACCCAGTTGACCAAGAAGAATCAAGCTTTTGTCTGGGATGAAAGGTGCGAGAATGCATTCAGAAGTCTAAAGGACAAGTTGACAAGCGCACCAGTGTTAGTCATTCCTAAGGGGGATGAAGAGATGACGGTATACACGGATGCCTGTGGTACCGGACTGGGTGCTGTATTGATGCAAAGCGGTAGGGTTGTAGCTTACGCAAGTCGGCAATTGAAACCGCACGAGAGAAGATACCCTACCCATGATTTAGAATTGGCAGCGATCGTGTTCGCGTTAAAGATGTGGAGACACTATCTCTTGGGAGAAAGATTTGAGTTGTTTACAGATCATAAGTCGTTGAAGTATCTGTTCTCCCAGAAGGATTTAAATCTCCGTCAGCAGAGATGGTTAGAGTTCTTAGCTTCCTATGATTTTGACATCGCATACACACCAGGAAAGGGCAATGCGGTGGCTGATGCATTGAGCAGAAGACATGCCAGCTTAGGGGCTATGTTCCTTGAATGGAAGCAACTGGAGTTTATCGCGGGGTTTGATTTCAGACCAAAGTGCGAATTGGATCCAGAAATGTTAGCAAGTTTGACGATCAGACCCATTTTGATTGAACGGATCGGCTCTAGTCAGAGGGACGATCCTAACCTATTGGAAATCATCTCCAAGTTAGAGATGGGTATCGATGAGGAGATGAACAAGTATGGGCTTGATCGAGATAGATGGCTTAGAAAGAATGGAAAGCTTGTTGTACCCAATGTCAATGGATTGAGAGAGGAAGTGCTTAGAGAATGTCATCACTCAAAGCTAACTATACACCCCGGTGGCAATAAGATGTATCGAGATATGAAGCAGACTTACTACTGGGAAGGGATGAAAAGAGACGTTGGGAAGTTTATATCCAAGTGCATGAATTGCCAGCTAGTTAAAGCCGAGCAAAAGAAGCCTAGTGGGTTGTTGCAACCATTAGAAATTCCCGAATGGAAATGGGATCAAGTCTCGATGGATTTCATCGATGGTTTACCAAGGACTAGATCGGGATATGACAGCATTTGGGTAATTGTAGATCGACTGACTAAAAGTGCAAGGTTTATACCAGTCAAATCGACTAGAACGGCAGCTAAGTTAGCAGAATTGTATATGAAGTGGATAATGAGATTTCATGGAGTACCTAAAAGCAATGTGAGCGACCGAGACCCGTTGTTCACTAGTGGGTTTTGGAAGAGCTTACAAGAGGCTCTAGGGTCAGAGTTACATCTCAGTACCGCATATCATCCTCAGACCGACGGTCAGACGGAAAGGGTGAATCGTATTTTGGAAGATCTCTTGAGAGCATGTATATTGGATTTTGGTGGATCATGGGATGACCATTTGCATCTAGTAGAGTTTGCATATAATAATAGTTACCAATCCAGTATCGGTATGGCTCCATTTGAAGCTTTGTATGGAAGACCGTGCAACTCACCATCATGTTGGATAGAGACTGGCGAGAAGTTTATGTTTGGACCAGATGTGGTGAGGGAAACTTCAGATAAGATCAAGATCATTCAACAACGAATGAAGGCTGCCTTAGATAGGCAGAAGAGTTATGCTGATAAGAGGAGAAGAGACTTAAAATTCTCCGTTGGCGACTTGGTGTTTGTCAAGATTTCTCCGTTGAAGAGCGTAATACGATTTGGCAGGAGAGGCAAGTTGGCACCAAGGTTTGTTGGCCCATTCCCTGTTCTTGAACTAGTCGGGAATTTGGCATATAGAAATGACTTACCAGAGAAGATGGCGGGAGTTCATAACGTATTTCATGTTTCCCAACTAAGGAAGTTCGTTCACGACTCAAATATGACTATTTCACCTGATCAGTTAGAGGACTTCGAAGTAGAACCCGAGGCGGTTGGGAACCGTAAGCCGGCCCGTATTGTCGAGCACGACATGAAGCAACTTCGAAGAAAGGCGGTGAAGCTAGTCAAGGTTCAGTGGGGCGAGGACGAGAATGACTGTACTTGGGAAACAGAGGAGGACATAAGGAAGAAGTATCCAGAACTCTTTGCCTGGTAAGATTTTGACTTCGATTTAGTTTTCCGCATGCTAGGATAGGCTTGTTTGCTTGTTTTGCATATTTGATTGTTGTATATGGTTGTTAGGCATGCGGGATCCCTTGTATATTATGGGTTAAGGAATTTCGGGGACGAAATTTCTTAAGGGGGGGAGAGTGTAACGACCCGTATTCTACGCATCATAGGATCGTAGAATATTTATTTCTTTCACATACGAAGTCGTATGGTCATGTAACTTTGGGAGACGACTATTGGGGTCATTTCCCATGTTCATGATTTTTCCCGATTTTTAAATGACCATTTTACCCCTAGTTGGCACTGTTTTGGCCATAACTTTTGACTGGAAAGGAATTTTGACCTGAAACCACTTCCATTAGCTTCGGGTGATGGTTTCTCTTTCCGTAGAGTGGTCACATTAGCCAAACGGACTTACCGTTTGGGAGATATGGCTGAAACAAGTTTCAGATGGTGAAAAACAGCTTAATTGGGCTTAACCGGGTGATTAGCAGCTAGGCCCACAGGGGGATTTCGGGATTAGAGGTATAGGAAGACTGATTAGGGTTAGGTTATCACTTTCATTTCAGTTTTGAGCCGCCACAAACCTTCTTGAGACCTTAGTAATGGCTTCCATCCTCTAAAACCACTCCAAAACACATTTTTAGTGAAGATTAAGCCTAAACTACATCAAAACAAGGCCAAATAGCAACAAAGCAAGGTTGGAGCTGCTGCTATACATAGGAATTCGACCCAAACAGAGGATATTTCAGATTTGGTGTTTTATTTTGTGGCCAAGGTGAGTGATAGCATCATTTTGACACTAATTACGGTTAATTAAGGGTAATTAGTGAAGATTAGCGAATTTATACACTAATAAATTCTGGAAAAATGTTTAGAAATTCGTAAATAATATTTTATGCCTCTGTTAGAAATTTGGTTCGATTTGATTAAGTTTTGTTAACCCTATGATTAGTTTTACTTAACCATGCTTAAGGGAAAATAAGGGGTTTTGGGCACATTTGATCCATTTTGACATATGAATTCATTGTTTTGGTGTTTGTGGTTAGTTTGCTATGTTGTTATGACTATTTGACATGAATTGTGATTGATTAGAATAGTTAGATTTGTCAAAAACGTCGTCGAACGGCGTAAACAAGTTGCTGGAAAAAGTTGCAGAAAGTTGTGCAGGGCTTCGGATCAGATCGGATGGGGGCTCGGATCGGATATGTGAACTGGGCGAGAAACCCGACCCGAACCGGAGTTTGGCACATAGGAGGCTTAGCGAGGAGGAAGGCCATTTGCTTAGAGTTGGAGTGGATAAGGGAATCGGATCGGAGGAATAATTGGAGGCCAGATCGGATCGACTTGGAGACGCAGGGCTCGGATCGGAAGTAAACATTTGGGAGAACTAGCAACAGGGAAGGCCACGCGGATCAGATGGCAAGGAGGGATCGGATCGGAATACGTGAAGGAATGAGGGAGCGGATCGGAGCAATGGAAGGAAGGACACCCGACCCGACCCGGAGGAAGATACCGACCCGACCCGAAGTGGAGTACCCGACCCGAACCGAATGGAAAGATGACAAGGAAGGAGGACCGACCCGAACCGATGAAGGTGATGACTCCCGACCCGAACCGATGAAGGTGATGACTACCGAACCGAACCGAATTCTAGGACTGTTAATGTGCGACAACTCTTCTGAAGACCCACTCCAATTCGACTAAACCCGAGATGCAAAGGTAGTCCAAATGAGAAGTTAGAGCTTAAGATTCAGATGGGAATCAACGAGTTCGCTTCATGGTTGGGCTTTGCTGCGGGACGCGTGCTAAGGGGTTTACGATGTCTGTAGCTTTGGACCACTATGGTAGGAGGTACGGAGGCGGATTCAGGGCCATTATGGCATCGGTAGAACCAAGGGCTACAACCAATGAAGTGGGTCATTGAAATGTTCGGTCATGACTCCATATGTTTAGCTTGGTCATAGCAGGGTTTCTACAAGTCGGGATTCGTCGTTACCTCAGTTTGTCTAGTGTTCCAAAGTGGTAGATGTCGTATGCTTTACGCACTGAGTGAGAGATGTGAGGATGGTTGCTATGGATGATTTGCTTGCTATCATTGTGACATGCACACCCCACCCCCGTATTCTTACACTATTTATTATGGCACCTTGGAGTATTGTACGGTATATGGTACTAACTCTTTGGTTGCAGGTCCAGGTTCAGGTATGGTTTAGTATACCTGTTATTACTCTGTTTAGATGCTTATCGCTCATACCAGGCTTTATGTCTGACCCAGAGTTTTATGTCTCCTCTTATTACTCTGGGTGCTCACACGAGCAGACTAGAGACAGGTTAGCTGGTGATGCACGGGTAGATGATCCGAAGACGAGCAGGAGGCTTCCACGTACTATATACATAATATTCTCCCTGTGTTGTTGAAGATCACTGCTTGGGCATTGTTGGTGTATCTTCTACTTTAGCTTTCTTTTGTTTAGAGACAGTAAATTTGGAAAATTGTAATAAGCTGTATTTGGATTTCCGCTGCTTTGATGATTGATGTTGATTTTAGTAATCAGCTTATGCACTGTCTCGCCTGTTTTATGTCAAGTATGTTATTATTATATTTTATCCCATGCTGTGAGACATTCTACAGGTTCCTTGATTAGTTCATCCTCTTCTTTCCTTTCTCCTGACGACCGTCCCGTGCTAGTTGGGCATGTGTACAGCGCACTTTCGGAGGAAATGCAGGCTGGTGCGGGGCGGGCCGTCACACCTATTCTGACTCAAAACGTCAATACGAACTCAAGAGAACTGGTTTCGTGGCGTAATTCGATCGTCTGCTGAAGTTACACTCAAATACCCCTCTATTAAATTAATATAATTTAATTACGCACTATACAAAATGACTAGGCGTTTATGGCTACTGTTGTCACATATGGTAACGGTTTGCCACGAAGTTTGATACCGTACAATAATTTAACGTTACAGTTCCAATGAAACAAATTTCATCGAAAACTGTGCCCGTTTGCAAATTGGCTATTTTTAATGCTTATAAAATATTGATAAATTATTAATAAATTCCAAAATAATTCAATTAAATAATAATAAGATATTATTATCGTAAATATCCAAATTGAAATATCATATACCTCCAAATATAAACTAATATGGATTATACAACTCAATATCAACGTTTTCGAGTTAGACGGTACCGGAATTATATAAAAATCTTTATTAAATTACTAAATATACATTATCGTTTATTAATGAATTCCGAAGCGACTATCTTAAAATTTGAATTGGACATAACTAACAAATTATAACATGAAATCTCAATTTTTCTCTTTCATATGAAAATTATAATCAATAAGATTCAAACATTTCTTGTTTCATAGAAATCGACTTATATCGGATCCTATATATTCGATTAAAGTTGAAAACTCAATATTACGAACTACCGCGCCATTTCTAGCTCGTTTTAAATTATATATAAATTTATATATCCAAACTTCGTTTAAATAAAAGAATACAATATAAAAATCCATTAATATTCCAAATATAATATTTAAAATAGATTTAAATATTCAAATTTAAATACCCGAAAATCTGGGTCGTTACATTCTTTACCCCTTAAAAGAGTTTCGTCCCTGAAATTACTAAGGTAGGAAATTGTTATAAACCCATTATCTTCAAAATATCAATTTATTTTAAATTAAAAACCAATCCAGTATCGTTAATAATAAAATTCAAAAATATCATAAAAATTCTAACACATTAAATTCCTGGAAAAAATTGGCAGAGCCTCCGCTGTACGGAGTGGCATCTGCGATATCGCAGGAACAAATAATATATATACATCAACCCACACGGTCGGAAATCAAAAACCAAAAACCCAAAATTTATATTTACTCGTAGGCATACCTTTTACGAGCACTATTGAACATACTTGCTCAATTTTTGTGCAATTTTTGCAATCAAAATCAATCCTCAAGCCATATGGCACCCGTACTTAACTCAGTTCAACATATAAGTGTAATGATCCGAAAATTCCCCTCGCGGTATATCACCGGATACACTAACTTTGGGCATACAACACATCAAAACAAATAACAGAATACTTTTATAAACAATATAAAAATGTTACATCAGAGTACAGAATATCAGAGTACATCGAACAAATAACATAAGCTTTGATCCAGAGTCCTGCCTAATAAATAGATATCTGCAAAACATGACACTCGACTGCCCGTGTGGAAAAGACGGCACCCGAGTTTGCAAAGTGAAACAAACTACGAGTCAGTCATGGGACTGGTATGAAAAATCTTACTTAACTTATCTAATATAAGGCTAATCACAGGACCACGCCGCTATTGCAGAACAGGTTTACTCCATTGGATTTCCAGTGAAAGAAATAAAGTAAATCGTTAAGCAACGCAATGCTTTTTAGAAAAATGAAACTATATAAGACTCAAGTCCCATCACACAATGCAAGGCAAACCGGAGGATAGAGTTTTACCTTATAATGGTCAAAATTGCTTGATACGATAAAACGGATTTGATATTATTATTAGTGTATATATGTTTCAAAACATTTCAATCATAATGTATCAATCATAAATGACATAACTACAATATACTATGTCGCCATACTAGTTCTACAATCAAAACAGTATGTGTTGTATTGGAAGTTGGATTTCCATCATGAACCAAGGCAAGGGATCCTCCTTACCGAATTCGAGACTCTCTAGCCCGAGCCTCAGGACTCAGTCGCAACTACACCCAGAACGCCAGGGCCAGTCCACAAATATGTTAGTGGATTAGTAATGCCTGAATAATAC
Source organism: Allium sativum (assembly GCA_030737875.1). NCBI lineage: Eukaryota > Viridiplantae > Streptophyta > Magnoliopsida > Asparagales > Amaryllidaceae > Allium > Allium sativum. The sequence continues at coordinate 463,277,230 of CM060920.1, forward strand.
GTTTCCCTGCCCTATGGGGCGTAAAATAGAGCCACTAGGGACTCAAATCCAAGGTACCTCGCTTTCGATCATCCACATAAGTAAAAATATCTGGGCTTGTAAAACCCAGACACCACTTCTAGCTAGAAAGAAACGCATGCTCTCTCAGGGGTCCTTCTACCGTTTCTGGTTCATATCGGGGTGTGAGGCTCGCGAAGTATCTCTACACAAAGCTATGCTAAATAAAGCTGTGCTTTGATCATCAACCACAAGGCTCTTCTTTTCAACAAAAGTCTTGATCATTTGCATCTTAGCATGCCACATTGTCAACCCATACCATACCACTGATTTCTGCCAATATATAACCTCTAAGCTCGTACATCTCAGAGAAGGGTGCTAAGCAAGAGAATAAATTCTCCGCCACCAAACAGATATATATATTTAGTAGAGATCAATGAATACAGCATAAAGGAATACAACGTCAGACATATCATCCATTTACAAGTCCATTCCGGGTCTGAACGAAACCGGAGGCACCTTATTCTTCATCCCATATGTCCAACACAGGAGAGAGGTCCTCGTATATCCGGTTAATCTCCAAGTACGTTTGGACGATTACCACTTATTACCTTGTCTTGGGATGCCTTCCAATAAAGACATCAGTAATCATCCAAACGATGTGAAGACTTCTGGTGTTCAGCCACTGTCTTCATCTACGACTTTTAATCGTCGTAGTAATTATTCGGAATGGGTTAAACCCGGTCTTTCCGAGTAACTCATGTATTTTATAATCAATAAACAAGTGCTATAAAACACATCATACGCCTCATTCCAATTCATAATATTTTAATAAAATATTCACATTATTAGGGAAAGGTTCCCATAAATTTTATCAAAGATAAATTCTTTAAATTTATTCTTTAATCTTCTTTTTAAAGATTCATTAAAACACCAATTTGATTTTAATATCAAAAATCATTACTTTATTATTATTTAATTTAAAGAAATTAATCTCGTCTTTAACTGGGTTAAAGAACTAATGTCATTTAAAACACAGTTCACGATAAACCGAAAATCATCTGCCATTTAATATGGAATTTTCATAGAAATCAATACAATATATAATCAATATAAATTTCCATATCATACTAATAATATAAATGGAATAACGACAAAGCCTTTTAAATTCCATATATAATAACGGTCTTCTTTTACAAAAGCTCATCTCGATTATTATTAAATTGAATTCCATTCAATTCCAATTTCTTCTATTAAATTGGAAAACTTTACTTTGGAAAATTTCCATTAAATCTTAATAAAAAGATTTATAAATTCCAAATTATATTTTCACTGTTAATTTGGTTAAAGAACAAATGTCGTTTAAAACACAGTTCACGATAAACCCAATTCACATTACATTTTATTCCAATTACTAAATAAAATTGGAAACTCTAATAATCTTAATTAAAAGATTTATTATTTTGTCGAATGGGTTTAAGAATAGTGTTATTGAAGACACCATTCATGACAAATAAACCCAATTTTATTAAGTCCCGTACAGTCGGTTTCCAATAACGACATTCGCTATTTTAAAATATTCTTTATTTTTAAAAGAAATTCTAAATCGGAATGCGACTCAATCAATTACCATATAATTTCAGTTATATGGATTTCATACATCGCATGTATATAACAATAATGATAAATAATCATTAAACAATCCATTTACATCCAGAGTGAAGTTTACAATTGTGTGAGCATTATAATTAAATAAATAACACTCATCACAAACTGTCAATCCATCGATTGACATACAACTAAATATTAGGACTAGTGTATGTCAAATATCATCCCAATACCCGTGTGGGGTTTTCAAACAACAACAGTACATCTAAATGAGTCATTGGTTAATGAATTTAACCAATTCTAATTCCACTAACATGTTGATGATAATGAACAAAACATGTTATTATATTTCTAACGTCAAATAAAAATGTATTTTATTCGCATAATTTCTCTACATGTTTCTAATGTCAAATAAATATGTATTTTATTTGCATACGTGTTCTATTCTTCTAATGACAAAAATAAAAAGAAAATTTTGTCTACATACATGTTTTCAAATTCAAGTAACAAAATAAAAAGATAATTTTGTCAACATACATATGTTCTAGTTCTAATGACAATATAAAAGGATAATTTATTTACATAACATGTTTTAATGTCTTAATGACAACATAAAAAGATAATTTATTTATATAACATGTTTAATGTTTCCTAGTGACAAATAAAAGAAAGTTTTTATTTGATAGCAATTCTACTTTTAAATATGACAAATAAAAGGATATTTTTATTTGTATAAAATTTCATTGTTTAACATGACAAATAAAAATGAATATTTTTATTTGTTTACAATTCTAGTTTTTAACATAACAAATAAAAATGACATTTATATTTTAACATGACATTTCTAATTAAATGACGTATTTGTATTTACAAAAAGATATTCTAACTAAATGACAATTTTATTTAACATGAACATAATCTAAATATGTGGCATTTTTATGTAACAGGAACATAATCTAAATATATGACATTTTATTGTACATGAACATAATCTAAATATATGACATTTTAATGTACATGAACTTAATCTAAATATATGACATTTTATTTACATGAACATAATCTAAATATATGACATTTTATTTAACATGAATATATTTTAAATAAATGACTTTTTATGTAACATGACTGTAATAACCCGAAAATCTGAGCCAATTTAAAAATTTTATTTTGGCAATTTTGATGAATTTTGAATATTTAAAATGAATTATTTTAAATAATAACGAGGAGAAATTTATTTTGAATAGAAATAGAACGTATATATTTAGTTGAATCGACGTTAGAATATAAATATTTATTTTTAATTATAAAAGGAATTGAAAATGGCGCGGTAGTTTGAAAATTCGATTTCAAAGTTCAAATGAATGTACAGGATTCAAAATAAACCGGATTTTAGCGAAACCAAAAATATTAGAATCTATTTGAGAATATCTTTCCAACGAATCCGAAAAATTGAAATTTCATAGTGGGGATAAAAAGTTATGTCTAGTTGAAAATTCAGAATAGTCGATGTGGAATTTTGGCCCTTAAAAATGGAAATTTTGCAAACGACCTCTATTTTCAACGAAACCACTTTTGTTGGAACCAGAATGTCAAATTATTGCTAGGTTTCAAAATTCATAATTTTCTAAATCAATATGTGAGCGTGGCGAAGTTAAACGTGTTTTAACAGTTTTAGTCAATTTCGATCGACCAGAAAATGGCCATTTTTCAAACGGTCTCAGAATTCGACAAAATTAGTTTTGTTAAGACCGTATCGTCAATACAAAGCTACAAATATTTTTTCTGGAATTTTTAGAGTTAGTGTGTGGCCCGGGTAAATTGAAATGTGCGTTCATATTCAATATGCATTAATTTATATTTTAATTTGAACGGAAACTGATCGTAACAGCCGAACTGGCTCGCAAAACATATTCCATTGTGTTCGGAATGGGGGTAATTAGCTAAGGACGACAGTCAGTGGGTTTGAATTGGAGTTTAAATGAGATCAACTTTTTGAAAATTAAAATAATTAAATATAAACTTATTTAGACTAAGTCAACCCCCTTTTTTCTACTCTCCCTCCACACCATTATTTCAGATCTAAAAATAAAATAAAATAAAATGGCGACGCTCATCTCTTCCTCACGTCGTCCTTCGTCATCCGCTCCGCCCTCCGTCGAGATCCTAACTCCACCCATCGCCTACGCGCTCCGACCAGCCATCAATCCCTCCATCGAGTAGCCACCCTCGCGCGTCAACTCCCCGTTGTCACCGCACCGACGCGTCGGACCCCCACTTTTCTCCAGTACGTCGACGCTCGCCGTTCCCCCCTCTAAATCGAAGACCGCAACAACAGGCCACCTCGAGACCGCGAGTCCTCCTCCACGACGGCCATCACCAGCGCCACGCCACCCGACACCTCCTCCGTTGGCTAAGACCGCGCGCAGCCCTTCCGGCAAACTGAAACCCTAATAGAAAAGTATCACGGTGAGTTTTGTTTTCTTTTATTTATTTATTTACAGTGGTTTTAAAGTATAGATTTTTATAACTTTAAAGTTCAGATTTACTTATATATATACAAATTAGATTTTTGAAGTATAAAAAGTTTGAGTTTTTATTTTGAAAGTCTAGATTTTTAATGAATAAAAAGGATGTGATTTTTATAAAGTAAAAAGGTGAAATTTTTATTGGAATAAAAATATGATTTTTATATTATAGAGATAATAAAAATATGATTTTTATATTATATAGATAGTAAAAATTGGATCTTTATATATGTAGCGATAGGACAAAAGTACGATTTTTATATATGAAGTGACAATATGAAAATGTGATTTTTATCATATATGTAGCAAAGTAAAAATATGATTTTTACTGTTTGAATGGCAATGTAAAAGTGTGATTTTTATATATCCATTAGCGGTAGAAAAATAGAATTTTTATCTATATAGTAGCGGTATAAAAATAGAATTTTTATCTATACAGTAGCAATATAAAAATGTGATTTTTATATACATAGCAACAATTTAAAAATGTGATTTTTATATATGTAGTGAATACGGGCAAAGAAAGTGACAAAAGGCGGACACGGCAAGATTTCCTACATATGAAGAGTCGTGGTGTTTGGTTTAGCTTCTCGGTGAGAACTCCTCACTTTTAATTTATTTTCTAGTTGAAATATATACTAGGATGCAGACGGTGCTTAGCAGAACCCGACACCCGTCGTCCACAGGCCATGGACGACTTGTTTGTTTGATTGCTATGTCATGAAATTTGATTGTGTAATGTGGAATGAAATAAAATATTTTATCGTTAAAAATATTATATAGTTAAAAATATTATTTTTAACGTGTATATAAAATAAATATCTATAAACAAATCGGACGATTTGTTTATGTACACCCATTTGATTGATATTGATTGGGACGATAAATTTTACACATCGTCCAACTGCACAAATAATAATCTGTGTTTGCTTGATTTGAAACCCCACACGGATATTGGGATAATATTTGACGTACACTAATCCCGATTGTTTAGTTGTATGTCAATCAATGGGTTGACAGACTGTGTAAGCGTTAATTATTTATATTTAATGCTTTTGCAGTTGTGTGGTGCACTCTGGATGATGGTTGATGATTTATCGTTGCTATTATATACATGTGTTGTAGGGAATCCATATAATTAACATTATATGGTAATTGATCGGGCCTCATTCCAATTTGGAAAATAAGGAATGTTATAAAAGAAAATTCATGTGTTGAATAGAAAGAAAATTCATGTGTTGAATAGAAAGAAAATTCATGTGTTGAATAGAATAAAAATTCATGTGTTGAATAGAATAAAAATTCATGTGTTGAATAAAAATATAAATTCATGTGTTGAATAAAAATATATATTCATGTGTTGAATAAAAATATATATTCATGTGTTAAAGAAAATATTCATTTGTTGAATAAAATAATGAAGTTATTGAAATATATAAAGCCGTGTTAGTTAGATATGCGCCATTTTGACGCGAACGATATTTATATTGATTATATTTGTTTTTATAATGATTATAGAAAAGGAAGTGATTTCAAAATATAACGTTTTGAAAATATTATCATTTGTATATCGATGATGCGGAATATTCAATTTTGATTCAAAATTGAATATGAAGTTGAAATCGTTTCGAAAACGAATTAAAAAAAACGATTTATAAAATACGTTTTAAAAGGAAATCGATGAAATATATATATATATATATATATATATATATATATATATATATATATTAAATGGCCTGAATAGAACGCGCCGCGCTGCGGCAGTTCGTGAATTTCGACCATTGACTTCGAATGGATATTACGAGAGATCCGACCGTCGGATTCTCCAAAAACCGGAACCTTGGGTTCGTATCGAAAAGAGATTTCTAACGAATATTAGAGATTTGAAATCTAACGGTTGGATTTGGAATTATGTCCAAATCAAATTTGGAAAAGATCGTTGTATGTGCAGTTCGATGGCCGTTGATGGAAATCGACTGTACTGGCCTTGATAAAATTATTAAAAATAGTAATAATTTGTGTAAAATCATAAGAAATGATTTGGAAAGAATTGGGATGAAAAATTCCATATTTGAAAAAATAAAAATAGATTTTTATCGAAATGAACTAGTTTTGAACTAGAATTATAATTCATTTATTTTTGAAATAAATAAATTGCATTTGAAATGGTTTTAAAAGTAACCAGAATTTCCAATAATTGAATTGGAATGGATTTGAATCGAAATTGTCTTTGGAATATTTCGATGTTGGATTTCGTGATTATACAGATATTGTTATGGAAATTTGAAAGATATATTGATATCGTTATTTCCAATACGATAATTGTTGGTCGTAGAATTTGATATTGAATATAAGCTTATATAATTTCTATTCAGAGCCTTGTATTTAATATCAAATGTGATTTTGGGTTGTCGTAAACGGTATCTTTAATCATACTGTTCTTAGACCCAACTAGTTAAGAAAATTAGAAACTAACTGGAGATTAGTTAAGTTGAATGGTTTCTTGGGTATTGATCTGATGTTGGTTTCGGCCTTCGGGGTTATTACTTCGGGAATTGTTCACTTGCTAATTTACGGTTAAAGGCTAATGGAATAGAATGTGATTTTGGGTTTATCATCAACCGTGTTTTAAATGACATTGGTTCTTTAACCCAGTTAAAGACAGGATATGATTTCCCAAGTTAAACAATCATTAATATTGATTTTTGGGAAGATTAAAACCAAGTGGAATTTTAATGAATCTTTAATTAGATTAAAATGATCGAGAATGGAGTATCACCAGTTTTGCTCTAGGCGATAGTTAAATCTCTAATTAGATTTGAACGTGAAATGGTAATTGAGATTACCGATAACGCTGTGGTGTTAGATATGAAGTATTACCAGTTTTACTTCATGGGATGAATAGGTTGGGGTTGGGAAATTTAACAATTGATTACTTCGGTAAGGTTCATTAATCCCGACTAGTATGGATAAACCATAATTTGGTTTGAATTGATATTCAAAAGAAGATTAAAGAATGAACTTGAGGAATTTATCTTTGATAAAATTAATGGGAACCTCTCCCTAAGAATGTGAAATTTAACAACTAACTGAAGAATAGTTAAGATGAATGGTTTCCTGGGTATTGATCTGATGTTGGTTTCGGCCTTCGGGGTTAATATTTGGGGAATTGTTCTCTTACTAATTTACGGTTAGTGACTGATGAATTGGAATGAGGCGTATGTTGTGTTTGTGTAACACTTGTTTATTATATACGCAAGTTATTAAGAAATACCGGGTTTATCCCATTCTGAATAACTGATTCGACGATGTGTCGAGGATGAAGACGGTGGTCGAAGACCGGAGGTCTTCACATCGTTTGGATAATTACTGATGATCTTGATTGGGCTGTACACCCAAGAGGAGGGAATCAGTTGGTGATCGTCCAGACGTACTTGGAGATCGATGGATATGTGAGGTACAAGGTGCCTCCGGTTTCGTTCAGACCCAGAACGGACTTGTAAATGGACTGTGTGTCTGACATTGGATATCATTCTGTGTGATTGATGGATATCGGTTGCATGGAGTGGTTTGTCTGTGTGGCATGCTAAGATGCAAATGATCAAGGCTTCTGTTGAAAAGCAGAGTCTTGTGGTTGATGATCAAAGCACGGCCTGTGTGGCATAGCTTTGTGTAGCGTTGATTCGCGAGCCTCACACCCCGGTTGTGAACCAGAAACGGGAGAGGACATCAGGGAGGGCATGCGTTTCTTTCTAGCTAAGGTGGTGTCAGTGACCTACCAGCCCTGACATTTATATTATTTTCACTTGCGTGGTTGTTACTGTTGCGAGGCGCCTCGGATAGATCAGTGACTGTGTGGAGCCGATGGAGTCATTTGGCTCATTTACGCCCCAAAGGGCGGGGAAATGCAGTGTTCAGGCATTTTAATCCACATCGGTGGATCGGCCCTGACGATCCAAGGGCCCACCTGAGTCTGGGTCCTTAGACATGGTAGGCTAGATTGTCTCGAAGCGGTGAGGATGATCCCTGGCCTCGGTTCATAGATGGAAATCCAATTTCCAAATACGTGACTTTGCGGTTTTGATTGTAGAGCCTAGTATGGCGACATGATATATGGTACCCATGCCGTCTAGGATTGATACATTTATATTTGAAGTTGTTTTATACACGATGCACTTATAATAGTATCAAATGATTTGTTTTTAATGTACCAAGCATGTTTGGCTATTATAAGGGAAAACCCTATCCTCCGGCTTGTGTTGCATTGTGTGATGGGACCTAGGTCTTATAATAGTGTAACACCCCACGTCCATTAATGTCACTCACAAAGGGAATGCATTAACTTCTATGGAGCGTTTTAATTAACTATAGAACAGAAACTTAAGAACAAGACAGATATAAACAGTACTTGAAAATTTAAAACTTTATTTCATTGCAGCGGAAAACACATATGTTTGATTACATCATCAAAACCAGAGCCAAGTACATAATATCCATCTTGACTAAATCAAAGTACATAAATTGAAAGACATAATCCCCAATACAAAATAGCCATAAATAAAAGAAAGGCTGAACTTTAACAATATAATTACCAAAGTAACTAGGCTAAGGCATAAGTTGGAAAATCAAGAAATGACCATGAACCATTGAGTATGGCAGAGTAAACAAGGAAACAGGATGAACAACGATATCGCTAAAGCGCACCTAAACCACTATAAGATAATTACTAAACTACACCAACACTATAAGATAATTGCTATTTGCACCACCACTAGTCATCCTAAGGTTGATCCCGCCTACAGACTTAAATAATGATAATGGTAGTTTCGTGCACCCCTAGTTGCCTTCATAGGTGCCGCCTGCCCCTATCTCCACTAGGTGTACCCACTACCCACCATGCGATCGGCTCCCTAACTCGTAGATACCCGTGATGGCCCCACAGTGGGGTGTATCACTCCCCAAAGTGGCAACCCGATACCACCAATGATGCACGGCTTATACCTACATGATGCAACAACGTATTACTTACCAGCCCGGGTCCACACACGCATATGAACCCGTTGGACTTGCGTTGCCACCGCTAACCTGGTTTGGCCTCTTACAGTCAAGCCCAGTATGCATGTCCCGTCCTCGACTTGGGTCGAGCCCACAAAGATACGTATGTGTTACTAGTTGAAACGGGTCCCCATTACTTGACACAAGCTATCCACCTAAGCTTGGTCCCCTCTAGTACATCCCACTTAACCCACTTCTTATTCATGTTTCAATTACATGTTTCAATTTTGGTTAAGTGTTTCTAATCGTATTTCCAATGCCACCCAAGGCACCCACTAGATTCCACATGCCACCCAAGGCACCCACTTAACCCCCTCATGTCCCACTACATGTTTATCTAGTTAAGTGTTTCTTAATTCATTAAGACCGTAACCTCATAAAGACCTCTCACATTAGACTGACATTTTGTGGCAGCTAGATTTGCCGGGCGGGTCCGGGCAGTCTTACACCACAAAAGAGCCTAACCTCGTGTCTTTATAATTGTTACGTATTTAATTTGTGCCTAAGACCTCTCACATTAGACTGGCATTTGTGGCAGCTGGATTTGCCGGGCGGGTCCGGGCAGTCTTATACCACAAAAGAGTCTAACCTCGTGTCTTAGACGATTAATTACACCTAATTAATCATTCCCCAATTTGAATTACTTTCCCTATTCAAATTATCAATTAATTCCAAATTTAACGATGTCCATAATTGACTCAATTATGTCCATCCATTTATGGTATGTAAAATCATACCAATTTTCATCACAAATTTATTTTATGCCTTTTTAAGGCATTTATGCCAATTAAATATTTTAATATTATCCCCTTTACCCCACGTTGTACGTTCGTTCGTTTAACATAAAATATACGTTAGACTCGAATAGTCTAACCCATGGAATAAAGAGAAAACATCACAACATACATATAGATAAAACTAGATCTAAACATAGGGGTGAACTTGCATGAGTGAATGATGTTCTACATCTAAAACTTGCATATGCCAAAGTTACAACTTACATAAAACAACATATGTCATAGATCCGAATCTAAAGGTGTAGACTTGCATAGGTAATAACCACAAACTCGCATAAATCATGTATGTCATAGATCTACATCTAGAGGTGTTAACTTGCATAGGCAATAACCCTAAACTTGCATAACATGATTCATATTCCAAACTCATATATTTATATAAACTTGCATATGCGATTTATGCAACATAACAATGGTATAAACTTACATCTAAACATGTAAACTAGCATGTACAATTTGGCATATAACTCACACATGTCATAGCCTAACTTTAGATCTAAAATAGATGTCATGTAAAGTTATAGATAATTTTCACTAATCATATGATTCATGTCTTAAATCAATATCTAAACTTGCATACATACTTGTAATCTATCATACGAATCAACATCACCAAACTAGCATATGAACGACATGATGATTTGATTATACATAAGCTAATCATAGAATTACAACATAGGTGATAGCATCATAACTTTACAACATAGATGATCACAACATAACATCATAGAACATGTATGATAACATCAATAATTCACATCATATCCAAATAATCCACATCATAACTCAATCCAATTAATTTGCTAATTATTTTATTAAAATTATCGAACTCACAACTCAAAGAAGGTCTTGAGTTCTGAATTCTGATTTCTGAAGTTGAGTTAGCTTTCCTTTGAAGAAGATTCGTTGTTAGGGTTGAATAGAACTGAATTGATTTGTTGTTCTTCCTCTCTAATTGGTGGCGGCTACTCTAGGTTATAAGATGACAGCATGACGGCCATAGTTTTAGTTTTAATTCTGATTTAGGGTTTGAGTCTATGGGTCCTTTTATAGAGTTTTGAATTAATTTAAGCCGTCAGATGATCTTAGGGTTAATCAAAACCATTCAGTCGGAATAGGGTGACACCTCAGCCCTAATGACTCAGCAAGGAGTCAGAAAGGACTCAGCAACATGGGTCAGCCTGAACCAGAAACTGTGCAGGCCTGCTGCCTCGGCCTGGGCGCACTTGGCAGGTGCGCCAGGGCAAATTTGTACTGGCGCACTTCCCAAGTGCACCAGTGCAATATATTTTTTCATTTTTTTTTTGTTTTTCCACCAAACTTCGTTCGTCCATAACTCCTTCATCCGGTACCCGTTTCCCGCAAACTCGGACTCTATCTCAACCAGAATTCCGAGACGAACACAATGGCACAACCCCATCCCCTTAATTCTCATGTCTGAGATTAATTATTCTTTAATTTAGTTAATTCGATTATCCAAAAATCCGGGGTGTTACAAATAGCTTCATTTTTCCAAAAAGCATTGCGTTGTTTTGTTATATGCACTGGTATTCTTGGGAGGAAACCCGTTCCGTGTTATAAGGCGTGGTCCCTTGATATATCTGATTTAATGTAAAGCTTTAAATAACTGTTTTAGTTCTCACACTAGTCACATGACTGACCTAGAGTTTATTGTTTTAACCTAAACTTTGGGTGCCCTTATTTTGACATGGGCAGCTAGTAGTTTTGGTTTTGCGGATTTATATTCACAAGAACCTGGTTTACAGCTGGAATGATATCCGGAAAGCTCTGTATCTGTATATCTCTTTCAGTTGTGTATTGTATTATTTTTTTGCTGCTATGTAATGTATTGTAATCTCTGATATTTTGTGATGTATATTATTTATTCCTACTCTGTATATTCTTGTATTCTGATGTAATTGTTGTAATAAACAATGAAATGTTCTTCTGTTTGTGTTCCGACTTGTCGTGTTCTCAAAACAATCAGGGGTTTCGAACGGTCTTGGTCGGTATAGCGATCGATTCGGATCGAGCGAAATTCCTTTTCGTTTCATTTGGTATCAGAGCTTTGATTTACAGAGCTCGGAGAACAAGACATGTTAGAACCAAACAGTAGAATTCATCAGGGATTGGATTAGTAATATCTAATAAGAATGGCTCGTTAGAGATGGGATCAGTAGTATCCTAGAACGAGTGTGAAGAGTGATGTTTTTAAAATAAAATGGAAAACAAATTTTGTTCTGAAAAATTAAATTCAATTATTCCTATTTGAATATTTATTTGTATTGATTTGGACAATCAAGTATATAAAGATTTTGCGTATACGTCTGATCCGCGTGTATTTGAAGTTTTAATATACTGGATAGATATAGTATCACACTCTAGTCGCCCGGAGATAATTCTGATGATTGACTAGTCGTCATCAGCATTCATGTTCGAGTGACGAAAGTGGGATTTCTATATATTTCCAATTGACTGGTGTGAGAACCAAAATTAGATAGGGCTTATTGTTGTGATTTGGCATCAAAAATGTGATTTTTTGACTATATATCAAAGTTATGAATTTGAAATGATAATTAACAAATTGATTGCTGATTGTGTTATTTGATTATTGTTCGATTAATTAAATGCTGAACCTTTAGCCAAATTGAACCAAATAGTGATTTGTATCGAAAATTAGTCACATTTGCATGCATATACATGTACTTACATTGAACAAGTCATAGAAAGGAGGCTAGAGAAGAGGAATAAAATTGTTTGCCCGACAAATAGGTACATGTTTATTGTATTTCTAGGGTTTTTGATGATTTTATGAGCCGCTTGGCTGTTTCTTTTTCTTTTTGGATTGGTGAGGGCCATGGAAGGCTATTTGAAATATCCCGAAGCTCCCGGTGCAAGGGAGGTTATGGCGAAATTTTTCGAAAATAAAGGGTGTTAGCCAAATTTTTGAAAAATTTGAAAAGTTCTTAGAAACTGAAAAGTTGAAGAACTTAAGCCATAAAGAAAATAGTGAAATTTGAGTTTATTAGTTAAACAACTTTCGGCTTTGTTCCTTTTCGGAGACGAAAAGTTTTAAGTGGGGGAGATTTTAATAACCCGGAAATCTGAGCCAATTTAAAATTTTTATTTCGGTAATTCTGATGAATTTTGAATATTTAAAATGAATTATTTTAAATAATAATGACAAGAAATTTATTTTGAATAGAAATAGAACGTATATATTTATTTTAATCGACGTTAGAATATAAATATTTATTTTTAATTATAAAAGGAATTGAAAATGGCGTGGTAGTTTGAAAATTCGATTTCAAAGTTCAAATGAACGTACATGATTCAAAATAAACCGGATTTTAGCGAAACCAAAAATATTAGAATCTATTTGAGAATATCTTTCCGACAAATCCGAAAAATTGAAATTTCATAGCGGGGACAAAAAATTATGTCCAGTTGAAAATTCAGAATAGTCGTTGTGGAATTCTGGCCCTTAAAAATAGAAATTTTGCGAACGACGTCTGTTTTCGATGAAACCACTTTTGTTGGAACCGGAATGTCAAATTATTGCAAGGTTTCAAAATTCATAATTTTATGAATCAATATGTGAGCGTGGCGAAATTAAACATGTTTTAACAGTTTCAGTCAATTTCGATCGACCAGAAAATGGCCATTTTTCAAATGGTGTCAGAATTCTATGAAATTAGTTTTGTTAAGACTTATCATCAATACGAAGCTAGAAATAATTTTTCTGGAATTTTTAGAGTTAGTGTGTGGCCCCGGTAAATTGAAATGTGTGTGCATATTCAATATACATTGATTTATATTTTAATTTGAATGGAAACTGATCGTAACAGCCGAACTGGCCCGTGAAACATATTCCATTGTGTTCGGAATGTGGGTAATTAGCTAAGGACGACAGTCAGTGGGTTTGATTTGGAGTTTAAATGAGAAATCAACTTTTTGAAAATTAAAATAATTAAATATAAACATATTTAGACTAAGTCAACCCCCTTTTTATTACTCTCCCTCCACCCCGTTATTTCAGATCTAAAAAAAATTTGAAATAAATGGCGACGCTCATCTCCTCCTCACGTCGTCCTTCGCCATCCGCTCTGCCCTTCGTCGGGAGCCCAACTCCACCCATCACCTGTGCGCTCCGACAATCCATCAATCCCTCCATCGAGTAGCCACCCTCGCGCGTCAACTCCCCCCTGTCACCGCACCGACGCGCCGGACCGCCTCTTTTCTCCAGTACGCCGACGCTCGTCGTTCCCCCCTCTAGATCGAAGACCGCAACAACGGGCCACCTCGAGACCGCGAGTCCTCCTCCACGACGGCCATCAACAGCGCCACGCCACCCGACACCTCCTCCGCTGGCTAAGACCGCGCGCAGCCCTTTCGGCAAACTGAAACCCTAAGAGAAAAGTATCACGGTGAGTTTTGTTATCTTTTATTTATTTATTTACAGTGGTTTTAAAGTACAGATTTTTATAACTTTAAATTTCAGATTTATTTATATATATACAAATTAGATATTTGAAGTATAAAAAGTTTGAATTTTTATTTTGAAAGTCTGGATTTTTAATGAACAAAAAGGATGTGATTTTTATAAAGTAAAAAGGTGAATTTTTTATTGGAATAAAAATATGATTTTTATATTATAGAGAAAATAAAAATATGATTTTTATATTATATAGATAGTAAAAATTTGATCTTTATATACGTAGCGATAGGATAAAAGTACGATTTTTATATATGAAGTGACGATATGAAAACTTGATTTTTATCATATATGCAGCAAAGTAAAAATATGATTTTTACCGTTTGAATGGCAATGTAAAAATGTGATTTTTATATATCCATTAGCGGTAGAAAAATAGAAATTTTATCTATATAGCAGCGGTATAAAAATAGAACTTTTATCTATATAGTAGCAATATAAAAATGTGATTTTTATATACAAAACAACAATATAAAAATGTGATTTTTATATATGTAGTGAATACAGGCAACAAAAGTGACAAAAGCCGGACACGGCAAGATTTCCTACATATGAAGAGTCGCGGCGTTTGGTTTAGCTTCTCGGTGAGAACTCCTCACTTTTAATTTATCTTATAGTTGAAATATATACTAGGATGCAGACGGTGTTTAGCAGCACCCGACACCCGTCGTCCACAGACCATGGACGGCTTGTTTGTAAGATTGCTGTGTTGTGAAATTTGATTGTGTGATGTGGAATGAAATAAAATATTTCATCGTTAAAAATATTTTATAGTTAAAAATATAATTTTTATCGTGTATATAAAATAAATATCTATAAACAAATCGGACGATTTGTTTATGTACACCCATTTGATTGATATTGATTGGGACGATAAATTTTATACATCGCCCAACTGCACAAATAAAATTTATGTTTGCTTGATTTGAAACCCCACACGGGTATTGGGATGATATTTAACGTACACTAATCCCGATTATTTAGTTGTATGTCAATCGATGGGTTGACAGACTGTGTAAGCATTAATTATTTATATTTAATGCTTTTGCAGTTGTGTGGTGCACTCTGAATGATGGTTGATGATTTATCGTTGCTATTATATACATGTGTTGTAGGGAATCCATATAATTAACATTATATGCTAATTGATTGGGCCTCATTCCAATTTGCAAAATAAGGAATATTATAAAAGAAAATTCATGTGTTGAATATAAAGAAAATTCATGTGTTGAATAGAATAAATATTCATGTGTTGAATAGAATAAAAATTCATGTGTTGAATAGAATAAAAATTCGTGTGTTGAATAAAAATATAAATTCATGTGTTGAATAAAAATATATATTCATGTGTTGAATAAAAATATATATATTCATGTGTTGAAGAAAATATTCATTTGTTGAATAGAATAACGAAGTTATTGAAATATATAAAGCCGTGTTAGTTAGATATGCGCCATTTTGACGCGAACGATATTTATATCGATTATATTCGTT
Source organism: Allium sativum (assembly GCA_030737875.1). Lineage (NCBI taxonomy): Eukaryota > Viridiplantae > Streptophyta > Magnoliopsida > Asparagales > Amaryllidaceae > Allium > Allium sativum. Next base: position 463,293,207 of record CM060920.1, read on the forward strand.
TTTATAATGATTATAGAAAAGGAAGTGATTTCAAAATATAACGTTTTGAAAATATTATCATTTGTATATCGATGATGTGGAATATTCAATTTTGATTTGAAATTGAATATGAAATTGAAATCGTTTCGAAAACGAATTAAAAAAAGCGATTTATAAAATATATTTTAAAAGGAAATCGATGAAATATATATATAATATTATATATATATATATATATATTAAATGGCCTGAATAGAACGCGTCGCGCTGCGGTAGTTCGCGAATTTCGACCATTGACTTCGAATGGATATATCGGGAGATCCGACAGTCGGATTCTCCTAAAACCAGAGCCGTTGGGTTCAAATCGAAAAGAGTTTTCTAACGAATATTAGAGATTTGAAATCTAACGGTTGGATTTGGAATTATGTCCAAATCAAATTTGGAAAAGGTCGTTGTAAGTGCAGTTCGATGGCCGTTGATGGAAATCGACTGTACGGGCCTTGATAAAATTATTAAAAATAGTAATAATTTGTGTAAAATCATAAGAAATGATTTGGAAAGAATTGGGATGAAAAATTCCATATTTGAAAAGATAAAAATAAATTTTTATCGAAATGAACTAGTTTTGAACTAGAATTATAATTCATTTATTTTTGAAATAAATAAATTGGATTTGAAATGGTTTTAAAAGTAACCAGAATTTCCAATAATTGAATTGGAATGGATTTGAATCGAAATTGTCTTTGGAATATTTCGATGTTGGATTTCATGATTAAACAGATATTGTTATGGAAATTTGAAATATATATTGATATCGTTATTTCCAATACGATATTTGTTGGTCGTAGAATTTGATATTGAATATAAGCTGATATATTTTCTATTCAGAGCCTTGTATTTAATATCAAATGTGATTTTGGGTTGTCGTGAACGGTATCTTTAATAATACTATTCTAAGACCCAATGGAGTTAAGAAAATCAGAAACTAACTGGAGATTAGTTAAGTTGAATGGTTTCTTGGGTATTGATCTGATGCTGGTTTCGGCCTTCGGGGTTATTACTTAGGGAATTGTTCACTTGCTAATTTACGGTTAAAGGCTGATGGAATAGAATGTGATTTTGAGTTTATCGTGAACCGTGTTTTAAATGACATTGGTTCTTTAACCGAGTTAAAGACAGGATACGATTTCCCAAGTTAAACAATCATTAATATTGATTTTTGGGAAGATTAAAACCAAGTGGAGTTTTAATGAATCTTTAATTAGATTAAAATGATCGAGAATGGAGTATCACCAGTTTTTATCCAGGCGATAGTTAAATCTTTAAATAGATTTGAATGTGAAATGGTAATTGAGATTACCGATAACACTGTGGTGTTAGATATGAAGTATTACCAGTTTTACTTCATGGGATGAATAGGTTGGGGTTGGGAAATTTAACAATTGATTACTTCGGTAAGGTTCATTAATCCCGACTAGTATGGATAAACCATAATTTGGTTTGAATTGATATTCAAAAGAAGATTAAAGAATAAATTTGAGGAATTTATCTTTGATAAAATTAATGGGAGCCTCTACCTAAGAATGTGAAATTTAACAACTAACTGAAGAATAGTTAAGATGAATGGTTTCCTGGGTATTGATCCGATGTTTGTTTCGGCCTTCGGGGTTAATATTTGGGGAATTGTCCTCTTACTAATTTACGATTAGTGACTGATGAATTGGAATGAGGCGTATGTTGTGTTTGTGTAACACTTGTTTATTATATACGCGAGTTATTCAGAAAGACCGGGTTTATCCCATTCTGAATAACTGATTCGACGATGTGTCGAGGATGAAGACGGTGGTCGAAGACCGGAGGTATTCACATCGTTTGGATAATTACTGATGATCCTGATTGAGCTGTACACCCAAGAGGAGGGAATCAGTTGGTGATCGTCCAGACGTACTTGGAGATCGATGGATATACAAGGTACAAGGTGCCTCCGGTTTCGTTCAGACCCAGAACGGACTTGTAAATGGACTGTGTGTCTGATATTGGATATCATTCTGTGTGATTGATGGATATCGGTTGCATGGAGTGGTTTGCCTGTGTGACATGCTAAGATGCAAATGATCAAGGCTTCTGTTGAAAAGCAGAGTCTTGTGGTTGATGATCAAAGCACAACCTGTGTGGCATAGCTTTTTGTAGCGTTGATTCGCAAGCCTCACACCCCGGTTGTGAACCAGAAACGAGAGAGGACATAAGGGAGGGCATGCGTTTCTTTCTAGCTAGGGTGGCATCAGTGACCTACCAGCCCTGACATTTATATTATTTTCACCTGTGTGGTTGTTGTTGTTGCGAGTAGCCTCGGATAGATCGGTGACTGTGTGGAGCCGATGGAGTCATTTGGCTAATTTACGCCCCAAAGGGCTGGGAAACGCAGTGTTCAGGCATTTTAATCCACATCGGTGGAGCGGCCCTGACGATCCAAGGGCCCACCTGAGTCTGGGTCCTGAGACATGGTAGGCTAGATTGTCTCGATGAGGTGAGGACGATCCCTAGCCTCAGTTCATAGATGGAAATCCAATTTCCAAATACGTGACTTTGCGGTTTTGATTGTAGAGCCTAGTATGGCGACATGATATATGGTACCCATGTCGTCTAGGATTGATACATTTATATTTGAAGTTGTTTTATACACTATGCACTTATAATAGTATCAAATGATTTGTTTTTAACGTACCAAGCATGTTTGGCTATTATAAGGGAAAACCCTATCTTCTGGCTTGTGTTGCATTGTGTGATGGGACCTGGGTCTTATAATAACTTCATTTTTCCAAAAATCATTGTGCTATTTTGTTATATGCACTGGTATTCTTGGGAGGAAACCCGTTCCGTGTTATACGGCGTGGTCCCATGATATATCTTATTTAAAGTAAAACATTAAATAACTGTTTTAGTTCTCACACCAGTCACATGACTGACCTGGAGTTTATTGTTTCAACCTAAACTCTGGGTGCCCTTATTTTGACACGGGAAGCTAGTAGTTTTGGTTTTGCAGATTTATATTCACAAGAACCTGGTTTACAACTGGAATGATATCCGGAAAGCTCTGTATCCGTATATCTTTTTCAGTTGTGTATTGTATTATTTTTCCGCTGCTATGTAATGTATTGTAATCTCTAATATATTGTGATGTATATTATTTATTCATACTCTGTATATTCTTGTATTCTAATGTAATGGTTGTAATAAACAATGAAATGTTCTTCTGTTTGCGTTCCGACTTGTCGTGTTCTCAAAACAATCATGGGTTTCGAACGGTCTTGGTCGGTTTAGCGATCGATTCGGATCGAGCAAAATTCCTTGTCCCTACAACGACATAGTCTAAATATATGACATTTTTATTCAACATAATATTTCTAACTAAAATGATATGTTTACTTAAACATAGCATTTCTAACTAAAATGACATTTTTATTTAAACATAACATTTCTGACTAAAATGATATTTTTATTTAAACCTAACATTTCTAACTAAAATGACATTTTTATTTAAACATAACATTTCTAGCGAAAATGATATTTTTATTTAAACATAACATTTGCTAACAAAATGATATTTTTATTCTAACATAACATTTGCTAAAAAAATGATATTTTTATTCTAACATAACATTTGCTAACAAAATGATATTTTTATTCTAATATACATTTGCTAACAAAATGATATTCTTATTCTAACATAACATTTGCTAACAAAATGATATTTTTATTGTCATAAAATTTGCTAACAAAATGATATTTTTATTCTGTCATGACACTTCTAACCAAAATGGCATTTTTATTTTGTCATGACATAACATGATTCTAATTAAATGACATATTTTATTTACAAAATATGATTCTAACTAAATGACGTATTTTATTTACAAAACATGATTTCTAACATAAATGACATATTTATTTCTCATGACAATTCCTAACAAAATGATATTTTTATTTAACATAACATGGTTCTAAGTAAATGACATTTTTATTTCAACATGACATTTTCTATGTTGCTAATGACAAATAAAAAAGAAAGATTTTTATTGTCATAACATGTTCAATGTTTCTAATAACAAATAAAAAGGATATTTTATATGCATAACATGTTCAATGTTCTTAATGACAAAATAAAAAGAGAAATTATTTACATGATATTTTCTATGTTCTTTAATGACAAAATAAAAATGAATTTTTATTTGTACACAAATTTAAATCTTTAATATGACAAATAAATGTGAATATTTATTTGTATGCAAAGTTCAATCTTTAGTATTACAAATAAATGTGAATATTTATTTGTTTGCAAAGTTCAATCTTACTATGACAAATAAATGTGAATATTTATTTGTATGCAAAGTTCAATCTTTAGTATGAAAAATAAATGTGAATATTTATTTGTATGCAAAGTTCAATCTTTAGTATGACAAATAAATGTGAATATTTATTTGTATGCAAAGTTCAATCTTTAGTATGACAAATAAATGTGAATATTTATTTGTATGCAAAGTTCAATCTTTAGTAAGACAAATAAATGTGAATATTTATTTGTATGCAAAGTTCAATCTTTATCTTAACAATTAAAGATTATATTTTTATCTTACAAAATATAACTCGACAAATCATCACCACCACAGTCAATCAATCAATCTAAATTTATATTGTGCCTATATTTAATATTACAATCAATATAACTATATATATAAATGTATATATGTATGTATATATTTTAATTTTAATTTTAAATCGAGAAATCTCACCTTGATAGGTTGATTTCATTGTCTAACCATGTTCTTATTAAACATGAACATTTTTCTGACATATGTAATTGAATCTAGTCTTTAAACGCAATCACAAACAATCATCATATTTTAGACAATACATATATAGATTTCACCTCACAATCAATAATAAATTTTATTTAAAATAGAGATCTCACAGTTTTTAGTTCTGATCGGTTCCATGTTGTAGAACTCGAAAAGACGATTCCAACGCACTTCGAATCACCAAATTTCATTGCTGTTTGAATGAGTTATGGTTGTTTAAACATTTGATAATTTAAATAAGTTATTAAATAAAAATAATTAACTAAATAATAAGTTTAATTACATTGGTTCCCTGATAATTGTCATATTCCTCATCGCGCATGCAAGAAGAATACACGCAGACCCTTTAAATTTCGCACCCCATTCCGATCCTCCTGGACCCGATCTAAATACACCACATCGAAGGCCTTCTTCTTCTCCATCTTCACCATGAATAGCTTTGAATTTGAGCTTCCCCATGGCCATGAATTTGCATCCAAACCACAGCCCTTGAGGCCTGAGGTTCGCGAAAAATACTACCCAAAACATGATCTTAACCGTATGGATTTGTAGAGCATGTGAATCTCTACAGCTTTCATGCAGAAATCGTCTTCTAATTCTTGATGGATTAAGAGAAAAGAGGGTAAGAAATTCGAATTATTTCAGCCATGAAATGAAACCAGCGGCTAGGGTTTTGATAATGAGGGTTTTGGCTGAAAATGGGCTATTTATACCCTATTTTATATTATTATTTAATTCCATTATCTCCAAAAAGTGAAATTTTGCGTCCGAACTCCAACGACTGTCGTTCCTAACCAAATACTCTCATTCCGGACACAATGAGATATATTCCAGAAGCTAATTCTACTGTTTTGATCAGTTTTAATCAAAATTAAAATTTAAGTTAATATAACGGTTAATATTGAATTTGAACGTACATTTTAATTTACCAGGGCCACATACTGACTACAAAAATTCCCGAAAAATAAATCTAGCTATGTTTTGACGATACGGTCCTAACAAAATTAATTTCGTTGAATTTGGAGACCGTTTGAAAAATGGTCATTTTTCGGTCGATCCAATTTGACTGAAATTGACAAGACACGTTTTCTTTTTCCACGCTCACATATAAATTCCAAAAATTATGAAATTTTAAACCTAGAAATTATTTGACATTCCGGATCCAACAAAAGTAGTTTCATCAAAAACAGAGGTTGTGTAACACCCCACGTCCATTAATGTCACTCACAAAGGGAATACATTAACTTCTATGGAGCGTTTTTAGTGTGTATAGAACAGAAACTTAACAACAAGACAGATACAAATAGTAGTTGAAAATTTAAAACTTCATTTCATTGCAGCGGTAAATACATAAGTTTGATTACATCATCAAAAACCAGAGTCAGAGTACATAATATCCATCTTGACTAAATCAGGGTACATAAATTGAAATACATAACCCCAATACAAAATAGCCATAAATAAGATAGGCTGAACTTTTACTTCAGCGATCCAAGCAACTTCTAAAAGCAAGAGATATAGCTTTCGAAAATCAAGCTTCACTGGTGCTAGTTCCACCCTGAGCACCTAAGGGGGGGAAGGAAGAAAAGAGGTGGAAACAAAGGGGGTCAGACATAAAGTCTGGCGAGTGCGATAACTTTAACAATATAATTACCAAAATAACTAGGCTAAGGCATAAGTTGGAAAATAAGGAAATGACTGTGAACAATTGGGTATGGTAGAGCAAACAGGGAAATAATGTTGTATATAACAGTGTTGTATACACAATTATATGATTTTTGTTTGATGATAACAACCAAATATATTTTATTGTTGAATGTGTTTGTAAATGCACTGAAATACTACACAACAGATAGGAATATAATATTTCTATAAAATATAACTGTGCAGAAACTTAAACAATCACACGGTATTTTTTAGATAAAAATATTTTATTTCAATATCAAAAAGTACATCTTTTACAACTCCACTATTTGACATACTATATTTCACTCATACAAATCTGTCACTCTATACAACTATATTTGCAGACATTGTTATACATTGACACCGGTATTTTTTCCACTGACTTTTGTCTTCTATCTTCAGTCTTTACAGCCTTCAGTCCAGTCACCATCTTCTCACCTGTCACATACAGAAGAAAACACACAGTAGACTGCAACAAAAATAAAATTAAATACAACCGAATAAAAATTTAGTTTTTAAATTTTTATTTGCCTCAGAATTACGGTGTGTTTCTCATCATTTTTTCTAGACTTGGTCTGATATGCAGGGATAGGAAAAACATGGCTGCATGTACACACATACGTGTGCACTGCCTCGCCAATCAGCAAGCAACTGAGGAGTAGCCACAATGACCGTCTCGACTCAGTGCACATCAAAAAAAATATTAACCAAGAATAAATGCAAGCTAAAAATGGACTAACATGGCACTTGGCAAAAATATGGTGCAATAGCTATATGGTGAAGAAAATGTCAAGTGTTAAGTATTAAAATACAAGCAGGCATAACAAGGCAGCACAAAGGGTTCAGACATGTTCAACACAGCATGGTCATGGTGCAACTACTTGATGAAAAACTAGAGGAGCAACATAATGGAGACACAAAAACATGGCACAATTGCATGATCAACACAGTATGCACAATGACATAGCAGAATACAAAGAAAACAAAACTGGGTTCATAAAACAAGCTAATGTGAACAAGTGCACAAGGCTGGAGTAAACACATGGGTAAGCAACACAACTATATGGAGTGCACAAGTATGATCAGTTACAACATGTTTCCAGAAACGGCAAAATAGCATGAACAATATTGATGCAAACAAGGTGCAAAGAAGATTACAGCCTAAGTATGACAGAGCAGCAGATTAGAATCAAGAACAAGACAGATTTTTTAAAAAGGGAAATCGTTTTTAACGGTGTCGAAGGTATTAACATAAAGTTCCAGAAATCCAAGTGAAGTGTAAAGTCAAAGCAAGGAAAATCAGTTCTTATCAGTTCAAGTATCAAGTAAAGTGTCTGTTCTTATCAAAGCATGAATAAATCGGTTAAACTAGTCATGGGAAAAAGCAAGTAATACAAAGAAAAGGCACAAACAAGACAGTGGAAATGATATAATATTTAGGCCGAGAAGTTCACGAGCAAGGGTACATGGCATAAACAAACAAGCCAAGACAATTCAAATCAGCAGCTTTCACATGATCAGAGCATATTATAGCAATGATTATTCAGGTTTTAATTCATATATGGCAAGGCAAAATTATTCAGTGTTTACATGGTCAACAAAGGAGGAAATCTGTTTAAAGGTCAAGTTAAAAAATCTCGCAATATCAAGGACAAATTCAAAGCAATAAAAACCACACTCAAGATTCCAAAAGATTGAAGAATTCAAACTCCACATTAACAAAGCTGATTAAAAATCAAGCCCTAAATATTTTCGTGAATATCAAGACCAAATCAAACACAAAATCAGAGATTTATTCTTCTTCTAGAGTGTTCATAACACCATATACAATTACCAATTCATCATAGGTAAAGGGGATCGAAAAAAAAAGACCAAGTAATACGGGAAATCAGAGAATATTCAGGATTTTAATCCTATAAATACACCAATTCATCACTGGTTTCAAATCATCGAAGATCAAGTACAACTAAAGCATAAAATCGAATAGTAAAAACCATACCAGAAATCGAGAAAAGCTAGAATCCGAATCAGAGTCTACGAATTCAATCGAAGAAGATACAAGCCACCAGAGATTGAAGCCAAGAAGAATCGAACAACAGAAAACTGATTTTGATCAACCAGCGATCTCGATTTAGTGATTTCATAGAAACCCTAGTTTTACTTAAGCCGCCATATCTATTTCCATAAAGAGACAAAGGAAGATCGGGCTAAACAAAGTAAAGTGGTGGAGCAATAAGGGAGCCGCTTTTTTTTATAAAAAGGGGATAACCCTAAACTTTTAAACTCCTAGGGTTTTATTTTTATTTTTTGTTTTAAAATTCAAATTTCATTCCTTAAAGTCAATAACTACTAGTGTTTGTAGTTGGAAAAATCACAACTTAACGGATCAAGTTGTGTCAGGGTCTTGAGCGTAGGGTTTAAACAGTCGGGAGCGAAGGTCGCAAGTTTACAAGAGTCTGTAAGCGAAGAGATTGTTTAAAATTCCTAGTAGAAACCTTGAATGCAGCAGTAGGCATAGTTTTGCCGAAGCTGGGTATTTTCTGTGTGTGATTTTTCTTTCTGCAATTTTTCTGTGACATTTTTATTTTGCAATAAACCCTATTCACCCCCCCTCTAGGGTTAATTTTGATCCTACAAGTGGTATCAGAGCTGGTATAAGGTTACAACATGATAGGGAGTTCTCGCTCTATGATCTAGTGGCGAAGTAGTGACTCTTATCCCTACATGTCCGTGGGTGGTTGTCCATGTCGAGAGGCAGGACGTGAAATCAGTCTCTGAGGTACCTTTGTTTGCCACCGGGGTGTTATTAAAATCCTCGAGAAAGCGAGAACATTTGGTATCAGAGCGAGGTTTTTTTATTTTATTTTAACTCTAGAGTCATGAATCTGTCTAATAACGCGTTTTCTGAGGGCCAGTCCATAGCTAGGCCACCAATGTTTAATGGAACTGATTATGCCTATTGGAAAGCTAGGATGAAAATTTACTTAAGTTCAGTTGATTATGATGTATGGGATATCGTTGAAACAGGCTACAAACCTCCTGTTATGATTATCAATGATATTGAAATTCCTAAACCAAAAGATAAGTGGGATGCTAATGATAAAAAATTATTCTCAACTGATGCCAAAGCAATGAATGCTTTAATTTGTGCTCTTGATAAAACTGAATTTAACCGTATATCTCACTGTTCAACAGCGCAGGAAATTTGGCATACTTTGGAAGTTATACATGAAGGAACATCTCAAGTCAAGGAATCTCGTCTCGCACTACTCTGCAACGAATATGAAAATTTCACAATGTGGAAAGACGAAGATATAAAAGAGATGTATGGTCGATTCTCCACACTGATTTATAATGCAAGGGCTCTTGGAAAAGTCTACACTGAAGTAGAATTAATACGCAAGATACTGAGAGTACTGCCAATAAATTTCGAAGCCAAATTAACTGCCATTCAAGAATCAAAAGATCTAAATAAGTTGAAAATAGAAGAATTGATTGGAAACCTGATTGCTTATGAAATGGAGTTAAAAGCCAAAGAAGGATGCGATGATTCAGAATCAAAGAAAAAGACAATTGCTCTAAGCAACACTGTTGAAAGTAACGATGAAGCCGAGAATCCTATCGAAGAATTGGCCATGGTTCTTAAAAAGTGGTCTAACGAAAAATACAAGTCACGAAAGAAGAACAAATCCAAGAATTCAGACAATTCAGACGATGAAGTCATATGCTACAACTGCAATAAACCAGGCCATATCAAACCAAATTGTCCATTACTTCAGAAAGACAGAAAGAAGAAGAAGAAAAAGAAAGCTTTTGCAGCTACATGGGACGATGAAGAAGGAGAAAAAGAAGACTCTGACAGTGATAAAGAGGAAGCCAATTTGTGTCTTATGGCACAGTCAGATTCAGAAAGTAGCGAAGATGATTCCACCGAGGTACCAAATTACTCTTATAAAGATTTAATTTTAATGTGTCATGATCTTACCAAAACCGTTGATTCTCTTGAACTAAAAATCAAGAAATTAAAATCTGATAGGTTAAAATTGGTCCACGAAAACGATAGGTTAGAAACTGAGCTTGAAAAAGTGACAAACCTTGATTGTGAAAACTGCAAGTTATTAAAACAAGAGCAAACAGAATTTAAGGCAAATTTTGAAAAATTGAAACAAGAACACTTGGCCTTAAAAGAAAGTGATGACACAAAAAGAAAGAACTTCATTAACAGATGCACTTCTCTTGTAAATGAAAATGAAGCACTTAAAACCAAAGTAAAAAATCTTGAAATAACATTGAGTAAGTTTTCAAAAGGGGAAAAATCATTTAGAATGCTGCTTGGAAACCAATTATATGCTAATAATAGAAAAGGATTAGGATTTGGGAAAACACACATTAATATGAATGATAATGCGAAGGGTGGAATTGTTTTTCCTAAATGTACAAAATGTGGAAACATTGGACATAGCTATGAAAAATGTGAAAGTAGGAACAACAATAAAAAATTCATACAAATTTAGGTTCCAAAAGTGTCGACAAGCAATTGTTATAGATTTGGATTTGGTAAAAACAAACAAATTTGGATTCCAAAAGGATCTGTTGTTCAGAATCAAAAATTTTCAGTTACTAATTTTGCTAGACCTATGAGTCTCTCTAGGTCAATTTCTCTTTCTCGTGTGTAGGTATGTTGGCGAGCTAAGGAGCAACAAGAATGGTACTTGGATTCAGGTTGTTCCAAACATATGACAGGAGATAAATCAAAGTTCCTTATCCTTGAAAAATATAAAGGAGGAAGTGTGATAATGGGCGATAACAGAAAATGTAAAATTATCGGTAAAGGTAAAGTAGGTAATAGTACTTTCTCCTTAATTGATGTTTTATATGTTGAAAACTTGCATCATAATCTCATTTCCATAAGCCAACTATGTGACAAAGGAATGAGTGTGATATTTGATAATGAATCTTGCAAAATTATTGAAAAATCCACAAACAGTATTGTGTTCACGGGAAAAAGAAAAGGAAATATTTATACGATTTCTTTTGATGATTTGACTCTCTCACGATGTTTAGTAGCTACGGATGAGGAAGTTTTCTTATGGCATAGGAGATTGGGTCATGCTAGTATGAGTCTCTTAGAAAAACTTGAATCAAAAGAGTTGGTAAGAGGACTACCACATCAGAAATATAAAAATAATAAAGTGTGTAAATCATGTGCTATGGGAAAATTCAGTCGTTCATCATTTCGACCCAAAAATGTTGTTAGTACTAATAGGGTACTTGAATTGATTCACATGGATTTATTTGGACCAAATGAAATCGCTAGCTTGAATGGAAAACGGTATTGTTATGTGCTGGTTGATGATTATTCTAGATTTACATGGGTTTATTTTCTAGCCAAAAAATCCGAAACTTTTGATTACTTTTCAAAGTTTGCAAAACTCGTTCAAAATGAAAAAGGTGTTTCAATAAAAACTTTAAGAAGTGATCATGGTGGTGAATTTGAAAATTTGGATTTTGAAAATTTTTGTGAAGAAAATGGTTTTAAACATGAATTTTCTGCTCCTCGAACACCCCAACAAAATGGGGTAGTCGAAAGGAAAAATCGTACATTACAGGAATTGGCTAGATCTATGTTAAGTGAATATAATTTGCCTTTGACTTTTTGGGAAGAGGCAGTTAATACATCTTGCCATGTAATGAATAGAGTAATGATTAGACCAATACTTAACAAAACATCCTATGAATTGTGGTTTGATAGAAAGCCTAACATTTCATATTTTAGAGTTTTTGGATGCCCTTGTTATCTTCTTAATACAGATGATCATCTTGGTAAGTTTGAATCAAAGGCCGACGAGGGAATTTTCATGGGTTACTCTTCAAGATGCAAGGCTTACCGAATCTTCAACAAACGATCAAAAACTATTGTTGAAACTATAAACGTGAAATTTGATGAATCAGATCTGGATACGGTGGACAAAGAGAAAAACGATGAGGGAATTACATATGAAGGTGAAAAAGAAAATAGCAAAGAGAAGATTGGCAGTGATGATCCAACAAAACAAACATTTGAAGTTGAGAAGTTGAAATTCAAAGCCAATCATCCTCCAGAATTGGTAATAGGAAATCCAACGGCAGGTATACGAACTCGTTCATCATTTAATAAAGATATCTGTACTTTTTGTATTCACAGTTGTTTTATCTCTGAAATCGAACCTAAAAATGTTGAAATTGCACTTAATGATGAAAGTTGGATTTTAGCGATGCAAGAAGAACTTAATCAATTTGAGCGGAATAAAGTTTGGAAATTAGTTCCTAGACCGAATGACTATCCAGTAGTAGGAACTAAATGGGTGTTCAAAAATAAACTTGATGAATCCGGAAATGTAATTAGAAACAAAGCTAGGTTGGTTGCAAAAGGATATAATCAAATTGAAGGCATTGATTTTGATGAGACATTTGCACCAGTAGCTAGGTTAGAAGCCATTAGAATTTTGCTCAGTTTTGCGTGTTATAAAGGTTTCAAACTTAAACAAATGGACGTAAAAAGTGCGTTTTTAAATGGAGAATTAAAAGAAGAAGTTTTTGTGGAACAACCCCCCGGTTTTGAAAATCATGAATTTCCAAATCATGTATTCAAACTTGAAAAAGCATTATATGGTCTTAAACAAGCTCCTAGAGCTTGGTACGATTGTTTAAGTGCATATCTTTTGGAAAACGGTTTTAAAAAGGGCAGTGCTGACACTACATTGTTTCTATTACATGAAGGTGATGACTTTTTAATAGTCCAAATTTATGTTGATGATATTATATATGGTGCTACTAACGATTGTTTGTGTGAGAAATTTGAAAATGTCATGCAGGATAAATTCGAAATGAGCTTAGTAGGTGAATTAAAATACTTCCTTGGATTTCAAATCAAACAAAGCTCCAAGGGTATTTTCATATCACAAACAAAATACATTGCTGAATTGCTGAAAAGATTTGGACTAGAAAATGCAAAACCACTCAGAACACTGATGAGTCCTTCAACCAAGCTTGACAAAGACGAGAAAGGAGTTGCAGTTGATCAGAAAAAATATCGTGGAATAATTGGTTCACTTCTTTATCTCACTGCATCTAGGCCTGATATTATGTTTGCTGTTTGTTTATGTGCACGCTTTCAATCTAATCCAAAAGAATCTCACTTAAAAGCCACCAAAAGAATATTAAGATATCTTTCACACACACACAAATTTGGTTTATGGTACCCCGCATGCAATAATTTCAAATTAATTGGATATTCTGATGCTGATTATGCTGGATCCCTTGTTGATAGAAAAAGCACTAGTGGGACTTGTTTTATGCTAGGACACTCGTTAGTCTCATGGTCAAGTCGGAAACAAAACTATGTTGCTTTATCCACAACTGAGGCTGAATACATTGCCTTAGGAAGTTGTTGTGCACAAATACTATGGATGATGCAAACTCTTTCTGACTTTGGTCTAATTTATAAAAAAGTACCACTAAAATGTGATAGTAAAAGTGCTATAGACCTGTCTAATAATCCCGTTCATCATTCACGCACTAAACACATAGATGTGAGACATCATTTTATTAGAGATCACATTTCACGAGAAGATATTTGTATTGAGTTTATTTCAACTGACTGTCAACTTGCTGATATCTTTACAAAACCTCTTCCCGAAGATAGATTTTCACGATTACGCTTAGATTTGGGAATTATAAAAATTGATTAATCATTATCCATTTAAAAAAAAAATTTCTTAAATGGTTATTCAAAAGTTAAATGATTGATCATTTGAACTATTTTGGAACTCGTTGAAATTATGACAGATCTTGGAATTGTGATGAGTATTGACTATAATATTTTTTTTATCATGAGGAAATATTTTTAAATCTCATGATGATTGGACAGATTTTACAATATTTTTGAATTAGAGCTTATTTTACGACCATCTTCTATATCTACCATACTTCTATCATTCATCATGGTTTTATTTAATTTGGGGAGTTCTAATTATTCTTGAAATTTAAAAAAATAAATAAATAATAATTTATCCTTGGTACTCACTCCCATTTAAAAGTCCTCGCGGTCATGCGTGGGTGAATTACCTTAATCTCTATGTGCTTCCATTCTCACTTAAAAGACCTTTGGGCTGTGCATGTATGGAACTCATTAGAGAGGATAAAGTTAAGTTACTACTAACCCCATTTAAAAGACCTTTGGGCTATGCGTGGTTAGGAAGTGCTTAACACATTTTTAAGCATATTTAAAATCTTTAAAATTTATATTCAAATATTCAATTCTTATTGAACTCTCCTAATTCTATAAAATCCATAGAAAATCCATTCATTCTGAAAGTGAAATTTGTCTCTGATTCCAAGAATATTATATTTTTGTTTGATTCAATGAGATTTACGATATATTATCCTCTTGATCTAAATTTATATTTCTAGTTTATATTCATCACTGTTTTTTATTTCTGCAATTCTTTTGATGATAACAAAAGGGGGAGAATGGTCAAGATTTTGATGGATGAGTAAACATTTATAGAATATTTTGAAATTTGGGTCACATTTATAGAATATTTTGAAATTTGGGTCTGATTAATTTATCTCAAAAATTTTCAAATCTATGCATCAATAAGGGAAGCTTAGTTGTAGGGGGAGCATAAAAATAGGGGGAGTAACATACTTCACGTTTCAAACACATTCACATATTCAAAATCTTTTATTTGTTTGTCATCATCAAAAGGTGGAGATTGTTGTATATAGCAGTGTTGTATACACAATTATATGATTTTTGTTTGATGATAACAACCAAATATATTTTATTATTGAATGTGTTTGTAAATGCACTGAAATACTACACAACAGATAGGAATATAATATTTCTATAAAATATAACTGTGCAGAAACTTAAACAATCACACGGTATTTTTTAGATAAAAATATTTTATTTCAATATCAAAAAGTACATCTTTTACAACTCCACTATTTGACATACTATATTTCACTCATACAAATCTGTCACTCTATACAACTATATTTGCAGACATTGTTATACATTGACACCGGTATTTTTTCCACTGACTTTTGTCTTCTATCTTCAGTCTTTACAGCCTTCAGTCCAGTCACCATCTTCTCACCTGTCACATACAGAAGAAAACACATAGTAGACTGCAACAAAAATAAAATTAAATACAACCGAAAAAAAATTTAGTTTTTAAATTTTTATTTGCCTCAGAATTACGGTGTGTTTCTCATCATTTTTTCTAGACTTGGTCTGATATGCAGGGATAGGAAAAACATGGCTGCATGTACACACATACGTGTGCACTGCCTCGCCAATCAGCAAGCAACTGAGGAGTAGCCACAATGACCGTCTCGACTCAGTGCACATCAAAAAAAATATTAACCAAGAATAAATGCAAGCTGAAAATGGACTAACATGGCACTTGGCAAAAATATGGTGCAATAGCTACATGGTGAAGAAAATGTCAAGTGTTAAGTATTAAAATACAAGCAGGCATAACAAGGCAGCACAAAGGGTTCAGACATGTTCAACACAGCATGGTCATGGTGCAACTACTTGATGAAAAACTAGAGGAACAACATAATGGAGACACAAAAACATGGCACAATTGCATGATCAACACAGTATGCACAATGACATAGCAGAATACAAAGAAAACAAAACTGGGTTCATAAAACAAGCTAATGTGAACAAGTGCACAAGGCTGGAGTAAACACATGGGTAAGCAACACAACTATATGGAGTGCACAAGTATGATCAGTTACAACATGTTTCCAGAAACGGCAAAATAGCAGGAACAATATTGATGCAAATAAGGTGCAAAGAAGATTACAGCCTAAGTATGACAGAGCAGCAGATTAGAATTAAGAACAAGACAGATTTTTTAAAAAGGGAAATCATTTTTAATGGTGTCGAAGGTATTAACATAAAGTTCCAGAAATCCAAGTGAAGTGTAAAGTCAAAGCAAGGAAAATCAGTTCTTATCAGTTCAAGTATCAAGTACAGTGTCTGTTCTTATCAAAGCATGAATAAATCGGTTAAACTAGTCATGGGAAAAAGCAAGTAATACAAAGAAAAGGCACAAACAAGACAGTGGAAATGATATAATATTTAGGCCGAGAAGTTCACGAGCAAGGGTACATGGCATAAACAAACAAGCCAAGACAATTCAAATCAGCAGCTTTCACATGATCAGAGCATATTATAGCAATGATTATTCAGGTTTTAATTCATATATGGCAAGGCAAAATTATTCAGTGTTTGCATGGTCAACAAAGGAGGAAATCTGTTTAAAGGTCAAGTTAAAAAATCTCGCAATATCAAGGACAAATTCAAAGCAATAAAAACCACACTCAAGATTCCAAAAGATTGAAGAATTCAAACTCCACATTAACAAAGCCGATTAAAAATCAAGCCCTAAATATTTTCGTGAATATCAAGACCAAATCAAACACAAAATCAGAGATTTATTCTTCTTCTAGAGTGTTCATAACACCATATACAATTACCAATTCATCATAGGCAAATGGGATCGGAAAAAAAAGACCAAGTAATACGGGAAATCAGAGAATATTCAGGATTTTAATCCTATAAATACACTAATTCATCACTGGTTTCAAATCATCGAAGATCAAGTACAACTAAAGCATAAAATCGAATAGTAAAAACCATACCAGAAATCGAGAAAAGCTAGAATCCGAAACAGAGTCTACGAGTTCGATCGAAGAAGATACAAGCCGCCAGAGATTGAAGCCAAGAAGAATCGAACAACAGAAAACTGATTTTGATCAACCAGCGATCTCGATTTAGTGATTTCATAGAAACCCTAGTTTTACTTAAGCCGCCATATCTTTTTCCAGAAAGAGACAAAGGAAGATCGGGCTAAACAAAGTAAATTGGTGGAGCAATAAGGGAGCCGCTTTTTTTATAAAAAGGGGATAACCCTAAATTTCCAAACTCCTAGGGTTTTAATTTTTTTTTTTGTTTTAAAATTCAAATTTCATTCCTTAAAGTCAATAACTACACAACTTAACGGATCAAGTTGTGTCAGGGTCTTGAGCATAGGGTTTAAACAGTCGGGAGCGAAGGTCGCAAGTTTACAAGTGTCTGTAAGCGAAGAGATTGTTTAAAATTCCTAGTAGAAACCTTGAATGCAGCAGTAGGCATAGTTTTGTCGAAGCTGGGTATTTTCTGTGTGTGATTTTTCTTTCTGCAATTTTTCTGTGACATTTTTATTTTGCAATAAACCCTATTCACCCCCCTCTAGGGTTAATTTTGATCCTACAAATAAGACGAACAAAGATAACGTTAAAGGCACACCTAGTCCCTATAAGATAATTACTACACTGCACCACCACTAGGCACCCTAAGGTTGATCCCGCCTAAAGACTTTAATAATGATAATGGTAGTTTCGTGCACCCCTAGTTGCCTTCATAGGTGTCGCCTGCCCCTATCTCCACTAGGGGTACCCACTACCCCCATGCGATCGACTCCCTAACTCGTAGATACCCGTGCTGGCCCCACAGTGGGGTGTATCACTCCCCAAAATGGCAACCCGATACCACCAACAATGCACGGCTTATACCTACACAATGCAACAACGTCTTACCTACCAGCCCGGGCCCACACATGCACATGAACCCGTTGGACTTGCGTTGCCACCGCTAACCCGTTTTGGCCTCTTACAGTCAAGCCCAGTACGCGTGTCCCGTCCTCGACTTGGGTCGAGCCCACAAAGATGCTTATGGGTTACTGGTTGAAACGGGCCCACAATACTTGACACAAGCTATCCACCTAAGCTTGGTCCCCTTTAGTACATCCCACTTAACCCTCTTCTTATTCATGTTCACTAACATGTTTCAATTTTGGTTAAGTGTTTCTAATCGTATTTCAAATGCCACCCAAGGCACCCACTTAATTCCACATTCCACCCAAGGCACCCACTTAACCCCCTCATGTCCCACTTCATGTTTATCTGGTTAATTGTTTATTAATTCATTAAGACCGTAACCTCGTAAAGACCTCCCACATTAGACTGGCTTTTGTGGCAGCTGGATTTGCCGGGCGGGTCCGGGCAGTCTTACACCACAAACGAGCCTAACCTCGTGTCTTTACAACTGTTACGCATTTAATTTATGCCTAAGACCTCCCACATTAGACTGACATTTGTGGCAGCTGGATTTGCCGGGCGGGTCCGAGCAGTCTTACACCACAAAAGAGCCTAACCTCGTGTCTTAGGCGATTAATTACACATAACTAATTATCCCCCAAATTTGAATTAATTTCCCTATTCAAATTATCAATCAATTCCAAATTTAACTATGGCCATAATTGACTCAATTATGTCCATCTATTTATGGTATGTAAAATCATACCAATTTCATCACAAATTTATTTTATGCCATTTAAGGCATTTATGCCAATTCTCAATATTAAATCTTTTAATATTATCCCATTTCCCCACGTTGTACGTTCGTTCGGTTAACGTAAAATATACGTTAGACTCGAATAGTCTAACTTGTGGAATAAATAGAAAACATCACAACATATATATAGATAAAACTATATCTAACCATAAGGGGTGAACTTGCATGTGTGAATGAGGTTCTTCATCTAAAACTTGCATAGGCCAAAGTCACAAAGTTGCATAAAACTACATATGTCATAGATCTAAAGCTAAAGGTGTGAACTTGTTTAGGTAATAGTCACAAACTTGCATAAACCATGTATGTCATAGATCTAATCTATAGGTGTAAACTTGTTTAGATAATAGTCACAAACTTACATAAACCATGTATGTCATAGATCTAATCTAAAGGTGTAAACTTGCATAGGCAATAACCACAAACTTACATAACATGATTCATACTTCAAACATATATATATATATATATTTGCATATGTGATTTATGCAACATAATGATGGTGTAAACTTACATCTAAACATATAAACTAGCATATAGAATTTTGTGTACTAGCATATAACTCACACATGTCATAGCCTAACTTTAGATCCAATTTATACATAAAATAGATGTCATGAAACATGTAAGGTTGCATATAATTTTCACTAACTTGCATACATACATATGATTTATCATATGAATTAGTTCCAACAACATAACCAAACTAGCATATGAAAAAACATCATGAATTGATTATACATAAGCTAATCATAGAATTACAACATAGATGATAACATCACAACTTTACAACATAGATGATAACATCATAGAATTTACAGCATAAATAATAACATGCGGTCAATAATTCACAACATAACCATATAATCCACATCATAGCTTAATCCAATTAAATTGTTAATTATTTTATTAAAGAAATCGAACTCACAACTCAAAGAAGGTCTTGAGTTCTGAAATCTGAGTTCTGAAGTTGAATTAGCTTTCCTTTGTAGTAGATTCGTTGTTAGAGTTGAATAGAATTGAATTTGATTAGCTTTCTTCCTCTCTAATTGGTGGCGGCTATTCTAGGTTGTAAGGTGATGGCATGGAGGCCATGGCTTTAATTTTAATTTGATTTTAGGGTTTGAGTCTACATGTGTTTTTATAGATTTTAGGATTAGTTTAGGCCATCCGATCAACCCAGAATTAATCCTAGCCAATCAGAGCAGATCAGAAACCCTAATGAGTCAGCATACAGTCATAAACAGGTCATTAATCAAATCTGCCCGGGGGGCAGGTCGACCCCCAGGTCGGCCCTATGGTCGACCTGGTGAGGGTAGGTCGACCCTATGGTCGACCTGGCCCTAGCGGGAAATTTCCCGCCAAGCCCATTCTGACTCTGAAATTTGAATTTTCGAAATCTGTTTTGAATTTTCTGAAACTTCCGATGGCCATAACTTCTTCATACGAAGTCCAATTCACGCAAACTCGGACTCTATCTCAACCAGAATTCCGAGACGAACACAATGGCACAACCCGTTTCCCTTAATTCTCATATCTGAGATTGGTTATTCTTTAATTTGTGAACATTAACATTGAAAATTACGGGGTGTTACATTCTCCCCTCCTTAAAGGATTTCGCTCCCGAAATCTCCAAGTTAAGGAGAATGCATATCCTAACATCCAAACAACCATCTACTCAACCATCAAACACAGGCATCCATTGTCCTTATTAAATTCCTAATGCTGTATGAACATATGCAAGAAGTGTGTGTATATGTTCTTTATCTAATGCAAAACCAGGCGGTCTACTGATTCAGTTGACCTCCTTAATGCAAACCATGATAGTGCCATACGTCCATTATGTATGCGAAAGAATCCTATCGATACATATTATTTCTACATGTGTGCACAACCATTCACCAAAATGCAACATCCATATGATAGCACAACCATTATACAACCATTAACTAAAATATGCACACACATTTATATGCAATAT
This sequence comes from Allium sativum, assembly GCA_030737875.1. Lineage (NCBI taxonomy): Eukaryota > Viridiplantae > Streptophyta > Magnoliopsida > Asparagales > Amaryllidaceae > Allium > Allium sativum. The sequence continues at coordinate 463,314,163 of CM060920.1, forward strand.
GCAATATGAAGTGACTGAGCCGATCTAGTGCCTAAAGTGTGTGTATATGCATCCACGAGCAACCACTAGAAAACACTTGCATCCACATGCATCCATCATACATAACATGTCTCAAACACATGTTTCAACCATAGGACTACCCTATCTAAAGGTCAAAGATACTAGCGAGAGGACATACTAAAGATAAAGCAAGTACAAGATAAGTGATAAAGGAGAAATTAAAAGACATACCCTCGAAAAGAAAAGGGTACAATGAACGCATCTTCTCTTCCGTCTCCCAAGAAGAGTTGCTCTCATCATCTCCCCATTGCACTTTGACTAGCCTGACCTCTCAATTCCTCAACTTCTTAATCTCCGACCCAAGAATGCACGTAGGAGCTCGTCGAATCGTCGCATCACGCTCTATCTCCACCTCTCTAAGCAAGCTCGGCTCTACCACTTCAACGGTCTCATGCAAGCAGTTCCTCAAATGTGATACATGGAATACGTCGTGTACACCACTAAGTCTCTCGGGCAAGTCCACTCTATATGCCATCTTTCCAATTCTCTCCTTAATAGGAAACGATCCTACGAACCTTGGTGCTAACTTCCCAACGGACCCAAAGCGAACAACATTCTGTAATAGAGACACCTTGACAAATACCATGTCCCCAATATCAAACTCAGGACCTGTCCTCCTCTTGTCCGCATAAGATTTCTGCCTATCTTGCGCCGTCTTCATCCTCCTTCGAATCAAATCGATATTTTCCGAAGTCTCTCTAATCATATCGGGCCCAAGCAAGATCTTATCTGTAGATTCCCACCAACATGTAGGCGAACGACACGGCCGTCCATAAAGAGCCTCGAACGGTGCCATGCCAATGCTAGACTGAAAGCTATTATTGTATGCGAACTCCACCAACGGAAGATGTTCTTCCCATGTACCTCCGAAGTCTAAGACACATAGCCTCAAAAGGTCCTCTAGAATTCGATTCACCCTCTCGATCTGGTCGTCCGTCTAAGGATGATATGCGGTGCTCAAACATAACTGAGTCCCTACCGCCTCTTGCAAGCTCTTCCAAAACTCGCTAGTAAAGATAGGATCGTGGTTGCTCACTATGCTAGAAGGAACACCGTGCAAACGAACTATCTCTCGAACGTATACGGAGGCTAACCATAGAGCAGTCCTCTTACTCTTCACGGGAATGAAATGGGCGCTCTTAGTAAGTCTGTCTACCACGACCCAAATCCCCGTATTACCCTTCCACGATCTCGGTAACCCATCAATAAAGTCCATCGAGACACTTTCCCACTTCCATTGTGGGACCTCCAATGGATGAAGCAACCCACCGGGCTTCTTTTTCTCTGCTTTTACTTGTTGGCACACCAAGCATCTAGCGACAAACTCGACCACATCCCTCTTCATGCCGGCCCAAAAGTAAACTCGTCTCATGACCATGTACATCTTGTCCCCGCCGGGATGGATGGTCATCTTCGAACGATGTGCATCATCAAGAATGGTCTTCCTCATATTATCGTCCCATGGTACACAAAGTCTACCGTCCCTACGCAACCAACCCTTATCATCTAGGTTATACCTACTGAGATGGCTCAATGACTCCCCCTTTTGAGCTTCTCTATTAACTCAACCAACTGTGGGTCATCTCGCTGTGCCTCACCTATCCGTCCCAAAAGCGTAGGTCTGACCTCTAAGGATGCTAGCAAACCGGGTACAAAGTCAATGGAAGGTCTAAAGGCAAACGTAGAGATGAACTCCAAGCTTCGCCGCTCAACAAACAATGGACTCAAGGACAACCTTTTCCTACTTAAGGCGTTTGCCACCACGTTACCCTTGCCAGGGGTATATACTATCTCGAAATCGTAGGACGCTAAGAATGCCATCCACCTTTGCTGTCTTAAGTTCAATTCCTTCTGAGAGAACAAGTATTTTAGCGATTTGTGGTCAGTGAACAATTCAAATTTCTCGCCAAGAAGATAATGAAGACAAGACTTAAGCGCGAAAACAATAGCGGCCAACTCTAGGTCATGTGTAGGGTAATTTCTCTCATGCACTCTCAACTGCCTTCCTCCATAGGCTATTACCCTTCCCACTTGCATTAAGACTGCGCCTAGTCCTGTCCCACAAGCATCGGTATAAACGGTAAATGGCTTACTCCCATCTGGCAACACTAAGACTGAGGCTGTGGTCAAAGCTCTCTTTAAACGTTGGAACGCATCATCACAATCTACGTCCCATGTGAAAACTAGGTTCTTCTTCGTCAAGCGTGTTAATGTGGCTGATATTTTTGCGAAGTCTTTGATAAACTTCCTATAGTAGCCAGCCAACCCTAAGAAACTCCTCACCTCAGTAGCATTTTTAGGGACCTTCCAATCTTGGATGGCCACTACCTTTGTGGGATCCACAGCTATCCCTTCTTTGGAAACCACATGCCCTAAGAATCGCACTTCCTTCCTCCAAAAGTGACATTTAGAAAATTTAGCTTTAAGGCTATGCGCTCGAAGGGTCTCCAACACTTCCCTAAGATGTAGGGCATGCTCTTCCTCGCTTTTAGAAAAGATCAAGATGTCGTCCACAAAGACTACCACGAATTTATTAAGATACTCCCTAAACACCCTACTCATCAAGTCAACAAAGTATGCGGGGGCATTTGTCAAACCGAAGGGCATCACAAGCCACTCGAAAAAGCCGTCTGGAGTCCTAAAGGCAGTCTTGTCTATGCTATCGTCAACCACTCTCAACTGATGGAAACCCGTGGCTAAGTCCAACTGCGAAAACACTGAGGCGCCAACTAATTGATCGAAGAGATCGTCAATCCTCGGCAGTGGGTGCCTATTCTTCTTAGTAAGCTTATTAAGTTCTCTATAGTCCACACAAAGTCTAAGCAACCCATCTGCCTTTGTGGCAAATACTACTTGAGCACCCCACTTCGATATACTACGTCTGATGAACACCTTCTCAAGCAATTCTTTCACTTGCTTACTGAGTTCTCTTCTCTCTCTTGGAGCCATGTGGCGCACTGGCAATGCAACTGGCTTTGCATTATCTACTAGATATATTTGAAAGTCTATCTCACGTTTTGGGGGTAAAGCCCTCACCTCATCGAAGACATCAACATATTCACGGACTATACGAACAGAATGTAAATCATCATCGGATGCGTCAAGGGATTCTAGGTAGCTAAACATTACTGGACCTCTAGGGTCACAAGAAATATCAAGGGTCTTTTCACAATTAGTCAACAATCTAACTACCCTTCTTTCACAGTCTAGGATGGCCCCATATCTAGTTAGCCAATCCATACCTAGAATCAAGCCATAGTCCATAAAGCCAAGAACAAAGGCGTTGCATTTCAAACCCAACGCCCAAGATAAACACTCTCAAATCCCAACAAATCATAGAAAGATGAGCCGAACCACCAATAGGATTTGAGACTACTAAGGGATCTGTAACTAAACTAGTATCGAGGTGCAGTGTTTCAACTAATGATGTAGAGATAAATGAATGTGATGCGCCAGAATCGAATAAAGTACAGACAGGATGATCAAACAAAAAAACTAAACTTTCAATGGAAATTGCTCTACCTCGTTCTTGCAGCGGTGGGACCACGAGAGCCTGAACTTATCCCCTTGCCTGCCCTGGTGCCATAAGAGCCTGCACCTGTCCTCCCGAGGTAGACCCTGCCCTCTACCCTTTCCTTGGGCAGTCCTTAATCAGATGTCCCGCTTCGCCACAGTGGAAACAACCTGTCTTCTTTTTCTTCCTACAATCTTTGCTTAGATGGCCGGGTGTCCCACAGTTAAAACATCTTTTCTTTCCCTTAGCATTGTTTCCTTTACCACCTTTCTTGTTCTGTTGTTGCGGTTTCTTTTGATCCCCTTTCTTCTCGGGTGCCTTATTAGCATTGGCGCCCTTCTCCTCTTCATGCATAAGACCATGTCAACTAGTCTCTCAAAGGTAGCCCCCATAGGGATGTGGGTCATAGCTAACCCATGAAGCGGCTCGTTCAAACCCTTAACAAATCTCAGGGCCTTCTTTTCTGGTGTATTCACCAAGTCCAAGCCAAATCTTGCCAATTGATTGAATTCGTTGACGTATTCTTTCACTGATAGATTCCCTTGTTTCAATGCCAAAAATCTTTCCATATATAAATTCTCTTCAGCCCGTGAGAGAAACTTTGCCTCAAACCTCCACCTGAAATCTGGCCATGTATCAACTGGACGCTCCCCATTAGTGACCTCCCACCAAAACGAGGCCTCATCCTTCATTAGCCAGGCATCTAACTGGACCTTTCTTCCATCTTCCACTTCAAAGATCCCAAACAATTCTTCCACTTCCTTTAGCCAATTTCGAGCTTCAACAAATGTCTCCGTCCCGTGAAAAGGTTTTCCACCCATTGCCCTAAAGTCCTTACATATCTTTGCAAAAGTATCGACACGAGGAGGAGGAGGATTTGCTGGACCTACGGTGGTGGCCCTAGTCTCCAAATACCTCCTAAACCACCCTAGTATCGGTATTCCCTCGGGTATCTCGGGAATTCCAGACATACTGAAACGAAAAAGGAAAGATTCAGTACAAAAGAACCGAAGGAAAGATATATGGCTCCTGGGATTATACTTTCTACAATAAGCTTTTCTCTTGAAAATACTTTCCTTAAAACATACTTTTGAAAGTACTTCAGCTCTGATACCACGTGTAACACCCCACATCCATTAATGTCACTCACAAAGGGAATGCATTAACTTCTATGGAGCGTTTTAAGTGTGTATAGAATAGAAACTTAACAACAAGACAGATATAAACAGTAGTTGAAAAATTAAAACTTCATTTCATTGCAGCGTTAAATACATAAGTTTGATTACATCATCAAAAACCAGAGTCAAAGTACATAATATCGATCTTGACTAAATCAGGGTACATAAATTGAAAGACATAACCCCAATACAAAATAGCCATAAATAAGATAGGCTGAACTTTTACTTCAGCGATCCAAGCAACTTCTAAAAGCAAGAGATATAGTTGTCCAAAATCAAGCTTTACTGGTGCTAGTTCCACCCTGAGCACCTGGGTGGAAAGGAAGAAAAGAGGTGGAAACAAAGGGGGTCAGACATAAAGTCTAGCGAGTGCGATAACTTTAACAATATAATTACCAAAATAACTAGGCTAAGGCATAAGTTGGAAAATAAGGAAATGACTGTGAACAATTGGGTATGGCAGAGCAAACAGGGAAATAAGACGAACAAAGATAACGTTAAAGGCGCACCTAGTCACTATAAGATAATTACTACACTGCACCACCACTAGTCACCCTAAGGTTGATCCTGCCTACAGACTTTAATAATGATAATGGTAGTTTCGTGCACCCCTAGTTGCCTTCAAAGGTGCCGCCTGCCCCTATCTCCAATAGTGTACCCACAACCCCCATGCGATTGGCTCCCTAACTCGTAGATACCCGTGATGGCCCCACAGTGGGGTGTATCACTCTCCAAAGTGGCAACCCGATACCACCAACAATGCACGGCTCATACCTACACGATGCAACAACGTCTTACCTACCAGCCCGGGCCCCCACACACATGAACCCGTTGGACTTGCATTGCCACCACTAACCCATTTTGGCCTCTTACAGTCAAGTCCAGTACGCGTGTCCCGTCCTCGACTTGGGTCGATCCCACAAAGATGCTTATGGGTTACTGGTTGAAACGGGCCCCCAATAATTGACACAAGCTATCCACCTAAGCTTGGTCCCCTCTAGTACATCCCACTTAACCCTCTTCTTATTCATGTTCATTTACATGTTTCAATTTTGGTTAAGTGTTTCTAATCGTATTTCAAATGCCACCCAAGGCACCCACTTAACCCCCTCAAGTCCCACTACATGTTTATCTGGTTAAGTGTTTCTTAATTCATTAAGACCGTAACCTCGTAAAGACCTCCCACATTAGACTGGCTTTTGTGGCAGCTGGATTTGCCAGGCGGGTCCGGGCAGTCTTACACCACAAACGAGCCTAACCTCGTGTCTTTACAACTGTTACGCATTTAATTTATGCCTAAGACCTCCCACATTAGACTGGCATTTGTGGCAGCTGGATTTGCCGGGCGGGTCCGGGCAGTCTTACACCATAAAAGAGCCTAACCTCGTGTCTTAGGCGATTAATTACACATAATTAATTATCCCCCAAATTTGAATTAATTTCCCTATTCAAATTATCAATCAATTCCAAATTTAACTATGGCCATAATTGACTCAATTATGTCCATCTATTTATGGTATGTAAAATCATACCAATTTCATAACAAATTTATTTTATGCCATTTAAGGCATTTATGCCAATTCTCAATATTAAATCTTTTAATATTATCCCATTGCCCCACGTTGTACGTTCGTTCGATTAACGTAAAATATACGTTAGACTCAAATAGTCTAACTTATGGAATAAAGAGAAAACATCACAACATATATATAGATAAAACTAGATCTAACCATAAGGGGTGAACTTGCATGTGTGAATGAGGTTCTTCATCTAAAACTTGCATAGGCCAAAGTCACAAACTTGCATAAAACTACATATGTCATAGATCTAAATCTAAAGGTGTGAACTTGTTTAGGTAATAGTCACAAACTTGCATAAACCATGTATGTCATCGATCTAATCTAAAGGTGTAAACTTGCATAGGCAATAACCACACACTTACATAACATGATTCATACTTCAAACATATATATATCTACATATGTGATTTATGAAACATAATGATGGTGTAAACTTACATCTAAACATATAAACTAGCATATAGAATTCTGTGTACTAGCATATAACTCACACATGTCATAGCCTAACTTTAGATCCAATTTATACATAAAATAGATGTCATGAAACATGTAAGGTTGTATATAATTTTCACTAACTTGCATACATACATATGATTTATCATATGAATTAGTTCCAACAACATAACCAAACTAGCATATGAAACAACATCATGAATTGATTATACATATGCTAATCATAGAATTACAACATAGATGATAACATCACAACTTTACAACATAGATGACATAGAATTTACAACATAAATAATAACATTCGGTCAATAATTCACAACATAACCATATAATCCACATCATAGCTTAATCCAATTAAATTGCTAATTATTTTATTAAAGAAATCGAACTCACAACTCAAAGGTCTTGAGTTCTGAAGTTGAGTTAGCTTTCCTTTGTAGTAGATTCGTTGTTAGAGTTGAATAGAATTGAATTTGATTAGCTTTCTTCCTCTCTAATTGGTGGCGGCTATTCTAGGTTGCAAGGTGACGGCATGGAGGCCATGGCTCTAATTTTAATTTGATTTTAGGGTTTGAGTCTACATGTGTTTTTATAGAGTTTAGGATTAGTTTAGGCCGTCCGATCAACCCAGAATTAATCCCAGCCAATCAGAGCAGATCAGAAACCCTAATGAGTCAGCATACAGTCATAAACAGGTCATCAATCAAATCTGCCCGGGGGGCAGGTCGACCCCTAGGTCGACCCTATGGTCGACCTGGTGAGGGTAGGTTGACCCCTAAGTCGACCCTATGGTCGACCTAGCCCTGGCGGGAAATTTCCCGCCTAGCCCATTCTTTCTCTGAAATTTGAATTTTCGAAATCTATTTTGAATTTTCTGAAACTTCCGATGGCCATAACTTCTTCATACGAAGTCCAATTCACGCAAACTCGGACTCTATCTCAACCAGAATTCCGAGACAAACACAATGGCGCAACCCGTTTCCCTTAATTCTCACATCTGAGATTAGTTATTCTTTAATTTGTGAACATTAACATTGAAAATTATGGGGTGTTACATTCTCCCTCCTTAAAGGATTTCACCCCCGAAATCTCTAAGTTAAGGAGAATGCATATCCTAACATCCAAACAACCATCTACTCAACCACCAAACACAGGCATCCATTGTCCTAATAAAATTCCTAATGCTGTATGAACATATGCAAGAAGTGTGTGTATATGTTCTTTATCTAATGCAAAATCAGGCGGTCTACTGATTCAGTTGACCTCCTTAATGCAAACCATGATAGTGTCATGCGTCCATAATGTATGCGAAAGAATCCTATCGATACATATTATTTCTACATGTGTGCACAACCATTCACCAAAATGAAACATCCATATGATAGCATAACCATTATACAACCATTAACTTAAATATGCACACACATTTATATGCAATATGCAATATGAAGCGACTGAGCCGATCTAGTGCCTAAAGTGTGTGTATATTCATCCACGAGCAACCACTAGCAAACACTTGCATCCACATGCATCCATCATACATAACATGTCTCAAACACATGTTTCAACCATAGGACTACCCTATCTAAAGGTCAAAGATACTAGCAAGAGGACATACTTAAGATAAAACAAGTACAAGCTAAGCGATAAAGGAGAAATTAAAAGACATATCCTCGAAAAGAAAAGGGTACAATGAACGCATCTTCTCTTCCGTACCCCAAAGATTTGAGCTAACCAAAGCTCTGATACCAGCTGTAAAGACCCGAAAATTCCCCTCGCGGGAAATCACCGGATACACAAACTTTGGGCATACAACACATCAGAACAAATAACAGAAGACTTTTATAAACATTATAATAATGTTACAGCAGAGTACAGAATACCAAAGTACAACGAATAAATAATAATACGGCGGAAGGTTAATTTACAATAAACTTAACAGAATGCAGTGGAAGGTTATCACTGCTCTGGCCACAGCTTTAAGCTTCGATCCAGAGTCCTGCCTAATAAATAGTTATCTGCAAAACAAGCCACTCGACTGTCTATGTGGAAAAGAGGGAACCCGAGTTTACAAAGTGAAACAAACAACGAGTCAGTCATGGGATTGGTATGAGAAATCTTACTTAACTTATTTAATAATAATAAGGCTAATCACAGGACCACGCCGCTAATGCAGAACGGGTTTACTCCATTGGATTGCCAATGAAAGAAATAAAGTAAATCGTTAAACAACGCAATGCTTTTTAGAAAAATGAAACCATTATAAGACTCAAGTCCCATCATATAATGCAACGCAAACTGGAGGATAGAGTTTTACCTTATAATGGTCAAAAATGCTTGATACAATAAAACGAATTTGATATTATTATTTGATATATTGTAACGACCCAGAAAATCTGAACCAATTTAAAATTTTTGAATTGGCTAAAATAATGGATTTTAAATATTTTAAATAATGGCAATGGAAAGTGAGTTTGAATCGACAATTGAAAGCGAATATAATTAATTATAATTATAAACAAGGCCTGAAATGGCGCTGCAGTTTCAAAAATTGAATTCAAACTTTGTCGGACTATACCGGGTGCAAAACAAAACGGATTTTAGTGAAACCAAAAATATTTAAATCTGTTAGTGAATACCTTTCTAACGAATCTGAAAAATCGAATTATCATAGCGGAAAGCAAAAGTTATGGCCGAATGAATTTTCAGAACGGTCGCTATGAAATTTATATAGCCCGTGAAATTGGCCATTTTGCATACGACCTCGGAATTCGACGAAACCACTTTTGTTGGATCCGGGATGTGAAGTTATTGCTAGGTTTCAAATTTCATAATTTTTGAAGCTAGTATGTGAGCGTGGCAAAGGAAAATGTGTTTTGGTCAATTACAGTTAAATTGGATCGACCAAAAATGGGCCTTTTTGAAAACAGTCTCAGAATTCGACGAAACTAGTTTTGTTGGGACCATATCGTCAAAACATAGCTAGATTTATTTTTCTGGAATTTTTCGAATCAGTCTGTGGTCCTGGCAAATTGAAATGTACGTTCAAATTGAATATTGAATGTTTTATATTTTAATTTGAAGAATAAATGACTGAAACAGTCGAATGGGCCTACGAAACATATCCCATTGTGTTTGGAATGGGGGTAAAACGCTAGGGACGATAGTCGTTGGGTTTGAATTGGTGTTCGTCGGTATAAGGGGTATTTTAGAGATTTTAAAATATATAAATAAAAAAAAATCTATTGGCCCAGCTCATCATTTCTCTCTCCCCGGTGGACCGATTAACGGCGGAACCCCTTCGCGCCTTCTCCCCTCAAATTCGACGCCGCCGTTCATCGTTGACCAGCGCCACCACCCAAAATCGAACCGCCTCCCTCCCCTCTTCAAATCAAGACCGACCTCGTCCTTCACCGTTGCTCCATCGTCGAGCACGAGCTCCACAAAGTCCGCCCGCCTCAAGTCGATTTCTCCTCCGCCGTGGCACCGGACTGGACCCCACCACCACCCCTGGACGCGGGTTTCGAAGCTCGACAGCGTAGCGCTAGTGGATCGGCCTCATACTACATCGTTTGATCGAAAAATGAAACCCTAGTTTCGAACATTTTAGAAGAGGTACGGCTTTGGTTTTGATAAACTGATTTCAACAGTTTAAAAGTGTTGCAAAACTTCTAAAAATCATATCTTTTTGCTATGTGGTCGAAATTCAATGAAACAGGAAACATCGTGACCGTGTGGACGACTTCTACATTCTAGAAGAGACCGCATATTTTTATGAGCCTTCTGCTATTTTTGGTGGAGTGGAACCCAATGTGAGATTTCTGATTTAAAAACAATATGGAAAACGACGATGTATAAATTATATAGTCGATGTATGAGTTATATAAGCGTTGTACACCTCATGTATAAGCGTTGTATAAGTTGTATGTTTGATGTATAAGTTATATATGCGTTGTAAAAATTATATTTGTGTTGAAATAAAAGTGAATTGCTATATATAAATAAATATATATATATATATATATATATACGTCCCTCATCCGCAAATCATGGATGATATTTATTGATTGTGATTGGTGTGAAAATTGATTGATAACGAATGGTTGTTTGGGATTGTTTGTGGTTGATATTGATTGATTGGGGTTGAAAAATACCCGTTTGTGGTTGAGAAATATTTGGTTGAAACCACATAAGATTAGTTTGTGGAAATGAAATAAATATATACATGCCGCCTGCGTGCGAACTAGATGCATGATCCCCATTGTCAAAAACCGCGAGGTTTTAAGGTAGAGCGAGGAGCCGTACTAGGGACGGTCCCGGTTTTAACTACCCTGCCGTTATGCTGCCGAAATTTTGAATAATATTCGTGCGTTTGAATTATTTTCATCTGCTTAAACTATATTTATTCACTGAATAGAAAACCTTCATGTGTTTAATTGATATTCATTCGTTGATTAGAAATTCATGTGTTGAATGGTATTCGCGTTTTAAATATAAAAATCACATTTTTATCTATATATAGAAACTATAGAAAACCTTCATGTGTTGAATTGATGTTCATTCGTTGATTAGAAATTCATGTGTTGAATGGTATTCGCGTTTTAAATATAAAAATCACATTTTTATCTATATATAGAAACTATAGAAAACCTTCATGTGTTGAATCGATATTCATTCGTTGATTTGAAATTCATGTGTTGAATGGTATTCGTATTTTGAAATAAATTGTTTGATAATAAAAATCACCTTTTATTGACTATATGGACTGTGTAAAATAATCTCGTTTTCAAAGAAATTGTTTTATAATAAAAATCCTATTTTTATCACCTATATGAACTATATAGAAAAATAGTGTTTTGAAATGAATTGTTTTACAATAAAAATCTCATTTTTATTATATACATAAATCGTTGAAATGTGAAGTGTTAAAAATAGCCACTCGTTCAAATAAACATATATGAGTTGAAATATTCATTAATTAGCTAATGATATGATTTTTACCTATGCATGCGACATTAGAATGAATGGTGTTGTTAAACCAAATGGAATCAAATATGAAGTTGAATGGAAAATGATAAACGATAAGAACTATATATATATGAACATGCATATTTATTGAACAGGTTATAGCGAAGGGGCTAGAGAAGAGGAATAAAATTTTGTGCCCGACAAATAGGTACACATTTACTGTTTTGTTTGGGTGATGATTTTATGAGCCTGTTGGCTAGACGCTTGGCTTTTTCTTTTTCTTTTTGAGATTAGAAGGACCGGGGAAGCTATTTGAGATTTCCCGATGCTCCCGGTGCAGGGGAGGTTATGGCGAAATTTTCCAAAATTTTAAGGCGTTAGTGAAATATTTGAAGTGAAAACGATATTGAAATTGTTGAATGAACTATATTTATATAAATATATAAATATAAATAAAATTAAAACGAAACGTGGCCGTGCAGTTCGTATTTTGAAACCGTGATTTCAAACAACTAGTGCAGGGAATCCGACCATTGGATTTTCCCGAAACCGCAACCGTCGGGTTCGCTTTGGAAAAATCTTTCCAATGGCACCAACTTTGTGAAAATCCAACGGTTGGATTGTCTGGAATGTTTAATTCAAATCTGAAGAAAAACAGCGCCAGAATCGATTATATATATATATATAAATATAAATAGGATTATATTTAATCGAATAACGACGCTGCAGTTCGTATTTTGAAATCGAAAATTCAAACGATTGTACCGGGAGATCCGACCGTCGGATTTTCCCGAAACTGGAACCGTTGGATTCGTTTTGAAAAGACCTTTCTAATGATGTAAATTTTATGAAGATCCAACGGTTAGATTTTCAGATATGTGTAAATCAAATCTGAAGGAAAACAGCGCCACGGCCGCGTTATGGCCCGAAGCATCGTTTTGAATAAATTGGCTATTTTAAAATAAATAAAAATAGCGATAAATCGTTATAAAATATCATAAACAATATGGGATGAAAATAAACTGAATTTGCTCGATTTATGTTGTATTTGATGGTTGAATGTGTTTGTTGTAAAAATTACATTAAAGAACAAATTAGTGTTGTCGAATGATTTAACCATTGAAATAAATTGATTTGAAATTCTAAATATACGTGAATTATTTGAAAAGGCCGAGTTAATTCTCATTTCGAATAATTGACCGACGATTGAAAATCGAAGATGAAGACGATGGTCGAAGACCGGAGATCTTCACCTCGTTTGGATGGTAACCGAGGTCCTGATTGGGAGGCATCCCGAAATATGGATAATGAGTGGTGATCGTCCAAACGTACGTGGTGATCGATGGGTTTGCGAGGTATTTAGTGCCTCCGGTTTCGTTCAGACCCAGAACGGACTTGTAAATGGACTGTGTGTCTGACATTGAATTTTATTCTGTGACGATTGATCTCTGTTAAATATACATCTGTTTGGCGGCGGAGAAATTATGCTTTTGCTTAACGCCCTTCTCTGAAATGCACGAGCTCAGAGGTTGTATATCGATGGACATCAGTCGCATGGCATGAATTGCCTGTGTGGCATGCTAAGATGCAGTGATCAGGGCTTCTGTTGAAAAGCAAAGTCTTGTGGTGATGATCAAAGCACCGCCAGTGTGGCGTAGCTTTGTGTATAACGTAAAATCGCGAGCCTCACACCCCGGTATGAACCAGAAACGGGAGAAAGGACCTCAGGGAGGGCCTGCGTTTCCTCCTAGCTAGGGTGGTGTCAGTGACCTACCAGCCCTGACATTTATATACTTTTCACCTATGTGGTTGTTGCTGTTGCGAGGCGCCTCGGTTAGATCGGATGATCCGGGTCTGATGGAGTCACTTGTTGTCTCGCTTACGCCCCAAAGGGCGGCGAAACGTAGTGCTCAGGCATTTTAATCCACTCCGTGTGGACCGACCCTGACGATCCAAGGGTCGATGCGTTCTGATCCTGAGACTCGGGCTAGGCAGTCTCGAATTCGGTAAGGACTATCTTTTGCCTTGGTTCATGACGGAAATCCAATTTCCAAATACGACATCGTGCGGTTTTGATTGTATATATATACGGCGACATGATATATGGTACCCATGCCATCTATGATTGATATTTATGATTTGAAATTGTTTTCAAAACATATAAACACTAGCAATAATATCAATTGCCTTTGTTTTATTCGTATCAAGCATATTTTGGCCATTATAAGGTAAAAACTCTATCCTCCGGTTTGCGTTGCATTGTGTGATGGGAACTGAGTCTTATAACGGCTTCATTTTTATAAAAAGCATAGCGATGTTTAAAAGAAAGATTTGTTTTTGAAGCACTGGCAATCCAATGGAGTAAACCCGTTCCACGAAAGTGGCGTGGTCCTGTGATTGGCCAAATTTTATATGTGTTGAGTAGATTTCTCATACCAGTCCCATGACTGACTCGTAGTTTGTTTCACCTTCAAACTCGGGTGCCCCTTTTTCTGCACGGGCAGCCTTGTATTCAGGTTTAGCTGGTTCTTTCTGGATAGATGGAGCTGAAGATGGATTCTATTATTTATATCTTTTTATGCTGTTCAGCTCCTATTGTACATATTTTGTTTATCTCTGCTGTAGACATTTATGTATAGCTGAACTGTATTTGTACTAAGTAAGATCCTGTATCCTGTGTAACTCTGATGATTACATTTATCCAGTATATTTTATTGTTCATTATCTGGTGTATTTATTTAATTCTGTTCTGCTATTATCTGTTTCTGTGTTATATTCCTAAGATAACCCTTGTCTGCGTCGGAACGGGATTTCGGGTCGTCTCAACGTGGTATCGGAGCTTTGGTTAAGCTTAGTTCTGGAATATAACACTTGAACGAACTCGTCAGAAATAGAACCAGTAGTGTTCTAGGACGGGTAACTCTATACAGATAGGATCAGTAATATCCTAGTATGAGTAAAGCAGAATGAAATTACACCTCGATAGACACATTTACATTTGAAGTATGTGTTTCTATATTTTAAAAAAAATAACACCTTTTCTGTGACCTGACACTTGATCTGCCATTTGCAAAAGTACTAGAAAATGTGTGCCAGAAACAGAAGAAGTAATACGGACCCAGATATAGAAGCTCTATTTATGAAATATAGGGGTCTGGGTGGAAAGCCGTTCACGGGCGAAGAATCTATTATGAAAACACAAGCTTGGATTCGTTCGGCTGAGAAAATCTTTGAAGCATTAAAGCTGAGGGATGAACAGAAAAGATTACTGGCCTCTTGGGCACTCAAAGACGAAGCTTTATTCTGGTGGGATTCTGTTATTAAAGATAATCCAGAAGGTGATATCACCTGGGACAGATTCAAAGTGATTTTCTTAGAAAAATTTACTCCTCCCGAAGCAACTGAGCGATTATGCGATGAATTTTCTTATCTGATACAAGGAGATATGACCATCCCAGAATATCATAAGAAATTCAACGAACTTGCTCACTTTGCTCCCCATCTAATTCAGAATACGAGGAGAAAGAATTTGAGATTTATTTACGGGCTTCAAAGGAAATATCAAAATAAAGTAATGGGGCATGTGAAGCTCCCTTTTTCAAAAATGATTTATATGGCTTATCAGTATGAAGATCTCCATAAGAAAGGCATGTTGCGCGATGAAGAGGAAGTCAGCTCTAGTAATAAAATTGAATCTGAAACTGATCGTCCAGAGGCCAGTACAAAGTCTGATGTCAATAAGAAGCCCGGTGCCAAGAGAAAAAGGGCTAAATCTGAAAAGGAATCGGCAATGACTGCCACATGCTCTAACTGCAATAAATAAGGGCATCTGACTAGGAAGTGTAAAACCTCGAAGAAACGAAAGAAGGGGTCTAAACCCGATAACCAGTTTCGAGAGAGTAGAAAATGTTGTCAATGTCATTGGATTGGCCATCTTGAAAAGGATTGCAGGCAATTTAAGAAGTCCAAAACAGTACATATAAATGAAGTAGCAGAAGCGTCTGGGTCCTCAGCTAATCAAGAAAGGCCAGATGTTTTAGAAGGCACGCTAACTGTCAAAGACATCCCAGTTAAAGTACTGTTTGACACAGGCGCGTCACGAAGCTTCATTTCCAAAGAGGCAGCTAAGAAACTGGACTTGAATTTGAAAAAGCTGAAGGAACTAATGACTGTCCAGAATCCGGTAGGGGGTTCAATTGATCTCAGTTGGATTTGTGGAGTGCCGGTTTCTTTCTCTCGCTATCGGTTTCCTACCATCGCAGTCGTCATGAATTTTAAAGAGTTTGATCTTATCTTGGGGTTAGACTGGTTGACTAAATATGAAGCTGAAGTTAAATGCGCCGACAGAGTCGTAAAGGCCAAGATCAAATCAGGTGATTATATAACCATTCCCTGTGAAGGTCAGAATACTAATAGAAAAGACTTCTGGGCAGCTTTGAATGTTTCTCCAGCCCAAATAGAGAATGTCCCTGAAATCACAGAGAATATTCCCAACCTCATCAAAGAAATTCCTGTCGTCAAGAACTATGCGGATGTGTTCGAGGAAGTTGTTCGCTTACCTCCGCAGAGAGAAATAGATTTCAAAATTGCTTTAATTCCGAATGCAAGGCCGGTAGTTCACGCTATTTGAAGAATGTCCTTGAAAGAGAAGGAGGAATTAGACAATCAAACACGACAGCTAGTATGGAAAGGTCTGATCAGGCCTAGTTTCCCTGATTGGGGAGCAGCAGTGGTGTTTGTCCCAAAATCTGACGGTACTCTACGTCTATGTGTGGATTATCGTGATTTAAACAAGCAGACCATAAAGAACAAATATCCATTGCCGCGGATTGATGATTTGTTAGATCGATTAAATGGAGCACAAGTATTTTCACGAATGGACCTAGCTACAGGTTTCCATCAACTTCGAATTGCCGAAGAATGTGTTCCAATGACAGCATTCAGAGGTCCCGACTTATTCTACGAGTGGTTAGTAATGCCGTTCGGCTTATGTAACGCTCCAGCTTACTTCGTCGATCTGATGAATAGAGTGTTCAGAGGGGTTTTGAATAAATTTGTTCTGGTTTTTATTGATGATATTCTAATCTTCTCTAAATCAAAGGCCGAGCATGAAAAGCATCTTGCACAGGTTCTAGAAATTCTGAGAAGGAATGTATTGAAAGCAAAGTTTTCCAAATGTATATTCTGGCAAGATGAAGTAAAATTTCTGGGCCACGTAGTATCGAAAGAAGAAATTGCTGTGGATCCAAGCAAAATCACAGCTATTCAGAATTGGAAACAGCCTAGTACCCCCACTGAAGTCCGCAGTTTTCTCGGATTGGCTAGTTATTACCAGAAATTCGTTAAAGACTTTTCGAAGATATCTGGTCATTTAACGAAGCTTACAAAGAAGCACTCTAAATTCAAATGGACTCCAGAAAGTGAGGAGGCTTTTGAAGAGCTAAAGTTAAGGTTGACGACAGCTCCAGTGTTAACCATCATCGATGGCAACCAGGATTTAAAAGTATGGACTGATGCTTCTAGAGAAGGCCTTGACGCAGTGTTAATGCAAAGAGGCCAAGTAATTGCTTATGCTAGCCGTCAACTGAAGCCGCACGAGAAAAACTACGTAACTCATGATCTCGAGTTATTGGCTATTGTATTCGCCTTGAAAATCTGGAGACACTATCTTCTGGGCGAGAGATTTGACCTGTTTACAGATCATTAGTCGTTAAAGTATCTGTTCACTCAGAAGGACCTGAATCTGAGGCAGCAACGTTGGCTGGAGTTTCTTGCAGCATATGATTTTGAAATTTTATACACTCCAGGGAAAGCCAATGTCGTGGCCGATGCATTAAGCCGAAAGAATGAAATGATCGCCAGTTTTATTATCACGACTTCATTGCTAGATAAAATATCTGCTCTTCAGGAAGATGACCACTTCATTCAGAAGATCAGAGGGATGATTCAATAAGGCGAACCCTCGAGTTTTCAAGTTGATAATGAGGGGATTTGAAGGCTCAAAGGTCGAATATGCGTTCCTAACATTCCTGAGCTTCGGAAGGAAGTACTGGATGAATGCCACAAGTCAAAACTCAGTATCCATCCGGGGGTAAGAAAAATGTATAATGACATCAAACGCACTTTCTGGTGGAAGTCGATGAAAAGGGACATTTCATTATATGTTAGCCGATGCCCTACTTGCCAGCTAGTCAAAAGTGACCAACAGAAATTGGCTGGATTATTACAACCGCTGGAAGTTCCGGGTTGGAAGTGGGAACATATTTCAATGGACTTCATTGATGGTCTGCCCAGAACCAGAAAAGGGAATGACAGTATTTGGGTGATCGTAGATCGCTTCACGAAGACCGCCCATTTCATACCTGTTAGATCAAACAGAACTGCTCAGAGTCTGGCGCAGATATACTTCAGGGAAATAGTTAGACTACATGGAGTGCCGCTCAGTATAGTCAGTGATAGAGATACAATATTCACTAGCAAATTCTGGGAAGCATTTCAAGTCGAGCTGGGAACGAAGTTGAACTTGAGTACCGCTTATCACCCTCAGACAGACGGTCAGACTGAGAGGGTGAATCGTATTCTAGAAGATCTATTGCGGGCTTGTGTTCTAGATTTCGGTGGATCATGTGAAGACCATCTGCATTTGGCTGAATTCTCTTATAACAACAGCTACCAGGCGAGTCTGACAATGTCGCCATTCGAAGCATTGTATGGTAGACCGTGTCGATCTCCTGCTTGTTGGGTCGAACCAGGTAATAGACTTGTGTTGGGTCCGGACATGATTCGAGAAGCTGCCGACAAAGTCGATTTTATTAAGAAGCGATTACTCGCCGCTCAAAGCCGACAAAAGAGCTATGCCGATAGAAGAAGAAGAGATATATCCTTTGAAGTTGGCGACTATGTATATTTGAAAGTATCGCCGATGAGAGGAGTTATCCGGTTTGGTAAAACTGGAAAGTTAGCGCCCAAATTTATTGGTCTGTTTCCTATTCTGGAACGGATTGGAACTCTCGCTTATAGGGTCAAACTGCCTAACTGGTTGCCTGGAGTTCATGATGTATTTCACATATCCCAACTTCGAAAGCACGTTCATGATCCAGACTTGGTCGTGGAAGAAGCAGCTCAACATGACATTGAAATAACCCCAGAATTAGCTGTGAGAAGAGAGCCGCAAAAGATAATAGGCAAAGAAACCAGAGAGATGAGGAACAAGAAGGTTCGCTTAGTCAAAGTGCAATGGTGTGGAGATCCGCGAGATTGTACTTGGGAAACTGAGGAGAGCATTCAGAAAGCTTATCCTAGATGCCGAGTAGATATCTCTGATTGACTCCGGTGCAAGGTACATTTAACCTACTTTGCATTACCATTTAATTCTCCATTCTATTGCTATTTTCTTCCCATGGATGTGCACTATTTATTCTATACTCTGAATGATTTTTAAAGGAATATAGGATTTGATTAGTATATTTTTGTAAGGTTAAAAACAAATTGGTTATTGTATTGTGGGATTGTAGATTTATCAAACCACTTTCGACTTTGTTCCTTTTCGGGGACGAAAAGTTTTAAGTGGGGGAGATTGTAACGACCCAGAAAATCTGAACCAATTTAAAATTTTTGAATTGGCTAAAATAATGGATTTTAAATATTTAAAATAAATATTTTAAATAATGGCAATGGAAAGTGAGTTTGAATCGACAATTGAAAGCGAATATAATTAATTATAATTATAAACAAGGCCTGAAATGGCGCTTCAGTTTCAAAAATTGAATTCAAACTTTGTCGGACTATACCGGGTGCAAAACAAAACGGATTTTAGTGAAACCAAAAATATTTAAATTTGTTAGTGAATACCTTTCTAACGAATTTGAAAAATCGAATTATCATAGCGGAAAGCAAAAGTTATGGCCGAATGAATTTTCAGAATGGTCGCTATGAAATTTATATAGCCCGTGAAATTGGCCATTTTGCATACGACCTCGGAATTCGACGAAACCACTTTTGTTGGATCCGGGATGTGAAGTTATTACTAGGTTTCAAATTTCATAATTTTTGAAGCTAGTATGTGAGCGTGGCAAAGGAAAATGTGTTTTGGTCAATTACAGTTAAATTGGATCGACCAAAAATGGGCCTTTTTGCAAACAGTCTCAGAATTCGGCGAAACTAGTTTTGTTGGGACCGTATCGTCAAAACATAGCTAGATTTATTTTTCTGGAATTTTTCGAATCAGTCTGTGGCCCTGGCAAATTGGAATGTACGTTCAAATTGAATATTGAATGTTTTATATTTTAATTTGAAGAATAAATGACTGAAACAGTCGAATGGGCCTACGAAACATATCCCATTGTGTTCGGAATGGGGGTAAAACGCTAGGGATGATAGTCGTTGGGTTTGAATTGGTGTTCGTCGGTATAAGGGGTATTTTAGAGATTTTAAAATATATATAAAAAAAAATCTATTGGCCCAGCTCATCATTTCTCTCTCCCCGCTGGACCGATTAACGGCGGAACCTGTAAAGACCCGTAACTTCCCCGTAAAGGAAAGTGTCGGATAGTTCGAGAACAAACCACAACAGAACGCATATAGAAGAACATTTCATTGTATATTACAACAATGCATCAGATTACAAGAATATACAGAGTATGAATAAATATTACACAGAAATATCAGAGATTTAAATTACATTTAAATACATAGCAGCGGAAAATAATACAATACACAACTAGAAGAGATATACGGATACAAAGCTTTCCGGATATCGTTCCAGCTGTAAACCAGGATCCTGTGAATATAAATCTGCAAAACCAAAACTACTAGCTGCCCGTGTCAAAATAAGGGCACCCAGAGTTTAGGTTAAAACAATAAACTCCAGGTCAGTCATGGGACTGGTGTGAGAACTAAAACAGTTATTAATCTTTATTTTAAAGATAGGTAAAATCAAGGGACCACGCCGTATAACACGGAACGGGTTTCCTCCCAAGAATACCTGTGCATAAAACAAACAGCGCAATGCTAAATAAAGAAAAATGAAGCTGTTATAAGACCCAGGTCCTATCACACAATGCAACGCAAGCCGGGGGATAGGGTTTTCCCTTATAACAGCCAAAGAATGCTTGATACGTTTAAAACAGATTATTTGATACTATTATAAGTGCATAGTGTATAAAACAACTTCAAATCATAAGTATCAATCATAGGCGGCATGAATGGCCCATAACACTATGTCGCCAAATATAAGTTTACAATCGAAACCGCAATGTCGTATTGGAAGTTGGGTTATCATTTATGGTATGAACCGAGGCTAGGGGCAAGATCCTCAACCGATTCGAGACGCTCTAGCCCGTGTCTCAGGAACAGCCGCAACTGCCCCATGGATCGTCAGGGCCGGTCCACCGATGTGGATTATTATGCCTGAACACTACGTTTCCCCGCCCTTTGGGGCGTAAGCCTGGCCCGTCAGCCGACCAGAAGCATCGGCCGAAACCGATATCACGAGGCGCCTCGCTTTTCAGCAAGTAATAATAAGTAACATCCACATGAGTCAAACTCGTCAGCCAGTTCAAGCACTGACGCCACTCATAACTAGAAAGAAACGTAGGTCCTCCCTGATGTCCGTCTCCCGTTTTTGATTCATACCGGGTGTGATACTCGCGAATCAACGTTACACAAAGCTACGCCACACAAGGCCGTGCTTCGATCATCAACCACAAGACTTTGCTTTTCAACAGAAGCCTTGATCATTTGCATCTTAGCATGCCACACAGGCAATTCACTCCATGCGATTGATATCCATCAATATATAACCCCTGAGCTCGTACGTCTCAGAGAAGGGCGTTAAGCAAGAGAATAAATTCTCCGCCGCCAAACAGATATATATTTAATAGAGATCAATCACACGGACTAAAATCCAATGTCAGACACACAGTCCATTTACAAGTCCGTTCTGGGTCTGAACGAAACCGGAGGCACTTTCCTCGCATATCCATCCATCTCCAAGTACGTCTGGACGATCACCAACTGTTTCCATCTTCTTGGGTGTACAGCCCAATCAAGATCATCAGTAATCACCCAAACGACGTGAAGACTTCCGGTCTTCGACCATCGTCTTCATCTTCGACTTATCGTCGTATTAATTATTCAGAATGGGATAAACCCGGTCTTTCCGAATAACTCGCGTATATATTATAAAAGTGTTACACAAACACAACATACGCCTCATTCCAATTCATTAGTCACTAACCGTAAATTAATCAAGAGAATAATTCCCCAAATATTAACCCCGAAGGCCGAAACCAACATCAGATCAATATCCAGAAAACCATTCTGCTTGGCTAACCGACAGTTAGTTTCTAAATTTCACATTCATAGGGAAAGGTTCCCATTAATTTTATCCAAGATAAATTCCTGGAATTTATTCTTTAATCTCCTTTGAATATCGATTCAAACTAGTCGGGATTAGCGAACCTTACCGAAGTAATTATTTATTTTAATTTCCCCATCCCAACCTATTCATCCCACGAAGTAAAACTGGTAATACTTCATATCTAACACCACAGTGTTATCGGTAAATTCAATTACCATTTCGCGTTCAAATCTAATTAAAGATTTAACTATAGCCTGGAGCAAAACTGGTGATACCCCATTTCGATTATCTCAATCTAATTAAAGATTCATTAAAACTCCACTTAGTTTTAATCTTTGACTGGGTTAAAGAATCAGTGTCATTTAAAAACACGGTTCACGATAAACCCAAAATCACATTCATTAATCATCGGGTTAAAGAACGAGTGTTATTTAAAACACTGTCCACGATAAACCCAAAAATCAATATCGATTCAATTCCAATTAAATATTATTTAATTGGTGCACTTCATTAAATCTTAAATAAAAAGATTTAATCTTTTCTCAACAGGGTTCAAGAACAGTGTTAGTGAAGACACCATTCACGACAAACCCAAATCACATTCGATATTCAATACAAGGCTCTGAATAGAAAATATATCGGCTTATATTCAATATCGAATTCTACGACTAACAAACGTCGTATTGGAAATAACGATATAAATATATATCTTTCAAATTTCCATAACAACACCTGTATAATCACGAATTCCAACATCGAAATATTCCGAAGACAATTTCGATTCAAATCCACTCCAATGCAATCATTGGAAATTTTGGTTATTTTTAAAACCCTTTTCGAATTCAATTTATTTATTTAAAAATAAATAGAATTATAATTCTAGTTCAAAACTAGTTCATTTCGATAAAAATCTATTTTTATCTTTTTAAATATGGAGTTTTTCATCCCAATTCTTCTCAAATCATTTCTTATGATTTTACACAAATTATTACTATTTTTAATAATTTTATCAAGGCCCGTACAGTCGATTTCCGTCAACGGCCATCGAACTGCACTTACAGCGACCTTTTTCGAATTTGATTTGGACGTATCTCCAAATCCAACCGTTAGATTTCAAATTTCAAACATTCATTAGAAAGCTCTTTTCGATACGAACCCAACGGTTCCGGTTTTAGGAGAATCCGACGGTCGGATCTCCCGTAATGTCCGTTTGAAATAAATGGTCGAAATTCGCGAACTACCGCGGCGCGGCGCGTTCTATTCAGGCCATTATATTATATATATAATATATATAATATATATTTCGTCGATTTCTATTTAAAACGAATTATATATATATAGTTTTGAATTCGTTTCAAAAGAAATTTCAACTTCCTTTTCAATTCAAATCAAAATTGAATTCTTCTTTATAAATTCGTTTTAAAATTCAATTCTATTCAATTCAAATTTCAATTCAAATTTCAATTCAATTTGAATTCATTTCAATTCATTTCATTTCGAAATCGTTTTCAATTCAATTCATTTCGAAATCGTTATATATTCAATTCATTTCGAAATCGTTATATATTCAATTCATTTCGAAATCGTTATATATTCAATTCATTTCGAAATCGTTTTCAATTCAATTCATTTCGAAATCGTTTTCAATTCAATTCATTTCGAAATCGTTCTCAATTCAATTCATTTCGAAATCGTTTTCAATTCAATTCATTTCGAAATCGTTTTCAATTCATTTCATTTCGAAATCGTTTTCAATTCAATTCATTTCGAAATCGTTTTCAATTCATTTCATTTCGAAATCGTTTTCAATTCATTTCATTTCGAAATCGTTTTCAATTCATTTCATTTCGAAATCGATAAAATCGATATAAATATCGTTCACGTCAAAATGGCGTCAATCTAATCAACACGGCTTCATAAATTTCTATTTTCAAAATAGTTGTTATTATCAAAATATTTCGTTCAACACATGACCAATCTCAATGAATGAGTACTGTCAACACATGAACTTTTATTTTATATCGATAAAGATGTAAATTTTAATATTAAAATATTTCGTTCAACACATGACCAATCTCAATGAATGAGTACTGTCAACACATGAACTTTTATTTTATAATATTATTTATTTTTCAAATTGGAATGAGGCCCAATCAATTACCATATAAAGTTAATTATATGGATTTTCATACAACACATGTATATCATAGCATTGAAAAATAATCAACCATCAACCAAAGTGCACTACACTGTATAAGCATCAAATATAGATATTCAACGCTTATAACAGCCTGTCAATCGATCGATCGACATATTTAATCAATCAGGATGAGTGAACTTCAAATTTCATCCCAACACCCGTGTGGGGTTTCAAACAATCAAACACCTATTTTATTTGTGCTGTTGGGCGATGTGTAAAATTTATCGTCCCAATCAATGTCATTCAAATAGGTGTACATAAACAAACCGTCCGGTTTATAAATGAATATTTTATTTTATTCACTTCACGTTAAAAATTATATTTTTAACGATAAAACATTTTATTCCAACCTATGAATTTCTATTAAGTTCATTCTTTAAATAAAATGATATTTTTATTTTTCTAACATATTTTAGAAAATTTCGGCGGCATAACGGCACGATACTAGAAACGGGACGAGGCCTAGCCTTATCCCCGGTCTAGTGAAGGCCCACGCCATTCACTCATCAATCAAATCAATTTCGTTATGCAAACCACAAAATTTGGAGTAAGAGTCTAACCTAGCCTTACTCCTTCGCCTTATAACGGCGCACGTCTAATCCTAACCAATTTATCGATTCGATTTTTCACACCACAAATCACATTCAAACCAATATCGCAATCAATCACCAAACAGTCAAACAAACAAGTCCATGGTCTGTGGACGGTTGTGTCGGGTGCTACTAAGCACCGTCTGCATCCTAGTATAAATATATAACTAGAAAAGAAATAGAAAGGTGAGAAATTCTCACATATAGCTATCCTAGCTCCACGGCTCTTCATTTGCAGAAGTCTTCGCCTTTTTGTCACCTTCGTTGCTGCTTTCACTACATACGTAAAAATCACATTTTTACTTCGCTATTCAATATATAAAAATCGAATTTTTACTTCGATGTTCAATATATAAAAATTCTATTTTTCTATCGAAGTTCAATATATAAAAATTCTATTTTAAACGATACCAACATATATAAATTTCATATTTTAAAACTATACTATATATATAAATTTTCAGATTTAATAAACTATAATATATATATAAATTTCCAGATTTAATAAACTATAATGCTAAAATAATTTTCAGATTTAAACTATAATGCTAAAATAATTTTCAGATTTAAACTATAATGCTAAAATAATTTTCAGATTTAAACTATAATGCTAAAATAATTTTCAGATTTAAACTATAATGCTAAAATAAAAAAAAAAAAAAAAAGAGAGTTAAAAACCTTTCTTCTTCCTTCTGAAACGAGGCCGCCACCAGCTCAAAACCCTCCCTCGACTTCCGCACCACCCACAGGCGGCTGACCTCCGATCTGAGGCTTCCACGAGGAGCGCCTAGGTGAGGCGCACCTCCCCCCTCGATTGCCACCCACTCGGTGGTCTGTGGCGGCCCAGAACCCGCTTCGAAGTTCGCCACTTTGCCCTCGAAAATCTCCCCGATTACTAAACTATAACCCATCAGACCACCGTGGATTCGAAGCTCTCAGGAAGCACTATAATTTTTGTTTGGATTCCATCTTTTAATTCGTGACGATCGTGGAGAAAATCGCCTTCAAACTCTGAAGCTGGGAACCGCGTATTCGAAGTGGCGGCTGACACTAGGGTTTAGGAGAGAAAGGATTTGATTGGCTGGGGGTTTTATATTAAATTTTTATATTATTTAATTTGAAAATTAGGGTTTTTTACATTCGGATACCAAATCAAACCCAACGCCTGACGCCCCTAGCGTTTTACCCCTATCCCGAACACAATGGGATATGTATCCTAAGCTGATTTGATCGTTACAATCAGTTTCCTTTTTAATTTTCATTTAAATCACTATATTGAATTTTAAACGCACATTTCAAATTACCGTGGTCACATACTAACTCTAAAAATTCTCGAAAAATATTTTCTAGCTTCGTATTGACGATACGGTCCTAACAAAACTAGTTTCGTCGAATTCTGAGACCGTTTGAAAAATAGCCAATTTCCAGTCGATTAAAATCAACTGAAACTGGTCAAACGCGTTTTCCTTTGCCACGCTCACATATTGATTCGAAAAATTATGAAATTTGGAATCTAGCAATAATTTAACATCACGGACCCAACAAAACTGGTTTCGTCGAAATCCGAGGTCGTTTGCAAAATTGCTATTTTTAAGGGCCTTATATATATAAAAATATATATAAATTCCACAGCGACTATTTCTAATTTTAAACTGGACATATCTTATCATTTCTAAGATGAAATCTCAGTTTGTTAACTTCGTTACAAAGATATAGTTATACAGATTCAAATATTTCTTGTTTCGTTCAATTCTGACTTATATTGAATTCTGTATATTCATTTGAAATTAGAAATCGAATTTTCGAACTACCGCGCCATTTTCAATTCCTTTTATAATTATATATAAATATTTTTATTCTATCGACGACGCGTATAATATATACGTTCGAATTCTATTCAAAATAAATTTTCTCGTCGATTCTATTTAAAATAATTCATTTTAAATAATCAAAACTCGCTAAAGTTGCCAAAATAAAAATTTTAAACTGGCCCAGATTTTCCGGGTTGTTACAATCTCCCCCACTTAAAACTTTTCGTCCCCGAAAAGGAACAAAGTCGAAAGTGGTTTGATTATTCAACTCTACGCTCGATTTGGCTTCCATTCTCCAACTTTTCAGTTTCTGAGAATTTCCAAAATTTCAAAAATTTGGCTAATACCCTAAATTTTCGAAAAATTTCGCCATAACCTCCCCTGCACCGGGAGCATCGGGGAATTTCAAATAGCTTCCCCGGTCCTTCAGATCTCAAAAAGAAAAAGAAAAAGCCAAGCGGCTAGCCAATAGGCTCATAAAATCATCATCACCCAAACAAAACAGTAAATTATGTAATAAACATGTACCTATTTGTCGGGCAGACAAATTTTATTCTCTGGCTCTAGCCTCCTTGCTATGACCTGTTCAATGTAAGTATATGTATATGCAAGCAAATGCGACCAATTTTCAATACAATTTAATATTTGTTTCAATTAGGCTAAATGGCTAAAAATTAGCAAACAAATAAACAAACAACACAAACATCAATCAATTAGTGGATTAGAGTTTCAAATTCATAATTTTGATACATATACTAAAATTAGATTTTTGATGCCAAATCACAACAATAAGCCCTATCTAATTTTGGTTCTCACACCAGTCAATAGGAAATATATAGAAATCACACCTTCGGAGCACGAACATAAATATTGATGATGCCATGGTCATTATCAACATCATCTCCGGGCGACTAGGGTGTGATGCTATATCTATCCAATATATTAAAACTTCGAATACACGCTAGCTAGGCGCATACGCAAAAATCTTTATATTTTGGATTGTCCTAATCAATATAAAATAAATAATCAAATACGAACAATTGATTTAAATTTTCAAAACAGAATTTGTTTTCATTTTAAAAATATACTCTTCACACTCGTTCTAGGATACTACTGATCCTATTTCTAACGAGTCATTCCCATTGGATATTACTAATCCAATATCTGATGAATTCTTTCGTATTGTTCTAATGTGCCTTGTTCTCTGCTTTGTAAACCAAAGCTCTGATACCAACTGTAAAGACCCGTAACTTCCCCGTAAAGGAAAGTGTCGGATAGTTCGAGAACAAACCACAACAGAACGCATATAGAAGAACATTTCATTGTATATTACAACAATGCATCAGATTACAAGAATATACAGAGTATGAATAAATATTACACAGAAATATCAGAGATTTAAATTACATTTAAATACATAGCAGCGGAAAATAATACAATACACAACTAGAAGAGATATACGGATACAAAGCTTTCCGGATATCGTTCCAGCTGTAAACCAGGATCCTGTGAATATAAATCTGCAAAACCAAAACTACTAGCTGCCCGTGTCAAAATAAGGGCACCCAGAGTTTAGGTTAAAACAATAAACTCCAGGTCAGTCATGGGACTGGTGTGAGAACTAAAACAGTTATTAATCTTTATTTTAAAGATAGGTAAAATCAAGGGACCACGCCGTATAACACGGAATGGGTTTCCTCCCAAGAATACCTGTGCATAAAACAAACAGCGCAATGCTAAATAAAGAAAAATGAAGCTGTTATAAGACCCAGGTCCTATCACACAATGCAACGCAAGCCGGGGGATAGGGTTTTCCCTTATAACAGCCAAAGAATGCTTGATACGTTTAAAACAGATTATTTGATACTATTATAAGTGCATAGTGTATAAAACAACTTCAAATCATAAGTATCAATCATAGGCGGCATGAATGGCCCATAACACTATGTCGCCAAATATAAGTTTACAATCAAAACCGCAATGTCGTATTGGAAGTTGGGTTATCATTTATGGTATGAACCGAGGCTAGGGGCAAGATCCTCAACCGATTCGAGACGCTCTAGCCCGTGTCTCAGGAACAGCCGCAACTGCCCCATGGATCGTCAGGGCCGGTCCACCGATGTGGATTATTATGCCTGAACACTACGTTTCCCCGCCCTTTGGGGCGTAAGCCTGGCCCGTCAGCCGACCAGAAGCATCGGCCGAAACCGATATCACGAGGCGCCTCGCTTTTCAGCAAGTAATAATAAGTAACATCCACATGAGTCAAACTCGTCAGCCAGTTCAAGCACTGACGCCACTCATAACTAGAAAGAAACGTAGGTCCTCCCTGATGTCCGTCTCCCGTTTTTGATTCATACCGGGTGTGATACTCGCGAATCATAGTTACACAAAGCTACGCCACACAAGGCCGTGCTTCGATCATCAACCACAAGACTTTGCTTTTCAACAGAAGCCTTGATCATTTGCATCTTAGCATGCCACACAGGCAATTCACTCCATGCGATTGATATCCATCAATATATAACCCCTGAGCTCGTACGTCTCAGAGAAGGGCGTTAAGCAAGAGAATAAATTCTCCGCCGCCAAACAGATATATATTTAACAGAGATCAATCACACGGACTAAAATCCAATGTCAGACACACAGTCCATTTACAAGTCCGTTCTGGGTCTGAACGAAACCGGAGGCACTTTCCTCGCATATCCATCCATCTCCAAGTACGTCTGGACGATCACCAACTGTTTCCATCTTCTTGGGTGTACAGCCCAATCAAGATCATCAGTAATCACCCAAACGACGTGAAGACTTCCGGTCTTCGACCATCGTCTTCATCTTCGACTTATCGTCGTATTAATTATTCAGAATGGGATAAACCCGGTCTTTCCGAATAACTCGCGTATATATTATAAAAGTGTTACACAAACACAACATACGCCTCATTCCAATTCATTAGTCACTAACCGTAAATTAATCAAGAGAATAATTCCCCAAATATTAACCCCGAAGGCCGAAACCAACATCAGATCAATATCCAGAAAACCATTCTGCTTGGCTAACCGACAGTTAGTTTCTAAATTTCACATTCATAGGGAAAGGTTCCCATTAATTTTATCCAAGATAAATTCCTGGAATTTATTCTTTAATCTCCTTTGAATATCGATTCAAACTAGTCGGGATTAGCGAACCTTACCGAAGTAATTATTTATTTTAATTTCCCCATCCCAACCTATTCATCCCATGAAGTAAAACTGGTAATACTTCATATCTAACACCACAGTGTTATCGGTAAATTCAATTACCATTTCGCGTTCAAATCTAATTAAAGATTTAACTATAGCCTGGAGCAAAACTGGTGATACCCCATTTCGATTATCTCAATCTAATTAAAGATTCATTAAAACTCCACTTAGTTTTAATCTTTGACTGGGTTAAAGAATCAGTGTCATTTAAAAACACGGTTCACGATAAACCCAAAATCACATTCATTAATCATCGGGTTAAAGAACGAGTGTTATTTAAAACACTGTCCACGATAAACCCAAAAATCAATATCGATTCAATTCCAATTAAATATTATTTAATTGGTGCACTTCATTAAATCTTAAATAAAAAGATTTAATCTTTTCTCAACAGGGTTCAAGAACAGTGTTAGTGAAGACACCATTCACGACAAACCCAAATCACATTCGATATTCAATACAAGGCTCTGAATAGAAAATATATCGGCTTATATTCAATATCGAATTCTACGACTAACAAACGTCGTATTGGAAATAACGATATAAATATATATCTTTCAAATTTCCATAACAACACCTGTATAATCACGAATTCCAACATCGAAATATTCCGAAGACAATTTCGATTCAAATCCACTCCAATGCAATCATTGGAAATTTTGGTTATTTTTAAAACCCTTTTCGAATTCAATTTATTTATTTAAAAATAAATAGAATTATAATTCTAGTTCAAAACTAGTTCATTTCGATAAAAATCTATTTTTATCTTTTTAAATATGGAGTTTTTCATCCCAATTCTTCTCAAATCATTTCTTATGATTTTACACAAATTATTACTATTTTTAATAATTTTATCAAGGCCCGTACAGTCGATTTCCGTCAACGGCCATCGAACTGCACTTACAGCGACCTTTTTCGAATTTGATTTGGACGTATCTCCAAATCCAACCGTTAGATTTCAAATTTCTAACATTCATTAGAAAGCTCTTTTCGATACGAACCCAACGGTTCCGGTTTTAGGAGAATCCGACGGTCGGATCTCCCGTAATGTCCGTTTGAAATAAATGGTCGAAATTCGCGAACTGCCGCGGCGCGGCGCGTTCTATTCAGGCCATTATATTATATATATATAATATATATAATATATATTTCGTCGATTTCTATTTAAAACGAATTATATATATATAATTTTGAATTCGTTTAAAAAGAAATTTCAACTTCCTTTTCAATTCAAATCAAAATTGAATTCTTCTTTATAAATTCGTTTTAAAATTCAATTCTATTCAATTCAAATTTCAATTCAAATTTCAATTCAATTTGAATTCATTTCAATTCATTTCATTTCGAAATCGTTTTCAATTCAATTCATTTCGAAATCGTTATATATTCAATTCATTTCGAAATCGTTATATATTCAATTCATTTCGAAATCGTTATATATTCAATTCATTTCGAAATCGTTTTCAATTCAATTCATTTCGAAATCGTTTTCAATTCAATTCATTTCGAAATCGTTCTC
Source organism: Allium sativum (assembly GCA_030737875.1). Taxonomy (NCBI): domain Eukaryota; kingdom Viridiplantae; phylum Streptophyta; class Magnoliopsida; order Asparagales; family Amaryllidaceae; genus Allium; species Allium sativum. The sequence continues at coordinate 463,345,638 of CM060920.1, forward strand.
AATTCAATTCATTTCGAAATCGTTTTCAATTCAATTCATTTCGAAATCATTTTCAATTCATTTCATTTCGAAATCGTTTTCAATTCAATTCATTTCGAAATCGTTTTCAATTCATTTCATTTCGAAATCGTTTTCAATTCATTTCATTTCGAAATCGTTTTCAATTCATTTCATTTCGAAATCGATAAAATCGATATAAATATCGTTCACGTCAAAATGGCGTCAATCTAATCAACACGGCTTCATAAATTTCTATTTTCAAAATAGTTGTTATTATCAAAATATTTCGTTCAACACATGACCAATCTCAATGAATGAGTACTGTCAACACATGAACTTTTATTTTATATCGATAAAGATGTAAATTTTAATATTAAAATATTTCGTTCAACACATGACCAATCTCAATGAATGGGTACTGTCAACACATGAACTTTTATTTTATAATATTATTTATTTTTCAAATTGGAATGAGGCCCAATCAATTACCATATAAAGTTAATTATATGGATTTTCATACAACACATGTATATCATAGCATTGAAAAATAATCAACCATCAACCAAAGTGCACTACACTGTATAAGCATCAAATATAGATATTCAACGCTTATAACAGCCTGTCAATCGATCGACATATTTAATCAATCAGGATGAGTGAACTTCAAATTTCATCCCAACACCCGTGTGGGGTTTCAAACAATCAAACACCTATTTTATTTGTGCTGTTGGGCGATGTGTAAAATTTATCGTCCCAATCAATGTCATTCAAATAGGTGTACATAAACAAACCGTCCGGTTTATAAATGAATATTTTATTTTATTCACTTCACGTTAAAAATTATATTTTTAACGATAAAACATTTTATTCCAACCTATGAATTTCTATTAAGTTCATTCTTTAAATAAAATGATATTTTTATTTTTCTAACATATTTTAGAAAATTTCGGCGGCATAACGGCACGATACTAGAAACGGGACGAGGCCTAGCCTTATCCCCGGTCTAGTGAAGGCCCACGCCATTCACTCATCAATCAAATCAATTTCGTTATGCAAACCACAAAATTTGGAGTAAGAGTCTAACCTAGCCTTACTCCTTCGCCTTATAACGGCGCACGTCTAATCCTAACCAATTTATCGATTCGATTTTTCACACCACAAATCACATTCAAACCAATATCGCAATCAATCACCAAACAGTCAAACAAACAAGTCCATGGTCTGTGGACGGTTGTGTCGGGTGCTACTAAGCACCGTCTGCATCCTAGTATAAATATATAACTAGAAAAGAAATAGAAAGGTGAGAAATTCTCACATATAGCTATCCTAGCTCCACGGCTCTTCATTTGCAGAAGTCTTCGCCTTTTTGTCACCTTCGTTGCTGCTTTCACTACATACGTAAAAATCACATTTTTACTTCGCTATTCAATATATAAAAATCGAATTTTTACTTCGATGTTCAATATATAAAAATTCTATTTTTCTATCGAAGTTCAATATATAAAAATTCTATTTTAAACGATACCAACATATATAAATTTCATATTTTAAAACTATACTATATATATAAATTTTCAGATTTAATAAACTATAATATATATATAAATTTCCAGATTTAATAAACTATAATGCTAAAATAATTTTCAGATTTAAACTATAATGCTAAAATAATTTTCAGATTTAAACTATAATGCTAAAATAATTTTCAGATTTAAACTATAATGCTAAAATAATTTTCAGATTTAAACTATAATGCTAAAATAATTTTCAGATTTAAACTATAATGCTAAAATAAAAAAAATAAAAAAAAAGAGAGTTAAAAACCTTTCTTCTTCCTTCTGAAACGAGGCCGCCACCAGCTCAAAACCATCCCTCGACTTCCGCACCACCCACAGGCGGCTGACCTCTGATCTGAGGCTTCCACGAGGAGCGCCTAGGTGAGGCGCACCTCCCCCCTCGATTGCCACCCACTCGGTGGTCTGTGGCGGCCCAGAACCCGCTTCGAAGTTCGCCACTTTGCCCTCGAAAATCTCCCCGATTACTAAACTATAACCCATCAAACCACCGTGGATTCGAAGCTCTCAGGAAGCACTCTAATTTTTGTTTGGATTCCATCTTTTAATTCGTGACGATCGTGGAGAAAATCGCCTTCAAACTCTGAAGCTGGGAACCGCGTATTCGAAGTGGCGGCTGACACTAGGGTTTAGGAGAGAAAGGATTTGATTGGCTGGGGGTTTTATATTAAATTTTTATATTATTTAATTTGAAAATTAGGGTTTTTTTTACATTCGGATACCAAATCAAACCCAACGCCTGACGCCCCTAGCGTTTTACCCCCATCCCGAACACAATGGGATATGTATCCTAAGCTGATTTGATCGTTACAATCAGTTTCCTTTTTAATTTTCATTTAAATCACTATATTGAATTTTAAACGCACATTTCAAATTACCGTGGTCACATACTAACTCTAAAAATTCTCGAAAAATATTTTCTAGCTTCGTATTGACGATACGGTCCTAACAAAACTAGTTTCGTCGAATTCTGAGACCGTTTGAAAAATAGCCAATTTCCAGTCGATTAAAATCAACTGAAACTGGTCAAACGCGTTTTCCTTTGCCACGCTCACATATTGATTCGAAAAATTATGAAATTTGGAATCTAGCAATAATTTAACATCACGGACCCAACAAAACTGGTTTCGTCGAAATCCGAGGTCGTTTGCAAAATTGCTATTTTTAAGGGCCTTATATATATAAAAATATATATAAATTCCACAGCGACTATTTCTAATTTTAAACTGGACATATCTTATCATTTCTAAGATGAAATCTCAGTTTGTTAACTTCGTTACAAAGATATAGTTATACAGATTCAAATATTTCTTGTTTCGTTCAATTCTGACTTATATTGAATTCTGTATATTCATTTGAAATTAGAAATCGAATTTTCGAACTACCGCGCCATTTTCAATTCCTTTTATAATTATATATAAATATTTATATTCTATCGACGACGCGTATAATATATACGTTCGAATTCTATTCAAAATAAATTTTCTCGTCGATTCTATTTAAAATAATTCATTTTAAATAATCAAAACTCGCTAAAATTGCCAAAATAAAAATTTTAAACTGGCCCAGATTTTCCGGGTTGTTACAGAACCCCTTCGCACCTTCTCCCCTCAAATTCGACGCCGCCGTTCATCGTTGACCAGCGCCACCACCCAAAATCGAACCGCCTCCCTCCCCTCTTCAAATCAAGACCGACCTCGTCCTTCACCGTTGCTCCATCGTCGAGCACGAGCTCCACAAAGTCCGCCCGCCTCAAGTCGATTTTCTCCTCCGCCGTGGCACCGGACTGGACCCCACCACCACCCCTGGACGCGGGTTTCGAAGCTCGACAGCGTAGCGCTAGTGGATCGGCCTCATACTACATCGTTTGATCGAAAAATGAAACCCTAGTTTCGAACATTTTAGAAGAGGTACGGCTTTGGTTTTGATAAACTGATTTCAACAGTTTAAAAGTGTTGAAAAACTTCTAAAAATCATATCTTTTTGCTATGTGGTCGAAATTCAATGAAACAGGAAACATCGTGACCGTGTGGACGCCTTCTACATTCTAGAAGAGACCGCATATTTTTCTGAGCCTTCTGCTATTTTTGGTGGAGTGGAACCCAATGTGAGATTTCTGATTTAAAAACAATATGGAAAACGACGATGTATAAATTATATAGTCGATGTATGAGTTATATAAGCGTTGTACACCTCATGTATAAGCGTTGTATAAGTTGTATGTTCGATGTATAAGTTATATATGCGTTGTAAAAATTATATTTGTGTTGAAATAAAAGTGAATTGCTATATATAAATATATATATACGCCCCACATCCACAAACCATGGATGATATTTATTGATTGTGATTGGTGTGAAAATTGATTGATAACGAATGGTTGTTTGGGATTGTTTGTGGTTGATATTGATTGATTGGGGTTGAAAAATACCCGTTTGTGGTTGAGAAATATTTGGTTGAAACCACATAGGATTAGTTTGTGGAAATGAAATAAATATATACATGCCGCCTGCGTGCGAACTAGATGCATGATCCCCATTGTCAAAAACCGCGAGGTTTTAAGGTAGAGCGAGGAGCCGTACTAGGGACGGTCCCGGTTTTAACTACCCTGTCGTTATGCTACCGAAATTTTGAATAATATTCGTGTGTTTGAATTATTTTCATCTGCTTAAACTATATTTATTCACTGAATAGAAAACCTTCATGTGTTGAATTGAAATTCATTCGTTGATTAGAAATTCATGTGTTGAATGGTATTCGCGTTTTAAATATAAAAATCACATTTTTATCGATATATAGAAACTATAGAAAACCTTCATGTGTTGAATTGATGTTCATTCGTTGATTAGAAATTCATGTGTTGAATGGTATTCGCGTTTTAAATATAAAAATCACATTTTTATCTATATATAGAAACTATAGAAAACCTTCATGTGTTGAATCGATATTCATTCGTTGATTTGAAATTCATGTGTTGAATGGTATTCGTATTTTGAAATAAATTGTTTGATAATAAAAATCACCTTTTATTGACTATATGGACTGTGTAAAATAATCTCGTTTTCAAAGAAATTGTTTTATAATAAAAATCCTATTTTTATCACCTATATGAACTATATAGAAAAATAGTGTTTTGAAATGAATTGTTTTACAATAAAAATCTCATTTTTATTATAAACATAAATCGTTGAAATGTGAAGTGTTAAAAATAGCCACTCGTTCAAATAAACATATATGAGTTGAAATATTCATTAATTAGCTAATGATATGATTTTTACCTATGCATGCGACATTAGAATGAATGGTGTTGTTAAACCAAATGGAATCAAATATGAAGTTGAGTGGAAAATGATAAACGATAAGAACTATATATATGAACATGCATATTTATTGAACAGGTTATAGCGAAGGGGCTAGAGAAGAGGAATAAAATTTTGTGCCCGACAAATAGGTACACATTTACTGTTTTGTTTGGGTGATGATTTTATGAGCCTGTTGGCTAGCCGCTTGGCTTTTTCTTTTTCTTTTTGAGATTAGAAGGACCGGGGAAGCTATTTGAGATTTCCCGATGCTCCCGGTGCAGGGGAGGTTATGGCGAAATTTTCCAAAATTTTAAGGCGTTAGTGAAATATTTGAAGTGAAAACGATATTGAAATTGTTGAATGAACTATATTTATATAAATATATAAATATAAATAAAATTAAAACGAAACGGGGCCGTGCAGTTCGTATTTTGAAACCGTGATTTCAAACAACAAGTGCGGGGAATCCGACCATTGGATTTTCCCGAAACCGCAACCGTCGGGTTCGCTTTGGAAAAATCTTTCCAACGGCACCAACTTTGTAAAAATCCAACGGTTGGATTGTCTGGAATGTTTAATTCAAATCTAAAGAAAAACAGCGCCAGAATCGATTATATATATATAAATATAAATAGGATTATATTTAATCGAATAACGACGCTGCACTTCGTATTTTGAAATCGAAAATTCAAACGATTGTACCGGGAGATCCGACCGTCGGATTTTTCCCGAAACTGGAACCGTTGGATTCGTTTTGAAAAGACCTTTCTAATGATGTAAATTTTATGAAGATCCAACGGTTAGATTTTCAGATATGTGTAAATCAAATCTGAAGGAAAACAGCGCCACGGCCGCGTTATGGCCCGAAGCGTCGTTTTGAATAAATTGGCTATTTTAAAATAAATAAAAATAGCGATAAATCGTTATAAAATATCATAAACAATATGGGATGAAAATAAACTGAATTTGCTCGATTTATGTTGTATTTGATGGTTGAATGTGTTTGTTGTGAAAATTACATTAAAGAACAAATTTGTGTTGTCGAATGATTTAACCATTGAAATAAATTGATTTGAAATTCTAAATATACATGAATTATTTGAAAAGGCCGAGTTAATTCTCATTTCGAATAATTGACCGACGATTGAAAATCGAAGATGAAGACGATGGTCGAAGACCGGAGATCTTCACCTCGTTTGGATGGTAACCGAGGTCCTGATTGGGAGGCATCCCGAAATATGGATAATGAGTGGTGATCGTCCAAACGTACGTGGTGATCGATGGGTTTGCGAGGTATTTAGTGCCTCCGGTTTCGTTCAGACCCAGAACGGACTTGTAAATGGACTGTGTGTCTGACATTGGATTTTATTCTGTGACAATTGATCTCTGTTAAATATACATCTGTTTGGCGGCGGAGAAATTATTCTTTTGCTTAACGCCCTTCTCTGAAACGCACGAGCTCAGAGGTTGTATATCGATGGACATCAGTCGCATGGCATGAATTTCCTGTGTGGCATGCTAAGATGCAGTGATCAGGGCTTCTGTTGAAAAGCAAAGTCTTGTGGTGATGATCAAAGCACCGCCAGTGTGGCGTAGCTTTGTGTATAACGTAAAATCGCGAGCCTTACACCCCGGTATGAACCAGAAACGGGAGAAAGGACCTCAGGGAGGGCCTGCGTTTCCTCCTAGCTAGGGTGGTGTCAGTGACCTACCAGCCCTGACATTTATATACTTTTCACCTATGTGGTTGTTGCTGTTGCGAGGCGCCTCGGTTAGATCGGACGATCCGGGTCCGATGGAGTCACTTGTTGGCTCGCTTACGCCCCAAAGGGCGGCGAAACGTAGTGCTCAGGCATTTTAATCCACTCCGTGTGGACCGGCCCTGACGATCCAAGGGTCGATGCGTTCTGATCCTGAGACTCGGGCTAGGCAGTCTCGAATTCGGTAAGGACTATCTTTTGCCTTGGTTCATGACGGAAATCCAATTTCCAAATACGACATCGTGCGGTTTTGATTGTATATATATATGGTACCCATGTCGTCTATGATTGATAGTTATGATTTGAAATTGTTTTCAAAACATATAAACACTAGCAATAATATCAATTGCCTTTGTTTTATTCGTATCAAGCATATTTTGGCCATTATAAGGTAAAAACTCTATCCTCCGGTTTGCGTTGCATTGTGTGATGGGAACTGAGTCTTATAACGGCTTCATTTTTATAAAAAGCATAGCGATGTTTAAAAGAAAGATTTGTTTTTGAAGCACTGGCAATCCAATGGAGTAAACCCGTTCCACGAAAGTGGCGTGGTCCTGTGATTGGTCAAATTTTATATGTGTTGAGTAGATTTCTCATACCAGTCCCATGACTGACTCGTAGTTTCTTTCACCTTCAAACTCGGGTGCCCCTTTTTCTGCACGGGCAGCCTTGTATTCAGGTTTAGTTGGTTCTTTTTGGATAGCTGGAGCTGAAGATGGATTCTATTATTTATATCTTTTTATGCTGTTCAGCTCCTACTGTACATATTTTGTTTATCTCTGCTGTAGACATTTATGTATAGCTGAACTGTATTTGTACTAAGTAAGATCCTGTATCCTGTGTAACTCTAATGATTACATTTATCCAGTATATTTTATTGTTCAGTATCTGGTGTATTTATTTAATTCTGTTTTGCTATTATCTGTTTCTGTGTTATATTCCTAAGATAACCCTTGTCTGCGTCGGAACGGGATTTCGGGTCGTCTCAAATATACGTTTCAAAAACATTTCAATCATAATGTATCAATCATAGATGGCATAGCTACCATAAACTATGTCGCCATACGAGTTCTACAATCAAAACCGTATGTGTCGCATTGGAAGTTGGATTTCCATCATGAACCAAGGCAAGGGATCGTCCTTACCAATTCGAGACTCTCTAGCCCGAGCCTAAGGACTCAGTCGCAACTGCACCCGAAGCGCCAGGGCTGGTCCACAAATATGTTAGTGGATTAGTAATGCCTGAACAATACATTTCCCCGCCCTATGGAGCGTAAAATAGAGCTACTAGGGACTCAAATCCGAGGTACATCGCTTTCGATCATACACATAAGTAAAAATATCTGGGCTTGTAAAACCCATACACCACTTCTAGCTAGAAAGAAACGCATGCTCTTCCTGGGGTCCTTCTCCCGTTTCTGGTTCATACCGGGGTGTGAGGCTCGCAAAGTATCGCTACACAAAGCAATGCTAAATAAAGTTGTGCTTTGATCATCAACCACAAGGCTATTCTTTTCAACAAAAGTCTTGATCATTTGCATCTTAGCATGCCACATTGTCAATCCATACCATACCATTGATTTCTGCCAATATATAACCTCTAAGCTCGTACGTCTCAGAGAAGGGTGTTAAGCAAGAGAATAAATTCTCTGACACTAAACAGATATATATTTAGTAGAGATCAACGAATACAGCATAAAAGAATACAACGTCAGACATACCATCCATTTACAAGTTCGTTCTGGGTCTGAACGAAACCGGAGGCACCTTATTCCTCGTCCTATATGTCCAATACAGGAGAGAGGTCCTCGCATATCCGGTCGATATCCACGTACGTTTGGACGATCACCACTTATTACCTTGTCTTGGGATGCATCCCAATCAAGACATCAGTAATCATCCAAACGATATGAAGACCTCCGGTCTTCAGCCACCGTCTTCATCTTCGACTCTTAATCGTCATAGTAATTATTCAGAATGGGTTAAACTCGGTCTTTCCGAATAACTCATGTATTTTAGGATCAATAAAAGTGTGCTATAAAACACATCATACTTCTCATTCCAATTCATAATATCTTAATAAAATATTCACGTTATTAGGGAAAGGTTCCCATAAATTTTATCAAAGATAAATTCTTTTAAATTTATTCTTTAATTTTTTTTAAAAGATTCATTAAAACACCAATTTTGTTTTAATATCAAAAATCATTATTTTATGATTATTCAATTTAAAGAATTTAATCTTGTCTTTAACTGGGTTAAAGAACCAATGTCATTTAAAACACAGTTCACGATAAACCCTAAATCATCTTCCATTTAATATAGAACTTTCACAGAAATCAAAACAATATATAATCGATATAAATTTCTGTATCAGACTAATAATATAAATGGAATAATGGCAAAGCCTTTTAAATTCCATATATAATAACAGTCTTCCTTTACAAAAGCTCATCTCGATTATTATTAAATTGAATTCCATTCAATTACAATTTCTTCTATTAAATTGGAAAACTTTACTTTGGAAAATTTCCATTAAATCTTAATAAAAAGATTTATAAATTCCAAATTATATTTTCACTGTTAATTGAGTTAAAGAACAAATGTCGTTTAAAACATAGTTCACAATGAACCCAATTCACATTTCATTTTATTCCAATTACTAAATAAAATTGGAAACTCTAATAATCTTAATTAAAGGTTTATCCTTTTCTTGACTGGGTTTAAGAACAGTGTTATTGAAGACACCATTCACGACAAACCCAAAAACCCAATTTATTTTATTTAATTCCAATTAAATATTAATTAATTGGGAACTCATTAACTCTTAATTTAATGATTTATTCTAGTTAATAACTGGTTCATTTCGATAAAAATATATTTTTATCTTTTCAAATATGAAAATTTTCATCCAAAATCTTTCCAAATTATTAATTATGATTTTACATAAATTTTTCATATTTTTAATAATTTTATTAAGTCCCGTACAGTCGGTTTTCAATAACGACATTCGCTATTTTAAAATATTCTTTATTTTTAAAAGAAATTCTGAATCGGAATGCGACTCAATCAATTACCATATAATTTCAGTTATATGGATTTCATACATCGCATGTATATTACAATAATGATAAATAATCATTAAACAATACATTTACATCCAGAGTGAAGGTTACACTTGTGTGCGCATTAAAATAAATAAATAAATTACGCTCATCACAGACTGTCAATCCATCGATTGACATACAACTAAATATTGGGACTAGTGTATGTCAAATATCATCCCAATACCTGTGTGGGGTTTTCAAACAACAATAGTCATCTAAATGAATCAATGGTTAATGAATTTAACCAATTCTAATTCCGCTAACATGTTGATGATAATGAACAAAACATGTTATTATATTTCTAACGTCAAATAAAAATGTATTTTATTCGCATAATTTCTTTACATGTTTCTAATGTCAAATAAATATGTATTTTATTTGCATACATGTTCTAAAAAAGACAATTTTGTCTACATACATGTTTCAAATTCCAGTGACAAAATAAAAAGATAATTTTTTTCAACTACATGTGTTCTAGTTCTGATGACAATATAAAAGGATAATTTATTTACATAACATGTTTTAATGTTTTATGACAATATAAAAAGATAATTTATTTATATAACATGTTTAATGTTTCCTAGTGACAAATAAAAGAAAATTTTTATTTGACAGCAATTCTACTTTTAATTATGACAAATAAAAGGATATTTTTATTTGTATAAAATTTCATTATTTAACATGACAAATAAAAATGAATATTTTTATTTGTTTACAATTCTAGTTTTTAACATAACAAATAAAAATGATATTTTTATTTTAACATGACATTTCTAATTAAATGACATATTTGTATTTACAAAAATATATTCTAACTAAATGAAAATTTTATTTAACATGAACATAATCTAAATATGTGGCATTTTTATGTAACACGGACATAATCTAAATATGTGACATTTTGTTGTACATGAACATAATCTAAATATATGACATTTTATTGTACATGAACATAATCTAAATATATGACATTTTATTTACATGAACATAATCTAAATATATGACATTTTATTTAACATGAATATATTTTAAATAAATGACTTTTTATGTAACATGACATAGTCTAAATATATGACATTTTTATTTAACATAACATTTCTAACTAAAATGATATGTTTATTTAAACATAACATTTCTAACTAAAATGACATTTTTATTTAAACTTAACATTTCTAACTAAAATGATATTTTTATTTAAACATAACATTTCTAACTAAAATGACATTTTTATTTAAACATAACATTTCTAACCAAAATGATATTTTTTTTTAAACATAACATTTGCTAACAAAATGATATTTTTATTCTAACATAAAATTTGCTAACAAAATGATATTTTTATTCTAACATAACATTTGCTAACAAAATGATATTTTTATTCTAACATACATTTGCTAACAAAACGATATTCTTATTCTAACATAACATTTGCTAACAAAATGATATTTTTATTCTGTCATAACATTTGCTAACAAAATGATATTTTTATTCTATCATGACATTTCTAACCAAAATGACATTTTTATTTTGTCATGACATAACATGATTCTAACTAAATGACATAATTTATTTACAAAATATGATTCTAACTAAACGACATATTTTATTTACAAAACATGATTTTTAACATAAACGACATATTTATTTCCCATGACAATTCCTAACAAAATGATATTTTTATTTAACATAACATGATTCTAAGTAAATGACATTTTTATTTCAACATGACATTTTCTATGTTGCTAATGACAAATAAAAATGAAAGATTTTTATTGTCATAACATGTTCAATGTTTCTGATAACAAATAAAAAGGATATTTTATATGCATAGCATGTTCAATGTTCTTAATGACAAAATAAAAAGAGAAATAATTTACGTGACATTTTCTATGTTATTTAATGAAAAAATAAAAATGAATATATATTTTTACACAAATTTTGTAACATCCCATATTTTCTATATATTTAAATTTTGATTTAAAATAAATAAAGTGGAATAATATTAGAGAAAAATCAAATTTTGTTGATCTAAAATGATAATGATTGTTTGAATTGAGTATAAATAAATTTTAAAATTTAGCTTTATTTGGAAATATTGTGACTGGGATTCCATATTTAAAGGATTAAATAAAATTTAAATTGTTTAAGTTAGATTTGAAATTCAAATAATAAAATTTAGATTTAAAATGTGCGAAATTTATTTATAAAATTTGTTTAAGTCATAATTGGATTAAATGGAAATTTATAAATATTTAAAATTGAATTAAAACAGTTAATCGAATAATTGAATATTTTATTTGTTTAATTAACTGTGAAATTTAACTGTTTTGACGAGTGTCTCAAAATCCGACGAAACTAGTTTCATTAGATCTGGAACAGTGAATTCTGGTAGGATTCCAATTTACGTTACAATCCGACTTACCGTTTGATTGTACGAGAGAAAATATGAAAGAGAATCAAGGTAGTAAGATAATTGTGTATTTATCATATTGGGCCTCCTATACCTATATAATCAAATTTCTCTCCACCCCTATCAGCCCATTTCTCAATATATGTATTTCTTCATCTGTCGACCTTTCTCTCTAATGGCAGAAACAATTTTGCTAAACCTAGATCCAAATAAAAATCTAAGCCTTGAAATTCAAATCTCTCCAAACCATAGAAAATTACATATCAAACTGAAGCTCTCAACGATACGAAGCTTCTGGTACAATTTATTTCGACATGCAGTAAGCGAGGTGGCCGGAAATCACAGTCAAACATGTAGATTTTTGGAACCTTAGGCTTGAATTTGGGGTTTTTCGATTTTGGGCTTTATTGGAGATATGGGTTTGGTAGAGTTCGTCTCAGGGAGTTCAACGGTGGTAGCCGCCGCACCTGGAAGTGTCATGAGTGTGAGAATTTGGTGTTTAAAGGCCTGAAAAGGCGGAATTAGGGTTGGACGAAGAGGCTGATTTTATGCACTGGAGTCGAGGTCGTGGTCAGGGGAGATGCGCTTCGAGGAGCGGGTGAGAATGGCGGTGGTCTTGAGGTGAATGGTGGTCAGAATCCGGCGCTGGGGATGGTCAAAGTCGGTGAAAGTTGGGTTCTTCATGTGTGGGTGTCCTGTCGTGAGAGCGTGAGGGAGCGGGAAGATGAATGTGGGCGTGCTAACGTGGCAGAATTCATGTGGGTGAGATTTTATTTTATTAATTTTTATATATTTGAAATTCAAATGATTAAACACTAATAACTATTGCATATGAACTCGGATTCGAGCGTGGTTTGTTGCGTTACGATCATGGAGAAATTGCGGACGTTTTGGAACTAATTTGGATGCATTTGGAGACTGTAAAATTTTGGGCTTTGTTTGGAAGTCTGATCCAATAAAGACCCAAAGGTGAGTGATTCTTCGATCACGAAAAACTAAAATTTTCCCATATTTATCATATTAAATCGTGGAATGAGTTTGGTTGCATGGTTGTGTATGATTGATGATGTGTTGATTTAAAACTGACATGCAAGTATGGTAATCTGAAAATTTAGGCCAATAATCAGTTATTAAATTTAAATTTAATTACTAATGGAAATTCTGATCCTTGCAAACCCGTGAATAGTTTAATAGTAATTAATTGGATGAAATGGTTGTGATGGATGTTTGGTTGAATTTTATTACTGAATTGATGTTGATACTGCTAATGCTCCATATTCAGTATATTGTGTTGCATGTTGATTTTGATGATGAATCCCAATTTTTACCCTTGATGTTACGGGCATCTAATAAACCCAGGATTTATCGATAAAAAAAAATTAAGAACACTAATTGAAATGATAAATATCTGTGACCCTGATTTGGATTGAAATGATAGATCCATCCCTGAAATATTGAGGAATTAAATTTAAGATCACTTGGCCATAGGATAGAAAATTATATACTAACATCGGTTGGTTAAATGATATTTTTTCTTATTTGAAAATTTTTAGTTGAAGAGAAAATTTTCAATTTAAAGGGATGATCCGATACTTGACAAACTTGTTTTCCTTTAAAGATCTGGATCGCGAATATTTAATTGAAATGGTTAAGAAAATTTTTCCCAAATGAAGTGGAAATTCTTAGATTGGGATTTGAACATATATTTAAAATTTCCAAGTAAGGGTCGGGTTTGAATGTAATAAATTCTTATCGAACTTAATTTGGAATAAAAATGATTGAGGATACCTGGAGTGGTTTTAAACTTAAATATAAATATGGGTTTGAATCCCCTAAGAATGGGAGATGAGTTTAAATGGTGTTTGAAATAAGGTATTGAACTATGTTAACTTCATTTGAGACTGGAGTATAAATCCAAGTGTTTGAAGTTCGGAAGAAAAGAACGATTATGGTTAAAGGATTTTGCTTTATATATATATATATATATATATATATATATATATATATTCTTTTTTCACTGTTTATTTCAAACAACTATTACTTTCTAAAATTTATTTATTTAAACTTTCCTATAAAACTATTTTGTTATAATTAAATTTTCCTTATATTTTATTGCTTAAACTAATTAGTAAAACTTTTAAATTTTGTATATACATAGTGTTTTAAAATTTTCTCATTTTCTTTTAGCTATTATATCCTATATATATATATATATATATTTAATATAAGATTTTTATTTATTTATAAACATCTATTTTCAAGTTATATTAAATGATCATAAGTTCTTCTAAATGGAAAGTGTTTGGATATAAACCATTGATTCAAATGGGGTTGAGATAAAGTTATATCCTCTTTGAAGGTGAATCGATTTCTAAACCAAGTTTTATATGGAAGTGCGAAGTATATTCTACTCGAATATAAATTTATCTCCTAAGGAATTTGAAATGAGTTACGAAAATATATATTCTATTTGAATATGAATAGATTTTGAATATAAATCGATTTGGAATAATTTGAAATTTTGAGATGAAATACATTCTATTTGAATCTAAGTCGATCTTGAAATATGATATGATTATAACACAAGGATATGGAAATATATTCCAATTTAGAATATAATTGGTTTAGTATGATTTATGATATTTGATATGACTTATATTCTATTTTGAATATAAATTTGGTTCGAAACAAAATATGATATGTTGATACGGAAGCTAACCTTTAAAATGTAAAAGAACCAACCGATGTTAAAGATGTAAGCGTTGGTTTTTAAAGAGACCGGAGTTGACATAAGGCATACTCTCTGTCAGTGTCAATACCATTTTGACAACTAGGAACGTTTGACATATCTGTGAACGCTTTGACGTATCCAGAATGGAATATGATGACTTGGAGGCGATTATTGAATCGAAGAAGATGAACGATAACGAAATAGCCTTGACCTTTCGGTCATAATTGAAATGACTAAAACAGGAGCTATACCGTGACTAGTAGAGGTAACACCTCTTATCAGACACACTTCTTCGATATTATTACTATGACTATGATGATGATTTGGGCCCATTTTTATGATTATGGGAGTGTGATCCGAGGTGGGCGATAGTGGCTGTTATGCGTTACCACCGTTCCGGGAGTGCAATTGGTAGAATCCTACCCTGGGCATTGCCTCGAGTGCCGTGTCATATTTATCCTTATCGAGCCCCATATGATTTTGATTTGGTGTTGCTTTCTATGGAGTGCCCTCTGATAACACCAGTACGGTGAATTTACAGTACTGTATAGACCGTCGATGCCTGTAAACGGTGTAAGGGTAATATGGTAATCCCGCTTATGCTATTTTTATGATATTTACTTTACTGGATAGACACTATCATAATAGTGTATTATACTATGTATGTATTAGTTAACGGATCCTTGAGAGATGGAAAAATCCCGTAACATCTCTTGAGTTATTGAACCCATGATACTAATGTTATTTCATATTTTAATTTGACTAATATGAGAATGATTTAGTGCTGATCTGAGTGTTTGTTGTGTTTTCTTTTTATGCAATACGCTCGGGTCAGCAGATATCTGCAGTTGCCGAAGTTGACTGTGCCTTGGAGATCGAAGACAAAAATTGGTATCTATCTATCATATATATATATATATATATATATATTTTCACTACATTTTATTTCTACTGCCATGTGATGAAATCTTTATATGTACAACTCTGATAGTCATTGTATATATTTCAATTGTTTTAACTGTTACTTAATTATTATATGTTATCCTTCCACTGTGAGATCTCTATGTTTGTTTTTCTCTTCTTTCTTTTTTCTTCTTTTCCCAATAGCTACCTATATTTGAGATTTGTTTGGGTCGACATGTGTGATTTATTGTCGATTTTAAACGGTCAAAAATCTGGGTCGTTACAGTTGGTATCAGAGCGATGGTTAGCGATAACCTTGGCTCTATTCGGGAATTAACTCATTAGAGACAGGGATAGTAATGCCCTAGAATGAGTTTGAGAGTCTATATGAGAGAACGTACTTGTATTTTTCGTATGAAATGGTTTTATATTTTGTGTTGACTTGTTCTGTTGAGTATTTATGGATTCTGGTCGATATGTGGGACGCCATAGAATCGATAGGAATTTCTAAATAATCGGATAGAATGGATCGACATAATATGGTTTTCGATTATATTTTATATGTTAAATATATCATTATCGGTTTAAGTGTATATGCCTTTGTCGTTAGAAAGCGATAATATTAAGTTATTATCCGTTACGGTTGATTTAAATAATAAACCAAATGGACAGGACAAATTAAATGGTTAAAAAGTTTAAAAATAAAAGGTATATAGACATTTTGGCAAATATATCTTGGAAATAAATAGAAATGGACTCGAGAACCTGATTCCGGTACTTTGAAAATAGATTTGCCTGGATTTTTGCGAAATATGGTATTTTGGAAGTGTTTCTGAAAAGGAATGGTTTCAAGGATTTTAGAGAAGTAAGTGTAATCCCTTCTTGGACATCAGAAATGATTTTGATAATGAGTGCACACATTATCGATGTTTATTCCGAAGAGTCTCAGTGGGGGAGAGACGACACAATGATTGTAGTAATTGGTTTTGACAAAGGATTTTTCAATTTAATTCCATATGGTATAAAATTATATATATAAAAGTATTGTTATATGTTATTTGGAGTCGAGTTTAAAATTTATCCAGGTATTGGAATTCCTAGGTTCTTTGATAGTTCAGGAGTTGGATTTAGATTTATTTATGGTATAAGGCATATGTATATATTATTTTAGACTTCGTATATAAACCCAGAATCTAAGTTTTGAGTTCAATTTAACTAATAATATCGACTTAAGTACTAAAGTAACTCGATTCATTGAAATTTCAGATTTCTAAATCATGAAATGGACTTAAGTATTAAAAGGAGAGATATGGTCAATGGAACGATTAAGCATGAGTGAAAATCTATTTTAAACCAATTTCAATTTTTGGATCGATAGAGGTGTTACCCAAAGCTGAAATTTGCTGTGAAACAAAGTTAATTTAAGTCAACTAAAATAAATTTGGAAAGTTTATTTTATAAATTAATTGGAATAATTAATGAGTAGATTTAAAGAAATAAAAGAACTTAAGTTAGTTGATAAATTGAAAACGGTCGATAAATTAAAGATGATGGAATTAAGCAGGGAATTAGAGTATAAGTAGAATGAAGGTATAAAGATCTAAATGGGTTAGACCCCATCTGGAAAATATATCGAATATCAACCTAAGTATAAACCATGAAGGAATAGAGTGTAAACCGTTTGTCGAATGAAATATGATTTCATTTGAGAAGAGGAAACTAGTAAATAAAGTTGACTTATAAAATCGAATAATAATAAAGGCTGGGAACTAAGTATAAAAATTTGAGTTATGAACCATCCTTAATTCGAACCATGATTTGAGAGTCGAATAAATAAATTGAGTTAATGGAATAAGATTTGATTTAAAATGAAAATGAATAAGAAAATGGTTAGGTAAATGAATAGAAATGCCAAAACAAGTGAAATGTGATGCAAATCTAAAATTTAGCTTAATTGGAATAAGATAATGGAGTTAACCAAATTATTATTTAGAAAATGGAAATAATGGAATGAGGAAAAAAAATCTTAACCTGAGTTGAATGGATTGAAAAAAATGAATCGACTTAGGGAAATTAAATAAGTCGATATAGAATTTATATAGATAGTTGGATTGAGAAAGTATAAATTGATTCATACAAACAAATAACGGGTAAACCATTGCATTAATAAGTGATAACTAAATCTAGTGGTCGAGGTTTGCTAAGGTTGGAAATTCAAAGGTTTGAAACCCCAACTCAAATGAATCAACATTTAAGGGAAAATTTGGTTGAACTAAATAGACATGAAAAGGGAATTTTAAAAATCTCTTTTGGAAATGAAACCATTGGTAATGGAAGTTGATGTATATGAGCTTGGCAAATAGATTCGTGCTAAGGAGTTAAAGGTCTAGTGTAATCAAGCTCATTGAAAATTTTAAAATGAATTCAAGTTTTAACCGGAATTTAACACTTGAAATGAAACCTGAAATTGAATAGAAAGAATATCGAAATAAAGTAAGCAATCGAAAGTGAATCCGCTTCTCGAATGATGAAGTGATTACAAATTTAAGTGTTAAAGATTTGCAAAGTTTTGGAAGCGAAAGTTTGAAACTTTAAAATAAAATAAATTGGCATTTATGAGAAAAATATGAAATATTCGATAAGCTGAACTAAAATGACCATAACTTTTGACGGGCTGAACAGAATTCGATGATTCTAGACTTTTCGAAAACCTCAGAAATTGAGCTAAAACTTTTGTTAATAAAGCCTTGCCTAATTCCCAAGATAATTATGTAGGAAACCAAGATTTAGTTGTAGTTGTATGCGCAGAAAATTTAAAACCGAAGCGTATGTCGATATCGTTTTGGTCATAACTTCCTAAGGGAATGTCGGATTTTATTGTGCGAGTACAATTCGGAAAGGCCAGAATCTGAACTAAAACTTTTCCTTAAAATGCTTACTGAGATTTTTTGTTTAAAGGGGTTAAAAACTGGGTTGAACAACTCAGACCTGCATTTTTCATTTTGCGGGCTGAAGTGTTCGCCTTCACCAAAATAGGCATAACTTTTGAATGAATTATCCGAATTCGACGAATCTGGACAATTCGGAAATCCTGAAAGAAATTCAACAACTTTTTCCTAGTATGCTTTGGTCAAATTCCATCATTTAAAGGTTGATAATCTACGATTTGTTCGCTCGCCTGTCGCTAACATTTTGGTTTATAGTTGAAATGTTCGATATATGTTGTGTAAGTTGTATGCATTTGCTATGTATTGTTTATATGTTGGATTCTTATGCCTATGTGAGTATTTAGCAGGTGTAAGGAGTGTGCGCTATGCTTTGGAGCTCGCTTGCGCTAAATATTAAAGTGCTAAGGTAAATAAATCCGCAAATAAATGCTAAAAGAGGTACATATTCGAGTATATAGTTTTGTAGTTACATATATATGGTGCTTTCCCCATTTTTGGGATGCCTCATCGAATGATGAGATGTATATTTGAATTTTATATATGTTGTGATTTTCCAGACCTCTCCGTACAAAGGAGATGCTGCCGAAATTTTTCGTGATTTCGGGAGTTATAAAAATTTATGAGGCTTTATAACTACATACTTATTTTGTAAATGCTAATTTTATAAATATGGATTTCAAAGTTTGATTTGTTTAATACCTTATTCCGTTCTCTTTTCGAGGACGAAAGACTTTAAGTGGGGGAGAATGTAACATCCCATATTTTCTATAAATTTAAATTTTGATTTAAAATAAATAAAGTGGAATAATATTTGAGAAAAATCAAATTTTCTTGATTAAAAATGATAATGATTGTTTGAAATGAGTATAAATAAATTTTAAAATTTAGCTTTATTTGGAAATATTGTGATTGGGATTCAATATTTAAATGATTAAATAAAATTTAAATTGTTTAAGTCAGGTTTGAAATTCAAATTTAAATTCAAATAATCAAATTTAGATTTAAAATGTGTGAAATTTATTTATAAAATTTGTTTAAGTCATAATTGGATTAAATGGAAATTTATAAGTATTTAAAATTGAATTAAAACAGTTAATCGAATAATTGAATATTTTATTTGTTTAATTAACTGTGAAATTTAACTATTTTGACGAGTGTTTCGGAATCCGACGAAACTAGTTTCATTAGATCCGGAACAGTGAATTATGGTAGGATTCCAATTTGCATTACAATCTGACTTACCGTTTGATCGTACGAGAGAAAATATGAAAGAGAATTAGGGTAGTAAGATAATTGTGTATTTATCATATTGGGCCTCCTATACCTATATAATCAAATTTCTCTCCACCCCTATCAGCCCATTTCTCAATATACGTATTTCTCCATCTGTCGACCTTTCTCTCTAATGGCAGAAACAATTTTGCTAAACCTAGATCCAAATAAAAATCTAAGCCTTGAAATTCAAATCTCTCCAAACCATAGCAAATTACATATCAAACTGAAGCTCTCAACGATACGAAGCTTCTGGTACAATTTATTTCGACATGCAGTAAGCGAGGTGGCCGAAAATCGCAGTCGAACATATAGATTTTTAGAACCTTAGGCTTGAATTTAAGGTTTTTCGATTTTGGGCTTTATTGGAGAAATGGAGATATGGGTTTGGTAGAGTTCGTCTCAGGGAGTTCAATGGTGGTAGCCGTCGCACCTGGAAGTGTCGTGAGTGTGAGAATTTGGTGTTTAAAGGACTGAAAAGGCGGAATTAGGGTTAGACGACGAGGCTGATTTTGTGCACTGGAGTCGAGGCCGTGGTCAGGGGATATGTGCCTCGAGGAGCGGGTGAGAATGGCGGTGATCTTAAGGTGAATGGGGGTCGAAATCCGGCGCTGGGGATGGACAAAGTCGGTGAAAATTGGGGTGTCCTGTAGTGAGAACGTGAGGGGGTGGGAAGATGAATGTGGGCGTGCTGACATGGCGGAATTCATGTGGGTGAGATTTTATTTTATTAATTTTTATAAATTTGAAATTCAAACGATTAAACACTAATAACTTTTGAATATGAACTCGGATTTGAGTGCGGTTTGTTGCGTTACGATCGTGGTGAAATTGCGGACGTTTTGGCCCTAATTTGGATGCATTTGGAGACTGTAAAATTTTGGGCTTTGTTTGGACGTCCGATCCAATAAAGTCCCAAAGGTGAGTGATTCTTCGTTCACGAATAACTAAATTTTTCCCATATTTATCAAATTAAATCGTGAAATGAGTTTAGTTGCATGGTTATGTATGATTGATGATGTGTTGATTTAAAACCGACATGCAAGTATGGTAATCTGAAAATTTAGGCCAATAATCAGTTATTAAATTTAAATTTATTACTAATGGAAATTCTGATCCTTGCAAACCCGTGAACAGTTTAATAGTGATTAATTGGATGAAATGGTTGTGATGGATGTTTGGTTAAATTTTATTACTGAATTGATATTGACGCTGCTAATGCTCCATATTCAGTATATTGTGTTGCATGTTGATTTTGCCGATGAATCCCAATTTTTACCCTTGATGTTACGGCATCTAATAAACCCGGGATTTATTGATAAAAATAAATTAAGAACACAGATTGAAATGATAAATATCTGTGACCTTGATTGGATTGAAATGATAGATCCATCCCCGGAATATCGAGGATTAAATTTAAGATCACTTGGCCATAGGATAGAAAATTATATACTAACATTGGTTGGTTAAATGATTTTTTTTCTTATTTGGAAACTTCTAGTTGAAGAGACAAATTTCAATTTAAAGGGATGATCCGATACTTGACAAACTTGTTTTCCTTTAAAGATCTGGATCGCAATATTTAATTTAAATGGTTAAGAAAATTTTTCCCAAACGAAGTGGAAATTCTTAGATTGGGATTTGAACATATATTTGAAATTTCCAAGTAAGTGTCGGGTTTGAATGTAATAAATTCTTATCGAACTTAATTTGGAATAAAAATGATTGAGGATACCTGGAGTGGTTTTGAACTTAAATATAAATATGGGTTTGAATCCCCTAAGATTGGGAGATGAGTTTAAATGGTGTTTGAAATAAGGTATTGAACTATGTTAACTTCATTTGAGACTGGAGTATAAATCCAAGTGTTTGAAGTTCGGATGAAAAGAACGATTATGGTTAAAGGATTTTATTATATATATATATATATTTTTTCTTTTTTCACTGTTTGATTTCAAACAACTATTACTTTCTAAAATTTATTTATTTAAACTTTCCTATAAAACTATTTTGTTATAATTAAATTTTCCTTACATTTTATTACTTAAACTAATTAGTAAAACTTTTAAATTTTGTATATACATAGTGTTTTAAAATTTTCTTATTTTCTTTTAGCTATTATATCCTATATATATAGATATTAATATAAGATTTTTATTTATTTATAAACATCTATTTTCAAGTTATATTAAATGATCATAAGTTCTTCGAAACGGAAAGTGTTTGGATATAAACCGCTGATTCAAATGGAGTTGAGATAAAGTTATATTCTCTTTGAAGGTGAATCGATTTCTAAACCAAGTTTTATATGGGAGTGTGAATTATATTCTACTTGAATATAAATTTATCTCCTAAGGAATTTGAAATGAGTTATGAAAATATATATTCTATTTGAATATGAATAGATTTTGAACATATATTGTAATAACCCGGAAATCCGAGCCAATTTAAAAAAATTTATTTTGGCAATTTTAGCGAATTTTGATTATTTAAAATGAATTATTTTAAATAATAATGAAGAGAAATTTATTTGGAATAGAATTCGAACGTATATATTTATTCGAATCCTTGTTAGAATATAAATATTTATTTATATATATATAAGGAATTGAAAATGGCGCGGTAGTTCGATAATTCGATTTCAAAATTCAAATGAATGTACAGGATTAAATAAACCGGATTTTAGTGAAACCAAAAATATTTGAATCTAATTGAGAATATCTTTCCAACGAATCCGGGAAATCAAAATTTCATAGCGGGAATCAAAAGTTACGTCCAGTTGAAATTTCAGAATAGTCGCTATGGAATTTCGGCCCTTAAAAATGGGAATTTTGCAAACGACCTCGGATTTCGACGAAACCACTTTTGTTGGATCCGGGATGTCAAGTTATTGCTAGATTCCAATTTTCATAATTTTTTGAATCAATATGTGAGCATGGCAAAGGAAAACGCGTTTGACCAATTTCAGTTGAATTTTAATCGACTGGAAAATGGTCATTTTTCAAACGGTCTCGGAATTCGACGAAATTTGTTTTGTTAGGACCATGTCGTCGATACGAAGCTAGAAATAATTTGTCGGGAATTTTTCGAGTTAGTATGTGGCCCTGGTAAATTGAAATGTGCGTTCAAAACCAATATATAGAGTTATATGTTGATTTTAACGGAAATTGATTGTAACGATCGAATCGGCCTACGATACATATCCCATTGTGTTCAGAATAGGGGTAATTAGCTATGGACGATAGTCGGTGGGCTTGATTTCGAGTTCGAATAAGAAAGTTGCTTTTTGAAATTTAAATAATAATAAAACACAAAATTCTCTTCCCTTATACTCTCACCCCTCTCCCTTAGCTTGGAAGTCAATGCTCAGTAAATTAAAAAAAAGAGAGAGAAAAAAAACCACTCCCTCAGATCCGCGCCTCGCCACCCGCCTCCTCGTCGACGTCGCACCCTTCCCCCATCCCCTTCTCCTTCCTCCGGCGCGCGGAAGCCCAGCGCGATCCCCTAATCGACGCGACTCCGATGCCCCAAAACCCCCCGCTGCGCCTTCTCCCTCCTTCTACAGAAAGCCGCCCACCAGTCGATGTCGCGCCTTGCCTGGCCACCAACGCCGCTTCAGGCGAACTCCTCTGCCTCCCTAACCTCCGCCGACATCTCCCCCACCCCAAAACACTGCTGTAAGTTTTTTTTAGTTTGTTTTGTTTATTTCTTTTCATGTTTGATTTTTTTTAGGCAAATAAAAACTGGATCTTTGTTGTTTGAATGGTAAAGTAAAATTAGTTTTTTTTTAAAGAAATAAAAATTGGATTTTTAAAGTAGTTTTGAAAACAAAAGATAGGATTTTTAATTAAACAAAAATCTGAAAATTTAATATTTATGTTCTAGTTTTAAAATCTAAAATTATTATATATATAATGTTTGAAATATGAAATATGAAGCATTGTTTTAAAAATCGATTTTATAAAATATATAGCCTTGTTTTTACAAAAAGAAGTAGTGGGAAAGGTTGGATTTTGATATTTGTAAAGATTGAATTTTTATATTCAGAAAGACTAGATTTTTATCTACAAAAGTTGAGATTTTTATATACATCGCATTGAAAGAGAAATATAATCTTTATATTATAGGAAGGTTAAAAATATAATTTTTATATTAGTAGAAGGTTAAAAATATAATTTTTATATAGAAAGAAGCGTTGTAAAAATATATGAAATAAAAATACGATTTTTATTTATTGAGATGAAATAAAAATGTAATTTTTATTATGAACAGCGTGTAAAGGACTGCATAGGAATTGCAAACCGATCCAGACGGTTCAGCAGTTCAACAGCAAAGCACGGCGGAGTGGAACCCTCTGTGAGAACTCCTCACCTTTAATTTATTTCTAGTTAAAATTATATACTAGGACGCAGACGGTGTTTAGTAGCACCCGACACCCGTCGTCCACAGACCATGGACGGCGTGTATGCTTGTTGTTTGATTTTGATGTGTAGTTGATTGTGTGATGTGATGTGAAATGAAATAAAATATTATATAGTTAGAAATATTTTATAGTTAAAAATAGAATTTTTAACATGTATATAAAATAAATATTTATAAACAAATCGGAGATTTGTTTATATACACTGATTTGATTGATATTGATTGGGACGATAAATTTTACACATCGCCCAACTGCACAAATAAAATCTGTGTTTGATTGTTTGAAACCCCATACGGGTATTGGGATGATATTTGGCTTACACTAATCCCAATTATTTAGCTGTATGTCGATCGATTGGTTGACAGACTGTGTAAGCGTTAATTATTTATATTTAATGCTTATGCAGTTGTGTGGTGCACTTTGGATGATGGTTGATTATTTGTCATTGTTGATATATACATGTGTTGTAGAAAACCCATATAATCCACATTATATGGTAATTGATTGGGCCTCATTCCAGTTTTGAAATAGAAATATTTGAAATAGAAATATTTGAAAAAGAAATTTTTGAAATAGAAATATTTGAAATAGAAATATTTGAAATAGAAATATTTGAAATAGAAATATCTGAAATAGAAATATTTGAAAAAAAATCTTTGAAATAGAAATATTTGAAATAGAAATATATATAAAGCTGTGTTGATTAGATTTGCGCCATTCTGACGTGAACGAGATTTATATCAATTTTATTCAAATTGAAATGAATATTGAAGTGAATTGAAATTCGAATAGAATTGAAATTCGAATTAAATTGAAATAGAATGGAAATCGATTTGAAATGAATTTAAAACGAATTTATATTGGAAAGATTCAATTTTGATTTGAATTTGAATGTGAAGTTGAAATCGTTTTGAAAACGAATTTAAAACGATTTATGAAATACGTTTTAAAAGGAAATCGACGAAGTATATATTATATATATTATATATATAATATAATGGCCTGAATAGAACGCGCCGCACCGCGGCAGTTCGTGAATTTCAACCATTGACTTTGAGTGGATATTGCGGGAGATCCGACCGTCGGATTATCCTAAAACCGGAATCGTTGGGTTCGTATCGAAAAGAGCTTTCTAACGAATATAAGAAATTAGAAATCTAACGGTTGGATTTGGAATTATGTCCAAATCAAATTTGAAAAAGGACGCTGTAAGTGCAGTTCGATGGCCATTGATGGAAATCGACTGTACGAGCCTTGATAAAATTATTAAAAATAATAATAATTTGTGTAAAATCATAAGAAATGATTTGTGAAGAATTGGGATGAAAAACTCCATATTTGAAAAGATAAAAATAGATTTTTATCGAAATGAACTAGTTTTGAACTAGAGTAATAATTTATTTATTTTTAAAAATAAACAAATTGGGTTTGAAATGTTTTAAAAGTAACCAGAATTTCCAATAATTGAGTTGGAATGGATTTGAATCGAAATTGTCTTTGGAATATTTCGATGTTGGATTTCGTGATGATACAGATATTGTGATGGGAATTTGAAAGATATATTAATATCGTTATTTCTAATACGATATTTGTTGGTCGTAGAATTTGATATTGAATATAAGCCGGTATATTTTTTATTCAGAGCCTTGTATTTAATATCAAATGTGATTTGGGTTTGTCGTGAATGGTTTCTTCATTAACACTATTCTTAAGCCCAGTTGAGAAAAAGATTAAATCTTTTTATTTAGATTTAATGAGGTGTACCCATTAAATAATGTTTAATTGGAATTGAATTGGTATTGATTTTTGGGTTTATCGTGAACAGTGTTTTAAATAACACTTGTTCTTTAACCCGATAATTAATGGAATGTGATTTTGGGTTTATCGTGAACCGTGTTTTAAATGACACTAATTCTTTAACCCAGTTAAAGATTAAAACTAAGTGGAGTTTTAATGAACCTTTAATTAGATTGAAAAGATCGAGAATGGAGTATCACCAGTTTTACTCCAGGCGATAGTTAAATCTTTAATTAGATTTGAACGTGAAATGGTAATTGAATTTACCGATAACACCGTGGTGTTAGAAATGAAGTATTACCGGTTTTACTTCATGGGATGAATAGGTTGGGATTGGGAAATTAAAATAAATGATTTCTTCGGTGTGGTTCGCTAATCCCGACTAGTTTGAATTGATATTCAAAGGAGATTAAAGAATAAATTTAAAGAATTTATCTTTGATAAAATTAATGGGAACCTTTCCCAAAGTATAAGAATACTTGAACAAAAGAATATTCTGTATTGGAATGAGGCGTATGTTGTGTTTGTGTAACACTTGTTTATTATATACACGAGTTATTCAGAAAGACCGGGTTTATCCCATTCTGAATAACTGATTCGACGTGGTGTCGAAGATGAAGATGGTGGTCGAAGACCGGAGGTCTTCACGTCGTTTGGGTGATTACTGATGATCTTGATTGGGCCGTACACCCAAGAGGAGGGAATCAGTTAGTGATCGTCTAGACATACTTGGAGATCGATGGATATGCGGGGTACTAGGTGCCTCCGGTTTCGTTCAGACCCAGAACGAACTTGTAAATGGACTGTGTGTCTGACATTGGATTTTATTCTGTGTGGTTGATTTCTATTAAATGTATATCTGTTTGGCGGTAGAGAATTTATTCTCTTGCTTAACGCCCTTCTATGAGACATACGAGCTCAGGGGTTATATATTGATGGATATCAAACGCATGGAGTGAATTGCCTGTGTGGCATGCCTAAGTGGCAATATGATCAAGGCTTCTGTTGAAAAGAAAAGTCTTGTGGGTGATGATCAAAGCACAGCCTGTGTGGCACAGCTTTGTGTAACGTGAATTCATGAGCCTCACACCCCGGTTGTGAACCAGAAACGGGAGAGGACATAAGGGAGGGCATGTGTTTCTTTCTAGCTAGAAGTGGCGTCAGTGGTTTTACACGCCCTGACGAGTTTGACTTATGTGGTTGTTGTTGTTGCGAGGCGCCTCGGTTAGATCTGACGATCCGGGTCCGATGGAGTCATTCGTTGGCTCATTTACGCCCCCAAAGGGCGGGGAAACGTAGTGTTCAGGCATAATAATCCACATCGGTGGACCGGCCCTGACGATCCAAGGCTTGCCTGCGCGCTTGCCTGAGACTCGGGCTAAACAGTCTCGAATTCCGTAGAGGACTATCTTTTGCCTCGGTTCACAGATGGAAATCCAACTTCCAAACACGTGACATTTGCGGTTTTGATTGTAGAGCCTAGTATGGCGACATGATATATGGTACCCATGCCGTCTATGATTGATATTTATGATTGAAATTGTTTTAACACTATACACTTATAGTAATAATAAAACATGAAATTTAGCGTATCAAGCATTCTTTGCCTATTATAAGGTAAAACCCTATCCTCCGGCTTGCATTGCATTGTGTGATGGGACCTGGGTCTTATAATAGCTTCATTTTGCTTTATTTAGCATTGCGCTGTTGTTTTATGCACTGGTGTTCTTAGGAGGAAACCCGTTCCGTGTTATACGGCGTGGTCCCTTGATTTACCAAACTTTAAAATAAAGATTAGTAACTGTATTTAGTTCTCACACCAGTCCCATGACTGACCTGGAGTTTATTGTTTTAACCTAAACTCTGGGTGCCCTTATTTTCGACACGGGCAGCTAGTAGTTTTGGGTTTTGCAGATTTATATTCACAGGAACCTGGTTTACAGCTGGAACGATATCCGGAAATCTTTGTATCCGTGTATCCTCTTCAGTTGCATTTTGTATTATTTTCCACTGCTATGTAATGTATTAAATGTAATTTAAATCTCTGTTATTTCCTGTGTAATATTTATCTATACTCTGTATATTCTTGTATTCTGATGGAATTGTTGTAATATAATGAAATGTTCTTCCGTCTGCGTTCTGTTGTGGCTTGTTCTCGAACTATCCGTGCTTTCCTTATCGGGGAAGTTACGGGTTTTTACATAAATCGATTTGGATTAATTTGAAATTTTGAGATGAAATACATTCTGTTAGAATCTAAGTCGATCTTGAAATATGATATGATTATAATACAAGGATATGGAAATATATTCCAATTTAGAATATAATTGGTTTAGTATGATTTATGATATTTGATATGACTTATATTCTATTTTGAATATAAATTTGGTTCGAAACAAAATATGATATGTTGATATGGAAGCTAACCTTTAAAATGTAAAAGAACCAACCGATGTTAAAGATGTAAGCGTTGGTTGTTAAAGAGACCGGAGTCGACATAAGGCATACTCTCTGTCAGTGTCAATACCACTTTGACAACTAGGAACGTTTGACATTTCTGTAAACGTTTTGACGTATCCAGAATGGAATATGATGACTTGGAGGTGATTATTGAATCGAAGAAGATGAACGATAATGAAATAGCCTCGACCTTCGGGTCATAATTGAAATGACTAAAACAGGAGCTATACCGTGACTTGTAGAGGTAGCAACTCTTATCGGACACACTTCTTCGATACTATTACTATAACTATGATGATGATTTGGGCCCATTTTTATGATTATGGGAGTGTGATCCAAGGTGGGCGGTAGTGGCTGCTATGCGTCACCACCGGTCCGGGAGTGCAATTGGTAGAATCCTACCCAGGGTATTACCTCAAGTGCCTTGTCATATTTATCCTTATCGAGCCCCATACGATTTTGATTTGGTGTTGCTTTCTATGGAGTGCCCTCTGATAACACCAGTACAGTGAATTTATGGTACTGTATAGACTGTTGATACCTGTAAACGGTGTAAGGGTAATATGGTAATCCCGTTTACGCTATTTTTGTGATATTTACTTTACTGGATAAACATTATCATAATAGCGTATTATACTATGTATGTATTAGTTAACGGATCCTTGAGAGATGGAAGAATCCCGTAACATCTCTTGAGTTACTGCACCCATGATACTAATGTTATTTCATATTTTAATTTGACTAATATGAGAATGATTTAGTGCTGATTCGAGTGTTTGTTGTGTTTTCTTTTTATGCAATACGCTCGGGTCAGCAGACATCTGCAGTTGTCGAAGATGACTGTGCCTTGGGGATCGAAGACAAAAATTGGTATATATCTATCATATATATATATATTTCCGCTGCATTTTATTTCCGCTGTAATGCGATGAAATCTTTATATGTACAACTCTGATAGTCATTGTATATATTTCAACTGTTTTAACTGTTACTTAATTATTATATGTTATCCTTCCACTGTGAGATCTCTATGTTTGTTTTTCTCTTCTTTCTTTTTTCTTCTTTTCCCAATAGGTACCTATATTTGAGATTTGTTCGGGTCGACATATGTGGTTTATTGTCGATTTTAAACGGTCAAAAATCTGGATCATTACAAATTTAAACCTTTAATATGACAAATAAATGTGAATATTTATTTGTATGCAAATTCCAATCTTTAGTGTGACAAATAAATGTGAATATTTATTTGTATGCAAAGTTCAATCTTTTGGATGACAAATAAATGTGAATATTTATTTGTATGCAAAGTTCAATCTTTAGTATGACAAATAAATGGGAATATTTATTTGCATGCAAAGTTCAATCTTTAGTGTGACAAATAAATGTGAATATTTATTTGTATGCAAAGTTCAATCTTTAGTATGACAAATAAATGTGAATATTTATTTGTATGCAAAGTTCAATCTTTAGTATGACAAATAAATGTGAATATTTATTTGTATGCAAAGATCAATCTTTAGTATGACAAATAAATGTGAATATTTATTTGTATGCAAATTTCAATCTTTATCTTAACAATTAAAGATTATATTTTTATCTTACAAAATATAACTCGACAAATCATCACCACCATGGTCAATCAATCAATCTAAAGTTATACAGTGCCTATATTTAATATTACAATCACAATCAATATGAATATATATATATATATATATATATATCTACATACATACATACATACATACATACATACATATATATATATATATATTAATTTTAATTTTAAATCGAGAAATCCCACCTTGATCGGTTGATTTATTGTCTAACCATGTTCATATTAAACATGAACATTTTTCTGACATATGTAATTGAATCCAGTCGTTAAACACTGTAATAACCCGGAAATCTGGGCCAGTTTAAAATTTTTATTTTGGCAATTTTAGCGAATTTTGATTATTTAAAATGAATTATTTTAAATAATATCAACGAGAAAATTTCTTTTGAATAAAATTCAATCGTATATAGTTATATAGATCGACGATAGAATATAAATATTTATTTATATAAATAAAAGGAATTGAAAATGGCGTGGTAGTTCGATAATTTGATTTCAATCTTCAAATGAACATACCGGGTGCAAAATAAACCGGATTTTAGTGAAACCAAAAATAATAGAGTCTAATAGAGAATATCTTTCCAACGAATCCGAAAATTTGAAATTTCATAGCGGGGATAAAAAGTTATGTCCAGTTGAAAATTCTGAATAGTCGTTATGGAATTCAGGCCCTTAAAAATGGAGATTTTGCAAACGACCTCGGATTTCGACGAAACCACTTTGGTCCGTGACGTAAAGTTATTGCTAGGTTTCAAATTTCATAATTTTTCGAATCAATATGTGAGCGTGGCGAAGGAAAACGCGTTTGACCAGTTTCAGTTGATTTTAATCGACTGGAAATTGGCCATTTTTCAAACGGTCTCGGAATTCGACGAAATTAGTTTTGTTAGGACCGTATCATCAATACGAAGTTAGAAAATATTTTTCGGGAATTTTTCTAGTTAGTATGTGACCCCAGTAAATTGAAATGCACGTTCAAATTCAATATATAGAGTTATATGTTGATTTTGATGAAAACCGATCGAAACGGTCGAATCAGCTTGCGATGCATATCCCATTGTGTTCGGAATGGGGGTAATTAGCTATGGACGACAGGCGGTGGGTCTCGTTTAGAGGTCGAATAAAAAAGTCAATTTTTTGAAATTTAAATAAATAAATAAAAACTTTCTCTCTCTCCCTCCCTATAACCCCTCAGCCCCCCCCCCCCCGATTCTTCATTAAATCAGAAATCAGAAAAAGAAAAAAAAAACTAGCCTACCGATCGCGCGATACCCCCCCCCCCAGGCGGCGTTGCCGCCGCGCGATACCCCCCTCCCCCTCTCTCTTGTGTCGCGCGACGCGCTAACCCCCCCCCCCCCTCCTGCAAACGACGTGCAATACCCCCCCTCCTCCTGCTGCTGCGGCCGCTACTTCTTCTTCTTCCCTCCTTCCTCCTCCCCCTTCGTTCAACAAAAGGTGAGTTTTTGCGGTTTATTTGACCAGTTAAATTTCTGATTTTTAATTAGTTAAAGAATTGATTTTTATAGCAAAAGGATTATATTTTTAAAATAGAAAGATTCGATTTTGATTAGAAGAAAAATATGAACTTTCTTGTGTGTGAAGCGATAGAATAAAAATGTAATTTTTATCGTATAGAGAAGAATATTAAAGTATGATCTTTATTGTGAAGTGAACAATATAAAAATATGATTTTTAATGCGGTAAAAATTCGATTTTTATATGTTGAATAGCAAAGTAAAAATTCGATTTTTATATATTGAATAGCAAAGTAAAAATTCGATTTTTATATATTGAATAGCAAAGTAAAAATTCAATTTTTATATATTGAATAGCAAAGTAAAAAATTCGATTTTTATATATTGAATAACAAAGTAAAAATTCGATGTTTATATATTGAATAGCGAAGTAAAAATTCGATTTTTATATATTGAATAGCGAAGTAAACATTCGATTTTTATATATTGAATAGCGAAGTAAAAATTCGATTTTTATATATTGAATAGCGAAGTAAAAATTCGATTTTTATATATTGAATAGCGAAGTAAAAATTCGATTTTTATATATTGAATAGCGAAGTAAAAATTCGATTTTTACATATGTAGAGAATATGGGCAAAGAAAGTGACAAGAGGCAAGAATGGCGAAGATTTCTACATAAGAAGAGTCGTGGCGTTGGATTAGCAATTCTGTGAGAACTTCTCACCTTTAATTTTATTTTCTAGTTATATAAATATATACTAGGATCCAGACGGTGTTTAGTAGCACCCGACACCCGTCGTCCACAGACCATGGACGGCTTGTATGCTTGTTTGTTTGATTTTGATGTGTAGTTGATTGTGTGATATGATGTGAAATGAAATAAAATATTTTATAGTTAAAAATAGAATTTTTAACGTGTATATGAAATGAAATAAAAATAAACAGATCGTACAATTTGTTTATATACACACATTTGACTGATATTGATTGGGACGATAAAATTTACACATCGCCCAACTACACAAATAAAATCTGTGTTTGATTGTTTGAAACCCCACACGGGTATTGGGATGATATTTGACGTACACTAATCCCAAGAATTAGTTGTATGTCGATCGATTGATTGACAGGCTGCTATAAGCGTTGAATATTTATATTTGATGCTTATACAGTGTAGAATGCACTTTGGATGATAGTTGATTATTTATCGTTGTTATTGTATACATGTGTTGTAGAAAATCTATATAATTAACATTATATGGTAATTGATTGGGCCTCATTCCAGTTTTGAAATAGAATATTTGAAAAGAAATATTTGAAATAGAATATTTGAAAATAGAAATATATGAAGCCATGTTGATTAGATTGACGCCATTTTGACGAGAACGATATTTATATCGATTTTATTCATTTTATAATGAATATCGAAAGTGATTTCAAAATCTGATGTTTTGAAAAGAATTGAAATTCGAATTGAAATTGAATGGAAATGAATTCGAATTGAAATTGAATAGAAATGAATTCGAATTGAAATTGAATAGAATTGAATTTGAATAGAAAACGAATTCGAATTGAAATTGAATAGAATTGAATTTGAATAGAAATGAATTCGAATTGAAATTGAATATAAATGAATTCAATTGAAATCGAATAGAAATGAATTCGAATTGAAATTGAATTGAAAACGAACTGAAATTGAATTAGAAATCAATTTGAATTGAAATCAATTTGAAATGAATTTAAATCGTATTTATAAGGAAGAATTCAATTTTGATTTGAATTTGAAAAGAAGTTGAAATCGTTTTGAAAACGAATTTAAAAACGATTTATATAATACGTTTTAAAAGGAAATCGATAAAGTATATATTATATATATAATATAATGGCCTGAATAGAACGCGCCGCGCTGCGGCAGTTCGTGAATTTCGACCATTGACTTCGAATTGACGTTACGGGAGATCCGACCGTCGGATTCTCCTACAACCGGAACCGGTGGGTTCGTATCGAAAAGAGCTTTCTAATGAATATTAGAGATTTGAAATCTAACGGTTGGATTTGGAATTATGTCCAAATCAAATTTGGAAAAGGTCGCTGTAAGTGCAGTTCGATGGTCGTTGATGGAAATCGACCGTACGGGCCTGGATAAAATCATTAAAAATATCAATAATTTGTGTAAAATCATAAGAAATGATTTGGGAAGAATTGGGATGAAAAACTCCATATTTGAAAAGATAAGAATAGATTTTTATCGAAATGAACTAGTTTTGAACTAGAATTAAAATTCAATTTGTTTTTAAATAAATAAATTGAATTTGAAAAGGGTTTTAAAAATACCCAGAATTTCCAATGATTGCATTGGAATGGATTTGAATCAAAATTGTCTTCGGAATATTTCAATGTTGGATTTCGTGATTATACAGATGTTGTTATGGAAATTTGAAAGATATAGGTATATATATCGTTATTTCCAATACGATATCTGTTGGTCGTAGAATTTGATATTGAATATAAGCCGATATATTTTCTATTCAGAGCCTTGTATTTAATATCAAATGTGATTTGGGTTTGTCGTGAATGGTGTCTTGACTAACACTGTTCTTGAACCCAGTTGAGAAAAGATTAAATCTTTTTATGTAGATTTAATGAAGTGTAACAATTAAATGATATTTAATTGGAATTGAACTGGCATTGATTTTTGGGTTTATCGTGAACAGTGTTTTAAATAACACTTGTTCTTTAACCCGATAATTAATGGAATGTGATTTTGGGTTTATAGTGAACCGTGTTTTAAATGACACTGATTCTTTAACCCAGTTAACGATCAAAACTAAGTGGATTTTTAATGAATCTTTAATTAGATTGAAATGATCGAGAATGGAGTATCACCAGTTTTGCTCCAGGCAATAGTTAAATCTTTAATTAGATTTGAATGTGAAATGGTAATTGAATTTTCCGATAACACCGTGGTGTTAGATATGAAGTATTACCAGTTTTACTTCATGGGATGAATAGGTGGGGATTGGGAAATAAAATAAATGATTATTCCAGTGTGATTCGCTAATTCCGACTAGTTTCAATTGATATTCAAAAGAAGATTAAAGAATAAATTTAAAAGAGATTATCTTTGATAAAATTAATGAGAACCTTTCCCAAAGAATATTCTGAATTGGAATGAGGCGTATGTTGTGTTTGTGTAACACTTGTTTAATATATACGCGAGTTATTCAGAAAGACCGGGTTTATCCCATTCTGAATAACTGTTTCGACGTGGTGTCGAAGATGAAGATGGTGGTCGAAGACCGGAGGTCTTCACGTCGTTTGGGTGGTTACTGATGATCTTGATTGGGCTGTACACCCAAGAAGATGGAAATAGTTGGTGATCGTCAAGACGTACTTGTAGATCAATGGATATGCGGGGTACTAGGTGCCTCCGGTTTCGTTCAGACCCAGAACGGACTTGTAAATGGACTGTGTGTCTAACATTGGATTTCAGTTTGTGTGATTGATTTCTATTAAATATATATCTGTTTGGCGGCGGAGAATTCATTCTCTTGCTTAACACCCTTCTCTGAGACGTACGAGCTCATGGGTTATATAATGATGGATATCAAACGCATAGAGTGAATTTCCTGTGTGGCATGCCTAAGTGGAAAATGATCAAGGCTTCTGTTGAAAAGCAAAGTCTTGTGGTTGATGATCAAAGCACGGCCTTTGTGGCATAGCTTTGTGTAACGTTTGATTCGCGAGCTTCACACCCGGTATGAACCAAAAACGGGAGAGGACGTCAGGGAGGGCATGCGTTTCTTTCTAGCTAGAAGTGGCGCCAGTGGTTTTACACGCCCTGACGAGTTTGACTTATGTGGTTGTTGCTGTTGCGAGGCGCCTCGGTTTGATCGGACGATCCGGGTCCGGTGGAGTCATTCGTTGGCTCATTTACGCCCCATAGGGCGGGGAAACGCATGTTCAGGCATTTTAATCCACATCGGTGGACCGGTCCTGAGGATCCAAGGGTCACTCGAGCTCTGATCCTGAGACATGGGCTAGATTGTCTCGAATCGATTGAGGACTATCTTTTGCCTCGGTTCGTAGATGGAAATCCAATTTCCAAATACGTGACATTTGCGGTTTTAATTGTAGAGCCTAGTATGGCGACATGATATATGGTACCCATGCCGCCTATGATTGATACTTATGATTCGAAGTTGTTTTATACACTTTACACTGATAATAGTATCAAATGATTTATTTTAATCATATTAAGCATGTTTGGCTATTATAAGGGAAAACCCTGTCCCCCGGCTTGCGTTGCATTGTGTGATAGGACCTGGGTCTTATAATAGCTTCATTTTTCCAAAAAGCATTGCGTTGTTTTGTTATATGCACTGGTATTCTTGGGAGGAAACCCGTTTCGTGTTATACGGCGTGGTCCCTTGATATATCTGATTTAAAGTAAAGTTTTAAATAACTGTTTTAGTTCTCACACCAGTCCCATGACTGACCTGGGGTTTATTGTTTCAACCTAAACTCTGGGTGCCCCTATTTTGACACGGGTAGCTAGTAGTTTTGGTTTTGCAGATTTATATTCACAGGATCCTGGTTTACAGCTGGAACGATATCCGGAAAGCTTTGTATCTGTATATCTCTTCTAGTTGTGTATTGTATTATTTTCCGCTGCTATGTATTTAAATGAAATTTAAATCTCTGATATTTTCTGTTGTGTAATATTCATGTATACTCTGTATATTCTTGTATCTGATGGAATTGTTGTAATTAACAATGAAATGTTCTTCCGTCTGCATTCTACTTTGTCGTGTTCTCAAAACAATTCGTTCTTTCTCTTCTCTTCGGGGACCGGGGAAGTTCGGGTCGTTTCATCGTGGTATCAGAGCTTTGGTTTACAAAGCTCAGAGAACAAGGTACATTAGAACCATACGAAAGAATTCATCAGATATTGGATTAGTAGTATCCAATGGAATGACTCGTTAGAGATGGGATCAGTAGTGTCCTAGAACGAGTGTGAAGAGTAGTGTTTTTGATAAATAAAAATGAAAACAAGTTTTGTTTTGAAATTTAAATCAATTATTCGTATTTGATTATTTATTATATATTGATTTGGACAATCCAATATATAAAGATTTTGCATATGCGTCTTGCAAACGTGTATTCGAAGTTTTAATATACTGGATAGTTATAGAATCATACTCTAGATGCCCGGGGATGATTCTGGTGATGGGGCACCGTCGCCAGTATTTATTTTCGAGTAACGAAAGTGAGATTTCTATATTTCCAATTGACTGGTGTGAGAACCGAAACTAGATAGGGCTTATTTTTGTGATTTGGCATCAAAAATCTGATTTTTGACTATGTATCAAAGTTATGCATTTGAAATGATAACCAACTAATTGATTGATGTTTGTGTTGTTTGGTTATTTGTTTGAAATTTTGAACCATTACGCCTAATTGTATCAAATATTGAATTGTACTGAAATTTGGTCGCATTTGCTTGCATATACATGTACTTACATTGAATAGGTCATAGCAAGAAGGGTAGAGCAGAGAAATAAAATTGTTTGCCCGACAAATAGGTACATGTTTACCATAATTTACTGTTTTGTTTGGGTGATGATAATTTTATGAGCCGATTGGCTAGCCGCTTGGCTTTTTCTTTTTCTTTTTGAGATCAGAAGGCCTGCATGGCAATTTCGGGATTTTCCCGTGCTCCCGGTGCAGGGGAGGTTATGGAGAAATTTTTCAAAAATTTAGGGTGTTAGCCAAATTTTTGAAAATTTTGAAAAGTTCTTAGAAACTGAAAAGTTGAAGAACTTAAGCCGTAGTCAAAATACTGGAATTTGAGTTGATTTGTTAAACAACTTTCGGCTTTATTCCTTTTTGGGGACGAAAAGTTTTAAGTGGGGGAGATTGTAATAACCCGGAAATCTGGGCCAGTTTAAAAATTTTATTTTGGCAATTTTAGCGAATTTTGATTATTTAAAATGAATTATTTTAAATAATATCAATGAGAAAATTTCTTTTGAATAAAATTCAATCGTATATAGTTATATAGATCGACGATAGAATATAAATATTTATTTATATATATAAAAGGAATTGAAAATGGCGCGGTAGTTCGATAATTCGATTTCAATCTTCAAATGAACATACCGGGTGCAAAATAAACCGGATTCTAGTGAAACCAAAAATAATAGAATCTAATAGAGAATATCTTTCCAACGAATCCGAAAAATTGAAATTTCATAGCGGGGATAAAAAGTTATGTCCAGTTGAAAATTCTGAATAGTCGCTATGGAATTCAGGCCCTTAAAAATGGAGATTTTGCAAACGACCTCGGATTTCGACGAAACCACTTTTGTTGGGTCCGTGACGTAAAGTTATTGCTAGGTTTCAAATTTCATAATTTTTCGAATCAATATGTGAGTGTGGCAAAGGAAAACGCGTTTGACCAGTTTCAGTTGATTTTAATCGACTGGAAATTGGCCATTTTTCAAACGGTCTCGGAATTCGACGAAATTAGTTTTGTTAGGACCGAATCGTCAATACGAAGCTAGAAAATATTTTTCGGGAATTTTTCTAGTTAGTATGTGACCCCAGTAAATTGAAATGCGCGTTCAAATTCAATATATAGAGTTATATGTTGATTTTGACGAAAACTGATCGAAACAGTCGAATCAGCTTGCGATGCATATCCCATTGTGTTCGAAATGGGGGTAATTAGCTATGGACGACAGGCGGTGGGTCTCGTTTAGAGGTCGAATAAAAAAGTCAACTTTTTGAAATTTAAATAAATAAATAATAACTTTCTCTCTCTCTCTCTCTCCTTATAACCCCTCAGCCCCCCCCCCCCCGATTCTTCATTAAATCAGAAAAAGAAAAAGAAAAAAACCTAGCCTACCGATCGCGCGATACCCCCCCCCCCCAGACGGCGCTGCCGCCGCGCGAAACCCCCCTCTCTCTCTTGTGCCGCGCGATGCGCTAACCCCCCCCCTTCCTGCAAACGACGCGCGATACCCCCCTCCTCCTGCTGCTGCGGCCACTACTTATTTTTCTTCACTCCTTCCTCCTCCCCCTTCGTTCAACAAAAGGTGAGTTTTTGCGGTTTACTTGATTAGTTATATTTCTGATTTTTAATTAGTTAAAGAATTGATTTTTATATCAAAAGGATTATATTTTTAAAATAGAAAGATTCTATTTTGATTAGAAGAAAAATATGAACTTTCTTATGTGTGAAGTGATAGAATAAAAATGTAATTTTTATCGTATAGAGAAGAATATTAAAGTATGATCTTTATTGTGAAGTGAACAATATAAAAATATGATTTTTATTGCGGTAAAAATTCGATTTTTATATGTTGAATAGCAAAGTAAAAATTCGATTTTTATATATTGAATAGCAAAGTAAAAATTCGATTTTTATATATTGAATAGCAAAGTAAAAATTCGATTTTTATATATTGAATAACAAAGTAAAAATTCGATTTTTATATATTGAATAGCGAAGTAAAAATTCGATTTTTATATATTGAATAGCGAAGTAAAAATTCGATTTTTATATATAGAATAGCGAAGTAAAAATTCGATTTTTATATAATGAATAGCGAAGTAAAAATTCAATTTTTATATATTGAATAGCAAAGTAAAAATTTGATTTTTATATATTGAATAGCGAAGAAAAAATTCGATTTTTATATATTGAATAGCGAAGTAAAAATTCGATTTTTACATATGTAGAGAATACAGGCAAAGAATGTGACAAGAGGCAAGAACGGCGAAGATTTCTACATAAGAAGAGTCGTGGCGTTGGATTAGCAATTCTGTGAGAACTTCTCGCCAAGTAAAAATTCGATTTTTATATATTGAATAGCAAAGTAAAAATTTGATTTTTATATATTGAATAGCGAAGAAAAAATTCGATTTTTATATATTGAATAGCGAAGTAAAAATTCGATTTTCACATCTGTAGAGAATACAGGCAAAGAAAGTGACAAGAGGCAAGAACGGCGAAGATTTCTACATAAGAAGAGTCGTGGCATTGGATTAGCAATTCTGTGAGAACTTCTCGCCTTTAATTTTATTTTCTAGTTATATAAATATATACTAGGATGCAGACGGTGTTTAGTAGCACCCGACACCCGTCGTCCACAGACCATGGACGGCTTGTATGCTTGTTTGTTTGATTTTGATGTGTAATTGATTGTGTGATGTGATGTGAAATGAAATAAAATATTTTATAGTTAAAAATAGAATTTTTAACGTGTATATGAAATGAAATAAAAATAAACAGATCGGACGATTTGTTTATATACACTCATTTGACTGATATTGATTGGGACGATAAATTTTACCCTTCGCCCAACTGCACAAATAAAATCTGTGTTTGATTGTTTGAAACCCCACACGGGTATTGGGATGATATTTGACGTACACTAATCCCAATAATTAGTTGTATGTCGATTGATTGATTGACAGGCTGCTATAAGCGTTGAATATTTATATTTAATGCTTATACAATGTAGAATGCACTTTGGATGATGGTTGATTATTTATCGTTGTTATTGTATACATGTGTTGTAAAAAATCTATATAATTAACATTATATGGTAATTGATTGGGCCTCATTCCGGTTTTGAAATAGAATATTTGAAAAAGAAATATTTGAAATAGAATATTTGAAAATAGAAATATATGAAGCCGTGTTGATTAGATTGACGCCATTTTGACGAGAACGATATTTATATCGATTTTATTCATTTTATAATGAATATCGAAAGTGATTTCAAAATCTGATATTTTGAAAAGAATTGAAATTCGAATTGAAATTGAATAGAAATGAATTCGAATTGAAATTGAATAGAAATGAATTCGAATTGAAATTGAATAGAATTGAATTTGAATAGAAAACGAATTTGAATTGAAATTGAATAGAATTGAATTTGAATAGAAATGAATTCGAATTGAAATTGAATATAAATGAATTCGAATAGAAATGAATTCGAATTGAAATTGAATTGAAAACGAACTGAAATTGAATTAGAAATCAATTTGAATTGAAATCAATTTGAAATGAATTTAAATCGTATTTATAAGGAAAAATTCAATTTTGATTTGAATTTGAAAAGAAGTTGAAATCGTTTTGAAAACGAATTTAAAAACGATTTATATAATACGTTTTAAAAGGAAATCGACGAAGTATATATTATATATATTATATATATAATATAATGGCCTGAATAGAACGCGCCGCGCTGCGGCAGTTCGTGAATTTCGACCATTGACTTCGAATTGACGTTACGGGAGATCCGACCGTCGGATTCTCCTACAACCGGAACCGGTGGGTTCGTATCGAAAAGAGCTTTCTAATGAAGATTAGAGATTTGAAATCTAACGGTTGGATTCGGAATTATGTCCAAATCAAATTTGGAAAAGGTCGCTGTAAGTGCAGTTCGATGGCCGTTGATGGAAATC
Source organism: Allium sativum (assembly GCA_030737875.1). Taxonomy (NCBI): domain Eukaryota; kingdom Viridiplantae; phylum Streptophyta; class Magnoliopsida; order Asparagales; family Amaryllidaceae; genus Allium; species Allium sativum. Next base: position 463,386,901 of record CM060920.1, read on the forward strand.
GACTGTACGGGCCTTGATAAAATCATTAAAAATATCAATAATTTGTGTAAAATCATAAGAAATGATTTGGGAAGAATTAGGATGAAAAACTCCATATTTGAAAAGATAAGAATAGATTTTTATCGAAATGAACTAGTTTTGAACTAGAATTAAAATTCTATTTGTTTTTAAATAAATAAATTGAATTTGAAAAGGGTTTTAAAAATAACCAGAATTTCCAATGATTGCATTGGAATGGATTTGAATCGAAATTGTCATCGGAATATTTCGATGTTGGATTTCGTGATTATACAGATGTTGTTATGGAAATTTGAAAGATATAGGTATATATATCGTTATTTCCAATACGATATCTGTTGGTCGTAGAATTTGATATTGAATATAAGCCGATATATTTTCTATTCAGAGCCTTGTATTTAATATCGAATGTGATTTGGGTTTGTCGTGAATGGTGTCTTGACTAACACTGTTCTTGTACATAGTTGAGAAATGATTAAATCTTTTTATTTAGATTTAATGAAGTGTAACAATTAAATGATATTTAATTGGAATTGAACTGGCATTGATTTTTGGGTTTATCGTGAACAGTGTTTTAAATAACACTTGTTCTTTAACCCGATAATTAATGGAATGTGATTTTGGGTTTATCGTGAACCGTGTTTTAAATGACACTGATTCTTTAACCCAGTTAACGATTAAAACTAAGTGGAGTTTTAATGAATCTTTAATTAGATTGAAATGATCGAGAATGGAGTATCACCAGATTTGCTCCAGGCGATAGTTAAATCTTTAATTAGATTTGAACGTGAAATGGTAATTGAATTTACCGATAACACCGTGGTGTTAGATATGAAGTATTACCAGTTTTACTTCATGGGATGAATAGGTGGGGATTGGGAAATAAAATAAATGATTATTCCAGTGTGATTCGCTAATTCCGACTAGTTTGAATTGATATTCAAAAGAAGATTAAAGAATAAATTTAAAAGAGTTTATCTTTGATAAAATTAATGAGAACCTTTCCCAAAGAATATTCTGAATTGGAATGAGGCGTATGTTGTGTTTGTATAACACTTGTTTAATATATACGCGAGTTATTCAGAAAGACCGGGTTTATCCCATTCTGAATAACTGTTTCGACGTGGTGTCGAAGATGAAGACGGTGGTCGAAGACCGGAGGTCTTCACGTCGTTTGGGTGGTTACTGATGATCTTGATTGGGTTGTACACCCAAGAAGATGGAAACAGTTGGTGATCGTCCAGACGTACTTGGAGATCGATGGATATGCGGGGTACTAGGTGCCTCCGGTTTCGTTCAGACCCAGAATGGACTTGTAAATGGACTGTGTGTCTAACATTGGATTTCAGTCTGTGTGATTGATTTCTATTAAATATATATCTGTTTGGCGGCGGAGAATTTATTCTCTTGCTTAACGCCCTTCTCTGAGACGTACGAGCTCAGGGGTTATATAATGATGGATATCAAATGCATAGAGTGAATTGCCTGTGTGGCATGCCTAAGTGGCAAATGATCAAGGCTTCTGTTGAAAAGCAAAGTCTTGTGGTTGATGATCAAAGCACGGCCTTTGTGGCATAGCTTTGTGTAACGTTTGATTCGCGAGCTTTACACCCGGTATGAACCAAAAACGGGAGAGGACGTCAGGGAGAGCATGCGTTTCTTTCTAGCTAGAAGTGGCGCCAGTGGTTTTACACGCCCTGACGAGTTTGACTTATGTGGTTGTTGCTGTTGCGAGGCCCCTCGGTTTGATCGGACGATCCGGGTCTGGTGGAGTCATTTGTTGGCTCATTTACGCCCCATAGGGCGGGGAAACGCATGTTCAGGCATTTTAATCCACATCGGTGGACCAGCCCTGAGGATCCAAGGGTCACTCGAGCTCTGATCCTGAGACATGGACTAGATTGTCTCGAATCGGTTGAGGACTATCTTTTGCCTCGGTTCATAGATGGAAATCCAATTTCCAAATACGTGACATTTGCGGTTTTAATTGTAGAGCCTAGTATGGCGACATGATATATGGTACTCATGCCGCCTATGATTGATACTTATGATTTGAAGTTGTTTTATACACTATACAATGATAATAGTATCAAATGATTTATTTTAATCGTATTAAGCATGTTTGGCTATTGTAAGGGAAAACCCTATCCCCGGCTTGCGTTGCATTGTGTGATAGGACCTGGGTCTTATAATAGCTTCATTTTTTCAAAAAGCATTGCGTTGTTTTGTTATATGCACTGGTATTCTTGGGAGGAAACCCGTTCCGTGTTATACGGCGTGGTCCCTTGATATATCTGATTTAAAGTAAAGTTTTAAATAACTGTTTTAGTTCTCACACCAGTCCCATGACTGACCTGGGGTTTATTGTTTTAACCTAAACTCTGGGTGCCCCTATTTTGACACAAGCAGCTAGTAGTTTTGGTTTTGCAGATTTATATTCACAGGATCCTGGTTTACAGCTGGAACGATATCCGGAAAGCTTTGTATCCGTATATCTCTTCTAGTTGTGTATTGTATTATTTTCCGCTGCTATGTATTTAAATGTAATTTAAATCTCTGATATTTTCTGTTGTGTAATATTCATTTATACTCTGTATTTTCTTGTATCTGATGGAATTGTTGTAATTAACAATGAAATGTTCTTCAGTCTGCGTTCTACTTTGTCGTGTTCTCAAAACAATTCTTTCTCTTCTCTTCGGGGACCGGGGAAGTTCGGGTCGTTTCAAACACATTCACAAACAATCAATTCAGATTTTAGACAACTCATATATGGATTTCACCTCACAATCAATAATAAATTTTATTTAAAATAGAGATCTCACAAGTTTTCGGTTCTGATTGGTTCCATGTTGTAGATCTCGAAAAGACGATTTCAACGCACTTCGAATCTCCAAATTTCATTGCTGTTTGAATGAGTTATGGTTGTTTAAACATTTGATAATTTAAATAAGTTATTAAATAAAAATAATCAACTAAATAATAAGTTTAATTACATTGGTTCCCTGATGATTATCATCTTCCTCATCACGCATGCAGGAAGAAAACACGCAGCCCCTTCAAATTTCACAACCCATTCCAATCCTTCCGGACCCGATCTAAATACACCGCATCGAAGGCCTTCTTCTTCTCCATCTTCACCATGAATAGCTTTGAATTTTTGCTTCCCCATGGCCATGAACTTGCAGTCAAACCACAGCACTTGAGGCCTGAGATTCGTGAAAATTACTACCCAAAACATGATCTTAACCGTATGTATTTGTAGAGCATGTGTATCTCTACAGCGTTCATGCAGAAATCATCTTCTAATTCTTGATGGATTAAGAGAAAAGAGGGAAAGAAATTCGAATTATTTCAGCCATGAAATGAAACCTGCGGCTATGGTTTTGATAACGAGGGATTGGGCTGAAAATGGGCTATTTATACCCTATTTTACATTATTATTTAATTCCATTATCTCCAAAAAGTGAAATTTTGCGTCCGAACTCCAAACGAACTCTAACGACTGTCGTTCCTAACCAAACACCCCCATTTCAGACACAAAGAGATATGTTCCGAAAGCCAATTCTACTATTTTGATCAGTTTTTATCAAAATTAAAATTTAAGTTAATATAAAGGTCAATATTGAATTTGAACGTACATTTTAATTTACCGGGGCCACATACTGACTCCAAAAATTCCAGAAAAAATAAATCCAGCTATGTTTTGACGATACGGTCCTAACAAAATTAATTTCGTCGAATTTGGAGACCGTTTGAAAAATGGCCATTTTCCGGTCGATCCAATTTGAGTGAAATTAACAAGACACATTTTTTTTGCCACGCTCACATATAAATTCCAAAAATTATGAATTTTAAACCTAGCAATAATTTTACATTCTGGATCCAACAAAAGTGGTTTCGTCGAAAACGGAGGTCGTTTGGAAAATAGCTATTTTTAAGGGCTTTGTTATTATTTAAAAATGGAATTTTTTAAATTCTGATACATTTTCTAACAAAGTTTCCTTAAAATAAATTTTTAAATTGGTTCTAAAATTTATAAAATATAACTACATGAATTCAAAAATCAAACAGGTTGCACCAGCTCACTTTTAAATATAGTGTTAAATCATAAATTTCAATTCATATGCATTTTCATTCCAAATTGATTATACTGGAATTCATTCTTTAGCTTATAATTCATTCAGCTCCATTAAATTGTTGATTATTCCTATTCAAACAATCTATCATCCAAGAATAATCAATTCACAATCAACAACCAATACACAACCAAATCAATTGAATTTACATTCAATTTTTATATTTACTTTGGTTCAACATATTTGAACATTAATCAGTTAATATTCGATTGATTTCTATCTTATTACTATACATTCAATTTCTAAATTCCAAATTTATTTTATTTAATTTCAATATCATTCTAAACTCCAATTAACCAAGTTAAGTTTCATTTCAAATTTTAAATCCAGTTTGAATATCATTCAAATCAACCAAACATACTAATATCTCGATAACTTAATAAAATTATTTCTTTATATACAAAAATATATTTCGGGTAAAATTATTCCATTTACCGCCTTTACAAAACAATATTGTATCCATTACTGTTCCAATGCTTTTAAGCAGTTGAACCGATCAACCAACACAATAAAAAACATTTGAATATAAAATCTACAAATACGCTCTCATATATATACACTTAGCTCGATCTAAGGTATAACTATGTAACGTCTCGGGGTTTTAACGATTTAATAATTAATTAATTTAATTATTTTAATATAGTGATTGGATAATTTAAATGGTTTGTATTCAGATATTTTTAATATTTGATTAATATAAATAATGGGATAATAATATTCCCGAAATAGTCGGAAATAGTTATATTAGCAATATTTTGTGAATTGGGTAATTTACTTAATTTAATTCAGTCTAGAATTGAATCATCATAATGAATATATTATTTAAATGACAGTTGAACGTATTAATTATAATATAAATTATAATCAAGCTCGTAATGTCATGGCAGTTCGTAATATTTCGATTTGAACTTCAATTGAATATACAGAATTCGTTTTAAGTCAGAATTATGTGAAACAGGAAACATTGGCATCTATTAAACTATATTTTTCTAATGAAAGAGAGTATGGAGATTTCGTATTATAGATTGTAAGTTATGTCCGAATCAAATTCTCAAAAAGTCGTTATAGAATCGTTTATAAACCATAACGATTTATTTAATATAATTAAATATTCATTTCGAAATTGGACAAGATTTTTGAGATGTATATTTAATTTAATTTTTAGAATTTTACTGTAATTTTTATTTTGGAAAATAAGAAACTTTTTGGTTTGGAGTATTTTACACCCCATGACAGCATTTTGGAATTTCACAAAGTAAGTTATCTTGTTTATATTATTATATTTTTGGGATCGTGGTACATTGCTCATAACAACGGTATTTTTATTTTAGTTGTTAGCAGTTTATAGTGGACGAAATTGTATATAACGGGATACCCACTTGCAGACAACAGGTTTGATTCTCGTACCATATTGATGTAAACCTACACTTATATTTTATATCGAATGGACAAACAACAGGCCATAACGGGCATTTGTACACTATTATTATTTATATTAAATAAATTGGAGCTATTTGACTTAACTGTCCGGAGTTAATATATACTTATGGTAACATGAGACACATGCGTACAGTATAATAGAAGATTTGCTAGAAGCTGGAAGCCATTTGTTTAATCATCTAATTGGGCCTAAAGAGCACTTGTACATTAGCAGCTAATATATGTTCACGTCCTCCTATGGATATGTAACCTCATCTGCTTCTTTTCATCTGCACTGTACCTTCTGCACATGCACAAGTAGAATGCTACCTGGCCTTTTTCACGCCCCTACTCTATCAACTACAGACCCCATTTTCATGCAGGTAACAAATCCCATTAGCTATATATACAAGTTAAGCCAATATACATACACCCTATAATGGTTCCTAACTTAAAACATGGAAAACAAATGTGGAAAACCGTACTGAAACCATTGAATAAAAATGTACCATGAGGAAAATCACGAAAGAAAATTTAGCTGATTGATTTTAAAAGCTGAAATGATTTTACAACAAAATATTTATTTATTTGTTTTTGTCACTACATCAGCTAACACAACCTCTCCAATTCCATCGTGCGGCAAATCAACACAGCACCTTGCCAGCAGTGTCAAAGCGAAAGAATGAAAATTTACAAATCAACCTATACTACGATATGCAGAGCTAACCTATAATAAAATACTACTAATAATGCCTTGCATGCCACGGAATTTTCATATATAAATATGTGAGGAAACCTCCTCATTTCAGAGCAAGAACAGTGAAACCAAAAACAAGTAAAAATGAAATGAAGTTAGTTCGGGGATCTTCCTCTGTGTTGGGTCTCGAAGCTGTCGACGCAAGGAAATCATGATGTGTCGGAGCAAGTCGCGAAGTCCGTGATGTAGGTGGTGGGTTGGTAAGGGTGGCCGGTGATATGAGGGATTGAGGAGGGAGAAGCGAGTGGTCGAGCACTAGGATCTTAGTGTTGTGCATATCAGGAAGGGTGACGTGATAGTGAGAAGGAAGGGGATTCAGTTCGGTTGTAGAGATTGTTGCTGAGGGGTCGGGTGGAGTTGGTCCGTCGGAGGGGTTCGTCGGGGTCGGCTCAGCGATGAGAAGATGGACGAGGCGGAGCTCTGGCATGGAAGTGGACACAGGATGGTTTGTTTTCAGGTGCCGAGGTTGGTTGCTGAAGGCTCGGCAAGGATGTTGAGGTACTTGAAACATGAAGGAGAAGAAGAGTGTAGGGAGAAGTGGGCTTCGTTTTGGAGAGAGCAGTGGGCTTGTGCTTTTGCTGATGAAAAAAAAGAAAAAAAAAAGATAAAAGCCTAAAAATGAATAAAAAAGGGAGACATGAAGGATGGGGAGGTTTTCATGGTGCAGACTTTTCGTATAAGGTGGGTTACAGCTGTTTTAACGGGTGGGTTTGCTTATGGGGGATGTGGCCTGATTTAAAAGGAAGAAAAGGTATTTGCGTAAACAGGTAGATTAAGGAAAGATAATTAAGTTTTTATAATTTATTAATTATTATTGGTAACGATCTTTAAATTATATATAAATTTGTAGGATTAATAACATGTGCAAATGGTAATATAATCGAACAAAACTGGTCACACTGGAATCATGACAACAAGATCTACATGGTGGCACTAATGTGGTGGATAATGGAGTTACTAGAATTTTGTTGAAAAAAATTAACGTTTGTTTCATTTTAAATGAAACAAAAGCTGAATAGTCAACTGAGGACCAAGGTGGGTAAACTCACTAACTTTGTCCAGTTTTATAATTTTATAAACGTTATTTACTATTGATAAAAATGATTGAATGTTGTGTATTGGATGGTTTGTTAATTAGTTGGTTAAAATAATATATACGATTATATATATAAATCGTTGATTAAATATCGATTATGTTTATTATTAATTTCGTATCGATATGAAATTCAGATTATTCATATTGATTAACGTCTGTGGATGCAGGGAAACAGGTTGGAGGAATCCAACTAGATTCCTCAACATATTTTATTATTTTATGATGTGACAAATAATCCGATATTGATTATTATGTGATTGGGATGTTTTAATAAACTGACTTGAAATAATTGGTATTTAAACACCGTAAATTTTATTGGAAAAGAATGCGAGTTTGAAAAGGAAAAACTATTATTTATTATTTTAAATAATAGAAATTAAATATTGGCAGGGCTAGAATATAATAACTTGTTTTAACTATATTAAAACAAGTAGTTCGATTTATAAATGATGTTTTAGAAATAAAGTCGAATAATTATTATTTAATAATTTAAAACTATGGGGATGGATTTAGGAAGAGGAAACTAGGAAATCATTTCAAATGAAAACGATGAAATTATTTCGATGTTTGAAATATGAATAGAATTGAAATAAAATCATAAGGATTTGTAATTAAAAGTTGACGATGTCGAATTTTATTAAAATAATTTATTTTTAGAAATTATATATATTATATAACAAAGAAATTGACAAGATAATTAATATTTGATTTGAAACAAATATTTTAAATTGATTATGTAATCGAGAGGAAGTTATAAACTTGATAAAATTTATCAAAAAGTTTACTTATGAATGAATAGTATGGAGTGGAATATGATTGTGAAATTATAAAATAACTCGATGAATGGATTTTTAACCTGTAATGATAATTTCAAATACAAATCAAGATTGATTGATAAAACGAGTCCATGTTTTTGTATAGAAATGATATTCACATTTTAAAGTGAATAATGGTTTAAAAGCAAACGTTTTGTAAATTGGAATGGGAATAAAAGGAAACTGGTAAATGCGAGAAGTGAAAATTTCAAAAATGAATTTAGACATTGGGTTGACCAGAAACGGTGAGTTTATTCTGAAATAGGAATGTTGATTGAATATAGATATATTTGAAAGGGAGTTACAAGTTGAAATTCAATTATATCGAATTCGGGAAAGTATAATTTACTTCCCGATTTTAATCAACATTTATCTATTTATTATTTTATGTATTTTTATTTATTCAAATAAATGGATAAAAGTTATATTTTGAAGTTAATATTTCAGAAGCAGGGATTATAACACTATCGTTATAATAAATAATTTCTATAAAAAAAGTAGATTCATGAATTTGATCCGAGGAATTCATAAGAAAATGATTTGGTAAGAAATTAAGAAATGGAGTTAAGGAAATTAGAAACTACTGGAGACTAGTTAAATTGAACGGCTTTCTGAGTATCGAGCTGGTGTTGGTTTCGGCCTTCGGGTTTGATGCTTAGGTAATTGTTCTCTTACTAGTTTACAGTTGGAGACTAATGAATGTAAAGGAATAGTGATGCATGAATATGGTACGGAAATGTTTTCCAATGTTAATAACGTATATTTTCGAAATACAGGAAATAAGTAGTTGTGAATATATGGAACGTTTTCCAAGAACTCTTGAGAGGCTAAACAAGTTGGAGAAATATTTGGGTAAAGATATAAAATAGAAATTGGAAAATAAATAAATTAATGATAAATTAATTTAAAGGACTCAGTGTTGATTGATGATTAATCGGTCAAATTTCCACTTAAAAATAAGATCGTTGGATGTATGGACGTTTTCCTTTGATAGTTAAATAACCAGCTATCAAAGTTTTTGACCATTTTCCATTATCAATACGGAGAGACCGAGATCAGATTTATTATCTGAAAACCACTCCATATGGGCATTAGCGTTGCAAATCAAATATGATGAAGATAATTAAAGACGTAGTTTATGCAAGGGATGCTCTGGTAATCCTAGGTAGAAATTGCCTAAGATGGATTTATAGAATAGTGCCTTCTGTTTGTCCAATCCTAGGACAACTTGTATGGACGAATGTCTAACAGAGTCTAATAGATCGTGTAAGTTAACCTCTTCAAACGTATTTACGTTGGTGGCGGAGGAATTCGTTTCTCTTAGCATTACCCTTTTGGGGAAATCAATTGGTGATTTGGATGGTATGACGATGTGGCATTCAAAGTAAACGAAGATGTGATATGTTAAAAGATACGTTATGATCTCGAGCCTCATTAACCCGGAAATGGAAAAAATTGGGTAGGTCGCATGGCTAAGTGGGTCGCCCCCATTAGGGTGTATCGTCACTATCTAGAGAAATTCCTATTTGTTCTTCTTTTCACTTCTGTATCTCTTGGGAATAGTTATGTTGCTAGCAAGCGTAGGTGACAATATATTCGAAACATTCAAGGTTAAATGAATGGTCATTCATGTTTAGCCTGGGTTGCAAGATGTTCTTGTCGAACCCTAGTGTATTCCTCTCTAGAGATACACTATCGGAAGGTGGTCCCATACCTTTCAGTAGTTGGAATCCATTCTCCAATAAGAGCCCGTTGTTTTTGGTTTTATACTATGTATATAGAATGTGATATGTAAGCGTCTGCTAGAATCCTATTTACTTGTATTATACACTATTATAATATCAAAATAGTATGGATTTTGAAAATGTTTTGGGTTATCGTAAGGCAAAAACCATCCGTGTTTATGTGTGGATCGGTCTTACGATTATCTTTTCTTTTGAAAAGGATTTTAAAAGTTAAACCTAATGGTTGGAGTTTACTCACACCAGTCCCATGACTGATCCAGGGTTTATTTTGCTTTGTTTTACACTAAACTCTTGGGTGTCCAAATTTGTATGAGCAGTCAAGTAGTAGGGATTATAGAGATATACCTGGAGGAGGTTAGAGCAGGAGGCTTCAGTAATAGATATATAGAGAGATTATTTCCACTGTGATTTGTATGTGTTGTACTATGGTAATGATATGTATTACAAATAAGGTTTTGTATTTCAAAGTTATGATATATAATATATTTTATTTGTTCAGCTGTGAGATTCGTGTTTACTCTGATTCTGTTGTGTTGTGATCTTCTTCTTCTATCCTAACTTTCTTTCTTTCTATTTCTCACCCTCTAACTTCTTTCTATTAATGATCTGGTATTTTCGATTCTTGAATAGTCGACATTGTGTTTTGTATCGATTTTCAAGGCCGAAAATCCCTGTTTGTTACAATGGTATCAGAGCTAAAGGTTAAGTGATTACCTTGGCTCTGTGGCGTAACTCAGTATAGAGGGGGTCAGTAATACCCTAGATTGAGTTTGAGTGCATATATACGAGAGAGCGTATTTGTAAATTTATTAAAAATGGTTTTATATTGTGGAGATTTATTGGTTGAGCGGCTTATGAATTCTGGTCGATGGTGGGGCACCACAAAGTCGATAGGGGTTTCTAAATGCTCGAATATGATAAACCGACACAGTATGTTTTGAAATGAGGGTAATTGAAATAATTTTACCCAAAATGTATTTTGATATAAAAAAGAATATATATTGGAATTATTATAGTATATTGGATGTGTTGGTTGTTATTATAATCGAATAAGATTTATAACTGAAATGATTATAAATAACCAATTAAAATTCGTTGAAGTATAATATATATAAAATGAGATGAATTAAATCTGAATTTAAATCCAAATTGTGATTAAAACTCTGGAACTTGGAAAGGTGTTTGTAAATGATTTTGGATTTATATATGGAAATTTTAAGATCTTGGGAGAATTTGAAAATGTTTTCCAAGTATTGTGAAGAATATTTTGAAGTAAAATGTGAATAGAAGTGTTTGAAACTGAGTTTTGAAGTAATATAGTATCGAACTCACTTCGGTCACTGGAAAATAATTCCGATGATGATCTGGACATCATCAGCGTTCATTTTTGAGTTTCTAAGTGACATGTTACTACAAAAGATTTTGTTTTGAATTTTTTTTAGGAAACAAGTTATCAGAAATTCAAATGTTTTGAATTGCTATTATTATATATAAATATATATGATTACAAGCTGATTTGAAATAAAGCACAGGAATTTGTACTCTGAAAATTAAATTTAACTTATAGAGTTAAATAAATTGAAATGGTAAAAGTGAATAAATGAATTAGAATTTAACTTAAACTTAAGTGAAATAAAAATTGAATTGGATTTGGTGATAGGAATTTGGAATAAAATTGGATTGTTGAGTAAGAAGTTGGAATTGAGATTGGAACCAGAATTTGAATTGAATTTTGGCTTGGGTATAAGCGAATGATTGGATTTGTGGATAAGTTGATTGGAGATAAATTGGGAGTACATGGATATACGCTAAAGTGATAGCAAATGGAAGAGATAGAGTTGAATGCCCGACAAAAGGTACAAGTTTATATTTTATTTGGGGTATGAGATTTATTGGCTATTTTGGCAGGCCACTTGGCTATTGATTTTCTTTTGGATCGGAGAAGGCCCGGAGAGGCAAGTTGTGGTTGTACCGATTGAGCCGTACAAAGGAGACGCTGGCGAAATTTTTTGGGAATTTGAAGTGTTAGAAAATTATCAGAATGTTTGAAATTTTTCGTTAGTAAGAGTGAATTAATATTTTAATTGAAATTAATTGATTCAGTTGAAACTAAAATTAAGAAGTAAAATAAGTGATTTTCAATCTAGTTAATCGGGATTGTAGCATTTTTCCTACCTTAGTAATTTCGGGGAAGAAATTATTTTATGGGAGGAATGTAACGTGCCAGGATTTTAACGATTTAATAACTGACTTATTTAATTATTTTAATATAGTGATTGAATAATTTAAATGGTTTGTATTCAAATATTTTGAATATTTGATTAACATAAATAATGGGATAATATTATTCCTGAAATAGTCGGAAATAGCTATATTGGCAATATTGTGTAAATTGGTTAATTTACTGGATTTAATTCAGTTTGGAATTGAATCATTATAACAAATATATTATTTAAACGATAGTTGAATGTATTAATTATGATATAAATTATAATCGAGCTCGTAATGTCGCAGCGCAGTTTGTAATATTTCGATTTGAATTTCAATTGAATATACATAATCTAAGTCGGAATTCTTTGGAACAAGAAACGTTAGAATCTATTAAACTGTATTTTCTAACGAAAGAGAAAAATGTGAGATTTTGTATTACAGATTGTAGGTTATGTCCAAATCAAATTTTCAAATTGTCGTTATAGAATCGTTTACAAACCATAACTATTTATTTAATATAATTAAATATTAGTTTCGAATTTGGACAAGATTTTTGAGACATATATTTAATTTTTAGAATTTTAATGTAATTTTTATTTTGGAAAAGCAACTTTTTAGTTTGGAGTATTTTCCACCATATATCAGCATTTTGGAATTTCACAAAGTAAATTATCTTGTCTATATTATTATATTTTTGGGATCGTGGTACATTGTTCCTCACAACGGTATTTTTATTTTTGTCGTTAGCAGTTCATACGTGAACGAAATTGTACGTAACAGGATACCCACATGTAGACAACATGTTTGATTCTCGTCGCATACTGATGTAAACCTACACTTATATTTTATATCGAGTGGACAAACAACAAGCCACAACAGGCATTTGTACACTAATATTTATATAAAATAAATTGGAGCTATTTGACTTAACTCTCCGAAGTTAATATATACTTAAGATAACACGACACACATGCGTATAGTATAATAGAATATTGGCTAGAAGCTGGAAGCCATTTGTTTAATCATCTAAACGGACCTAAAGATCACTTGTACGTTAGCCGCTAATATAGGTTCAGGTTCTTCTATGGATACATAGCCTCACTTTCCACTTTTCATTTTCACTCTACCTTCTGTACATGCACATGTCGGATGTTGTCTGGCCTTTTTCACCCCCTACTCTATCAACTACAGACCCCATTTTCATGCAAGTAACAAATCCCATCAGCTATATATACAAGCTAAACCAATATACATACACCCTATAATGGTTCCTAGCTTAAAACATAGAAAACAAATGTGGAAAACCGTACTGAAACCATTAAATAAAAATGTACCATAAGGAAAATCACAAAAGAAAATTTAGCTGATTGATTTTAAAAGCTGAAATGATTTTATAGTATTATAAAATAAACAAAATATATATTTATTTAATTTTGTCATTACATCAGCTAACACAACCTCTCCAATTTCATCATGAGGCAAATCAACACAACACCATGCCAGCAGTGTCAAAATGAAAGAATGAAAATTGACAAATCAACTTATACTATGATATGACGAGCTAACCTATAATAAAATAATGCTTATAATGCCTTGCATGCCACAAAATTTGCATATATAAATACATGAGGAAACCTCCTTATTTCGGAGCAAGAACAATGAAACCAAAAACAAATAAAAACGGAATGAAGTTAGCTCGTGGATCTTCCTCTGTGTTGGATCTTGAAGCTGCTGATGCAAGGAAATCATGACGTTGCGGAGCAACTCGCGAAGTTTGAGCTGTAGGTAGAGGGTTGGTGAGGGTGGCCAGTGATCTGAGGAATCGAGGAGGGAGCAGCGAGTGGCTATAAACTGGGATCTTCGTATTGTGCGTATTGGGAAGGGTGATGTGATAGTGAGAAGGAAGGGGATGCAGTTCGGTTGTAGAGCTTGTTGCTGAGGGGTCGGGTGGAGTTGGTCGGTCAGAAGGGTTTGTCGAGGTCGACTCAACGATGAGAAGAAGGACGAGGCAGGGCTCTGGCATGGAAGTGGACACGGGATGGTTTGTTTTCAGGTGCCGGGGTTGGTTGCTGATGGTTCGGCAAGGATGTTGAGGTACTTGAAACGTGAAGGAGAAGAAAAGTGTAGGGAGAAGTGGGTTTCGTTTTGGGTAGAGCAGTGGGCTTGTGCTTTTACTGATGAAAAAAACGAAAAAAAATAGAAAAAAGACCAAAAATGAATAAAAAGGAAACGTGAAGGATGAGGAGGTTTTCATGGTGCAGATTTTTCATATAAGGGGGGTTACGGCTGTTTTGACAGGTGGGTTTGCTTATGGGGGATGCAGCCTGATTTAAAAGGAAGAAGTGGTATTTGCGTAAATAGGCAGATTAAGGAAATATAATTAAGATTTAATAATTTATTAATTATTATTGCTAACGATCTTTAAATTATACACGAACTTATAGGATTAATAACTTGTGCAAATGGTAATATAATCGAACAAAACTGGTCATATTGGAATCATGACAACAAGATCTACATGGTGGCACTAATGTGACGGAGAATGGAGTTACTGGAATTTTGTAGAAAAATTTAACGTCTGTTTCATTTTAAATGAAATAAAGGCTGAATAGTCAACTACGGACCAAGGTGAGTAAACTCACTAACTCTGTCCAGTTTTAATTTTATAAACGTTATTTGATATTGATAAAAATGATTGAATGTTGTGTGTGATGGTTATTTGGATGGTTTGCTAATTAATTGGTTAAATAATATATACAGTTATATATATAAATCGTTTATTAAATACCGATTATGTTTATTATTAATTTCATATCGATATGAAATTGGGATTATTTATATTGATTAACATCTGTGGATGCAAGGAAACAGGTTGGAGGGATCCAACTGGATTCCTCAACAAATTTTATTATTTTATGATTTGACTAATATTCTGGTATTGATTATTGTGTGATTGGGATGTTTGAATAAATTGACTTGAAATAATTGGTTTGTAAATACCGTAAATTTTATTGGAAAAGAATGCGAGTTTAAAAAGGAAAATCTATTATTAATTATTTTAAATAATAAAAAATAAATTTTGACAGGGCTAGAATATAATAACTTGTTTTAATTATATTAAAACAAGTAGTTTGATTTATAAATGATGTTTTAGAAATAAAGTGGAATAATTATTATTTGAAATTATGGGGATGGATTTAGGAACAGGAAATTGGGAAATCATTTCAAATGAAAATGTAACGACCCGTATTTTTACGGTATAATAATTAATCTATTTAATTATTTAAATAGTGTTTAGAGATTTAAATGGTCGTTTAATTAAATAATATTGAATATTTAATTAATATAAATAATAGAATAAAATATTAAATTCTGAAATAGTCAAAAATAGTAGAATTTACGATATTGTGTGAACTAGATTGTTTATAATATTTAATTCAGTTTAGAGTTGAATTATAATAACGAATTTATTATTTAAACGAAGTTTGAACGTATTAATTATAAAATAATTTAAATCAAGCTCGTAATGGCGCGGCAGTTCGTAATTTGGCGATTCGAACTTTAAACGAATATACAGAATCCGTTTTAAGTCGGATTTGTGTGAAACAAGAAACGTTCGGAGCTGGTGAAGCATATTTTTCTAATGGGAGAGAAAAATCGAGATTTCATCGTGTAGATTGTGAGTTATGTCCAAATCAAATTTTCGAAAAGTCGCTATGGAATTCCTTAATAATTTATAACGAATTATTTATATTATAAAAGGATTTTTAATATAAACTGGGTATCGATTTAACACTGGATTTGAAATATCGAGTAGTAAATCCAGATATATTTATACTGGAGCTAGATGATATTTTATGGGAATATAAAATACGATAATATTAAATTATTTTTATTAAATTTAATTATTTTTAAATATGTTAATATTTAAATGGGTTTATTTAGAGCTTTAAAAAGAGCCAGTTTTGCAAACAACCTCCGTTTTCGACGAAACTAATTTTGTTGGATCCGGAATATTAAATTATTGATAGATTTCAATTTTCGTGATTTTTGGAATCCGTATGTGGCCGTATGGGATTTTAATGTGAAAAACAGTCAATTATTTGACTTTAAAAATATGATGTGTGAGCAAACGGATTCGAAATTCGACGAAACAAGTTTTATTGGGTCCGTAATGTCAAACCATAGCTGTATGTCCATTTTCGTTGAATTTGGACATGTTATGTGATTGTATGAATTTTTAAACGACAAATAAAGATAACGATTCATTAAAACTAATATAATAATGAATATAAAAATATTTAAATCTTCTTATAAATACACCATCACCATTCCTAACCCTAAACATTTTTCTCACGGTCAAAATGTCAGCCGCCACAAAACTGTAAGAAACGTGAGCAAAAGCCATACTTTGAAATTCAAAAATAAATGAGAGAAATTTCTATAAATCAAGAGAGTTGTATTTTTGGAATGGTGAGGAGTAGAGCTTCATGTTGATGTCCATCTGGAACTATGCGACGTTCAATTTCCGTTCAGCAAAAATGACTAGTAACCCTAGTCTTCGATCTAGCTCAGAATCAAAGGAGTTTGATATGAATTGGATTATGTTTTTGGATTGAGTAGGAAAAATGACATTGATTTTGATTTTTGGGGAATTTAACGAAATAAAAAGTGCCGCAACAATTTCCTGGAGCGTGCAAAGCAGCTTGAGTGACGAAAATTGATTGGCAAACTCGAGTTGAACAAAAATGGTATGCCTGTGAGGAGATTGTGAAGTGAAACGTGGTTATGTACTTTGTTTGAGTTCTCGTTGAAGGGTGAAAGAGAAGTGGAGGCTTGAAGTATTGGAAATGGGAATGTACGAGGAGCGAAGGGTTTAAGTAAACGGGGAAGAAGGGTGACTGTGTAAACGGCGGGTTGTGTTTGGCAATGGGCCGGATATTTGGTACAGCCCAATTAAAAGTAAATTATAGTTTAAATTAATGTAAATAGTATATATGAATTTGTATAATTAATATCTTATCCGTACGTAATCAGAATCACAAACGGTTTGTCGCGTTGGGATCGTATGGACGAAGGCTAGACAATGGAACTGACTGGGAGTGGATTGGAGCTCATGACAATTTATAGAGAAATAAATTGTCTGACCTGAATCAACGACAATTATCGTTATTTAACGATGATCGTCCAATGTGAGTAAATCTCACTAACTCTGTACAGTTTATATTTTTATAAAAATAATATGGTATTGATAAATGATGATTGACTATCGTGTGATGATTGTTTGGTTGAATTGCTGATTTATTGGTTGAAATTATAGATAACAATATATATAAAAATCGTTAATCAAATATTGATTCTGTTTATCAGAATATTTCATATTGAAATGAAATCGATGTTATTTATATTGTTTAACATCTGTGAATTCAGGGAGACAGGTTGGAGGGATCCAACTGGATTCCTCAATATTGTAATACTGTTTGTTTTCATATGTTGTGATATATGATGTGATATATAATCTGTGATTGATTATGATGAGACTAGTCATGTTATTTGGTATTTTAAATACCATATGAAATATTGGAAAGTAAAAAGGAAATTTTCAAAGTGAATATTGAAAATGAAATATGTAACACCCCACCTCCGTTAAGGTCACTCACAAAGGGAATGCCTTTACTTTGGTGGAGCATTTTAGTAAACAGAACAGAAACTTACAAGACAGATAAAACAGTATTTGAAAAATTGATAACTTTATTTCAACAGAAGCTTGGTTACATCCTTTCAAATCACAATATCAGAATTCAAGTACAAAATATCAGTCTTGTACAAAAGCCTTCAGAATGCATAGTTTAAAATCATAATCCCCACAGAAGAAGACAAGCCATACTTTAAGCACTTCAAGCAGAAGAAATCTGGATCAAGCTAGAGTATTCCCTTCTACAAAACCTGGGGGGAAACGGAAGAAAGGAGGCGAAACAACAAGGGTCAGACAAAAAGTCTGGCAAGTCCAGTGATTTTCAGTTATGAACAGATAATAATAACATGACATGAACATAAAACTGGATGAGAGATAACAGTAACAGGTGTAGCAGATATAACAGAAGAACAGAATGATATAAGCTATTGCTTTACGCTTCTCTGCACTAATACTAGTATAACAGAATTAGGTGTCACCCTAATGTCTAAACTGAAACAGAAACGGGTACAGAATAATTTCCACAGAAGAGAATGCTAGTAATGGGCCTTTACCACCCGATCAGAAACAGAAACAGATTAATCCCTACGAAAACAAAATGTAGCATTAGGTGTACACTAGTAATTGGGCCTTTACCACCCGAACAGACGGTACCACGCAGAAACAGACAGGTGTTGCAACCAAACAGAAACAGACGGTACCAACAGAAACAGACAGAACTAAGTGTACCCTAAAACCCTACCCCAAGCAATCGGCTCCCTAATACATAAATACCATGTGTCGGCCCCACAGTAGGGTGTATCACTCCCTAAAGTGACAACCAATTGGCACAGACCTATTTACAGATGTCACGGCGTCTTACATCCTCAGAGGCAGACCGGGATCCATGCACGCACATGACCCGGTTGGAACACACCATCAACACCCCCTCGCCATTATCAGAATGAACCACTTATAATTAGTTCAGTAAGCATGCCCGGACCCTACCTACTGTTGGATCAAAGTTTTGATACCAGAAAGGGTTACTGACTAATATGGGTCCCAAACAACAGATGACACAAGTAATTCCCCTCCTAACCTTGTGTCCCCAGACTAACAGATTTCAGATTAACTTGTTTATAAGTTCAGACATACAGAATTCAGATCAACTAGTTCACAGACAAGTTTCCATACTAACGGATCAGATATACAGATTTAACAGACTTACCGATTAACCAGTTACAGATTTACAGATTTGTCTAACTTTGTAATTGGGCCTACAGATTCACGAAACGGGTTTATCAGATTCATTGGTCCAACTGGTTTAACCTTACCCACCCAACACGTTTTAGACATCATATTTATCTCAGATTTTCATTAATTAAATATTAATGCCCAGACCTCTCACATTAGACTGACAGTTTGCGGCTACTGGTTAGACCAGTTGGTTCCGGGCAGGTTTCTGTCGCAAACTGAGTCTAACCTCGGGTTTCAAGCACGTTATGACTAACTTCTCACATTAGAACCTATTGTTTGCGGCCACTGGAATATGCCGGGCGGTTCCGGGCAGAATTACGCCGCTAACTCATTCTAACCTCGAGTTAGCCATGTTTATCTTTGCGGCCAATTAATTAATGATTTACCATTTATACCCACGCCTAATATACATGTCAATTATTCATAATTATAGCCAATTCAGATTATGTCTATAGCGGACTAATTATATCAACTCAACAGATTTAGCAGATAACAGATTAGGCATCTCAACGGATTTAGTTTAGCAGATTTGACATTTTCAACAGACTTAGCAGATCACAGATTTGGCAGATGAACAAATCTAGCAGACTAGGCAGTAGAGCAGAACTAGCAGATTAAGCAATATGACAGAACTAGCAGATTAGGCCAATATAGCAGAACTAGCAAATTAGGCAAATATAACAGATTTAATCATTCCTTAAAGTTTCACAAACATATCTTGCCTAATTATAAATTTGGCCTAAGTTCACATGCATAAATAATAGTCATGATTCACAATATGATCATATACCCCATGTTCGCATTAAATTTACATAGCACAGATTATGGTCATAATTTACCATATACCATATGTTTCAATTTTTATTAAACTTGCATAGTACAGAAGATCCCTATATAAATTATACCAAATATAGCCATCGATTACTATGCATGTCATATATCCCAAAGATCCCTTACTTAGGTGTTTGTTTACATTAATAGATACCCTACTTTCATGTAAATCTTTATACCTAAGCTATATTCTCTTTATCTCAAATCATATGTTCAATACTCTTTTTGTTATAAATATAACATGTCCAGTCATATGCCTCATATTTATGTTCTAGCTACAGTCCATGTTCTTTCCTCAAATCAGTCACCTATTGGTCATGCCCAATTTATGCATCATTCATTTTACTGTCCCAAACATTTTAGCGTATGTTAATCTCTTATGAGATTGGCTCAGGCTCGTGGTAGCCTGGCTATAGAACAGAAAGAGGAAAGAGATACATAATAAGATAAATCTAAACAGAACAGAACAGGTATAACCTCAGATTCAGATTTACAATTCATGTCACAATCAGAATTAACGTTTATATCGGAAAATAACTGTACTTGCCTTGATTGGATTAAAGAAAGAACTTTAGTCGTTGTAGAATCGTTGCAGAGGCTTTAATCTCTAGTTTGAATTGAGTTGCTTAGGTTGATGTTGATTAGCTTCTAGTTTGATTCCAGCAGAGTAGCGACGCCATTTTTATTTTTATTAGAACAGAGGTAGAGTAGAAGCAGAATAGAATTGTGTGTAGAGAAGGCTAGGTCTTAGGGTGTATTTATAGGTGTAGGAACTCATTTAGGCCCTCAGATTAACCCTAGAACTCATCAGGTCCGTCCAAACACGTCACAGCCCTCAAAATCGCACATATACGCACCAGGTTCGACCAGGGAGGTCGACCCCCAGGTCGACTGCCCAGTCGACCTGGTCTGGGGGGTCGACCGCCCAGTCGACTCCCCAGTCGACTTGGGTCCTGGGGGGTCGACTGCCCAGACGACTTGGGCCCTGGGCGGGAAATTTCCCGCCCAGCCCGCTTCTGGGTTTGAATTCGAATTTTGAATTCGAATTTCGAGCTGTTTTCGATTCTGAATATTTCTGAAACTTCGGACGGTCATATCTCCCTCATACGGACTCCGATTCTTGCAAACTCGGACTCGTTTCCAAGCAAAATTCCGAGACGAACGCAATGGCACAACCCGTTTCCCTTGATTCTTATTATAATAATTAATTATCCTCTGATTTGTTACTTACACGTTCACAGAAAACACGGGGTGTTACAAAATATATATAAAAGGATTTATATAAAATGAATAGAAATATATGGAAGGATTTATATAAAATGAATAGAAATATATGGAAGGATTTATATAAAATGAATAGAATTATATAAAAGGATTTATATAAAATGAAAAAAATTATATAAAAGGATTTATATAAAATGAAATGAATTATATAAAAGGAATTATATAAAATGGATAGAATTATGTAAAGGGAATTATAAATGGGATTATAAGTATTAGAAGAATAAAATGAGATTTTATACAAATAATTCTATGATTTGAAGTAAATAGAAATTGGATTTGAGATATTGTTTTTAAATACGGAATCAAACTGTTTTGATTATATGAAGAAATATTATTTGCATTCTATGTGAAAAATAGATTAAAGTAAATATTTTGCAAATAAAATATTATAAAGGAATTTGGATTTGAATTGGGAATTTAAATGGAATTACTGAAATTAGAAACCGACTGGAAATTAGTTGAGTTGAATGGCTTTCTGGGTATCAATCTGATGTTGGTTTCGGCCATCGGGGTTAATATGTAGGGGGTTGTTCTCTTACTAGTTTACAGTTAGAGACTGATATATGTGAGAAGATAGTGATGCGTGAATCAGAAATGGAAACGTTTTCCAAAGTTAATAACGTATATTTTCTAAAATTAAAAAATAAGGATTTGATGAATATATGGAAACGAGAAATGGGGAAATGAATAAATGTTGATTGATGATTGATCGATAGAATTTCCATCTGGAAATAATATCGTTGTTTGCACACATGTTTTTCTTTGATAGTTAAATCACTGACTATCAAAGTTCCTGACCATTTTTACGTCGTCAATACGGAGAGAACGGGATCAGATTCATTATCTGAAAACTACTCTGTTTGGGCATTAGCGATGCGATCAAATATGATGAAGACAATTGAAGACGGAGTTATGCAAGGGCTGTCCTGTTTAAAGAATAGTATCTTCGGTCTGTCCAGTCCTAGGACGACCTGTATGGAAGAATGTCAGACGGAGTATATTTAATAGATCGCGTAAGTTGATCTCTTCAAACGTATTTACATTTGGTGGCGGAGGAATTCGTTTCTCTTAGCTGTTTACCCATGATATGTTTGGAGAAATCAATTTGTGATTTAGTGGGTAAGACGATGTGACATTCAAAGTGAATGAAGATGTGATTTGTAAAGGATACGTTATGGCCTCAAGCCTCACAACCAGAAATGGTATAAAATCGGGTAGTTCGCATGGCTAAATGGTTAGCTGCCAAGTAGGGTGTATTGTCACCTGATCTAGAGAAATTCCTTTTGCTTCTTAAATCTATCAATGTTGTCCCCTTTGGGAAACGGTTGCTGATCCCAACCATTGGTTATAATACATTCGGTACACTCAAGCGAAATGAGTGACCGGTCATGTTTAGCCTGGGTTACAAGATGTTCTTGTTGAACCCGGTGTATTCCTCTCTAGAGATACACTGTCGGAAGGTGGTCCCACACCTTGCCAGTTGGAATGCATTAACCAATAAGCGCCCGCGGTTCTGCTAAATGATTATTATATTGTGATTGATAGACACTATTATAATATCAGATGAGTTCGATATAAGATTTATCGTTTCTTTCAAAAGGGTTTTATTTGAAAGCTGAATCAAATGTTTTAGATACTCATAAGGGAAAAACCCGTTCCGTTATACGGCGTGGTCTTATGAGATATCATTTAATTGCTTAAACTCTTTTAAATTGTTTTACTCACACCAGTCCCATGACTGACTCAGAGTTTATTTTGTTTTGTTTTCCCTAAACTCTTGCGTGCCCAATTTTGTACGGGCAGTTAAGTAGTCAGGATTTTACAAATATACTTGGAGAGCTTGGAGCAGGAGGCTTCAGGAATATATAGCTATTGTTTATTTCCACTGTGTTGCAAGTGTTATACTCTAATAATGTTACTATATACATATACTGATTTTATTTCAAAGTTATGTATCTATTATACATTGTTCATTCCGCTATGAGATTCGTGTTTACTCTGATGTTGTATGTTCTTCTTCTTCTTCTATTCTAAGTTTCTATCTTATCTATTCTTACCCTTTAATTTCTTTCATGACCTATCCGGTGCTTTCGGTTGTTGGATGTTTGACATGGTGTTGTATGTCGATATCCAAGGTCGCAAATTCCCCAGGTCGTTACAGTGGAATCAGAGATAAAGGTTAAGTAATTACCTTGGCTCTGTGGCGTGGCTCAGTAGAGATGGGGTTAGTAATACCCTAGATTGAGTTGAGTGTATATATGCGAGTAAGCGCATTTGTTATTTGATATAAAATGTTTTTATATTGTAGAGATTTATTGGTTGAGTTGTTTATGGATTCTGGTCGATCAGTTTAATCCACTGTATCGGTAGGGGTTTATAAATACTTGAATATGATGAACCGACATGATATGTTTTGGAAAGAGGGTAAATGAAATAATTTTACCCAAAATTAAATTTTGATATAAAAGATTTATATTGGAATGATTATAATATATTGGATATACTGGTTGTTATTGTAATCGATTGAGAATATAAAAGTAAAATGGTTATGTGAATAGCTAATCAGAATTCATATGAATGTAATATATGAAATCAGATGAATTAAATCTAAAATTAAAATCAGAATTGGAATTAAAATTCCTAAAATTTGGAAAGGTGTTTGTGAATGAATATGGATAAAATATATGAGAATTTTAAAATCCTGGGAGATTTTAAATTGTTTTACAAGCATTCTGAATGGTATTTTGAAATATATTTCAAAGTGGAAATGTTTAGAAATGGTTTTGGAAAGTGATATAGTATTGAACTCACTTCGATCACCGGAAAATAGATTCCGATGATGACAGTTGCATCATCGGTGTTCATTTTCTAGTTTCTAAGTGACGGATTACTACTAAGGAGATTGTTTATGAATTGTTGTGAGAAGTTGTTTGAAATCCGAAGAGGAATATTTAATTTTAGAAAAGCAAAGCTGTTTAAAATTCACAAGAAGAGACTGTTTGAATTGAAAAGAAATGTGAGAAAGCAAATTGAAATCGAATTAAAGATTAAGTGGAAATTTAATTGGATTAGAATGATATCGAGAAAAATTAGATTTGTGATATAGAAATCTGAAATGGTGTTGGATTGGTGAATTATGATTTTGAGATCGGGAATGGAATTTGAATTTGAAATTGAATTTGGATTGTATAAGCGAATGGTTGTGTCGGAGATAAAAGTGATTTGAGTTTGATTGAGATAACATTTGTATATGTTGAAATGGTAGCAGATGGAAATGATGTATTGGTATGCCCGACAAAAAGGTACAAGTTTATTTTTATATAAGCATGAGATTTTTGAGCCTGTTTGGCAAGCCGCTTGGCTGTTTGATTTTCTTTGGATTGGAGAAGGCCTAGAGAGGCGAGTTGTAGTTGTATCGATTGACCAGTACAAAGGAGGTGCTGGCGAAATTTTTCGAAAAGTTAAGGTGTTAGATAATTTTCAGGATTTTTGAAAATTTTCATTGTTAAGAATTGTAACGAAAAGGAATTTCGCTCGATCCGAATCGATCGCTAAACCGACCAAGACCGTTCGAAACGCCTGATTGTTTTGAGAACACGACACATTGGAACACAAACAGAAGAACATTTCATTGTTAATTACAACAATTCCATCAGAATACAAGAATATACAAAGTATGAATCAATATTACACATTCGAGAAATATCAGAGATTACAATACATTTCATAGCAGCGGAAAATAATAAAAAACACAACTGAAAAGAATATACGAATACAGAGCTTCCCGGATATCATTCCAGCTGTAAACCAGGATCTTGTGAATATAGATCTGCAAAACCAAAACTACTAGCTGCCCGTGTCAAAATAACGGCACCCGGAGTTTAGGTTAAAACAGTAAACTCCAGGTCAGTCATGTGACTGGTGTGAGAACTAAAACAGTTATTAATTTTTATTTTAAAGTTAGGTAAATCAAGGGACCTCACCGTATAACACGGAACGGGTTTCCTCCCAAGAACACCAGTGCATAAAACAACAGCGCAATGCTAAATAAAGAAAAATGAAGCTATTATAAGACCCAGGTCCCATCACACAATGCAACGCAAGCCGGAGGATATGGTTTTGCCCTTATAATAGCCAAAGAATGCTTGATACGCTAAATTTCATCTTTTATTATTACTATAGGTGAAGAAAACAATTTCAATCATAAGTATCAATCAAAGACGGCATAAGTGCCCCATACCACTATGTCGCCATACTAGGCTCTACAAATAAAACCGCAAAGTCACGTATTGGAAGCTGGATTTCCATTTGTGAACCAAGGCAAAAGATAGTCCTTAACGAATTCGAGACTGTCTGGCCCGAGTCTCAGGCAAGTACTCAGTCAAGCCTTTGGGTCGTCAGGGCCGGTCCACCGATGTGGATTAAAATGCCTGAACACTGTGCTTCCCCGCCCTTTGCGGGCGTAAATGAGTCCTATGACTCCATCGGCTCCACACAGTCACCGTTATATCCGAGGCGCCTCGTAATCCAACAACCACATAAGTCAAACTCGTCAGGGCAGGTAAAACCACTGACGCCACTTCTAGCTAGAAGGAAACGCATGCCCTCCCTGAGGTCCTCTCCCATTTATGGTTCACAACCGGGGTATGAGGCTCGCGAATCAACGCTACACAAAGCTATGCCACACAGGCCGTGCTTTGATCATCAACCACAAGACTCTGTTTTTCAACAGAAGCCTTGATCATATTGCCACTTAGGCATGCCACACAGGCAATTCACTCCATGCGTTTGATATCCATCAATATATAACCTCTGAGCTCATACATCTCAGAGAAGGGCGTTAAGCAGGAGAATAAATTCTCCGCCGCCAAACAGATATATATTTAATAGAAATCAATCACACAGAATAAAATCCAATGTCAGACACACAGTCCATTTACAAGTTTGTTCTGGGTCTGAACGAAACCGGAGGCACCTTGTACCTCGCATATCCATCGATCTCCAAGTACGTCTGGACAATCACAAACTAATTCCCTCCTCTTGGGTGTACAGCCCAATCAAGATCATCAATAATCACCCAAACGATGTAAAGACCTCCGGTCTTCAACCACCGTCTTCATCCTCGACACCACGTCGGATCAGTTATTCATAATGGGATAAACCCGGTCTTTCTGAATAACTCGCATATATAATAAACCAGTGTTACACAAACACAACATACGTCTCATTCCAATTCAGAATTGTAACAACCCGGAAAATCTGGGCCAGTTTAAAATTTTTATTTTGGCAATTTTAGCGAAGTTTGAACATTTAAAATGAATTATTTTAAATAATATCGACGAAAAATATTTTGAAATGAATTGGACGTATATATTATATACGTCGTCGTTAGAATATAAATAATTATATATAATTATAAATAGAATTGAAAATGGCGCGGTAGTTCGATAATTCGATTTCAAACTTCAATTGAATGTACCGGGCGCAAAACAATCTGGATTTTAGTGAAACCAAAAATAATAGGATCTAATGGAGGATATCTTTCCAACGAATCCAAAAAATCGAGATTTCATAGCGGGAATCAAAAGATATGTCCAGTTGAAAATTCTGAATAGTCGCTATGGAATTCAGGCCCTTAAAAATGGGAATTTTGCAAACGACCTCAGATTTCGACAAAAACACTTTTGTTGGATCCGTGATGTCAAATTATTGCTAGATTCCAAATTTCATAATTTTTCGAATCAATATGTGAGTGTGGCAAAGGAAAACGCGTTTGACCAGTTTCAGTTGATTTTAATCGACTGGAAAATGGCCATTTTTCCAGCGGTCTCAGAATTCGACGAAATTAGTTTTGTTAGGACCGTATCGTCAATGCGAAGCTAGAAAATATTTTTCTGGAATTTTTCTAGTTAGTATGTGACCCCGATAAAGTGAAATGCGCGTTCAAAATCAATATATAGAGTTATATGTTGATTTTAACGGAAACTGATCGAAATGATCGAATCAGCTTACGTTACATATCCCATTGTGTTCTGAATGGGGGTGAAACGCTATGGACGACAGGCGGTGGGCCTCGTTTCGAGGTCGAAATAAAAAGTCAACTTTTCTTGAAATTAAATAATATAAAATTAAAATCTCTCTCCTCTTCCCCTTATCTTCTCTCAACCCCTCCCCCCCCCCCCCCCCCGTTAGTTATCTTCCAACTCGAAAATAATAAAAAAAGAAAAAAAGAAAAGGAAAAGGGGGGAGGGCGGAGCGCCGCTCCACCACCATCGCGCGCCTCCTCCCACTGGCGCCGCCGCCGGAACAAGGCAGCCCCTCCTCAGGCGCCGATCACCCCTCCCTGGCCTCCCCATCGCGCCCCTCTAGCCCCTTTCGATCGATGAAACCGCCGTCCCCCTCCTTCCTCTTCCTCCCTTCTGAAACTCCCCCCCCCCCCTGACCAAAACCCCTAGCCCCGCCTTCGACCTCCATGACCACCATCTCCGACCTGACGCGCCGCCTTAGCCCTCCTCCATTCGATTCTAGGTGAGCTTTATTTATTTCGTAGGTTTTATCGATTTTATTTTCAGTTTTTAATTTATAAAAGGTAGGATTTTTAATTTATAAAGGAAGGATTTTTATATAGGTAAAAGTATTGGAAAATATATATATGATTTTTACATCAAAAGGTTATTTTTATTATGAAAGAGATTTAGAAGAAAAATATAATTTTTATAAGATAGAAAGTTAAAAATATAATTTTTATATATGATGTGAAGATTTAAAAATATTATCTTTTATGTTGTAGAGTTATAAAAATATAATCTTTTATATTGTAGAAGTATAAAAATATAATTTTTATATAGGTAAGATAGTAAAAATATCACCTTTATATATGTAGTGAATTAAAAGGGCGAAATCTTTATATTTAAAAAGACAAAATCTTTATATTTAAAAAGGTGAAATCTTTATATTTGAAAAGGCGAAATCTTTATATTTGAAAAGGCGAAATCTTTATATAGAGAATAGCGTGATGAAAATATAATCTTTATTATATGAACACCGTTGTAAAAATAGAATTTTTATCTATATAATAGCGATGCAAAAATGGAATTTTTATCTATATAATAGCGATGCAAAAATGGAATTTTTTCCTATATAATAGCGATGCAAAAATGGAATTTTTATCTATATAGTAGCGTTGTAAAAATGGAATTTTTATCAATATAGTAGCGTTGTAAAAATAGAATTTTTATCGATATAGTAGCAATGTAAAAATATGATTTTTATATACATAGCAACAATATAAAAATGTGATTTTTATATATATAGTGACTACGGGCAGTGAAAGTGACAAAAGGCGAGAACGGCGGAGATTTTCTACATATGAGAAGTCGAGACGTTTGGATTAGCTAGTCGGTGAGAACTTCTTACTCTAAAATTCTTTTTCTAGTTATATATATATACTAGGATGCAGACGGTGCTTAGCAGCACCCGACACCCGTCATCCACAGTCCATGGATGGCTTGTTTATTTGATTGATGTGTTGTGAAAATTGTTTGTGATGTTGATGTGAAATCGATAATAAATGTAGATAGTTGAAATAAATATTTTATCGTTAAAAATATAATTTTAACGTGAATGTGAATAAATAAATATTTATAAACAAATCGGCCGATTTGTTTATATACACTGATTTGACTGATATTGATTAGGTCGATAAATTTTACACATCGCCCAACTGCACGAATAAAAATATGTGATTGATGATTTGAAACCCCACACGGGTGTTGGGATGATATTTGGCGTACACTAATCCCAATTAATTAGTTGTATGTCGATCGATTGGTTGACAGACTGTGTAAGCGTTGATTAATTATATTTGATGCTTATGCAGTTGTGTGGTACACTTGGGATGATGGTTTATCATTGCTATTATATACATGGGTTGTATGGAATCCATATAATTAACGTTATACGGTGATTGATTGGGCCTCATTCCAATCGGGAAATTAATGAATATTACAAAAGGTTCATGTGTTGAAACTATTCATGTGTTGAGTAAAATATTTTAACAATAAATTCTACATCTTTATCATATTTAAAATTAGAATTACTTCACGGTGGAGTCTAATTGAAAATCAAACGATAGATACCATAATTTTATAAAATATTTTACATAACAAAAAAAAAATAGTCGTGTGTTGACAGTACTCATGTGTTGAGATTGGCCGTGTGTTGAAAGAAATATAGATTCATGTGTTGAATGGGATAAATATTCATTTGTTGAATAGAATAACGAATTTATTGAAATATATAGAGCCGTGTTGATTAGAGTTGTGCTATTTTGACGGGAACGATATTTATATCGATTATATTCGTTTTTATAATGAATATAGAAAAGAAGTGATTTCAAAATATAACGTTTTGAAAATATTATCATTTATATAGTAATGATATGAAATATCCAATTTTGATTTGAAATTGAATATAGAGTTGAAATTGTTTTGAAAACGAATTTAAAACGATTTATAAAATACGTTTTAAAAGGAAATCGACGAAATATATATAATATATATATTATATATATAATGGCCCGAATAGAACGCGCCGCGCCGCGGCAGTTCGTGAATTTCGACCATTGACTTCGAATTGACGTTGCGGGAGATCCGACCGTCGGATTCTCCTAAAACCGGAACCGTTGGGTTCGTATCGAAAAGAGCTTTCCAATGAATATTAGAAAATTGAAATCTAACGGTTGGATTTGGAATTATGTCCAAATCAATTTTAGAAAAGGTCGCTGTAAGTGCAGTTTGATGGCCGTTGTTGGAAATCGACTATACGGGCCTTGATAAAATTATTAAAAATATCAATAATTTGTGTAAAATCATAATATATGAATTGGAAAGAACTGGGATGAAAAACTCCATATTTGAAAGGATGAAAATAGATTTTTGTCGAAATGAACTTGTTTTGAACTAGAATTAAAATCAATTTATTTTTGAAATAAATAAATTGAATTTGAAAGTGATTTTAAAAATAATCAATATTCCCAATACATGAATTGGACTGGAGTTGAATCGAAATTATCTTCGGAATATTTCGATGTTGGATTTCGTGACTATACAGATATTGTTATGGGAATTTGAAAGATATATTTTATATCGTTATTTCCAATACGATATTTGTTGGTTTCAGAATCTGATATTGAATATAAGCCGGTATATTTTCTATTCAGAGCCTTGTATTTAATATCAAATGTGATTTGGGTTTATCGTGAATCGTGTTTCAGATGACATTGGTTCTTTAACCCAGTTAAAGGCAGGATGTTGATTTTAGAAAAGATTAAAACTAAGTGGAGTTTTAATGAATCTTTAATTAGATTAAAATGTGAATTGATAATTTGAATTATCAAATCTGAAAAGTGATCGAGAATGGAGTATCACCAGTTTTGCTCCAAAGCGATAGTTAAATCTTTAATTAGATTTGAACGTGAAATGGTAATTAATTTTACCGATAACACTGTGGTGTTAGATATGGAGTATTACCAGTTTTGCTCCATGGGATAAATAGGTTGGGATTGGGAAATAAAATAAATAATTACTTCGGTGTGGTTCGCTAATCCCGACTAGTTTGAAATGATATCTAAAGGAAGAATAAAGAATAAATTTAGAAGAATTTATCTTGGATAAAATTAATGGGAACCTTTCCCTAAGAATGTGATTTTGTGAATAAAAGAATATTCTGAATTGGAATGAGGCGTCTGTGGTGTTTGTGTAACATTTGTTTATCATATACGTGGGTTATTCAGAAAGACCGGGTTTGTACCCATTCTGCACAACCGATTCAACGAGATGTCGAAGATGAAGACGGTGGTTGAAGACCGGAAGTCTTCACATCGTTTTGGGTGATTACTGATGATCTCGATTGGGCTGTACACCCAAGATGAGGGAAACAGTTGGTTATCATCCAGATGTACTTGGAGATGGATGGATATGCGAGGAAAGTGCCTTCGGTTTCATTCAGACCCAGAACGAACTTGTAAATGGATTGTGTGTCTGACATTGGATTTTATCCTGTGTTGATTGATCTCTATTAAATATACATCTGTTTGGCGGCGTAGAATTTATTCTCTTGCTTAACGCCCTTCTCTGAGACGTACGAGCTCAGAGGTTGTATATCGATGGACATCAGTCGCATGGAGTGAATTGCCAGTGTGGCACGCGTAGGTGGCAATTGATCAAGGCTTCTGTTGAAAAGCAAAGTCTTATGGTTGATGATCAAAGCACGGCCTGTGTGGTGCAGCTTTGTGTATAGTGTGAATTCGCGAGCCTCACACCTCGGTGTGAGTCAAAAACGGGATACGGACCCAAGGAGTGCACGACGTTTCTTTCTAGCTATGGTGGTGTCAGTGACCTACCAGTCCTGACATTTATATACTTTTCACCTGTGTGGTTGTTGGATACGAGGCGCCTCGGATATAGGTCTGTAAGGACCGGGAAACGTGTGTTCAGGAATTGCCAATCCTCAAAAGTAAGAGAGGACCGGCCTTGGAGGTTCCAAAGGATCAGAGTGGGGTCCTAAGGCATTGCTAGAGTGTCTCGAACGCGGAGAGGAGCTTGCCCCTTGCCTCGGCTCATGACGGAATCCAATTTCCAATACGTGATATTGCAGTTTTAATTGTAGAACTAGTATGGCGACATGATAGATGGTACCCATGCAGCCTATGATTGATTTTTATGATTGAAAATTGTTTTGACACTATACACTTATAACAGTATCAAATGATTTGTTTTATACGTACCAAGCATGTTTGGCTATTATAAGGGAAAACCCTATCCTCCGGCTTGCGTTGCATTGTGTGATGGGACCTGGGTCTTATAATAGCTTCATTTTTCGAAAAAGCATTGCGTTGTTTATTGATATGCACTGGTATTCTTGGGAGGAAACCTGTTCCGTGTTATACGGCGTGGTCCCTTGAATTACTCTCTTTTAAAGTAAAGTTTTAAATAACTGTTTTGGTTCTCACACCAGTCACATGACTGACCTGGAGTTTATTGTTTTAACCTAAACTCTGGGTGCCCTTATTTTCGACACGGTCAGCTAGTAATTTTGGTTTTGCAGATTTATATCCACAGGGTCCTGATTTACAGCTGGAACGATGCTCGGAAAGCTCTGTATCCGTGCATTACTTCTAGTTGTGCTTTTGTATTATTTTCGGCTGCGATGTATTTAAATGTAATTTAAATCTCTGATATTTATCGAATGTGATTTATTCATTTATACTCTGTAAATTCTTGTATCTGATGGAATTGTTGTAATAACAATGAAATGTTCTTCCGTCTGCATTCTGATTTGTCTTGTCCTCAACGCCATCCGTGCTTTCCCTCACGGGGAGGTTCGGGTCGTGTCAAGAATATTCTTTTATTCAAATATTCTTATACTTTGGGAAAGGTTCCCATTAATTTTATCAAAGATAAATTCTTTAAATTTATTCTTTAATCTTCTTTTGAATATCAATTCAAACTAGTCGGGATTAGCGAACCACACCTAAGTAATCATTTATTTTATTTCCCAATCCCAACCTATTCATCCCATGAAGTAAAACTGGTCATACTTCATATCTAACACCATGGTGTTGTCGGTAAATTTAATTACCATTTCACGTTCAAATCTAATTAAAGATTTAACTATCGCCTGGAGCAAAACTGGTGATACTCAATTCTCGATCACTTCAATCTAATTAAAGATTCATTAAAACTCCACTTAGTTTTAATCTTCCCAAAAATCAATATCATGTCTTTAACTGCGTTAAAGAACCAATATCATCTAAAACACGGTTCACGATAAACCCAAAATCACATTCCCTTAATTATCGGGTTAAAGAACAAGTGTTATTTAAAACACCGTTCACGATAAACCCAAAAACCAATTCCAATTCAATTCCAATTAAATATCATTTAATTGGTATACTTCATTAAATCTAAATAAAAAGATTTAATCTTTTTCTCAACTGGGTTTAAGAACAGTGTTAATGAAGACACCATTCACGACAAACCCAAATCACATTTGATATTAAATACAAGGCTCTGAATAGAAAATATATCGGCTTATATTCAATATCAAATTCTACGACCAACAAATATCGTATTGGAAATAACGATATTAATATATCTTTCAAATTCCCATAACAATATCTGTATCATCACGAAATCCAACATCGAAATATTCCAAAGACAATTTCGATTCAAATCCATTCCAATTCAATTATTGGAAATTCTAGTTACTTTTAAAACCCTTTCACATCCAATTTATTTATTTCAAAAACAAATGGATTTTTAATTCTACTTCAAAACTAATTCATTTCGATAAAAATCTATTTTTATCTTTTCAAATATGGAGTTTTTCATCCTAATTCTTCACAAATCTTTTCTTATGATTTTACACAAATTATTACTATTTTTAATAATTTTATCAAGGCCTGTACAGTCGATTTCCTCCAACGGCCATCGAACTGCACTTACAGCGACCTTTTCCAAATTTGATTTGGACATTATTCCAAATCCAACCGTTAGATTTCTAATTTCTAATATTCATCAGAAAGCTCTTTTCGATACGAACCCAACGGTTCTGGTTTTGGGAGAATCCGACGGTCGGATCTCCCGTAATATCCATTCGAAGTCAATGGTCGAAATTCGCGAACTACCGCGGCGCGGCGCGTTCTATTCAGGCCATTCTATATATATAATATATATTATATATATTTCGTCGATTTCCTTTTAAAACGTACTTTATAAATCTTTTTAAATTCGTTTTCAAAACGATTTCAACTTCATAGTCAATTTCTAATCAAAATTGAATATTTCACATCATTAATCTATAAATGATAATATTTTCAAAACGTTATATTTTGAAATCACTTCCTTTTCTATATTCATTATAAAAATGAATAAAATCAATATAAATATCATTCACGTCAAAATGGCGTCAATCTAATCTACACGGCTTTATATATTTCGATAACTTCGTTATTATATTCAACAAATGAATATTTTCTTCAACACATGAATTTTATTATTATTCAACACATGAATTTTCTTTCTATTCAACACATGAATATTTATTTTATTCAACACAAGAATTTTCTTTATATTCAACACATGAATTTTTATATTCTATTCAACACATGAATTTTTATTCTATTCAACACATGAATTTATATTCTATTCAACACATGAATTTTTCTATTCTATTCAACACATGAATTTTTCTATTCTATTCAACACATGAATATATATTTTATTTTCTAAATTGGAATGAGGCCCAATCAATTACCATATAATATTAATTATATGGATACCATGCAACACATGTAGATAATAGCAACGATAAATAATCAACCATCATCTAGAGTGCACCATACAACTGCATAAGCATTAAATATAAATAATTAACGCTTACACAGTCTGTCAACCTATCGATTGACATACAACTAAACAATCGGGATTAGTGTACGCCAAATATCATCCCAACACCCGTGTGGGGTTTCAATCCACAAACACTGAATATTATTTGTGCAGTTGGGCGACGTGTAAAACTTTATCATCCCAATCAATATCAGTCAAATCAGTGTATATAAACAAATCCTCCGATTTGTTTATAAATAATTATTTTATGTACACGTTAAAAATTATATTTTTAACGATAAAATATTTATCCAATCCACAATCAATTTTCACAACACGACAATCAAACAAACAAGTCATCCATGGTCTATGGATGACGGGTGTCGGGTACTTCTAAGCACCGTCTGCATCCTAGTATATATTTCAACTAGAAAATAAATTAAAAGTGAGAAGTTCTCACCCATAAGCTTAACCAAACACCGCGACTCTTCATATGTAGACAACCTTCACCGTGTTTTCAACGTAATCTGCTTTCACACAGATTATATTAAAAATCATATTTTTATTTCAACGTTACATACATAAAAATCGTATTTTTACCACGCTTCTTTCAGTATAAAAATTATATTTTTATATCTCTACTTCTTATATAAAGATCAAATTTTTATATTTCCTATCTTATAAAAATCATATTTTTATAATCTCTGCTATATAAAAATCATATTTTTATTATCTCTATAATATAAAAATCATAATTTTATTATCTCTGCTATATAAAAATCATATTTTTATTATCTCTATAATATAAAAATCATATTTTTATTATCTTTATAATATAAAAATCATATTTTTATTATCTCTGCTATATAAAAATCATATTTTTAATATGCTATCTTCATAATAAAAATTATATTTCTATTTCGCTTACCTCATAAAAAAATTATATTTTTGTTTCAAAACCATTTGTATAAAAATCGTATCTTTGTTTCACAATCATTCATATAAAAATCGAATTTCTATTCCTTAAACACATATATAAAAATCAAATTTTTAATCATGATTATTCTATAAAAATCGAATTTTTATAAAACCTCACTTTATATAAAAATAAAACTGATTTTTTTTTTCTAATACCTATTACATTAAAACAAAGGAGATAAAATAAATAAAGAAAGATTATCACTCACTGGATTTTGGTTTTTTCTTGAGAAGGGGGTGTTTGACGTTGGAGGAGACGATGGCAGGTCGGAGGGGCTTCATGCGGCTCGCCGCAGGTGGTCAGGGGGGAGAGTTTCACATCGTTCGGTGGCTTGGGGCTTCGTGGCGGTTTAATTAGAGGAGGAGATAGAAGCGCCTGAGGGGGGAGAAGGAAGGAGTCGCCGGCGTTGGGGGCCCCGGCGGTGGGCGGCGTCGCCTCGAGGGGGGCGCGATGGAGGAGAGAACTTCGATCTCTTTGTTTTATTTTTTTTATTTGAGAGTTTTGACTGAGCAGGAAGAGAGGGGGGGAGATAATATATATTTTTACTTATTATTTTATTCTTTTAATTTCGAAAAAGGTAAAATTTTCACTCGAACTTAGACTCGAATTCAACGACTATCGTCCGTAACTAATTACCCCCATTTCGAACACAATGGGATATGTATCGCAAGCCA
Source organism: Allium sativum (assembly GCA_030737875.1). Lineage (NCBI taxonomy): Eukaryota > Viridiplantae > Streptophyta > Magnoliopsida > Asparagales > Amaryllidaceae > Allium > Allium sativum. Next base: position 463,423,185 of record CM060920.1, read on the forward strand.
ATTCAGCTGTTTCAATCAGTTTTCATCAAAATAAAAATAAAAATCTATATATTGAATTTGAACGCACATTTCAATTTACCGGGGCCACATACGGACTCTAAAAATTCCCGAAAAATATTTTCTAGCTTCGTATTGACGATATGGTACTAACAAGACTAATTTCATCAAATTCTGAGACTATTTGAAAAATGGCCATTTCTGGTCGATCGAAATTAACTGAAACTGTCAAAACACGTTTTCCTTTGCCACGCTCACATATTAATTCAGAAAATTACGAATTTTGAAACCTAGCAATAACTTGACATCACGGATCCAACAAAAGTGGTTTCGTCAAAAACCGAGGTCGTTTGCAAAATTTCCATTTTTAAGGGCCAAAATTCCATAGCGACTATTCTGAATTTTGAATTGGGCATAACTTTTTATCCCCGCTATGAAATTTCAATTTTTTCGATTTGTTGGAAAGATATTCTCAATTAGATTCAAATATTTTTAGTTTCGCTAAAATCCGGTTTATTTTGAATCTTGTACATTCATTTGAAATTTGAAATCGAATTTTCGAACTACCGCGCCATTTTCAATTCCTTTTATAATTATAAATTATATTTATATTCTAACTACGATTCAAATAAATATATATGTTCTATTTCTATTCAAAATAAATTTCTCATCGTTATTATTTAAAATAATTCATTTTAAATATTCAAAACTCGCTAAAATTGCCAAAATAAAAATTTTAAATTGGCTCGGATTTCCGGGTTATTACAATAATTAATTGATATTTTAATTGAAATTAATTGGTTCAGTGAAACTGAAGTTAAGAAGTGAACAAATAAGTTCTAACCAGTCAATAGGGTTTGTTTTCTATCTTAGCAATTTCGAGGACGAAATTATTTTAAGGGGGAAAGAATGTAATGACCCATATTTTTACGGTATAATAATTAATCTATTTAATTATTTAAATAGTGTTTGGAGATTTAAATAGTCGTTTAATTAAATAATATTGAATATTTAATTAATATAAATAATAGAATAATATATTAAATTCTGAAATAGTCAAAAATAGTAGAATTCATGATATTGTGTGAACTAGATTGTTTATAATATTTAATTCAGTTTAGAGTTGAATTATAATAAAGAATTTATTATTCAAACGAAGTTTGAACATATTAATTATAATATAATTTAAATCAAGCCCGTAATGGTGCGGCAGTTCGTAATTTGACGATTCGAACTTTAAACGAATATACAGAATCCGTTTTAAGTCGGATTTCTGTGAAACAAGAAACGTTCGGAGCTGGTGAAGTATATTTTTCTAACGGAAGAGAAAAATCGAGATTTCGTCGTGTAGATTGTGAGTTATGTCCAAATCAAATTTTCGAAAAGTCGCTATGGAATTCCTTTATAATTTATAACGATTTATTTATATTATCAAAGGACTTTTAATATAAACTAGGTATCGATTTAACACTGGATTTGAAATATCGAGTTATAAATCCAGATATATTTATTCTGGAGCTAGATGATATTTTATGGGAATATAAAATACGATAATATTAAATTATTATTTTAAATTTAATTATTTTTAAATATATTAATATTTACATGGGTATAGAGCTTTAAAAATAGCCAGTTTTGCAAACGACCTCTGTTTTCGACGAAACTAATTTTGTTGGATCCGGAATATTAAATTATTGTTAGATTACAATTTTCGTGATTTTCGGAGTCCGTAAGGGATTTTAATGTGAAAAAAAGTCAATTATTTGACTTTAAAAATTCGTTGTGTGAGCAAACGGATTCGGAATTCGACGAAATAAGTTTTGTTGGGTCCGTAATGTCGAACCGTAGCTGTATGTCCATTTTCGTCGAATTTGGACATGTTATGTGATTGTATGAATTTTTAATTGACAAATAAAGATAACAATTCATTAAAACTAATATAATAATGAATATAAAAATATTTAAATCTTCTTATAAATACACCATCACCATTCCTAACCCTAAACATTTTTCTCATGGTCAAAATGTCAGCCGCCACAAAACCGTAAGAAACGTGAGCAAAACCCATACTTTGAAATTCAAAAATAAATGAGAGAAATTTCTATAAATCAAGAGAGTTGTATTTTTGGAATGGTGAGGAGTAGAGCTTCATGTTGTCCATCTGGAACTGTGCGACGTCCAATTCCCATTCAGCAAAAATGAGCAGTAACCCTAGTCTTCAATCCAGCTCAGAATCAAAGGAGTTTGGTATGAATTGGATTATGTTTTTGGATTGAGTAGGAAAAATGACATTGATTTTGATTTTTGGGGAATTTAACGAAATAAAAAGTGCCGCAAAATTTCCTAGAGCATGCAAAGCAGCTTGAGAGACGGAAATTGATTGACAAACTCGAGTTGAACAAAAATGGTATGCATGTGTGGAGATTGTGAAGTGAAATGTGGTTATGTACTTTGTTTGAGTTTTCGTTTAAGGGTGGAAGAGTAGTGGAGGCTTCAAGTACTAGAAATGGGAATGTAGGAGGAGTGACGGGTTTAAGTAAATGGGGAAGAAGGGTAACTGCGTAAACGGCGGGTTGTGTTTGGCAATGGGCCGGATATTTGGTAAAAGCCCAATTCAAAATAAATTATAGTTTAAATTCATGTAAATAGTATATATGAATTTGTATAATTAATATCTTATCCGTACGTAATCAGAATCACGAACGGTCTGTCGCGTTGGGATCGTATGGACGAAGGCTAGACAATGGAACTGACTGGGAGTGGATGGAGCTCGTGACAATTTATAGCGACATAAATTGTATGATCTGAATCAACAGTAATTATCGTTATTTAACGATGGTCATCCAATGTGAGTAAATCTCACTAACTCTGTACAGTTTATGTTTTTATAAATATAATCTGGTATTGATAAATGATGATTGACTGTTGTGTGATGATTGTTTGGTTGAATTGCTGATTTATTGGTTGAAATTATAGATAACGATATATATAAAAATCGTTAATCAAATTTTGATTCTGTTTATCAGAATATTTCATATTGAAATGAAATCGATATTATTTATATTGTTTAGCATCTGTGAATGCAGGGAGACAGGTTGGAGGGATCTAACTAGATTCCTCAATATTATAATACTGTTTGTTTTCATATATTGTGATATATGATGTGATATATAATCTGCGATTGATTATGATGACACTGGTCATGTTATTTGGTATTTTAAATCCCATATGAAATACTGGAATGTAAAAAGGAAAATTTCAAAGTGAATATTGAAAATGAAATATGTAAAAGGATTTATATAAAATGAATAGAAATATATGGAAGAATTTATATAAAATGAATAGAAATATATGGAAGGATTTATATAAAATGAATAGAAATATATGGAAGGATTTATATAAAATGAATAGAATTATAAGAAAGGATTTATATAAAATGAAATGAAATATATAAAAGGAATTATATAAAATGGATAGAATTATATAAAGGGAATTATAAATGGGATTATAAGTGTTAGAAGAATAAAATGAGATTTTATATAAATAATTCTATGATTTGAAGTAAATAGAAATTGGATTTGAGATATTGTTTTTAAATACGGAATCAAACTGTTTTGATTATATGAAGAAATATTATTTGCATTCTATGTGAAAAGTAGATTAAAGTAAATATTTTGTAAATAAAATATTATAAAGGAATTTGGGTTTGAATTGGGAATTTAAATGGAATTACTGAAATTAGAAACTGACTGGAAATTAGTTGAGTTGAATGGCTTTCTGGGTATCAATCTGATGTTGGTTTCGGCCTTCGGGGTTAATATGTAGGGGGTTGTTCTCTTACTAGTTTACAGTTAGAGACTGATATATGTGAGAAGATAGTGATGCGTGAATCAGAAATGGAAACGTTTTCCAAAGTTAATAACGTATATTTTCTAAAATTAGAAAATAAGGATTTGATGAATATATGGAAACGAGAAATGGGGAAATGAATAAATGTTGATTGATGATTGATCGATAGAATTTCCATCTGGAAATAATATCGTTGTTTGCACACATGTTTTTCTTTTATAGTTAAATCACCGACTATCAAAGTTCTTGACCATTCTTCTGTCGTCAGTACGGAGTGACCGGGATCAGATTCATTTTCTGAAAACCGCACTGTATAGGCGTTAGCGCTGCGATCAAATATGATGAAGATAATTGAAGACGGAGTTACGCAAGGGCTGTCCTGTTTACAGAATAGTACCTTCGGTCTGTCCAGTCCGAGGACGGCCTATATGGAAGAATGTCTGATGGAGTATATTTAATAGATCGCATAAGTTGATCTCTTCAAACGTATTTACATTTGGTGGCGGAGGAATTCGTTTCTCTTAGCTGTTTACCCATGATATGTTTGGAGAAATCAATTTGTGATTTAGCGGGTATGACGATGTGATATTCAAAGTGAATAAAGATGTGGTTTGTAAAGGATACGTTATGGCCTCTAGCCTCACAACCGGAAATGGTATAAAATCGGGTTGGTCGCATGGCTAAGTGGTTAGCTGCCAAGTAGGATGTATTGTCACCTGATCAAGAGAAATTCCTTTTGCTTCTTAAATATATCGATGCTGTCCCCTTCGGGAAACGGTTGTTGATCCCAACCGTTGGTGATAATACATTCGGTACACCCAAGCGAAATGAGTGACCGGTCATGTTTAGCCTGGATTACAAGATGTTCTTGTTGAACCCGGTGTATTCCTCTCTAGAGATACACTGTCGGAGGGTGGTCCCATACCTTGCCAGTTGGAATGCAATAACCAATAAGCGCTCGCAGTTTTTGATTATATATTATGTATGTAGAACGTGAGATGAAAGTGGTCTACCAGATAATTATTATATTGTGATTGATAGACACTATTTTAATATCAGATGAGTTCGATATAAGATTTATCATTTCTTTCAAAAGGGTTTTATTTGAAAGCTGAATCAAATGTTTTAGATTCTCATAAGGGAAAAACCCGTTCCGTTATACGGCGCGGTCTTATGAGATATCGTTTAATTTCTCAAACTGTTTTAAATTGTTTTTCTCACACTAGTCCCATGACTGACCCGGAGTTTATTTTGTTTTGTTTTCCCTAAACTCTTGAGTGCCCAATTTTGTATGGGCAGTCAAGTAGTCAGGATTTTACAGATATACTTGGAGAGCTTGAAGCAGGAGGCTTCCGGAATATATAGCTATTGTTTATTTCCACTGTGTTGTAAGTGTTATAGTCTGATAATGTTACTGTATACATATACTGATTTTATTTCAAAGTTATGTATCTATTGTATATTGTTCGTTCCGCTGTGAGATTCGTGTTTACTCTGATGTTGTATGTTATTCTTCTTCTTCTATTCTAAGTTTCTATCTTATCTATTCTCACCATCTAATATCTTTCATGGACTATCTGGTGCTTTCGGTTCTTGGATGTTCGACGTGTTGTTGTTTGCCGTTATCCAAGGTCGCAAATTCCCCAGGTCATTATAGAAAACGATGAAATTATTTCGATGTTTGAAATATGAATAGAATTGAAATAAAATCATAAGGATTTGTAATTAGAAGTTGACGATGTCGAATGTTGTTAAAATAATTAAGTTTTAGAAATTATATATATTATATAATTCGGGAATTGACAAGATGGTTAATATTTGATTTTAAACAAATATTTTAAATCGGTTATGTAATCGAGAGGAAGTTATAAACTTGATAAAATTTATCAAAAAGTTTACTTGTGAATGAAAAGTATAGTGTAATAACCTGGAAATCCGAGCCAATTTAAAATTTTTATTTTGGCCATTTTAGTGGACTTTGAATATTTAAAATGAATTATTTTAAATAATAACAACGAGAAATTTATTTTGAATAGAATTAGAACGTATATATTTATTTGAATCGTCGTTAGAATATAAATATTTATTTATAAATATAAAAGTAATTAAAAATGGCGCGGTAGTTCGAAAATTCGATTTCAAATATCAAATGAATATACAGGATTCAAAATAAACCGGATTTTAGCGAAACCAAAAATATTAGAATCTAATTGAGAATGTCTTTCCAACGAATCCGAAGAATCAAAATTTAATAGCGGGAATCAAAAGATATGTCCAGTTGAAAATTCAAAATAGTCGCTATGGAATTCTAGCCCTTAAAAATGGGAATTTTGCAAACGACCTCGGTTTTCAACGAAACCACTTTTGTTGGATCTGCGATGTCAAATTATTGCTAGGTTTCAAATTTCATAATTTTTCGAATCAATATGTGAGCGTGGAAATGGAAAACGCGTTTGACCATTTTCAGTTGATTTTAATCGACTGGAAAATGGCCATTTTTCAAACGGTCTCAGAATTCGATGAAACTAGTTTTGTTAGGACCGTATCATGAATACGAAGCTAGAAAATATTTTTCGGGAATTTTTAGAGTCCGTATGTGGGCCCGGTAAATTGAAATGTGCGTTCAAATTCAATATATAGATTTATATTTTGATTTTGATGGAAACTGATCGAAACGATCGAATTAGCCTGCGATACATATCCCATTGTGTTCGGAATAGGGATAATTAGCTATGAACGACAGTCGGTGGGTTTGATTTCGAGGTCGAAATAAAAAGTGGCTTTTTGGAATTTAAAAATAATAAAATATATATAATTTACTTTAAAACCCCTACCTCCCCTTTATCTTCCACGATGGAATTCATTCAGTAAAAACAAGGGGGAGAGAGCTCGACGATGAACCGCCGCCCCGCCCCCCTTCGATTCAACGCCGCCGCCCTCCCCACGCCTCCGCCTCCCCCTCCAGTCCCCTCCTCCTCCTCAACGGACCCCCCTCTCTCTCCTCCACTTCTCTTTCCTCCTTCAAATCCAAACCCAACGCCCAAATCGGACCAAAACCCCCACCGTGCCCCCCCTAACATGCTGAACGGACCGCCACCCCCTCTCCGACTTCGGCGATGACATTCCAACCCTCGAACTCCGCTGTAAGTTTTAGTGTTAATTGATTTTAGATAATTAGTTTAATGTAATTAAAAACATTGATTTTAAATTCAGTTGTCATGAGAATAGTAATGTGTTTAAAGTTGAGATTTTTATGAGGGTAAGAATACGATTTTTAATCATATGAAGATAGAATTTTTATCGTATAAAGTAAAGATTGTATTTTTATTAATAAGAAAGATATAACTTTTATTATAGGAAAGTTGATTTTTATTAATATAAAAGATTTGATTTTTAATTTAGAAAAAGATAAGATTTTTAATATAGAAGAGCTTAGATTTCTAAAATTGTAAAGATCGAAATAAAAATGTGAGTTTTACTAGTTTGAATAGCGTTTAAAAAGGTGATTATTATATAAGAAGTAGCAACATAAAAATACGATTTTATAGAGATTTGAAATAAAAATATGATTTTTATGAAGTAGAGATAATAAAAATATGATTTTTATATAGTAGAGATTATAGAAATACGATTTTTATATTATATAGATAGTAAAAATTAGATCTTTATATATGTAGCGAAATAAAAATCTGATTTTTATTATATATATGTTGAAATAAAAATGGGATTTTTATGGCGATGATATAAAATTCGATCTTTATATTAGAAATAGATATAAAAATATAATTTTTGTATAGGAAGGAGCGTTGTAAAAATATATTCTTTATTGGAAGAAGAGCGATATAAAAATATAATTTTTATATAGAGAATAGTGGGATAAAAATATAATCTTTATTATAGGAATACCGTTGTAAAAATAGAATTTTTATCTATATAGTAGCGGTATAAAAATGTTATTTTTATCCATATAAAGTGATTATAAAAATGTGATTTTTATATACATAGCAACAATAAAAATGTGATTTTTATATATGTAGTGGCTACGGACAATGAAATTGACAAAAGGCGAGCACGATGAAGATTTCCTACAAAAGTAGAGTCGTGGTATTGGATTAGCTAGTCGGTGAGAACTCCTCACCTTTAATTTATTTATAGTTTGAAATATATATTAGGATGCAGACGGTGCTTAGCAGCACCCGACACCCGTCGTCCACAGATCATGGATGACTTGTTTGTTTGGTTGCTATGTTGTGAAATTTGATTGTGTGATGTGGAATGAAATAAAATATTTTATACTGGAAAATATTTTATGGTTAAAAATATAATTTTAAACGTGTATATAAAATAAATATTTATAAACAAATCGGACGATTTGTTTATATACACTGATTTGACTGATATTGATTGGGACGATAAATTTTACACATCGCCCAACTGCATGAATAAAATCTGTGTTTGTTGTTTTGAAACCCCACACGGGTATTGGGATAAGATTTGACGTACACTAATCCTGATTGTTTAGTTGTATGTCAATCGATGGATTGACAGACTGTGTGAGCGTTAATTATCTATATTTAATGCTTATGCAGTTGTGTGGTGCACTCCGGATGATGATTGATGATTTATCGTTGCTGTTATATACATGTGTTGTAGAAAATCCATATAATTAACATTATATGGTAATTGATTGGGCCTCATTTCAATATGGAAAATAAAGGAAATTCATGTGTTGAATAAAAAAAAAAATTCATGTGTTGAATAAAAATATATATTCATGTGTTGAATAAAAATATATATTCATGTGTTGAATAAAAATATATATTCATGTGACGAAGAAAATTCATTTGTTGAATAGAATAACGAAGTTATTGAAATATATAAAAGCCGTGTGGATTAGAGATGCACCATTTTGACGCGAACGATATTTATATCGATTATATTCGTTTTTATAATGAATATAGAAAAGGAAGTGATTTCAAAATATAACGTTTTGAAAATATTATCATTTATAGATTAATGATATGGAATATTCAATTTTGACTAGAAATTGAATATGAAGTTGAAATCGTTTTGAAAACGAATTTAAAACGATTTATAAAATACGTTTTAAAAGGAAATCGACGAAGTATATATTATATATATTATATATATAATATAATGGCCTGAATAGAACGCGCCGCGCTGCGGCAGTTCGCGAATTTCGACCATTGACATCGAATTGACGTTGCGGGAGATCCGACCGTCGGATTCTCCTAAAACCAGAACCGTTGGGTTCGTATCGAAAAGAGCTTTCTAACGAGTATTAGAGATTGGAAATCTAACGGTTGGATTTAGAATTATGTCCAAATCAAATTTGGAAAAGGTCGCTGTAAGTGCAGTTCGATGGCCGTTGATGGAAATCGACTGTACGGGCCTTGATAAAATTATTAAAAATAGTGATAATTTGTGTAAAATCATAAGAAATGATTTGTGAAGAATTGAGATGAAAAACTCCATATTTGAAAAGATAAAAATAGATTTTTATCGAAATGAACTAGTTTTGAACTAGAATTATAATTCTATTTATTTTTAAAATAAATAAAGTGGATTTGAAATGGTTTTGAAAATAAACAGAATTTCCAATAATTGAATTAGAATGGATTGGAATCGAAATTATCTTTGGAATATTTCGATGTTGGATTTCGTGATTATACAGATATTGTTATGGAAATTTGAAAGATATATTTATATCGTTATTTCCAATACGATATTTGTTGGTCGTAGAATTTGATATTGAATATAAGCCGATATATTTTCTATTCAGAGCCTTGTATTTAATATCAAATGTGATTTTGGGTTGTCGTGAACGGTATCTTCAATAATACTGTTCTTAGACCCAAAGGAGTTAAGAAAATCAGAAACTAACTGGAGATTAGTTAAGTTAAATGGTTTCTTGGGTATTGATCTGATGTTGGTTTCCGCCTTCGGGGTTAATACTTAGGGAATTGCTCACTTGCTATTTTACGGTTAAAGGCTGATAGAATGGAATGTGATTTTGGGTTTATCGTGAACCGTGTTTTAAATGACATTGATTCTTTAACCCAGCTAAAGATTAAAACTAAGTGGAGTTTTAATGAATCTTTAATTAGATTGAAAAGATCGAGAATGGAGTATCACCAATTTTTCTCCAGGCGATAGTTAAATCTTTAATTAGATTTGAACGTGAAATGGTAATTGAATTTACTGATAACACCGTGGTGTTAGATATGAAGTATTACCAGTTTTACTTCATGGGATGAATAGGTTGGGACTGGGAAATTAAAACAAATGATTACTTCGGTAAGGTTCGTTAATCCCGGCTAGTTTGGATAAACCATAATTTGGTTTGAATTGATATTCAAAAGAAGATTAAAGAATAAATTTGAGGAATTTATCTTTGATAAAATTAATGGGAACCTATCCCTAAGAATGTGAAATTTAGAAACTAACTATAGGTTAGCTAAGCAGAATGGTTTCCTGGGTATTGATCTGATGTTGGTTTCGGCCTTCGGGATTAATATTTGGGGAATTATTCTCTTGTTAATTTACGGTTAGTGACTGATGAATTGGAATGACGCGTATGTTGTGTTTGTGTAACACTTGTTTATTATATACGCGAGTTATTCGGAAAGACCGGGTTTATCCCATTCTGAATAACTGATACGACGATAAGTCAAAGGTGAAGACGGTGGTCGAAGACCGGAGGTCTTCATGTCGTTTGAATAATTACTGATGATCTTGATTGGGCCATACATCCAAGAGGAGGGAATCAGTTGGCGATCGTCCAGACGTACTTGGAGATCGATGGATAGGCGAGGTACAAGGTGCCTCCGGTTTCGTTCAGACCTAGAACGGACTTGTAAATGGACTGTGTGTCTGACATTGGATATCATTCTGTGTGATTGATGTATATCGGTTGCATGGGGTGGTTTTCCTATGTGGCATGCTAAGATGCAAATGATCAAGGCTTCTGTTGAAAAGCAGAGTCTTGTGGTTGATGATCAAAGCACGGCCTGTGTGGCATAGCTTTATGTAGCGTCGATTCGCGAGCCTCACACCCCAGTTGTGAACCAGAAACGGGAGAGGACATCAGGGAGGGCATGTGTTTCCTTCTAGCTAGAAGTGGCGTCAGTGGTTTTACACGCCCTGACGAGTTTGACTTATGTGGTTGTTGCTGTTGCGAGGCGCCTCGGATATATCGGTGACTATGTGAAGCCGATGGAGTCATTCATTGGCTCATTTACGCCCCAAAGGGTGGGGAAACGCAGTGTTCAGGCATTTTAATCCACATTGGTGGACCGGCCCTGACGATCCAAGGGCTCACCTGTGTCTGGGTCCTGAGGCTCGGGCTAGACAGTCTCGAATCGGTAGAGGACGGTCACTGGCCTAGGTTCATAGATGGAAATCCAATTTTCAAATACGTGACTTTGCGGTTTTGATTGTAGAGCCTAGTATGGCGACATGATATATGGTACCCATGCCGTCTATGATTGATACTTATGATTTGAAGTTGTTTTAAACACTATGCACTTATAATGGTATCAAATGATTTGTTTTAAATGTACTTAGCATGTTTGGCTATTATAAGGGAAAACCCTATCTTCCGGCTTGCGTTGCATTGTGTGATGGGACCTGGGACTTATAATAGCTTCATTTTTCCAAAAAGCATTGCGTTGTTTTGTTATATGCACTGGTATTCTTGGGAGGAAATCCGTTCCGTGTTTATACGGCGTGGTCCCTTGATATATCTGATTTAAAATAAAGATTAATAACTGTTTTAGTTCTCACACCAGTCCCATGACTGACCTAGAGTTTATTGTTTTAACCTAAACTCTGGGTGCCCCTATTTCCGCACGGGCAGCTAGTAGTTTTGGTTTTGCATATTTATTTTGACAGGAACCCGATTTACTGTTGGAATGATAATCGGAAAGCTCTGTATCCATGTATTACTTCTAGTTGTGTATTGTATTATTTTTCCGCTGCTATGTAATGTATTGTAATCTCTGATATTTTTCTGATGTATATTATTTGTTTATACTCTGTATATTCTTGTATTCTGATGAATTGTTCTAATTAACAATGAAATGTTCTTCTGTCTGCGTTCTTTTGTGTGTTGTTCTCTAAGTATCCGGGCTTCCCTTACCGGGGAAGTTACGGGTTATTACATATAGAGTGGAATATGATTATGAAATTATAAAATAACTCGATGAATGGATTTTTAACCTGTAGTGATAATTTCAAATACAATTCAAGATTGAATTATAAAACGAGTCTAAGTTTTTGTATAGAAATGATATTCACATTTTAAAGTGGATAATGGTTTAAAAGCAAACGTTTTGTAAATTGGGAATAAAAGGAAACTGGTAAATGCGAGAAGTGAAAATTTCAAAAGTGAATTTAGAAATTGGGTTGACCAGAAACAGTGAGTATATCCTAAAATAGGAATGTTAATCGAATATAGTTATATTCGAAAGGGAGTTATAAGTTGAAATTTGATTATATCGAATTCGGGAAAGTATTATTTGCTTTACGATTTTAATCAAGATTTATCTGTTTATTATTTTATTTAGTTATTTTTATTTATTCAAATAAATGGATAAAAGTTATATTTTGAAGTTAATATTTCAAAAGCAGGGATTATAACACCATCGTTGTAATTAATAATTTCTGTAAAAAAAGTATATTCATAAATTGGATCCGAGGAATTGTAAGAAAATGATTTGGTGAGAAATTAGGAAATGGAGTTAAGGAATTTTGAAACCAACTGGAGACTAGTTAAATTGAATGAAAGTTTGGATAGAAGAAAGTTACGCCACTAATTACGTACTTGCCTTATCTTTATCAAGCTACGCCACAGAGCCAAGGTTATTACTAAACCTTATGCTCTGATACCACTGTAACAGCCCATGAGATTTTCGACCCCGAAAATGGACATAGATACATTTACTGTATACCGACCTTCCAAGTACCGAAAACACAGGAATGTTATTAGAAATAAATTAGAGAGTGTGATAAGAAAGAAAGTTAGAATAGAAGAAAAGAAGAAGAAGCATCACAGAAACAGAGTCACACATCGTAGCGGAACAAAATATAATATAGAAATAAATCTTTATTGAGAGCTTTGAAATAAAACTTACAACCATCAGAGTACATCAACACACTTGGGCAGTCATAATAACATGTCCTCATATACAATCACGCAGCGGAATAATATACTATCATACGTCTAAACTCTTCCAGCTCGTCTCTTTATAGTACCCGATAACCTGAACCTATACAACTCAGTCTAACCCCAGCATTTCAAGCGCCGGATCAGTCTGTTGAACTAGAGTGAGAAAAACACACTAAGTTTAAGGGGATCATCCATCTTGATTTTAAAGTCAAAATCTTTTTAAAAGAAAAGGATAATCGTAAGAACAAATCCACATATAAATACAGACAGTTTTTCCCTTTCGATAACCCAAAATATTTTTGAAACACTATTATTTTGATATTATGATAGTGTCTAAATACAAATAAATAGCAATCTAGCAGAACGCTTGCATCTTATGCTCTACCTACATAGTATACAATCAAAACCGTAGGCGCTTATTGGAGAATGGATTTCCATGGCAAGGTATGGGTAATCACCTTTCCGACAATGTACCTCTGGAGATGAATACATTGGGGTACAACAAGAACATCTTGCAACCTAGGCTAAACATGACCAGCCCCTCACTTCGCTTGATAGTACCGAATATATCATTACCACAGTTGGGGGCCAGCCAACCGATAGCATACATACAAAAATAAAAAAGGACAACTTAAGGCATTTGATTTCTCCAGATCAGGTAATGATATACCATTTTGATAGGTGCACCACATAGCCATGTGACCTACTCGATTTTGTGCCATTTCCCGATTGATGAGGCTTGAGGTCAAAATTTATTAATTAATTTTATTTAATTTAGATTACCTGGCTTATCCTTCAGAACAACACAACTCCATCCACTTTGAATGTCACATTGTCAGATCCACTTGATATCACTAATTAACGTCCACAAAAATGCTCTAGTTTTTAGGCTAAAGAATTTCCTTTCTCCGCCACCAACCATGGTACGTTTGAAGAAATCAACTTACGCGATCCCTTTGAAAATACTATATCAAACATACGTCCATACAAGTCATCCAGGAGCAAGATGAACCAAAGGCACCCTCCTACCACATCCTATACAGATATCACCCCAAGGATCAGTAGCGAGTAGTCCTTGCAATCCATAGATTTCAAGCACGATAGAATCACAAATCAAATAACTCAGGTTGCAGCGCTAGAGAAATTCGACCAGTAGTCCTTTTGCTTATGAAGATCCACGGTCTTCAATTACTCCATCTTGAATCACCATCTTCAAGTGTGACATCACACGTCCGTTAGTGTAACTCACAAAGGGAATGCATTAAGTTTCGTGAAGCGTTATAGGTAAACAGACACATAATATTACAAGACAGATATAAATAAGATAGCAGCCAAAATTCAAATTTTTATTTCAAAAACAAATCATACATTGTGTCCCAAAATACCATAAGTCACGAAAACCATTACAACAATATAACTTCTGTCTTTTACCATCAGAGTACATATATACTTAAAAGAAAACATAATTCCCTAAATAAAAGAGACAAAGCCATAGTAGAGATAAGAACTTGAGACATACTTCGAAAACAGCTCTAGCAATATGGTAACTGAGTCCTGACTAAGCCTAGGTATTTCCGCCCGGAGAACCTGGGTGAAACGAAAGAAAGAAGAGGAAACAAAAGGGTCAAACATAAAGTCTGGCGAGTCTAGTTACTTTTAGCAAGTAAATAAATATAAGTAGCATGACATGCATATAAATAGATAAGTGAGATCACTACATAAATGGGAGGTGTGACAAGGTAGACAGGATAAGGTGTATACGCTTCTCTAATGATTACTCCGCACTATTACTAGTATAACCAGAATAAGATGATCCCTTCCACTATAAGGTGGTAGACTTAGGCATAGTCCAAATGTACCCTACTACTACCCTGATCGATCGGCTCCCTACTCCGTAGATACACTTTGTCAGCCCCACAATAGGATGTATCACGTCCTAAAGTGGAAACCCCTCGCTGATAAGCACAGCCCCATATCTACTGGTGTCACGGTCATCTTATCCCTTTCGGCCCGGCTCATGCACGCACATGGCACGGTCAGTTTGCGCCGCCAACACCACCTCCACGTTTGGATCTCTTACAACCAGTCAGTAAGCATGTCCCTTCTCCGACCTAGTTCGGAGTTCTCTACTCGATACATACTCCGGGTTACTGGCTGAAATGGGTCCAACACAATATGATACAAGCTCTCCCTTTTGTCTTGTATCCCCCACTAGGTTTTCTTTGACTATGTATACCACTAGGTGTCTTTAATTACATAACCCTATCATTTCTATCAGTTATGCTTACCATAAAAGGTGTCTTTAATTACATAACTTTATTATTTCCATCGGTTATGTATACCACTAGGTGTCTTTAATTACATAACCTTATTAGGTTAAGTTTATGGGCCTATATGTAAATATTACCTACCCTATACAGATTTTCTTAACCCATCAACTGTCCAATCAATTTTACTTAACCCTAACTTTAGTTCATATTCATACAATCCCTTATGGATTAGACTAGGTTAAGTAGTCCAATTCATTACCATGTCCATTTATGGTTTATAATGGGCTAGACCTCCCACATTAGGCCTACAACCTGTGTCGGTCGGTGTAATAACCCGAAAATCTGGGCCAGTTTGAAATTTTTATTTTGGCAATTTTGGCGAAGTAGGAATATTTAAAATGAATTATTTTAAATAATATCGTCGAGAAATTTATTTTGAATATAAATCGAACGTATATATTATATACGTCGTCGTTAGAATATAAATAATTATATATAAAATATAAAAGGAATTGAAAATGGCGCGGTAGTTCGATAATTCGATTTCAAACTTCAATTGAATGTACCGGGTGCAAAACAATCCGGATTTTAGTGAAACCAAAAATAATGGGATCTAATTGATAATATCTTTCCAACGAATCCGAAAAATCGAGATTTCATGGTAGGAATCAAAAGATATGTCCAGTTGAAAATTCTGAATAGTCGCTATGGAATTCAGGCCCTTAAAAATGGACATTTTGCAAACGACCTCGGATTTCGACGAAACCAGTTTTGTTGGGTCCGGGATGTGAAGTTATTGCTAGGTTTCAAATTTCATAATTTTTCGAATCAATATGTGAGCGTGGCAAAGGAAAATGCGTTTGAACATTTTCAGTTGATTTTAATCGACTGGAAATTGGCCATTTTTCAAACGGTCTCAGAATTTGATGAAACTAGTTTTGTTAGGACCGTATCGTCAATACGAAGCTAGAAAATATTTTTCTGCAATTTATAAAGTTCGTATGCGACCCCGGTAATTTGAAATGTACGTTTAAAAATCAATATATAGATTTGAATGTAAATTCAATGGAAACTGATTGTAACTACCAAATTGGCTTACGATACATATCCCATTGTGTTCGGAATGGGGGTATTACGCTATGGGCAACAGTCGTTGGGTCTTGTTTAGAATCCGAATGAAAAACCTACTTTTTTCGAGAATAAAATAATAATTAAATATAAAATTAACAACCCCCCCTTTTTTCCTTTTCAAAGTCAACCCTCACGTTCATTCTTTTCAGATCGGGAAAATAAATTAAAAAATAAGAAAAAAACATCACGAGCGATTTCCAATCCGCCTCCTCCCCGTCGAACTCCCCCTCATCGCCGCCTTTCGCCTTCGATCCCTCCCTCCCCCACTCGCCATCACCCCTCCGGCCAAACGCAAAGTCCTAGCCCCGTACCCAATCGAAGACGACAGCCAACGGAAGGCTGCGCCGCCCCTCCACCGATGAACTCGCCCTCCTCTTCGTTGCGCCATCCTCCGCAAGCCGCGCCCCCGTTCTCGCTCTCCTCTTCTGAAACATGGCCCTCGCGAAGCCCTCCCCCACCAGCGATGAACCGCCGACGCCCCCTCCCCTCCTCTCCGATACCTGTAAGTCTTATTTTTTATCTTTATTTTTATTTACTTTTCAATTTTAGTTAAGTGTTCTATAAGAATTTTAAACTGATTTTATGTTGAATTTTAAACTGATTTTATAAGAATTTTAAAACGGATTTTTTTATAAGAATTTTAAACTGATTTTTATAAGAATTTTAAACTGATTTTTAAAGAATTTTAATTAGGTATTAAAACTGATTTTTGAAAAGGTTTTAACTTTAAAAAGAAAAAGGTTTTAACTTTAAAAGGAAAAAGATTTGATCTTTAAAATAGAAAATGCGAAATTTTTATTAAGTAAAAGATGTAAGATATGATTTTTTATATTTTTAAAAGCAATAAAAATATAATCTTTATATAAAAATATGATTTTTATATATTGAACTTCGAAGTAAAAATTCGATTTTTATATATTGAATAGCATAATAAAAAATTCGATTTTTATATATTGAATAACGAAGTAAAAATGTGATTTTTACATATGTAGTGAAAGCGGACAACGAAGGTGACAAAAAGGCGGGAACGACGAAGATCTCTACAATAGAAGTGCCGTGGAGCTAGGATAGCTATATGTGAGAATTTCTCACCTTTCAATTTATTTTTCTAGTTATATATATATACTAGGATGCAGACGGTGTTTAGTAGCACCCGACACAATCGTCCACAGACCATGGACTTGTTTGTTTGGCTGTTTGGTGATTGATTGCGATATTGGTTTGAATGTGGTTTGTGGTGTGAAAAATCGAATCGATAAATTGGTTAGGATTAGACGTGCGCCGTTATAAGGCGAAGGAGTAAGGCTAGGTTAGACTCTTACTCCAAATTTTGTGGTTTGCAAAATGAAATTGATTTGATTGATGTGTGAATGGAGTGGGCCTTCACTAGACCGGGGATAAGGCTAGGCCTCGTCCCGTTTCTAGTATCGTGTCGTTATGCTGCCGAAATTTTCTAAAATATGTTAGAAAAATAAAAATATCATTTTATCGAATAAATGAATTGAATAGAAATTCATAAGTTAAAATAAAATGTTTTATCGTTAAAAATATAATTTTTAACGTGAATGTGAATAAATGAATATTCATTTACAAACCAGACGGTTTGTTTATGTACACCTATTTGAAGGACATTGATTGGGTCGATAGATTTTACACATCGCCCAACTGCACAAATAAAATCTGTGTTTGTTTGTTTGAAACCCCACACGGGTGTTGGGATGAAATTTGAAGTTCACTCATCCTGATGATTAAATATGTCGATCGATGGATTGACATGCTGTTATAAGCGTTAGATATCTATATTTGATGCTTATACAGTGTTGTGCACTTTGGTTGATGGTTGATTATTTTGCAATGCTATTATATGGGTGTAATGTATGAAAATCCATATAATTAACATTATATGGTAATTGATTGGGCCTCATTCCAGTTTTAAAATAGAAATATTTGAAATAGAAATATTCGAAATGGAATATTTGAAAATATCAATATATGAAGCCGTGTTGATTAGATTGACGCCATTTTGACGTGAACGATATTTATATCGATTTTATTCATTTTATAAAGAATATCGAAAGTGATTTCAAAATCTGATATTCTGGAAAAGAATTGATTGTAAATGAATTCGAATTGGAATTGAAATTGAATAGATTTGAAATTCAAACGATTTCGAAATGAATTGAATTGAAAACGATTTCGAAATGAATTGAATTGAAAACGATTTCGAAATGAATTGAATTGAAAACGATTTCGAAATGAATTGAATTGAAAACGATTTCGAAATGAATTGAATCGAAAACGATTTCGAAATGAATTGAATCGAAAACGATTTCGAAATGAATTGAATCGAAAACGATTTCGAAATGAATTGAATCGAAAACGATTTCGAAATGAATTGAATCGAAAACGATTTCGAAATGAATTGAATCGAAAACGATTTCGAAATGAATTGAATCGAAAACGATTTCGAAATGAATTGAATTGAAAACGATTTCGAAATGAATTGAATTGAAAACGATTTCGAAATGAATTGAATTGAAAACGATTTCGAAATGAATTGAATTGAATATGAATTCAAATTGAATTGAAATTTGAATTGAATAAAAATGAATATTCAAAACGAATTTATAAAGAAGAATTCAATTGTGATTTGAATTGAAAAGGAAGTTGAAAATGTTTTTGAAACGAATTCAAAACTATTTATATAATTCGTTTTAAATAGAAATCGATGAAGTATATATTATATATATTATATATATAATATAATGGCCTGAATAGAATGCGCCGCGCCGCGGCAGTTCGTGAATTTCGACCATTTATTTCAAATGGACATTACGGGAGATCCGACCGTCGGATTCTCCTAAAACCGGAACCGTTGGGTTCGTATCGAAAAGAGCTTTCTAACGAATATTAGAAATTAGAAATCTAACGGTTGGATTTGGAATTATGTCCAAATCAAATTTGAAAAAGGTCGCTATAAGTGCAGTTCGATGGCCATTGATGGAAATCGACTGTACGGGCCTTGATAAAATTATTAAAAATAGTAATAATTTGTGTAAAATCATAAGAAATGATTTGTGAAGATTTGGGATGAAAAACTCCGTATTTGAAAAGATAAAAATAGTTTTTTATCGAAATGAACTAGTTTTGAACTAGAAATATAATTCTATTTATTTTTAAATAAATAAATTGAATTTGAAAAGGGTTTTGAAAATAACCAAAATTTCCAATGATTGCATTGGAGTGGATTTGAATCGAAATTGTCTTCGGAATATTTCGATGTTGGAATTCGTAATTATACAGATGTTGTTATGGAAATTTGAAAGATATATATTTATATCGTTATTTCCAATACGACATTTGTTAGTCGTAGAATTCGATATTGAATATAAGCCGATATATTTTCTATTCAGAGCCTTGTATTGAATATCGAATGGGATTTGGGTTCGTCGTGAGTGGTGTCTTCACTAACACTGTTCTTGAACCCAGTTGAGAAAAGGTTAAATCTTTTTATTTAGATTTAATGAAGTGTACCAATTAAATAATATTTAATTGGAATTGAATTGATATTGATTTTTGGGTTTATCGTGAACAGTGTTTTAAATAACACTCGTTCTTTAACCCGATAATTAATGAATGTGACTTTGGGTTTATCGTGAACCGTGTTTTAAATGACACTGATTCTTTAACCCAGTTAACGATTAAAACTAAGTGGAGTTTTAATGAATCTTTAATTAGATTGAAATAATCGAGAATGGAGTATCACCAGTTTTGCTCCAGGCGATAGTTAAATCTTTAATTAGATTTGAACGTGAAATGGTAATTGAATTTACCGATAACACTGTGGTGTTAGATATGAAGTATTACCAGTTTTACTTCATGGGATAAATAGGTTGGGATTGGGAAATTAAAACAAATGATTACTTCGGTAAGTTTCGTTAATCCCGGCTAGTTGAATCGAAATTCAAAAGTAGATTAAAGAATAAATTCAAGAATTTATCTTTGATAAAATTGATGGGAGCCTTTCCCTATGAATGTGAAATTTAGAAACTAACTGTCGGTTAGCTAAGCAGAATGGTTTTCTGGATATTGATCTGATGTTGGTTTCGACCTTCGGGGTTAATATTTGGGGAATTATTCTCTTGATTAATTTACGGTTAGTGACTGATGAATTGGAATGAGGCGTATGTTGTGTTTGTGTAACACTTATATAAAATATACGCGAGTTATTCGGAAAGA